>CP032577.1:4964555-6229168 GCA_008044935.1 Gossypium turneri
AAAAATTAGATTAAATTATTTAATCTTCAAATTTATTTAATAGTTTAAATGGAGAAAATTAGGGACATATGTCAAATTTAAAACAAAATTAAGAATTTAAATTAGAGAAATAAGTTTATTTTTATCAAAATTTTAATTCTCACTTTCACTCTAATTTCTAAAATTTCAAACTTGAGTTTAAACTCGAGGTGACATCTTACGTAAACAACAACGTAACTATTCTATTTTTCCATGATTTTTTCTACTGATTTTTAGGCGCAAAGTCAAATCTTTTTCATCTAATACCAAACTAAAGTTATCTACTTTATTTATGGCAATGTGGTAATTATTTCTTTTAATATATTTTTTTATATAAACACTATTTACTAAAAAAATCTATTATTCAATTTTAAATAAATATCTTTTTACCATATGAAAAATTCTACTATAATATAATGTTATCAAATCAATTGAACAAATAAAATTAACAATTGGAGTGAGCCTTTATAAAGATATAATAGTTGTGATTTACACTCAACAAACAAGCAAGATAGTGGGACTATAACATGAAGAGTGATCTCATAATTGAACAAGACAGCCCAAAGTTTTTCTATGTTTTTTTAAAAACAAATTCAACAATATGAATGATCGAATATGGTTAGGCAACTTACCAAAACCTAATCTCATCTAAAGGAAGGAAAGAAAAGGGCAATTCAAAGATTAATAAGGTTTTAAGGGTTAAAATAAGTGGGTAATATATGAACAAAAATGGATTATTCTCAAAGGGGTTTACTAGTAGGTAATAAAGTGGGTAAACAATTTAAAGGCTAAATGGCTTAAATCCTAAGTATCTCTATCATCTCAACATATCAAATCATTAATGTGGTCTTGACATGTATAACAAAAGGAAGTTCTAGAACAACAGACCTAGTTGACACACTCAAAATCAAAAATAACTTGAAAAACAGGGTTGGCGGTTAATTAATTATCCGAACTCTTGGCTAGCTCGTACGCTAAAAGTTAAATACTACCATGATACTGGTTTTTTAAAAGCATGATTAGGAAATATACCTTCCTATGCCCGGAAAAGTGTGTGAGCTGCGAAGGGTCTTTTACAAGTTGAATTGTGCTGGCGGGTTAGGATAGGGACGCAAATCCCAGTGATGAAGGCTGCGTGGGTGCCGGGAGTGTTAGACTACAAGATACAAAATGGTATTGGTAATTTAGGCATTAGGGTGGTGGCGAATTTGATTGATTCTAATACCAAAAAATAGAGAGCAAAAATAGTGAATAATACCTTCAGTGAAAACGATACTAACAGAATTATGTGTATTCCATTAGTAAGGTTTCCGCACAATGATTATATGGTATGGCAAGGAGAGGCACAGGGATAATATTTTGTGAGGAGTGGGTACAAGCTCCTCTTACAAGGTATTATGGTCCTTATTACTAATTACCACCAGAACCCATATATGGTTTTTACAGGAAATTGTAGGGCCTAAATTTGCCCCCTAAACTAAAGATTAGAATCTAGAGAATTTTCATGAATTACCTACCTACCCTAAGCAATCTACATTACAAGAGATTAGCTGGAATAACAATATGCCCTAGATGTGCCGAGGAATCAAAGACCAGATAGCATGTATTTCACGATTGCCCTGCAACAAAAGAAAAAATGGCAAAAATTAAAAATTGCTTGGCCACAATTGGTGATAGACTCGGAGTGTATGGAATGGCTTGCCTAGGTTTGCAAACAAAACTCTACCAATCAATACTGATTTTTTGTTGTTGTGTGTTATGGGCAATATAGACAAAAAGGAATAAGTTGGTGCATGAGGGACTGTAACCTCCCCAACTTCGCCGAGACGTTAAACCCGAATTCGGGAGATTATATTGACCACCAAAATGGCCTAGCAAAATTATTGGAGTTTAAAAACTATTAATTAAAAAAAATTGTTTATTTTAGAAGGAAGTTTAGACTCCTTTCAGAAAAACTCAGGAGTTAAAAAAACAATGCTTAACATCTTCTTTATAACGGTGTTTACTATTGAAGACTTAGTTGAAAGTTTGAATTACTTTCTTAACAGAACACATTTACAATTTAGCAGCGAAAAAGTGATATTAACGTAATTTTAATGAAAACTATGTTTCATGCATAATTAAATAAAAAAATGCATATTCTAATAGCCTAAATAATTTAAATGTCATGCGTGCCTAACTAATAACAGTAAGCTAAGTCCCATGCCACAATATTAATAATATAGTTTCAAATAACTAGAATTATAAATAATCAGTTTAAAATACTTTTATATAGAAATCAATATTCTGAGCTGAGCCCTACAAATGCCAAGTCCACGTCCTAACCTTGTGAGTTATCTAAAAAGAAAGAAAATAAGGGCCTATAAAAGCTCAGTGTGAGTTCCATCACAAGAAAGTTGAAACAAAACAGTAGGCAAAGCACTTTAACAATTCCAACAATAAACACAATCACAAAGCACTTCAAATTAACGATTTTTCACGTAAAATACTTCAGTATAAACTTTTCAAAATTCAGAATAATCATAATTGAATAATAATTCAGAATATCGTTACTTTAGATTAACTCAACACAAGAATAATCAATATAATGATTAATCATACGAAAATACTATTCATCAAACAATTCTCCATAGTAGTTTCACACATATCAATATTTTAGATCACACAACAATGAACATATGTATATATATGTATCATATCAGAAATCACAGTTTTGTATGTACATGTTTTTATGAATGCCATACAATTTCGATTTATCAAAAAAATCCTACCCCACTGCTACACACCACATTAGGAGTTTCTCATAACTCCATCCACCAACACAATGACTTTGTGGTTAAACCATTACTGGTTCGCATATGACAACTACCATAAGTTGCGATCAACACAGTAATATTACAGATGAAAGCCGTCACATAACTGTGAATACACAACAAAATCCTGCAAATGGAATTTGCTTTTGGCTATGGATACACAGCAAGTATCGTCGCAGATAGGATATGCTATGGCTGTGGGTACACAACATTTTGCATATAAAAACTATTGCATGGCTTGTGACTTGTACAACCATCTTTATTTTGTAGATAAACTGCCAAATACTTCCTCCACTCATAACGTCCCACCCCATGCAATGCATTATGGTGTGCTTATAACAATTTTAAATGGTAGCAATTAATATGCATGTAACAGATCAATATAGTAGCATTTAATATGTCTTTAACAAAACAATACAGTGGTAAACAATATGCTCTTATCAGTTCGATTCAATAGCAATTAATATGCTTATGATGAATTAATCTTAGTAACTGAAGTCATGTTTTCTATGATTGGTTTAACAATATGAGGCATTTTATATGTTCAATCACAAATACCGATGCAAAAGGCATAATTATTGTTCACAAATCCTGTAAATACATATAAATATTATTTGGTATTAGTCAATCTAATAATGAATTCTAGCATAATTCATACTATCAGAGACTTAATTGCATAAAGTATTGCACTAAAAATAGTTTGGGAACCATTCAGGGACTAATCTGCACAAAACATAAAATTCTAGGCAAAAGTATAAAATTTAATAAATAGGGGCACATGATCGTGTGGGATGACTCAAGTCATATGGTCCAAACGGGTAGCCCACACGCCCGTCTGGTCTAGGCTGGTTCAGCTTTGCTTCGATTTTCTCATAGAAGAACACACACCTGACTTTCGAGGTCTCATATGACAATCCTCATGTCCAAAATTGATCCGAGATACCTACAACGAGTTTTTTGATCGACAAATACGCAAGAATTAATATCAACTTTCAAGATTTACTGGAATTATCAAGATATTTGGGAAAACCCGTAAAAGATTCAAAATTGATTTGAAATATTGTCAAGAACGATGTTATTCGAGGATTCTATAAAATTAAAAATAAGAATTCTTACCGATCCATTAAAAACAAAGTTTGATAGTGTTACACTAAAACAATATGAAGAATGGATTAAACGGGGTGGAAAATGGGTTTGGGATTTCAACAATAAATTTCCAGCAAAAGAATATGAAATTTTATGAAAAGGAAAAAGTGGCAAAATAAAAGATAAAAAGACATATTTAAAGAAGAGAGAAAAGAAATTCTAGATAGAGTTGAAAAAAAATCAATCCTATTATGATTAGGATAGGGACCAAATGGCAAGGTTAAGTAAATTTTTAAAGGGTTGATTTGACAAGTTACCCAATCTACCAAAATTTAATAAAAGAGGAACGGAATTAGCATAATTTGAACCTTGGTGCAAGGGGAAATATGTCGAAGCCTTACCATTAAACAAATAGGTTCATTATTGGTCATTTTCTACCACATTTATTACTTATACTAGTTTGGTTTTCATCCATAGTTGCTGAAAAATAAAGAGGAAAAATACAAATAGCGGGATTTGAACCTTAGTTCTGTACACGATTGCCTAAGCTCTCTACCACCTAAACTAAGGCTTCTTCTTTTTTTTATGAATTCTAACCCCATGATGTTTGAGATGTTATAGTGACAACGAAAAATGGGGTAAGTAATAGCAAACTTCATTATGAGTTACATGCGAGAACTGTACAAACTAGGGAAGAATATACTTGTTAAGAGATTGAAGGATGCGATGTGGAGGCTGCCAAAGTGGTCGAACCTCAAAATTAACTTTGACGTTGCGTTCAACAAACAAAAAAGTAGATCTTGCTCAGAGATTGTGATAAGAGATTCGAATGGAGGGGTTCTAAGGTCTAAAACAGTGATGAACGACAACATACCTTTGACGTTTGCAATGAAAGTTCTTGCATGCATTCAGGCGGCTCAAATGGGTCTGGGTATGGGTTTACCAGTGGTGGAGGTAGAATGTGTCACATCCCAAAAACCGGGTTAGTAGAAATTGGGTTAGTGAACCAAGAGTGGTCAATTCCTCTTTTTGAATAAATATTGTAGGAATCATGTATAGTAAATTGATCTGGTTTAGTGGTTAAGTGTTTTGGATTGTGTGCCTAAAGTCCTATGTTCAAACCCCTTTCCTTGAATTTTTGTTATTTTATCCTAACCCTTAAATTAGAACATCTGACTTATCTTTCAATTTTGAGTGTCTATTAACAAGAATGAGTTTGCTAATTCAGTGGTAAGGCCTCAACTTACTTAGAGGTCTCGTGTTCGAATCTTGTGTGTGCAAAGTGAAAATATTTTGATTCCCATAAACTATGTTACACTGTGCAAAATGTTTTTGAATAAAAGTAAAGTTGAGCAATTTCATAAAATTAAGTTGAAATGATTTCAATTAAATCAAACATTTTCAAATATGTTTTGACTATTTTCAAACTAGTTAGAATTGCTCTAGGACAAAAAGTATTGATATTTTACAAGATATTGATATTCCTGCTTCAACAGTTACTGAAATCAGCCTTAATTACAAAAAATACCGATACACTTTTAGTAGTTATCGATACTTGTTGCTGCAAATGAAGTTAATGACCTGGTATTTCATCCCCAATGGCTACATTCACTTCTACAACAACCATAATGGTTGGAAATCAATTAAAGGGTATAAATATCATCTTCTAAAGGTTTAACAATAACAAGAGTAAAGTGAAAAGCTTGAAGATCAATCAAAATAACTTAGAGCTTAATTTTTTCATATCTTTTCTTGTAAACACTTATGAGCTTTCATTGTATTCATTTAGCTCAAGTGTTCTTCTTTGTATTTGTGCTTCATTAGAAAACATCCTAATATTGTAAGGATTATTTCTTTGCTTGCTTGCTTACTTGTTTGTTTCTCTTTGAGAGAAGGTTAATCCTTAAGGTTTGGGTAGAAACCTTAAGGGATTTATATCTTAAGATTTGGGGGCATAAATCTTAAGAGAGATTGTAAGGTTAAACATTGTCCTCAAAGGTTGCCAAATCAGTGAATTTTGGGAAATCCTTAGTTGTGGTAAGCTAAGGTAGTGGAGTAGGCAATTGGGGTCGAACCACTATAAATCATTGTGTTCTTTGTTGCATATTTTTCATTTCTTCCACCACAATTTCTCAGTGGCCAATTCAACCTCCCTATCAATGATCTCGAGTTGATCCTTTTGATCTAACACACTCTGCTGCCCATAATAGAGGAATTTGGGTGAGAAGTAAACTCTTAGCATCCTAATAAGATAGTAACAAATCAAATATAATAAAATCTGACTTGGATATTATTTTATTTTGTTTTGAAAAAAAAAGGAAAATATTCCCAAAATCTCTACACTTTCTACCGCCCCTCTCTGTCCACTTCTCCATCTCCTGTTTACTTTTTTTGGTTATAGTAAGTTTCTGTCACCTTTTCCTCTTTTGGTTTTTTTTCTTTTTTTTTTTGTTCTATTCCACATCTTTTCCATAACCAATCCTTATTCATTCTTTTTTAAGACGCCCTTTTGCCATTGTGCTACTATCGTTTATTGTTCTATTCTTTTATCGTTTCTTTACTTTTCGTCTCTTTTGTTGTTGAGTTATTTTGTGCCAACATCCTTTTCAATCTTGATTGTTGGCTGTGTGTGGTAAGGGTGTTGGTTTAAGATTCGTATTCTATAAAGGATTTATTTTTTACATGCTTGGATATGAATTCTTATTTTTGGTAATAATAGTTTTAATGGTTGGAAATCTATGATTTAGGTGAAGAATTGGAAGCTACTGATCTTCTGAAAAATGAAAGCATTAGGAACTTCTTCTGTTGACGTGAGTGTTCGATGCTTTGTTAAAGCTGAATCTTGGTGTTAAAAAAAAACAATCCAAATGTTTAACGTTATGGCTAATTTAGTGGTTGGAATTAGTGTGACATTTACTAAATAGTTCATTCTGAATGTTGTTTTAGGTGCTGGAATTACAACTATTGTGTTGACATCAAAAAACGACCAGGTGTATACCTTTTGTCCCAAAAAATAGCAAACGATGCGAAGCCGAAAACCTCACTGTCGACGCCACATGATCGTGTGATAGACCGTGTAAGCCACACGGCCATGTGACAGACCGTGTAAGCCACATGGTCATGTGAACCACACAACCGTATGCCAGATCGTATTGGCCACACGAGCGTGTGAGCCCATTTTTTATAAAATTTAGTTAATGCCACATTTTGAAGTGCGTTTTGAGGTTAGAAATATTATAGAGTTTGTTAAGTGATATTCATATTTTTGGTATATGAATTTGTGGGTTTTTATTTGTACGAGTAATTTATAAAAGCATGTTAATTGTAGTAATTTTGTATCTGATATGAAAATTTTAAGTATATCATTAGCATGTTTCCGATATGTAAGCATGTCTGATCTGTATGCATCTGAATATTTGGTTATGCTATCATTACATGTGAATTGGAATGAGATAATTATGTGACAGAGGAAGTGTTGACTGTTTAATGATTTGCCTTATCTAGTGGTTTAACCATATATCTGTTCTGACAGCTTAACTGCAACCCTATTGACTTAACCACACTTATCTGATTCTGGCGGATAATTGCATTATTTCTGGCAACTTGACTGCACTATTCTAAAAAGTGACATACGCTTACTTATAGGTGTGTGAGGTTAGATGAGTATTTGTTACCCTATTTGGTGTGTAGGGATGGACAAAGTTGGTGTATAGCGAATGAGGTAGGATTTGTATCTATTCTGTCATAAGTGTTGCATCACACGATATGACATGTCATCTGTATATGATCTAATTATTATGTTGCATCGTATAGTATGCCACGTTGTGTATTATGTTTGATTTCTAATCTTTATATGAATTTGCTATATGTTCTGTTTGTATAGGCTAAGTTACACACTGAACTTGTAAGCTCACCCAACTTTTCTAACTTCTTAGGTAATCAGCAAACTTAAAACCAGACGACGTGTAGGAGCTCATATTGGTTTCTCAATTAATTAAATATGATGGTGCATGTTTTTAAACTATTCTAGACTTTTTTGGATTTTTTGGACTGTAAATCTAGTTTTAGATTTTGTTTTATGGTTTTTGTTCATTTTGCTGAATTTTGGTATTTTTAACGTAAAACTGCAAAATCGTATGAATTATCAAATTAGAAGTTAGTTTTCAAAACTAAAACTCTGAAAATTTCCACTGTTATACTAAGTAAGTGATTAAGTAAATTTACTGTAAAATAAGTGTTTTCAAATATGAGATTTTCTAAAAATGTGTAAGAGATTAGCTAAAATTAATCTTTTTCAGATCACACGATTTTCAAAGTTAGATTTTGATTTGGGTTTTCAAACGTGAAGCATAATACCTCATGATCTGGTCATAATGTCTAGGCCGGGTGTGGGGTGTTACAAAAGGTGACGGACTATCAGTGATTAAGAATATTCAAAGTACTGAGGTGGATTGATCGGAAATCAGTGCCTACATCAAGGATGCCTAACAATTGAGAAAGGGTTTTCAAAGTTGTTGGTTTAAACATACTCCAAGAATGGCGAATGGGGTAGCCCACTCTTTAGCGACAAAAGGGTTGAAGAAAGGAGAACAACTTTACCTGCAAAATGAAGTGCCTGAATATGTTGTGTTGGTGTTGGACAATGATTGAAGGTGGGTGAGAACATCGAACTAAGCTGTTTTTAGTGGAAAGGTTGGAGGTGGAAGGAGGCGTCGGAGAAGGCAATGAAATCGAAGAAGGAAGAAAATTCAAGAGTTTTTCAAGAACTATAGTCAGTTGAGGTCTGGTTGGATGCCTTAAATGCTTCTAGAGCATGACAATTCATTTTGGCTAGATAATTATTTCATATCTGTAACTGTTGTATTGCCTAATGAATTGGCCTTAGGCTTTGTTTTATTTATTAATAAATTCCAGCCTATATTTTTCAAAAAATAAATAAATTTACCCACCGATCAATACACTATATATAAATAATAAAAAACCCCAAACATTTTGTGTGTTGACGACGAGAATATTCATCATCTTGGAAACTACAATGGGTTTGGGTAGGTTGTTTTTACTAAAAAATTAAATATATATATCAAAATAAGTTTATCTAATGGTTTATATGGGGAAAATTAGGGATATATGTCCAATTTAAAACAAATTAGGGATTTAGACTATTTTTGTCGAAAATCCACTGCATCCTCGCGTACTATGTTCACATATATCGCTCGAATACATTTAACTGATCTACAATTCAAATGTCTAAAGTTTAGCTTAGGTTATCTTTAAACCCTAAGTCCACAGTTTAGCAAACATACTTAAAGTAGAGATGTCTTATTTTAAAGACTCTAAATCCAAAAGTTTTATTGAAGTACTAAAATAGAAGTAACTAAAGTAAAGAGCTAA
Organism: Gossypium turneri; assembly: GCA_008044935.1. Taxonomy (NCBI): domain Eukaryota; kingdom Viridiplantae; phylum Streptophyta; class Magnoliopsida; order Malvales; family Malvaceae; genus Gossypium; species Gossypium turneri. The sequence goes on from CP032577.1 coordinate 4,973,864, forward strand.
AGTACACATACTTACTTGGATCAGCGTCGGAGGCTCGGATTCACATTTCCAGAATCTTAGTAAATTTTTGTACAAAATTAGCCACATAAGTGTTCCAAAAATATTCTTAAAAGTCAGAAATTTCAAAACACATTATGCATAAAATTTTAAACCCAAAAACCACAGCCCCAGTTTTGCAATCTGACTTTGATACCACTAAATGTAACACTCCAAACTCGATCTAGACGTTATGGCCGAGTCTGGAGAGATTACATCAGCTCGTTAAAGGACTTTTGATTAAATCAAACTTAGTGTGCGTTTCGAAATCACAAAATTTGGTAAAACTCTTACATACATTTAGGAAAACTTTAGTCTGTAAACACCTATTTCAAGCCTAGAATTCGAATTTGAAATTGTGTATTTTGAAAGTATTAATTTTAGAAATTCCATTCCAGGCAAACATCTGTTAAAAACTATTTATTTACAAGAAAACACTTAAGAGATTACTTAATTTGCAGTGAAAATTTTTTAGAGTTTTAGTTTTGAAAATCGGAATCCAATTTGTTATCTTGTGTGATTTTACAGTTTTACGTTTGAAAATACCAAATACCGGCTAACAAAACAAAAACTAAAACAAAGCCCAAAAACATATTACAGTTCCAAAAGTCCAAAAATATTACTAATGTAAATCACCATATTTAAGTAACAGAGAAAAACAATCCGAGCTCTCGCACGCCGTCCAATCCTAAACTCAAAGATTACTTGAAAAGTCAAAGATAAAAGAAATGGGTGAGCTATAAAGCTTAGTGTGTAACAAACTCAAACCGAGAACATAAATAACACAACAATCAAATCACAAAATCGCAGAGAAGCTCATATAGATCAATTGAGCAAAACTAAGAATGCATGCTTATGCCAATGCAGTACTTTTCAGAAAACATAACGTAAGTTTTTCAGAAAACATCCTACCCAACTCCGTTACACACTAAATAGAGTTCCCCAGAACTCGTCCATCCAATCACACCAACAGAATAATTATGGTCAATGCCACCAAAGATTACAATTAAAACTACCAGATCAGATATATGTGGACAAGCCACTATATTGCAGCCAAGCTGCCAGAACAAACATATGTGACCGAGCCACCATAATTACAGACAAGCTGCCAAACAGAAATATTGATAAACCATCAGATAGTGTAGATAATTAAATTTCCAAAACTTCCTCATTTCCATATTATCCGAAACCCCATGCAATGTGACATGGTATGCATATACTGAATCAGAATGGAAAACATGTAAAACATGCAGTCGGGTGGCCCACACGACTTCACACACGCCCGTATGACCCACACAACCTCACATACGCCCGTATGACCCACACAACACAATTAACCCAGACTGTGTGACACACACAATCTGGCACACGGCCATGTGACGTCGATAGTGGGTTTTTCGTATCGCGTCGTTTATTATTTTTCAAGTTTTCTGTTGCACACCTGATCATTTCTGAAATATGACGTTACGATACACTTCCAGACCCTAAAATAGAAATTAAATCTAGTTAATTAGCAACGTTATACGAAAAATCCAACACAATATCTGCCACACACACATACTAAACATTCGACATTAGTCCTTAAAATCAGCCCCTTACAAATGTCTAATCACTTACCCCCAATTAAAGCAGCAATTCCTAAGGCTCCTTAATCACCGAAGAAATGTTAGTCGTACAAAGTTCACCTAACATAAACGCTAGGACCATTAAAATCGACACCAACAAACAACTCAATAGAAAACTTATCCTCCATGAAAAGAAAAATAACACCAATAAAAAACTAACAAACTTACCATAGACCATCTCATTGGCCCCAAAATTCCTATCATAACAACTAACAAAGTAAAATGAGGGTAAAACAAAGATACGTAAACAAAGGTTTCAACAACAGAAAGAGCAAGGATTACAATATCCGAAAATTATAAAAAAAAATTCTTAAAATATATATTAAAAAGTTAAAACTTTAAAAGTTTTCTAAAATAATATTTTGGGACCTAATTAATAATTCAAATTTATCATACTCAAAGTATCTTTTTTATTATTTTGCTTTGAAAAAAAATTTCAAATATATATGATTTCAAATTTATGTGCTCTAACATGAAATTGGTTATATTGTAACAATATTTTTATTTAACATGTTTAATTTTTTAAATTTAACTTCAACAATTTTACTTGATTTGACTCGACTCAAATTTCATTTTACTTGACTTGATTCAAAAAAAATTCAAATTGAGTTTGGATGATAAAATAAGACTCGTGAATTTAATTAACTCGAATTTTTTTCACTCGATTCGTCTCAATTCGATCAAACGCTCACCCTTAGTAATAAGAGATTTAAAGGGTTTTTTACCCAATTAGGATAGAAAAAAAAATTACTGAAATAGTATGTCAGAAAAAAAATTACCAAAATGGGTTACTTTTTCATTGGAGCCTATTTGGTAGGCGCCAATGAATAAAATAATAATAAATTTTTTTTGATTAAAATATAATTTTATATTTTTTAATATTTTTTGGAAAAAATACGGGTCAAAAATACGGGTCGGGTCGGGTGGCGCCTCTCAAGTAGGAGCCAATGAAGGAGCCTGATGGAGAGGCGCCAATGGGTGTCAGCCCCCCCTGCATGCTGCTGCTGGTGCTAGTGAATTGTCCCTTCATAAGCTTTTATTTTTGCTATAAGTAATAGCAAATGGTCCCAAAATCAGTCCCCTCCACTAAGTTTGTAGTCATTTGACCATAACGAAAGCCCTCGTCAAAACTTTGAGCCCATTGCCACGGCTCCATGGTACCCAGCCACTGCCGAAAAGATGTGTTGGTTTGACCCTCCATGTCACTCTCAAGCCGAGCCATTTTTTGGCGAAAAATGTGTGGCTCTAGCTCGTACGCTGCATATGTATTAAAAAAAATTTAAGTTACAGTATTGCTCTAAAACATTAAAACTTATATTTAAAAGATAAGGTAATTCTTTACCCATTCTCACAACTTGTCTCTTCCAGTCTGCATTCTTATAATCTCGCTGGAAGTTAGCCGCGATGTGCCGGATGCAGTAAACAGATCGCCATGGTACACCAGAACGCCTAATGGCTGTAATTAATCCTTTTCCTCTATCGAAAATGATGCAAATATTATCATTGCTAATCACATACCTCCGCAGGTTGGTAAGAAAGAACTCCCACGATTCCATGTTCTCCTTATCGACGATGGCAAATGCTATCGGGAGTACGTTCCTGTTGCCGTCTTGAGCAACCGCAAGAAGTAAGATCTGTGTGTATTTTCCATATAGCCAGGTTCCATCTACTTGCACAAATGGTTTGCAGTGGGAAAATGCGCGCACACATTGATCAAAAGTCCAGAACATCCGATGGAAAATTCTTTTTCTCGATTGTAGTTGGTCATTTGGACCGTCATAAGATCGTGTCTGCAACTCAATTACAGTCCCCGGCACGTGTTCCCTCATGGCGGCTATCCATCCCTGTAATTCATTGTACGATGCATCGAAATCTCCGTACAATTGCTCCATTGCCATCTGTTTAGCTATCCATGCCTTCCGGTATGATACTCGATACTGGAATCGTGCTTGTATTTCAGCAATCAGTACCGAAACTTTAATGGTCGGCATGTCTTTCACCATTGGCATGATGCATGTACAGATAGTTTTGGAGTCAAGTTTTCGATGATCTTCTGTCATACGTGTTGAAGTGCATGTGTGGGGCTCCACAAATTTTCGTATTTCCCACATCTGTGACTTCTGCATAAATGCAGCTCGTACCCGCCAATTGCAGCCTTCTGCCGACCTCCAACACTCTCCAATATATAATGTTGGTTTAGACTCGATGACTTTGTAATCTACTGATATATTCATGCTATACCGCTTAATTGCAAACATACATTCTTCCTTACTTTCAAATCTCTGACCTACGCGCAACTCATCTGGATCAGAATATACGCCCATTCGGTAACCATGTGGTATTTCAGGGTACTCCGAAAACTCAGCTGCCCGTGCCGCATCGGGGTCTATCCGAGACATGTGTGCCCCAGGATTATTGTGTATCACAATACGACGAATCTGGTTTCCGACTGAAGACGCATTAACATTTCCATCCTCATTCACCCCTTCGTCGTCAATATCATCCGGGACCTCGTCTGCGTCGGGATCACTCTCACTATCCACTTCGTAATCAACAGGATCACTACTATAGTATACATCATCACCAACCACATCAGTCTCGGCTGCAGCATTAAGATCAATATTTATCCCATGTATAGGTGATTGACTATCAATATACGATACCGGAACCACCATACACGGCGCTTCAACTCCATCTTCTTCACCTAATGGAGTGGGATCTTCAGTTGCCTCCACACTGGCTAACTCAGCAAATAACTGAATCGGTGCATTTTTGTTACTCGAAGTCCCACAATAAAGAGCGACCATTGTTTCCACGTCTTCATCGTCTACAAGTTCCATTTCGGTAAATTTTATTGGATCTGTTGATACTGGAAACTTGTAGAAAACTTTTGATATCCTTCTCCCACAACGTCTATAAATTTTTTCACTAATTTTTTCCTTCATATCATCAAACAAGATATTTCTATCAAATCTCATTGCTACTTGTTTGCGACATTCAAATATACATCCCACAGTTGTTGTTAAAATTTCTCCATCGAAATAAACGCATACAAAAAACTGATTCTCCATTTTCAATACTAGATCTGTAAAAAAAGAATTTCAAATTTCTTAAAACAGTTTCAAAATGTAAACAAAATACATAAAAATTTTAATGCAAAATTTTTCATTCAGAAACTAACAAAATTAATAACATGGCAAAATAACTTTCGAATAATAAAATTACTAACAAAGCTCTACATTCTATTAAAAAAAAAAACCAAAATACCTAATTTTTTTCTTCTTTTCCTTCCTTCTTTTCTTCTGCTTCCTTCCTTCTTCTTTCTTCCATTTTTGTAGTCAAATTTATGTCTGTGTTGGGGGTATTTATAGAGAAAAATCACAGCATTGGCGCCTTCTAATATGGCACCACCATTGGCGCCTCCCAAATAGGCACCACCATTGGCGCCTCCCAAATAGGCGCCAATACTATGTATTATACGGGTTATATACTAACCCGAAAAAGTATAATTTATATTTTAATCAAAAAAATTAATTATTATTTTATTCATTGGCGCCTACCAAATAGGCTCTAATGAAAAAGTAACCCATTTTGGTAATTTTTTTTTCTGACATACTATTTCAGTAATTTTTTTTTTCTATCCTAATTAGGTAAAAAACCCAGATTTAAAGGTTGGGTTACTAAACTGAAAACGCTCCAAAATTTGGGTGACCCAACTGGATAGTTTACCCATAAAAATTTTAAAATTTTCAAAGTTTGGTGACTCACTATGGAGTCTAACCAAATAAAATAATGAAAGAAAACATGAACTGTGTTGGTCGAGCAACTAACAACACCGACAAAGCGACAACACTTCTTTAGTCAGCACTAAGTGACTTCCACTCTTATGACAGAAATACCCTGCAAACCATCCAAAATTTACATCCTCAATGCCACTCTTTAAACATCCAACACCTTTCTCCCGTACTCAAGTCCACATCGTTCCCCTAATTCGAGCGTGTACCATAAACCCCCTATTCTCACCACCAAACTTGCTCGATAAATAAAACACGCATCAACCCCACCGGGACCGCCTCGGCCCACACGAACCAACTACAGTTCGGTTACTTTCCATTCCGAACCAAACTCCAAAGCAAAAACTCTATATAAAAATGAAACAGAATCTAAATACGAACCGCAGCCTTGGTTTCTTCAGAATAAGCCTTTTTTTTTTCCTTTTTTTCAACTAAATATCTATATGTTTCCTGATTCTGCAAAAACAAATTCTCTACTGTTAAAGTTCGAGCTGTTCTACTTCAGTTACACTCAAAAGAATCATTCACAGTTTTCTTAAGAAATAATTTTTTTTCTTTAGCTGAAATACTTCAGAGAATTATAAATTCTCCATAATTGTATATGTATCTGTGGTTACAGTTTCTGATTGCTTTAAGCCCCGCAAATTCAGTCAGTGTTAGAAGAGAAAGATCTTAACTATTTTTGCTGAATTTGAGTTTTCTTCTTTAAATTGTTTAGATTGAATTAGAGTTTGTGAAGTGGAGATCTTGTTGAAAGGTTGTTTGAGCATTGATCCAGTTCACCGGTAATTATTTCTTGGATTAATTATGAATTACATTGTTGAATTTCGAGTGTTGATTTGTTTGGTAGCTGAGAAATCTGAGAAAAAAAATTAAAAACAAGTTTTGAGGTTTTTTGGTCGTTACTGAGCGGAGAATTTAATACTCAGTTTTAGTGAACTCACGCTGAAAGAAGTTGAATTCTCTTCTATTTTTAAATTCTTTTTTTAATATTTACTTGCTTTTTCTAATAGAAGATGTGTTTTAAGTAAAGATCTAAAGTCCTGGAGTGGAGTTTATTTTTTTCTCCTTTTTACAGGAAAAGAAAATGGCGCAGAGTAATTGGGAAGCTGACAAGATGTAAGAGTGATTGCTAAGTTTGTTGTTGCAGCTGTTGTTGATTATTAGCTTGTTTGATTTTGAACTTGTTTACTGACTTTCAGTAGCTTCAAGTATCTTTCTTTTTTTATGCTACAGGCTTGATGTTTATATTCATGATTATTTGTTGAAAAGGAAGTTGCATGCTTCTGCAAAAGCTTTTATGACTGAAGGAAAGGTTGCCACAGATCCAGTAGGTAATATTTGCAAGCAAATTCAGTTATTATAATATAGCAAATTAGCAAGCTCTAAGCCAAATTGCCTGAATTGTTTGATGGTTCTGATTCTTTGACATACTTCGATGAGTGTACCTTATCGAGCCATTTTGACTATGGTAGTTGTCTCAGTATTTTTGGTGCTACTTTACCTTGTTGAATTGTCTAAATCAATTTTCCTTTTATCTTGTCTGTTAATTGTTTCTGCAGCAATCGATGCTCCTGGAGGGTTTCTGTTTGAGTGGTGGTCTGTCTTCTGGGACATATTTATTGCTAGGACAAATGAGAAACATTCTGAGGCTGCTGCAGCTTATATAGAGGTGCCTCTGTTTTGTTATATAAAATATTCTGCTCATTAACTCGCTGCTCGATCTCTTTTAGACATAATGTCATGTGTTTGTGATTTGGAAAAACAGTCTCAGCAACTTAAAGCAAGGGAACAACAGCAATTACAAATGCAGCAGTTGCAACTAATGCAGCACCGAAATGCGCAGTTGCAACGAAGGGATCCCAGTCATCCTGCTCTTGGTGGTTCTGTAAATACGATTAACTCTGAAGGAATGATTGGACAGCCATCAGCTAGTGTGTTGGCCATGAAAATGTATGAAGAACGTGTGAAACACCCTCATTCTGCGGATTCAGAGACATCATCAGCACTGATTGATGCCAATCGGATGGCTCTTCTGAAAACACAGACCAATAATCAAGTGTATGATCAATTAATCCTTATGTGCACTTTGTTTCCTAGTTTTCTTAATGCTCTAAAGGACTGAGTCTCTCATTCTTTTTCTTCCTTATTTTGTTTACTCAGCCAGCTTTTGCAAGGTAGTCCTGGAAATATGTCAGCTGCTTTGCAACAAATCCAGTCACGAACGCCATTGACAACTGTATTGCCCAAATAATCTCTGCTTTGCAATTTAATGTTATCTGTCTTATCTTTTACTTCCCTTGCTTCTTTTTTTCTGATTTCTTCCTCTATATTGAATTGCACAATTTATGTATTTCTACTTCTAGGATATCAAAACTGAAGTTAGTTTGGGTGGAAACCCGAAAAGTTTACCTATGGATCCCTCATCCATCTATGGTCAGGCAATTTTACAGCCTAAATCAGGACTAGGTGGTGCTGGTAATTATGCGTAACTTTCCCACTGAAACAATTTTGGCAATATATTACATCTACATTAATCACATGTATTCTGAGAGTACGTTTTACTAATGTTCATTGCATGGTACATATCAGTTAGATGTTAAATTTTTTTACAAGCAGCAAATTTGGGTAAAGTTTTATTCTCTGGAAATTTATTAAGTATTACCTTAATGATTTAATCTGGAAAAAGACAGTAATTGCAATCACAAATGTTAGACCAGTAATGCTGGCATTGAGTGTTGGGAAGCTAGATATCTATATAATATGAAGGCTAGTATAGCTCAGCCTGTGATGAAGATTCTACAATCGATATCGGGTATTCAAGAAACTTTAGTTAATAAGATTAAGATAACAGTGAAAATTGCTGCAAATTTGACACAGAATATGTGTCCAGTAGTTATATAAAGCTGAGATACTCTGCATGGACATTGAAGCAATGCCTTTTAGTGGTACTTAAAGTTTTGATTTTCTTGAGCGTTTTATACCACTTTTTCCTTATTTTGACCTATTTATCTCAAATTTGTGCCCTCAGTATTAAATCAGGGTGTACCTGGTCTTCCATTAAGGGGTTGGCCTCTGACTGTAAGTTTCACACTTTCACTCACCTTTTCCTGTCCCTGTTTTTTTTTTTTTTTGTTTTTTTTTGGGGGGGGGGGGTGTTTAAATGCGAATCAAGATGTTGGATTTTTCCGCACAGGGCATAGATCAGTTACGACCAAGTTTAGGCGTACAGATGCAAAAACCCAATCTGCAGACTCAAAATCAATTCGTTTTGACGTCACAACAACAGCACGTTTTGGCACAAGCTCAGTTACAAGGCAACCTTGGAAACTCAACAACCTTCGTGAATGCAAAAGTTGGTCAGTCTGTTAGAAACAACGGATCCATATGCTCCCCGGTGCCATCAAGTTCTCCAAAGGTTAGATCTTTTATATTTCTATCACTTTACATTTTCTTTCTTATTTGTATTCACAAAAATATAACTACTAAATAGAATATAATTTCTAGAAATAGCGAAGCTATCTTATATGATTTGAAGGATTTCTTTTTTTAATTAAGGCATAATGGCTTTTTTGGCTCTCCAACTTTGCAAAAAAAATCATTTTAGCCCTCCATCTAATATTTTGCCAGCTTTTGAACTTACATTTGTTGTCAAATTGCCCAAAATAGAGGGAAAAGTTAATATTTGTTAACTTTACTGATATGACATACATATGGAATGTCGTGTAGATGACACAACATCATTTAATTAATTTTTTAAAATTTAAAAATATTTTTATATTTTTATACTTTTATACTTCTTTAATAAATTTAATGATTTTAATTTTTAAAAATATTTTTTATTCTTAAAATTTTTAAAAATTAATTAAATGCTGGTGTGTCATCCATGAGTATGCCACATCACCTAAGTTAAAAAATGTTAACTTTTCCATCCACTTTGGGGGTGATTTGACAAAAACACAAGTTTAAAGGCCAAAAAGATGAAAAGTTAAATGGAGGGCTAAAATGATTTTTTTGTAAAATTGAAAGGCCAAATAAGTCATTATGCCTTTAATTAATAAAGATGTAATAAGGACCACATGCATGTTCCATACCTTTAAGTTCTTTGCAAGGGCAGTAGCTGTAACTTGGGATACAATGATGTGCTTTTAGTAGATGCTGCTCTTATCGGGTTACATTGACTTTTATAACCTTCTTTGCTGGCTTTGCTTTTTATTTGATGTTCAGTGGTGTTCCATATCTGTTAATATGTAGTATTTGCAAATGCTTTGTGTCTAATTAGTCGTTCGGGTGCTTAACAGATGAAGATGGGTCAAATGTCACATTCTTCCTCACAACAACAGGACCAATTGCAACAGCAGCAGCAGCAGCCATCACAGCAACTGCAACAGGTTGTACTTCAATGAGAATTAATTGAAGGATCTCATTCATGAGCTGAACTGTGAGCTACTTTACAAGAAAAATATTCTTTTACCAACTACATTATTACTCCAAATTAAAATATGATTTTATAAATGGAATTTTCTTAGAAATTTCCACTTCTGGTTGAACTAATTCACATTCTGTGACCGTTCATTACATTGCAGAATAACAGAAAAAGGAAACAACACTCTGCTTCTGGAGCAGCTAACAGTACTGGCACAGGAAACACTGGCCCTTCACCAAGTTCACCACCATCAACTCACACACCTGGTGATGCAATAACTTCTGCAACCAGTTTGCAGCATGTTAATAGCGTTTCTAAAAGCATGATGTATGGTGCAGATGCAACTGCGGGTCTTACATCATCTTCCAATCTGTTGGTAGGCCATTTTCAGACTTCAAAATAGCTTTCAAACTCAAGCATGCTACAAACCCACTCTAGTTTCATTACACACAAAAGCATAAGCATGCTTCACCTAGGATATTATTTGTATTTATTCTAGCCATATATGATATATCATTTAACCCAACTCCGAGTGATTATTTTATCTTTCAGCTCAGACATCAGAATCTTGTTGGCTAGTGAAAGGATACAAGTGATAGACTTGTTTGTTAGGTTGAGCTAATAGTTGTGTCAATATGTATTTTTTAAATCTCTCCTTTAGCGTGCAAGTTAAAAAATGCTGAAACTACTTCTAAATTCTAATAGCATCATTACGTTGTGCAGGAAGACATGGATAGGTTTGATCCTCTGGATGAAAATATGGAGTCACTACTTTCACATGAAAGTGACTCAAGGGACATTTATGGTACCATTAAACAATGTCCTCCTGAGCACCCAAAGGAGTCTGCTAAAGGTAACCGTAATATATCTTTTACCTTTACCTTTTGATTTCTAAAAAAAACATGCTGACTTCAATTTGTCTATTCCAGGCTTCACTTTTGCTGAGGTTGGTTGTATACAGACCAGAAATAGCGAAGTTACTTGCTGTCATTTTTCTTCTGATGGGAAGGTGCTGGCTAGTGCTGGGCATGACAAGAAGGTATATTTGTTTACATCGTTCCATCTTTCCAATTCCTTCCCCATGGCATTAAATTTTATAAATTTAACTTCCTTCAAGTGAAAAACGAATCAGAATTACACCTTTCTCCTCTATATATTGTTTGGCAATTCAATCAGTGCGAAAACAATGGAAACAGATTTGATCATGTTCAGGCAGGTTTAAATTGAAACAAATTTAAGGTTACTAGGGAAAGAGATTGAAAATACATGATTAGCCATTGTGACAAAAAAAATTCATTAACAGAATGTTACTTGAAAGTAGAGTTGAGTGATAGAACCTTTATTGTTCTTGTAGAGTCCTTTTAAGCTGGCCTGGCAACGACTTCTATCTGGTTAATTATTTTACTATGTATAGGAAACCAAGGTTGACGGCATAATTTCTTTTCAGAAAGATGTCATAGTGACTTGCATTTCTTTCATTAGGTGGTTCTTTGGAATATGGATACCCTGAAAACAGAGAGTACTCCAGAAGAACACAAATTGGTTATTACAGAAGTTCGTTTTAGACCAAATTCGTCTCAGTTGGCAACAGCTTCTTTTGATAAATCTGTGCGGTTATGGGATGCAGCCAATGTAATCATCTTCTTCTTACAACTTGGATCTTTGTAAAAGTTTTGCGGATATCTCCGGTTACGACTTTAGCTATTCTATACTCTTTTTGCTGACAGTTTTCTGGCATTGTAGACATTTAGGAAGCATGCATGATAAATCTTTCTATGCTACTGTGGTTAACAAGCTAAGTTCATTGTTACAGCCAGGCTATTGCGTGAAAGCATACAATAGCCATCCTTCACCTGTGATGTCCCTTGATTTCCACCCCAAAAAGACGGACTTGTTTTGCTTTTGTGATAATGACAATGAAATTCGCTATTTTAATCTTAATACATTCTCATGCACCCGGATATCCAAGGTTGGTGACTCTTCTTTTCCTGTCTAACCTCTTCAAGATTTCTGACAGTTATGGTGCATTACATTTATACATTTAGTTTGTTTTTTTTCCGGCATTTACCGTTAATTCCTGATGCAGGGAGGTATGGCCCAAGTAAGGTTCCAACCAAGAATTGGACATTTTCTGGCAGCAGCATCCGATAAAGTAGTGTCCATCTTTGATGTAGAAACTGATAGACAAACATTAACATTTCAGGTATGGCTTGTGTATTATTGTCACCAGATCTTCCATTCTTGAAATATTTGTCATATTGAAGACTAAAGCAAAGGTTTCATCGTAATTAATAGTAACTAATGCATGTCTTTTTTCCTCTTTCCCTTTTCTAACAGGGGCATTCAGAAATTGTGAACTATATATGCTGGGATGCAAACGGAGAGTATTTAGCATCTGTCAGTCACAACTTGGTAAAAATATGGTCATTGGTGACAGGGGAGTGCATTCAAGAACTCGGTTCTGGTGGGAACCAGTTCCACTCCTGTGTCTTTCATCCAAATTATTCCACTCTTTTGGTGATTGGAGGAATTTCAGTAAGTCTTTGTTCTCTATTTATGGTTTATTTTTCCATTTACAGAGTTTTATTTACGAGATGCCTTGGTTCAAATCAAACATTACCTCCATATATTTTAGGATGAAAAACTAGTGTTTATTTTTTATAATTCAAATCAACATAGCTACATCTAGATATTTTAGGATGTAAAATTAGTATTTATTGTATTTATATGGTCCAACACATTTGGCCATGCATAGGTATGGGGTATGATCCTCCAAATATATAAAAAGTACTTAAAGAAAATCTGATCATATATACCGTATATAGATATCCAATATTAGTGGCGTGGGCAAAAACACGATGTTGCTTTCATGTGCATAGAGAAATTCTTGCACATTTGTAGCTAATAAATGTAATTGTGTTTGTTTTTACGATGGGGGTGCTGGTGCATGCAGTCATTGGAGCTGTGGAACATGGCTGAGAATAAAAGCATGACAATTTCAGCTCACGAGAATATAATTTCAGCATTGGCACAGTCGCCTGTCACAGGAATGGTTGCTTCGGCAAGTCATGATAGCTCTGTAAAGCTATGGAAATAATTAAATCAATCATACAAATATATATATATATATATATATATATATATCTCTGTGTGTGTGATAAAAATCCAAATACGTGTGAATTGGGTTGTGGCGCAAAAGCATATTTTGCTTCCAGTTCTCTAAGTGTGTGAATTTTATTTTCTTTCTTGGATATCTGAATATGAAATGGGTGTATTTATTTTGCATTCTCTTCATAATTTTGCAATGTGAGAATGAGTAGCTTGTTTGCCTTTGGGTGAGAACAGTTTTGCAGTTAGCTTGTTTGCTTCGCGTGAATGATTCGTTACTTTGGTAAATAGCCCAAATTTTCGTAATTATAAGTATTAATTATATTTCTTTCAAAAAAGAAAATAATTAACGAGATTAAAAATGAAAGATTTGTTTATATTGGTTTTATCCTCTTTTTTTCTATCTTTTTTTTTTCTTTTTTGTGACAGAAAAAAAAAATACAAGTAGTTAAGTTATACTAAAGGGATTATTTGTAAACGCATGTAACCCTTCTTCCCTATTAAAGGTTATTTTAGCTATTCAATCTGCTTTAGCGTTTTCTTCTCTAGGTATCTATTCAAGTTCCCAGAGATGGTAAATGCGACTGACTATTGTTGACCTTGAGGGAATTGATTTCGGAAGTTGGATTGCTTCAATAGCCTCCAAGCTATTAGTTTGTATCAACACTTCAATTCCTTGTTTTTCTTGCATAAGTGATAAGTCATACAAGATACCCTATAATTCAGCATCAAGTATTGAACATTTCCCCAGCTGTTGATAAAACCCGATGATCCATTCTCCGTGGTTCTCTCAAAATCCCTCCTGCAGCATCATAGCCTGAATTTGTTTTGACAGAACCATCAGTTCTTAGTTTCATCCAATTGTCTGTCGAGATAATCTCTGCTCTCATCTTTTGTTTCACATTAGAATTTCCTCTGGGCATGGAAGAATACTATTCTGTCCAATTGTACAAAACTTTGATGATCTCTTCAATGTTCCATGGCACTCCCTGAAAATTAATATTATTATTCTTCCAAATGCGCCACATGACAAGTCCGAACAAAGTTCACCAAACTACCTCATTGGAGGTGAGTTTTTGGTTATTTTGCAAATTAGACATAAGCCACTCCTGCAGAGTCCCAAAAAAAACCGGGCATGCTTCTCTATTGGAACAATAAACGACCAGACCTCTTTTGCTGCCCTACAATCTCAGATGGCATGGATGGTATTGTTGGCACATAATTAAATTAATCTTGCACAAATAAATTATGAAAAGTTAGAAGAGTGAAGAGACTTGAATATGAAGAGTGAAGAGACTTGGAGATGAAAAGTTACACACATTATGAAGAGTGAAGAGACTTGAATATGAAAAGTTACACACATGCATGAATAGTACAACTCCTAGCATTTAGTGATATAGATGAATAGTCACTTACAACTCCTATATAAAGAGTTGTATGTGATGAAGATTTTTAGTGTGATTTAAAAAAAAAAGTTTATTAGAAAGAATTTTATTTCTTCCATACAAAATTTATTTCTCTTGTCCATTATATTCTTTATCATTTTCTTTGTTTTATTTCTCCAAATATTAATCAATCTTCTATAATTTAGTATCAGAGCCTTGTTCCATCGAAATGAACAATTCTATTCCTCTTTCTTCTATTCCCCAATTAACCAAAGAAAATTATGGCAAATGGAGTATCCAAATGAAAGCTCTTCTTGGATCTCTAGAAGTTTGGGAGATTGTTGAAAAAGGTTATAATGAAGTTGAGGCTGAAGAGGAGGAAGGATTATCACAAGTTCAAAAAGAGAGTTTAAGAAAATCAAGGAAAAAAAATCAACAAGCCTTATTTTGGATATATCAAGGAGTTCAATCATATGAAGCGGTATGAGAAAAAATAGCTTGTGCCACCACGGCAAAACAAGCATGGGAGATTTTACAAAATTCTTTCAAAGGAGATGAAAAGGTGAAAAGAGTTCGGTTGCAAACTCTTCGAGGGGAGTTTGAAAGATTGCAAAAAATAGAGTCGGAATCAGTTTCTGATTACTATTCACGGGTTTTGTCTATAGTCAACCAATTAAAAAGAAATGGTGAAACTATGGATGATATTCGTGGTGTT
Source organism: Gossypium turneri (assembly GCA_008044935.1). Classification (NCBI taxonomy): domain Eukaryota; kingdom Viridiplantae; phylum Streptophyta; class Magnoliopsida; order Malvales; family Malvaceae; genus Gossypium; species Gossypium turneri. The sequence continues at coordinate 4,988,953 of CP032577.1, forward strand.
GAGAAAATCCTTCGTTCTTTGGATTCCAAATTTGACTACATTGTGGTAGCCATTGAAGAATCAAAGGACTTGAGTACCATGACTATTGATGAACTCACAGGATCGTTGCAAGCCCATGAAGAAAGATTAAACAAGAAGAAGAAGGAAGTAGATCTAGATCAAGCACTCTAGTCAAAGTTGTCTCTAAATGAGAAGAAGAGAGATTTTAAAAATCAAAGAGGGAGAGATCGTGGTCGTGGAAGAGGAAGAGGAAGAAATTTTAGAGGAAGAGGCTCAAATGCTCGTGAAAGAGGTAAAGATGCAAGCACGGAGAATGGATGGAAAGAAGCCAACCAAAGTCAGAATTTTAGAGGATCACAAAGAGGACGTGTGGCAATCAAAGAGGAAGAGGTCGTGGCTATTTTGAATGTTATCATTGTCGTAAACCTGGTCATTTGGCAAGTGAATGCTGGTACAAGAAAGAAGAGAAAAATGAAACTAATATAGTACAAAATAATCAAGAGCAAAAGCAAGAAACTTTGTTGCTCGTGTCTCATGGTGGAGAGATTGATGATGTCTGGTACATAGACAGTGGTGCTAGCAAGCATATGACAGGTAACAAAAATTTATTTTCGAAGTTCTTTGAATCTGATTGTGGAGAAGTAAAAGTAGGAGATGGCAAGGCTTACAAAGTTAGCGGTGTTGGTGAGTTGGAGTTCAAAACAAAGCAAAGAAGGGTAGAGAAAATGTCTGAAGTTTATTTTGTTCCTGGTCTTAAAAATAATCTGCTTAGCGTTGGGCATCTTTGAAGAAGGGGTATGATATTCATTTTCGTGACATGGCTTGCTATTTATCAAGGAAAAATCAGGTTGTTGCTAGAGTTGGAGTGGCATCAAATAATCTTTTCTCTCTCACCCTTCAAAATCAGAATATGTCTTACTTTATTGGTGCTCATAAAGGAGTTTCAAAGTTATGGCATGATAGATATGGACATTTGAACTATGGAAATTTGGAGATGCTTTCAAGGAAGATGATGGTCAGAGGTTTACCAAAAATCAATTGGCTTGATGATATTTGTGAAGCATGTCAACTTGGAAAGCAACACAAAATTGGTTTTCCTTCTCAATCCTCGTGGAAAGCAAGAAGACCGTTGCAACTTATTCACTCGGATCTTTGTGGTCCAATGACAGTTTCATCTTTGGGAGGTAATCGTTACTTTATCTCTTTCATTGATGATTACCCAAGAAAGTTATGGGTGTCTTGTGTAAAAGAAAAATAAGAGGCTTTTCAGAGATTCAAAGATTTCAAGGCAGAAGTAGAGAACTTTACTGGGCTGAAAATTAACACCTTACGGACAGATCGTGGAGGTGAATATTTTTCAAATGAATTTGAGAAATATTACCGAGATAGTGCATCCGGCATGAAATGACGGTCCGCCATACACCTCAGCAAAATGGTGTGTGTGAAAGAAATAATAAAATAATTATGGAAATGGCTAGATGTCTTCTTAAGAAGAAGAGGTTATCAAGAAGATTTTGGGCTGAAGCTATTTCCTGTGCAGTTTATCTTATCAACAGGTCACCGACAAGAAGCTTGGAGAATTGCACACCACATGAGGCGTGGTATGGTACAAAGCCTAGTGTTCGTCATCTTAGAGTATTTGGGAGTGTTGCTTACTCTCATATTCCAGATGCAATGAGAAGCAAGTTGGATGACAAGTCAGATAAATGCATTTTCATTGGCTATAGTGAAAGAAGTAAGGCATACAAGTTGTACAATCCGGTGACAAAGAAGATTGTGATAAGTCGAGATGTTCGGTTTGATGAAAATTCCATGTTTGAAGATGTGGAAGTTGAAAAGGAAAATTTGCCAATTTTTCCTTTTGAACTTGAATAAGAAGAAGAAGAGGCAGTAATTGAGAATGTTGAAGATGATGCTCAAGCAGGAAATCCTTCTGCTTCCCCAAGTTCTTCATCAAATTCTTCTTCATCCAGCCCGATCCGAAAAACGAAAAGCATCCAAGAGTTATACGATGTAACTGATGAAGTTGTGCAAAATGATGTTGTATTCTTTGCCTTCTTTGCAGGAGAAGATCCAATTTCTTTTGATGATGCATATCAAGAAGAAATATGGAGGAAAGCCATGAAAGAAGAGATTTTCTCAATTGAAAACAATGATATATGGGAGCTTACAGATTTGTTGCCGCACAAGAATTCAATTGGAGTCAAATGGGTGTACAAGACAAAGATGAATTCGAATGGCTCTATCAACAAGTACAAGGCAAGACTGGTTACAAAAGGATACAAGCAAAAGGAAGGAGAAGATTTTACAGAGGTATTTGCTCCAGTTTCATGACTTGAGACAGTTCGGCTACTTATTTCTCTTGCTGTCCAAAACAATTGGAAAATTTCCAAATGGACGTAAAATCTGCGTTTTTGAATGGTGTTCTCAAAGAAGAAGTCCATGTTGACCAACCACCAGGATTTGTCAAAAAATGAGAAGAAGAAAAAGTTTACAAGTTGAAGAAAGCTTTGTACGGGTTGAAGCAATCACCCCGAGCTTGGAACAGCCGCATCGATTCTTATTTTCAGAAGTGTGGATTCCAGAAATGTCCATATGAGCATACTCTCTACATCAAAGACAATTCTCAAGGAAGATTCATGGTTGTAAGTCTCTACGTTGATAATCTTATTTTCACAAGAAATGATGTAAAGATGTTGAAAGAATTTCAACACTCAATGATGGCAGAATTTAAGATGACAGATTTAGGAGAACTTCATCATTTTCTTGGCATTGAAGTTCATCAATCCGAGAAAGGAATTTTTATTTCACAAGAGAGCTACACAAAGGAAGTTCTAAAAAGTTTCAAGATGGAAAATGCGAATCTAGTCTCTACTCCATGCATTACAGGTCTGAAGTTATCTAAAAAGGGTGAAGGAAAGCTAGTCAATTCCACCATATTCAGAAGTTTGGTTAGAAAGTTGATGTATCTGACTTTGACAAGGCCTGACATCATGTATGTTGTTAGCTTGGTGAGTAGATTCAAAGAGAAACCTTACTCCAATCACTGGGAGGCTGCCAAGAGATTATTGAGATATGTGAAGGGAACCATTGATTATGGAATTTTCTATAAAGCTAATACATTAGTTGATCTCATTGGTTATACGGATAGTGATTTAGCAGGAAGCATTGATGATAACAGAAGCACTTCTGGTTATGTTTTTCACCTTGGTAGTGGTGCAGTTTCATGGAGCTCAAAGAAACAATCAGTTGTGGCGCTTTCGACTACAGAAGCTGAATATATCGCTGCATCTTATGCAGGATGTCAATTGATTTGGTTACGTGGAATTTTGGAGAGTCTTAAACAGAAGCAAAACAAGTCAACAATTTTGTTTTGTGACAATAGTTCTACTATTTCAGTCACAAAAGATCCAGTTCTTCATAGAAGGACAAAACACATTCGCATTCGATATCACTTCTTGAGGGAACTAGTGAATAATGGTGATGTTCAAGTTGAATATTGCAAGACGGAAGATCAGATGGCTGATATCTCCACAAAACCGCTAAGTGGACAAGTCTTCAAGAAAAATGTTGAAAGGTTGGGAGTTCAAAGCAAGTTTAATTTAAGGGAGGCATTGTTGGCACATAATTAAATTAATCTTGCACAAATAAATTATGAAAAGTTAGAAGAGTGAAGAGACTTGAATATGAAGAGTGAAGAGACTTGAATATGAAGAGTGAAGAGACTTGAAGATGAAAAGTTACACACATTATGAAGAGTGAAGAGACTTGAATATGAAAAGTTACACACATGCATGAATAGTCACAACTCCTAGCATTTAGTGATATAAATGAATAGTCACTTACAACTCCTATACAAAGAGTTGTATGTGATGAAGATTTTTAGTGTGATTTGAAAAAAAAAAAGTTTATTAGAAAGAATTTTATTTCTTTCATACAAAATTTATTTCTCTTCTCCATTATATTCTTTATCATTTTCTTTGTTTTATTTCTCCAAATATTAATCAATCTTCTACAGGTATCCTCCGAAACTGCTCCACAGATCATGCAATGATCATCGTTTGTTAAACCGCGCTTAAGCCTCTCCATTTGAGTGAGTAAACGTTCCTTAAGAACTAACCAAATAAACATTCAAACCTTTTAGAGCCCTTGATACTTCCACATTATATTCCAAATTTCATCTCTCAAATTCCACAAGTTTCCTTTAATCTGCTTATAAGCACTCTTGATAGTGAAAGTCCTGTTGAAGTTCCCATCCAAGTGACTTTATCCAACCCAATGCAAGGGTGTGGGGGAAGAATGCTAATAATACAGCTTATAATCTCATTCGGCAGCCAAACCCTGAATAAATCTAAGTTTCACAAGCTTTTCTCAGTTACCATATCCTGGAGGAGACAATCTTCATCGAGGTTATTTCATTACATAATAAGATTTATCAAAGTTCCAACTTCAAGGATCCAATTATCCTTCCAACACCTTATGGTATTACCATTACCTACTGACTAGATAATGTTCTAAAAAAGAATGAGTTATTACATTAGTTTCCTTTTTCTTTTTTGTTATTTTATATATTTCATGAGGTGAGTAATTACATTAGTTTTGAATTGCTATGTGGAGTCATTACATTTTTTTTGTTTAATTGAATGATTTTTTGTTTTGTTTTGTTCTTGTTTTTATCTATGTTAGTTCTTGTTTTGTTTTGGTCAATTGAGTGATGTTTTGTTCATGTTTTGTTTGATGTTAGATAAACACATTGGTTTATTAGATAAACAAAATCAAACTTTTAACCAGATTTATTTTATCTGATTATTTCCCACTAAAAAAGGTATCAAAGTTCTTGCCAAATATATAAAGATTAGTGGAAGAAAAAAAAATTAGATATCATTTTTGGCTTTTAGGTAATTTTCTTTCCATTAAATTTGAAGTAGAATATTAACTAGAATAAGTGGATATATGCTCTATTTAGTGACCTTGAACTTGAAAATGCAACACTCATGCTAGAATGAATACTAAGCCTTTTGCTGCTAGCACTCTAGTTTAGTTGACTAAATACTATTATGGCTTTGCAAATGTTTCAGGGAAATGGCCGATACAGATGCTAATGCTCTCACCCCCTCAAAACCATCGACTTCGGCGAGTTATACTCCGATTTCATTGGATGATGACGAAAGCCCAATAGATAGTGGTTCAAAGGATCCTTCTATTCTACCTTTAACTAGTAGACATACATCATCAGTTTGGACTGATTTCACAAGAAAGTGAGTTGGTGATGCCATAAAAGTCGAGTGCAACCACTGTTCCAAGCTTTTTGCCAGTGGAAGAAGAGCTGGAACAACCCACTTGAAAGATCATCTAAAAAATTGTCTAAAAAGAATATGTCAAGATATACGACAAACTAAATTGTTTGGTGTAAAGGCTAATCCTACTGACAAAAGTGGCACGTCGACCTTGGCACCATATGAGTTCCGCCAAGAGGATGGGATAAAATAGGCTTTACAGAAATGATTATTTTGCATGAGTACCTCACTAGCATGGTTGAGCACTATGGTTTTAGAAAGTATTCTAAGACACTTCAATTGTGGTTCAACGTACTGAGTCGCAATACAACTAAGAAAGACATCATGCAAAGATATGTTTCTGAAAAGGAGAATACCAGTATATTGTTGAGAAAAGCAAAGAGTTGGATTGCCTTAACTACTAACATGTGGAGCGCAAATAACCAAAGAAAAGGTTATATGGCTGTCACTGCATATTTTATTATAATGCTTGGAGACTACAAAATCGAATCATAAGGTATTACATTCTTTTTAAATCTTTTAGGAATGGATCTTTTTTAGCTGGTTTAGTAACCTTTTATTTTTTGCATAAGGTAGGTTTTGTTATGTCCCAACCCCTCACACCACTGAGGTACTTGCTGACACTATGAAAGAATGCATTCAATCTTGGAATATCGATCTTAGATTGTCTGCTATCGCTGTGGACAATTGTATGACTAATGATGCAATGATGGATATCTTGCATGGAGAGTTTCCTTATGGTTCCCTTTTTTTGCACGGCCAATTTTTTCATATGCGCTGTTGTGCTCATATATTAAATCTAATTGTTCAAGATGGGTTAAGTGTTGTTGTAGCTGATGGTATCCAAAGAATTAGGGATAGTGTTGTGTTTTTTATTGCTTCTGATAAAAGGATCCAAAAGTTTGAACAAGTAACTAGGCAATTAGTTCCTAAATACCAAAAACAAAAACAAAAAATCGGCACTTGATTGCAAGACTCGGTGGAATTCTACTTTTGAAACGCTTATAGTTGCTATGAAGTATAGGGAAGTGTTTGTTGTTTTGAGTGGCCGAGATAATCTTTATAAGAATTCACCAAACAGTGAAGATTGGGAAAAAGTGAGAAAACATGTGAAAAATTGGAAGTGTTTAGTACTGCTACCCTTTATTTCTCTACTTCAAGATTTCCTACTGCTAATATTTATTTTCCCAAAATTTGTACTCTTAGACTTGCTATATCTAATTGGCTTTCGTCTCCTTATGATTATATAAGGAAAATGGCACAAGTAATGCTAGAAAAATACAACAAGTACTGAATTGGTGTTAATGGTCTAATGGGTGTGGCGACAATACTTGATCCAAGATGCAAAATGGCCCTTACCCACTTTTATTTTTTTTTTTAATATTTGATCATGATGAAGCTGAGAAGGAGGTTAGTAGAATTAGTATTTTTCTTCGCCAGTTGATGAATATGGGTTTAAGAATAGTAGGGTTCAAGCTACTAGTTCTCGAGCACCTAATGATACTGGTAACATTGGAGGAGATGCGTATATGCAAGAATTCCCACAATTTATGGAGCAAGATAAGAGTCAGAGTTTTGAAAAATTAGATTTGGAAAAATACTTGGAAGCTTCTAATTTACCTCTTTGTGATGATTTTGATATCCTCACCTAGTGGAAGACAAATGGAAGCACATATCTCATTCTTCAACAAATAGCTAGGGATGTTTTAAGCATTTCTATTTCTACAATCCCTTTGGAGTCTGCTTTTAACACTAGTGGTCGAGTACTTGATCCTTATCGTAGTCGACTTCTACCAGAAACTGTTGAAGCTTTTATGTGTGCTCAAAATTGGATTTGAGCTTATTTTAAAGGTAGTTTATGGTTTTTATTTTATTTTGAATTTACTTATAAAATAGTAACATATCATTTTTTTTACATTGAATTTATTTTTCAAATAGAAGTGCAAGTTACTTATAAAGAAGCTTACATATGCAGGTTCAAATGAAGTTAAAGAGATACAATGCTCACAATTGATAGAAGAATTAGAAAATGAATGTGATACAGAAGCAACGGGAGTGATATGCATTGATTGATTTTTGGAACTTTTGCACTTGTGTTACATTTAAAGACATCTATGATGTATTTGAGACATTGTTTGTATTTGGATATTATGTAAGGACTTATATTTTCTAAATTTTTTAAACTCATGTTGAAGTTATATTTTATTTACCAACTAAAGGGTCGCGACGACTTATTTTTTTAAAATGGTGATAGTTGAAATAATGTCACATATGTGGTGGGAGTCCGGAGGACAAGTATTCCATACTTTTTTCATAAAAAATTGGTTTATATTTATTTAATTGATACTTATAAATATATTATATAAAGTGGGTCACGGAGCGGGTATAGCGGGGATTAGGTGGGTCTGAGGACCCACGTAAATGGTTGGGCAGGGATGGTTTTGGGTTTTGTACCCGCAATGAGTTATGAGGCGCCCCGCACCCGCCCTACCCAATTGATATCCCTACATATAGGATTAAGATCAATCTTGAGAAGCTCCCGTAATAAGATTGGGGCTTCCTCAAATACATGCATCTCATCATAGTTACTGTTTCCCAATTTAGTTATCCAATCAGCTACTCTGTTATGTTCTCTAGGGATGTGCTGAAGACGAACCTTCCAATTTCAGCATAAAAGTTGACTAATCAAACGCAACTCTAATAACAGACTAATACCTGCACCACTAGCTAAGATAGTTTCCGCAACTAAAGCATTATCACACTCCAACTCCAATTACCTAAAACCAAACGCCCATGCTAAATTGAGGCCTTCTAATATAGCTCTTACCTCAGTTTTGAAAATTGAATCTTTCCCAATCCGCATAGTAAATCCGCACGTCCAATTGGCATCATGATCTCTAAACACTCCTCCAATCGCAGCAATATTATTGCTTCCCAACAATGCACCGTTTGTATTCAACTTAACCCACCCTTTCTCTGGCGGCCTCCAATGATCACCCGACACCTTCTAAATGCGATGTAGCTCACATGATTTTGAGTTTACAAAGCTCGTAGTCCAAGCTAAACCTGTACCTACAACAACATCAACATTATTATGGCTATTATTGAAAATAAAATTATTTCAGCATTTCCATAACAGCCAACACAATATTGCAAACAAAGTCGGACAATTTTCCTCCTTTTCTGTCAACTCCTCTTGAGATAACAAGTTCTTAGTTAACCATATATTCAGATTAGTTGAAAAAACACATATTTTTTGACTAAATTAGGAATCACCACATTCCAAACATATTTATTGTTTATTTGTTATTTATGAACATTATCTGAACATATTCAATTATATATTCATATACATATTCACAAAACATATTCATTTAACTTAAACAAACGAATATAAATATATATAATTTTAAATAAACGATTACGAATACAAATTTAAAATTTTTAATAAACACAAACAAACATGAATTCAGGTAGTTACTTAAATCATAAAAAGAAGTTATTGAATTCGTATGGTCACCGTCTAATATAATAAAAATATCAAAAGCAACAATCATGATTGATACATTTTGGATGAAAAGTCACATCAATTTGTGTGTTTTCTTTTAAGGTGAGAATTGCTCCCCAAAAGTCAATTATTTATCTCTTTCTATACATTTAATTTATCCATCTAAACATCCACTTTTGAATAAAGATTTCAAGAATTGAAGCTTTTCTTGTCCTCTTCCAAAATTTTTAATTTTAATTATAACTATATAAAATAGAAATGTTTTTAAAAATAGATTGGGTAAGAAATTAACATAAAAAAATCAATTTTTTAATTTAGTCTTAATTCTATAAATTTTTTAAAAAATATATTTTAAATAGGTGTTTGGTAAATAGAGTTTTCAATTTTTTTAGTTAATTTGGGCGTAAAATGAAGAATTAAGTAGTCAAACTCTCCCATTATAATGTTTGGTGAATGGAAGTTTACAATTAAGCTAAAACCTCCAAAACAAAAACTGTTGGGATGGGCAACTTTTTCCAACAGCTGATTGGAAATGAAATATGTGAAATAACATATCTGACCATGTTTGCTCAAAACTTACTTCTTTTGTCACATGCTTTCGAACATAATAGGGGTGCCAAGATATTAGTAGCTTCTATTATCTCATTTTCACTTTCATCTCCAAAGTCCAAAGTAAATCTCAAAAAAAAATTCACCATGAATTTACAAAAAAAAATCCAACGTAAATCTACAAAAATCAACATTGCCGCGAGAAATTTTCAATCGAGCCCATTCATCTTTGAATATTTATGTACTCTTAATTTATTTTCAATTTACTTGGGAAAAATGATTTATTATGTAATTTTATATTAATTTAAATATGTTACTTGACAAATTTATTTAGAATGTGACATAATTATCACTAATTTACATACTAAGAACATGACGTAATTATCACTAAAAATATAGTTTACAATTATATTGATACATTATTAATATTTATCAAGGTTAATATTTGCAAATAAGAAACTTAAGAAATTTATTTATTTAAATTTTTTAAAATATTTAGTAATTAATTTCCATAATGGATGTTTTAACTCTTTGTAAAATAATATTTTATTTCAATAATTTCAATACTAAAGTATTATAAACAAATAAATATTTAATAATAAAATATGTGATGTCTTTATTTCTCATTTTACACATATTAATTACTAATTAAATTTTAACAAATACTTTTAAATAAACAGTTAATAAAATTAGTTTATCAAACTAACGACTGTAATCAATAATTAACTATCAACTATCAATCAAGAGATAGTACGGTAATAAAAAGCTAAATTAATGATTGGTTGGACATTTCCAAATTGCACTTTACTACTGCAAATCTAATCCCTGTCCTAAATACATAAGTTCAAACCTCACTTTCCTGAAAAAAAAATCTTCTACTCTTTTAATCCATTCCTTTTCATGCCAATCTCCAAACCCATTGTTAAGACTGAAATTTACTTACTAGATGGCAAAGTTCATATTCAAAAACATAAATTATAACTAAAATAGAAGATGGGCAATTGGCAAAGGCAAGAAAGAAAAAGAAAAAAAGGGGAGGGAGGTATTTAGCTGTTTTTGATGCTTTTGATGAGAAACAGGAAGGTAAAGCAAAGATCAAAAGCATGTAAGAAAATGTCCAAAGGTTACAGCTCCTTCTGTTCCCTCTTTTTTTCTCTTCTCTTTGTTCCTATTTTCCAGTGAGAGACATTGACTTTTCAAGCCCAAATAAGACATAATGTGTGTTAATAGGAAAACCTTTATATATGTCTGCATCAGTTTTACATAATTAAACCAAAACCATAAAAAAAGAACAAGGAAAAAACATCAAGAGAAGGGTAATAATACTAATACTAGTGGATTTAAACAGTCCAAAAATGTTAAAATCATAGGAAGAAAGGAACAGGGAGGTGTTGAAGGTTGACCCACCAAAGAAGGGCCAGTGATTTGGACAATAGCAAATCCATGGTTTGAACTTTAGAAGATCAGCAGTTTGACAAAAATGGGCAAAGAAGTTAAGCAACCAAATACATCTTCAACCAGGACTTTGTCTTTATCTCTCTCACTTAAACCCCACACTTTTCTCTTCTCTTCTCTTTTGTTCTTTTTTTTTCTCCTGAGTTTACTGGCTCTCTCTGTCAATGGACAAGCACCAGCCACAGCTGTCTTTGGCAAAGAGTTCCAGGCAAAGTTGCAATGAATGGTAGGAGAGTTGTATTCTAGCATTGTACACCAGGCATAGTTTCTTTAATGTGTTCCTACAGCTTTGCCAATGTTATTCTTGCTTAGTGATGCAAAGAAAAAAAAAATTCTGCATATGCTATAAGTTATCATTTGCTTCAAGTTTCAGTTTTGTTGCTATTTTATGAACATCGTTTTTCTCTTTTAATTGTTTTCTGATTGATGCATTGAGTTATTGAGTTTGTAGTTTCTGTCCATTGTTGTTCTGCATTTAGAAGTGTGATATTTACTCAAAAATTGTATCCCAATTCCCATATCACACCTTTTGGTTGAAGTTTTATGCTCAGCAACTCAAAATCTTGCTTTGCTCCTTTTTATGTCGAGAATTACTATATTCTTTTATCTTCTAGCTATGTTTGTTCATTCTTTTCTTTAAGGTATCTCAGAGTCTCTTTTTTTTTTTGGGGGGGGGGGGGGGGTCTTTTAATCTTTTCACTTGAATATTCAAAGTGATCCTTCTGTTATTGTAGGATTTTTAGGGATGTTCCAAGTGATATCACAATAGAAGTAAATGGAGGGACAATTGCTCTACACAAGGTAATTTGGTTCTTCTGAATTTTTTTCATATAATTTTGGTTCAGTTTAATGGATTTTATAATCGGCTAAGCACTTTAATTGTTCCCATAATTGTAACTAAAGCAGTAGGAACAATATAAACGTCTTCAAATGTACTTAGCCTTCTTTTGATCTTTAATCCTTTTCTTGGTTGTTTAATGAGAGTATTTATGCAAATAGCTGAAAAAGGACTTGCTTGGTAAGCATTTCATGGCTTAGTTGTAAATATTTGTGAAACCAATATAAGAATGAAAGCAATAGTTGTAAATAAGATGTTTATCCCTTTGCCTGATATGTCCTTCTATATGATAATCTTAGATTATAGTTGTCATTAAAGTAAAATAGCTTGTTTTTTTCCATGTGCAGATTAATATTAGGATGTTCTAATGCTGATTATCATAATTGTTATATGCAGTTTCCTCTTGTCTCTCGAAGTGGGCGAATCCGGAAGCTAGTTGAGGAACATAGGGACTCAGATATCTCAAGGGTGGAGCTTATGAATCTACCTGGTGGTGCCGAGTCATTTGCGTTGGCAGCAAAATTCTGTTATGGCATTAACTTTGAGATTACACCCTTAAATGTGGCTCAGCTCTGTTGTGTTTCGGATTACCTCGAAATGACAGAAGAATTTTCAAAGGATAATCTTCACTTACATGCTGAACAATATCTTGAAAGCATTGTTTATAAGAACCTGGAGATGTGTGTTGAAGTTTTACAACAATGTGAAAATCTACTTCCTCATGCAAATGAGTTGAATATAGTTAGCCGTTGCATAGATGCAGTAGCCTCAAAGGCTTGTGCCGAGCAAATTGCGTTGAGCTTCTCCCGGTTAGAGTACAGCAGTTCAGGTAGACTTCATACAATCAGGCAAGCCAAATGTGAAGGGGATTGGTGGATAGAAGATCTTTCAGTTATTCGGATCGATTTGTATCAAAGGGTCATCACCGCCATGAAATGTCGCGGTGTTCGTCCCAAGAGTATCGGAGCATCCCTTGTGAATTATGCACAAAAGGTGCTGACAAAGAAAGTTGATTTGGTATCAACTGGACACCAAAAACTGGTGGTTGAGACAATCATTAGCCTTTTACCTGTTGAGAGACTTGCTGTTCCTATAAGTTTCCTTTTTGAACTTCTTAGAAATGCAGTGAAGCTTGATTGCACTATTGCTTGTAGGCTTGATCTAGAGCGTAGGATTGGATCCCAGTTAGATATTGCAACTCTTGATGACCTTTTGATCCCATCTTTTCGACATGGATGTGAGACCTTATTCGATGTGGATACGGTTTATAGAATCTTGGTAAATTTTTCTCAGCAAGATGATGGTGAATATGATATGGATGATGTATCCATTTTTGAATCTGATAGTCCTCATTCACCATCCCAAAGTGCACTACTCAAAGTTTCGAAATTAGTGGATGACTATCTTGCAGAAATTGCTCTTGATGTAAACCTCGAGCTTTCAAAGTTTATTGCAATTGCAGAGGCTTTACCTGCACATGTTCGTACCATCCATGATGGCTTATATCGAGCCATAGATATATACCTGAAAGTATGTATGCTGATATTTTTTATTCATTATCCATGCATCTATAACTCTCTAACTTTGTAATGAATGCATGTTCAGACTCATAAGGCTATACTGGATGCAGACAAGAAGAGACTATGCAAATTGATTGATTTCCAAAAGGTCTCACAAGAGGCTGGTGCACGTGCTGCACTAAATGAACGGCTCCCCCTCCAATCGGTAGTCCAAGTCCTTTATTTCGAGCAGTTAAGGTTACGAAATGCTTTATGTTGTTCTCACACCGATGGCAACCACAAGCCGGTGCACCACCAATCATGGCAGATCAGCAGTGGTGCACTCAGTGCTGCAATGTCTCCTAGAGACAACTATGCGTCTTTGAGACGAGAAAACCGAGAGCTAAAACTTGAGCTCACTCGTCTTCGGATGAGACTAAATGATCTAGAGAAAGAACATGTTTGTATGAAGAGAGATATGGCAAAGTCTCATTCTCATAAATTTATGAGTTCCTTCTCGAAGAAAATCGCTAAACTACGCTTCTTCAGACACAGTTCTTCGAGAGGATCAAGTTCTCCCTCGAGGCAATCCTACAGAGCAGATTCAAAGGTGATTGAGAGAACATGTGCAAGCATTGAGTAGGTAACTAAAATTGCTTTCATCCATTCATTGACATCATTAATCAGGATTCGAATCTTCTGTCACCCTCTTCACTCCATATATGTAATGGTTAAAAAGAAGAAAAAGATTGCCAACACTTTTATTAGTTATATTTCCAAAGTCATTGTCAATGCTAGTAGTTTTCAGCAACTTCGTTGTTTTTTTCTACAATGAGCCCTTAAGTTCCTTTCTGCATTCTAAAGCTCATATCAATGGCAGAAATTATAGTTTTGTAATACATGGTGGATCTAGCAGATTTTAAAAGCGAAGGTTCCTAAGCTTTTAAGGAAGAAATCATAACAAGAACATCCATAGAAGAACCACATCCATGAGTAAATGAACAAGTTTTTTTTATCAAAGAAAGGGAGCATTGAACAAACACATGGTGAAAACTGGGAAAGACAATTATCAAATTATCACAATCGGAGGCGAATCTGAGTTTTTTCAACTGCATTGGAGCAAATGTTTGAATAAAAATATCCAACCATTTACCACCCTGCAGTATGTGAAAATTCCAAACAATTTTAAACTAGCATAATCTTATTGTGAAGATTGTTCAAATTATCTCTTGGGAGTCTCAATGCTTAAGATGAAGCTGGTGTTTTGGTATAGGAGCGGACACCGAAGGCCAATCCCAAGATTAGCAGGGGAACAAGGAATTGGAGAAGCTTTATGACAAATTCTGAGGTCTTGTCTTGTTCGTAGTGAGGCTGCTTTGGAGGAGTGTACTTCCTCTTAGAGGGGATGGTCGATGTATCGATGTCACCCACATAAAACTCATCCATCATTGCTCGAGCACTGCTACTATGACCAACATCTTCAAAATCATCAGTTGCATCCTTCCCTGCCAACCATATACATCAAACCAAGGTCATCTCCAAACAGCATCGGGTTATACAAAATATAAGTAGAATATTTGTCAATATTTATCATACCTGTGGAAGACAGCAAGACATCATCACCACCAGGGTGGTCCTCCAAGAATTTAGTCACATCAAATACCTGCTTGAAATTTTTAGGAAATCAAAATGCAACGTAAAGCAAGATGCTCAAAGCAAATAAACGTCAACAGTTAGCTCTAGCATAGAATTTAGCAATGAAACTAACAGTGAGATTGATATCTTATGCTGAACCGTGCTTTCATGTTACCACATGTTCAAACAGACTTCACGTTCAACCCCGTAAAATTTTGTTGCTAACAGCCCCTTGAAATCGAAGAAAAGAAATCCTAACCACATTTTCATGACCTTTCTAGTTACATTTATTAGATTTAGGAGGGTTATATAGGTAATGTTAGTACTAAATGGAGAGAAATACATACAAATACTCGAGTCATTCTCACCCAAAACACATCTACTAATGCCGTGAATATGTTATTTCCCCAATTTAATCATCAATGAAAAGAAGCCAGCAACATATATCTCAGTAGCCATTTATAACTCCCAAAAGAACTGGTATAAGAAGTAAATCAACAATGAAACACTCTTGCGTGCCAATGATGAACAAGTACTCTGCACATTGTGGGATTATACGCAAAAGCCGATACCTCTTAATGAAAGTTATTACCATCCACCACGAGAAATACATCATCCAAGGACCGTCATAAAAGATTTCATTAAAAGTATTGCATTTAAGGGCAAAACTAAATCTAATGGCTGCGATGCAGCATATTAATGACCAAAACCACCATTCTAGACTAAGTTAATAACTAAGCAAACCGAAAGGACCAGCAAGCACTCTGTAAATTGGGGGAAACAAACACAATGGCCGATCTCTCTCAATGAAAACTATTACCAACTACCAATAGACTCCATTTTGCAAAGTCCATCATGCAGAATTCATCAAAAAGAAAAATAGTGCAATTCAGAGTAAAATTAAGTGATTAAAAGTGAAAATTAAGCAATTTCAGGTTTAAGCTAATAATTAACCAAGGACTTGAATAGCAGAGGACCTATTATACTGAAGATGATAGTTCTGAATCTGACTAATAATCCACCAATATGCAGTTTCCTATATATAGGGAAGAACAAAGATGAGTCTCAAGTGTTATAAGCTACTAGAGATCCATCAACTAGGATTCAGAATATTCTTATAATCAGAATCAAATAAAATTTCAAACGAACAACAAAATCACCTATTCAAAAAATAACCCCACCCTTAGCCAGATCTAATAACTCTAAAAAAACAAAATTCAAACAAAAGAAACCATTTTTAAGCAACCCCAAAGAAGAAGAAAAAAAACACAATCCAAGATTGGGGTTATACTTATCCATGATATTTCTACAAAATAGAAGAAATTGTACCTTGCCCTCAATGACAAGCCAACAGTCTTTAGCATGGTTGTGTTGAGAAACCTCAGCCAAAGTGTAGACCTTTCTTTCTCCACCCATTTTTTTCCTCTTGTTTTTTTGCTTGTTTGAAGAAGAAGAAGGGCAGCACAGAATAGCTGATCAAACTGAACCCAAAATTTAATATTGTTGTCTTGTGGTTGCCACTAACCAACCACAAACTCTGTGTGCTGGGGTTGAACCTAAAAAACCAAACAAATAAAAATAAATGGAAACCAAAGAAGAGTAGGTTTGGTTGGTAGGGTCAAATGTGAGCCATCAATGGAAAGAAATTTTGATGGGGTCTGTGGGGGTTGGTGAAGGAGTGATGGTGAGATGGTTGTATCACTCACCAACAATTTTAGTATTTTACAAGTTTTTTGCTTGGACTTTTGTTTGGAACACTATGCTATTTTATTTTCAATTCCTTTGTTTATATTATATGTTACATCAATATTTTAGGTGGCCTTTTTCCTTTCTTTGGTTAATTTTTTATTAAATTTTAATCAATTTTAAATTTTTAAAATATATTAGTTTATGGTTATGACAATTTGAGGTTTAATTTTTATAATAAAGTTAAATTTTATTTTTTATTTAAAATTTCTAATTTTTAATCAATGACATTGGTGATGTTTTTGTCGATAAACTATTAAAATAGTCACTTTTATTTCTCTCAGGTTACATTTTAGTTACTTATGTTTGAAATGCTATGTTTTAGTCACTTACGTTAACGTGTTGTAACATTTTAATGTCATTAACTGCGTAACAATAAGCTGGCGTAGCACGTTAAATCATCATTTGAAATAAAAAATTTAGGTCAAATTATACAATTGGTCCTCATATTTTTTGTTTTAAGTAATTTAATTTTTTTTCTTTTTTTGTTCTTTTAACTTTCTTTTTTTTTTCTATTCTCTTATGCTTTTCCCTCTATTTTCCTCTCTTCTCCATCTCTTTTAATGTAAAAGAAACAGAAATAAATTGCTCGAAACAAAAAAAAAACAGGGACCAATTGTATAATTTAACCTAAAATTTTCATTTGAAATGATGATTTAACGTGCCACGTCAGCTTACCATTACACTATTTACGACAATTTATGCTTAGTGACTAAAATGTTACAAAACAATAACGTAAGTGACTAAAACATAACATTTCAAACATAAGTAACTAAAATGTAACCTGAGACAAACAAATGTGACTATTTTGATAGTTTACCCAAAATTATTAATTGCTTATTTAAAAGGAAATTAAATAGCTTTTATTTTCTTTATTCCATTTTATAAAATTATGAAGTGAATATATAAAAGCATAAATATAGACAAAATTCAAGGTGAGAAATGATTAGAAGTTTGGCCATCCAATACAACAACCTCACTCAATGAAAGTCCCCATTTCCATCTTTTTAATCTATTGATCTCACTTGACCATGTTGAATGGTAATTGTGTTGGGTGGCATATATATACACATATACATAAATGTATATGTGCATATATAAATTAAAGAACGGTATTGCCAATGGTAGTCTGATTGAATTATGATTAATCAGTAGTTTGTTCAAATAAAATTGAAATATTAGAATTCATCATATACTGAGAATTCATAATCCAGCTGCTGATTGAATAGTCAAGTGCGTGAATAGAGATCATCGATTTTGATGTTGTTTGAGGAACTCCTGTCTCTAGTACAAGAGGCTTTGCTTTCTGATAATGATACATTTACACAAGTTTGATTCATTTTTAATGTAATCGCTTAATATTATTTTTTTCTATCAAAAAATATTTTACTTTATTAAACAAATTGTTCAATTTCAACTATGAAATTGTTTTTATATATTCTTTATATGTGTTTTTAATTTTTATCTTTAAATTTATAATATAAATAAGTAAGAATTTGGAAAAAAAAATCAACGGATCAATATAATTTTTATTGTTTATTATATTATCAGATTTTTCATTTTTAAACATTTTTTAAATATATCTTATTTATAAATATTTTTTTATTCTAATAAAATATTTAATTAAAAATTATTGGACAAGTACTTATAAATACAAATTCAAATTACTTTTATTAAATGAATTTATATAATAATAATAAAATAAATAAATTTTATTTTGAATTACTTTCTATTTAAATTATTATGTTTTACAAAAATTTTATTACTTTTTTTTTTATGAATCACAATAATATGACAAAGCCCAAACAACCAACTCAGCTAGCACAATTTGAATCCAAACCACACCTGGGGCAGTGAACATTCTTGACTATCAGGCTATCACAGAGGGTTCATAAAAATTATATTATTTTAGTTTTAGATAACCATTTTTTAGTTATTTACATAATTAGTAACTTTATATTTTATATGTATAATTTTATAAATAATACATTTTTTTTATAATCTAATCTAATATATTATATTTTTATATTATCTAAAAACTATCATGGTCAAATTATTCGCTATTAAAAAAATAAAAATTGAATTGCAAGGAGTTTACAATATATTAAACTAATTTCATATATCATACGATGAATGAGTTTGATTGTACGTATTAATTAAAATATATTAGTATTTATTTTAATATAATTTTTTTAAAAAAGTTGCATCATAAATTTGAAAATTTTAAAAACAAACTAATGAATATTTAGAAAAATCAATTAACATATAAATATAATTCAAAAAACTTATACTAATAAGAAAGGTATAAAACAATGTTAATTTATGATATATTAATAAAAATTATTTTTTAATAAGGTTTACTTAAAGTCATTTAATATATAATATATTTAATGTAAGTAATATTTAAAATAAACAATATTTTATAAATAAAAGAAGATGAAAATAATATAAAAATTTAGGACTATATTAGACAGTAAATATAATATTAAAACAAAAAAAAAGGTAAAATAACATGAATCAGTTATAATAATAATTTATGATAAGTACGAAAGATATTTATATTAAATTGTTTAATTAGGAAAGATATTTACATTAAATTAATAAACACATTTTATAATGATGATTAAAAAATAATTATTGACTAGTGACAAGAGTATTATATTATAGGCATAAGAGCTTAGGTTCGATTCCAAGCAACCTCATTCCCCACCTTCATTATAAAAAAAAAAGTATAAATAAAAAAAAAAACTAACATGATACTATATTGCGTCTTACATATCTTTTCGCTAACAAATTTCATTCTTTTTACCGATGATTTTTTAGATGCTATTAACGGGTGTTATTTATAGATCTAAACTTGAATTTTAATTATTATATAACTCTAACATAAACTAAGTGATAAATAAATCTTTTTGAGATACAGGGGCGAATCTAGGGGGGCTGGCAAGGGCCTCGGGCCCCCGAAACCCTTTAAAATTTTAAATTAATAAAGGTAAAATTACACTTTGGCCCCCTAAAATGATAAAATTTTGATTTAATCCTTCAAAAATTATATTTTTACTATTGTAAAAATTAGAATTTAATTCCGACCCCCTAATGTTGACATACTTTTAACTTATTAATGCTTACAAAATAAACATCTTTAAAAAAAAAACCCATAATATTATATTATGTCTTATATCTCTCTAGTGCCATTGTTGTTCGAATATTTATTTTTGAGATGCTTTTAACTTCTTAATGTGAAAATAAAAAAATTACTCATAAAATAAAAAATTCAGAATTTTTAAATATCGATTTAATAATATGATAGCAAGTAAAGGGTATTCTCATCGGTTCAAAAATATTTTCAAACGCATACTTATATAAAGAGAGATATATAGATTATAGATGAAGTATTTAAACAGAGTAATTTCATAGTAGTTAAATTATTTTTAAATGAACACCATGTGATGGCTTGACTGTTAATGATGTTCATCGCCCTAGGTATGACCTGGGTTTAAGTCGCGTTAGTCGTGTTTGTTGTTTGAACTTTGCCCTGTTATTGTAATTCACCAAAAAAAATTATTTTTAAATATTAATATGTTTTAACATTATAGTAAATTATATTTGAAAATTTTTTTTAAAACTCCTATTAAAAATGAATTTAATATTATATTTGAATTTCTAATGAATTGAGGAGAATTTAAAAATGAGGACTAATTAGATAATTAAAAAAAGGGAGCACTATATATGAACTGTTAGAAACATAGAGGGGTTTATTTTGCAATTTTCGCTTCCATCCATCCTTTCAATACAATATTTATTTTTATTCTTTCATTTTTTCCATTGGGTCAAACGTTGGTTCTAGAAAGATTGTACTATTTCAGATTCCAATGCCGTATAAACATGTCCACTTTGAAAAATAGAATAGTTTGGACAAAAATATGAGGACCAAAAAATGAATTTGAAAGTAAAATTGAAGATCTATTTTTTATATGAGTCAGGTTCGGGGAAGAATTTTTTGGCTCGAGTCCAGTCTCATTCAACCCAAATATTTTGTGTTATAAAAAAATATTTATATTAGATCACTAATTCAATTACAATTAAATTCATTATCAAAACTTAAAAAAAAAACTTACTTACCTAAATAATTCAACCAAAAATATAAAATATAAAAATTATATTTAATACAATAAAATATTGATTATATTTATTTGTATTTTTTAACATAATAAAATACTTATTACATTTATGGTAGTATTTTTTAATAAAAATACTGTTTAATATATTTTTAATGTGTTAGAATACTTTTATTTTAGTATTTTTTTAGTATATTTAGTGTATTATATTTTTTAAAATTTTTATTTTAAAATCAAAATCAATCTAAAAAAAACAAATATAGGTGGACTAGATCAATCTCGAGTTTATCTTTCTTAAATTGGGCCAGGTTTGGATAAAAAGTAAGCTCATTTTCGTGTCAAACTGAACCCAAACTTAAAATATTGATCTAGATATTTTGCATGAACTCAATCCGGCCTATGAGTACCTCTAATACCGTGTAACTAAAAAGTATTAGGATAAATCTTTTTAAAAAATTGGTTTAACAAAACTTTTGGGCTTTTCTAAAGATTCTATTTTCTTTTATCATTTTCATTTATTTTAATCTTATTCTGTTTTATTATGTTTTCTTCTAAGCTTTTATTCATTTTTTTAATCCGATCAAACCCTAGCGCCAGAAAAATGTAGTATTTCGGGAAGGGCTCTTTTATAAAAATAACCTAAATTATTTTAGTAATTATAAAAATATCTATTTTTTATTATGTACCTAAATGACCTGAAATGAATAGTAGAAGTGAGTGGAGCCAAAGAGATTAGTGTTACCCACTTGTCACGTCAATCGATCATTAACTACTAGAATTAAAAAATTAATTTTTTGGTCGGAGCCAATCTATTTGGCGTGACCAATGGTAAAATAGTGGTAGAGCCAAATAGATTGGCGTCACCACTTTTATTTTGTCAGACCCTTTTTAAAGTGATTTTTGTTTTTTTAAGACTCAAATTATTTTTTTTATTTGGTGGTGCCATAGAGAATAATGTGATCACCATGCTGCCAACATTTTTTTTAGTGTTTTTAATAGAATTTTTTTTATAACTTATAATATCATTTTTGAAGTATTAAAAGTTGTATATGTGTTTATGAATATTTAAAAATATAAGTTAATTGTAAATAAAAACTTAACACTAAAGACTTTAGCTAAATTTAAACACTAATAGTTTCAAATTAAACTTAAAGAAAATAATTTATTTTTCAAAGATTCAAGTATGATTATAATTTTCATTTTCATAAAATCATAAAAGAATTATTTTTACTAATTTAAAAAAACTCAAAAAAATTAAAAAAATTACTGGCATGGTAGTCACGCTATTCTCTATGACACCATCAAATAAAAAAATAATTTGAGTTAAAAGAAAAAGTCTGACACAATAAAAGTGGTGACACCGATCTATTTGGCTCCATCATTATTATACCATTAGTCACTCCAAATAGATTGGCTCCTTCACAAAATTTATTTTATGCCCCATGAAATACATTAAAATATTGGTATTAGAGGTGGTATTTATACAGGTGATGCCAAATAGATTGACTTCATCCAAAAAATTAATTTTTTTAATTCTAGCAGCTAATGATTAGCTGACGTAACAAATGGGTCATGCCAATCTCTTTGATTCCACCCACATTCACTATTAATTTCAGGTCATTTACGTATATAATAAAAAAATAGATTATTTTGTAATTAATAAAAATTTTGGGTTATTTTTATAAAAAAGCCAACAGAAAACTGAAAAGTCGCGAGGGAAATTTTCTTAAGAAAATTTATAGGAATAATTAAATTAAATAATGAAAATAATTTAATATGGATTTATAACAAATAATAGTAATAATCCCTTTATAAGCATTTTGAATATTGTTAATTTTAGAATAGATACGACATTGGAATAAGAACTAAGAAGAAAAATTGCACATAACTTAGGGTGAGTTTGGATAGGCGGTGCGTTTACCTACAGTTAGTGTAAAAACAGCGGTGACGGTGAGATTAGATATTGTAGCGATACTTTAGTGTGAGACAAAAACTAAGCTAAACGTACCGCACCGCACTTAATCGCCCATCCAAACCCACCCTTAAATTACATGTTGAAAGTGAAAGAGCTAAATTGAAAATCAACAGTAAATTATTGTGCTTTTCCACCAGTCTCCCCCTCTTTTGATGTCTAGAAGTATATTACTGAGTTTAAAACAATATAGGATATTATTAGAATTATTTTTAGGTTGGGTCATCGGTACAAATCCGAAAATTTGTCCAAAAATAAAAGGGTTTGAATAAAATATGAAATCTTAAAAATAAATTTTTTTGTAAAATATGAAATCTTAAAAATTGTTTAATTGTTATCTTCAGCTGTTTTATTTTACTAAATAAAATAATTTCATTAAAAATAAAAGTCAATCTACATATAAATTGTTTCAAACAATATATTTCCAAAAGGTTTCGTAAATTCAGTAAATAGCATACATTTAAAAGGATTTATTTAAATTTTGACATTAATTTTTTTAATATTTTTTAATGTACATGTGTCAAACAATAAGGCATGCCACCTGTCACCGTTTAAATTCACCATGAACTCGAAATTCTTAAAAATATTTAAGAATCTAGCTATAATATATGTACAGGTTTAATATGTGTATAAAATTATTTGAAATATAATATATTTATAATATTTTAAAAATATATTATATGTATAAAAGTTGTAGAAGATTAATATTAATATTAGAGATAAAATTATGAATATAAAATTAAATTATAAACATATGATTCATTTCTTATTTATTTAAATAATTCGTATTATGCAAATTTTAACTTCATGTATATGTAGTAATTTTATTTATTTTACTGATAAATATCTATATAGGTAAAAGAATTAAAAATTTGTTTAAAATTTTGGGCGATATGGACAGCTAGAAATATCTATTTGCATGAGGGAAAACAACGTAGAGGTGAAGAAACAGTTCGATTTATCTTGGAGTACTGCGACGATTAATTGGTCCGTGGGAAAAGAGTATTCCACTGGTTCTTTTGGACCTTTGAAAAATGCATAGAGGCATTTCAACTCTGCAAGCCTATGGTCCAAATTGACGGCACCTGGCTGTACAGAAGGTATCAATAGTGTCTGTTGCTTGGCGTTGCTTAGGACGGTAATCAGAAGATTCTGCCTATAATGTTCGCAATAACTCTCAGAGAAACGACAAATAAATGGGATTTCTTCCTGAGCCGATTGCACCGCTATGTTCGCCCGTAGCCTGACATATATGTCATATCAAACAAGGGACCCAAAATACTCTTGGGGATTGATTGTCACAAATCCCTCTGGGATCGTACTCATCATCGATATTGCATACGATATGTGGGATCCAACTGCCATAAAAAAATCCATTAGCAACTGAGCGAGATCTAGTCATCGACATGAGTTTATAGTTCGAACTATGTATTCACTATACATTGAATATTCATACTGGGTTATTTCATTGCACTAATCGGTAGTTATTTCTTGATAGGTTACGAGCTCGTCCAACATCGATTCAATCAAATGTTGAACAACTTAAGTGCCATTAATGCCTACGGTGTGGCGTATGTATCGAATATATCGTTCGAATAATGGACGCAGTTGTACGACGTGGGTCTACGATGGGTCATTTGTCAATAACATCGGTTGTTAAAGAGACATACTTTTGACTGACCATCTTGTTTCTTAGGAGGTAGTCAGTGTATGCTAGAGAGATAGCGGACGATGGTACATTCTGTAATGACGTGATGAAAAAGATTTAACGAAATACAGCGAGAGCGAACACCATGTATGTAGTGTGCCACTCGCATTGGAACCTTGATTTTTGAGTCACGGAGTGTGCTAAGTCCGACTAGGAAATGTCAAGTGCATCATATCATGTGAACCTAATGGAAGGGACCTGCGATTGTGGGAAATTTCAAGCACTTCGATCCTCATGCGCACATGCAATTGTTGCATGTGGGAACATACAGATTGAGTACGCGCATTTGGTTAACGACATCTATCGACTACAACGCATTCACAGTGTGTGGAGTCCTAAATTCCTATCTATCCCAGATGAGAATACGTGGCCACTTGTGTCAAGCGCGCAGTTCGAGTTGGTACCAAACAAGGACTTGCATCGCATCCCGATAGGTCGCCCGAATTCTAATCGGATAAGGAACAATATAGATATTCGGGAGAGAGACTGTTAACAAAAATTATGCGGGTATTGTAGAAACCCAAGGCATATGAAGCCAACATGTTATTTGTACAGGGATACGTTGGGGCCTCAGTGCCGATAACATTACTTTCTACCAAATTTCATATTCATTAACATGTTTCGCATATTTTCATTGGTTCAATTTGTTATTTATTGTTAACTTACGCATAACTCATGATAGATAACAATAAAGACAAATGTATTGTTTGAATGAATAACCTCGATTTTTTTATTCATGACATATCTATATTTACATCACAATATTTATAAGAAAAAATACATTCAATCGTGTCGTCGAGGAGAATGTGTGCCGTAAGACGGTGGACGATAGTCGCATAGAAGATTTCTACATACAACCAATCGTACAACCGTAGGTGTAAGCCTGTAGAGCTCCTCATCGTCATCATTATCACCTGAATATGTATCTAGCATGGCCCGCTGGGCAATCGTTTCTTCGATATTTGCAGCATCATCATTTTTCTCCGTGGTCGATTGTTGCATCATCCTCATCTACTATCGTGTATCTGTCATTCCCACGTTTGGTGGTTGCATCGATGAGTCACCCGTGTAAAATGGTGATGCGCGCGGTGTTTGAGTCACTATAGGCGTGTAACCATAAGGTGCCCTAAATCTCGGGCACGTCAGAAAGGTATCTGGTATCGACATCGTCATTGATTGTTGCATGGGTATCTACATTAATATTGTCATCGGTAATGGTTCATACGTCAACATCTATCCCGATATAGGGTTTAGCATCGACATCAGCATGAGGGTGTAGTATGCAGAGGATGTCGGTGCCACAAAATATGTACTCGCGGGAAAAGAAGAACCGACGGCGTGCGATAATGGTCCGTAGTGCAGTGGTTCTTGTGAAAAAAACATAGGGTTACTTAATTAAACGGGAATAAGTAGAGCGCACTGACCTGGATATTGCGTAGCCATAGGCAGCACATCTTCTATCGAAGTAGATGACGAACCCGTCTCATACGATCACATCCTCTCCTACGTTACTATAGGGGTCGACGTTGTCTCTTCATTCGAATTTACCAACTCCTCACCTTCGGTGGTAGCAGATACGACTTACCGATGAATTTGAACCATACCAAGTAATCATCAGCTACCGCCAATGAGAAAAATGGTTCGCGAACAAGTAAGGATTGCATCCTACAATCTTACGCACCAATGTGCTCCTCTTGCCACACCGCCCAGTCGTTGTTGTCCTTCCCCTGCATGTTTACCTAGTGCAGCTCATTCAGGTCTTATGGTAGCGGTGAAATTTATTGCCTCCACCTGAACTGCCACAACACCTGGTCCGATTCGTACATTTCCACCATCGCGTACACTGCCAACGGCACATTAGCGTCCCACATCTGCTGATTGTCTAACACTTTCGGTGGTATGCAATATATGAAATCATTGTCGGCGTACAACATCCAAATAAAACTAAAAAAAATTGTAAATATCGTTATGTATGAATTTTTTTACGAATCATTACGTAATTAATATAGGTTCGAAAGAATAAGTAACTAACCTTGGCTTCTGAGCGTTTATCTAATAATAGTTTAATATATTCTAGCTCCTCGAGCAGTCCCACATAGCTTGGCTCATGGTTCCACCTATACAAGCAATATGTTAGTTGAAACGCATAATAAAAAATTTACTGTACATACTACATAATTGTTAATAAATGATGTTTTCCTCGTCACCAATGGGAATATATATGGATCAATCACCTTAAGACGTAGAAACAGTAGTTGCCACCGGGCCCACGACTGTAACAGGAGTAGGAAACCACCGATTGATGCCGCACTCGATACCGTGGCCCGACACATCTTCCAGTATAATGTAGACAATACGGAAGATTCCCAACTTAGTTTTTTGCAGTTATTGAAATCTATTAGATGTAGTAGCCACCTTATATTCACCAATTTTGAGATTTGTCAGGCATTAAAATTCCCTCGATTAACCCCATGATGTATGCTCGGGCACATTATTCTATGACTTTCTCCGTTCAGTTTTTAGAGAGCTCGTCGAAATTATCCTTCAACTAGTTTATCGATATCCGACCACCTTCGAACTTGTCTGGGACCTTCCCCAACAGTGTTGTGCAGAGGTCCATTTTACCTGGAACGATCGCTGATACCGTGATGATTGGTCCATCCACTGGCAGACTGAGTTGTAGTGCTACATCCTCGAGTGTGATTGTACACTCGTTACATGGAAGGTGGAAAATGTGTTTTGGGCCTCCATCTTTTCACCAATGTACTGATTAGTGCTAAATCGAGTTTGTAACCCCCGGACATATGAGACACATGTAAGAATCTAGTCGCTTGCAAGTGGCCACGAATTTCAGGGATCGTAGGCTTTCCTATATTATTAATGAACCCTCCAGAACACGATCATTCGCCTATTTACATAATAAAAATTAATTTAAATTAAAAAAATAAATTTAACATTATTAAAATTAACAAAATTTAAATTTCTGTCCTACCATTACTACTTGGGTGGCGGAAATATGCTTGTCGTCGAAGCCGATTAGAGAGGTGGACATTTATGAAAAAATGATTTTGAACAAATACAATATGAGATAATTAATAAAAACATTATTTTAAAATGAAAATATCGAGCGCAATCAAAATGAGAGAGTTGAAAGATGGATGTGAATGAAAAAAATTTGAAATTTGGGGGGTATTTATAAGGTAAAAAAAACTTACCGTTGGAATTTAAATTTTTTTTAACCATTGGTGCGGCCATTGCTTTTGGAATGTTGAGGGAAAGCGCATCCAGCTAGGTGCGCACTTTCCTGACACTTGTGCAGAAAACTCACCCAGCTAGACTCACTTTCCATTACTCTCTCCTGAAATCGATCTATTTTCCTAATTAAATTTAAAAATGGCCTAAAGGCCTAATTAATTAAGAAAACGACCTATTGGCCTTATTTAGCCTATATATTACAATTACAACATGGTTTTAAGATTCGTTCAAAATTTCATGTTTCTCAATTGAAGAAGCATGTTGGCAAGCTGAACTGCTAGTGCTAGGATTTGATGGAACCATGTCAAAGAACATCTTATTATTTTGGGGAAGGATGATTAAGCGGAAAAATAAAGTAGTCACTAAGGTGTTGATCTAGTGTCACGGGCCGCACAAAAAAACTTGCGACCAAAGCACACTCTGATGTTCCTTATTGTTTATTGGGGGTCATTCGACCCAACAGGACTAACCCATTGCTTGAAAGATATTCAAGACCCATCTACTTGGATTTTGGCTAAATTGTAAACATTATATTTTACTAGGGTAATTATTGTAAAATCCTAAATGATGAACATGTATAGAATTGGAATCTCTTAGGAATCTCTTTTTTTATAGGAACTATTCTTAGCCATTAATGTAAATTGATCTGTACCGTTGGTTTTGGGGGAGCTCAACTATAATAGAGGTCTTCCCCTCATTTATATTCATTCCATTCTTGAGTTATACAGAGAGTATTTACTCAAACACTTGGTGTGCAACAATTCTCTTTAGCTTTTCTATTCGTTCCTTACTCTTTCGCTTTCGTTTTGAATTTGTTTTTTTTTTTTTTGCTTCGATGCCTTAGAGAATTTTTGCTATAATTCTCAGTTTTCGAGAGTAAGTTGATTTAGGTAGGATTTGAACCCAAAAAATTGCCTAAGGCCGCGTGTTTACCAGACTAAAGATCTAGTCTCGTAATAGTGTATTCTTTAAAGACGCTATAGATGAAGAAATTTTCAAATAAATTATAAAGCATCATGTGCTAAGTTAAAATTACCGAAGGTTAAGTTGAGATTACTGTGGATTAAACTGGTAATATCATATATTGTGTCATGATTATTTTCTCTTATGAATTTAAATTAACTAAGAGATAAATAAAAATATATATATTATCATTAATTAAAAAAATTAAGTGATAATATTAAATTACTATTTTATCTTTAATTAATTAAATTAATAAAAGATAAATACTAAATAAAAAGTGTAAAAAATTCAAATGAAGAAGTAAAAGAATTTTTTTATTTAAGTAATTTACACTATAAAATGGACCACCTTCAAGTTAATCTATACATTCATAAGTTTATAAGTCCAAAAGTTCTTTGAAAAAGTCTATGAAGAAACTAAGGAATTTGAAAAAATTCTAACAAACAGAATATTCGTTCTGAAGAAAAATCGTCTTTCCATCCAATTCAACTGAAAAAATAAGATCTAAACTCGTTTCAAGAGCAAGTCAACACAACACCTGAAATAACTTGCATACTTCCAAGATTAAGTCTAGATGAACCCTGGAGCGAAGTCAAACCAGAGAGAAGAATCAAAAGAGCTTTCTTTGCAATAAAGAAATCCAAATATTGTAACTCTTTTCAAAGTTGATAAATAAAATTTGATTCTAAAATTTTTAAGTTAATTTATGATGGTTATCGAATCCACCAAAAATAAATTCTACGCATGCAGAGTTAATCCCAAACAAAGGAACATTAAATCTATGTATAAGTAAATAATAAAAATAAAATCAAAACTAAATATGAATAAACCAACAAAATGAAAAGTCTAGCCCCAGACACAATATTGACTCCATCCTCGAACTGATCCCAAACAATAGATTTTCTCCTTTAATTAATAAGTCTATTATAGTGATCTTCAAACCATTAGCCCTTCCGTATGAAAGTTAACTACAGGAACAACCCGACAGCTAATCCTTACTAAGTAAACGATCTTGAAATTAACTTCAACTTTCACGATATAATTTCTCGACATCCTTACGAACTATAAGGACTTAACTTAAATTAACAGTCTCAACTATGTAAATCTACTTTTAAAAAAAACCTAAAGGATGGAGGAGTCAGACACCTCCCTCCTTTTTAGTAAAAATAAAATCCTAAAAATAAATGAAAGGATAGAATAAAAAAAAATTAAAGCAGGAAGCTTTGACATGGTCCTTAAAATAAATCTAATCCCAATTCATCTTTTAAATAATAAAAATAATTATTAAAATAAAATAATCTTTTAATTCTAAAAGTTTCGGTACATCAACTCGAGCTCCCGTGCCTAGTCTTTCATACGACTTACGATTTAACTTATTTTCCAAATCATTGGACAATTATTATACCTACATTTAAATATTAAAATTAATAGAACTCATATATAAATTTATTTAAAATAATTAATAAAAATTTAAAAGAACAAAAATGATAAATCTGCTATTTTAGGGTGCCAAATATAAATACGCAAATTAGAATCTAAAATAAATAATTATAACACAATATTAATAATATGAAACATAATAACTCAAAATTGAAAAAAAAATGCATAATTAAAATATGATAGGATTGTAATCTCAAAATAATCTGATATATATATATAAAAAAATGTCCTAATCTGATATATATATAAAAAAATGTCCTAATTTATGTCCAAAATAATCATATTTTTTTATTTACTCCTTTCATATGAGTGTAGCATAATGATTCCTAATTTATGTTTTATGATACAATGCCTAGAATTATCTATAGTCCCTCCTCAATTCTTAAATAAGAGGATAATGCGCTCCAGTGCACTTGAACCTACATCCTTCTATAATGGCAACAATATTAATACTAACTGAACTAAAACTCAATTGACCAGATAGATAACATACTTACCCAAACCATCATTAAATTTAGTGGCATGTATCATGTGACAATTTAGGTGTATAGCAATATATCCATGCTTTTGGTTGGAGAGGTAGGTATTGATAGAATATCCAATAATGGGTTGGTATTGTCCAACTTCAAAAGAAAAAAAAAAAAAAATCCCATTTTCATGATAGTTTGGCTTATTATATTATAGTACATTGATGTAGATCAATACAAGAAATGAAATATAATATTCTTAGCAACTTCAAAATATTCCTATAGTTTATATTTAATAGATTTAATTTTCCATTATTAGTTTGAAAATTAAGAGTTTAACAATTTAAATGCACGAAATTATAAAAAAAATTCAACAATTTATATACAACAAATTAACAAAAATTATTAGTTTAAGTTTATGATTTTATTAATATATGTCTGTTTTACAGTTTAAATTTGGGGTTTATAACTGTCCCTTCTAACAATGTCATCGTTTAACAATTTATATACAACAAATTAACAAAAATTAATAGTTCAAGTTTATGTGTTTACTAATACATCTTTAATTTATGGTTTATATTTGGGGTTTACGACTACCTATTTTTACAATGTTATTTTTAAGGTTCGAACTTTTTAGGGGTTTATAACTGTTCCTCCCAACAATGTCATCTTTCAATAATTTATATACAACAAATTAACAAAAAATAATAGTTCAAGTTTACGTGTTTTCTTAATACATATCTAATTTACTGTTCATATTTAAGATTTATGACTACCTATTTTTACAATATTATTTTGAAGATTCTTCAAAATGTAACGTGACGTGTCATTATATCAAAATTACTAAAAATCTCAAATGGACCAGGAAAATGAAAAGAAGGCCTTTTATCATCGTCGTCTTCCTAATGTAAAAGACAAG
The DNA here is from genome assembly GCA_008044935.1 of Gossypium turneri. NCBI lineage: Eukaryota > Viridiplantae > Streptophyta > Magnoliopsida > Malvales > Malvaceae > Gossypium > Gossypium turneri. The sequence goes on from CP032577.1 coordinate 5,020,322, forward strand.
CCCATTGATCACTGAGAGAGGGTCCGAAGCTTCAAAACCCTAGAAGGGAGATAAAGAGGTAACGAGAGTGCTAAAAAAGAGCGGGAACGTTTCAGGTGTTCCCCGGTGCTTTGCCCTAGCTGCCAATTGTTCGACTCGGTATCCAAATTCAGGTTATTTTTGCGCTAAATTTTTGTTTTCTAAACCCTAGAATTTTAGTAATGTTTCAAATTAGGGCAGTGTCCGTAATTTAATACGTTTAGGGTTTCCGTTTGTTTCTTTTTTGGTATTCTATACGCATTTCGATTGGATGCTAGTGAATTTACGCGGTAAGTGGTCTTCTCATGTGCATATATATACACTAATTCTAAGTTAAAATGCCCGGGAAGCTCATCAGGCTCTACATTGTGTTGTTCAGTTTCTAATTTTCAACCTATAGTGGCTATTTTCCTGGAATTTGAAGAGAACTCTTGTGCTAAGCTCTTTACATGCAATCATTTGCTTCTATGTATAATTGTGTACGTATATGCTTATTGTGCGTCTGTGATAGAATCATTACTATAATTCAGCTTTGATTTTGGTGTTCTAGTTAGTAGCAGGTATATATTCCTTTTTTGGGCTTTTTAACTGCCCAAAACTTAGTGGCAACTCTCTCCCCAAGCAAGTTAATTTTTTTGTCAAATTTTCATGTATGTAAGGTGTTGAGTGAACTTTAATTGAGTTTGAGAGAAATTGGTTATATTCAGTTGCTGTGAAACTATGTACAGGAGTGGGAAATTAATGAAGAGCAATATGCAATCAATGTGTTATATATTTTGTTACACCCTTTTTCCCTTCTGCAGAAAAAGAAAGAATAAAAAGGTTGTAAGCATCTTAGGGTGCATTTGTTTGGCTGAAAATAGCTTCTGGAAAATGATCTCTAGAAATGACTTGATTTTCTGAAAAAGCTAATATTTTCTGGTGTTTGGATGATTCTGGGTAAAATATTTTACATGTTTGGCAAATTTCCTGAAAACATTTTGTAGAAGTTGTTTTCAGTGAAACAAACACACATTAGAGATTTTTTCTTGACTTTTTATCTTTTGTTTTCTTTATTGAGTTTATTTTAGTGCTATAAAATTACATTTTGTAATGTTTTTGTGTATATATATTACAATGTTTTATTTTATTTTATAAATGTTATGGCTGTCCAATTCCAATTTCTATTTCTTTTATCCAATTTTGAAATGTGAAGAATGACAGGTTCACCTACATCTAAAGAAGCTCTATTTGATGCTTTAACCAAATACACAACGTTTGGATCTTTGAATTTAGCAATAACTGCTTCAATTGCACACAGGAAAATACTCTCCACATCAGAGGGCTTGTTTACAAGACAACAATTCTATTGCAATTGAAAACTATACTCCGTCTAGGATAGAGCAAAATGTATGCTTCTGGAGAAAGCATTTCTTCAACACTATTAACCTACAAAAGATAGAACATGACAATTAGGTCCAAGAAGATATGTTTTATTGTCTTTATAAGGCTAAAAAACATGCCAATATATTATATATAAGGCTCAAAATATTTTGATGAACCAACCTAGAAATAGAAATTGCACAACCATAACATTTGACTAAAAGACAATCTAGCCTTTAGTGGAATTTTAGGGGCAGCAGGTTACTTGTGTGTCTTACATATTACATATAGCAGCATTAAAGTTTTCTTTGCTCTACCTCAACCACCACAAAATTCTTGTTAGTCCTACTTTTACTAGCCAAGAACTCTCCTTTATCCCATACAATTAGCACTCTTGCATGTTTCCTCTTATGATTGTTTCCCTACTTTTATGAGCACAAAAAAAGAAAAAAAAAAAAAAGAACAAATAATAAAGAACAAAAAACAAAGGGTAAATGGTAAATACATGCCTGAGCCAACAATACAACATAAGAGAAAAACCAATAATCATAGCTTAGCTTACACTTCCCAACCCTTCAAGACATCCTTAAGTGACAAAATGGAACTCTAACCTAAATGAACACCTAAACCAGCAAAAACTTCAATGATATACTTCAATTTTGCAATCAAATACTATGTTAATATGATGCAACAATCAATCAGTAGGCCTCAACCATGCACCATGGAAAGACATATCTTCTTCCCCTTCCCTGTCCCCTTTACTTTTTCTCTAAACTCCAACTCAGATGTTGAAATTCAATCCTTTGATGAATAGATATACATATAGATTCATTACATTTTTACTAATGATTTGTCATTGTAGTGCTGCAGTTAAATTGATTAGAAAGTAATCCCAAGTTTTCATCTCAAGCATTTATATCCTTACAAAGCTGATAACTTCAAAATTTTAAATCCAAAATTAAATCAATTTAAAGCATATCCCTACTTTCCTATGTTATTAAGTAAATTATAAGGGTGTGTGAGAGTCAATTGTAAATGTATCAAAAAAGTAACTACAGAGAAAAAAGAAAAGCGGTACCTGTGTTTTCCAATTGGCTTCAGCATCCTTCTATTGCTGACTTAGAACTAAATTCTCTTGAAAAAAAATACAAATGCAAAGCTGAAGCCCTAATATAATAACAAAATTGAAAGTGAATTTATTTATTTATTATAAGAAATAGAAGAAGAAAGGGAACCTGATTGGTAGAAGGATGTGTGAAACCAAAAAGATTGGGGATGTCATGCAATGAAGGAGCAGTGGAATTATCAGAGAAATCAACGGCCCAAATTCGGCCTACCCCCATCACTCCTTTCGCCTCTCCATGGTTCTTTTGTTCCTATCTCTTCTTTTCTCCAATATATATGAAAGGAATTCATCGGTCCTGCATTTTGGTTAATTTCTCATCATTGTCGATTATTTCTCTAAAAACCTCTAGAATTTTTGTTTCTCAAAGAGAGGACCGAAGAAGAAGAAAACGAGAAAGGGGGAGTCAAAGAGAGAAAGGAGATTGAGTTGCGTAAAATGTCTTCTGGATTTTAAAGTCGTAAGACATTTTATGGAAAAACGCTATCTTTTTTTTTTAGTTGACTTGTAAAATGTTTTGCGTTGACCGAACTTAATTTCCTCAACCAAACGTTGGAAAATGATGAAAATATTTTCTGGAAAACAAATAAGTGAAACAATCGCACCCTAAGTTTGGTAGAAAGTTGCTCATTTGGAATAATATTAGTAGGTCTTAATCCAGTTCAAGTCTTTGTATCATGCATTTTGTTCGTTTCCAGGAAAAATCTTTCTACAGTGATCCTTTTTATGGTAAACAATGTATAGACTCATGTATAGTTCTTCTGTTTCATGTATTATCATCCATTTGTTCGGAGTTTCTACCTTGTTCTTTTGGTGTTGATTTTGCATATATTTAAGCTTCCAGAAAACTCCCTATTTTTTGGATTATCTTGAGTGAGTTTGATGATATCTGTTAGTGATCAGCTTGCGTGATCCTGAACTGATACAAGCTCAAACCTTAATTGAATAATAAAATCATTTTTAATGTAGTTACAAAGGTTTTTGCATTGAAATGAAGGGGAGATAGTTATCGTAGTAGCTTGCTGCTTTTCAATTTTTTGTTTGTATTAGTTTCTATTTACTCTAGTAGTCTGGTTGATTCTGATACTTTTTCCAGATATCTATTGTAGGTGTTTACCAATACCTTCTTTTTTGCATCAATGGGAGGGGCCAGCCCGTAGATTTATAGGGAGGGATGCATGGATGCAGCTTGGGATCTGCATTGTTATTAAATGCTGAGGTTGATTCTATGGGAGGGGTTGTTGACAGCAGAGTTGACATTGGTGTCAAGACCTCCCTGCATAGAGCAGCTATTGAGAAGGCTCAAGCAGAGCTTAGGTGATGCTTACATTCCACTTCTATTTACTATTTTATCATTCTAAAATTATGCACTAGGTTCACATCCCTAAGTACAAGCTACTTATTTTCTATCATCTTTTACATTTTTCTATCATCTTTTACATTCCACTTCTATTGAGAAGGCTCAAGCAGAGCTTAGGTGATGCTTACATTCCACTTCTATTTACTATTTTATCATTCTAAAATTATGCACTAGGTTCACATCCCTAAGTACAAGCTACTTATTTTCTATCATCTTTTACATTTGTCTATATAACAGGCAGGAGTATGTTGTTCGTGGGGAAAGGAGAAGGGAACTAGAGTTTCTTGAGAAAGTATGCACTTTTATCTTCTCTTGTTATTCTAGTTTCTTATAGATTAATTTCACCATAAAACGCGTTGCTGTCAGGGTGGCAATCCGTTGGATTTCAAATTTGGCAATGCAGCTTCAGTTAGTGTCCAGTCTACTTCTCTCACTAATCAGCAAGCAGAACATTTGGTTACCAGGTTTGTTCTTTTTACTGTTGTGTGTTACAATACTATGGTTCTGAATTGTATTGGAGCAACTAGCTGATGCTTCCCTGTCCGCTATTGTTGCAGTGATGCAAAAGGTAGTTTTGCACCCACTGTCTCACCTCATGGTGATTCCGTAGAGAGTAGTGGAAGACCAGGGATTCCTGCAGTTTGTGAACCCAGTAGTGCTGACAGTTTCTTACTATTTTCTGGTGAAAATGAGTTGCCTGAAGGTGAAAGGAAGTCTATGAATTCTCGTAAGTGGAATACTGTTTTTCCATCAGAGCAATCTTCTCGAATGGATGGAGCTCGAAATACCAAGGAATCAGAAGATTCTGCTATTTTTCGACCATATGCTCGAAGGAACAGGTCCAAAATAAATCGAGATGGAGCACGATCTAGTCCAAAAGATATTGTTCATGGTCGAGGTGGTCATGGCCCTTGTTTACCTGCTCATGTAGCATCGAAGGATGTGAAGGCTTTGACTGCTGAAACAAATAACCAAAAGGGAAAGAACATACACTGTGTCGATGCCACAAAATTGACAACTTCAGATGGTGATTTGGCTTCAAAGATGATAACTTCTGATAATCAGTTCAACATGGCGTTTGATGGTGGTCAGGCTACAGAAGAAACAACTGATCAATCAAAAGGTGATATATCCGAAAGCAAGGTTGATGTCACATTTTCTAAAAGCTTGATCGATGACCTGCATAAGGAAACTGCTCAAGTTGAGGCTGATAAATCTCCAGTTAACTTGGTTCCTGCAGAGTCTGATCTTGTTGCAGGGAAGGAGCAGGGAGTTTCAACTGGTCTTGAAGAATCACCTGCAACAGGTACAACAAAAGCTGAAAATGGAACTGGTTATAACCAGCTAAATGGGTTTGGTGATGCCAAAAGAGATGAGAAAAAACCAATTGAAGGGCAAAATAGCAGTGTGGCAATAGGGATGAAGGGATTAGATTCAGTGTCCTCTTGCACTCAAAACAGTTTAAGATTAGATGTAAACAATGATAAAGATGTATATATAAATCCAAAAAATGTTGATTCTAATGGAAAGCTCGTGGAGCAAACATCAGAAAAAGAGGAGTCACTAAACTTAGCTGTTGGTGAAATGGCAAAACAAAACAGTGAGATTAAGGCTGTTGATAATGTTGCTGTTGTTCTTGATACTTATAGATCTGTGATTCAAAATGACTCTCTGAATGATTCTACTGTCAAAGTGGTGGAAGAAACTAGATCTGAATTGCAAAATGAGGTGAGCTGTCTATCCACTGATGAGGCACAACGAAGTAGTCATGCTGTATCGGAAGCTGAAAGGGAAGTTAGTACTGTGCCAGGTGATAATTCTAACTCCTACAAGGAAAACTTTTCGTCTAGTTTGCCTCAAGGTAAAATGGACAACACTATTTGTGAGATTCCTGACACAACTTTGTTAGGAATAACCTCTATTGCTATTCCTGACACTCAAGCTAGTTTGGATAATCATGTGAAAGTGGTGGACAAGGCACATGAAGATTCCATTATGGAAGAGGCAGGGATTATAGAGGTAGTGTATCTTTTCCTGGATATATGCATAGTTATTGCTGATTTCTTAACTGAGATGTATTTTATTTTGTATTTTAAAATCTTAAATGGTCTGGCATTATGGTAAACAGGCTAAGCGGAAAAGAATTGCAGAGTTATCTGTTGCTAGCTTATCTGTGGAGAACTGCCAAAAATCTCACTGGGACTTTGTTCTTGAGGAAATGGCATGGTTGGCAAATGATTTTGCTCAGGTACTATTTATTATAGAATATAAAATAGATTTAGCTTATGGGTTCTTTTATTTTCCCTTTATTATCTAGAGTTTTTTTGTTGTTAGCTTTACTTGATTAGTGTGCTTCTATTTGAAGTTGACTAGATAACAAAATTGGCAAATTTTCTTGGAGTTTTTCTTATTTATTTATTAATTTTATGTGCTTATAGGAGCGTCTTTGGAAGATGACTGCTGCTGCTCAAATATGTAGACGTGTTACTTTTACTTTGCGATTGCAACTTGAAGAAAAGAATCAGTATTGGAAACTCAGAAAAGCAGCTTTAATCCTAGCTAATGCTGTCATGGACTTTTGGCATTCAGCACAGGTGCTTCTAAATAGTAGGGATGCAAGTCTTGGTCCAAAAAACTGTGGCTATGATCTAGTGGGATCACAGGCTGATGAAGTTCTTAAGAACAACAATGCAGAACTTGATATGGTACTGGTTATATTGATGGACTTCTATTGGTCTTTAAAGATAATCATTTTATGCATGTCTTTCTATGTGATGACATTAATGATTATAATTTTTATGTTTAATTTTCTTATTAAAGCTTGGTGGTAGTTTCTTTTAAATATTCAAATTCAGTTACTGTTTTTTATTTTTATTTTTTGCACATTGATTATCCACTAATATGTTCTGTTCTTTGGTACATGGTTTATCTTAGTTGCTATGTAGGAAACATGATCTGGGAGAACTGGCTTGCTTTAAAAATGTAGAGAAGAGGTTACTGAGAACTTTGGTATTTATATGGATTTTAGTCTTCTTCTAATTAAAACCTTTTTGGATTTTAATTTTAGTTTATATGAAATGTGGTCTCCGTGTTTTTCTTTTAGTGTGTTGGCTTTCTGGGGTTAGTTGGACTATTTGATGATTGAGTTTCTAGGGTCTGGATTATAAGTTAAAATTTAAATCTAAATGCATATGGTCTTTGGAATTCAGATCAAGAAAATCCAATTAAGTATTTGGAATTGATTGATAGCTATAGAGCTGTTTGGGCTTGTTTTCCTCGTCTTCAGTAACTTTGTCTTGCAAAATTGCTGAATATTTTATATTCATGTTCTAGTTGTATCAGATCTTTGAAAAACTCTACTTTATGTCTCATCTTTTTGTGCAACATGTTATGGAGAAGGATACAAATAAGGAGCAGCAGCAGCACCCTGGAAATGACAATGAACTTGCTATTCAGGCATATGCTCTTAGATTTTTAAAATATAGCAGTTCCTCTGTTCCATCACGTCAAGCTGATACAGCAGCAACTTCTGACAGGATATTTGACTCAAGCATTATGGACAGCTCTTGGGATGAACACCTAACTGAAGTACGACTTATTTTTTCTTAGCTTTTCAGTTTTATTAGCACATTATTGTTGGCTTTTGAAAATAGCTTTTTGATCCATTTGTTTTAACCAGTTGTATCTGTTAACATGCATGCTCATTCTGGACTCTGGAGTTCTTATCTTGTGGAAATTCTTTGTACATCCTATGCTCAAACTTTTTATGTACTTTATTTCCAGGAAAGCCTCTTCTATGCAGTTCCTTCAGGTGCTATGGAAACCTACCGAAGATCTATTGAATTTTATTTGGTACAGACTGAGGTAAATGTAGGTTCTTTAATGAGTTTATACATTGTCTTTTTTCTTTTGTCCCCCCTATATTTTTACAGTAATCTGAAGAAAAATTGCTGGACTTGTATGATTCATCTGAAATCTTGCTTATTTTTTAATTTTCCCCCCAGAAAATTGAGAGTAACGTGCAAAAGGTGGTTGAGACATCTGCTTATGATGCTGGAGCTGGTAATCATGACACTTTTTTGTTTTGATTATCTTTGTTATTCAATAGTCATATGTTCCTTACAACTTCTTCAAATTCAGAGTTTCCATATGGCAACTTTGTGTATGATGAGGATGAAGGAGAAACAAGTATGTATTATTTGCCTGGAGCCTTTCAAGGTAGCAAATCGTCAAACCTAAACCAGAAGAAGCGGACAATGAAAATTATGAAATCATATCCTCCTGCAAGATCATATGAAATGGGTTCTGATTTGCCTTATGGAAACTGTGCTGAGCAATCAACCTTAATGGGTAAAAGGCCTGCCAGTGGTCTAAATGTTGGTCCAATTCCAACGAAACGTGTTCGCACTGGTCCCAGGCAGAGGTTTTTAAGTCCTTTTAGCTGTGCAGCTGCTGCTGGGGGTTTACAAGCTCCAACAAAAACAGATGCTTCTAGTGGAGATAATAATTCTTTTCAGGATGATCAGAGTACTTTGAATGGAGGATTCCAGATCGAGAAAAGCACAGAGGTTGAATCAGTTGGGAACTTTGAAAGGCAGCTACAAAATGACCGTGCAGAACCACCAACAAAAGCTAAAAAGAAGAAAAAAACCAAGAATCTTGTACGTAGGGATTCTTCTGTTTTACTGACACTGGGTTTTTTTATAATGGAATGGTATAGTTCCATTATTTGCCTTAGTTTCTAAGGTCATGAATCGTGTTTCTGGTAGGGTTCTGCATATGATGAGGGTTGGCAACTTGAATCTACTCATAATGAACTGGTAATTTGTCATCTTCAGCTCTGTTGCTTGATGTAAATGATCTTTTGCTTTATCGTTTTCTTCCTCTTTAATGGAATAGTACAGTCATTTTATCATTAAGAAATTTAATTTAATTTTTTCTTCTTGGATGTCTAATTACCATTTTTGGTCCTTGTATATGTTAATTTAATTGTGCAACTTTACCTAGCTTGAGATTCATTTTCAAAGGTATTATAGGTTCTTAAGTTGATTTCTGAATATCCTCAGTCAGATTTGTCCAGTTTCTTGATTAAGGAGACTTTTAAAGCTTTGAGGTCATTTTAGTATTTTCAAAATTTTATGAGATCAAGTAGTAGGTGGATCAAGTTGACTTCTTGCTCCCCATGATAGTTGTGATGAACTTTATTTTATGATGATTCCATTTATTTTGCAGGGGAATTATTCCAAAAAGAGACCGGAGAGTTCTCATTTTGATTCTACTGGAACCAGCGGTAAAGCCTTTTTTATCATATTTGATTTAATCACGGGTTACGTGGTTGGGTATATCTATTTTATGTCATGTTCTTCACCCCTCATCCTGTCAATTATCTTTTTATTAGGTTTATTTGGGCAACATAATGCCAAGAAGCTGAAGATAATGAAGCAACAGCTAGATAACACTTTTGACATCACTTCAAATGGATCAATCCCTTCACCAGTAGGGTCCCAGATGAGTAACATGTCCAACTCCAGCAAAATCATCAGATTAATGCATGGTTCTGACAAGAGTAGAAAAGCCAAAACACCTAAGGTATTTTTTCCTTTTACCTGTTTGTTGATTGTCTGCTTGATAATGTGCTTCAGAGTTCGTCTTAGCTCCAGTGTAATTGTTAAAACAATGTAAACTTCCTCCAGATGTCTGCTGCTCAGCCTGGTTCTAGTACTCCATGGTCATTACTTGAAGATCAGGTTAACTTTTGTTATCTTTTTTTGTGAAATTATCTTCAATTCCTGTTCGCATTTGAACTATGTCCATGAGATGTTACTGTATTTATGCTCAGGCACTTGTTGTCCTTGTACATGACATGGGTCCAAATTGGGATCTCGTAAGTGATGCCATCAACAGTACCCTTCAACTTAAGGTTAGTGCATGAGTAAAGTGTCTATACAAACATATTAGGTCATGCATGGCTTCCTTTTAATATGTCTAGAATAACTCTAAATTATCACCAATGACGCGTCCATTGCTCTAAAACCGCTACTTGTTCTTATAAATGTCTATAATTTCTTTAACTTCTCGATGTGTCAAGTGCATATTTCTCAAGCCTAAAGAATGTAAGGAACGCTACAAGATTTTAATGGATAGGAATGGAGATGGAGCTGACAGTGCTGATGATTTAATGTCTTCTCAGTCATATCCATCCACATTACCTGGCATTCCAAAGGTCCCTTCTCTTCTCAAAAGCTAGTAGATTCATATTTTTGTTAATATACTGAAGGTGGATATTTTCCATGAAGCTAATTTTGTCTTCTATGGTTGGCTTCTACTGCTGTATTTCATGCAGGGAAGTGCTAGACAGTTGTTTCAACGTCTGCAAGGGCCAGTAGAAGAGGAGACTCTTAAGTCTCATTTTGAAAAAATTATACTTATTGGCAAGAAACAGCACTACCGGCGTTGTCAGGTATAAGTGAAGTTTAGAGTGCATTTATTTTATCTCTATAGGTCCTGGCATGTTTGTAGTTTTAAGAATAAGCCAGTAGTTTAACCTAGTTGAAGATAGTCCTTTTGGCATCTTCAATGCAATCAAGTTTTCAGTTTTTTATACGAGTTTGATGCAACATCTGACTATGGGCATTTAAAGAAGACTTTTATGCACTGTTAGTTCAATTTCTTAAGGTGCATGGGACTTGATTAAAATATGCTAGATATACCTTGTTAAACTTCTCTCGTTTTAGTTTATAAGTGAAGCATTTTCCCCTTGTAGTTTATTAGTTTTATTAGAGAATGGATTAGACTGAACACAATCAATTGAGTTTATTAAATGAACTATATCAATTAAAGTCTAGCTTATTACATTAATTCATAATTTTTTTTTGATATACATGTTATTTCACGCATTAATTCATAAAATTTCTTTGATATATATATATGCCTTTATTCCACTTAGGTAAGTGCTCTTTTTGCACCTTGCTCCTCGGACAATATAGGGGCCCTAGCATTTCAAGATCACCTGTAGCCCTTTACAACTCTGGTTTTAGCATTCAGTGGTGTGGCAAAAATATGATGAAAACCTAGTTTTAATACTTGAAAGCATCCTAAATTCTCCTTCTTTTATTCACTTTGGTTCTTCCAGCCTTTTCTCAATTGTCCCTTCTGTCTTCTTGTGTATTGTAAAGCATGATAACCAGGATTTGAAGCAGATAGTGCCGGTCCACAATTCTCATGTTATGTCTCTTTCACAAGTCTGCCCAAATAACCTAAATGGATGGGTTCTAACGTAAGCTTTGCTGCTTCCATTTTTATTAAAGTTTTGACTTGTTAATTCATTCATGTTTTCTAGTTTTTCATTGTTCTTCGTATTATGTTTTATTTTGATTGTAATGGACTGTAATATCATTTTCTATCATTTGGATAAAGGCCTCTCGATTTTTGTGATGCCCCTGCATCAAGCAAGGATGTTCTTCCCCTAGGATATCAGGCTAGTAGTTTAGCAATATCGAATCAAGGCGCTGTGGGACCAAGGCTTCCTGCATCTGGAGCAAATTCGTCGCTGCAGGGATCTTCTAATGCGGTTCTTGGCAGTAATTTATCATCACCCTCTGCTACACTCGATGCTTCTGTGAGGTATTAAGCTAATATGTAGCTTGCATTCTCTGTGTGCATAGTATCACATGCTATTATTAGTATCTGTTGTAACATGCATTGCATGTGAATATCTGCTATTTTATTTATTTTTGAATAAGTTGAGCATTCTACAAATAAATAAACAAAGTGTAAATTTGCCTTAGCATATATATGTTCCATGCGCAAATTATATTGATATTAATTAATATAAAGTCTTTTGTTTTAATGTTAATGTAAATTAAATTCTATGCAAATAAACAAAAATTAATGTGAACTTTAACCCTTTTATTTTAGAATCTTGAAGATAAAGCAATTCATTAATTTTTAATTTTTTAAATTTATTACTTAAGTAATTAAATTAAATTTCTTACTCATAATTTGGATAGATTTTATTAATAAGTCTATTTAACAAAAGTATTTTAATGAAAATCAAACTTCTTATAAATTAGATAATTTATTCATATAATACAGAAGTATTTACAATGGTTTTTTAGAAACATATTAAACAACAAAGGCTACTTTTAGTTAGTTCAGAAGTTTCTCCTCATTCATGTTTTTTAATATATATTATATACCAATGGCACAAATTGTGGTCATATTTGCTCTCAGGGATGGTAGATTTGGTGTTCCAAGAACATCTTTGCCAGCTGATGGGCAGCATAGAGTGCAGCAACATAATCCAGTCTTATCTGGCAGGAATGTCCAGCAGTCCAAATTGACTCTCCCTGGGGCTATTTCTGGGTCAGATCGTGGGGTTCTTGTGCTGGCTGGTGGAAATGGTGTGGGCATGATGTGTGGAATAAATAGAAACATGCCAATGTCAAGGCCAGGCTTTCAAGGAATGGTATCATCAACAATGCTAAATTCTGGCAGCATGCTCTCCTCCAATTTGGTGGGAATGCCTAGCCCTGGAAATATGCACTCTGGACCAGGTTCTGGTCAAGGAAACTCTACATTGAGACCTCGGGATACCATTCACATGATGCAAGTAAGTTATTTACTTTTCAAGGAGCAGTATGATCAAGTCTGTTCTTCAACATGCTATTGCAGTTTGGGGTTCTTTTGTCCCATATTAACGATAATTGTTATATACCAAGAAATCATTTAATATTCCCCCAGTGATTTGTATTCATCCAAATAAGTAGCAATCTACTACAAAGTGAACAATCTGGATATTGCAGTATTACAAATTTAAAACCAGCCAAAAAAAGAAAAAAAGAAGAGCAGTTAAGATAGCATTTCACCAGCTAATCTGCAGTACGCCTTAATCCTTGAATCTTGTATCCAACAACCTTAATTCAATTAACAAGTGCCGTATTAGAATTATCTTTGCTGCCATGAATTCTCCTATTCTCTCAATCCAAAGATAGGCACTCCATGCTAATCTTAGACTGACTGCAATCAACCCCTTCCCTTGAGGTCTTGCTGCACCCATCTAAATCTAGAATTGGGACTTCAGTTCTAGATATATATGGCTTTTCAGAGGATTGCTTGCTGCAGAAAATTCCATCAAAATTTTCCTTTACCTATGGTTCTGTGTAGCAAGCAGATCTGGATAATTCCTTTCTTTATGTGTAACGACTTCCAATTGAGGAATTTAATTTAGGCTTGATAATGGGGGTTTGTTGAACTCAATGCCTTAAAGCTGGTTGGTAAATCTCGCTTTATTGTGTTTCTTTTGATGAGTATTCCTCTAGGAACTGAAATGTGTTTGATATAGCATTTTTGTTTATTTAAAAATTACATTGAACTTCTGGATAATCAATGATATTGGTACTCTAATTTTTGCGCGTTATGGTGATCTAGAACAGACTTTCAAACTAAGATGATTTTCCTTTTTGTTTGATAGCCTGGTCACAGTCCAGAGAACCAGAGGCAAATGGTGGTACCTGAGCTCCAACTGCACGTTCAAGAGAACAGCCAGGGAATTGCTGCCTTCAATGGGTTGACTTCTGCTTACCCTAATCAATCAACCCCACCGCCTGTTCAGTCATATCCAGGTCATCCCCAGAAGTCCCATGGGCTGAACAACTCTTTTCAGGGTTCTAATGGGTCACAGCAGCAAGCATATGCCATGCGCCTTGCTAAAGAAAGGCAAAGGCAGCAGCAGCAGCAGCAGCAGTCTCATATGCATCAGCAACATCAAAAGTTTGCTGTATCTAATGCTTTGAAGCCACATGTCCGACCTCAGACTCAACTTCCCGTATCTTCTCTTCAGAGTAGTTCCCAGATTCAATCTCCAGCTTCAACTCAGGCAGTATCGCTTTCCCCTCTAACACCATCTACGCCAATAACTCCTATGTCATTACATCAGCAACAAAAAAACCACTTGGTGCCTCGTGGGCTTGGTAGGAGTTCCCGACCTGGTGCTAGTGGGTTGAACAATCAGATAGGCCAGCAACAACAGCGGCAGCTTCAACAACAGCAGTTTCAACAATCTGGAAGGCACCACCCTCAGCAACGGCAACAAACACAATCTCAGCAGCAAGCTAAACTTTTGAAGGGAGCAGGGAGGGGGAACATGCAGGTGCATCAGAACCTTTCTGTTGATCCTTCTCCTCTGAATGGCCTTAGCATGGCCTCTAGCAACCAAGCTGCTGAGAAAGGAGAGCAGATGATGCACTTAATGCAAGGTCAGGGCCTGTATTCTGGGTCTGTTATGAGCCCTGTCCAACCATCTAAACCTCCAGTTTCTTCTCAGTCCATGAATCATTCCCAGCCACAGAAAAAGCTACTTTCTGGGGCAGTACCCCCTTCTACAAAATATCTCCAGCAGATGGCTGCACATTCTGATAATAGTTCTCAAGTTCAGGTTTCCACAGCGCCTTCTGGTCATACACAATCAGATGTGCATCAGTCTGTCCTGCCAGCAGCTATGGGTCCAAACTGCCAGCACTTGCAGCTACAGTCACAATCACATAAAAAGCAAGTTAATCAAAGCCAGCCTACTGGTAAAAGGATGATTCAGCAGAATCAGCAGGTGAATTCTGATCCTTCCAGCAAATCTCAAGCTGAGCCAGCCCAAGCTGACCAACAGCCCATGAGTAATGCTTCACTTATGGGTACAGCCACAAGCATGGCAATGCCTCAGGCTGCCATTGATTCAGCTGACAATGTATCGGTTGTTTCTCCTTCTGTTGGCTCTCAGTGGAAACCATCAGAATCAGTGTGTGATCTGGGTTTGCCAAATGTGGCCACTCAAGTGGGATCCATGGGGAGCCCTCCTCATCCAAATTCTGCTCGTAGTGATTCGCTACCTTCTGTCAGCCAAGGGTTAGGGAAGAGACAATTATCAGGTAGTCTACCCTCTAATGGGAGTACTGATGGGGCACAGTGGCCACAACAGCCACAGATACAACAATCTTCCACATTGCCACCATCTCAACAACCTTACCAGCAGTTACAAAATCAGCATAGTTTGTTGCCACAACAGCAGCCATTGCAACAGCAGTCGCAACAGCAAACTCTGCATCTACAAACAGTACAGGGCAGCTTGTATCACAGGCCTTCTACTTCTAAGCTGGAATGAAGCAATTAGTGGTTGGAGCAGTTCCAACAGCAATGGGTCCTGCCATGATTTTGTTTGCCCATGTAACAGCAGTGTACAGGTAATAACTTTTACGGATTTAGGCAGGTTTGATATGGTGTTATATGTTAGGTTGGCATACTAGGAAGCATTAGAACATTTAGAATTATTATCATGTTGTAATATTGGAATGAGATGAATTATATCCGCTCTCTGCCACATTGTTGCATTATTGTTTTGTTAAAACTTCTGACAATTATTTATGGATAGCTATTTTTTAACTCTAGCTGTCTGTGGGTGCTTATCCATGTATACTATTTGATTTGTATAAATTTGTTGTCTTTTTCTTTTCCTTTTTGTTTATTTCTTTGGTATTTAAATTTTATTAAACTTGAATGGAGAGTGGAGACTAATCAGGCTGTGGTTTTAACGCAGATGAAGCTGGTAATATCATATTGGCATTGCAATGTGGAAAGAGGTTGCTGCTATTTGCAGGTTAGAAATACACGGAAAGTATTGGACATTTTTTGGGGTTTCTACTTTTTGGTTTTTAGGCCATCATGTATATAACCACTTAGAGTATAGGGAAGTGGAGACAGATATAGTGGCATTTGTACATAGGTCACATCTTCCTTTTCCATGGTTTCTTTCCTTTTGGCCCAGTAGATCAGTGCATGTATTTATTACCCTTTTAGGTCTAGTGGGTATCTAGCAATCATTGTTATGGGCAAAAAGCCTTTGGGGAATTTTGTGAATATTAAGGTTTGTTGTGGTGTAGACACTGGTCACTGCTATTAGAACGACCAGCAGCCGTCACTGCCATAGCCATGGCCATTCCCACCCAAGCATTTATTTGTAATTTGTAAACAGTCATCAGATTCTCATAATAAAAAAATCCTTTAATTGGTGCATACCCGTTCCATTCCCTATTCCTTCTGGGTCTACCATAAGCCCGTGTTTCTTGCTTATGAAACTTGAGAATTTAGTTCTGTTTGGTTAGTTCATTAGCATCTGCAATGAGTGTCTTTTCCCTTTTTTGACTGGAAAAAAAACTATATCCAAAATTTTTAAGAGACCTGAAATGCAGTACAGAAAGCTCTTTGCTTGGCCCTTTTGTAATTTTTATCTAATTTGAACTAAACTGCAATAAACAGTCAGATGCATAACTTTTTGAGTTATCAACCCTATTATATTCCTTCCCTCATTTTTCCTACAATATTCTCCATACATTAGCCATCCAAGTGTTTGAAGTACACAAAGACCATACTTGTTATACATTTTCAGATTCCACCGATACTAAATTAACCAGTGCTTCAAATTAGCACCAAAGGATCAAACGTATACTGTAGTTTGTTAGAAACCTCCAAGCAGTAATATGTTTCAAAGAATTTCTGGGCATTATATAAATAGTGACCTTCAGGTTTCAAGTTAAAAGTGTAAATACACAGAAAAATTCCTAGTTCCTAGTAAGTTTAAGTATCTCGCGGAGTGAGATATTCGTATGAGAATATGATCATTCAAAGATTCTTGAAATATATATACATGCATTGAAAAACTGAACTATGAGTTATGATGTGATGATTGCTCACCCTCGTCCTTTAAGGGCATTATATAAATAGTGACCTAGAGAAATTCCTAGTTCCTAGTAAGTTTAAGTATCTCACGGAGTGAGATATTCATATGAGAATATGATCATTCAAAGATTCTTGAAATATATATACATGCATTGAAAAACTGAACTATGAGATATGATGTGATGATTGTTCACCCTTATTAAAGATGAGAATGGGATTTCAATCCTTACCCGTCATTTAATAATGAAGCCAGGCGTTCAATCTCTACCCATGAAAATAGAGGACATTTAATAGTTAATCGTTTACCTTTTTGGAAAGCATCCGCGATAAGGGAATCATTGGCAGTGGACACTCTGGTTTCGACCAAAAAAAAAATACATTGAGAAACCTAGACATACTGTGGATGACCTTAAGCTCATCATTCATCAATGAAAGCCAAAGATAGAAGAAAACAATCCACTAGAACAATTGCTAGATAAAAACAGTTTCAAAGCTTAATCATGTGATCAGATTAGAAATACTGTTCAAAAGAGTTAGGCACCAGAGAGAGCAGAAATGCAAAATCTCAACAATTGCAGTTCAAAAATTATGTTCTGTTCCATCACTAATAAGTCTATACAACCTGAAGCTCCAATAGAAGAAAGTTTCTTGAAGAACCCAAATCTTGCTCCACCTTCACTCCTTTGTTTTTGACCCCAAACTGGTTGATATGGCATCCACAATTTTCTTCTCTGAGTCCAATATCATCTCAATCCTTTTGTTTTCCATTTCCTTTCTCAACCTTTCAGTTTCATGCATTATCTCCATTTTTTTCCTTTCCATCCTCATAAACCTCTCTGCAAATCTCCTAATTTCCATTGCTAGTTCCACCCCTTTGTCTTCTTCCCCCTTTCCCGTTATTGCTGCATCACCATCCCCTTCCTCTTCTGTTCTAACCCTTTTCTTCATTAGCCCAGAAAACCGGTTCACAACACTCGGCCGCCGCAATATGTAATTGATGCTGCCGCTTTTGCTGAACCGGTTTCCTCCTTCATGTTCTTCGTCATCTTCTTCTTCTTCCTCGATTGGGTTGTTTTCGTCGTCGTTATGGTAGTAGTTCCCAGCTTCATGTCCGTTTGGAACAATGGAAGTCAATGGTCGAGCCGAGATAGGCAAAGGCCCTTGCTCCAGAGCTTCCATGGCGTCGTAGTAAGGCCAAGGCGAAGCAGAGCCGAGGTTTTGGCGTTCGGAGCGGTAGCGACGGCGGAGTTTCTCCATCTTGTGACGGCACTGGAGGGCAGTTTTGGCGGCGGAATCATCGAAGAGGCCGCAGCGAGTGGCGACGGTTACGGCGACCTCCTCCCATTGGTTGGCTTTGAGTTGGCCGCGCTGGAGAGAGTACCATTTTTCTTGGTAGGCTTGGATTAGGTTGAGAGTCTCTGGGTGAGTCCAAGGAAGTGGTTGGGGTTTCTTAGCCGCCGGCGATGGATCATAAGACATAGTTTAGGCCTTGGGGGTTCAAAATTCAAAGAGGTCTTTTTGAATTGGGGGCTTTAAATTTTGATTATTAAGGTTTGGGAGGCGGCGCGAGGGAAGGATGACGGTGGTGGCTGGCGGTGGAGCTAGGTGGCTAATATGTTTTCCATTTTTTAAGTTTCCGTTTTAAAAATATTTTATGGACCCGAACCCGAAAATTTTGTTCTGGATCTGTACTTGATATCAGGCCCAACCCTACTACTCAAATGGGTTCCAAGGACCCGGCTGTGACCCTTTAACCACTACGGAATTTTGAAATTTCATGTATTTCTATATTTTTTCGATTTTGAAATTACAATTTTGATCAAAATGTAGGTGTTGATTTCATTCGCTTAAATTCTATTAATTTCAATTTCCAATATATTCTTTTTTGAAATATAAGAATAGGGTAAATCCCAAACAACAAACACGACTAGAGCGACTCGAATCCAGACCACACCTGAGACAGTTAATATCTTGATTATCAGGCCATCACATGGGGTTCTCAATTTTCAAGATTTAATCCATGTTAAATTTATTCTGTTTTGTTATCTCTAAAATTTTATACGACAAATATAATATCAAATGTATATTATCATATTAGTTTTTATTTTTATTTTTATATATTACTCACAAAAAAGTCAATTAATGGATTTAATGATAATCTTTTATGTTAAGATTGGAATTTCAAATTTCGAAAAACCGTAGGAATTAAGGCTCTCTTTGGAAGGGTGGTATGATTAGTTTTAGTGAGATTAAAAGTAGTTGTGGCAGTTAAATTAGTTATTGTAGTGATGGGATTTAATATAATAGTTTTAGCTCAATTGATATGGATATTGTTGTCAATACAAGAGGACGTGTATTTGAGCATGCTGAAGCACATTATCCTCTTATTTATGGGTTGGAGAGGGGCTATGGGTAGTTCTAAACATTTTGTAAAAAAAAAAAAAAGCAGATATGATTAGTTTTTATAATCAAATTGTTTAAAAAAAATTATTAATGAGATATGTATTTAGATTCAAACGCATTTATAGCAATGAAGTAAGAATGAAAAATGACTATTAAGAGTCGTAGATTGAAAATTATACTTAATACAAGTATTATATTATGAAAATTACATCAAATTATAGTTTTATTAGATTAAATAATTGTACATAATGAAATATGCCAAACTATTAAGGATATTAATGAAAATTCAGATTTATTTGATATTATAAAATTAATAATTAATTAAAATTTATTAAAAATATATTTGTTTTAAATAATAGTTTTATTAATGAAGAATATTTTTATTTTATATGTATATTTATTTGTAATGATTCGTATTAATTTTATAATAATATTATATAAAATAATTTTTTATAGATTTATTTCATTTAATAATAATTTATAAGTTTTTTTTTAACTATCTTTAATCTTTTTAAACCCATATTTGTGAAAGGAAGAGTAAAATAAAGGGTAAAATTGTGAAAGTCTGTTTCACTGGAATGCAAAGCTTCTCAGTAGAGCATAAAATTCTATTAAAAAAATAAACCAATGTGTTTTAAGCATCCAATAGAATATGGATTAAATTAATAATTTTATGCATACTACAACACTAATAATAAAATGATTAAATTTTACTATTAGTTCCTATACTTTAAGAAAGTTACAGATTTAGTCCCTATACTTTAAATTGGTCATTTTTAGTCTTTGTATTTTTCAAATTTTAAAATTTCAATCCTCACCATGATAACTGCTAAATTCATTAAGTTCTACTATTTTCAAAATCTGATACTATAAATATTTTGCAATACTATGTTAACTTGTTATTTCCACATATTACTTACTAGAAATCTAGTTAATGGATTAACGACTGTCATGTGTATCTAGACTGAAATTTTAAAATTCGAAAAGGATAGAGACTTGGAAAGATCTAATTGGAAAATATTGGTTAAATCTAAAACTATACGCGCAGTATACGACTGGTAATTGATTTTAACTAAATAAATTTAACTGCTATTGTTTAGGTTAAGACTAAAATTTCAAAATTTGAAAAGTATACGAATTAAAATTTACCAAATTAAAGTATAAGGACTAAATTCATAATTTTCGCAAAGTACAAAGACTAATAGCAAAATTTGGTCAAATGAGTTTAGTTGGGAATGAAACTTTGGATTTGTAAAGTGCAAGCATTGAAATTAACCAATTCAAGGATTAAAATTAATCAAATTAAATTATCAAAAAAATTTAATCAAATTAAAGTACAAAGATTTTAATGACCCGAAATTCAGTGGTGTTACAAATTACGGTTTTGAGCCTTTATTTTTGTAAACCGAGCCCGTAAATATTAAATAGAAATATTTATGGAGTTAGTGTATAAATGATTTGAAATTCAATTAAGTAATTTAGCCAAAATTGTGATTAATTAAGGTCTAGGGACTAAATTGTAAAATTTTAATCATTATAGATTTTTAATTAAGAAAAGGCTTGAAGACTTAGATGAAAATTATCTAAAGAATTAAAATAATAAATAAATTAAATTAAAATATACGATAGTGAGAAAGAATTATGTTAATTAATTAAGGTTAAAATATGGTAATTTAGGTATAAATAATAAACATAATGGAAAGAAAGAGAAATTGTTATCATCTTCATCTTTCACCCGTGAAAATCAAAAGGAAAAAAAAAAATGGAAGAAAGCTTGAAAACCCTTGGATATTTAACTATCAAATTCAACTAAAAACAACGTTGAGCAGCCAAGAGGGTAAGGAAAAGCAAAAGTTGATGACGAATGACGTGAGCTTTTGATTTGTATTTCTATTATTTGAGATCAATCTAATTATTACATATCCATGTTAAATTGTAAGATTTAGTAATGAGGTAAGTATATACTGGTTGTATGAATTAAATTGTGGTGATTTATTTGGTATATCAAGATAGAGGACTAAAGTGAATAAATTATAAAGTAACATGATTTAATTGAAAATTGAGTTGAAAAATGTTATATGATGTGTTGAAATGGTGAATTGATGATGAATTGAGAATGATAGAATGTGAATCGAACTATGTGATGAAATTGGAAAATTAGTTACCCTATTAACTGTTCGGGCAGAGTTTGAAATTATTGGCATGCTATAAGATTAGATTGTGAATGGGTTTATACTTCGGTTTAGTCGATATTGCACTTATGTGTACCAGTATATTTACTTCAGTTTAACCGATGATGCACTTATGTGTCAATATATTTGCTTCGGTTCATTCGATGATGCACTTATGTACCATTACTTTTGCTTTGGTTCGTCAGATGATGCACCTCGTGTGCCAGTACAATTGCTTCGACTTGTTCGATGAAGCACTATGTGTACCAATATATTTCCTTCGGTTTATCCGATGATGCACTGTGATGCTAGATGGGGATGTAGGTTGGTTAATCTATGTATCCGTCTTGATTCCGAGTCAGGTTAATAGAGTTATAAAATGTGAATAGATTAAATAACATATGAATGAGATAGATATCATGATTTGATGATTCAAATGTGAATTTCGATATATGAATATCAATAGCATATGAAAGATCATTCGAATCATTATACAAGCTTGGAGGGCCGAAATGGAATTTGATGAATCAATCAATTCGATTTGGAAATGATACATATATCTATTGTCATGTCAAATATCTTAAATTGAATATGATTGTAAACATTACTTACCCTAGCATGTTAATATGATATGCTCATTAGATTGGTTAATTGAATTATGTATGGTTTGATCATAAGATATAAATGGCATTGCATGTAATGGTTGATGTGTTGAATAAGAATTTTCATTAATGGTATATGAAATAGTTGAAAATAGAATTTGAATTGGATGTGTGCAATTTCTATAAGTTTATATTGCATTGGCTTGAACTATGGAAATTATTATTGAGCATTATCGCTTAACATATTGTTTATTCTCCCGTGCACAAGTATAGGCACATCTCAAGGTTCCTAGAGGTGATTTAAGCATCTAAGAGGAGATCCCCGACTCAGCAATGTTTATGTAGTTTCATTTTGTTAAATTTATAACATGTACTTAGGTTGAGTTGATTTTGACATAATAAGTGATCGTGTTTATATTTGAAGCTTGAAATGGTAACATGAAAATGGCCAACTGATTGGTTTGCTGTGAATTTGGTACCTTGGTGAATTGTATAAAAGGTTGTCATATTTGAGACTTAAATGTGAATGTATAAATATATATATGCCAACTTGGTAAATAAATGGTGAATGGCATAAGTGCTTAAGTTAGGCATGTATGTTTAAGTAATGTATACATATATATATAGTAAGATAGGTTGAAAATGTATGTTGGAAATAGCACCAATAGTTTTGATATTTGATATTTGATATTGAGTATGTTTGAATTGTGTTAATTAGTTGAATAGGTATTAAATTGGACTTTGTTGTAAAACAGGGGTCACACCATGACAAGACCAAGATGTTGCATCGCGATGAGGAATTCTTGAAGTTGTAAGCCAACCCGATATTTTAAAATCTTTACAATTTGGTTCTAATTCGACATTGAGTTAGCAACAGAGCTTAATGATAATATTGCTAAAATGATTGTATAATGGTATAAATTAATTATATTGCTCGGAAATATTTAGACTTTAAAATGATTGTATATCGTATCATATTCATCTATTGCTCGAACTTAATTGTATAATGGTATAAATTAATTATATTTGATCGTAGTTGTTTTGACAATGAATGTATCATCCTATAGCTGGGACCGGACGATCGAGTCGGATATACGGTGTTACAGATTGGATCTACAACTTACTCATAATACATGAACTAGTAGCAAAATTTGACCATTTGTACCATGTTTATATATTGTTGTGTATTAGTATTTTTTTGTCAAATACTTAAATATTATAGTTTGGCATGATTTAATTTCTCTACTTTATATAGCTACCTATTAAAGTGATGATGTGAATTTTTTTAAAATATTATTCACAATTAAGATAATATGAAAATCTAATAAGTCGAAGCTTAAAATTGTTAAATAAAAAGTTACATATCATCGCTTAACATTGAGTTAATATGACAAGTTAACTAGATACTGGCTCAACCAATAAAAGATTTAATAACTCATTATTTTTAAAAATGACAAATATCACTATAAGGATATTTTTATTTTGGTTCAAATATGATACAAGTCTCTATACTCTTTGTAAATTTGAAATTTAATCCTTGTACTTTCTTTTCTAGGAATTCAGTCCCTCTACTTTTTAGATTTCTAAATTTAAGTCTAATTGTTACACTCTTAAAAACTATTTTGTTAAATTCAGATCCACTATAACATTATTTTTCTAGTTATAAGACTACTAAATGAGTATTTGTTTTTTATTTCAAAATACAACACTAACAAATTTAACGAATAAAATGTAAACACATTAACAATTAAACTTAAATATTTATGTATTTATGGACTTCACAGATATTTTATCAACTTCTTATCTGAAAAAAAGGAAAACCTAAGAAACAGCTGATTCCATAGCTTATTCTGTACATTGCTTACGCACTATCTTCGATTCCATCCGATACACTCCGGCAGCGTCTCCGGTTGGAGTTTACCTGAAAATGGAGGGATTATCGTTTTTGAAAGAAACATTAACGGACAAGAGATGTCGAGAACGGATACTTGACTGTAATCATCACAAAATTCATGGAAGGGAAAAAGGAAACATTAATGGAGGGATTACCATTCCAACAGCTTTTAAATGGAAAAATCGGCCTTATCGTTATCCTAACGACACATGATTTAGACGGCTTTCAAGCTATTTTGATGCATAGGATGTTAAATTACTTGCAAAAGAAGTTTCCTATGGTATGGATGATGACCCTAAAATGACACATCCAAAAAGCAGTACTGAAAGCTCTAAGGAATGGTGTATAGGCACCTTAACTGTTAACAAGTTCGGTGTGATTAACCGGCAACGAAGGGAGAAGTCTCTATATGGAATCATGAGTATCTTTTTTACTTCGACTCAAGAAAGCACCTTCGGAGATTGCCTACTAAGGAAGTAATAACACGCATACAGCAGTATTATGCAATATATGGGGCACACTACGGGTTTGCTTCATGCGCACACTACGTAAACGCAGTGGACATTCACCTCATTCATCCTTTTAAGTACCCGAAAATTGACATTTGCAGAAAAATAACAGCATGAAGCTAGATAAACAAGCATGCAGGTTTATAAAATTAAAGGCAGAAAAATCAACTAGTGACACACCTTGAAAGGTGAAGGTAAAGGAGGTAAAGAAGTCTGCCGAACGGGCTCCTTTAGCTGCTGAAATTCTCGAAGTTGGTTCACCAGCTCCTCGATGAGTTTCAAATGGGTATCTATCCTTTTCCTCTGATCCGATGAGAAACTCAGCTTCACTTTTTCTCCTCGTACGATTTGCAGCCTTTCTCTAAGGCATTTGATTTCAGCACCAATCTCCAACATTTCAGTACCGACTGCAGAAAAACTCCTCCTCGAGTCATATAGCAATGTTTTGTGATTTAAAGCAGAACCAGATGGTAATTTACTTTCTTTTGTATTCTCCTCCTTCGGAATGTCTACTTTATCATCGACAACATGTATGTCATAAATAGCTGGTTCCATATCAACCGTGGGATCGTGCGGATTGCAATCTACTGCCTCGCAAAATTCTACATTTCTCTTGAGCTCTTCTCCAGTTAAATAAGTTCTCTCATCACCTTGGACTGTTTTGGTTGCTATTGCTTGGCCTGCTATGTCACCATCATCCAGTCCTTCTGCTTTCCCGGTTAAATTAACGTCTGCAGTATGACTTCTTTCCCCAGCTAACGGAATCTCATTTTCCGAACCCCAACCAGGACCTCTCTCCACTTCCTTCTTTGTAGTCAATCCACCATTCCCTGCCTGTTTCACCATTAGCAGCTGATCTTCGTCTAGACCAAATGGAATCGAAGGCAGTTGTCCCCCTTTACTCGACATATAACTAAAATCACATTCCTCCTGCTCATCTCCTAGATTATTCATCTGCCTGTAAGCTTCGAGTTCTTTCTCCAAAAGGTGATTCTCCTTCTCCCTCCTAACCAGCATCTCTTTCAGAATGCTCATCTCTTCTTCGTCGTAAGCAAATTTCTCTTCAATCATCCTTTGATATTGCCTCGTTTCCATTTCTATAGCAGCCTTGTCCTCTTGTAGACGCAAAATCATCGCCATGGCTTCATCAGCAGCCGAAGCAGCAGCAGCCCTTTCTTTCTCCAACTCCAAGTAAATAGCAGCACGTTTAGCTTTCTCTTCTTCAAGCGCTCGTTCCAACATTCCAATCCGATTTGCTTCCTCTCCAACAAACCCTAGTTTTTTTATAAAAGTCAAACCTTTCTCCTCTCCACTGCTCAATTCAAAACCATGCCGGGTTGCCTCACCCATATCAGTGCCAGTTCGAGTATTTTTATCATCTAAAACAGCATGTTCATATAGGTCAATATACATGTAAATCATGATACTTCCAAATTTGACATATATACATATATACACATATAGAGTAAAAGGATTTCACAAAATATTACCAGGAAAACTATCTTCTATTTCACTAACTGGACCCAAATTATCCTTAATCTCACGTCTTGTTTCACAACCACTGATATAAGAAGAACATGAAACACCTGAAACAGCTGATGTTGGGAAATTACCAGACAATGATACAGCAGAAGATTTTCCATTACCGGAAGCCGCCCTTCTCCGGCGCCGAGTTCCGGATTTCGGCTTCTGGTTTATAGTTCTCTTTCCCTTAGCATCATATCCACTATCTTTATCCACTATAGTTTGCAATCTCAAACCTGAAAGTGAAGTAGAACATGCTTCACCTTCCAATTCAATGATCCCAATGCCAAATTTCCCATCAGTATTAATGGGTTTGGCATTGGAATCGTTGAATGAAACCGAGTTAAAAGGGAACCTATCCAAAGCCTGGTGTTGAACAGAGTAAATCATTGTTCTTGGCCATTGAATAAGCAGCTTATGCCAACAGAGGTTGGTATTTTGGTAACCAAAAAACCCAGAACAAGGACATGGCAGATGAATACCAAAAACATGAAAAAATTTCCAAGCAAAAAAACCCAAGGCTGATCCACATAAAAGGAAATAAGCTAGTGTAAGATCAAGAAAAGATCTTACAAGACCAATTAAGGTCCATGAAGGAATTGTACAAGAAACCATTACAATTTCAAAAGCTCAAACAACACCACCCTGAAAAAACAAAAAAACAACCCACCATGAGAAATTAAATAACAAAATTCCTAAAAAACAAAAAACCAATAGAAAGTGAGAGAAAACCTGTGGTTTTACAGAAGCTTGGGTATTAAGCAAAGAAAAAGGAATCCCGAAGGTAATAAAGACATGAGAGATCAAAGGTGGGCTGGGGAAATTTCTAGGCGTAGGACAAGATTGAAAAGTATGAAAGAACTGTCGGTTTCCGAGGTTATGATAGTTACAGTGAACGACAACGTGAGTGACAAATGCTTTTATCGGAAAGTGGGAAATTCATCACCACCGTCTTTAAGTTCTGTTGGCGATCCTTTTTTGTTTGCTATCTCTGCAAGTCTGAACAAAGACTACCGCTGCTGCCAACATCAGCTTTATGTGTTGTTTATTTGGTCAACGGCGTCGTTTAAGGCTTTGTCATGTGTCAACCATTTTTGTTCAATATCATACTTATTTATTATTTTTTGATTACTTATTTATATTTTAAGATAATATATAAGAAGCGAGTGGTTGTTATCATTGCGTTTACAAAGTATATTATATTATATTGATTGAGTATTAACTCGATTGACATAAATATTGTCGGCAATACATGAGTATATGAATTCAAGTGCGTTGAGTATGTTGAGGGTAGTGACGAGCCAAGATGTTAATCTTGGGATCCTAAACTAAAATTAGACGTGTTACGTAACAATCGATTTAAATATTTTAACAATTAATTCAAAATAAACTTCCACCAATATCCTTTAATGACAACTTTTAAATACAAATAAAATAAAATAAAAACTATTGGTATGTAGTTGTAAAACAAGCTTTAAAGATTCAAAATCTATGAAAAAATTGAATAAAATCATACATTATACTTAAAATTTAGAGGGAATATGATACCACTACGAAGAAGAAAGATGATAAATGTCTGTTCATTTTTTCTTTTCTTTTTTTTTATATATATTATTATATTACTTATAAAATATTATTTTAAGTAAAATATTAAATTATTATTTAACAAAAATATCATTCGAAAGTCATCAAGAATAATTTAGCTTCTTCAAGAAGATTTTTCTTTATTCTTATCAAGAATAAATTTTTTAATGTTATTTTTAATATTATAAAAATATTGGAGAGGCCTACTTATATTTTTAAGAGGGCTATAATATATATACAAAGGGGGAAATTACAAAAATCTTAAACTTTGGAGGGGCCTATTTATATTTTTCGGAGGGCCATAATATATTTACAAAGGACTAAATTTAAGAATATTAAACTTTTGGGGGGCCATGGCCCCATTGGGCCTCTACTTGGCTTCACTGTTAGTTAAGAATTCGAGTGCGCTGGAGCATATTATCCTTCTATTTATGGATTGGTGAGATTCAAAATATATATAATCTAATTAAATTTTTTTCTTAAAAAAATTAACATATTAATTTATTTAATAGTTATTTTAAATGTTTTACTCGTCAAACAAACACCAATTAAATTATAAAATTATCAAAAAGATTTTCGTAAACAATTTAGGATATATTTTTATAATAGTGTTTTTATCTTTTTTATATATAATAAATGAATAAAAAATTTTAATTTTAATAAAATTTAAATCCAAAATACCATGCGTGATAATAAATAAATCATTAATTTCATCATGATAATCAAAACATCAATTAAATTTTATATAAATTTTCAATAAATATATTTATCTAGTAATTTCACCCACATAAATCTAGTTAATTGTAAATTTTATTGTTTTTAATATCATATAAAATGTTTGAGGGATATTTTTATATATTAATAAATTAATATCAATATTCAAATTAGTAAACATGATAATAAACCTAACTAAAATTATCTACTAATCAATCAAATTGAGATAAAAAAATCTCATATTAATGTTTTTTTTTTCAATAATTACAACTCAAAAATCAAACATTAAGAGTAAAACATCAGGATGGTGTAACACCCCTTACCCGTATTCGACACTGGAATAGGGTACGAGGCATTACCGAAACATACACTTGTAAACGTATTAAATCGAGTCATAAAATTTCATCCAAATTAAAACTCTTCAAATTTTTATCATGCTTTTATAATTCTTCACAATGTATCTTCTAAATATTATATTCATAATAACTAGGGCCTACGAGACCCGATACATATTCATGCAATTCACAAATCTTAACAATTCAATGCTTCATTTTCACTTCATTAAATTCACAAATTCTTATGTTCACAATTCAAATCAATTTCACTAGCAATGGAAATTTTTATTTAATTCACATATAATCCAATATCATTAAACTCAATACTAATACGTATTTACCATTTAACTCAACGTTTATCGATTATGATCGAACATGTGACCGATTTATACACAATTCATTCATATATTTTCAAATTTTATTTTATTTCATTCCAATCCATTCCATAGAATTTCATTTCATCAAGCATTCATGTTTATAATTAATCAAAAATCAAAACATTAATGAGCTAACGTTGGCCAATTTAACTTATACATGTTATTATAATCAGAATCAAATCATCCAAATAACACTCACTTTAATTAAAATTATACAGAATATAGTTCATACGAACTTACCAGGCTAAATTGCAGAAATACCAAAATTTAGGAACATTTTGGAAATTTTCTATTTTTCTCGAATTTCCACCCAATCTTGATCTAAATTAATATTTTATTCAATTTACTACTTTAAATAATAAACAATTCATTTTATGCAATTTGGCCACTTTTTGACATTTTTACAAATTTACCCTTAAATTTTTCACTTTTGTTCAATTTAGTCCATGAAACATATAAATTGGTCATTTAAAAAAAAAAAAACTCATGCTAGTTGAATAATCATATATTTTCCTCCTCCTCCTCTCCATTCCACATCCTTAATATATGTAACATGCTTATATGTAACATTATCTATAATTTCACATTTATTTAATTTCATTCAAAGCTGTCCACTTGAGTCATAGTCACTAAATTATTTATATCTTGAGCTACAGAACTCAAAATTGAGATCCGTTAATTTTCTCTGAAACTAGACTCACATATCTTCTTACCATAAAATTTTCATAATTTTTGGTTCAGCCAAATAGTACAGTTTATTCTTTAAATTTTCTCCTATTTCGCTGTCTGACTGTTCCGACCACTCTTCACTAAAAATCAATTATCTAATTGTAAAGAATTTGGATGATGTTTATGTTTGTTTTCTTTGAAAATAGACTCATCAAGGATTCTAAGAATATGAAGTTTATCCCATAATTATTTTTTTACAATTTTAATGATTTTCCAAAGTCAGAACAGGGGAACCCGAATTCATTCTGACCTTGTCTCACAAAATTTATTATATCTCATGATTTAAAATTCTATTGCTTACACCGTTTCTTCTATGAGAAACTAGACTCAATAATATTTAATTTCATGTTTTATTCATCCTCTAATTCGATTTCCACAATTTATGGTGATTTTTCAAAGTTAACCTACTGCTGCTGTCTAAAACTGTTTTAGTGCAAAATATTGATTACTAAGTCTATAACACTCTTATTTTCCTTCTCTACACTATTTCTCAACACTTTCTCTTATTTTCTCTTCACTAACATATCAAGAACATATAACCTTATATAATAAAACCCTACATTAACATCAATCTCATACTTTTTCAATAATATCAAACTCAAAAATATATTGAAATCATGATGTTCTTACCTTGCTCAATTTACTTCAATCTTTAACTTGATTTTCTCTCTCCTCCAGCCTCTATTTCTTGAATCTAACTTAATTTTTTAGCTCCCCATAGTCTCGTTGTCAATTTTCTCTCTTGGTGGCTATGGAAATTTCTTTGATTTCTAAGTGAAAATGGTGGATCTTTGGTGAAAGGACCAAATTGTAAAGAAAGCAAAACTTTCTTTCTTTTTTCTCTCTTCTCACGTTGGTTGCATGGAAGAAGAAGATGATGGGTTGATTCCTTTTCAACTTTCTTTCCACATATATATATATATATATATTAAATAAATTAATAATTAATTAATCTAAAATATCACCAACATCATCATTGCTTTCTAGATTTCTCTCTTTTCTAATTGACCATTTTGCCCTTTATGTTCTTTTAAAATTCCATTATTGAGTCATCACTTAATTTGATAAAATTATAATTTAGTCCCTCAAAATTCCTTCATCTATTCAATTTGGTCCCAATTCATCCATCTTCCTTAGTTTCTAGATTATTTCACCCTTAAAATATTTACACTATTGGTCCTTCAACTTTTTCATATTTACACTTTAACCCCTCAAATTTTGAGTATTTACTCTTGGGTAACAAAACTTTTCTTACTTTTGCAATTTAATCCTTTCTTGGATTAATATGTCATAATATACTTTCCAATGTCGACATAACTCAATTATCCTTTTTATCACTTTATTTCCTTATTTTACCATATCAGTATTTTCATGCAACCTTCCTATCATAATGCAACCCATGTCATAATTTTAAAATAAATTTTTCCTTGTCGAATTTGTGGTCCCGAAACCACTGTTCCATCTAGCCCCAAAATCGGGCTGTTACAGATGGGGTCTTCCATCAAGCTTAGACCAATTCTTCTATCACGTATTGACTTGACGATCATATCTGCGATTTTATTTTCTTTTTAAGGAATATGTTCGATACTCTTGTAACAGCCTGATTTTCAGTGGTCTCAAAAACAGTGGTTCGAGACTACCAAATTCGACGAGTAAGCTCGTAAATCTTATTATTTAGCATTTACGAGTTAAACTGGTTTTAGAAAGTTTTTTGAATTGGCAATTTAAGTTTACAATGAATTATTAGGCTCGGGTAACAAAATCTTAGGTCAAGTAGTTTTAGAAAATGAGGTATCGAGACCTCGTTTCTATAAATCGAGCCGTAAATATTTTTATAAATATTTACGGAGTGTCATTAAGGTAGTATTAAAGTTTTGTTAGAAAAATTTAACGTTTTGATAGTTAATTAATTAAAAAAGACTAAATTGAAAAAGGTGCAAAACTTGTTAATTAAGAGAAATAGTGATTAAATGGCTAAATGGTAAATAAGGGAGGATTTAAAGAGTAAATAAACCTAAGGGAGATGGCTGAGGCAGCATAAGTGTGAAAAAAATAATAAAATAATGAGAATTAATGGCAAAATGGTAAATTTAATGAAATTAAACATACAAATTAGAAAAAATAAAGGTTTCTAGGCAATTCTTCATCAATTTTTCTGTAAAAAATGCCATAGGAGAGCTCTTTGAGCTGATTTCCAGATTTTTGCTTCATGTGAGTTCAATTCTTGCCTTTTTCTTGTAATTTTTATATTTTTGAGACTTTTACAATTAGGTCCAATTAAGTCTTGCTTTATTTTTTATTTTATTGAAAATTTTGGAAGTTACCATTGATGAATATAAGATGTTTTAGATGAATAAACATGGATTTAGAGCTTTAATTATGTTATATGATGATTGTATAAAGTGATTTTGTTAAATGTTGATTTTAGAACTAAATTGTGAAAAGTTAAAGTATTAGGGTTAAGGCTATTACATTTAGTGGTATCAGAGCTACGGTTTAGTCAATTCTCGGACTGAACGTAGCGTGTGAAATGTTTAGAAATACATGCCATATAAATCTGTGATAGTGTGATGTGTATGATCCGATCTAACATTTATTTTATTATAGATTGTAAAGATGTCAGATGGATCTGAACGTGCTGATAATGAAGAGGTTAATAGTAAAGCACAAACTTCTAAACATGGGACGAGTAGTAATATCCCGATTCCTCCAACTTAGGAATAAGAACTTAAAAACATGTTATTTGGATATATGAATCAGTAGTTCAATTACTTTATGCAAGAAAGAAATCTGACTCAACAACCTCCACCCACTACAGTACCACCTATAGTGCCTCCGGTTGCATCTCCACCTCCTCTAGTGAATGAATCTAGTAAACGTATTTCGATTGAAAAACTCAGAAAGTGTGGGGTTGAAGAATTTTGGGGTAGGTCATAAGATGATCCAGTTAAAGCTGAATATTGGCTTCAAAATACAATAAGAGTTTTTGAAGAAATGACTTGTTCTCCTAATGGTTATTTGAGATGTGATGTTTTATTACTGAAAGAGGAAACATATAATTGGTGGTCGACAATAGTGGTTGTAGTGCCAAAGGAGAAAATTTCCTGGGAATTCTTCCAGACTGAATTTAAGAAGAAATATGTTGACAAAAGGTATTTAGAAAAGAAAAAGAGAGAATTTCTTGAGTTGCGTCAAAGAAACAAATCAGTAGCCGAGTGTGAAAGGGAATTTGTATACTCAGTAAATATGCTTGAGAAATTGTGCCAACCAAAGAAGAAATGTACATTCAGTTTGAAGAAAGGTTGAATGATGAAATCCGAATGATAATTGGAGGCACTGAAATACGAGAATTTGTTGTTTTGTCAGATCGTGCACAGAAGATGGAAGAGGTATACAACAAAAAAATGTAACAAGATAGACAGAATCGAGAATCTTATAAAAAAAGTTTCTTCTAAATCATTTTCAGCATTACCGGTGAAAAGTCTAAAGATGATTTCAGCCGAGCCACCTCCAGACCTGAACGTTCAAATAAAAATAAGACGATTCAACAAGATTTTGAGGTATCTACTAGACTCGCTGTTAGTGTGGGTAGTGTGCAAAATACTCCTAAGCCCAAATGCAGATACTGTGGGAAACACCAACCTGGTGAGTGTAGAAGTAAAATGGGGGCTTGTTACAAATATGGAGCAACTGATCATTTTATCTGAAATTGTCCTCAATTGCGATGAGGAAAAGCATAAAGAAAACAATTGGCTATTTCTTAGAGAAGTAGGCGTTCGGGCCAAAATAGTGCCACTGGGACTGCTCGTTCAAGAATGAAAGATACTGCTGCTCAGTCAGAGGCTAGAACACCTGCACGTACTTATGTCATTCGAGCTAGAGAGGAAGCCACTGCTCCAGATGTGATTGTTGGTACATTCTATCTCTTTGATGTTATTGTATATGTATTGATTGACCCTGGGCCCACTCATTCTTATATTTGCACTGCATTAGTAACAGGAAAGAAGTTGCCTATTGAATCTACTAAATATGATATTCAAGTTACTAATCCATTAGGTCAAAGTGTGATAGTTAATTTAGTGTGTCGTAATTCTCCACTGAAAGTGTAGGGTTGTGAATTCCCTGCTGATTTGATGTTGCTACCCTTTTAGGAATTTGATGTTATTCTGGGAATGGATTGGTTATCTCTGTATGATGCTGTAGTAAATTGCAAACAGAAATGGATTGATTTGAAATGTCAGACAGGAGAGATGATTTCAGTTCAGTCTGAGAGTCTGAAAGAAATTGTTAGAATTATTTCAACCTTTTCTGCTTAGAGATTGATTTGAAAAGGTAATGAGGCATTTCTAGCTCACATTCTTGATACTCGAGATTCAGAATCCAAGCTACATCAGTTACCGGTTGTTAGTGAGTTTGCTGATATTTTTCCTGAAGAATTGTCGGGTTTACCACCTAATCGTGAAGTTGAGTTTGTAATTAATGTGATTCGTGAAACTACTTTGATATCAGTAACACCATATCGTATGTCACCAATTGAATTAAAGGAATTAAATGCACAGTTGCAAGAGTTATTAGACCGAGAGTTTATCAGACTAAGCATGTCTTCATAGGGTGTACATGTTTTATTTGTGAAAAAGAAATATGGTTATTTGAGACTATACATAGACTACAGACAGTTGAACAAGGTCACAATTAAAAATAAATACCCTTTGCCACGTATCGACGATCTATTTGATCAATTGACAGGTGCCACGGTGTTTTCGAAGATAAACCTTAGATCTGGGTATTATCAGTTGAAGGTTAAAAAGTGTGATGTGCCAAAGACTGCTTTCAGAACTCGATACGGTCATTATGAGTTTTTGGTAATGCCATTTGGTTTGACGAATGCTCCTGCTGCTTTCATGGATTTAATGAATCAGATTTTTCAACCTTATTTGGATAGATTTGTGGTTGTATTTATTGATGATATACTAACCTATTCCAAGACAGAATCTGAGCATGCACAACATTTGAGAATTATGCTACAGACTTTGAGAGAAAAGCAGTTGTATGCAAAGTTTAGCAAATGTGAATTCTGGCTCTGTGAAGTTGGATTTTTGGGTCACATAGTATCAGCTGATGGGATTTGAGTTAATCTGAGTAAAATTTCTGCTGTGATAAATTGGAAAACTCCAAGAAATGTTTTAGAATTGCAAAGTTTTCTGGGTTTAGTAGGTTATTATCGATGCTTTGTCAAAAAAATTTTGATTATTGCTTCACTGATGACACGGTTGTTATAGAAAAATGTTGAGTTTGTTTGATCTGATGAGTGTCAACAGAGTTTTGATCAGTTGAAGAAGATGTTGACGGAAGCTCCAGTTTTGACTCAGCCAGAATCTGGTGTAGCGTATGTTGTTTATAATGATGCATCTCTAAATGGTTTGGGTTGTGTACTAATGCAGTTAGGAACGATAGTAGTCTATGCTTCTCGACAATTAAAGCCGCACGAGAAGAATTATCCTACACATGCCTTGAGTTGGCCGCAATCATATTCGCTTTGAAGATTTGGAGACATTATTTATACGTCGAGAAATGTTACATGTTTACAGATCATAAAAGTTTAAAATATTTAATGACTCAGAAAGAGCTGAATTTGAGATAGATACGGTGGCTAGAATTACTGTAAGATTATGATCTGGTTATTGATTACCACCTGGGAAAGGCTAATGTGGTTGCAGATGCACTTAGTCGAAAATTATCATTGTTTGCACTCTGAGCGTTGAACGCTCATTTAACTCTTAATGAAGATGGTTCTGTATTAGCAGACTTGAGAACGAAACCCTTGTTTCTTCAACGAATTCGAGAATTGCAAGATGACGATTCTAAGTTGGTATTGAAATGACAGATGGTTCAGAACAATTTGAGTTCAGAGTATAGTGTTGATAATAGTGGAATGTTGCATTATCGCAATAGAACTTGTGTTCTAAATAATTTGGATTTGAAAAATGATATTCTTTCTGAAGCTCACAGTAGTATGTACTCTATTCATCCGGGTAGTACGAAGATGTATTGTAATTTGAAACGGATGTATTGGGGCCGGGTATGAAATAGGAAATTTGTGAATTTGTTGCAAAATATTTAATTTGTCAACAAGTGAAAGCAAAACATCATGTACCAACAGGTTTACTACAACCTGTTATGATTCCTGAATGGAAGTGGGATCATGTCACGATGGATTTGTATCTGGTTTATCAGTAACTCCGAGAAAGAAAGATTCGATCTAGAATTGTGAGGTTACACGAGATTCCAACATCTATTATTTCAGATCAAGATTTAAGATTTACATCGAGATTTTAGAGTAAACTGTAAAAGGCTCTAGGTATGAAGCTAAATTTCAGTACAACATTTCATCCTCAAACTGACGGGCAATCAGAACTAGTGATTTAGATTCTAGAAGATATGTTGAGATGTTGTATACTCAAATTTAGAGGTAGCTGGGAATGGTATTTACCGTTAGCTGAATTTGCATATAACAACAGTTATCAATCTAGTATAAAAAGGCACCGTTTAAAGCTCTTTATGGGAGAAAATGTAAGACACCATTGTATTGGTTTGAATTGAGTGAATCCAAACTAGTAGGAGTTGACTTGATTCGAGAGACTAAGGATAAAGTTTGGATTATCCGAGACAGTTTGAAAGTTGTTTCTGATCGTCAGAAATCGTATGCAGATTTGAAAAGAAGAGATATAGAATTTGCTGTTGGTGATCAGGTATTCTTAAAAGTCTTTTCATGGAAGAAAGTGTTACGATTCGGTAGGAAAGGGAAGCTGAGTCCAAGATTTATCGGACCGTATGAAATTGTCGAAAGAATCGACCCTGTAGCTTATAAATTAGCTTTGCCTCCGGAAATTGAGAAAATTCATAATGTGTTTCATGTATCGATGTTGAGACGGTATAAATCTGACCCTTCATATGTGATTACTCATAGTGAAATTGAGCTACAGCCAAATATGACGTATTTGAAGAACCGGTAAGAATTTTAGCTCGGGAGATTAAAGAATTGAGGAATAAACAAGTACCGTTAGTAAAAGTCTTGTGGCATTAACATGGTTCTGAAGAAGCTACGTAAGAAGCTGAAGAATCGATGAGGGTACAATATTCGAATCTATTTTCAGGTAACAAATTTCGAGAACGAAATTTCCTAAATGGAGGGAGAGTTGTAATAGCCTAATTTTCAATGGTGTTAGAAACAGTGGTTTGAGAACACCAAATCTGACGAGTAAGCTCGTAAATTTTATTATTTAGTATTTACGGGTTAAATGTGATTTAGAAAGATTTTTGAATTGGCAATTTAAGTTTACAATGAATTTGGGTAACAAAATCTTAGGTCAAGTGGTTTTAAAAAATAAGGTATCGAGATCTCGTTAAGATAGTACTAAAGTTTCGTTAGAAACTTTTAACATTTTGATAGTTAATTAATTAAAAAGGACTAAATTGAAAAAGGTGCAAAACTTATTAATTAAGAGAAATAGTGATTAAATGGCTTAAATGGTAAATAATGAAGGATTTAAAGAGAATAAACCTAAGGGAGATGGCTAAGGCGGCATAAGTGTGAATAATAATAATAAAATAATGAGAATTAACGGTAAAATGGTAAATTTAATGAAATTAAACATACAAATTAGAATAATTAAAGGTTTCTAGGAAAATCTTCATCAGTTTTTCTGTCAAAAACACCGTCGGAGAGCTCTTTCATTTTCGAATTTAATAATTATCATTTAATTATGATTAAATTTTTTAAAATTTTAAAATTACAGGGACTGAAAATAATCAAATTTAATTATTAATACTAAATTCACAACTTACACAAATTTTGACAAATTATTCACGCAGCACTTATAGGAAAGAAATCTTATTATTTGGTATGAGGATTGATACTTAGAATAATTACGTAATCAAGTAATGAAAGAAACCATGTTAATATTTTTTTTTTGTTTATAGTATATAATGTTTTAATATTAAAAGAAAGTAAATTATGTTTAATATATTTATATTTACATTAAGATATATATATATATATATATATATATATATATTAAAGTATTATTTTTGCATGAGGATGATGTTGATGGCGATCAGTCGTAGAGTCAGAAAAATTTTTTTAGAGACAAACTAAATTGTATATTTTTAATAATAGAAATTTATTTTTATTATTTTTAACAATCTATATAATTATAATTTTTAAATAATTAAATTAAATTTTTATTATTTTAGAGAAGTTAAAATATAATTTCACCTTTACTAATTTAAAATTTTATAAATTATAAAAAATTTAAATAAAAATTTTCCCCTAAGTCCACCACTGATGGTGATGATATGACATCTGTGATTGATGACTGTTGCAGAAAAAGAATAGGGAGAAAAATTACGGTTGAGTTTTGCCTATTTAGTAATGAATGATGAAAAATAATAAAAGTGAAGTGGTATCAAATGAATGGATAAATCCAAGGAACGAAAAGGATAGGAATTAATTTCTTAAAATAGTAAAACATATATAAAACAGAAAGATGATCTCATTCTTACAAATTCTCGAATCCAATCTGATCCAAGAATTAAGTAGGTTTTGTCAATTGAATTTTAGTTCGATTAGTATTGATATTATTATCAATATAAAAATATGTATACATTTAAGTGTATTGAAGCACGTTTATCTTCTTATTTAAATGTTAGAATGAATTATGTTTAGTTCTAAACATTGTATCAACTTTAAAACCGAATTAAATTAAAAAAGAAAATTAAGTCGGTTTCTATTTTCTACTTTTACAAAAAGATAAAACTAAAATTTAACCTTAATTTTGGTATTTTCTTCATTTAAATTTTTTATTTTTTTACATTGATTTCAAAACTTAACAATCTTAATATAATTTAAATTTAGAGACTAACTTTATGAGAAAAAAATTGTAGATCAAGCTAAGAGAAGTACCAAAATTAAATTTAAATATTATTTTATCATCAATTATTTATCTAAACAAAACAATTACAAAATCCTAACCTTTTGAATTAATGAATTCTAGAATCCTTGCATTTTCAAAATCTCCAAAATTTTAAATTTTTTATTCCAAACACATTCTTAAACTCAAAGAAAATACCATATGCTCTTAAAGAAAATATAATCTAACTAAGGCCTTGTTGGATTCACCATTCAAAAAGTTAAATCATCTTTAATTTTTTACCCAATAATTCGAAATAAAAATTATTTAATAAAAATTTTTCTATAAAAAGGTGTAAAAAATAACAAATAGATATGAACTACTAATCACTTAGGAGAATATTTTAGATTAATTATATTATATTATATTTATTTTAATATTATTTTATTTTATAAAAACTTTAAAGTTAAAAATTGATTTTTGTTTAACATAATATGAAATGTTTAAAATTTAAGAATAAAATGTAATTTTTTTATAATTTAAAATATATATTCTATAATTAATTTTAAATAATTTATCAAATAATTTTATAATTTAAATATAATATTAAATTTTTAATATTTATTATTTTAATATTTAATATTTTAGTTTATCAAATAACATCTATGTAAAATAATAATTCAAAAAATCAATTTAATAAAATATATTTTTAAATAATTTTACATTTTCCCAATGGATAAATTCAATCGAAACAACCTTCTGATCCAATATTAGTCCTACGGTGGAGACGGATATGCCATCAACATAACCAAATCTTTTACTTAGGCCAACCACGCATCAAGGACAAACCTGAAACAATCAGGAAAACAATAACCATTTTCACTGCAATACCACGGTTTCCACTTTCCAGCTTATCCCGTTGGTCTCGGTCATCTTGCGTTCACATAGAATTGTAACACAAGGCATTACGGTGCGGCAGCAATCAGTTAAACAATACTCTATTGATCAAATTAATAATACTATGTTAATCAGTAACGCAATTAAAATTAGACGTGCTAAATAACAATCAATTCTAACACATAAACAATTAATTCAAAATAAGCTTTCATCAATATCTTTTAATGACAACTTTAAATATAGATAAAATAAAAAATTATTGATACATATACGTAAAACAAGTTTTAAATATTCACAATCTATGAAAAAAATTAAATAAAAATATGCATTATACTTAAATTTTGAAAAAAAAATATCAATTTTTTTCTTTTCTTGTTAGGCCCCAATATGAAGAAGAAAAATGATAAAAACTTGTTCATTATTTATTTTCTTTTTATATACATTATTATATTACTTATAAATATTATTATTTTAAATAAATATTAAATTATTATTTTCATCATGAGTAGTTTAGCTTCTTCAAGGAGATTTTTATTTGTTTTTATTAAGAATAAATTTTTTAATGTTATTTTTAATACTATATAAATATTGGAGAAGCTTATTTATATTTTTAGGAAGGCTATAATATATACAAAGAGGGAATTGCAAAAATCTTAAACCTTAGGGGGCATACTCATACTTTTCGGAGGGCCATAATATCTGTACAAAGGACTAAATTGAAAAAAAATAAACTTTGGGAGGGCGGTAGCCCCCTGAGCCTC
Source organism: Gossypium turneri (assembly GCA_008044935.1). NCBI lineage: Eukaryota > Viridiplantae > Streptophyta > Magnoliopsida > Malvales > Malvaceae > Gossypium > Gossypium turneri. Next base: position 5,060,317 of record CP032577.1, read on the forward strand.
TATTTGGCTCCACCAATGCTGCTAATTATGGCTACATCTTACATGGGACACTCCGAACTCCGTTTCGAACTTCTCCTAACCAGATCAATACTAATGGAACTCCGACACTCCTGGATATCGGCTGTCCAACTATTCTGTCCGCAACAGAAATGGAAGAAACTGTTTCGAGTTCTACGCGTTTATTGGAAACTTGAGCCCATACGACAAGACATCTATACATTACGGCTCTACCATTTGGCTCGTCATGCTGCGAACACTAAATGCCATAGAGAATGCCAGTAGTCTACCATACAGTAATCCTCTATGCTAAGTACTTTTAACCGGCATGCCTTGGGCTTAGACAGTGGTGGTCACTAAGCAATAGAAGCTCAAGTTTATCAAAATTCTTCAACCAGGCACAACAAAACAGTAGAACCAGATGGTGAAAAAGCCAAGACCAATATATGCTTGAGACACATTACCTGTTTTCATTATCAATCCACAACTCAACCCAAAATGGAAGCAATGACATTTCCGAGTTGGCCACATATGGGTTTACTGGTGACCCGAGATTTACCTATTTTTTCCATCAAATCTCACAGATATGCTCAAACTCAAGCTCTTTCTTGAGCAAGGTGTGACACAGAGCTTTTTATGACCAAAGGTGTTCATCCTAGTAAGCTGAACCATTGTGCGACTCCTGCACGTCTGTTTGGATGTAATTAAGTAACCAAGTGTCACTTTCTAAGAAACTCTTAAATCTACATGATTCTGCCTTTTTTTCTTTTGACAAATGGCAGAAAGACGACCAAGAGTCGACCCTTTGGCCAGATCCTTCTAAGAAGAGTTTGGCAAGGTGCTTCATAGTGAAGTGATGTACTCTAGGCAAGGTGGAGATGCACAACTAGGGGTGGAGATATAGTACTTACCAGTTACTTGAATTTGTCGAACTTGATTCGATAATTATCGAGCTGAGCTCGAGCTATTGATCAAATTAAATCTGAGCTTAATAATACTTGACTCAGAACTGCTCGTGAGCCTTATTAAGCTATTCATATTTTTAAATTATTACCCTTAATATATATTTATTATTAATCGAGCGGAGCTCAAGTACAAAAATTGATAAGTGAACTTAACTGAGCTCCAACTCGAGTAGCTCAATTATATCTCGAGCTCTTGCTTAAAAACAAATGTTCGATTGAGCTTGAGCAGAGTATCAAGCTCCGAATATCAAGTCGAGCTCGAGCTTGGAAATATTCAGGCTCGACTGAACTTGATTACACCCCTATGAACAACAACCATTGCTTCTTGAACTCTTATTTCCCTAAACTACTCAGATCGAGTACGAGGTGGAGATGCACAAGAAGCATCATTTCTTGAACTCTTACTCCACCTAAACTACCTCAGTTCATACGGACGCATCCACATATTTAGAACTCATCCAATGCCTCAACTATCCCAAATTATATTCATATCTGCACTATGCAATGCAATGCAGAGGGAAACAATTAAACCACCAAGATGATCAAAAATTATGAAATGGGGTTCTATTAACGGGGAATCGATTATAATTACAGAAAATTAACCAAAAGAACAACTGCTACATAGGAAATCAATTTCAATACAAATCAGATAGAAGATTTAAGAGTCAAGATCAATGTCAAATCAAGCAAACACGACAACAGTTTGTTAATCTTAAGACGACATAGGCAAAGACTCTGAAAAACCCTAAAAGAAACACATAGATCTGATTCCCCAATCAACGAAACAACACTATCTTTACCGTCCAGCGTAAATAAATCATTAACAATTTGACGTCATCGGATAATTATTTCTTGGTTTTACTTCCGCCTCCAGCATTGTTCCCTCCAGCTGCCGCCTGCGCAGCCTTCTTTGCCGCCTTTTCTTGCAAGGCCTTTGCATCTCTGACCATCCAAAAAAAAGACACAATTCCAAAAGTCAGAAAAATAAGACTAAAATTAACAAAACCGAGAAATTTTGGGGAAAAAAAGAGATGAAACCTTTCACGGCGTTGTTCTGGGGTTAAGCCATCGTCCTTGGTCTTGCTGCCTTTGCCGCCCGCTCGAGATTGAGCCCTTTCTCGATCTCGCTCTCTCTGGTTACCGCGTTAACTTACACTAAGGAATTAACAAATATATAATATATAAATACCCAATTCAAAAATAAAACAAGAAGTTGAGCCCAAATTTCACGAATTATGCATTAATCAAAACAAACCAAAAGGATATGAGTCATGATTGATCCTCGGAAACCACGCAACGATCAGCAAACGTTAACCGCTGAAAAATTCAAACAGTCCATAAATCAACAAAAGGATGAAACATACAAAGAAAATAAATGAAGTAATTGGGAAAGTGAGCAAGAAAAAAAAAATTACCCGCAAAAAAAGGGGATTTGAAATCTTAATGTGAGGAAGAAAGAAGGCGAGGACTTTAAAAGAAAGAGAGTTGCTTGAGAGCCAATGTACCTGCGGAAGATTCGTGAAGTCGCGTATAATATATTCGTTCTTACCCGTTCTGATCGGAATTTAAATAAAATACTAAATTTTGGGAACAAGTTGGGATCACAGCTGTGATCAAGTTGCTGCTTGATGCCAATTTATAACCCTTCGATTTGTGGAATAATGGGTACCACGTTCTCACCGTCTGATTTCAAGGAGACTTCCCTTGACCGCCTCTTCTTTGGCATTTCTGATTTGGGCCAATTTTGTTGGACCTATTGGACCGAAGGTTTTGGGACACTAACAGAGCCTTAATTTTTATATAGCTATTTAATTAAATTGGTATCACCCTTCAATCGGTTTCAATTCTTGTAATAATATCAAAATTTTATTAATTTTACGAAAAAACTAATATTATTTTTAGTACGTTTTATATTTTTATGTACGTTAAATTGATTTGTTAGTCCCTGTACTTGTATAAATTTTGATATTTGGTCCTTATATTTAAAAGTTAAAATTTCAATCTTCCTACTTTTTCAATTTAAAAGATCTAGCCCAATCATTATAACCGTTGGTAAATTTTGTTAAAATTTGTCAGTTTAACATGTTTGTTTTTTGTTATTCGTATGTCACATCATGTAGGACAACCTACTCAAAATTTCAAGTTGACAAATTTGATAGAAAATACTCACACTTCTAATGGTTGTACTGATATTTTTAAATCAAATAAGTAAAAACCGCAAGTGTCCTTATCCATTTTTCAGTATGAATATAACCCTGTTCGGGTCGAGAGCGGTATTCAAGTAAAACTCTACTAACAATGTGAGCTCTAGGATTCAAACTTGGTTTAAATGATCAGCGAAGAAGTCCACTTCCATTTCTTACAACTACTTATTGGCTATTAATGATATATTTTACCTTTTATATAAGGATTAGTGTTTAGTACACTGACACTGTACTTTTTATATTCCACAAGTAACTTAAATAATTGTCATGTGTCTTTTTTAAAAAAAAAATATTTAATTTTTTAATGTTTACTATACTCTCAAGCTCAACCTTGGGGGTTGTTAGAGAGTGCAGTCGTCTAGGACTCAGTGCTGGAATGGGCAAAAAAAAATTCAACTTTTAATGTAGGAAAAAGAATTTCAGACTAAAATACTTTGAGTTTTCAATTTTTCACCATAAATGCTTCATCTCCGAGTGCCTCAAAAAAATTTCAGCTTTTATTGTATTATATTTTTATATATTTTTTAAAAGGGGCCTAATTTATTGTTTCATCTAGGGCCCCAAAAATGTCAAGAACGGACTTGTATACTCTTATAAGATACTTGTCAACTCCATTACCCTACTTATGAAGTCTAAAAACGTCACTCGCAGTGTACCAAATATTATTCATTTATATAAAAATGAAAAAATGCATACATATAATGGGACTTGAACTTAAAACATTATGGTTTTACTATTTCAACCAAAGCCACATTTGATATACACTAAAATGTTTTCCCCACGCGTCGCTTCAATTTCTTTTATAATAAAACATTAAATAATTATTATTTATTTAAATTTAATTAAAATTTTGATACATATTTATGTAAAATAATTATATCTTTAATATAAAAAATTAATACTAATGACCTTTTGATATATAGTATATATATGGTTAAATTTTACTATTAGTCCTTATATTTTGTAAAAGTTGTAGATTTAGTCCTTATACTTTTATTTAATTAAATTTAGTTTATGTACAATTTAAATTAGTCAATTTTAGTCCTTATACTTTTTGAATTTTGAAATTTTAGTCCTAACCCAAAACCGTAGTAGTCAAAATATTTGTTTGGTTAAATTCAATTATCACTCTTGTACTATGCGTACAATTGTAGATTTAGTTCATATTCTTCACTTGAATCATTCTAAGTCCCATATTTTTTTTAATTTTAAAATTTCAATCTTGACGCAAATAACAGTCATTAATCTATTATTTGGATTTTTAGTGTTGTTAAAGCTGACATGGCATTACATACTTGATAATATATTTGTCGTATCAAAGTTGGGAAACAACATTCTGAATGAATTTAACAGTTATCATTTAGTACTAACTAAAATTTTAAAATTCAAAAAAATACAGAGACTAAAAATGACCAAATTAAAGTATAATGATTAAATCTGTAACTTTTGTAAAATACATGGACTAATAGCATATTTTAACCTATATATACTAGATTACGATGTATACATGTTGTGGGTAAATTTTTTTTTATGTAAAAATCATATTTATAAAAAAAATAAGAAACCAAATATTTGAAATGTCAAAATCGAAGTTTTAGAAATTTTAGTGTTATAAGTTCATGTTAGCTTTGATTTTCAAATATTTCTATATAACAAAATAAATTAAATTTGTAAAAATTACTTCAAATATTTTAAATTTATTTTCAAGTGATAAAATATGAGAAATGGGTGTTCAAATGACTTGGAAAATATTACAAAAGATGTTAAAATATTTCCAAGTCACTGAAAATGTTTCTAAGTGTTTTTAAGCAAGTCTCGAGTGTTTTAGCTAAAAACACCGCATTTTTATATAAAACACCGTGTCGTTTGGGTTTTGGCTTTTGCAGCGTTTTAGCTAAAAACGCCGCGATTGTATTTTTTTGCGGCATTCTTATATAAGCGCTGCTAATACTCAATCTTTAGCGGCGTTTTTAGTAAAGCGCCGGTAAAGCACGATTTTTTCTGGCGTTTTTTGTCCAAACGCCGCTAAAACTGCCGCTAAAAGTCTGTTTTGGTGTAGTGATTGTTACATAGACTTTGATGTACTAGCAGGGAGAAAAGGACCGAAACATGCCCAGATGTATTGGTACGTTGCTTGGAAAAGTACGAAACAACCAAGTCAGCAAGCTTTTTGCACATCTATGTGAGGTAAGAATACATTACCCTATGTACCAATAAATCGATTCTCCAATCGCTATAAATTTTTAAGCAATATATCGGAAAATTACCCCGCATATTGCATATAATGCATGAATTGATTGCTTCCAACATCTCCAAATGTCTTTAAACTCATTAGGGAATATAAATAGAGTTCAAGGACACTCGAATGAAGACAAGAAACGAGCTTACAAAGTCAAAAGAGAAAAAAATCCAAATCTTTCATTATTATTCTCGGCTTTCTTGTACAAACACTTGTATTAGTGAGAGCTATCTCTTTATATATCTACCTTCTAGAGGTACTTATTCATTTTCAATTTAATTTCTCAAATTTGTGCGGATTTACTTGAAGTTTTGAATAGAAAACCTTAAGAGAAAATGGTCTTATCTTTACTATTGAAAAGATAGTATATTATAAAGGTTATAAGTTGCCCTTAAAAAGTACCAATTTATGAATTGGGAGAATCGCTAATAATGAAAACCTAAAGTAGTGGAGCTAGGCAATTGAGACTAAACCACTCTAAATCTCCTATACTAATTTTATTTGAGCAATTCTTTTTAAACATTTTAAACACCAAATCTTCCCCTCTTGATGTATTTTGAGCCTAACAATTTAAGTCTAGCCATGTATATGTTTTTATATTTATTTTAAGTCTAAATTATTTATGTCTATAGGTTTTATATAAAAAAATAAAAAGATAAAAAAAATATCCTCGTAATATAGATGTATACAAGATTTCTCATGCACAACCTGGGTGAAAAACTAAAAAAAGGAAAATACGAAGACCTAGTTTAGAAATGCTTTTCAAAAGTGCTTTTGTGACAAAAATATTTTTCGAATAAAAATATTCCTAAACAAGCAGCCTTTTTAGAGAAAAAATGCTTTTTCCAAACCAAAAATTGGCCCAAAAACATTTTTTTCAGAAACTGAAAATTTTAAATTCTCCCAAAAATGCTTCTTTTTTTTTTTTTTTCCAAAAACACTTTTAAAAAGTATTCCTAAATTAGGCGGAAGAAAAGTTAGAAAAAAAAAAAAACTATATATGAAGTGAGGATCATTAATAAAAGAAGTTTAAAATTTTATGTTGAGTAATATTTATACCCATTTCATGTGAGTGTTAAAATTGAATAGAAGATACGTGCAAAGCAAAATGTCGTTTGTTACGTTTGATTGCTTGAATATTATATTACGACTCATAATATTATATTTCGAAATAAATTTATGTTTCGATTCTCAACATTTCAGCTACTTCGTAATTTTGCATTTTTAAAAAGTATTAAGATGTCGTAATTTTCTTAATCGTGAAACATCGAATATCATACTTTAAAATCATAATTAGTATATTTACATTTTACACTTATAAGTTATTTATTAGTATATTAATTTCGGTTATAATTATAATTATGATTGGTGTCTGGGTGATGCAATCACTTTTCATGAATTATTATAATTATGATTTATAAGTTTATTTCAATATTTTATATTTATTAATATATATAAATTGTAATAAAAGTAAGAACTGTATAATAATTTATCATAATTTTATGGAAATTAAGACCAAAAAAATCAAATGAAAAATATAACAAGAACAATTTAGTAAAATGTACTTTTAAGTATTTTTACATTCCCGCAATACTATTACGAAACGCAATCTTATATTCCTTGAAATAAACAAGACATGTATAATCGAACAAGCCCCTTAAATTTAAGCAAATATCTATTTTGATCCTTAAATTGTTTTTAACTTGGAATTAATTACTTGATTGAAAATACATAAAATTCTTAAAAAAAAAAAAACCTAACAAACAAACAAAAATTCATATATTTAAAGGACCAGCTGATATTAACTTATAACCAAGCACATGAAGATCTCTATCAAGCATGTCTTATATATAGGAAAAAATCAATTATATGTGAGGCTAAAATCACAAACTGAACTAGTTCTGGATAAATTTGTTTATTAAATTCAATGTAAAAATAATATTTATTTTGAGTTTTATAATTGGTTTTGTTTCAGTTCCGATTAAGAAAATGTTAGTTAAGCCGATTGAGTTTTAATTTTATTGGTATGGGTATTGTTGTCAATATAGAAGGACGTGGATTCGAGTACGCTAAAACGTATTATCTTCCTATTTATGAGTTGGGTAGGGGTTATGGGTAATTTTAGGCATTGTGTAAAAAAAAGAACAGATATGATCAGAACCTATAATAAGATTGTTAAAAAAAAGTTCAGTTTGGGCAAAAATGTAGGCTCGAAAAATGGGTTTGAACTAAAAATAAGACCTGTTTTCTAAATGGGTCGGGCCTCGGGTAAGATTTTTTTGCCCAGTCCGAATAAATTATTTTACTGCTATTTCACTGTTATTTTGCTATCATTTCGTTATTATATTGCTAATATTTTGTTGTTATTGTTTAGATATTATATAACTCTTGTTTTATTATTAATTTTGCTACTATTTTAGAGGCATTTGCTTACTAAGTTGCAACTATCTTAGTGTTATTTAAATATAAAGACTTTATTTAATGTATTTTTAATTTGTTTGGAAATATTTATTTAATATTTTTAGTGTATTTGATGCATTATATTTTTTTATGTTAATTTTATATAAAAATAATCTAAAAAAATACAGGTGGGTCAGGTCGAGCTCGGGTTTAGCATTTTTAATCTAGACCGAGCTTGGATAAAATTTTAAGCCTATTTTTTGGACCAAACTAGACCTGAACCTAGAAAACGAGTTTAAAATTTTGTACCAACCCGACTCATGATCAGATCTGATTTAAATCATATTTCGATCAATTTTCAATTTGATTTTTAGAGATATCATAATACAATTAATTATCCGAATATATATATACATGTAGTTGATTTTTTTTAAGTTAAATCAATCTGTTAAAAATATTTAAAGCTTATATTTAGTATCACTTTTTAAAATCATTTTTTGTTTTTGTTTTTATCAATCTCATTATAGGTTCCGATCATATTCACTCTTTTTGATAAAATGCCTAGAACTACCCATAGTCCCTCCCTAACCCATAAATAAGAGAATAACGCGCTTCAGCTCACTTAAATACTCCTACATTAATGATAATATCCATGTCAACCAAACTACGAGTCCAACTACTTCAAAAATCAGTTTTTAACCACGATAACATTCCAAAACTAATCTATATCCCAAAGTAAAATGATTTATTATTGTATGTTTTGGTATGCACTAATTATTGATTCAAGTTGGAGAGTAAAACTCATAGGTGTGGTGGCGTAAAGTGCACGTCGATTCCTCCATGTCATATAAAAACAAAAGAACATTAAGAAAGATAGGTGGTCCGTTAATTAAGCTCTTAATTAAGTCATCTTAATAAATAAATAATGGTCTTACATGTGAGCTCATCAAATATCAGATAATTTTAATTAAAGATAAAGATAAATAATAATATATCATGTTTTGAGTCAAACTAACTATTCCCATTTATATAAAGTTAATTGAGTCGGTGTCGATTGATTATTAGTTCGATTGGCATGGGTATTATTGTCAATGCAGGAGGATGTGGGTTCGAGTGCGCTGAAATGTATTGTCCTCTTATTTATGGGTTGGCGAGGAACTGTGGGTAATTTTAGGCATTGTGTCAAAAAGATGAATATGATCAAAATCTATAATGAGATTATTCAAAAAAAATTAATTGAGGCAAAATGAGTTGATAGTTGAGTGGCACTCTGCGATGCCAAATGCATACTGCCACTGAGGTAGTTTTAATACTTGTCTTATTTGGTTTGGCAATCCCTTGAAACATGGAGGATCGATGAAGACTAAGTAGCTATTTTGAAAATCATATCTTTAACTGATTGCAGTTTGATTATTATGATTGTAATAGTTATTTTCAAGGAGTTATTTTGTTGTCATTTAGATTCATATATGTTCATTGATGAACTGTATTTGTGAAAGAGCGCAAATGTTGTATTGTAAACATTGTTGAGAGTGTTTACAAGTTTTCAAGAGATGAGAGTTTCAGTTTTTAAGTACAATACTGAGGTCTCTATATTTAGAGAGTGATAGAGTGTGAGTAACTTGTTGTATTATTGACTAAGGATAGTGGAATTTCTCAGTTGATTTAAGCTCCACAAATGTAGGAAAACCAAATTGTCTAAACAAATCCTTAGTGTTATTTGTTATTTTGTTTGCACTGTTTCATAATACGAGGTCGTAATGGCTACTACAGTCTAACATTTGTTGTGTTAAGCAAATAAGCAACTTAATATAGCAATAATATTTTATCTTTTTATATCTGTTATATGAAAAAATAATAAACACACGTCATAAAATTTAAACCTAAAACATTTGAACCATTTTTTTTTACTATTTCAACAAAAAAATTTATAAATATATTTATTATTATATAATTATATTTTTACCGTATTGCATTTATATTATTATTATTATTGGGTGAAATAGGGTGGCCAGTAATAGAGTAGGGAAAACTGAAGAAATGGGTTTCAGAATTTGGCAGCTAGCAAGTAAGCCAGCTAACCGGTTGTCTTTATGAATTATTTGCAGCATTGAATTTTGTATTATTTGCGGCTAATATAATACAACAGCCGCACCACCAATTACAAAATTTTATATCCTACAACATTTACATCAAATTTGGTTCGCTGTATTAGAATAGAGGCATAATGGAACAGAGGGAGCAAATTGGGCGAAACGTGCTCTTAGGACAAATCGGCAGAAGGTAGAAGGCAGAAGGTAGAAGGAAGGAAGGGAGCAAATCGGCAGAAGAGGCAAAGGGGAACAGAAGAGGCAGAGGGTAAAACAGGGAGGGTAAAGTGAAGCAGCACCTAAACTGAGCAAAAGGGACGGATTAGAAATTAGTGGATTTCACCGACTAGGGCAGTAATGTATTACACCCGTAATAGCATTACCATGAACCAAACAACGGAATAAAGGAGGTTTAAGTGGGGCCCACCGATTAGGGGTTAATTTTTTTTAAGTACATTTAATATTGATGATATTTTTGTAGCATGATATAAATTTTTTTAACACCATTATCGTTTTACGGTAATTTGTATAGCATTTAACAAGTTTGGAGACTAAATTGAATATAAAAAAATTTAGGCGTCAAATTTAAAAAAAGAAGACAAATTCATATACCAAATCGGATCCAAAAAAGCTTATATTCAATAATTTCCAATTAAAATAGTAAAATTTATTAATTATAAAATATTTAAATAATTATTAAATTAAATTATAAATTGCATGTTATTCTAATATATTAGTATATAATGTAATTTTCAATGTCTGTTTAATTTTTAAACATTTTACCTTATTTTAAATAAAAATCAAAGTGTTTAGGATAATATAAATTTAAAATTAAAAAATTAAAAATTAAAAATATTATAAATATCTGAGTTAGTTAAAAAATGTGTTGAGCAACTGTCTGTTATTGTACAACCCAACAAACTGCTCTGTAGTTAATATTTAAATTCTCAGATGATAATCATCATTACCACTTTTAATTACAGTTTAATCTCTCATTAGAAGAACAGCTTTCTCCCCCGCTATTAAACCAAACAAACTCTCACTTTCTCTTTCTATCGTCCATTTGGTTTCTCTATATATATTACTAATTCCAAACAAGTACAATTTTTTTAATGAAACTGTGATGCAATGGAAGGCGGTAACCGGAGGAGGCTTACGCTTTTTGAGCAGATTTCGGCGGTCGAGAACGGCCGGGATGCTCTGGCCGGTTTAACTCTCGACGCCGTTTTGGGAAACGCTAAGCGGCCTGAGCAACCGCCTGCTCAGAACCGTACCCTTCTGGAGATTATACGAGACGATGGTTCCAACAAGGAGAAGAAGAGTTGGAAAGCGTTAAGGGACAAGCTCCGGCTCAAGCGACTGGCGGTGTCTGCTCGGACCTCCTCGGTTCGTGTCCCGGCTTCTGATGTTATTGTTAATGATAATAATAGATCCCAGTTCTCGCGGCAAGGTTCGTTTCGTTCTCACTCGGCTGACCCGACTGGTGTTGAGGACCGAGGAGGAAGTGCTCCTGTTTCTGACCCGACGGTTATGAACACTAGCCCGCAATTGGCGCGGTTTGGTTCGGGTCGGTTCGTGCAGGATCACGAGTCAGAAATTAGCCGTCAACATTTGACTCCTTTTCCTTCCTCGAACAACGCCAGGAACAACGCTGACAGCAGCGAAGACGACGACTACTCTCCTGTGGCGCGTGATGAAACGCGCCGACTTGGAGCGGCATTAGAGGAGGAGAGGGCGTTATCTGCGAGAGAAGCGGCGGCGGCACAGGAAGCGGCGACGGTGGCAGAGACTAATGCTAGGCCAATTGGTTCCACCGAGGAGCCGGTGAGGATGTCATTGATGGACTTTTTGGAAGAAACAGAGCGACAAATGGGCCTGACGGGATCGAAATGCACGACGGGCGACGCCGACGCCGATGACGAAGAAAACGAGGAGAAAGACAAGGCGGAAGGGAGCGGCGGGATGGAGCAGACGTGTTGCGTGTGCATGGTAAGGCATAAAGGTGCGGCGTTTATTCCATGCGGCCATACGTTTTGCCGGCTTTGTTCAAGGGAGCTTTGGGTTCAGCGAGGGAATTGCCCGCTTTGCAATGGCACAATCCAGGAAATTCTTGATATCTTTTGATAATTTTCTCTCTCTCTCTCTTTTTTTTTTTTTTCAGAATTTTAGTAATTATTTTTTCAATATCAGTAACTTAAAATCATCTCTCCCATATCTCCGATTGTGGAGAAATTCTGTAAATAACAGTTGTTCTCTTCTCTTCTCTTCCGCTTGTTTTTCTTTTTCTTTTTTCAATTATTGTGTGTGATTTTTATATAATCTTTGGGATGATAAAAAAAGAAACGATGTTGCTTTCAATGATTTTGTTTTCAGGTAAATCACACATGTGAACAATATTTGTAAATTTATGACTAAATCGATATATTATGTAAAAATTTATGGTTAAATTTGTTATTATATCAATTTTTTAATTGTCATGTTAGCTTGTTGTTTGTGATTTTAACGGGAGTGACCAAAATGACCTAACTATATAACGTAGGTGCTTAAATTACAAACTCTTTTTTTTTATTCTGAGTGCCTAAAATGAAATTTTTTTATAATTAAGTGATTATCCGTGTAGTTTGCCTTTTTGTTTAAAGTTGTGTTTGTGGTTGACAACTTTAATTATAGAGTTAATTGTAGTCGATATCCTCAAATTATGATCTCATATTAAATTGATCTCTAATTTTAAAATGTTCTAATTATATCTCCAAATTATTGATGTTATATCAATCAAGTCTTTCTATTATTGAAATCGTTAATTTATCCATTAAATAACATGTGAAATCTTATATGGCATATTTAAACTGAAAATTTAAAAAAAAAAAAGGTAAAATGTTGACATACATTTTAAAAGTAAAAACTAAAAATAAAGAAAAATAGAAAAACAATAAACAATAATTTTTCCTTTATGAAATAAATTATATCATATAAGATTTGACGTTTCATTTAAGAATTAGATTAACTATTTTAGTAACAGAATGACCTTATTGATATAACATTGATAGTTTGAATATGCAATTAAAATGTTTTAAAGTTTGAGGACTAAATTAAAATGAGGGTCATAATTTGAGAATGTTTGGTGTAATTGACTCTTAATTATTTTAGTAATTAATTTTCTTTATCTTTATAATTCATCTCGACTTATTCTTTATCCTTTCAATAATATCGTCTTTAAAATTTAAAGATATGATATATTTGTAATTAATTTAAGATAAATACAAGGCTATTAAAATTGCATTTATTATCCCACTTCCAAAAAAATGAAAAATTTGCATTTATTATCCTGATTTCAGTTTAAATGCTGCTCATTTGATTTCCATTTATTTTCTGGAAAAATATTTAAAATTTTCTGGAAAAATATTTAAAATTGAAAGAGGGAAATTTGAATTTGTTTTTAAAATTTTAAAATTAAATTTATTTATTTGGGTAAATATATTTTAAAATTTCAAATTTTATAAGTAATTTTCAAAAAATAATTTTAATAGTTCATATTTTTTTTTCAAAATTCACATAAATAAGTATTTTTTTCAAAATTTCTCGTAATTTTATTTGATTTAATATATATGATCCCATTGTAATATAAAAAACTTAAAACTTCAAAAACATTTTATTTAATTATAATATATATTTAAAATTATTTTATTAAAACTATTTATAAAATTTTATAAATGTAATGATACTTATATTGAATATATTTATATTATTTATTTTTGATATAATGATTCTTATTTTATAATTGGTAAATTTAAATAAATTATTTATCCAAACAAAGCAATTACAAATCCAAACATTATGAATTGATGAATTTTAAAACGAGTATTTTAAAAATCTCAAAAAGTTTAAAATTTTTCATCCAAACCCACTATTAATTTGATTTAATTTTTTTTAAAAATAAGTCGATTGAGTCTTAATTCGATTAACATAAACATTGTTGTCAATGCAAGAGGACGTGAGTTCATGTGTGCTGAAGCGTATTATCCTCCTATTTATGAGTTGGGGAGGGGCTATGAGTAGTTCTAGGTATTGTGTCAAAAATAACAGATATGATCAGAACCTATAATGAGATTGTTAAAAAAATAATTAAAAAAAACCAAATTTGTTAAAAGAAATTAATGTATAACTTGGAAATTTAGAAGAGTACTCTTATTTTAACATGCATTAATTAAAATACATCATGAGCACTCTTATTTTTAATAAATATTAAAATTTTTCAAATTAAGCAAATTAATCCCTCTCAATTGGAGCAGTTTAATCCCTATCAACTTTAAAAGTGAGTGATTAAGAATAATTAATCACATCTTTAATGTCTTTCGTCAATTGTGCATATTTTTAATTGGTATAATAACAAATTTAGCCTCAACATTTACGAAAAACATTGCGGGCTAAATTTATTAAATCATGACCAAATTGATAGAATGTGTAAATTATTAGAGCTAAATTTGTTATTATACCAATCAAATTTATGTAAATCATTAACATTGTGATTAATAATCTTTAGTTTGCTTTATTGCTCCAGTTCTTTTTTGAAAGGGATCAATTTGCTCAATATCAAATTTGAGAAGGACTAAAAAACAAAATTTAAATTTATATATTGGATACCCGTAGGTGGGCGCAAAGCAAAGGGAGTTGGTTGATGGGAATTGGTAATCAAGTAAATATAATTTTCTTGTCGGTATGTTCCAAAAATGTGGACCTATTTACAAAAGAATAAAAAATTATAATATTTAGTGGACTAAATTGGGGACCAAATTAAATTGAATATTTAAATAGGAGGTAAGTTGTTGTAATAATATTATTTTATTCATAGAATTAAAATTCAAAAATTGAGAATGATAGAGATGTGATGAAAGGGTTTGCAGAAAAGCAGAGCTGTCTCTGGCTTTGGCTTTGGAAGTGTTATAAAAGGATGAGGATGGTTGTTTGTTGCTGCTACTTGGAAATGTTTGAGTGTTGGTAGTTTTTCGAGGAATTTAAAGGCAAATAAAATAAATTGAAAAAAAAAAGGAAAAGAAAGGCCAATTTTGTCTTATCACTTTCAACTGTCACAACACAGTTTCTAAAATATAAAAAAATTGGAGAATAAAAAAATCGATTGAAGTCGATTGGTTTTTGTTCTATTGGTATGAGTATTGTTATTAATGCAGGAGGACGTGAGTTCGAGTGTATCGAAACATATTATCCTCCTATTTAAGGGTTGGGAAGGGGCTATGGGTGGTTCTAGACATTCCATTAAGATACAAACAAGGGTGAATCTAGGGGGCTGACATTTTAAAATTTTTAACATTTTAAATCAGTAAAGATAAAATTGTACTTTAGCCCCTCTAAAAATGATAAAATTTTGATTTAATCTTTTAATTTTAGCTCCTTAAAATTTTTTTCTTGATTCGTCTCTGGATACAAACCTATAATGAGATTAAAAGAATATCTAAAAAACCAACCAAACAAAGTACTCGGTGTTACAAGACAATGATTAGATTAAAAAAAAGTAGGTTAAAATGTGCCTATAGGCTATGTATTTTTTGAAAATTAGAAATTTAGTCTCTATATTTGTATTTTTAAGAATTTGATCTCTCTATTTTTTAGATTTTAAAATTCAGGTCCAACTGTTTATTTTTTTGGGATAAATTTGTTGCACTGACATTTTAAAATAAAATAAAAATTTACTCACCTACTAGCCAAAAAAGTATATTACAATAAATTATATTTTTTAGACTTGTTTGGTCGGCAAATGTGATTAGACTGCTTGCTTGTAGAAATAGATTTGTCGTGCTTTCTACTTTGGTGGATGTTTAGTTCTTTTGTTGATTTTGTCCATCGCTTTGGATTTTTCGAGGTTGGTTCTTTTATCGAGATAAATACTTTCAATCAATCACACAAATATGTCGTGTTTAAGTTGTGACAAAACTAGTTGTCAACATGCCATCATGTTCAGCTCTTGCAAAAATTGAAACCTTTTTATTGTGTTAACAGAGTCTGTTCTTCACCACAAATAACACGTGATTTTTTTATCAAATTATATAATCTCATTCATAAAATTCACTTTCTGTGGGTTTAATCATTTTGTTTTACACACATAATAATCAATTAAACTTTTGTTTTGATTCATTTGTTGATAAATACTCTTATTTATATTACTAATTATTTTTAATTTTAGTTATTAATATTATCAAAATTTCATCCGTTATAGCGGAGCGTGGACCTAACTATTTTTCATTGGTATAATAATAAATTTAGTCCTCCAATATTTATAAATTCTATCGATTTGGTCTTAATTTTAACAATTCAACAAACTTAACTCTCAGCTTTACAATTATGTCAAATTAATCTTGATTCTTAAAAATTCAAAATTAATTGGTTAATTCTTTAATTTTTTTTAAAATTTAAAGTTTTTAAAATTTCTTAAAATAATTCTTTATTTAAATATGAGTGGCTAAAATAGAAACACGCTAATAATTATGTGGCTATTTATATAGCTTTGCCTAAAAAGATTACTTCATGATGGAGAAAGGGTTATAATTGTGCGAATTATCTATGTAAGTTACGGTTTAAAACGTACTCAATGTTGAACCAAGTTGGCACTTAACAGCTAAATTGATGATTGAGTTCATGGAAGGATCTAATTTATAAAATTATGATGTTTTAATAACTCATTTATAACATTTTAAAAGTTAATTTAAAATCTAAATGATAGTTTGAAGATGTTCGATTCAATTACCTTACACAAATCAATTTAATTCTCAAGGTTTAGCCAATTAGTCTTTTTTGAACAATCTCATTATAGGTTCTAATCATATCTATTCTTTTTGACACAATGCCTAGAACTAGGCATAGCCCATCCCCAACTCATAAATAAGAGGATATTACGCTTTAGTGCACTCGAACCCACATTCTTCTGCATTGATAATAATATTTATATCAATCGAGCTAAGACATCTACTCCCAAAATCCAAAACATGGTAGCCACCATATTAATGACAAGCAGCTTGCAGACAATTAACACAAGGCATGGGAACACAACTGTTTTGAAAAAGGCCCCTTTTGGTAATGTTTAATGGGGTGGGGGCAATGCTACCCTACCCTCTCAATCAATTTTCAACTACAACCATGTGTTAGATAATGCAAATCCCAGTCCTAGAGAGAAGCCATGAGTGCATTTTAAGTAAAAATTTTGTATTAGGAGATCGAGATAAAATTATAAAAAGAAATCCCATGTCTCGGGGTTTGCCTTTGAGTGCATTAATGAAGTATGATTTCCCATTATTTTGGATAAGGCGACTTTGTAGGTAAAAAAATATAAACCTAGGTTTGGCTTAACAAACAGCTTTTGTTTGTAAATTGTATAACATAAAAGAGGTACATCATCATACAATGTTGTCCCCCATTGGTGGGCTACATGTTTTAGGGTTCCGTAAAAGAATTACCCTATAAAATCGAATAGAATTGAACCGATTTGATTGGATTAATTTAATTATTAAGTAGTTTAATTTAAATGGATTTATTCAATCGGTTTTTAGTTTACGTTTTTCGATTCGAATTAATCAACTTATTTTTTTATTGACATTTACTAAACTCGAAAAATTTATTTTTCATTGACATTTACTAAACTCGAAATTCAAATAGTTTAATAACTTACTTAGCCCTAAACTCGATATACATATCTAACCAAACCCAAAATTAATTAAACAAATTGCAATTAATAATTAAACTTTTTTTTTTCTGTAAAACAATATTAAAAATAACAACTTAGGGTTAGTTGAAATGTTTGTCGAATAAAAGTACCTTGAAAGTTTTTGTATTAACAGTTAAATTGTATTTTGTTCCCTCCACTAAAAAATGGTCAAATTAGTCTTAGTTAGATCAAAGAAAAATTGATCATTTTTGTTAAACATTTCATTCATTTGTACCGTTAAAAACTAACGTGATTGATAGAATTACCAAATAGGGACACATGGCGTGCCATGTGTACCTCATACTGACACACTAGGATAAACTTTTTACCGTAAAAATTGATGGAATTAAAAAAAAAAACCAATTTGTTCTTTGATTTGACATATAGAGACTAATTTGTCCATTTTTTAAAAGGGACAAAAATATAATTTAACTTCTAATACAGAGGCTTTTATAATACTTTTACCGATTATGTGGTTTATAGATATAAATTGAAACGATCGAATGCTTACCCCTATAAAACTATGAGTAATTTTATAACAAGTACAACTAAGCCAATTGAATGTTGAATAAAAGAAAATCATCAATGTCAACCGGATCGATTTAACTCCTTAAAAAAATAAAATCATAATAATTTAACTTTTAACAAAAAAAATATTAAAAATTAGAAAAAGAAGTTGCATTTAAAAATAAAGAAGAAATAATAATTATTTAAAAAAATAATTATAATAATAGACAAAAAAAACCAAAAATGAAATTCTTCAGTTGTTATATGTCTACGACCGGAGTTTGATTCAACACCGTCCGGTCCAATTTGAAAAAGTTCGATCACAAGCAAAATCCTATTCTTACAGGACACATGTATAACAATTCTTGTGACTGATGTAAGTCAAAGTTAATCCATGGATATTGCAGCTTTTAAATTGATACATGTCACTGGTCCCTAAATTCAACCTAATTGATTTCTGAATTTGTATTTTCTGTCAACTATACTGATATCTCCGTATTAACACCATTACTTTGCATTCACATGACACAATTAACCAATCCAATAGTGTCATGTGATAACCTCTCAAATCACCAAATGACAAACATAATTTTAAAAAATAAAAATATATAAATTAAAAATTATATTTATGTTTGTCACATGGCGCTGAGAGACTGCCAAATGGCACCATTGGATTGGCTAGTAATGCTATGTCAGCACAAATTAAAGGTGTTAATGCGGAGGTACCAACCTGGTTGATTTTGGAATACAAATTTAGGGACCACCAACAATTTATAATTTAGCTTTTTAAGGCAGCTTTCACAAGGTTCGAGCATTCTAAAGCGGAACAAAGTAAAGAGTTTCCACATCAAAATACAGTTCCCAAAGGCCAACCCCAAAGCTGCCTTCATCACAACCTCTACTTTTTCCTTCTGGAATTTGGGAACAAAACAGCTACTAAAAGTGTAAAACCATTTGAAGAGAAAGTTCTGAAATCTGTTGTTTCCAATGATACAGCTAGAGCATATTCGACATATATATACGGACCGCAAGATCTGTACCAACATAACGACGAAAAGAAAGAAGAAAAATAAAAGAAATTGCAACTATGTTGGAAATTTGGTACTCAAAAAATCAAATCCTATTCCTTTTGAGACACAAAGATCGACAACGGACCTATGCAATCGCCCCACTGATCATATACCAAATACAGGTTAAACAGACATGTGCATTAGCAAAAGATGAGGGGGCAGCATAAAATTTGATGCCAATGACCATTTATACACCAAGATAATAATATTGTCATACTTAGATATGGAGATAAGAGAGGCACAACATTACAATCTTATGCTTCTACAGAATATCTAAATACTATTTGAATACATGATTTCAGCTTAGCTAAAGCATTAAATTGGCAAACCGAAAAGAATAGGTGGATCTCAAATATCATGTCATTTATAGCCTTAAAAATAAAGCATGTATTAGACAAATATTAGACCCTCAGAATACTATTTGGAAACATAAAACACTTCGATGTGTATTATGAATTCCAAGCGTCCAACAAAAAAATACAGAGTTACTCAACCACCAGATTTTAACCACGGGGTAGAGCAAAGGGCGCTAAAAAGGAGAAAAAAAGTTAAAAATAAGTTTAGAAGAACACTTATCTGCTCAGCCTTTGGTTCTCATAATTGTGATGGTGCCTTTTCCTCCTTCAGTACGAATTTTAGTTTTGCCGACAACAGGCTTCCCAGAAAAAGCAGAAGTAGGGAAAGCATCAGCAAGATCTTCATTGCTTTGTTTCGATTTTGATGGTGGCGGAGTTCGGATTCGCTGATTTATATCCTTCAGGGTGACATCTCCGTGGAAACCACAGGGCTTAATGAAAGCAAATGGGTAGGCAACAGATGATGCTACCTTAGGTGGCATTCGGATGAAAGACTTCCTACCTAAATTAAAAAAAAAAAAAAAAAACCGATCTGACGGAGTTAATCTTACTTAGAGGACATGGTATTTGAAATAGAGAGACACAATTCATAGAAGCTATACTTGTCCTTTAAACAACAGCAGGGAATAGATAGGCTGATACTGGATATAGAACATGCCGAGACACAACGATTGAAAAGAAAACAAAATTAAATAAAAATAAACAAGATTAGATAGGTTACCTTTGAGAACAACATTTCCAAGCGTTCGAGTTGCCTGCTTTTGAACAGCATCAGCCCCAGACTCAGATTGGGCATTGCACAACTCTATGAACATAGCCAAGTTTCATCGTAAAGTTAAGAAAATGTGCACTTCGAGAGAGAGTGTGTGATGGAACAATGATGTCCAAAATGATTTCAAAAGAAAAAATGAAGATAACAACAGTACACTGTATACAATATCTTCGGAAGAAAAGCACTCATGTACCTGAAGTATCAATTTGAACATTGGATGCCCCAGTCAGATTCCTGAATCTCACGTTATAAAGCAATCAGAACAAATTAATAACATGATTCAAACAAAAATCTTGAAAGTCCGTAGAAGCATACATATCATCAGAGCTAAGAAGCAGCTCCGGGTCATTGAAGTATTCAGCAAGCCACCCTTCACATGACTGATCTAGGCCATCATAACTGGAGGCTGATGCATCTTCTGCAATTTTTTCTTATGATTAAAAACCCAAGTATGCATTTGAATAAAGTGGTTTACTATTTATACCCTAAACCCTATGAAAATGGGCTTGGATGAAAAACCTGATAAACCAGCAACCCACTCAGATGCATCGGGCAAGATCTCTTCAATCATATCATCCCTCTCCTATGCATGGAAAGAAGAAAGAAATAAACAAAACGTAGTAACAACCATGGTACATTTTAACCAGTATTAATAAGTTCTGACTGCATCTCATGAGAAAGTAATTAGACATAGATCTATCATGCATGTTTTTCAAAGGCCGCCAGAATAGGCAGAAGTCCAGAACTTGTTTTAAATAAGTAATGAATTGTAGAGAATAAGATTTGAAAATATCAGCAACCTCAAGCCAGTAGATGTACTAAACAAAGTCGGCTTGTGCAAAGAAGTCGCAGATGGGATGCACAAAATAATGCGGATGATGGAGTATTCATTCTCAGTAAAATAAAACAACTTATGATTAACTGATAAGTTCTAACATCAGGATTCTCATCTAATATATTAACTCATGTCAACTTTTCAAAACAAATTTGAAAGATACCTGTTCGGAAAGAATGGTAAGCTTCCTTCAAGTTCTTGGGAATAGAAAAGTTATATAGCACTCACCCTTGATTTTAGGAATGCGGACGGCATCTCTTCACAGATAAGGGAAGAATCTACTGCATGAGTGTCAAATTGAAGCATTCTACGCCTTTTGACTTGTGAAGCAGTCTCCCTCTTTTCCTCTGATTCCTTACTTATATCATCTGAAGGTCACAATGGTATTACATCTAAAGGAATGAGAAGAACATGTCTTACAAAGACAACAAGTTATCAAAGAAAATCAAGAAACAAAGTTACCATTTTGAGTAACATGGTATGACAGATCCCCACATTCCTTAACAGGGGTTGCTTCAACAAACATGTAGGAAAGGTCTTCCTCGTTCAAGGTCACTTGAGTCCATGCACCTTCGGAGGCACCTGCTCAATATAGTTCAGACATCACTAATCTCTTGTCTTAAATCTTTTTACTCACTTCGTCTTTTCGAATACATTAACTAGATAATCTCAGGTATTAACTTACCAAAATCGTTGTTCTTTTGATCTCCATGCCAATTCCATGGCTCCCTGTCACCAATCAAACAATAAACAAAAAAAGAGTAAAGCATTTAGGCCAAAGCAGATAGACTTCACAATGAAATATCCAATGCTTTACCAAAGTGGAATCCATGCTACATTTTACCAGCATTAAGCCAAAATCTTAAAATGGGGTTCCTAAATAAGTTAGGAATCAAATCAACAACATAATCTAAAAAACTAAATAGACATAATAAGGAAAAAAGAAAAAAATTAATATGCAGATAAACAACATTAAACAGTAAACATTTCCACCTTACTAGTAAAACAACAAAAGGAAAATAGAAAAGTAAAATTGAAGCATTGTATCCAATAATTATTTATGACCTAAACAAACATCACATGCTGAATAATAAAAAGGACACCTGTACCATTTAGATCTAGAAACAAGGAAAGGGGATCATAATCTATATGATTTTCAGCATTGATGTTTAAGCTAATCAAAAAGCAAAAGAAAAAAGAAGAGAAGAATTAAAGAAAAAAAAACACAGTGACCCACCCTTTTATTGAGAGCCCACACCTTCACTCTTTCAATTTTACAATTTTAGTTACAGTACAAATAAAAATCCAACAAATCCCACTACCAAAATTAAAAGGAAAAGAAAAATCCAAGCACACCCATTAAAAAAACTTAAAATCAAGCAAAAACCCATTTCAGGGGGAAAAAGAAACTAGCATTAATCTCAAAAAAATTGCAAAAAAATTCTCATAAAATTATAAAACAAGAAAAACCCAGAAACAATATCATGCATTTTAAAACCAAATCACACCAAAGAAAAAAAAGAAAAGAAAAAGAGAGAAAAGAAACTTTACTGATCATAGTTGTAATCCATTTCTTCTTCTTCTTCTTCTTCTTCTTCTTCCTCCCTTCAAAACTGAATCAAATAACACCCTTCTTTTTTTTCAATCACAGTCTTCACTTCTACAACAACACCCTAAAAAGTAGCCGTTAC
This sequence comes from Gossypium turneri, assembly GCA_008044935.1. Taxonomy (NCBI): domain Eukaryota; kingdom Viridiplantae; phylum Streptophyta; class Magnoliopsida; order Malvales; family Malvaceae; genus Gossypium; species Gossypium turneri. The sequence goes on from CP032577.1 coordinate 5,083,154, forward strand.
ACAGAGATCGACAATTACTTCATCTTCTTTTTTTCACTATTTATCGAAGCGAAGCAAACTCACTAAACGGACAAATACAGATATAAATATTAATAAAATAATAAATACTAGTAATATTTTACTTACATATCATATAAAGCAGTGGAAGCAGCACTCACTGCTACTTCTCAGCCTTACTCCTTTGGCCTTTACTCTCTCATATATTTTTCCTTTTTAAACTTTTTTTACGTTTTTCTTTTTGGATTTCTTAATTACTATTTCCACTCTTTACCATGACCATTCAGCAAAACAGAGGAAGCTGTGTTTTAATTTTGTTAATCTGTCATTAATTAGGCAGGGATTTCCTGGGTCTTTCTTATTTACTTTTTTTCAAGTTTTTCTGCCGGGAGATTAGCTCACGCGATTTTTTGAAGAGCGTGAGTCAACGATCCGGGTAAGCTTTGAAAATACGTGCCTTGTAAACGAAGAGTTGAACGAGGCGCGTGGTGGTGGACTTGGAAAAAAGTACTTTAGGTAGAAACGTAAGGTGGGGCCGGCGGGCGCGTTTTTAGGTGGGAGGAGTGAATTGAGAAATTGACATTTGATAATGGGCTAAAATAAAATGGGCCCCTTGATTTTGCCCTTCCTCTTTATCAAATCTATGGCAAAGAGGAAGCTTCGCAACTTTTGAGAGGGCGATATAAATGCGTTTATGGTTAAGGTTTTCGGAGTCTCGATTGTGAAATCGATTAAATTATTAGTTTATTGGTCTAATTAGTTTGATTGATTTGATTAAATTAATTTAAAATGAGAATAAATATAAAAATATGATTCAACATGTCTATATTTCTCGAGCCAATCAATCTTATATCTTTATCCAGATAGATGCTTCTATTGGTTCTCGACCTAACTAATTCGACCGGTCTAGTTCAAATAATAATATTTATGTTTGGGTCAAGTCATATCATGGCTCGATTTAATTCTTTTTAGAACTTAGATTTAGCTTGATTGGAATTTTCCCCCAAATGTTTAAAAGAAATAAAATATTAAAAAGTTTCATATTAATATTTATATATTTTTACAATTAAATTTCAATAGAATAATTGGATTAGCATTTGGGGCTTTAAAAACTTGTCACGTGTCTCTCTTTTTTAAAAATATTTATTTTTAAAATATTATATTATATCCATATAGAACATTTGTTAACCTCTCAACCCTTAAAAATGGGTAGTGTACTAAATATTATTCCAAAATAATTTTAAAGTTATTTAATTCGAAATTTGCATCAAGCCGAACCAAGATGAGGACATAAAATTTTTGTCCAAGCCCAAGCGAAAGCAAGCTAGGAAAGTCATCCGACTTGTGAACAATTCTATTTTGAGGTTTCAAGTTCAAGTCTCACTATATGTGAGTCTTTTTAGATTTATTCAAGTCTAGATATATTCTAGTTATTAGTCTAATATATTATTATAGATAGCGAGTGCTAAGTGCAAATTGTTATTATATGCTTATAGATAGCGAGTAGGCATTTATTAAAAAATTCACAAAAATACAAGCACAATGAAAGACCTCTCTGTCAGGTGTTGTTGCTAAATTGTACTATAGATTTAGGAGAATGAAGGTTTTCGAGCTCTACTACTTGAGATCATAAAAACTCCTATTCCGAGATAAAAATATTGGACACATCAATACCCAAGATTGAGATCATTATTCTAAGAAAGTACAAGTGCGTACGGCTTCCACTTTATTTTCTTAACTAGGAGCCAGATCCAAGACCTCCCTCGCTTAATAATCTTTTGATAGTCTTCACTCAACTTACTTCCCTTTGTGGCACAACATAAGGAGAAAAGCAAGAGGACCACCTAGGAGTGTTCGAGGCACAATTTCAATAGGATCACCCGCTGTGGAAACTTAGGGTGATGAAGCATGAAGAGTGGTAACAAAACTTGTCATAGGCAAAATCCTCTCCTAAGATGCATTACAAGAAGTTTTTGCCTTAATAGTGGTCCTCTTGTTCATCGGCAGTTCAAACATTGTTTTTGGTTTCTTACTACGAGGAATTATTTCCCTTCATCGAAGTACCTAAGATGATGTCATTCATGTTTTTATCCATCAGTAGTAACGATCCCCCTTTTACAGCTCTCGACTGAGGTGGAGTTGTAAAGACATGGGAATCAAGTGGCAGATCAGTGAAAGGCACATGGAAAAATCATTAAGTACATGATGTTTTAGTGTCTACTTAAAAACTACCACAAGGTCTACCATATCAAACCGTGGAAAACTAGTAGTAAAAAGACTATAAATGTTACACATGGTAAACACGTACCTTAGAAAAACCTATCAGTTTCCAAATAGCAACAAAGCAAATTTGTCCAAGTGTAGGACAAATCTCGCTTCTTTAACTTGCTTTTTTAGGCCCAATCTTTAAGACTCACCTCTCTAGCTTACCTTCTCAAGCTCTACTATCAAAGCTTGCGCCTCTAACTTGGCTTCTCAGGCTTGATTGTCAAGGCTTGCCTTTTTACCTTGCCCTTTCAAGCTTAATCACCAAAGCCAAAAATGCACAACCCCTTCACTATACTACAAAGTCCCAGACCTAATCGTTTTGAATAATATCACTTTATAAACTTTCCCTCGACAGGGGGCAATTGTTCTACCAATAATGTGCCAATGCCATATCTCTTGAAAGGTTTGCTCGACTTAAAGGCTTGCGTATTTAGAGAACCACTCATATCTTGCTAAAAATCTATTAAATATGATTCTCATCACATGTGCTATGTCCCAATGCGTGTCATAACATCCTACCACTAGCTATCTACCAAATAGCCTTTGCCATCAATTTACATCGTTGCAAGATCCTCATAACCCTACTGTCTAGCCTATAAGATAGGATTATTGTTTGATGGGACCCATGACAAGTCCTCTCCAAGTTCATCACCTATATAAGTGACCCGCTCAGGTTTGTGCGCAGAAAAACAAACAATTTTATGAAACAATTTAAAGAGCGGGTTTTAACTACAAGCATACAATGTCAGTTATAATATTTGTAGTGTCAATGGGACACCCAAGTATCCCAAAGATCAAACCCAAAAGATTGCCAAGTAGGTAAATGTGTTTATCAAGTTAATTACAAGTTAAGCAATTACTAATCTAATTGAGTCGAAAATCATTAGTGCAAGTCCAAATAGAATTGTTTGTAAACTAAAATTAAACTATTAATTAAACCAACTAAGCTAAACTTTCTTTCTAATGTTTTAGATAATGTAAATGATTAAACGATGGTTGATTGATTAGTTGAGTGCTAATTAAACTAATGAACCTATAACGATTATATTGGTTGTCACTCTTAGTTAGGAATCTTGTAATACCCCGAAAATTACTACAGTATGAAAGTAAGATATTATCCTTGATATAGTAAAATAAGGAAATAAAATGATAAAAAAGGAAATTTTGAGTTATGTCAACATTGGGAAGTATATTATGATATATTAATTTAAGAACGGACTAAATCGTAAAAGTGAGAAAAGTTTTGTGGCCCAAGAGTAAATACTCAAAATTTGAGAGGTTAAAGTGTAAATATAAAAAGTTAAAGGACCAATAGTGCAAATATTTTAAGGGTGGAATGATCTAGAAACTAAGGAAAATGGATGAATTAGGACTAAATTGAATAAGTGGAAAAATCATGAGGGGTTAAATCATAATTTTACCAAAATAAATAATAAGTCAATTGAGGAATTTTGAAGAATCATGAGGGGCAAAATGGTCATTTAGCAAGGAAGATATTTTTGAAGAGTAATGATGATGTTGGTGATATTTTAGATTAAATAAATAAATATTAGTTTATTAATGTTTGATTTGATTTTATTATATTTTATTTAATATATTTTAGATTAAATATTATTTTTATTATATTTTAATTCTCTTCATCTTTCCATGCCACCAACGTGAGAAAAGAAAAGAAAGAAAGAAATTTTCTTTTTTTTTACAATTTGGTCCTTTTACCAAAAATTCACCATTTTCACTTAGAAATCAAAAGAATTTCCATAGCTGCCAAGAGAGAAAAATAATAAGGACACTATCGGGAGCTAGAATATCAAGTTAGATTCAAGAAATAGAAGCTGAGGAGAGAGAAAATCAAGTTAAAGATTGAAATCAATAGGACAAGGTAAGAACATCAAGATTTCAATATATTTTTATGTTTGATATTATTGAAAAAGCATGAAAATGACGTTAAAGTAGAGTTTTCTTATATAAGGTTCTATGTTATTGATATGTTAGTGAAGGGAAATAAGAGGAATGATGAGAAATATTGTAGAGAAAGGAATGGAGGGTGTTATAAACTTGATTATCAACATTTTGCACCAAAACAATTTTGGACAGTAGTAGTAGTCTGAATTTGAAAATTCACCAAAAATTGTAGAAATTTAATTAGAGGTTAATTAAAATATTTAATTAAATCCTATTGAGTCTAGTTTTACATATAAGAAACTTTGTAAGCAAAATAATTTCATATTATGATATATATGAATTTTTGTGAGACAAGGTCAAATTGATTTCGGGTTCCCCTATTCTGACTTTGGAAAATCATCAAAAATTTTAAAAAAAATAATTAGGGGTTTAAATTTATATGTTTAAATTCTTAATGAGTTTATTTTCAAGAGAAATAAACGGAAACATCATCCAAACCCTGTGGTAAGAGATAATTAATCTTTAGTAAAGAAAGGTCGAAGCTGTCAAACAGCAGAACAGGGATAAATTTGAAGATTTTACTATACTTATTGGTTAAATTATAAATTCTAAAATTTTTATGGTAGAAATATATTTGAGTCTTGTTTCAAAAACATCAAGCGGATATTAATTTAGAATTTCTTAGCTCAAGATATAAATAATTTAGTGACTATAACTCAAGTGGACAACTTTGATATAAACATATAAGTAAATAGTGGAATTATATATAATGTTACATATAAGCATATGCATTATGGATGTGGAATGGAGAGTAGGAGGAGGAAAATATATATGAATGTTCAGCTAGCATGGATTTACATTAAAAATGGCTAATTTGCATGTTTTAGGCTCAGGGACTAAATTGAATAAAAGTAAAATTTTAAGGGCAATTTCGTAAAAATGTCAAAAATAACAAAATTGCATGAAATGAATTGGTTTATTGTCTAAATTAATATATTGAAAGAAATTATTAATATCAAGTGGGTTTAGTGCATTAATTTTGTTGTATGATGATATTATAAAGTGATTTTGTTAAATATTGATGTTAGCATCAAATTGTGAAAATAGTTAAAATATTAGAGTTTGGTATTAAATTTCTATTTTATTAAGGGCTTTATGATAGCCTAGAATATTTGGATAAATTATTAATTGAGAAAAATTAGTTGATTTGATAGATTAACTAGTTAAGGGACTAAATTGTAAACGTTGTAAAAGTTGGGATAATTGTGTAAATTTGAAAAAAATTGAAGGTATAAATTGTGAAATGAATTGGAACTGAAATATATGTTAATGAATGAGTAATTTTATATGTTAGATCAAGATTTCGTGGATACTCGTGAAAAAGAAAAAATAATGGAGTAGTCCCTGAACTCCTGCAATTATTACAATTTAATTAAGGTAAGTTCGTATGGTTAAACTTTAATGTTTATTTATTAACTTGATTAATGTTATTATGTATTTATTCATATATATTGTTGAAGATAAAATTATTGTTAAATTATGAAATTGAATTAAATGTTCAAAACAAGTGGAACGCGAGATTGAGTACAATCGTTCTGTGGCAAATGATGAATTGATGATATATGAAAAGGATGAATTGACGGTATATGCAAAGGATGAATTGACGACAAATTACCTAAGTAAATCGAGGTTCAGCATTTGTTGCGAACTTTCGTGTTTTCTTTCCGTTCAGCTCTTTTGAGCTTCTATTTAACCCTATTGGGTTTCTATTCAACTCTTTTGAGCTTTTGTTTAACCCTTATGGGTTTCTGTTCATCTCTTACGAGCTTCCATTCAACCTTTATGGGTTTCCGTTTAGCTCTCATGAGCTTCTGTTCAGTCTTTGGGCTTCTAAAAATGATGTACTCATATCCGTAAGTCGTTCTTCAAATGGTAAGTTATCGGGAGTTGTCTTGGATGATATAAGTATATGAAGAAATAGTAAAAGATGATATGTATCATGAAATGTATATATATGTATCAATATCTTGATATGTTGACACATGAAAATTATGTAAGTTGAGACGTGTAATAAATTCAAGTGTGACATGTTGAGATAATAAGGTTATTAATGTTGAAATTATATGAAATATGTTTACGTACGCTAACAAGTATTGTTTTTTTATTCTTAGGCAAGTGCCAAACTACTGGTTGAATGGTTTTATGTTTAATTATAAGATGCATTGAAATGGTAAGTGCTCAAATGAAAATATGATTGTGCTCATGAAAGCGTGGTAAGGTTTAAGTTATGCAATTTCTTATGAAAAGAGTTATCATGTGATTAATTCGAAAAATGTCTATCTTTAAATGCACTAACTAGTAGCTATGGTTGAATGATATGTTTATGGCTGGTGTGTTATGTATATGGAATGAGTGTGGAAAGTAAAGAAACGCAAATGAAAATAAAGAAATTTTGGAAGAGTTAAAGTTGTTTAAAATCCTACTATGCTAGGAATAATATGTATAGATGATACTATAGATTTATTCGCTGAGTGAGTTGTTAAATATAACTTCATGAGTATTATGGTATCAATATTGGATTATTCTTGATATGTATAAATTTCATATTTGAAAAGAAGTATTATGATTAAAGCTTATATGAGCATACTAAGCATTCATTGCTTATGTAATTGTTTTCCTTTACTTTCCAGATTATTGGAAGCTCGATTGGGTTGGAAGCTTGTCGGAGTTGAATTACACTATCCATCGGTTTTATCGGTACTTTCAAATGTTTTGATTTTGGTTATAATGGCATGTATAGGTATTTGTTTAATGATGGCCTATATGTAATTTGTTGAGTTTAGCCACTTATTTTGACTTGTTTTAAATGTCTAATTATGGCTTATAAAATGGCCTATTTTTGTCCACACAGACAGAGACACGGAGTATGTCTTAACCGTGTGTGACAAATGGCCAGGTGACACGGCTGTGTGTCCCCTGTATCTAAAATTTTCACAAAACAGAATGCTCACACGGCTTAGCACACGGGCGTGTGACTTGGCCGTGTGACCCAAGTCAGTATACTCACACGGGCCGAGACACGGCCATGTGTCCTTATTTCGAATACCCACACAGCCTGAGACACGGGCATGTCTCCAAACCGTGTGACCCCTGCAATATTGAAAATTTTAAGTATTTCTGAAAAATTTTTCGAGTTTTTGACTTAGTCCCTATTTGTTTCTAATGCGTAATTTGCGCCTCAAGGGCTTGTTTAAGGGACAATATGTATGATTTTGATTGGTTTCTAATATGAATGCTAGATGAAATGAAATGTCTGATAATTAATTTGTAAACTCCGGTAATACTCCGTAACCCTGTTCCGACGACGGATTCGGGTTAGGAGTGTTACAAATCTCCTCTCGGTCTCATCCTAAACTAAGAGATACCACCTAAGATTACCTCTTGGTATTACCAAGGCATATATATTACCTATCGGTCTCATTACTTGGCGCGATTATATCGAACTATCTAAGATAAACTCTCCTCTCGATCTCGTTTATCTAGGTTTTTTGCTAGAGCAGTCAATTCTAACGTATTAAGCATTTCTATATAATTGAACAACCAATCAATCAAGAATAAACATCAACTTAAGCTAACAAAAACCAAACAATCAATCATCCAATAAGTTTAGCACATACTCAAACTCAAATTCCAAACAAGCATTTTATCAAAACATATTGTAAATATAAAATGAAAGTAAAAGATTTAAGAAAATGCTCATTCAATTGATGAAATTTCATTGAAGCCCAAGAGTTTGTCCATCCTTGTTTACAAAATATTTTAACAATAAGGAAGAAAGTAAACAACAAAACTAAAATCTAACCTAAAAAATAAAAGAAAAAAAACTTAAACTAAAAATGAAAAAAGAAAAGAAAAGAACCCTAACCCTAACCCTAACCCTAACCTAAAATTAAGGAAAAAGATTATAGAAAACCTAAGCAAAAGAGTCCCCTTTTCATTCAAAAAAAAAAAGTGGATTTAAATAGCTAATTTCAACCTAAAATTTTGGACCAAAAAGCCTTTAAGTGCCTAATTTTGATTGGTGTGGGTGTTGGACAAAAACTATCCCTGCAGTCATTTTTTTCCACGTCAGGCGTCAATATCGTGATACCCGAACTTTGATATCGCCATATCCAGTGATATCGCAATACCCAAGTCAATATTGAAATTGGGAGCCTTGGAGTTCTCGGTATCGCGATACCCAGTCTTGGTATCGCGATATCACTGGAGTTGACCTAAATTTTCTTCACTTTAGCACTGTCAGGGGTATCACGGCATTCCAAGGTTCGGTGTCACAATACTCCTAATTCGGAAGGTAATTTCTTGGATTTCAAGTCATCCTCGACTTCCTACACCACTCAACCATATTGTTAGTTCCCAATGGCGCGTTTGATCAATTTGGGTCTAAAAAATGGCATAAAACTAACAAAAATACTTTATTAGCGACAAGAACGAAAACTCAATAAATGCAATGAAAATACACTAATTTGCTTGAGAATAAGCTCTTTAAGTATAATGGAGAGCCTAATTTGACATATCAAATTACGGTAGATCAATAAGTGTTAGGATCTAGTGCCCTTAGTATAGTATTTTCGTCTAAGTATACTTGTATTTTTTGAACAAACTAGTTTAATAAAATATCCATTAATTACATTAATATCCTTTGTATATTGTCCTCAATGCTTTTGCACGCAAAGTAAAATGGAAGTAAATTTTGGCTCACTAGTTATCTAACATTTAACTAACACTAAGCGGTATTATGTGGTCGAATTGTAATACAAAAGACAACTTGTATTAGTAGATGAACCTAAACATGTCCTTAGTCTAATCGACAATGAGAAAATCGATTGAAAGACTAATATGTCGTCTATCAAGTCCAATTGGGCAAATGCTTTATCTTGAGCATCAGAGTGGATGACTCCCAAAAGATAAAGACATTGATGTGGCTGACTGGGCTGATAGTACATTGAATTGGAGCCAAGTAGAATAGATCCTAGATCTGTTTATGGATTTATTCACTTGTGACGTTCATAGTGTAACATGCCTTAAACCTAAGTGGATGATGAACTATGTATACGTGACTCGTATACTTTGATGTAAGTAAAAGCTTAAGCTCAAATAGATAAAGAATCGAAAGCTGATGCATTAGGTATACGACTTTTACAGTATGTAGTATCATTAACAATAGTGGAATTCATAGCCCAACTAATGAGTAAATGATATCCTCTCATCGACATCACATGATAGATGAAAAGTAAACATGACCATGAGTCATTTGTCTTTGTGATAAATTACTTGATTACTATTTGATACTAATTGACTTTTCATGAAGGAAGATATAATGGTTACCATGAGACAAAACAAAATCATATTAGGAGAACATATTTATCTCAAAAAGATTAAGAATATCCTATGAGGGTAACACACTTATGATAAGGTCATTGGACGAGCACCTATTGAGTAGCTTTCGTAATGGTATGTAATTAGGGAGAGCTCAGTCACGATACTATAGTTGAATGACTTCGTGACTAAATAAGCTTTTAATTAATAGGCAAAAAGTTGGAACTTAATTGTAAATTATTTGAGCTCTAATTATATATGTCTAATCTATCTCTTTGCTGGCTCGTTGAAGCCAAAAATGAATTGCATGTAGAATCAAATGAATAGAAATAATAAAGTTAGAGAAATTAGTTGCATTTACAAATGAATGTGTTAGTGAGAAAAGAAATGACTTAAGAATTTTTTAAATTATTAATTAATTTATTATAATTAAATAATTGAAGTTTGAAAATTAAATTAAATTAATTAGTTATTATGAATCTATTGAATATGTGAATTAAAATCTTTCCTCATAGATTCTTTTACGGTAAAATCATTATAACTTTAACAGAATTAGAATTGGGTTGAGATAATTATTTAATTAGGAAAAGAATTTAGTTAATTTAATTAAATTAACTAAATTGATGATATTTATTCTGGGAATAGAAAACAAATATTGGGTTAAATTAAATTATAAAGTATTAGATCAAGAGTTTAGGAAGCACGTATAATTTGACCTAATACATAAGAGACTCAGTTCCCCCCATTTTACATGTGAGGGGCGGCAACCCTAGTGTTCTTAACTAGGGTGTGTCATTAGGGTTGTTAGCCCCCTTTCCAGTTAGACTAGGAGAGTTTTTTTTTTTTTTGTGTGTTACACTTATTTAACAAGGATTTTCTTATCTCTCCCTATAAATAGATGAGAGTTATTAACACACAAGTTTTATATATTATTATTTTGTCATAAAGTAGTGGAAATTTGTTTTCCAAGAATAAATTCAATTTTTTGGAAATTAGAATTTCTTTCGGTTTCTATTGAGAGAATTACTTTCTCACTAACAGTAATAAGTCAGTTTCTTGTTTTGTGTTTGGTTCGTGTTGCTCGAGCCCACAATTGATGCAATTCAGGATATGAGGATAGCGGAGAAGGTCGTTCGGTTGAAAGTCGAAACGATTTAAATCCGTCTCGCAAAAAACACAGATACTTTTCGGAAAAAAATTTATTACTATAAATATCACAGACCGGCTCAATTTAAAAAAAAAAAATAGACTTCCATTGTGACTGAAAATCGTTTCCTAAAGTTGATTTTTCCAACAAGAAGGATTCTCTCCTCCATTTAGACTATTGACAACCCACCTCTCTGAACCTCCTCTAGTAGTTCTTGGCACCTTTGCCACGACGTGAATCGCCCTTGGTCACTAACCCTTAAAATTAGATGAAATCAATGCAGGTTGGTCCAAATAAATAAATAAGGACTCAAGTTGCAAAATTCAAAAAGATCCAATTTGTATTTAGGCCTTTTTTATTTAATTATATTTGATGGATTATTTATTTATTTATTTTCTGTTTATTTATTTAATTACTTAAACATTAATTTTTAAAGAAAAAAACCCCTTTACTTGATGATGGAGACAAATTTCTAATTTAAAATTTACTGTGAAATTGGATAAGATAGCAACAACTTAACTTACATTGTCATTTTTTGTACGTCAGATCATAAATTTTTATTTTTAGTAATAAAATAATAATTTAAATATTTAAATTCGTTAAAGAAAATAATTTCAATTTATATTTTCACGACCCAATGTTTCCTCCGCAAACTAAATCAAGTCGAATTATTTTTACTCCAATTATCGAATTTAAAATTTTAAATAAAATGCTAATATTGGAGGATGTGGGTCTAAGTGTGATGAAACACATTATTTTTCTATTTATAGGTTAGAGAGGGATTATGAATAATTTTAAATATTGTCTTAAAAAGAGCAGACATAATCAGAATCTATAATGAATAATACTGTTGCTAGCAATTAATATAATGTTTGATACCTTCACAATTTTTTTTAATTTGGTTTTTAAGTTTTTTTTTTAAATTTGATGTTCAATTTTTTTAATTTGGTACTTAAATTTTTTTAATCCAAATTGGTATTTAAATTTGACACTTTTTTCTAATTTGACATTAAAACTTTTTTTTTTCCAATTTGATACCTTGTCAAATGTTATACAAATTACTCTAATATACTTACAAATTACTCTAATATACTAAGTATTATTTTTGACAAAGTAATAAAAATAATCAGTATAGGATTGACATGTGACAAATGACATGAAATTTTTTTTCTTTTTCAAATGTTCAATTACTTTTAATTTAATTTAATTTTATTTTAATATAATCAATTTTTATTTTGGATTCTTAAAACTCTTGTTTTCTTCTTCAATATCCATTCGACAAGCATAGCTCAAAAAGCTCAAGTGCCAAATTAAAAAAAAAAAAAAAAAGGGTCAAGATCAAGTGCCAAATTGGACCAAGAAAAGGCTTAGGTACCAATTTAGGAAAAAGTGACAAGTTTAGATACTAAATTTAAAAAATATATATTAAATTTAGATATCAAATGTTATATTAAGCTTTACAAGAAGGACATGGATTTAAGTACACTTAAGCACATTAAATTAACAAAACCAACTCGTATATAACATATTTGTCTTTTAAGCAGGGTCTTCAAAACCGAGCCGATAGTCAAACTAGTTCTTAATAAATTATTGAAAAATTCATAAAAAAATTAAAAATCTAGTTCAAGCAATTTTTACTTGATTCAACCAATACATACCAATTCCCAAGCCAACCGATTCAATACTCTTCTCCGAATTGATACTAATTCCCAAGTCAACCGATTCAATACCCTTCTCCGAATTGATACCTCAACTGATTCCCGATCTAACAATCCAATTCCAACCGCCTTACTTTTAAGTTTTAATCCCTAGATCATTTTACCCTTTAAACTTCATATTAAAAAAAAAAAAACCCATGATATACTTATAGATGATATAGAATGATAATTTAGTATATCAATATATTTATTAATTCTTTTAAAGCCACGTAATTTCTTATTTGATTATTTTCATTTTTCATCCACTTCAATTCAAGGAATGCACACTAGGCTTCCCAAGGCTAGCTCTAAAACAAATAAAGGGGGGAAAGGCCATTAAATTAAATATGTACATAATTGCCACAATGCTACAGGCACGGTTCGTAACGTTGTTTTAACGTTTTCTGGTTAACTTCGTATCAACATCACGCACTGTAATTTCTTGACATCGAACAATCCCGGCTGCTCCGCCATAGCACAACCATCTCTCACTACCCTTGTTCATGTTCCATCTCACTCTATGCATTGCCACAATCTTGGGAGGAAATGTCTCCATTTGGCTTTCACCTTCTTTTTCGGTTTCTTCTCTCTCTTTATTCGTTGCTTCTTTGGTTCCTTGTGCCAATGCTTCACTATCGTTGGCTTTCTTCTTGCCGTCACTTTTAGAGTTTGGGTTCATTTTGCTTTTCAGAGCTGCCAATGTTTCCTCGGGTTCAGATTCCAAGCTGGGATCGTTGCCATAACAAAGGGCTGCAACAGGTTTAAGTAATTTGTTGGCTGATTGTTAAGATAGAAAGTTGGAATATCTGATTAGTAACCCAATTCTGAAGCTTACCTAAAGTTCGCTCACTTTTAGATTTTGGTTTCATTTTGCTTTTCAGAGCTGCCAATGTTTCCTCGGGTTCAGATTCCACGCTGGGATCGTTGCCATCATAAAGGGCTGCAACAGGTTTAAGTAATTTGTTGGCTGATTGTTAAGAAAGAAAGTTGGAATATCTGATTAGTAACCCAATTCTGAAGCTTACCTAAAGTTCGCTGATTGGAAGTTGGAACCTTCGCTTTCCTATCCTTTGCATTTTTGCCCAGTGACTCGGTTAAGAAGTAACGCATGGATCTTTGGCCATCCCCGCACTCACTACTCGGCTTCTTCAACGGCAAAGGATTTTCTGGTAATGGAGTGTTAACTATTACAGCAGGTTCCTCCTCGGTCAAGGATCCACATGCAAAATGCGGTGATCGATTTCGTGAAAAATCTTTGTCCACTGCTTTTGAGGTTAGCTGGTTACAGAAACAATAGTATCAATGAGGCAAAACTCGGAAGAAGCAGCTTACGGAATATGACAAGTGGTTTTAAATTTTATTAAGGAAATTTCAAGCAGTTGTATGACAGATTTTCATGATATGCAGCATTAGTGAAAGGATTAAAACAATTTTACACTGCCAGTTAACTAAAAACGAAGGAAGAAATGCAGAATGTTAAATAACAAAAAACAACTCATAGGAACAATTCTCGAACAGTCTCCAAGATGAGTTCTCATTGGAAACAAAGTCTGTAGGGGAAAAATTATAGCAAGCATTGTAATTAAAGGTAAACTAACTCACCTGAAAGCACGTGGCAGTACCATCTGCACCACAATATGCAACCATGCCTAAAATTTAAATCCACCAGTCAATGTAAATTTGGAAATGACAATTTGAAAATCAAGTTGTTCTTCATCCCACTTTAATAGTCAAAAATCACATTTGTAACCGCTGTAAGCATTTCCAATGACTTGCAAGGACAAAAAATACAAAGAGAATTTATGACTAAGTAGGCATGTAACGTTGCAGCTAAAATACTAGATCTATAATTAATATTTCACAAACTGAAAAAATGGATAGTTGTCACATGTAATCTTTTACATGATCATTTGTTTGCATATCTTGTACTCCAAAAGTTTTCAGGTTTTTGCACCCCATATTTCTTTTAGAAAAAAACTACAATTTGACTTACTGTCCAACATATTAGGTCCACAGCAAATTTTACTACGGTGAGAAAAAATTATTTGTAATTTTACACACACAAATAGTTTGAAAGGCGATTGCTCTTGTCAGAAGGCAATATTAATAATGTAAGAAAATCATTGCCTAGCATACCTGTTAATCGTGACACTTGTACACACCAGATTGCAAAGGATGAACAATTATAAACGTGCAGTCCTTGTTGCTTAGACCCACCAAAAGGTTTTCCAGTGACAGGCACATCACATGCAGCTTGAACTAAGCTGAGCAGTTTCATTGTTCCATCATCGAAAGATATGATAACGCATCTACAAACATAAAAGGTTGCCTCAATTCTAGTTGAAGAGAAGACCATCAATTCCAAATGAAAATAATAGGAAAGACATCACATATAACCTACCTAGGTTCTGGAAGCCAATCCAGGCTATATATGAACTTTGGTGCTGGATGGACATCCCACAATGGAAGAAATGGATCACTGCAAACAATCATCAGAGTAGAGCTATTAAAGAACATGTAGGTTCTTGGAGATAAATGCTCAATACAACATACCAAGAGAACATATTTTCAGTGCTTTTAGTTAAAAGGGACCCATAATTCAGGATCCCTCCCCTTAAAACAAGGGAGACCTATTTCGAAGTTAACATATGTAAATGTGTTTCTGTGAAATCCTAGACAATTACAATTCTTTTAAAACACAAAGTTCAAACTTTGAATGATTCAGAACATAAAAGGAAAATAGGAAAGCACTTCGAATATGCAAAAAATCGCAATTCCACACATAAGCCCAATCAACCAAAGAAAAGCAAGTACACAGATCAAGTTAAGCATTAAATTGATATGTAAAATCTTTTCATCTTAATGCCTAATTTCATCAACTAAACAAGCATAAAATGCAATAGAATCGCCCATTGTTGTCAAGGTATGCACCTAGTGGTTGTGCCTTAGCGCCAGGAAACACAAGCGCATCAAACCCTTTCAGGCAAGGCACACATCCGGTGTACTTAGCTTTTTTTTGTATGGAGATAAGAGCCAAAAAAATCCCACCTAATTGAAGTTCTCTTTCTTTTTCTTTTAAACTTCCCATTAATTGTACCATCACTAGTAAAAATGGGGATAATATACTTCTAAGTATTACAGTATTCCACAACAAATGTGATTATAAGGAAACCATGCATATTGACCAAAAAAGAAAAATAATTTTATGCATGTTTTGTAGATAAACAGAATAACTCTTTAGAGTTCATTATCATAGTTATATTTCTTAGCCTTACATTATTACACACACATACATCACACCTTACTTCACTCAGGCAAATGGTTATTTTGGGCCTAAAGCCTCAGACAATTCACCTAGAATGCACCCCCAGGTAAAATTTTAGTTTGGTCCCTCCAGAAATTGTAAAGTTGTAAGCTAGTAGAATGGTAAAATTGCATTTTGGCAATTTCTGGCTTCACCCCTGCCTTGCACCCTTGACAACATTAGAAATGCCAATTCATTTATCATCTACTCAACAATAACTACAACAATTGCTACTCTAATTTTGAGTGATTTACAAGTGAAGGTAAAAATAAATTAGAGGAAACACTGAAGAGGATCAACCAAATTCCATCCACAAGTAGCGAAACAAATAGAAATTAGTTTGACTTCTCAGTCAAAAAAAAACTCTAACTTCAGTTGAACCTCCTATGACTCTGTAAGCTTCAATACATCATGTAAGCTTATGGCACTAAAAAGAATTCTAAAGAAAATGAAATACATAATAGCAAATTAAAAAGTGAACATAAGCTGTCAATCTACACTATTGATCTATGTCATGCAATATGCCATCTTTAAGAAGATTCTAAAGTTCAATTAAGCTTTCAAACTATACAGTCAAAGAGTTCAATCTTAATAAACAGAATAAAGCCACCCAAGCATCTGGATTCAATTGAAATGAATGCATAGGGAACATGACAAGCAAAAGCTCAGAGATAACTGAGATACAAAGCGATCAAACTTAACATGCTATCAAGGTTACCGTATGTCCCAAAATTTAACACCTCCATGTCCAGCAGTAAGAATAACATTTGAGCTCTCCATATCACTGAAATTCAACATTAGAGTTTTTATTTACAACAATCAGTAAGCATCAAACATCTGTATAGTTGACAGACAAAAAGATCTGGTTAATAAAGTAGTTCCAATTTATTAGCAATTGTCCAACAGAGGGCAGATAGCCCATAACCTTGAAAACTTAAAGAAAAAGGGAAGATAGGCACAAATCTACCAAAGGCCAGTCCTTTTGCATTTTAGCCACCAAATTCCCATAAGATATGGGTTCTGAACAGAAGAAAGTATTGCTGCATAGATAGCTATATAAAATCTAGTCTGGAAAGGGAACACTGCAGACATCACTGACCTTCCAGATGGGGCCCATGCAACTGATCTAATCGGTGCTGTATCAGCACTAAAACAAAGCAGAGGTCTCGTATCTGCATAATTATGAAGTGGGAAATAAAATTCAACTAGGGATTTGATGCCGATAACCAAAGCCCTAATTCAAACCACATCAGTACACAAAAAAACTTTGACTAATTTGTTACCATTAATTTTTGGTGAACCACTTGCAGAGAATTTCCACAAAGCAACCTGATATTAACTACATTAGTTTTGATGCTACAAAAATCAAAATCATGAGTAAATGATAATCCTAGCCATTGAAATATAGGAAAAATCTAAGCAACCCAGCAAATGTTCAATCAACATATTAATGCAGGAGGAACATATTTTACAAATATTTCCTGGAAAAGTTCCATTGATTATAGACCAATTTTGTAAACAAAAAGAACACTTCTAATTCCTTTTATGCAAAGGCACTATACTGATTCTCCAAGAGTCAAAAACAAATACTATATAAGTGAAATTATTTATAAGAAAAAGTATATAAAACAACAAACTAACTAACATTATACCATTCCATCATGGCATCCAGCTAGTAAATAATCATGTGGAGGTGAGGTTGACCACTCAACTGTTAAAGGAATGCTGTATAATAAACAGTAGCCTCTGAATTAGTGATAAATGAAGTAGAATCGAAAGCAAGAACAAGATCATAAAGGAAAACTGAAAGTAGCAAAAGGTCACAGGACTAATTAAAGAATTTTATGAATCAAAGGATTTACAAGCAACCAAATAAAGCTTTAAATTAGTAAATCAGTCGGTTGAATTCTAAGTTTATAAATTAATTTCCTCGACATGGAAGATGCAATATCACTTAGAAGGACCCAGACCCATTTACATGAAATTAGTAACAGAGCTGCATATGGTGTAAAGTGAAAATAATTCTTCTTTTCTTTTACAATGTTTTCCATATAATCTAGGAAGTTCTAATAAATAATTAGCATATCAATAAAGTCTCAGAAATATGATATTCAATAGCAATTTATGCAAAATTTTGTTCTTTAGTTTTCTTTTTCTAACAGAAAAATTCTCCTGCACTCCACACGCAAAGGATTTCTATAATTCTAAACATGGGAGCAGTCAATGGGAATGCGCCATGGAGATGAACTGCACTCAGGAACAACCAAGACATGTTGCATTGCATATTGTGATATAACTGCCTAAGTATAAATAGGGATCCATGCTGCTTAATAACCCACAAGTCCACAACCACCCCATCCCTCCATTTTCTTTGTACGCATGGCAAAGAACAACCCTACTTAGCATTATGATAAATGTTCTGTTTCCAACATGTTTTAGAAATTCTAAAGAACTGCAACATTATAGAAGTAGCGCACACACACATATAGAACAATTTAATAGAGAAAAACTATAGATTGCAAATTACCTCTGTATATCACCGCATTTTAACTTTGAGCACTTGAAAACTGGGTCCAATTTTACAAAGCGAGGGTCGGTACCCTGCTTAGGTGAAGTTGAATAAATAGTTTTTATCATATTTAGAAGAGGAACCTCCCACCTGCAATGCATGGACGGAATCAGACAACATTAACAAATTGTCAATGATAAACCTAAATGAAACATAAAATCAGCTAATTGCCATAACCAACTGCAAAAGTGGATGACATGGAACTGATTTAAAACAAGAAACAGGGGGAGCTGGCATGGAAAGCTAAAATTCATAATAAATTAGGGGAAATGTAGGCTTCTAAAAAATGACACAGAAGTATTAATTTTCAATGTTTACCATGGTAACTTTGATTTCTACATTTCAGGTATTTGACAAACACCTTCTGCCCCACTCTCATTTATAAGCATCTTATGCACCCAATCTAGTTGCAATATTGTAGAATTTAATTTAATTCTTCCAAAACATTCTACTTGACTGAGTATTATTGTATTCAAGATTTTATATTGCAATGATTATTATAATCATTTCAGATATTCCCTCATTTTGAAATCTTGAAATGACAATTAATATCAACATATAGTTCTATGGACTTTTCCCCAATCCAATCCACTGCTAGTGCTAATAATCCACAAGCAGGGCTGTTAGCTGCAAGGCTTCCAGACGTCGAATTAGGAAGCCAACCTATTCTGTTAAGTAAGACATGGCACGAGAACAACCCCCTTAAAGAGCTTCTGTGTTCTATTAGTGTTGTTAAAGATAATGATGCTTATTCTTCAATGACTCAGTCCCTAAGCAACGACAGGTAGAAAAATTACGAAGAAAATTTAAAATAGAAAATCTAGACAATTAAGGCAGAGCTCTTACACTTCCAAAGATCCATTTCCCAGTAAGACAGCCAGATAGCCCATCCGTTGGTTGCATTTAGAATCATGTTTATGATATGGCTGCCATTTTACATCCCAAGCAACTTTTCCATTGTGAGCTAGGCAGAGGACAGCTCTTGGCAAGGCAATGTCACCTGGAATAGAAAGAGAACCCGGGCTGACCTTGATCGAATTACAACCTAAAACATTATTTGACACAGTAGCTTCTGGCCCAGTGTTAAAATGACTTTGTTGGTTTATTGCAGAAGAAGATTCTGATTTTTCATTTTCAATTTTACTATCACTGTTACTTTTCTCCTGTGTCTTACTTTTCAATTTTATACTCTTCTTAGAAGTTTGAGGGGTTGCATCAGATGTGCATGTTGCCTCTTTATGAACTTTTTGTTTTTTATGATTCTTATGTGGAACATTCTCTTGCGTATTCCCAGGAGCATTGTCCGTAGAAACTGGCTGGAAGGAAATGCCTGGGTACTGAACAGCAAGAGGCTGGACATCTGGATCACTGTCAGGAAATTCAAGAATTGATTTTTTTCTAGATCTGTCTTTTGGTGTCTTAACCTGATCAGTCTGAGATTCATCTATTGGCATTTTTCTAGGTCTTCCTCTAGTCCTCTTTGCTGAGCTCTCGTTCACGGCCTCTGTATTTTGAGGTATTTGTTTTGACTTCTCCTTTGCCAGAGTAGCTTCTTCCTCGTTCACCCCAGCATTTAGCACACACCATATTTGAATGATGCCTCTACCAACAAGTGGGGCACCCAACTTGTGATAATAAGATTCAGGAGGATGAGCAGCAATAGCAATAAACTGGGAAAAAGAAGGCAAACAAAAATAAGTCACACGAATGGTCTCACAAGATTGTAGTATTAAGATGGTGATGATTATTATTAATCCTACTTATTAAGCATGCAAGCAAATTTTTAAACCATTATTTAAGAAAAGATCTAGGATTTTTTGTCTCTTTCATTTGAAATACCCAAGTAGAACTAGGTCTGGGCTAGCACAACGTGCATCCTGAGAATAAAACAGTTTAATGAAAAACAACCGAAACTCAAATACAGAAGACTAAATTTTTAAACAAAAGAAAGGTTCCCACAAGTAGGTTAGGATATCAGAGGGGAGAAGTAGTGAAGTACCTCACATTTGACAAGACTGTTTGGATTCTCATGAACTTGAGGGCACCAATCCAATGCCCAAACAGACCCTCCAACATACATCACAAAGTCCTTACTGCAAGAAGATTGTACTTTAATAATGTTAATAAATGTATATGACATGCCATTTTGTAGCAAGCTTTGTAAGACAGGTTTAGACTCAAAATTTTGTCTGACAAATGAAATATGGTAACCTATACACAGATCTTAAATAAGAGGAACAATAACACCCAAGTTCTTATAATAACATATGCATATGCATCACAGATTAACAAGAGCAAACACCATCTGGGGCATGTTCATAAGAGTTTCTTTTTTGTTTAGAGAGAGAGAGAGAGAGAGAGAGAGAGAGAGAGAGAGAGGAATCCTATACAATAGCAGAACTTTCATAGTCTATTAATTTGCATGTATGCTTGTCAAGAATGAAACTATGACCTTTTTCAAACCCAAATTACACCATCCTTTTACCACATAAAGTAAACCCAATAATATTGGAAACTATTATCACACAAACAAAAATCCAATCTAACCCGTATTCTACAGATGCATTGCTTCCGTATACTCTGTCCTGCTGCTTCAAAAATAAGAAGAAAAACAACCAGTATTAACAAAATATTATGCTATAATAAGTAATAACTACTCTAGAAGATTTTCTACTGTCGTTAAAGATCACTCCAACTGGAGAACCCAAAAAAAAAAAAGATTACTTTCACCTTGGGAACAGTTGCTGATGAAAACTGGGGCAACTCTATGCCAAGAGAAACATCTTTACCCGGTGAGTCTTTTAGCTCATTAGCAAACCTAATGATCCTCGGTTCATAATCAAAATGCCTCCATTCCCTAAAAGCATGTTTAATAGTAAATTAGGAACATGTAGTTGTAGATTTCTACATTACACTGATAAAGCTAACATCAAAAGAAACAATCAAACTTTGCTTGTTTAAACACATGGAAGTTCTAAATGCTCACAGACAAATATAAATCTACCTTAGGAAGGTGATTGAAGAAGAGAATCTCCGGATATCAGTTTCATGCAGACCATCAATCTTGGGCTCTTCACAAAGCTTAGATATAGTATCCATGGCCCTAAAATGATTCTCGACCGAATAATCAAATACAGAGACCTTAGCTCCTGGACCACCATACAAGGGTTCTTCTGCCATTTTTCTACGTCTTTTTCACTACAATCATAACACATATTTTGTCAATCACTCGAATACAAAAGCATAATGCTCGATAATTGATTATAAGAAATAGAACCTAAACTGTAACTCAATGCTAAACACGGTACATGAATGTATAAGGAAACCCAATTTAGTGCGTTAACTATAATGCAAAGTTGTTTGAGCACTAACTCTAATTCACAATCTTCGTTACCCGGACTCGTCAGGTCCCGCAAAAACCAGCGGACACGGCGGCAGGTGAGAACTGAGATGAAAAGAGAAGAAAAAGAAACTGATTTGCAGAGACGCGAGAGGGAGAGAAGAGGGACGATGGTAGGAGGAAGCTGATGATGGACGAACGAGAAAAGACTCTTCAAATAAATGAACAAAAATAATTAGGGTGTTATTGTACCTATATTTATATTATTTAATTAGATAAATCAAAATTGTAATGATGTAATTTTTAAAGGGTAAAATTAAAATTTTATTACTTTTAAAGGATCAAATTGTAATTTTATTTTTATTAATTTAAAATTTTAAAATTAAAGAATTAAAATAAAAAATTCCTAGAGACGGAGGCCCTACCAGGTCCTAGATTCAGCCCTGAATATTATCTATATTGTTATCTATGCTAAAGTGTATTAAAAAGGTTTGAACTTTAATTTTTAAAAAAAAAGTTTGAACTTTAAAAAAAATCAATTAGGTTTTATATTATTTTTTACATTTGTAGTGCAACACGAATGTGTTAAAACATATTTATCCTCTTATTAAATGATTAAAAATAAATTATTAGTACTTTTAAGTATTGTATAAAAAAAGCATAATAACATTTTAACCCTCTAATTTTATAAAAAAAATTATTTTAATTTTTTTTTAATTTTCGTCTCTTTTAACTTTTGAATTTGAATTTTTTGTTAAATAGTTCAAAAATAGATGAAAATTTTATCTTTTGTTAATTTTGCTGACATAATATACATATGGATTGCCACGTAACATGTTAGCATTTAATTAATTTTTTAGAATTTAAAAATATTAAAAATATTTTTTTATAATTCTATGATCTTTTAATGATTTTTAATTTTTAAAATAGTTTTTTTTAATTTTTAAATTTAAAAATTTTAAATGCTTCTGTGGCAATTCATGTGTATGCAATCTTAGCAAAGTTAAAAAATTTGATTTTTCTATTTATTTTAGAATAATTTGACAAAAAATATAAATTTAAAGGCTAAAAAAACGAAAAGAGTATATAAAATGTTAAAATAACTTGTTTGTAAAGTTGAAGGTCTACACAAATTATTATGCCTAAATATATATATTAAAATTACAACCAATTAAGTCACTGCTAAAATTAACGGCTTAGGGTTTACGCCAGGATTGTACAACATGTTTGATTGGTATTTTATATTAAAAATAATAATAATAAAAACTATAAAAATATTATTATACATGAAAATGTAACTGATGAAACTAAATTATAGCACTGAATTTATTAACTCTGGTCGATAATAATGGTGACAATAACAATGGTGACAATAAGAGCTTTTAGAGACCTTCAATGCTTAGTTCAAAAGTAATATCAATTTTTTTTTTTTTAAATCCATCTTATAAACTTTCCATTTAAGCTACATTGCCATGTTCATGGTTTTTTTTTTTTTTTTTGTATTGTCATCTAGCATATGTTACATTAAGCAAACATGATTCTTAATTTATTTTGATTTCAGGATGACAATGCCAGAGTAAAGACATCATTCCAAACGTTGTTAATTTACGTCGGAAACATCGCAAAGAGTCCCGATGAGGAAAAGTTTAGGAAGATCCGATTTAGTAATCCGAAATCCTAGGTAAGGTGTTTTTAGTATGATGTAGAATCGCATCGAGACCTTCCCTATGTCTTTCTTCTTTTTTATTTCTTCATGACAATGAATTTCACCTCGAACTAAGAAAGGGTTGAGAGCTTGAAAGGAGGAATCGAGTTTCTTGAGCTTTATGGATTCAAGAGAAATGAATGGGACAAGTTTTTGGTTTTCCCTCTTGACGAAGTCAATGTGCAACTGCATAACATTGTTGGTTCTATGTTTATTATACCTCATGTAGCAAACCTTAAGGGCCTTACAATGTACCCATAGAAAGCTAAACGCATGTCTCTCAATAGAATCAATGACATTGCGAACTTGGGGTTAGTTCGTGAACCCCAATTCAGCAAACTTTGAAAAGAGACATTTCCGCTAAGACTATATGAAGACCACGTGGAGGCCTAGGGTAATCAATTGCTAGTCATCTTAAAATGTCTCATCTTAGGATGTAGTATCATCATCACTACCAAGAATACCAAATCAAACTTCAATGTCAATGACCTTAGGACACGTATCTAAGTTTATCCTCAACTATAAAAAGCCATACAAACAATTCACAAATACCAAAGTAAGACACTACTTTTTTCTTGATCTTTAAACTCTATCCTAAAATAAAAATCACTTCCCAACTCTTATCCCCTTGTTGTAACACCCCTTACTCGTATTCGACACCGGAATAGGGTACGAGGCATTACCAGAACACATACACTTGTAAACGTATTGAACCGAGTTATAAAATTTCATCTAAATTAAAATTTTCAAATTATTAACATACTTTTATAATTCTTCACTATATATCCTCAAAATATTATATTCATAATAAATAGGACCTACTAGACCCGATACATACTCATGCAATTCAATGCTTCATTTCCTTTTCATTCATTTCACAATTTCTCATGCTTACAATTAAATCATATCACTAGCAATTTCATTTTAATTCACTTACAATTCATACCATTAAGATCAATACTAATACGTATTTACCATTTAACTCAATGTTTATCGATTATACCATTCATTAACACATTTATGAAATTCTCAATTTTGCAATGAAAATATCATTTTAGCTTAAATAACAACATCAATTCAACTCATCATCCTCTTTTTTCGTCATTTTACACTTCAAGTATGAACTTATTATTTCATTACCTTTCCACACTCGTTTCCTATGCTTATCACACAAGACATAAACATATCATTCAACCATAGTTGCAAGCTAGTGCATTGAAACATAATTCTTTTTGGAACTAACCACATGATAAACCATTTCACTAGAGCTTACATAATTTAATCCTTACCTCCCCTTTCATGATCACAAGCATATTTCCATTTAGGCATTTACTATTTCGATAAATAACTTATAGATTTAACGTGGCATAATCCCGCCACAACTTGGCCAAAGCCTAAGCATGTATACCAATATGCCAGCCAAATAAACATATAACATAAGCATTATAAGCATGGATGACCACAATATTTATTCATGTGTCAAACTTACTAATATGTGTTAACTCAATACCCATTCATGACATTACTTCATTCCAAATCATATACCAAATATACCATACACACATACTATGAAACTTTATTCTCCCACATGAGCTTAAACCATGACCAATAATGCACAAATATATGTGTCATTTCTATTTCATCGTTTATCAATTATAATCGAGCGTATTACCAATTATACACAAATCATTCATATATTTCCCAATTTTTCCTCCACCTCCTCTCCATTCCCCATCCTTAATGTGTATAACACACTTAAACAATATTATACATACTTTCACTATTTTCCCATATGTAAATTCAAGCTGACTGTCTGAGTCAGAGTCAATGATTTATTTTTATCTCGAGCTACAGAGCTCCAAATTAAGATTCGTTAATTTTCCCCAAAACTAGACTCATATATCTTTTTACCATAAAATTTTCAGATTTTTTGGCTTAACTAATAAGTACAGTTTATTCTTTAAAATTTCCCTTGTTTCACTATTCGACAGTTCTAACCCCTCTTCACTAAAAATTAAGTATCTTATTGTACAGAATTCAGATAATGTTCTAGTTTGTTTCTTTTGAAAATAGACTCATTCAGTATTCTAAAAATATAAATTTTAGACCATAATTATTTTTGTACAATTTTTAACAATCTTCCAAAATTAGAATAGGGGATTCTAAAATCTTTCTGACCCTGTCTCACTAAAATTCAAATATCTCAAAATATATAACTCTTTTGTTTACTCTGCTTCCTTTATGTGAAAATAGACTCATTCAGATTTAATTCCACATCTTATTCATCTTCTAATTCAATTTTCACTATTTTTAGTTATTTTTCAAAGTCACACAACTGTTGCTGTCCTAAACTATTTTGTTGTTAAATTTACTCTTTTATAATTTCATTACTTCATTTCATTGTACCAAAGGGTCGATTAAATATCGAGCACATTGTTCATCACATGGTCTTATTTGATTACACTTAATCGTTACGTGATCACATGTATTTTCACTTAGCCAATTTCCTGATGATCACTTCGGAATAATAACCGTTACACGGTGGATCAGCACATAGCACCACCCTTATAATCAATTATATTCGGTGGAATCAACACATAGCAACCACCTTTATTTTCAATGATTTCCGGTGGAGTCAGCACATAACAACCACCTTTATAATCAATGGTACCCAGTGGAATCAGCACATAGCAACCACCTTTATAATCAATGATACTCAGTACACGTAGTAGCCTGCACATAGTACTACACACGTGACCATTATTATCACTCTCACATAGTGGCCTGCACACAGTCCGTGCCACACATGTGATCATTACTGTCACTTCATTCGTATCTTTTCTATTCCGGAGGTTTAACCGGGAAATTTTTCACTTTTTCTCACTTTTCTTTTTCACTGATCAAAGTCAATTTCTTGTCTTTCTTGATTTATAATCACACATTAAACTTATAAACACTCACATTATTCAATCTAGTCCAAAAATCACACTTTGAAAAAATTACATTTTTACCCCTAGAGTTTCACAAAATTACAATTTTGCCCCTAGGCTTGTAAAATAATTTTTATTCAATTTCCTTGCATTTTAGGCCTAGCCGAACTATTTTCATAACTATGGTAGTCCACAATACTCACTTATTCACACACTTGTGACATATTTTATAACTTTTACAAATTAATCCTTTTAGGCATTTTCATCGAAAATCACTTAGTAAAAGACGTTCATCACACCTCAAACATTCATATTCTTCCATAAAACATCAAAATACATGCATACCATTCATGGGTAAATTTTTAAACACAAACCCTAGTTCAAAATAATGGTAGAAATAGCTAGATCTTGTTACGAGGATTTCAAAAACGTAAAAATCATTAAAAATGAAGCTAAAACGGACTTACAATCAAGCTTGGAAGCTTGAAAAACCCTAGTCATGGTTTCTTCATGCAAAATTCGGTCATAACTTGAAGATGGACAAAAATTGGCTTTTAATTTTGTTTTTAATTCATTTTAATAACTAAATGACCAAAATGCCCTTAATGAAAAACTTTGGAAACATGCCTAAACATGTCCATTTTTGTCCACCAACTTAACCAATGGTCTAATTACCATATAAGGACCTCCAATTTAAAATTTCATAACAATTGGACACTTCTAACATGTAGAACTCAACTTTTGCACTTTTTATAATTTAGTCCTTTTTACTAAATTGAGTGCCCAAACGTCGAAATTTTCAAACGAAATTTTTACAAAATCATTTTGTGAAATTATAGACCACAAAAATATAATAAAAATAATTTTTTCCTCGTTGAATTTGTGGTCCCGAAACCACTGTTCCGACTAGGCCTAAAATCAGGCTGTTACACTTGTCCTTTATTCTACTTTTACCTTATTCACCTCACTGGTTAATAATTGGTGCAGTGAACGTGGACAAACATGACGCATCTAGGTAGCAATAATCTTCCTAGCACTGAGTTTGATCCTATTAATGATCAAGTTATAAACCCCATTGGTCATAACATAGGAGCAAACTAGGAAATCAAACCAAGACCCATTGCATGCTAGTCAACAATATCCTTCACGAAACCAAATCAACCTACAAAACCAAAATCAGCAAAACCCTTACCAACAAAATCTATACCACTAGTTTTACCAATATCCTTCATGGTATTACAACCTCTAGAACCAGCACCACGCTAGAGCATCACTGATAGATCAAGGGTCTCAGCATCATCGATCTGGTAATTAGTAGTATCTAGGCATACGAGAGAGAATAAGAGTTATGGAAGAGAAAATTTCCTCCCAATAAAAGAGATACGAAGAGCAATAGAAGTTTATCCAAGAGCAAATGGATAGGTAAAAATAGACAGATGAAAGAAACGAAAAGCTTATTAATGAGCTCAAAGCAAATAGGATGAACTGGGAGCAAAATCCTAAGCGTAAGAAGATTCCATCCATTCTAAACACGATCATCAACATGCAAGCCAAGGTAATAAAATTTAACAGATGAGGATGTTGACATGGATGATAAAGATGATAGCTATGACGAGGACCATGGAGATAATTATAGTTTTTTTAGTCAAAATACCTTAGAGCAAAAAATAAAGAATTTATAGAAACATTTACAGGATTTTCAAAAAATGAAATCCTCTAAATTAGTGAAGAAGTATAAAAATGAGCCCTTAGCTAAAAAGGTATTGTGGCATCATGTTTCCTCCATGTTTAAATTCCCTAAAATGATGTATGATGGTCAAGGAAACCCTCAAGACCATTTAACACATTATGTAAATCATATAAATATATTTGGGGCTTCAAATGATTTTAAATACAAGGCATTTTAATAACACCGAAGGACTCAGCTCAAGTGTGATATTTGCAATTGTCACAACATTCCATCACGAATTTTGAGTAGTTGAGGGACCGATTTATGAGCAGGTTCTTGGAAAATAAGACATTGAAACAATCTTGTGCGTACATCATGTCTATCAAGCAGTACGAGGATGAGCCTTTACGAGATTTTGTGAAAATTTTCAACGCAACAACTATAGTCACAAAAGATGTTCCTCAAGAATTTGATGTTCAAGCTTTCATGTCTGGAACAAATCACCAAAATTTGAAGTATAATTTAATTGATAAGCCCCCAACTTGTCAACATTATATGAAAAAGCTCACGTCTTTGCTGAAAATGATGAGTCAAAGAAAGCTAAGTTGTAAGCACAGCGTGTTGGAAAAAATCGGGTTTGAAAACAGTTTTCTTGCAGAACAAAAAATAAAAATTTTGAAAACTGAATTGGTTTGTGATATTTATAGTAATAAATCTTTTACCAAAATCGCACCTGTGTTTTCATCTAGACGAATCCTTATCGTTCCTGACTTTCAACCGAACGACCTTTTCTACTATTCTTGTACCATGAACTGTTTCAAGTGTGGGGTCGAACGATTCGAATCAAACACAGAACTAGAAATAATTTTCTTTACTTTTACTATGAAAACAAAAATTCTCTCTTTAATAGAAACCAACAAAACTGTTATTTTGGAAAATATATTTATTACTTAAGGAATAAAACTCTCATTGTTTTTGGATAGAGTAAAAATATCTTAAAGTTGTGTAAATTATCGTACCATTGTCATCTATTTATAGGGAGAAGAAGTAAAACCCTTATTGAATTGTAAAAGTTTATTTCAACTAGAAAAACAAACTACTAGTCTAACTAGAAGTATAGGGGGCAGCAACTCCAGTTAATAATACCAGGGTTTGTCATCTCTCCCTTTAACATGAGGGGCTTTTAGGCCTCTCCTATATCAAGTCTAATTACAAGTACTTCCCGAGCTTTTAACCCAGTACTTTATAATTCGATCAAACCTTATATTTGTTTTTCTATTTCCCAAAATAAACATTTCACTATATTTCCAATTAAATAATCTTCTCAACCCAATTCTAATTCTGTTAAAATCATGACAATTTTACTGTTATGAGAAAATATATTTAATATTTCTACATTCAACGGGTTTACTATGACCAAATAATTTATTTCCATTATTGAACTTCATTTAACTCGAAAAACATAAATTTATTTCCATCATTTTCATTTTAATTTTCATTTTGGAGAAAACCACATTCATTTCCAAATGATTCCATTTCTCCATTTTTCATTTTCATTTTGGTTAATAAAATTATTCATGAATTATATTAATATCATTTGTATAATGTCCTCATGTGTTTTTGCATCTAAAGCAAAATAAAAGCTATTGGCTCACTGGTTATCTAATATTTAACTAATACTAAGCAGTATTACGTGGTCAGATCGTAATACGGAAAGACAACTTATATTAGTCACTACAACAAAACAAGTTTTTAGCAGTGTTTTTTTAGGCCTATAAGTGCCGCTAAATTTTGCAACGCTTATGTGGAAAAACGCTACTATAGAACATGACCTTTAGCGGTGCTTCTCTCACAAACGCCGCCAAAGAACATGACCTTTAGCTACGCTTTCCCCACAAATGTCGCTAAAAAGAATGACCTTTAACGACGCTTCCCCACAAACGTCATTAAAGAACATGTTCTTTAGTGCCCTTTTTCAAAAACACCGCTAAATGTCGTGTTTTTTAAAGTCACCACTATCCAGCTGCTTCTTTGCTTTTATCGTTCTTTCATGTTTCACATTTGATGTTCCTCATAATTTGTAGTTCCTGTGATTTTTCTTCATCATTTACCTTTATTTTTTGTTCGTATAGTAATATCAACTGTAACGCTCCCCATGAAATTAGTTTTATTTATAAGAATTATAAATAATGTGTTGAAATTCAATTTATTACGGCAATTTAAATAAATTTCAGTTGAAAAAATTTCTACCAATCAAAAACAGCAAACAATAAATACTAACTTTATTCATTTCACTGAAAAATGATGTTCAAAATTGTTACACTGAACTGCAAAATGCAAATCTTATATATCACCGGGATCTTAAGGATTTTTCAATAATTAATCAACAACGAGAATAAGCATTCTACTCTAAACAGGTTCATCGTTGCTACGATGGAGATTTGATACCTTATTCGGTTTCCCTTCAACATCTGCTTTAGTAGCCGTATCCTGACATAATCAACGAACCCGACATTTTAGCATGCAAAATATAAAGAACAAGAAAGTGTTCCATTACTAATCATGTTAGATTCAGAAGTGCAAACCTGAATTATCCATGGGGTTCCCAGCAGGTAGGGGCTCGGGTTCCTTTATTTCCACAACCACACAATCAGACATCAAGAATGTCTTGGCCACTCCAAGCAACATCTGACCACCTATATCAAAAAAAATATAATCATCAAAAACTAGGATTTGGCTGTAGATAACTAAAAGTTGTGATGAATGAGAAATGTTTTTTAACATAAGTGTCACAATATTATAGTAAGGCTGCAGATATTTTCCCCATGGAAATGCAAAACTGCTCAATCATTCTTGAACCATACAAGTAAAGAAAAACCCAAGAAAGGTAGGTAAGGGATTGACTGCAAACCATGCAAACTTGAAGGATCTACTGTGGCATTCAGTTTCATGCTCCAGAACAGCAATGCATCACCCATCTTAGGCTTCACAGCAAGACCACCTTTGCCACATTCGGACAATTCATCCCACCATGGAACAGCGCTAATATTGCCCTTGGCATTTGGAAATATTGTCTCCCCCCCTCTTCAACATCTGACCTGCATCAGTAGCATTGACTAATGTAAGCGGTAACATTTCTTTTTCTTTTAACTTGGGTTCAGTTTCCATAGGCATGTACAGCGAAAATTATAAAACTTACAAATACATGAGCATAGTAGCCATACGCTGGCCTCCATGTCTAGTATTGTACTCATCAACGAAGTAATCAAAATGTGGTTCATATTTCTGTCCAACTTCATAGTGGAGAACTTGAAGACCTTCTCCATGCTCTGTAGGCTATGAAATTAGCTAACTCATCAGAAAGAAAAGAAAAACAATCCGCCAAAAGAAAGAAGCAATAATTGGAAAAACAAGGACAATCCATTTAATTGCAAAAGGACATTAAAAATATGTTTACCAAAATTATAAAAGTATCCCGTTTGCATGTGGCCGCTAAGGTTTAATCGAGACTCATAACCAGGAGATTACGGGGAAGAAAAGAACATGTTAACAGATTTTTGCACAAAAAAGGAATTTAATTATTGCTTCAGAGGATAATATCTGTAGAAGGTTATACTTTGTGTTAGAATCTGCCTCTACTTTAACTTCCTTGTGCAATCATAGCATATAAACAAAGTGTCAATTCATGCCAAAAAGCACAATAGTTAAAACTTTCAAACCCGTATAAAGAAGGGCAGCATTAACACCCTAGCAAAGAAACCACTATCCAAGATACAAACATTAGTAAATACAATAGCAAAAAGAAAAGTTGAACCTCTGTCTTTATTCCCAACCCCAAAGACACAGAAGCAGCTACAACCAATATGATAAGGGTTAAATCTCGCCATGCCTCCCAAAGAAACCTCTGCAAAACAGCATATGTATCACTACCAGCATGCAAAAAATTGAACATAATGGTAGAATTTTAAAAATAATAATTAAGGACTAAGAAGCAAATAATATACCCAGAAACTCCGTCCCTTTTTCTGTGGATATGTATTTGATCCAAATGCAGTCTTGCGGTTTAATAAATCAACCTCATCCCCGTAAATTCCCGTCTCTAAATTTGTTTTCAACAGATCAGACAACCCCTTAACCTGATGAAGGAATCCACCATGAATCACATCAATTAACCATAAAAGAAACACCAAGTAAAATGACAAAATTACATTAACAGGTAACTTACCCCACCATATTGTTGAAGAGCAGATAATTTATGATCCCGGGTCATCGAAGCAAGTTGTTCTAGTCCAACTGCAAAATCACCAGCAGCACCTGGCAGTGTAATTGGGGTACCTGGCACTAATAGCACAAACAGGTTAACATGAATATAAAATTCTCGAAGCCGGGAGCTTTGAGAGCAGCAATCTTCAAAGCACCTCTAAGTTTGTTCACAACCAGAGTTTCTAAAGCTTCCTGTTCAATGTCTTCAGCAATTATCAAAATTGGGTATCCGCTCCTAATGGCATCTTCCAGGATGTTGATAAGATCTCTTGCATTAGTAATTTTTTTATCAACCAGCAGTCCCAAAACAAGTAGCCATAGGCTAGGCAGGATCTTGTAGTATCCAACATCTATGCACCTTAAACGTTTAATGAAATGGCAGAATTGAATTATGCAACTAATTATAAAGCAATGAACATGAAACAGGGCACACCAATATTATAATCATATATAGGTGGTACCTGCAGCAAGTGGAAACAGAGGGAAGATGAGGAGAAGGATCAAAGAGCTGAAGAATAGGATGGGACTTCCCTTTTGTATTGGCAAAGCTATATGATGACAAAAAAACGCACATCAGCACTCAGGTTACCGGAACCATGTAAGTCTCTTTAGACTTCTGTTCAGGAGTTCTTAATGCCTTCCTTTTTTTGCATTCATATATTCATGAACAAATGTAAACCAAGTAACTAGATTACAATAGCTCTTAGCAATTAAACACAAATAGCATGGAAATGTCTAACTTTAAAGTTCTCTCATGTACCCCAAACATAATTATATGAAGATAAATGAACGAACCTTGACACCTTCAGCAATCAAACCTTGCGCAAGAACAACAGAAGTTGTTGCTCCATCACCAGCCAAGCCATTAGTTTTAGCAGCTGCCTGTCTTACTAACTTAGCCCCAATGTTCTCAACTGGGTCTTCCAACTCAACCTTGAAATTGATACAGGCACATCATTCAGTCAATGAAAATTCTTAAAACTTTTGGTCAAGCTTTCAACTTCAAAAATGGTTAGAGCAAACGCAATATACCTCCTTAGCCACTGTCACACCATCATTAACGATTTTGGGAGAGCAATATTTGCTCTCTAGAACGACATTCCTGCCTTTTGGTCCAAGAGTGACTCCAACCAAATCAGCAAGCTTGTTCACACCAGTCTACAACAAAAGAACATGAAGTAAGCTAGAGCAAACATATAAAGGCTGTGAAGTTCAGTTGAATACTTAACCAGTTAGGCAACTTTTTAGCATTTGAAACAAAGACTCACTTGTAATTTCTTTATGGCTGACCCATCATTATTGAAATGTAGCTCTTTTGCTGCAGAAATCTTGGGCAGACGAGATCTTCTAAGAACAACATTTCGTCTACTAAGAAATGAAGATGAAGAAATGGATGCTAAAGATGACAATCTGTTGGAAGAAGATGAAAGCTTCTTATCCATGACCAGACCATTAGGTGAAACGAATGAGCCAACTGATGACATGGCTGGGAAAGCGGATGCCATCTTACTCTCTTAATAAGCTGAAAATATTCAAAACCATGGCTTTAGAATCAAGGTTATCTCAAATGTAAATTGATGAAAAAGCAAAATTTTTTCAAATATTTTAATTTCTACAACTAAAACACAGTAAAAAAACAAATGAAGGTAAAATTTGCTCAAATTTGCTCAACAATGAACGAACAACTAAACTAATAACCATAATATATCTATTTTGATTTGTATAAACTGTGATTAAAATTTTTCTCAAACATCATCGTGTGAACTTGTATAAAAAAAAAAAACTCACGACCTGAATAAATCGAGAGAAAATCCATTCATAGAATTCAAACCTGAGACTTCAAATTACAATTATATTTTAGGATTTCAGGTAAATAAATATATATGTTCGTTCTCCATATTCCTACAATATGTAAATATCTTTAGAATACACACTCTGAAACCCAAACCCTATTCACTACAAAATAGTTTCTCTTACCCATTTTTTTCCTTCTAATCTCTCTACGCCAGTGATGAAATGGAATCTCCAACCCTAAAGCACCCCCAACTGCCTTCTAAATTTTATTCACTGTCAGATTCATTTCCTGAATCTATGTGCATCGGCTGAGGATTTTTATATGCATTCCTTTCAACATCGTATCGTCTTTTATATCTACTTTAGCCTTTGCTTCATATGGTTCTTTTTCCTCCTCTGCAGACAAAAAGGAACAAAAGGTTTTCATTGTTACCATCCAATCTATTATTTTTCATTGAAATATTGCTAGTCACCTTGGAACGTTTATCCTAGGATGTAGCATTACTGTCACTACCAATAGTATCAAATCAGACTTCAACATCAATGACCTTAGGACAGGTATCTAATTTATAAAGACTAACGTAAGACACTTCTTCCTCCTAATCTTCAAACTCACTCCCAAAACAAAATTCTCTTCCCATCCTTCATCCTTCTCTCCTTTATTCTAATTTTACCTTCTTCTCTTGTTTACCTCACTGGTTAACAATGTTAAATTCTGCATTGAAAAATCCATTATCTGGTCTTCGTGAAAAGATGAAGGAAGATTAGAGTTGTGGTAAATAATATATTAGGTTCACAGTGACATTTTAGTTAAATGTGAATGGTTAGAGGTGCTCATGGGCCGGGCCGGGCCGGGTTCGGGCCGGGCCCATAAAAAATTTTGGCCCAGATCCTAGGCCCGGGCCCGGCCCTGGAAAAATATAAGCCCGGGCCCGGCCCGGCCCTGCTCATTTTTTAATAAAATACTAAAAATTTATTTTAAAAATTAAAAAAAATTTAAAAAAAGTATTTTAAAAATATTTTTTAAAATATTTTATATTTTTAAAATATTTTAAAATTAAAAAAGTATTTTAAAAATATTTTAAAATTAAAAAATTTAAAAAATAAATATATTTATTATATCGGGCCGGGCCGAGCCCGGGCCAAAAAAGTTGTGCCCGAGGCCCGGCCCGTTTTCTAAACGGGCCTCATTTTTGCCCAAGCCCATATTTCGGGCCTATATTTTTACCAAAACCCTCCCATATTTGGGCGGGCCGTCGGGCCGGGCCGCCCGGCCCATGAGCACCTCTAATGGTTATAGTGTGCAGTCGCCAATGAATAAAATGATTGGGATGTGTTGCCAAAATCGGTTCAATTACCGATTCAATTAATTTTTTAACTCAATTTAACTTATTTATATTAGTTTGCGAGTCAATAAATTTCTTTTTTGTCTCTCTTTAGACAATTATCCTAATTGATTTGGTCCAATTTAGACAGCTTTATATATATTATGAATTTGGATCATGAAGTAGATCCAATTAAGTACTACTATGCCAAAAACCTAATGATTATACGAACCATAGGCTCACTACATTGACAAAGGACGACCTATGGCTAACTAGTTTCTAGCCCATAGCTTTCAGCACTAACATTTGTAGCAGGCTTGTTAAATTTGCACACTAACCTACTCAGGTTGTTGACTAAGGATAAAAAAACAACTCAATCGTTATGTACTCATGAACCAAAGAACAACTCTCCTATAAATTTCTACATATTTCTTTAAATTCCTCATCAAGTCATGCATTGGAGAGCATCTCAGAGCAAAAACTCCAACACCCTTATAACTCGCTTTCTTGCTAAGACTAACTAGCTCATACGTAACCTATATCTTTCTCTAGAAAGGTGTAAACAAATATGTTTGTAGGTCTACTTGTTTATAAAGGAAATTTACCATTACATCCTTCTTTTTTGTTGACCAAACATCATATTTCTTCATGTTAAGTCGTTTTTTCTTTTAGATCTAATTATGCATCTATTTTTTTTTGGTTAAAATTTAATCTCTATACTTTTATTTTTAATAATTTAGTCATTTTTATTTATTTAATCTAATAATTAAAGTACAAATAATAATAATTTCAATATTTTTTCAATAAATTTAAATATATGATATTTTAATATTTAAAGTTCTAATTTTGAAATTTAAAATTTAATTAATAACACATTTAAATCAGACAAGTAATATGACTAAATTGCTTGAATTAAAAGCAAATAAGTTAAATTTTAAATATATAAAAAGTATAGGAATTTATTTAAAATTGTAACAAAAGTGTTTTTGGGTCAAACGGTCCGTTCGATCCAATTCATCTAGATTCAATTTAGATCAGGCTTGAACTCACAAGGTTAATTATAGATCAACACACTTTATTATTAAAAAACAGTGCAAAAATTAAATATAATTTTATATTAATAATTATAATTATAATTAAATTTAGGGTTAAAAATAAAATTTGTACCCAAACTTGTTCACTTCTCCTAAATTGGTACTTATGGTTTTTTTTGTCCTAGATTAGTACCTGAACTTTTTTTCCGTCCATTATATTGGTACCTAACCCTAACGCTGTTAATTTTTTGCTGACGTGGCAGTGTTGGCTAATCACGTGCTGCCACGTGGCGTCCTATTATACTTCTTTTTTCTTTTTTATTTTCCCTCCTCTTCCCTCTTCCCTTCTTTTCTTTTTTTTCTTTTTTTGCATCTGTTTCTACATTTCTTCATTTTCTTCTTTTTTTCTGCCAAAAACCCATTTCATTGCTTCATTTTCCCTTAATCACAATACTGCAAAAACCCCAACACAACAACAAGCAAAAAATACAATACCCTAAAATTTCCTTCTTGTTTCTTCTTCTCATTGTTAGTTTTTTTCCATTCTTTAAATCTTACTCCATTGAAGCCGTTCAAAAACCCAAGCCCTCCTTCATCTGTAGCAACTAAATCTTGAGATTTGAAGCCAAAATTGAGATCAACTCGAGTGCGAGCTTAGTCAATTTGTCAGACCCATTTCTTCTTTTACTTTTTCTTACACAAATAATTGGTTTTTGGATCTAGGTTTTAGGTGAAAGCAAAAGAGAAACGGTGAAAATGGGAAGAGAAATGGTGAATTCGAGAAATGAGTTAAAAAAATTTTAGTGCTATAGCGAATGATTTGAGATTTGAATTGAATGTTGTTCTTCATTGTTCATGAAAATGGATTGGTAAAACAAAAAATAAAATGAAAATTTGAAAAACAAAATGGAACTTATAACTTAATCTTTATTGGGTCCTTTCCCTTTGTTGCTACAGCTACGAATTATACTAAGGCATAATTGCAAAAAAAGCCCTCAACCTTTGGGGGCTTTTGCCCCTAACCTTTTTTTTCTGAAATCGGCCCTTCACGTTATGGATTTTTCAGACATCAACCCAGTTGAAACAGTAACCATCAGTTAAACGTTAGTCAACAGCCGGTTAAACAAATTGGTCTACGTGGCGTTCCAGTTGACTGATGATGTGGCCGACATTAAAATAAATAAGCTAACGTGGTAAAAAAATTAAACAAATTTAATAATCATAAAACAAAAAAACCTAAATCCCTAAACCCCCAAATTTGTTGCTTTTTTCCCAACTTCTAAAATCTTCAAATCATGAAATTCCCCAAATCCCTAACCTCTGAAATCTTCATTGAATCCCTAAAATTTTCAAATCCCTAAATCTTAAAATCCCTAAATCATTAGCATTCCAAAATATTCTTAAAATCCCTAAAAATTTTACGAATCAAATCGTTGAATCCCTAAAACCATTAGGAACAAAAAAGCTTCAACAATCGTGAGCAGTTTTCGTAATCCAAAATCAAAATGTAGGTGTTTTCTTATTTGGTTTGTTGGGAAAATAAATTCTATTTTTGGTTTGATTTGTTGGTTATTTGTGATTTATTATTGCAATTTCAGTGCCATAATGTAGGGTTTGTTTCGTCGATTTTTGATGCGATAGTGGTCCCGATGTTGTTGATAAAACTGTTGTCAAAATTGTAGATGGTTAATTGTGATTTATTATTGCAATTTAAGTGCCACAATGTAGGGTTTGTTTTGTCAATTTGTGATGCGATAGTGGTCCCGATGATGTTGATTTCTGTTACCCAAGCAAAAAGATGTTAAAATTGTAGACATGTGTTACTGTTTTGTATTGTATTCAAAGAAGTGGTCCCGATGTAGGTAGTGAGTATTGTTTTTTTTAATTTTTTCTACTTAAAAATTTGTTTGTTTATTCAAAGCAATTTGTTTTTGCTCAGAAAAGATGTTAAAATTGTAGACTTCTGTTACTGTTTTGTTTTTTTTTTGCTTACAATGTGTTACTATTTTTTGTAGATGTCATCAGATGATGAATATTATATTATTTTGCATGTGGGTGGGCACTTTGTAAAGGACCCATATGTTAGATATGTAGGTGGGGAAGTGATTAGGTTAAAGAGGACCCAGACACAATATCTTATTTTTAATTATGTAAAATAGTGAAAATTGGGTTAGGGTTTAACACTGTCATGTTAATATATTTTCATGAGCCTAGTACAGTAGGGTTACAAAATAATCTAAGGGTGATTTATTATGACACTTCCACCATAGCTATGTTAGACTTTTAGGTCAAGTTTAAGGAGATTGAGTTATATGTTGAACATGAGGTTGATAACCCTATAATTGTAAATGAAAATTTCCTGTTGACTATTGAGGAGGGTGATGTTGAAGGGATGGAAGTTGATGGGGAGGGTGATGATGAAGGGGTAGAATCTGATGGTAAAGGTGATCTAGAAAAGGTAAAATCTGGCAGGGAGGGTGAAGTAGGAGAGGTACAAGCTGATGGGGAGGGTGTGTCTGCTACTAGTATTGAGGTAGATGAGGATATTGGTATGGAAAATGGTGGACATATTAGTTTAGGGTCTACTATTGGAGAGGATAATGATAGTGAAGTTGCTGCTGATGAATATGCTGGTGATTTTTTAACATCAAATGGAGCGGATAATGTTGCTGATGAATAAGCTGGTGATTTTTCAACATCAGATGGACTAGATAATGTTGATGTTGCATGTAGTGGAGAAGAGGAGGATGGGAATGAGACTGAGGTATGGGACTCAGATGAACATGGAAGCTTGGTTGGGTTATATGAAGATAAAGAACATGAAGATCGTGAGAGAAGGAGGAGCAAGTTTCCCTTATATAATGATAAGTTAAAATTTAGTCTGGGAATGTTGTTTAATGATGGCAAACAGTTTAAGAGTGTAATTCGAAAGTACTCCAAAGAATGTAGAAGACAACTAAAGTTTATTAAGAATGAACCAAAAACGGTTGTTGTGAGGTGCATTTCTTCCCCTAACTGTCTATGGAGAATTAGGACTAGCTACAGTCCTGTTGCGAAATGCTCGCAAATAAAGACGTTTCAAGATGAGCACCATTGTTCAGTTAGTTTTAAGAATAAAATGGTGACTGCTGCTATGATTGCCCAACATTTTGAAGCAACTATCAAGGATCACCCTAAGATGAAGCTGAGGGAAATTCAAAGAAGATGTGTTTCTGATATGCATGTAAATGTGACCATTGACTATTGTTATAGAGCGAAGAAAATAGTGAAGGAGAAAACAGTTGGGAATCCTAAGGAGGAATTTGGCTTGCTATGGGACTATGCTCATGAGTTAAGGTCAAAAATGCCAGGAAGAACAATAAAAATGGTTGTTCAAAGGGTGACAACAGACTCCCTTCTTCATTTTAAAAGGTATTATGTGTGCTTTGATGCACTAAAGAGAGGCTGGCAAGCAGGGTGTAGGCCACTCATTAGGCTAGATAGCTGCTTCCTAAAAGGCCCATTTAAGAGTGAATTTCTCACAACTGTTGGAAAAGACGCAAACAACCAAATGTTCCTTATTACATGGGCTATGGTTGAGGTAGAGTGCACTGATTCATGGGTCTAGTTTCTCAGTCTCCCATCAACTGATTTGGGCTTGGAAGATGGGTATGGGTACACAATCATCAGTGACCAACAAAAGGTTAGTAAATATGCAATTTTAAGCTTGGTATTATTTTTTAATCTGTTATTTGTATTTAACTAAAATTTTCTAACAATCTATCTCGTTCTTTAATTTGAATTAGGGCCTTGAGATTGCAATTTCTGACATACTACCAAAGGTGGAGCATAGGAATTGTGCGAGGCATGTGTTTGTAAATTGGTCAGGGAGGAAGTTAGGGAAATCTTATGAGTGTGATTTCTGGCAGATTGTGAAGTGCACGACTAAGAGGAAGTGTGAGGATCTATGTTTAGCACTGGAGAAGAAAGATAAGGATGCTTACGATAATTTGACAAAAAAGTCTCCAAAGATGTGGACTAGGGCATTTTTGGGGACTACTTGTAAATCAGATATAGTTGACAACAATTTGTATGAAACATTCAATTCAAGCATTATTGAAGCTAGGTTCAAAAGCATTATCAGAATGCTTGAGGATATTAGGACCAAGATGATGAGTAGGATAGTACAAAAAATAAAGTTATGTAATGGATGGAAGGAAAATTATGGTCCATTGGTGAAAGCTAAGTTTGATGCCAACAAGAAGGACTATGTAGGATGGCAACTGATATGGAATGCTAAAAATGGATGTGAGTTAAGGAAAGAAAGTTATCAGTATATAGTGGACCTAAGTCAAAGGATATGTAGTTGTAGAAGTTGGCAAATTAGTGGGATTCTATGTTCCCATGCATGTGATGCCATGTATCACTTAGGGTTTCAACCAGATGAATATCTGCATGAATATTATCACATTGATACCTACAAGAAAGCTTACTCTTTTCCAATACAGCCTATAAATGGGCCACATGATTGGGAAAAAAGTGGTATTCAGCCAGTGCTACCTCCTATTGAAAGGAATATGCCTGGGAGGCCCAAAAAGAATAGGAGGATGGCCAAAGATGAACTAAAAAAATTGAAGCATGGTCACTTGAGTAGGAAAGGTCTACTCATGACCTGTACTTAATGTGGCCAACATGGCCATAACAAGCGGTCTTGCACAAATTTGAAACAGGTACAGTGTTGTTCTTCAGTTAAATATGTTGAGTAAATTTTTTATTTTATTTTGTCTAACCAATGAT
The DNA here is from genome assembly GCA_008044935.1 of Gossypium turneri. Lineage (NCBI taxonomy): Eukaryota > Viridiplantae > Streptophyta > Magnoliopsida > Malvales > Malvaceae > Gossypium > Gossypium turneri. The sequence goes on from CP032577.1 coordinate 5,124,253, forward strand.
TATGATCCATTTTTTGCAGCAAGATGCACAACCACCTAAACAAAAGGGGAAATCTTCCATTAAAATATCAACTACCTTAGATAAATCTAAGGGAAAGCAAACATTTTGTGTAAGTTTCTTCCTTTTACTATTGATATGAGTTATTTTATATATTGTTCATATTAATATAAAATACTCTTGTAGTCTGGTAGAACCACAATGAGCATGACGACAGCTTTATGCCAAGATGGTAGTGGACAATCTTCTTCAACACCCAAGTCGCGAAATAACAAGCGAAAGGCTCCTCTCGACCACTTGGGAACACAAGAATCAGTTGCAGGAAACATGAGTAAAGCATCATTATTTTGTTTTGAATGACTTTTGATGTTTGTCTTATGATTCAAAATGATAACTTGCTTTTGAACTTGTGCCATAATTCATTTATCTATTTGTATATATTTTCTATTTTACAGGACCATCTCGCGACAGCTCGTGATCCAAAAAGTAAGGTGTAAGGTATTTTGCCTACAACATTCTGGTTTTGGAACAGAAGATGGTAGTCACATTTTGAGCCTACAACATTCTAGTTTTGGGATATACCATTGCTGAATGTTATTTTTTTGTATTGAAAACCAATATGTTGGTTTTTTTTTTGGTTTATGTATAGCTCACTCACATTTTGGTTTTTGGCTGGTATAGCGTTGATGGTGTATAGGGTGAATGGTGTATAGACTAATCATATGCATTTGTAAAGTACATTTATCCAAATTGCAATGAGGAAATCATATGCATAAATGATCAAATTTGTCCTTTTAGTCTTATGTTTATTGTCACTGCATTATTTATTAAGCTAAATTAAATTAGGCATAAACAACAAATATTGGTTATTACTTCCAAGCATAATGTTAAATTACATAAAAAAAACAACCAATATTTTTCAATCAACATTTGCAACTGCTAGTTGCATATGCCTCTTACCACTACTGCCAAAAAAGAAACCTATGGTGATACATACAATACATAACATAGAGCAAGAAAATAATATCTTATACATTAACTTCTTTTTCTTGATAACTTTAATTTTTTGTTTCATGGTCAACATTTTGTTCCTTAATGCTACTTCTCCTTCAACACCACAAATTGATCTACTTCCTTCAAGCTCAATGACAACAGCACTACTACCACCATTATGGTTACCATCAAATGCAACCAAATCCATAGCATTCTTTCTAAGTGCTAAATTATTCTTCAAAAGATTTTGTTCACTATCACGCAATTGACGCAGTAACTCAATCATACGGTCACACATTTTCTCATCATACGACTTGAAGAAATCACAACCACCATCCTACAAACAAATCCCAATTCAGCCAAATTGAAATAATCCAAAATGAAAACAAAACAAATATTGAGATTTATGAAATCATCAAAATTGAGCTCAAGCTCAATTTGCAAATAAAAATTCTTCACTTACCCGAAAATCTGAACAACCATAAAATCTCCTCCCCGGATTTAAATCGCTCCATGAAGTGTCTCTTGGAGCTAACTTATTGCAGTGATATTTTACTGTTGGTCCATCGTAGGTATACTCCTTTTGCGATGAAGTAACATCATTTGCATATGGCGATTTTTCTTCGAACCATGCGTTACCCAACCTCTAGACTGACTATTCGAACTATGTGAATCCATGATTTCAGATGACAAGGAAGAAAATAAAAATTTCTGGAAAGATTAAGGGTTTCACGATTTGGTTCTAAGGGATTTCACGATTTCGTTTCTAATAGTTTTAGGGATTCAACAATTTGATTTGTAAAAGTTTTAGGGATTTCAAGAATATTTTGAAATGCTAATGATTTAGGGATTTCAATATTTAGGGATTTAGGGATTTAAATATTTTAAGAATTCAATAAAGATTTTGGAGGTTAGGGATTTGGGGAATTTCACGATTTGTGTAACATCCCTAACCCTTATTTGTCACTGAAATAGGGTTACGGAGCATTACCGAACTTTACGAATTAAATACGGACATTTCCTAACCTTTGTTACACATACTAAGAATCAATCACATAACACTCATATTGTCCCTTAGATGGACCCTCGAGGCCCAATATTCACCTTAGAAGTGAATCCAGATTAAACCGGGTACTTAGGGATTTTTTTCCAAAATCTCAAAAATTTCTTAGAAGCAAGGAACACGCTCATGTGGCTAGCCGTGTGAGCCATACGGCTAGGAGACACGCCCGTGTCTTAGGCCGTGTGTGCATTTGATATAAGGTATACGGCCATATCCCAGCCTGTCCTTACTCATGTAACTCTCTGACTTGGGTCACACGGCCAAGTCACACGCCCGTGTGCCAGGCCGTGTGGGTAACTAATTTATGAAATTAAGGTGCAAGGGTCACACGGCCAGACTACACGCCCATGTGCCAGGCCGTGTGTCACACACAGCTGAGACACACGCCCGTGTCTCTGCCCGTGTGGACAAAAATAGGTCATTTTAAGGCCACTTTTCTCACCCATTTTGACATTAACCTGCACTTAACATTCACATACACCAATATATCCCAACCAAGCAATCAATACAAACTAAAACATATTCTCAACATGACATAACATCACAAATATTTCATTTACTTATACTTACCTATTTAACTCATTTCATTGATTTATCAAATTCTACTACTAATTACATAAACATACATACAATATATATATCATTCACAACCACATTTCAAATTATATAATTGCCAATTCAACCCTATACATGCCATATAAACCAAAATTTACATTGCAAAAACTATCGGATTAAACTGGATAATGTAGCTTGATGTGTTGATCTGATCTTCCGATTACATATTAATCTACAATAATATTAAACAACACGAGTAAGCTTAATGAAGCTTAGTAAGTTCAATAGGTTAAACATTGATCTTATCGAACTTAATATAATATAATAAATTAAATTGTAAATAAATCATACATTTTTCCCTGTCAAATACAATATAATCAATAAACACACTTCCTTCAGATCAATATCAATAATAATCTATAAATCTTTCAATTTAATTACATAAGTCTCTTACCATTTCTTACTGAATCGAAGAACGGCTTACGAATGTGAGTATATCGTTCTTTTAGTGCCATAGTCCAACTATGGTTGTAACACCCCTTACCCGAGACCGTTGCCGGAGTCGAGCATGAGGCATTACTTGACTTAACTTAAAAGTTCGGGGCATAAAAATTTACTTTCAAAATTAATTTCACCATTCACAATAAAGCTGTCCACCTATGCAGCAGTTACTAAATTAATTATAACTCAAGATAGGAAACTCAAAATTCAGATCCGTAAATTTTCCTTGAAATTAGACTCACATATCTTTTTACCATAAAATTTTCAGAATTTTTCGTTCAGTCAATTAATATAGTTTATTAGTTAAAGTCTCCCCTGTTTCACTGATCGACTATTCTGACCTCTAGTCACTAAAATTCAATTATCTCTTTGTACAGACCTCATATGGTGCTTCCACTTATTTCTACTGAAAGTAGACTCATTAAGGAATCTATACATATAAATTATAACTCAAAATTATTTCTGTAAAATTTTTAATGAATTTCTAAAGTCAGAACAGGGGACTTCAAAATCATTCTGACCCTGTTTCACTAAAACTAAAATATCTAAAAATATATAACTCTTTTGCTTACTCTACTTCTTCCATGTGAAATTAGACTCATCCAGATTTAATTTCATATCTCACTCAACTTCTAATTCTATTTCCACTATTTTTGATGATTTTTCAAAGTTACACCAATGCTGCTGTCCAAAAACTGTTCCATTGAAATTTTTAAAAAAAATTCAATATAACCCCTTTTATATTTATCTAACCTTCCCTGCAAATTTCAAATCACAACCAATTCCATTATTTCAACTACGTTATTTGAATACTAATGAAGTTCAACCATTCAACCATTTCAAACTAAAAACATGTATTTTCAAGATCTAACACAACCCTCACATTCAAATTTACTTTGCATACTTAGTCATTCATTCTATTACTTTTTACTTCAATTCCTTATACATGCCATATAAATCCAAAAAGTTGTTTAACAAAATCTACCGGAGTAAATCTGGATAGTGTGATCCTTGGTGTAGATCCGATCCTCCGAATGTATAAATACGTCAATCTACAAGCAACAGTAAACACACACAAGTAAGCTTATAGAAAGCTTAGTAAGTTCATAGGCATAAAACATAAATCTTACCAAACATTTGTACACTTATACAATATACACCATTACTAAGTTTACCTGTCAACCACAATCTTTGGTGAGTTCCTTGATATAACTCACTACTACTTATTCCTTTACCATAATTCCTCCGGGCCCATTTGTCACTTACCATCCTTGATCAGAATTAAGGAACGGTTACGGAAAATTGAGTACTTCACTTTCACTTTGCCAAAGTATAACTTTGGTCTTACGTATGATCACTTGGCATTTGTCCATGATCAGATAAGTGTAGCTAAGCTACCACTTATCACTTTGTCACTTGATCAGATAAGTGTAGTACTTATCACTTTTTCACTTGATCAGATAAGTGTAGCTGAAGCTACCACTTATCACTTTGTCTCTTGATCAGATAAGTGTAGCACTTATCACTTTGTCACTTGATCAGATAAGTGTAGCTAAAGCTACCACTTATCACTTTATCTCTTGATCAGAAGTACTCAAATCCGGCGTTTCACTTAATTTGATCATTTATTCGATTTTCGCATTTTTATTTTATTCTCATTTCAACAATAAATTCATTTCATCATACATTATATAATTCATGAAATTAACATTTAATCATCAAATTTCAGCCATATGAACTTACCTGGGTCGATTTGCTGAATTTGTAAAAGTTCAGGGACTAATCAGCTACTTTTTCTTTTCCTCGACTTGTTTCGGGTTCTCGATCTAAAATGTAAATTTATTCATTCATCAGCATATAATTCTATTCTAATTCATTTCACAATTTATGCCCTTAAATTTTCGAAATTACACTTTTACCCCAAACTTTACAGTTTTTACAATTTTGTCCCTACTCAATTACCCCTCAATTGATCTAATTTTTCTCAATTAACACCTTTTCCAACTATTTTAGACCACTACATAGCCTTTCATATTCAAAACCGCAACACCAAACCCTAACTCCAAACTTTTTCACAATTAGGTCCCTAAAATCAATTTCTATCAAAATTACTTCATAAAATCATCATATAATAAAATTAAAGTTTTAATTCTATGATAATTCATCATAAAATTCCAGAACTCACTCATGGTAACTTTCAAAATCATTCATAGAATCAAAACTAATGAATTCAATAGTTGGACCTAGTTGTAAAAGTCACAAAACATGAAAAATTACAAAGAAAAAGCAAGAATTGAGCTTACATGATATAAAAATATGAGAAACCAGCTTGTTTCAGACTTCCTATGGCGTTTTTGCTGATAATTTATGAAGAGATCTCTAGATTTTTCACTTTTATCTTTGTTTTATATATTTAATTTGTAAAATTTCCCATTTTGCCCTTATTTCTCCTTACTTTCTGCTGATTTTTCTTGCCCAACCGTCCAGCCCACAAACTTTAGGCCTAATTGCCTTTTAAATCCCTCCTTATTAGTCACCTAAGCTATTTAATCACAATTTAACACATTTTACACTGTTTTCAATTTAGTCCTTTTAGTTAATTAACTATCCAAACGTTAAAATTTTCTAACGAAACTTTAATACCAACTCAATGACACTCTATGAATATTTCTAAAAATACTTATGGCTCGGTTTAAAATCTTTGAGGTCTCGATACCTCGTTTTTGATTTTAATTATTTTAATATTTATTCCTAGTACACTGTTCACTATTTCAAAAATTTTCCTAACTTCTCATTTACTTATTCTCAGTAAATTAATAATATTTTCTACTCATTTGTCAGATTTAGTGATCTCGAATCACCATTCTGACACCACTGAAAATTCAGGCCATTACTATGGTCTTAAACATGCATTGTCATGCCCTGCCATGGTCTTACATTTGTAGTGCCATAACCCAGTTATGGTTTTATCATCAGAATGCTATAACCCAGCTATGGTCTTATACATGTATATATACTACCATGGTCCAACCATGGTCTTATATTCAAGGTGTCATAACCTAGTTATGATCTTTTCATTAAAATGCCATAGCCCAACTATGGTCTTACATTTAAATACTGCCATGGTCCAACCATGGTCTTATTCGTCAATTCATTCTTTGCCATGGAACGATCGTATTCAATCTTGCGTTCTACTCATTTTAAACATTCAATTCAATTTTCATACTTTTACAACAAAATATTAATAAATATATTATACCATTCCCAAATTAATAAATAATCATAAAATTTTAACCATATGAACTTACTTGGGTTGGATTATAAAATTGGTAATAGTTCAGAGACTACTCGGCTAATTTTCTTTTTTCTCATTGATCTACGAGCTCTTGATCTAGAATGTAAAATTTTTCATTCATTACCATATATTTCAATTTCAGTCCACTTCACAATTTATACCCTTCAAATTTTGAAATTACACAATTACCCCAACTTTTACAATTTTTGCAATTTAGTCCCTTACCAATTAACTCATCAAATGAGCTAATTTTTCTCAATTAACACTTTATCTAAATATTATAAGCTATTACACATCCTTTGATAAATAGAATTTAATGTCAAACCCTAATATTTAATTTTCTTCACAATTAGGTCCTAAAATCAATTTCTATTGAAATTTCTTGATAAAATCATCATATAACAAAATTAAAGCTTCAAATCCATGTTAATTCATTATAAACATCCAGCAGTCATCAATGGTAACTTTCAAAATTACCCATAATATCAAAAACTAATGAAATAGATAATTGGACTTAATTGTAAAAGTCCCAAAAACATAAAAATTTCAAGAGAAAAGCAAGAATTAAACTTACATGAAGTAAAATATAAAAATCAGCTTAAGAAGCTCTCTAATTTCTGTTTTTGGCTGAGAATTGAAGAAGAATTGCCCAGAAATCTTTAGATTTCTTTTTATTTAAGCTTAATTTCACAAAATTTACAATTTTGCCCTTAAATCACCTAATTCCAAGATTTTTTTCTGCTTATGCCGCCTCAGCTATTCTTTGGGTGTCTAATTTCCCTTTTATTCCTCCCTTATTTACCATTTATGCTATTTAATCACTTTAGCAAGTTTTGCATTTTTTTCAATTTAGTCCCTTTTAATTAATTAACTATCAAAACGATAAAATTTTCTAACAAAACTTTAATACTACTTTAATGACACGTAAATATTTATAAAAGTATTTACAACTCAGTTTATAAAATCAAGGTCTTGATACATTATTTTCAAAACCAATTAACCTTCTAAACTCAAATCACTATTTCACAAATCTTTCTAAAATCACATTTAACTCGTAAATACTAAATAATAAAATTTATGAGCTTACTCATCGGAATTGGTGACTTCAAATCACCATTTCTATTACCACTGAAAATTCAGGCTGTTACAATTTAGAGATTTTAGAAGTTGGGAAAAAGTATCGAATTTGGGGGTTTGGGGATTTAGGGTTTTTTTTGTTTTATGATTATTAAATTTGTTTAATTTTTTTGCCACGTCAGCTTATTTATTTTAATGTCAGCCACGTCATCAGTCAACTGGAACGCCACGTAGACCATTTTTTTTACCGGTTATTGACTAACAGTTAGCTGACGGTTACCGTTTCAACTGAGTTGATGTCTGAAAAATCCGTTACACGAAGAGCCGATTTCAGAAAAAAAAAGGTTAGAGGCAAATATCCAAAAGCCCCCAAAGGTTGTGGGATTTTTTTGCAATTATGCCTTATACTGACTTGGTGTTTAAGGGCTAAACTGAGCAGAAATTTCAAGACCTACTGGGTTTTACTTACAGAACCTCAAAAATTTAATGTAAGATTTGATTTCACAATCATCGTATAGAATTTTCTTCGTTGCAATTGGGCCCTTAAACTGAGAGATTCAAAAGAGTGAAGAAGACAAAGATTGGATAAAGAAAAAGAGAAGGAAGAAATAAAAACAAAAAGAAAAAGAAAGATGTATGAACATTGGGAAAATTTTGAGGGGGTTGATAGATGAAAGAAAGAAGAAAATGAAAAAATGTAGAAGCAAGGAAATATAATAGGATGTCACATAGCAAAGTTTTAACGGCGTTAGTATCTGGTACCAATATAGTGGATGGAAAAAAGTTTAGATACTAATCTGAGACAAAAAAACAATAAATACTAATTTAAGAGAAGTTGACAAATTTGGATAACAAATTTATATTTAATCCTTTAATTTAACTTTTTAAAAATGGATTCTCAACCCGGTTTATCAACACATGAGCCGGTGATGCAAAGCCAAGGGTTTTTTACCAAAATAATTCAAAAAAAATAAAAAAATTCTAAAATAGTATAAATTTTTTTTATTTACCAAAATGGTATAAAAAACAAAACAGTTAAAAAAAAGCTATCGAAGGAGGTGACAGCACCCTGGTGGAGGGCCTGCCACAGGCGGCACCAGTGGTGCCAGTGGCAGAGGCGGCACCAAAGGTGCCACTGCCACAGGCGGCACCAGCCCTTATATTGGATTAGGGGGACCATTCGGTTGGAGAGAAGAAAGAAGAAGAAGAAAGAAAGAAAGAAAGAAAGGAAAAGAAAAGAGAAGAAGAAAAAAGAAAGAAAGAAAAAGAAAAGAAAGGAAAGAAAGAGAGAAGAAAGAAAAGGAAAGGAGAAGAAGAAGAGGGAGGGAAGGAAAAAGAAAGAAAAAAATAAGTAAAGGTAATTTTTTTGTATTATTTTAATTTTTTTGTAATATTTATGTAAAAAATTTATGTTATGTACATTATATGTGTTTTATTATTTTATTTAGCATATATATTTTATGAAATTTATTTAGCATGCAAAAACCCATGTTATGTACATTCTATGTTGATTAGATAAATTTTTTATGAAATTTATTTAGCATGTTGTAATGAGTTTTTTTAGAAAAATAGTATTAAAAATAAAATAATAAAAAAATATGTTTAAGAAAACATAATATGTGAAAAGAATGTAAAATAATAAAATACGAAAGTAAAATATTTTTTGAAAGTAATAAAATCCGAAAAAAATACGAACAAAGGGCCGAAATAAGGGTTTTTTACTAAATTAATGCATTTCAAACATAATGTACTAAAATAAAGTAAAATAATAAAATACGAAAATAATATATTTTTTGAAACAATGAGGCTTCGGTAAAAAAATACGAACAAATGGCCGAAATAAGGGTTTTTTACTAAATTTATTTAAAAAACACACTAAATTAATACATTTCAAACATAATGTACTAAAATAACGTAAAATAATAAAATACGAAAATAATATATTTTTATTGAAAGCAATAAAATTCAGGAAAAAATACGAACAAAGGGCCGAAATAAGGGTTAATTTTTTAAATTTATTTAAAAAACACACTAAATTAATACATTTCAAACATAATGTACTAAAATAATGTAAAATAATAAAATTATAAAATAATATATTTTTATTGAAAGTAATAAAATTCGGGAAGAAAAATAAGAATAAAGAGCCGAAATAAGGGTTAAGTTTTTAAATTTATTTCAAAAACACACTAAATTAATACATTTCAAACATAATGTATTAAAATAATGTAAAATAATAAAATTAGAAAATAATATATTTTTATTGAAAGCAATAAAATTCGGGAAAAAAATACAAACAAAGGGTCGAAATAAGGGTTAATTTTTGAAATTTATTTAAAAATATACTAAATTAATACATTTCAAACATAATGTACTAAAATAATGTAAAATAATAAAATTAGAAAATAATATATTTTTATTGAAAGTAATAAAATCCGGGAAAAAAATACGAACAAAAGGCCGAAATAAGGTTTTTTTTAAAAATTATTTAAAAAAAACTAAATTAATACATTTCAAACATAATGTACTAAAATAATGTAAAATAATAAAATTAGAAAATAGTATATTTTTTAAAGTAATAAAATCGGGAAAAAAATACGAACAAATGGCCGAAATAAGGGTTTTTTACTAAATTTGTTTTGAAGTTACATGCATCGCAATGGCTCGATTGATTAATGACGATCCTCACAAATCTGATGCCGCTAATAATATGGTAATATATTATTATGTGTTAATCACGGGTTCTATTAAAAAAGGATATATGTAATATATAGAAATAAATCATGTTATCCTAATATTTATTTTCTGGAATTTAACACTATCAGGGCTCATACCGCGTATTAAGGGGCCGGGTGAATGGTATAGGATATCTTCCGGATTCACGATTGATGCCATACTTGGAGCGAGTTGGATTCGAGTCAGCAGCATTGATCCGGACGTTCGACTTGCGATATGATTTAATATCTGCCCTAGTGGAGCGGTGGCGCCTGGAGACCCACTTTTCATTTTCCATGTGGGGAGTGCACAGTGACCTTAGAGGATGTTGCACTGCAGCTTGGGCTCCCAATTGACGGGAGTCCCATAACGAGAATAACTGTATTTACTGAGCCGGCTGCACTATGTTATCAGCTACTAGGAGACTCGCCAAACGATGATGAGTCAAATTTTACGGGCTTGAAATTTATATGGCTAAAAGCCAAATTTAAACAGTTATCAGCTAATGCCATTGAAGGAGAGTTGATGTGCACTGCTCGAGCGTACATCATGCATATTATAGAGGGAGTACTGATGCCCGATTCAAACAATAACAAGGTTCATATCATGTACTTACCCCTATTAGCTGATTTGACCAATGTTCGCTCGTATAGCTGGGGCTCCGCCGTTCTGGCAGTGCTGTATCGGGAGCTTTGTCGGACGACAAAGCCTTCTGTTGTAGATATGGGCGGATGCCTTACATTGTTGCAGTCCTGGGCGCTTTATCGGATGCCATTTTTGGCATTGGTTACTCACCAACCATATGTTTATGCACTAGTTAACAGGTGATAAAATATAACTTGTCATTAATTGTAGTCATACTATATAATTTAATGTTACAAACCATTTTATATTTGTTTTTGTAGGTATTTATCCGGGTATTAGGAGGTCGTACACTGTCTCGATATACCGACTGATGATCAAACAACATACCGGAGAAGGGGTAAGCTATTCTAATATTCGTGACATCTTACTTTCTATATATTACTCACACTGTGTTAAATTATAATCATGTTATTAATCATGCAGTTTATATGGATGCCATATTGTAGACCGAAAATTGCAGCTATGATACCCTCGTCTGCCTACGTTCATTCTCAAATGTGGTGCACTAATGTACCAATTATAAATTTCAATATAGTCGAGTGGTACCATGGGGATCGAGTGCTACAACAGTTTAGTTGCGTCCAATATATCTCAGATCTGCCATGCGATGTGGGGGTGGTTCACGACATCAACAAGAGAGGAAAATCGCAGTTGGATTGGGGGTTAAGTACATAAAATTTGTTGCGCTGTGGAATGATCGGATGGGTCGAATACCTCAGATGGTTATGGCTTCCGATTTGCAACCATCATTAGAGTACATACAATGGTACTCTAGTTGCGGAAAGCCATATCTACTTTGAGGGTAGTCGACTGTAGTCCCCCCGCACATGCAACCTGGAGGATCGTACCCAGCAGCCCCCATAGAGGCGAAGCTTATAGCAGATCATGATCTCGAACCAGAGCCAGAGCCGGAGCCCGAGCAATTACATTCACATGGGGATTCACATTACTATCATCCAGATTTGGCGAGCAATGACTATTTTTCGAGCTTGTCATGGGGCGAATACGCATACGAGTTTGATATCTTTAGATCTTACCCGCCATAGTACAGCACTCCCAGCCCGTATCTACAGCATCATGAGACTCCTTCCGATTCAAGTTCGTCAATGTCGATCAAGCCACATGATTTTTCCTCTATGTTTAGCACACCCCCACCTGCCCCTAATGAGGATGTTGGTCGTCACGAACACCCACAACGTGACCGTCAACCTCTGCATAGGTATACCCCTAGGACCACACCATCGAACCATCAATTTTAGGGGTTTATTGCACTTGTTGTACATTACAAAGTTTGTAATTTTTGTATAAATTTAATTATTCTAATTTTAGGTATGCTTACTATAGAACTTTTTTTCCCTTTTTGCATTATATTAAAGCTGAATTTAATGTTAAATGGCTCCATTTTGGATATAATTTTAATTATTCCAAATGAATTATACTTTTTATAACTTAATTTGGATACAATTTAAGCATATGCATAAGCATAAGCATAAGCAAATAAATAATTTTAATTATTCCAAATGGGTGTTACAACAATATTGCAACATTATAACATTACACATAACAATTTTACAGCATAAGCTCAATTTCAACCCGATCCTGACAACTGTCCAACATGATAGTTTTGCTGAGGGCATTTATTCCGATTATGACCACTTAACTTGCATATTCTACAACGCTTACCGTCGGATTTCTCCCTAATGTCCATTTCATTATGGATTCTGAATGATTGTAGACGACCTCTTGGATTCCTGCGTAGCCCTTTGTCTGGGACAAGCTCGAAAGTCGTCGGAGGCACCTCCCACGTAGACAGGTCAGGCAGGACGGGGAACTCATTTTCCTAGACATGCAATGTGCGCTCGAGCGTGTACACATTTCGACAAATTGTTCAACATTAAGGTTCACTTTAGCACACGTTGCCACGACATGTGCACATGGATAATAAAGTGTTTCGAACCTCCTGCAGTCGCACCATCTGTTCCTGAGATCAACTCTATAGGACCTAGGTGGTATACCGGGTTGACGACCGATGGTCTCAGTAACTCAAAATGTTTCCAGACGTCGTGAATATATTTCTACATTCATCGACCTCGCCATCCGATGGTTTGCAACCATTGCATCCCTGACATCTTCGACAAACACGTGTCCCGCCTCCATTTGGTCGACTTGTTACTGACCCATTCTTGGCATCAAGGTAGCCAACTTGTAGAATGTAGCCGAGAAGACAGATGCAATCGGAAGATGTCGTGTTTTCAACAACATAGCGTTGACCCCTCTACTAAGTTTGTGGTCATTTGACCATAACAAAAACCCTCGTCAAAACTTTGAGCCCATTGCCACGGCTCCATTGTACCCAACCATTGTCGAAAAGATGTGTTTGTTTGACCGTCCATGTCACTCTCAAGTCGAATCATTCTTTGGCGGAAAATATGTGGCTCTAACTCGTACACTGTACATGTATTAAGAAAAGATAAGTTCTAGTAACTCGATAACATAAAACATTACAACTTATATTGAAAAGATAAGGTTATCATTTACCCATTGCCACTACTTGTCTCTTCCAACCTGCATTCTTATAATCTTTATGGAAGTTAGCCGCAATGTGACGGATGCAGTAAACGGATCTCCATGGCACACCGAAATGCCTAATTGCTACAATTAAACATTTCCCTCTGTCAGAGATGATGCAAATATTATCGTTGCTAATAACATATCTCCGCAGGTTGGTAAGGAAGAATTCCCAAGATTCCAAGTTCTCTTTATCTACGATGGCAAATGCTATCGGGAACACGTTTCTATTGTCGTCTTGAGTAACCGCAAGAAGTAGGATCTGTGTATATTTTCCATATAGCTAGGTCCCATCCACCTGCACAAATGGCTTGCAGTAGGGAAATGCCCGCACACATGGATCAAACGTCTAGAACAGCCGATGGAAAATTCTTTTTCCTGGCTGTAATTGGTCGTCCGGGCCGTAATAAGGTCTTGTCTGTAACTCAATCACAGTCCCCGGTACGTACTCCCACATAGCAGCTATCTATCCTTATAGCTCGTGATACGACGAATCATAATCCCCATATAATTACTCTATTGCCATCTGTTTAGCTATCCACGCCTTTCGATATGATACTCGATACTGGAATTATGCTTGTATTTCGGCAGTCAGTACCGAAACTTTAATGGTTGGCATGCCCTTCACTATTAGCGTGATACACATACAGATAGTTTTCAAATCAAGTTTTCGATAATCTTCTGCCATACGTGTTGATGTGCATGTATGAGGCCCAATAAATTTTCGTATCTCCCACATCTGCGAACTTTGAATGAACGCAGCTCGTACTCGCCAATTGCAACCTTCCGCTGCCTTCCAACACTCCCCAATATATATTATCAGTTAGACACTACGACTTTACAATCCACTAATATGTTCATGTTATACCGTTTAATAGCAAGTACGCACTCTTATTTACTTTCGAATCTCTGGCCTACGAATAACTCTTCATGATCAGAATTGACGGCCAGCCGGTGAGCGAGAACTATTTCAGAGTACTCCGAGAACTCAGCTACATGCGCTGCGTCGGGGTCTATGAGTGACATGTGTGTCCTAGGATTATTGTGTATCAAAATACGTCGCATCTGGTTCCCGACTGAAGAAGCGTTAATGTTTTCATCGTTATTCACATCTTCATCGTCAATATCATCAAGTACATCGTCCACATCGGGATCACTGTCACTATTGACCTCTTTACCACAATGATCGCTATCATCATATCCATCATCACCAACCACATCAATATCGAGTGTAATATTTAGATCGATACCGATCCCACCTATAGTCGATTCACTATCAACGTACGATATTGGAGCCACCATCCACGGTTCTTGAGCTCCGTGTTCTTCACCATATGTATTGACATCTTCATTTTGCTCCATACCGGCTAACTCAACAAATAAGTGAATCGGTGCATTCTTGTCACTCTCATTCCCACAATAAAGAGCGACCATTGTCTCCACGTCTTCGTCGTCTACAAGTTCCATTTCGGTGAATTTGATCAGATTTGTCGAAACTGGAAACTTGTAGAAAATTTTTGATATCCTTTTCCCACAACGTCTAACAATTTTTGCATTAATCCTTCCCTTCATATCATCCAACGAGACATTTCTATTAAATCTCATTGCTATTTGTTGCCGACATTTAAATATACATCCAACAGTTGTTGTCAAGATGATTCCATCGAAATAAACGCATACAAAAAATTTATCATCCATCTTCAATATTCAATCTGTCAAAAAATAAACAAAATTTCAAAAAACAATTTCGAACAGTAAAAAAATTACTTAAATAAAAAAATTAATGTTTCAATATGCAATTTTTTCATTCTTAAGCTCATACTATTTCAGTTATCATTTTGTACATGAACAACGTTTAACCACTAATCCTAATGACTAACACAATAACAATAATAATAGTTTTTTACTCAAAATAATACTAACTAACAATAATAATTAGGGTTTTACTAAAAATAATAACTAACAATAATAATTAGGGTTTTTACTAATCCTAATAACTAACCATAATAATATTAGTTTTTTACTAACAATAATACTAAGTAACAATAATTATTAATAACTAAACCCTAAAAACTAATAATAATAATACTAGCTAAAACCATAAATTTAAGTTTTTATTAATCTTAATAACTAACAATAATAACTAAACTAACAACAAAAAATAATAAAAATTATACAAAAAACATAATAACAAGATAATCCATTATATTTTAAAAAAATACCTTATTTTTTCTTTTTTTTTTTCCTTCTTTTCTCTCTTTTTCTGACACCACCTTCTTCTTCTTCTTCTCCTTCAACTGGGCTGAATCGGGTTAAATAATTGAAGTGGTGACGCCTCTGCCACAAGCACCATTGGTGCTGCCTGTGGCAGGCCCACCATTCAGATTTTAACTATTTTATTTATTTTTTGTACCATTTTTATAAATAAAATAAAAATTATACTATTTTGATATTTTTTTTATTTTTTTAGTATTATTTTAGTAAAAATCCCCAAAGCCAAGGGTAACAATTCCCCAATTTATTTTACATAAAAAAGAATCCCAAACAATCCGCTTCGCGTACAGTTCTCGAAATTCGAAAACCAAAAGGAAACTACAAAACAAAATCCCCAAAAAGCTTTCGCCAATTGACAAGCGGGAGGGCGTGAGAATCATCCATCTTCTAAAGCAAAAATAATCTTTACATTTAATACAAAACAGGGGTTAGGGTTTTTTATTTTATTCTTTGATTTTACCCTCACGCTAGCTAGAATTGGAAGACCTCTAGAAGGCCGATCTTTCCTAGTGTTTCGGTTCCTTTCATTTTCTCGTGATTTGCAAAGATAAAGTGTTAGGGTTAGGGTTTTAATTAGCTTACAAAGATGTACGCTGATCGGGTGGAGGAGGGTGCTGGGAAAAGGTCGGTGAAGGAGAGACTCAATGGCAATTCCACCGGTAACTTCATTCCTCGGCGTCAAATCGCTGGCAAGAGGTTTGCTTGTACCTTCATTTTCTGTTTGTTTCGATGGGAAATCTGCGGTTATTTGCATTAATAGGAAAATTTCCTTTTTTTACTTATTTACTTGAAATGCAGTCATTTTTGTGTTTGTATTTTTGGATGATGAATCAATTTCGTAGCTGGGTTTGCCATTAATTTTTTAGTTTAAATATGATGTTGAAGATTTGAGATGGAGTTCATGAGTTGATTGGATTTTTAAGACAATTTGATAAATGGCTATTTATTTGAATTCGCAAAATTCAGGAGTTAGATTTGTCTTGTCGGGTTCCTAATTCTATAAAATCAAGTATATGATGCGTAGGACAGGTTGGGTCCTGGGTAATTGGGAACTGGAACTAGGAAGGGAGCTTTTTAAATTTTATCTTTCAATGTATGTTGGTTGCCCTGAAAATTATGAGTTTTTTATAACCATGGAGTATTTAGTCCTGTTTCTCATGGTGTTAAGAAAAAAAAATGGGGAAAGGACAACCAGTTTACTGATGTGGTTTTTGTTTTGACTTACAATTTTCTTATGGGCGCTTGTTGATTATGAACTTTGGAGTTTGTGATTTGAGCTTGTAAGCCTGTGATTTTGCCTCTTAGGTATCAATTTTGGTAAAATATATGCTTAAAGTAATGGTGATAGATTTTTAATTGATATCAGCTCACATCAGTTGAGTTTGGTTTATGTCACCTCATTTCCATCCAAGGAAGAAGTTGAGTTTGTTTCATATGCTCTTTGTGCCTTAATTCTTCTAACCTGTGAATGACTTCATGCCATCTATTTTGCAGACAGAGGCAAGATGACAAGTGGGAACATGATCTTTACCAAGAAGATGGACCTAATGTTTCAAGTATGGATTGCCTGACACAATCACATGCAACTAAAATATTGCTACTGTAGTTGGATGCAACTAAATCATCTCTATTTATTTTTGACTGTGTGTTAATGATTTGTGAAGATCGTAAAGTCGATGCTCGAGATCTTCGTTTGAAGTTGCGAAGGAAAAGTCTCCAAAATGTGTCTCAAAGTGGAAGGGGAACTCTCTCAGGTGTCCGTGATCTTCGTGAAAAATTATCTGGAACAATGAATGCACAGCCAATAAATGCTGATCCACGAAAACAAAAAGTGAAGGCTGCCCAACCAGCCAGGAAAAGCCTAGCGGTTGAAACTCCTGAACTAGATCCCAGGAGGGTTGCAAATACTCCAGCAAGAAAGAAGGCTAAGCAAAGCGTGAGTAACTTGTGCACTTTTTTTCTTTTTAGCATCTTCCCTTATATGTTGTATGTTTGTGTTTATTTATTTGTTTATATGACAAGCATGATACATGAAACCTCTGTTTTATCTTCTCTGTTCCTCCTGTCCTAGGTGTATGCCTTTGTGTGTGGAGAAGGGGTTAAAAAACTTGCCTTGTAATGTTATGCATATCCTTAATCCTTAGGCTTATTTACAATGGCTTTATTACATGGATATCCCTAGGGCTTTTTTTGAATTGTGGGCAAGGGGTTTAGAGACCTGCCATGTTGATCACATGGATATCCCTTGGGCTTTTTTTTTGCAATGCATGTTGAACTGAGTGAACTTGACATTGTCAGTTTTGTACTTTTTGTGCGTGTTTTTGGGGGGAGGGGGTCAGAAACCTGCCATGTCATGGCATGCATCTCGCCAGGGCTTGTTTACATTGGTTTGGAATGCTCAATGAAGTCAACTGATTGAAAAGTTGAACTGCCAACTCTGGATTGTGAACTAACATTTACATGAAATTGGAATCTGTGTTAAGCGGGAAATAAACCATGTTATGACTTATGATGTGTAATGCCTAGCTATAGATTGTGTGGAATATGCCAAAAAGAAGTTGACTAAGGGCTTATAGTTTTCTCTTAAATAGAATTGTAAATGTCCCCGAGTTTGCACTTTAATATTTCCTTTGGTTGTATCCAACATAAGAGGCATTTCTCCATCTTTTATTGAAGTGATGAAATTAGTCTTGCCAATATGTGCTTTCTAGTTATAATTTTTGTGTCTAAGCCATGTGCTTTCACATGCAGGCTGATACATCCGTGGAGGGCTTCCTCCAGTCCTTGGGTCTTGAAAAATATGCAATCACCTTTCAAGCTGAGGAAGTATGTAGTTTATGCTTCTTATGTACATTGTAAAATTGCCCCCCTCCCCCTCCTTTTTATTGTTTTACGTTATTACACAATTTAAATGAATTTCTGCATCCGTTATAAGACAAACTGTTTCTGCAGGTTGATATGACTGCACTTGTACACATGACAGATGGGGACCTAAAAGCTTTAGGCATACCAATGGTAACTTTAAACTGAACCCTCAAATATGGATGCAGTCATGCGATTACATTACATGCCCCCATTGTTTTATCTAGTTTTCAAGTTTGTGATGATCCAAATGTTTTCCTCTTTTGAAGAGCCAAGCCATACCTTAACTTTGCAAGAATGTCCTTTTTCTTCTGGACCTAGAAAATCCGTTTATTTTGGTCACTTTTCTTTAATTTCTTCTATGTGCATTTGATCATTTATGGGTATTATTGGAATTAACAGTTTATATGCAAGTTAATGCTGATCTCTTCAAAAGAAACTGGAATTTTTGGAACGTACAGATAATTAGTGCTGAAGAAGTTGTAGAAAATCCCTTACTTGTGTCAGTCACTATAATTCCATCTTTAAACCTATATAATGTATGTGCCTTTCACTTGTGGGCTTTTAAGAACTTCCTTCAACTATTAAGCCTTCACTCTTTATTTCCCCTATATTCTACTTGTTTTTCTCTTCCCTACACTTGAAGAATCTTTTCGTTTGTACCTGCAGGGCCCAAGAAAGAAGATAATTTTGGAATTGGAATCAAGAGCCTGATAATCAGAGTCTTAGCAAGTAGTCGTTGCCTGTTTAATCTCAAGATGTGTTAATGGCCAATCCTACAAGACTGTAAGGCTGTGTTTTGGGTGATAAGAACCTGCATATGTACCAATTCTTTTTGGTATTTTTTTTTTTTTTTGTTTAGTTTTATTAACAAAAATATGGCTTCACGGGCCTTTGTCATTGAAATGGAAGGATGGAATATTATTAGATTGAAAGTAGGGTAGGATGTTTCTTTGTTGCCAATTAGTGGCATTGAGTTAGAAAAACTTTAAACTGACATATGTGCTGCATTGCCTTCAATTTATATTTTTGTAAACTTTCTAAACTCTGAATCCCAGTGTTTGAGCTTTAACTAATGCGCTATGATAATGACAGTCGTGATCATACTAGTTTGTGTTTTATTTTTCCTCTAAAAATATCGAGATATCAAGTCAGCATGATACCCAAGGATTGGATTAAGACATATCACAAAAAAACATTTGATGATATGAAAGGTATGATATACGGAGTCCAAGGGTGCTCATTGTCAGGTGTGGGCTTGGGTTCAAGTTACGGTAGTCGAGTTTGTTATTCGAGTTTTATCCTGTTATTGTAATTTATAAAAAAAAAAAGTATGATATAATATTATAATAATTTTAACACAAACAAAAATAATGTGATTTTTAATTGGGTGTCTAAGATTCATTAATTATTAGCTAGGGTGTTAAGTATTAGTTGCAATTTGATGCATAGCATCTTTAAAAAAACATGGAGCTAATTGTAAAGATTTGTGTAACCATTTTTTTTTAAATTGAATTGGTGGTTGAACTAATTAGACCACCAATTCATCGGTTCAACCAGTTTAATTAAAAAAATTCAAAATTTAAAATAAATTAAAATTTCGGTTCAATTGGTCCAACCAGTGACTGATTTAAAATCGATCTCCTAACTAGTTCAAGTCCAACTAGTCTGATCTGATTCAAACAACACTATGTGTAACAACAACATGAATAATTAAATATATATTAAATATGCTCCAAATCAAATTTAAATTAACATTCAATATCTAAATTAATAGCTAACTTGATAGAATAATATAATTAATATAATATTAATATTTTAATGATTGAATTAGAATATTTTAAAGTTAGTTAAATTAACTTCAACAAGAATCATATCTATGATTCTAAATTAACTTTCTTTTTTTATTCATGCACTTCATTACAAGTTTTGATCATATATCTTTTTTTTTTTTTTACAACAGTCCCTTCCTAACCTATAAATAAGAGGATAATGCACTTCAGCACACTCGAACTCGCATCTTTCTGCCAGTGGCGAATCTAGAGGGGGCTGGCATGGACACCGACCCCCCTAAAATGTAAAATTGTTATTTAAGCTTTTAATTTTTTTTAAAAAAATTAAATTAATAAAGGTAAAATTGTACTTTGGCCCTCCTAAAATTATAAAAATTCGATTTTATCTTTTAAAAATTATAAAGATATAGACTATAAAAAATTAAAATTTCATTCGGCCCCCTTAAAAGGTTGTTTTGGCTTCGCCCCTGCTTCCTGCATTGACAGAAATGCTCATGTTAATTGAGCTAAGACTCAATCAATCTTAAAAGATATTATTATATTGTAAAAAAATTATGTTATAAACTTTTTAAATTATAGTGGGAGATTTTTCTTGAGAACAACTTAGTATAGATTTTTGTTTAGGGTTTACAGGTTGGAACCCAAGACATTGAGGTCGATTGTGATATTTTCCTAATTATTATTATTTATTTAAGATTTGAAAACTCAAAAATACCCTTATAGGCTATCTCTCGACATTTCGACATTGATGGCCCTAAGTAAACGATTACTTATCGCTCAATGAAATACATTCAATTAAATTTTTAGGCTTAATATCACTTTTAACCCCTGTACTATAATTAGATTATTATTTTGGTATCTGTACAATTTTTTATCATGTTAACCCTATATTGTCATTTTATCATACATGTTATTCCTTGGGGCGTAGCTCGGGGGCTGGCCCTAAAATGGAAAAATTTTCATTTAGACCATTTAAAAATTAGTAAAGGTAAAATTATATTTTAGCCCCCTTAAAATAAAAAAATTATTTAATCTTTTAAAAATTATAAAAATATAGGCTATTAAAATAAAAAAATTACATTTTTACTATCATAAAAATTACAATTTAATTTCGACTCCTAAAACTTTTTTCTGTCTTAGCCCTGATTATCCCAATTTGAATTTTTGTTAAAATTGATTCAAAATTCGGTCTTTTATCATTTTGTAATAAATGATATGCTACACGTGTAGAAAAAGCAAAAATTTTAAAATATATATTTTAAAAATCAATAAAAATCCATAACCCCCAAAAAACTCAAAACTTGGGAAATTATAAAAAAAAAACTAAAAATTCATAATCTAATTTAGAAAACTACAAAAAAAATTTTAAATTAATGAAAAGTATTTTTAAATTCCCCCAAGAATCACCTCATCCAATCACATGTTGTGTAAAAAGACAAAATTCTTTAAAAATATAAAAAAAATAACCAAAATTTTAAAATTAAAGTTGACTTATAGACTGAAAAATACTTTTAAAAAATAGAAATGATCAATATAATGAACCGACAAAATATAGAAAAATACATTCTATATAAATTTATTAAATACTTATTAGTAAAGCTAGAAATTTTTGGTAATTTTTATGAAAATTTTGATGTTTTAAAGAAAATTTAGTTACTAATAATGTAATTTATCCCTTTTCTTTAATTGTAAATCAATATTTCTTTGCGTGTGAGATAACAACAATGGCGGCCCCCCAAAGGTATATAATGATGGGGAATCAAACTGTTGCCAAAGAAGAAAGCAAGAAGGAAAAGAAAGTTCCAAACCCGAAGTTGCCAGGGCTTTCTAAGGCTTGGAATATGTATGAAATCCTTATTCACCATCCGATCTCATCGCATTTCAATCTTTTAACTTGTTGGGTTTTCTTTCAACAATCCTTTAAACCTCATTTTTCTTTCCCTTTTTTCAAATCACAATCTCAGCCTTTTTCTTGAATCCTGTAATCCATGCAACCCCAACAAGGTATGGTCTCATTCATTGATTCTTCTTCTTTTTGTTTAACTCTTTGTTAACCCCCCACGCTTTTCATTGTACAGCAGAAGTTCCGGCCATGGAAGTAAATATGAACTTGTTGGGGAAACTTGAATCGCTGGGGTTCCCACGGGCCAGAGCAGTTCGAGGACTTCATTATACAGGTGAGCTTTTTGAATGCAATGTGATAGATGCATTTACAATATTTTCCATGTAATGTTTTTCTTCTAAGAGCTTTTTTTTGGGGGGGTATGTTTTGTATGATTCTTTTGTTATGCACTGGCGCAGGGAATACTACAGTTGAGGATGCTGTAAATTGGCTCATTGATCATGAGAATGATGCAGACATTGACCAAATGCCCTTGGTATGGCCTTTTCACCTTCTTGATTGTGTTCCATCAATTACTTCAGGACATTTTAATCGACTTTTTATTGGTAAATATAGGAAAAAGTAATATGGAGCTTATTGTATTAAAAGTTAGATTACATTTTGCTAGCAAATTGTTTATTAGTCATTTCTGTTAAAAATTTCATTAATTTTTTATTATTAAAACTGCTCCTTGTAATTAGCATAAGTTATACATGCCAAATCATGTCTCACTGTCTTGTTATTCTATCGGCCAAGTCAGTTTTTAATAGTAAAAATAGATAGAAATTTTTAATACAAGGACCGATTTGTTCTCTGATTTAACCTACTATGCCCATTTTAAATAGAAGGGCTAAAATGCAATCCAACTCCTAATATAGGAGACATTATAATACTTTTTACGGTAAATATACCATTAGATGACTACTTGGTTTTAGGTTTTCAATTTTAATCTTATAAAATGTAGTTGTATTGATGCTCACTTAGAGTAGTAATAATTGGCAAGAGCAAATGCAAAAAAATTATCTTGGGTACAAAATTTTCGGGGTCAAAATAAAATTTTATCATTTCTTGAATTAGACGATACTTCGGATTAAGAGAGTTTTGAGGAGCTAAGGCCTAATCGGTCCCCTTGGATATAAGACATGTTCCTTTACAAAAATATTGATATACTTCGCATGAAAAGGCTTGAAAATGTTGAGATTTGGTTTTGTAATCAAAAGGTTTTCTTGTTTAATTAAACACAGGTGGTAATAAACTTGGATGTAGAGTCCCCTCAGCCAAATGATATCACAGAAGCAATAAAACTCAAAGAACAGGAACTAAGGTTTGCCTTTGAGAACTTTTTTAATCTGATTGCCTTCCCTTGGTATCAATGGCTGCCCTCTTTCTTTGATATACTTTGTTCTGTCTTTGATAAAACTCATATTACCCTTTTTCAATTCCTTTTCATGCTTATTAAGCTGCTCACTCTTAGGGATCGAGTTTGCATGAAGAACCGGGACGAAGAAAAGAAACTCGAACGAGAAAGGGAGAAGGTACTTCTCTAAACCTTCGTTTTCTTCGATTTTAGTCCACCTATATGACACACCTTTTTGCAGGAAAGAATTCGAGCAGGCAAAGCACTACTTGAAGCAAAGAGAATTGCAGAAGAAAATGAACGAAAACGGTTTGCATATACTCCATATATAAGCTCTTTTTCCTATACTTTCATAAAACAATGGTACCATTCATCATCAACTTCTGAATGTATAATATTATCAGCCTTTTAGCCTTACGAAAAGCTGAGAAGGAGGAAGAGAAAAGAGCAAGGGAGAGAGTGCTTAAGAAATTAGATTTGGATAAGGTCTGTTCTCCTTACTATGTTAATCTCGATATGTTCTCGAAATTGCTCGTGCTTCAAATGATTCTTGTAACTTCACAGTTAGCGCGAAAGCAAGCACTTGGATTGCCACTTGAAAACCGAGCAGCGAAACCGCCTCTACCTAGCATACAAGAAGAAAAGGTTTATATATCTTTCAAATTCTATGTCGAAACACAAGGAATGCTAGGAAATGTTATTGAGCTTGATTCTGTTTTAATTGCAGAGTTCCTTGCCTGTTAAGTCTATTACAAAGGCTGACCATATGAGAGAATGTCTAAGATCTCTGAAGCTGGCTTACAAGGTAAGCGTTTGGCTAACTATAATATGTTATAATCGGCTCCATGAATGACCATGTGCATGAAAAATGTAACTGAGGAAACTGGTTTATGGCACTGAATTTTTTAAATTACTGATGATCCACTAATTCTGCTAGACACTAATTGCTTGTTTTGAAAGCAATATCGGTTTAGTTTACGTTTGGTTTCAAGTAAAACTTCAGTAAAAGTACCATGGAGGCCCCGTACTAGGAGTCGGATTGCATTTTGTCCCCTCTACTTAAGAAATGGGCAAACTAGTCCCTATACATTAGATTAAAGAGCAAATTGGTCCATTCTATTAAAAATTCTATCCGTTTGTACTATTAAAAACTGGCGTGGTTGACGAAATAACCAAACAATGACACGTGACATGCTAGACATGCAGAGACCAATTTTTAACAGAAGGACCAGTTTGCTCTTTGATCTAATGTACAGGGACCAATTTCCCTATTTTTTTAGTGGATGGGTAAAATGCAATCTGACGCTTAGTACAGAGGCTTTCATGGTACTTTTACCCTCGAACTTCTAATCTTGAAGATATACAGATTTCCCATTTCCATTTTCATACTTTGAAGGCTTAAGCTGCATTGCCATTTTAATGTACTCTTTATCTAGTATATGTTACATTAAAGCAAACATGATTCCCTGCTTATTTTGATTCCAGGATGACAATGCTAAAGTTAAGAAAGCATTCCAAACACTGCTGATTTACGTCGGCAACGTCGCGAGGAGTCCCGATGAAGAAAAGTTCAGAAAGATCAGACTTAGTAACCCGAAATTCCAGGTAACGGTCCCATAATTTTATCTAGAATCGCATCGAGACCTTCCCTATGTTTTTCGTCTTTGTGACAACGAACTTCGCCTCAAACCAGGAAAGAGTTGGGAGCTTGAAAGGAGGGATCAAGTTTCTCGAGCTTTGCGGATTTGAGAGAAGTGAAGGGGACGAGTTCTTGGTTTTCCCTCGTGACAAAGTCGATGTGCAATCGCTTAACACGGCTGGTTCTATGTTAAAATCTGCATTGACAAATCCATACTTCGGTCTTCTTGAAAAGATGAAAGAAGATTAGAGTTGTAAATAATGTATAAGGTTTACAGTGATAATTTGGCTGAATGTGTAGCCAAATAATAATAATAATCCTCTCGACAAATAAACATTTAGCTCGTCCCAATAAATATCTTGAAAATTCCTTTTAAAAAATATTATGAATTCGGATTACTAATTAGATCTATTCAATACTACCATGCTAACATATAGGAACAGGTCAAAACTCAATGATTATATGAACTAGATTTAATTTTGCCCCTAACTATTTCTTTTTAGGGTTTATAAAATTTAATCTCTCTACTTTTAATCTAAATTAGACTTGTCTATGGGATAGGTTAGGCTTTATCAAAATTTTAGGCTCATTTGCTAGGTCTGGATCTAGTCTAAAAATGGGTTAAAATTTTGTTCAAGCCTGATCCAGATAAAAATGTTAAAACTCAAGCTCGATCCGACTTGAATTAATTTTTTTATATAATTTTTAAAAAAATATAATACATAAAAAATACTAATAACATTAAATAAATGTTTCCCAATAAATTGAAAATAAATTAAAAAATATTTTTACTTAAATAACATTAAGATAAATATAACTTAACAAGCAAATGCCTCTAAAATAGTAATAAAATTAATAATAAAACAAGAGTTATACAATATCTCAATAATAACAATAAAATAGTAATAACATAATAGTAAATTTTAAGTAAAACAGTGAAAAAATAACAAGAAAATAGCAGCAAAACAGTAAGAAAACAACAAGAAAATAGTAGATTTTTTATATTTATGCTCATTTGGGTCGACCCGGTCCCAGGCTCAAAAAACCTTACCTGAGGGTCGGTCTTTTTTTAAATAGGCTTTATTTTTTTTATCCAAATCTATTTTTTAAATCTATATTTTTACTAAAACCCTTTTACTTTTCAGACAGATCGATCGGACGGACTCGGTCTATGGACAGGTGAAATCCAAATCGTGTAATTCATATAGATATAAGTAGAAATATTCATGGGTGAAATGATTTATCCAGTCTAATGAGGTTAGCTCAAGTTGGACCATGCTTGTGTCACGGGGCCAGATCTTTCGTCTTGCGATTCGTGCGGCCTTAGGCGATTCATTCGTCCAAACTCGCCTAAGTCAGCCTTTACTCAAGTGAGGATTCCTTAAGAACTCCTCCAAGGCACCAAGTTGAAGAGCGGAAGTGATTTATGCCAAACGAAGCTACAAAGAACAACAGAAAGCCACAGAAAAGAATACACACAAGGTGCTTGAGTAAATGCTCTCTCTCAGAATTCTATTACTCTTAAGAATTCAACATACAATGGAATGAGTATAAATGAGGGGGAGGCTCTCTATTTATAGTTGAGCTCCCCAAAATCGACGGTCAAGAAATATTTACATCGACGGACGAGATTAACCATATCCCTTTATTTTAGGGATTTACAAGATATGCCATATCAAATCTAATCTAACATTTACAAGATATGATTCTCTCAATCTTCTAAAATTAGTTACCAAATTAGCCTAAGTTGCCATATCTTCATTATCGGGCCAACCAGGCTTTAATCTGACAGGCTTCTCCAACAGTTCTTTGAATCGGGCCAGTTCTCGTGGGCTAAATGATCCCCATCTTATCGATAGACCTCCATTGGGCGCATCTTGTGCCATGGTCACGAGCTTTGCACTTTGACCCGTAACATTCTCCCCCCCCCATTCTCGCAACGCCCTCGCTGTGACTTCTGAATGGCATTAACTTGATTCGCCTTTGAACTCTCTCGTTGCCTTGGCTTCTTCCCGACTTGCCTTGCGATCGGGTTATCCCTTCCTTCGGAACCTTTGCCTCGGCTTCCGTCGCGTATTCACTTGAACTGTTGTACTCGTTGGTACATCTTGTTGGCAAGAAGTCTCCACTCTAACTTGCCTCAATTTTGACTTGTTCCCTTTTGAATCGTCTTGAGTCTCATACCTCGACTTCATATTGCCCATAGTCCCTTGGCCTCCTTGCTTATGAACTTTTAAAGGGCCCCTGCGACCTTGCCAAGCCAACAAGTCAGAATTCAAAACACTCTCAAACTGTTTACTTGTCCCGACTGTTTTTGCATCGCTCCCTTTTTCTTGAAGCCTGATACACAACCTACCTTTCCCAAAGGTGTCAGCTCCACAGTCGAATCTGCAGGCTTCATATCGAACTCTTGCGCCACTAACACTTCCGAATGAGCTTTTGTAACTTTCCATTCTATCGAGTCAATGTTCCTCCCATACGAAACATCCTCGACTAGTTGGATTGACGACAACACCTTTGCCCCCACCTTCATATCTCGATGCACCGGCACAATAATTTTTGTTAACGGACTGATAATATGAATTTCATCGGCCCATAGAAACAGAACTGTCTGAATCTTGTCAAGGAAGTTTAAGCCTAGTACATAATCGTAATCATCTAATTGGATTACCTCAAAGTATTCATTGTCCTTCCATTTGCCGATTTATAGCTCCACATTATGAACCACTCCCACAGTTGGGGCATCCTCGGAATTTACTGTCTTGATCTTCTTATTCGATTTCTTAATTGATAGACCAAGCTTCCTCGCAGCCTTTTCCGATATGAACAAGTTCGATGCTCCCGTATCAATAAGAGCACTGCGCTTCTGACCCGCAATGTTGATGTCTATAAACATCAACCCTTTTTCACCATTCCTTTTCTTAGGAATAAGCACCATCGAATTGACCCTCGATGTCTTTCCCTTAACGGGCTTCGCCTCTTTCGGCTCATCATTCCTCTTGATAGCCGAAACTGAAGATACCTTTGAGCAGTCCCTCTTCATGTGCGGTCCCTTAGAAAAGTAGCATCGTAACTTTCCCCTCTTTTCTTTCGGGCTATTAGGTCTCCACTTCTCATTTCGTGGTTTCCTATCATCACTATCGCTGCTACTACCGTTGCTATCATAGCTATGTCCCTTTTCATCTTCCTCATGGTACCCACCATTGCCCTTCCTATTGAGCTTGGAAGATTCAAACCTGTCCCTTTTCGGAGCAAGTTTACTATGGACTCCACTACCATCATGGCATTGGTAAGTTCCTGAACTCCTCAACGTTGCAATTCTTACTTCACCCATGGTTTCAACCCATCCGTAAAGGAGAAAAATGCTTCCTTCTCGCTCAAATCAGATATCTGGAGCATGAGTTCACTGAACTCCCGCACATACTCCCTAACCGTGCCTCGTTGCGTAAGCCGCCGCAACTTTGCTCAAGCTTCATTCTCTGTATACTCGAGGTAAAATTGTGCTTTAAATTCCTTTTGGAACTCCTCCCAAGTCCCAATCTCAGTCCCACCACGTCTCATATCAGTGAACCTACATCGCCACCATAACAAAGCAACGTCAGTGAAATACATAGCAACAATATTTACCTTTGTGACATCATCCTCGATGTTCATCACAAGGAAGTATTGCTCCATGGCCCAAAAAAGTTGTCCACTTCACTTGCGGACCTTGCCCCTTTAAACGTTTTCGGCTTGGGCACATCCATCGCTTGTGGCTTCGGCTTTGAAGCCAAGATTCCATTTCTTATGGCAGCCTTAAAAATCTTGAGCTCTCCCTTAAGCTCATTGATCTCTTCCTTCAAAACTGTCACCATAGCCTCGAGAGCATCGTCTTTCTCAGCTAGCTTACTCTCCGAGGAACCGATAGTATCCCACACAAATTCCCTGAGTTGCTCTTGCATTGTTCACAACCCATCATTGAGCCATATCAAATCTAATCTAACATTTACAAGATATGATTCTCTCAATCTTCTAAAATTAGTTACCAAATTAGCCTAAGTTGCCATATCTTCATTATCGGGCCAACCAGGCTTTATTCTGACAAGCTTCTCTAATAGTTCTTTGAATCGGGCCAGTTCTTGTGGGCTAAATGATCCCCATCTTATTGATAGACCTCCATTGGGCGCATCTTATGCCATGGTCACGGGCTTTGCACTTTGACCCGTGACACTTGAGCTTTTGTGGTAATTTTAAATTTACACATTTTATTATTAAAAATAATAAAATAATTTAATAACAATTATAATTAAATTAATAATTTTTAAAATAATAAAATAGACTCTTTGAATGATGAAATTCAAATTACAATCTTTACCTTTGTATGAATACCTCTTGGACACGAGGCGGTGATGCGAAGCCGACGGTAATAATTCCCAGCATTATTTAAACATATAAAGAATTCCAAACAGTCAGCTTCGCGTAGAATTCTCAAAATTCGAAAGCCAAAAGGAACTAAAATAAAAAAAAATCCCCAAAAAAGGATTCGCCAATTGACAAGCGGGGAGGGTGTGAGAATCAATCTTCTAAAACAAAAATAATCTTTACATTTAATACAAAACAGGGGTTAGGGTTTTTTATTTTATTCTTTGATTTTGCCCTCACACTTGCTAGATTTTTTTTGGAAGTCCCCTAGAAGGCCAATCTTTCGGAGTTTTTACTGTTCTTTTTAGTTTCTCGTGATTTGCAAAGATAAGTGTTACGGTTAGGGTTTTAATTAGCTGATAGAGATGTACGCTGATCGGGTAGAGGAGGATGCTGGGAAAAGGTCGGTGAAGGAGAGACTCAATGGCAATCCCTCCGGTAACTTCATTCCTCGGCGTCAAATCGCTGGCAAGAGGTTTGCTTCTACTTTCATTTTCTTTTTGTTTCGACGGATGATGATTGGGGAATATCTGCGTTTATTTGCATTAATAGGAATTTTTCTTTTTCTTTTTACTTGAAATGCAGTAATTTAACTGCCCTCCCTTGTGCTTCGGGAGAAAAAAAAAACTGTTTCCCTTTGTGTTGGTATTTTTGGATGATGAATCAAGTTCGTAGCGGGGTTTGCCATGAATATTTGAGTTTAATATGATGTTAAAGATTTGAGATGGAGTTCAAGACAATTTGAATGAATGGTTATTTATTTTAATTCGCAAAATTCAGGAGTTAGATTTCTCTTTTTGGGTTCCTAATTCTATAAAATCAAGTATATGATGCGTAGAAGAAGGGGTTGGGTCCCGAGTAATTGTGAACTGAAACTGGAAAGGGAGCTTTTAAGTTTTACCTTTCATTTCAATGTATGTTGGTTGCACTGAAAACTATGAGTTTTTTTTTAAACCATGGAGTACTGAGTCTTGTTTAACCTAGTGTTAAGAAAGAAAAATGAGGAAAGGGCAGCCAGTTTGCTTATGTGGTTTTTGTCTTTTGACCTTCTACAATAATCTTATGCGTGCTTGTTGTGTTGATTATGAACTTTGCTGTTTGTGATTTGAGCTTGTAAGCATGTGGTTTTGCCTCTTAGGTAACAATTTTGGTAATGTATATTTAAAGGCGATAGAGTTTTAAGCTGATATTAGCTCAGATCAGTTGGGTTTGGTTTATGTCGCCTTATTTCCATCCAAGGGAGAAGCTGAGTTTGTTTCATTTGCACTTTGTGCCTTAATTCTCCTAATCTGTGAATGACTTCTTGCCATATCTTTTGCAGACAGAGGCAAGATGACAAGTGGGAACATGATCTTTACCAAGAAGATGGACCTAATGTTTCAAGACCTAATGTTTCAAGTACGGATTGCCTGACACAATCACATGCAACTAAAATATTGCTGCTGTAGTTGGATGCAACTAAATCATCTCTATTTAGTTTTGACTGTGTGTTAATGGTTTGTGAAGATCATAAAGTCGATGCTCGAGATCTTCGGTTGAAGTTGCAAAGGAAAAGCCTGCAAAATGTGTCTCAAAGTGGAAGGGGAACTCTCTCAGGTGTCCGTGATCTTCGTGAAAAGTTATCTGGAACAATGAATGCACAGCCAATAAATGCTGATCCACCAAAACAAAAAGTGAAGGTTGCCCAACCAGCCAGGAAAAGTGTAGCAGTTGAAACAACTGAACCAGAGCCCAAGAGAGCTGCAAATACTCCAGCAAGAAAGAAGGCTAAGCAAAGCGTATGTAACTTGTGCTCTTTTTTTGCCTTTTAGCATCTTCCCTTATATGTTGTATGTTTGTGTTTATTTATTTGTTTATATGAAAAGCATGATACATCAAACCTCTGTTTTATCATCTCTGTTCCTCCTGTCCTAGGTGTATGCCTGTGTGTGTGGAGAAGGCGTTCAAAAACTTGCCATGTAATGTTATGCGTATCCTTAGGCTTATTTACAATGGCTTCATTACATGGTGAAGTGAACTGAGTAAAGTTGACCTATAAACTTTGAGTTGTGGGCAAGGGGTGTAGAGACCTGCTATGTTGATTGCATGCATATCCCTAGGGCTTCTTTGCAATGCATGTTGAATTGCTCTGAGTGAACTTGACATTGTCAGTTTGTATTTTTTGTGCGTGTGCGTGTTTTTTTTTTTTTTGTGTTTGGTGGGGGGGGGGTGTTCAGACACCTGCCACTTCATGGCATGCATGTCACCAGGGCTTGTTTACATTGGTTTGGAATGCACAATGAAGTCAGCTGAGTGAAAATTTGACCTGCCAACTCTGGATTGTAAACTAACATTTACGTGAAATCGGAATTTGAAGTGTTGGCAGTTTGAAAGTCTAATAAGCGGGAAAGAAACCATGTTATGACTTATGATGTGTAATGCCCAGCTATGGATCGTGTGGAATATGCAAAAAGAAGTGAACTAAAAGGCTTCTGGTTTTCTCTTAAATGGAATTCTAAATGTGCCCGAGTTTGCACTTTGATATTTCCTTTGGTTGTATCCAACATAAGAGGCATTCCCCCATCTTTTATTGAATTATGACAATAGTGTTGCCAGTATGCGCTTTCTTGTTATAATTTGTGTCTAAGCCATGTGCTTTCACATGCAGGCTGATACATCCGTGGAGGGCTTCCTCCAGTCCTTGGGTCTTGAAAAATATGCAATCACTTTTCAAGCTGAGGAAGTATGTAGTTTATGCTTCTTATTGTAAATTTACCCCTCTTTTATTGTTTTACGTCTTTACACAAATTAAACAAATTTTTGCGTCTGTTATAAGAGAACTTTTTCTGCAGGTTGATATGACTGCACTTGTACACATGACAGATGGGGATCTAAAAGCTTTAGGCATACCAATGGTAACTTTAAACCAAATCCTCAAATTTGGATGCACTCATGCAATTACATTATATGGCCCCTCTGTTTTACCTAGTTTTTAAGTTTGAGATCATCCAAATGTTTTCCTTTTTTGAAGAGCCAAGGCATACCTTAGCTTTACAAGAATGTCCTTTTTTCTTGGACCTAGAAAATCTGTTTATTTTGGTTGATTTTCTTGAATTTCTTCTAAGTGCATATGATTATTTGAAGGTATTATTGAAATTAACAGTTTATGTGCAAGTGCTGACCTTGTCAAAAGAAGCTGGAATTTTTGGAATATACAGATAATTAGTGCTGAAGGAGTTGTAGAAAATCCCTAATTTGTGTCAGTCCCTTTATTTAGTCCTATATAATGTATGTGGCCTTCTTGTTGCCTTTTAAGAGCTTCCTTCAACCATCAGACCCCCCACTCTTTATCTTCCCTATTTTCTATTTGTTTTTGTGTTCCCAACACTTGAAGAATCTTCTCCTTTGCATCTCCAGGGACCAAGAAAAAAGATAATTCTGGAATTGGAGTCAAGAGGCTGATAATCGGAGTTTTAGCAAGAGGTGGTTGCCTGTCGAATCTCGAGATGTGTTAATGTCCATTCCTACAAGATTGTAAGGTTGTGTGTTGGGTGATAAGAACCTGCATTTGTACCAATTCTTGTTTGTGTTTCCTTTTTTTTTTCTCTGGTTAAGTTTTATCAACAAAAGTATGGCTTCACGAGACTTTGTTATTGAAATGGAAGGATGGAATATCGTTAGATTGAAAGTAGGGTAGGAAGTTTCTTTGTTGCCAATTAGTGGCATTCAGTTAGAAACTTTAAACTGACTTATGGGCTGCATCGTCTTAAATTTATATTTTTGTAAAGTTTCTAAACTCTAAATCCAAGTGTTTGAGAGCTTAACTAATGCGCTATGAGTTTGTGTTTTATTTGTTCTCTCTTAAGAATATCGAGATGTCAAGTCAGCATAATACCCCCAAGGATTACATAAAGAATACATTCATTGCATTTCCATCAAACAGCAGTCGCATATAGCCAAAACTTGGACTCAAAAAATAGTCCCAAATTCAACCACTTTTAGATAAGTTTTCTATCGTATAAGGCATGAGGTAAATTGGTAGGGTTACAAGCCTGCAAAAATTGTGTTTCGGACCCTGTCGCCAAATTGTTTCTTGAATATCTCCCATGGCATAGAATATTCCCTTTTGCATTTGGGGCCTTTGCTTTATGTTGCCGTGTTTGCT
Organism: Gossypium turneri; assembly: GCA_008044935.1. Lineage (NCBI taxonomy): Eukaryota > Viridiplantae > Streptophyta > Magnoliopsida > Malvales > Malvaceae > Gossypium > Gossypium turneri. Next base: position 5,158,014 of record CP032577.1, read on the forward strand.
TTAGCCTTCCAAGCTAGGTACTTGGCCTTTTCTTGCTTATATCTTCTTAGTTCTCTTAGAGCTGCAAGCACAACATGCATCGAAACGGGCAAAAAGAATGGCTGCACAAATAGAAGGAAAGCGGTTGAGCCTTGTAATTCGAATCCAATAGATAAAAAAAAATAGTTTGGTAGGAAAAATTTCAACTTCTGTTTAATGATATGATGATATGATCAAGAGAGACGTGAAAGTTTCATTTGACTAACCGAGTAGACAGCAAAGCAGTGCTCAAAAGAATAGTAGCTGACAGACATAATAGATGGGTGGAAAAAGGCATCCTCTGCCAGAGACCTTGCCTGACTGGATGAAGCTGACCAGAGAATGTAAATTGTTTGTTAGAGTCTAATTTGACAAGAGATTTGGACAACAGATGGTTATTTTAGGATACAGTTGAACAATGATAATCCACAGGTAAGTCTAGGAACATACCAGCTGAAGATTCATACACTCCACTAGAGGCATTACTTAGTGCCAGCTTTGCTGCTTCAAGAGAAAGCTTTACCTGGAAGACACCACCGTAAAATCATAAACAGATAGTTCAATGGTTATTTTCAAAGAGAGTTACAAATGCAATTGTAGTCCAACTTAGTATCTTACCTGTTTTCCTATCTCATCCTTGATAATCATCCTTGGCAGTGATTGAACCTGCATTAAAACTTGTCATTGGTTGCAAAAAGTCTTATTGAATCAGATGGTCCTTCTTTAAAACCAATGACAACATACCAATCTTGAAAGAGATCCAAGTGTCGTAGCACATGAATGAAGATTAAAACACGTGTGTTGCCGTGACAAGACGTCCAATTCCCTGGACAAGAATTGAAACTAAGAAAACTCCACATATACAGAATGAATAACCGCTCAAGATGATACTATATTTATTCTTTAAGAAAATTTGGATTGAAGTTAAGGCTTAAGCAACCACAAAGAACAAGCTTGCTGATTAGACCACTACAAAGTTGAGATCAGTTTTGGTCTAACCCGTTATTTTTTTGAAACTACAAAATATAACTATTAGGCATAGCTTGGTAGTTGCATAGGATTTTATCTTACCACTCGGTAAAACCCCTTTCACTAGGCAGAAGGTTCCAATCGCCTGATGCACCCGTGTAAACATTCAAAGATTTGAAACCAAATAGTTGCCGGAATTGCCCAATGAATACTTCAAACATATTCTCAAGGTCCTGCTTAAGAATGTTCATGCATCGAATTACAGAAAACTACACTGAAGCTACCTGCTACTATAACAGAACATGTACTTCTAATCATTCAATTATACCCTTCTTTCCCATGGTCCAAGCTGGATGGCAATAAATCCATAAATTAAATGGTTCAGAACTGATTTATGAACTTTTCAGTCCCAAATAATAATTTCTCTGGAAATTTACTGCATCAGCAGGTAAATGGAAGCGTGTTTACAAGGAACAGCAACTTTTTTGTTGAATTAGTTATGTATCATCTAACCTGTATGGGAATTATGTTCTTGGCACTGGGCTTGAATTCTGAATCCTTTAAACAGCCTTGGGGATTCCAAACAATAACACCTCCCCACATCTAAAAGGTTTCATGAGAAGAAATAAGATAACCCGTCTCACAGAATAATTAGTGGTGAAAGGCAAGAATATAGCAAAGGCTTGAAAACTAACTGGAGATATAAAGCCATTTGTCTTAGAAATCTCTCCATTTGGCAGCTGGAGAAGAAGAGGGCATTCCTTTGCAGATGGTACATATCTGGCAACAAAGAGAATAGTGAACAGCTTGAGAAAATAAAAGAGGCATGCAAACAACTCACAAATATGAGAGGGAACAAGAAAATATCAAATCTGGCTGAGACTCTTAACCAACATCTTCGCCAAAAGTGGATATTAAATCAAAAATACATTAAAAGGATGAAACCATACGGTTATAGACATCCTATAACTCAATAAATGCAATCATTACAGTTAAGAGATAAAAGAAGTATTGAGCAAAAGAATATACACCGCAAATTGCAATATCTTTGATCGCCCACCAGCTGCAATTGAAGTATCCAAGTGCCATTCATTGGAATTTACCTGTTAGAACCATGAGAAGTTCCATTATTTTCCATGTCCGACATTTCATGTGGCCAGAAAGCAATAATTGCAGAAACATACGCAAAACCAATTAAAATGCAGCATTCTTTTATCAATGATCTACAGAAACAGAACAGAAAAAAATTTAAAGATGCATACAAAGAAAGGAAGATCTTTGGTGCTAAAGACATAGCTCTCCAACTTTTGATTCCAATAAGAGAATGAGGCCTTTGGTGTATGGTACAAAACCTATACATGAGAACAATGAAACCCCAATCAGAAGAAAATAGAATATAAGCTATAAAACTGAAACGAAGAAGATGACCCTTGACCTGACTCTCTACACTGATGTTTGCCACAGGTCCCAAAGCCTCTATCATAGGGGTTAACAAGGTATCATCAATCTTTTCAAAATCCCTGCAGACCAGAGATACAAGGAAATATCATATGAGCAAAATGCAGTAAGTACTGTAACATTCTAACTATAGTGAGTTTCGTTTAGCATAATTCTATCAAACACTTCAAGGACTAAAGATTTTCAACATAAACAGAATCAAAACAAGACCAACAAAGCTTTCAAAAATCAATCAAATCTGTAGAAAGTAAAAAGGAGGAAAGGTTAGCATGAAAAAGCCTCATACCAATCATAAACCCAATCATGGGGATCCGCATTGAGCAAATTGAAGGAAAGAACGATCTTGCCATCGGCTCCAACAGGCATAAACTCATTCCGGATCAACCCTCCCTCTCTCCCTCCATTAATGAACACCTTGATAAGCACTTCCGCAACCTTCACCACTGCCATCTCCACATCGCTGCCATCGCCAACTACCATCCACGCGTGCCTATACTTCCCAACAACAGCTCTCTCACTCACACCCTTCACCACCACCATACTATACTCCTTGTTTTTCCCGCCAAAAACCGACGCCAACCTCTCATCGACCGCCACGTCATCGTTCTGGACAAAATCATCGCCAGTGACCGATCCGCACTGGTAAGAACTCGAATGTGGGGACGAGGTTGGGCCTCGGAGGCAACGGGAACCTAAGTCCACGGTGACGGAGAGAGTGTAGTTGTCGGAGCATTTAGGGTTTTGAGAGGTCAGTTTGGTAATTTCGGAGAGGATTGACCGACGGAGGCGATCCGGATCGGAATCGAATCCCACGAAAAGGGCGTGGAAATGGAGCGGAAAGAGTAAAGTGTCGGACCGAAGCTGAGTCGAGAGCGAGTCGATTTCGCGAAACGGCAGAGGAGAACGGTAGATTTCGACGGATTTCCATAAGAATGGGAAACCTGCAATTAAATTAAATTAAAGAAAAGATTTGTTTATTTATTAAGGAAAAAAAGAAGAAGGAAATTTATAGATGAAGCTATGCCAGAGGTGTGGAGGCGAACCAAGGAGGAAGGAAAAGAGGACTAAGAAGGTAAGAAAGAGGCGCTTCAATCCGGGTTTGGTTTTACGCATCAATTTAGGGTCGAATTCGGGTTCAGAATCGGGTCGTTGTGGTGCTTTACTATCACTGTCGAGTAATTTGGAGGAATCGGAGTCTGGAGCTTCTGAGATTTCGGCCATTGCTGGAGAAGTTGCTGCTGCTGCACTTTCTTCTGCTTTGCTTTCGGAAATTACTAACTTAGACTGCTCCGGAAATTTGAAGTTGGTCTTGTGTTAGATATACCAACAAATATAAAGAAATAAATGAAAAAGATGTAGGCCGTCTTAGCTCAGCCGGTAGAGCGCATGGCTTTTAACCATGTGGTCGTGGGTTCGATTCCCACAGACGGCGTGTGCTTTTTTTTTAGTTTTACTCTTTTTCATATCTCATCCAATACCATTTTTAGAGTGCAGCTCCTTTTGCAGTTGTCTTCTATGCAACGGCTATAGCTTAACTTGCAATGTAGTCTCTTAAATGGCGAAAAATCTTAAACCTCTGCTCTTAGCCTGCAAAGACAAGAAACCCCTAGCAAAAATTCACGCCTTGATGATCCAAACCGGCCATAAAAACTCTGTTGGCAATCTTATAGCATCTTATGCGCGAGTTGGTGATATCTTGTCAGCTCGCAAAGTGTTCGACAAATTGTCTAATAGAAGGGTAGATTCATGGAATGCAATGATCCTTGCCTATTCTCGTAAAAGTTTTCCAAAAGAAGTTCTGGACTTGTATCGTCAGATGATTATGGAAGGCATTAAGCCAGACAGCACCACTTTTACCATGGCTATTAAGGCCTGTGTTAGCTTGATGGACATGGAAATGGGGGATGAGATTTGGCGTAAAGCGGTGGATTTCGGATATCAGAAGGATGTTTTTGTGGCGTCCTCCATTTTGAATTTGCATGTCAAATGTGGGAAAATGGACGAGGCAATGGTAGTGTTTAACGGGATGCCAAGAAAGGATCTTGTCTGTTGGACTACTATGGTAACAGGGCTGGCGCAGAGTGGACGGGCAAGTGAGGCGATTGATTCATATAGAAAAATGCGAATGGAAGGGATGGAAGGAGATAGTGTTATGATGTTGGGGTTGATTCAAGCATCTGTAAATCTGGGGAACTCAAAGTTGGGACGTACAATTCATGGATATATGATTAGGAAAGGTTTTTCCATGGACGTCGTGGTTCAGACTAGCCTTGTCGATATGTATGCTAAGAACGGATACTTGGAATATGCTTTGCATGTCTTCAAGATGCCAACCAAGAATGATATTTCTTGGGGTGCATTGATATCTGGCTTAGCTCAAAATGGCTTTGCTAGAAATGCACTGGAGTTGTTGGTACAGATGCAGGGTTGTGGATTTAAGCCGGACTCGATGTCCCTTGTGGGTGCTCTTCTGGCATGTTCGCAATGCGGGTTGTTAAAATTGGGTAAATCCACACATGGATGTATCACTAGACGGTTTGATTTGGAACCAGTTTCTGGCACAGCAATGATTGACATGTATGCAAAATGTGGATCACTTTCTTATGCCCGTGCACTCTTTGATCGGATAGCTTCTAAAGATATAATCTCTTGGAATGTAATGATTGCCAGCTACGGAGTACATGGGCATGGGAAGGAAGCTCTATCACTCTTCCTCAAGATGACAAAAATGAGCTTAAAACCTGATCATGCAACTTTTGCAGCACTTCTCTCAGCTCTCAGCCACTCGGGAATGGTTAACGAAGGTCGATACTGGTTTAATTTCATGGTAAATGAATATGGTATCCAACCAATTGAGAAGCACTACGCTTGTATGGTCGATCTTTTAGCTCGTGCAGGACTAGTGGAAGAAGCTTATAAACTAATAGGGTCTATGAACAACAAACCCGGGGTGGCTGTTTGGGTTGCTCTCCTGTCTGGCTGCCGTAATCATGGGAAGTTGTCAATCGGGGAAATGGCAGCAAAGAAAGTCCTCGAGTTAAATCCAGACGACTTGGGAACTCATGCGTTGGTCTCGAACTTCTTCGCCATGGGAAACATGTGGGATGAAGTTGCTGTTGTAAAGAAACTCATGAAAGACTCGGGGAAGAAGAAAGTACCTGGATACAGTGTATTGGATGTGGATGGGAAGCTCCATGCTTTCCTTATGGGAGATAAAAGCCACCATGAATATAAAGCTATAGCAACTGTATTGGATAATTTAGACCGTGAGATGAGTTTCATAGTCAAATGATGGGGTTCCTTATATGATCATATATTGATGATTGCTTCTTTAACTAGCTTCTGATCATTAAATTAAATCATTCTTAATAAAGTTAACTTCAGTTATTTCAACAATGCAGAGGCCTAATCAGTACCCTAAACACATTTCTTTTTTATCTGACCCCTTCAAATTTGCCTCAACTTTTGTACCCTAAAGCTTGATTCTGAAGATTTTGGTTATCTTCTAATAAACGATCATATTCGAGTAGCAAATCCGCAGATTGTTTTTGTAGAGAAGCAACGTGCGCTTCGGCAATTTCGATCTTCTTGTCTTTCTCTTCAGATTCTGATTTCAGCTTCTTCAAATTCTCTGATAAAGTAGAGATTTCTTCTTTCAGTAGCTTTATCTCCTTGGAGGCTTTGTCGTCTTTTTCTTTAAGCTGTATTCTCTCTTTCTCGATACGTTCAGCTTCCTCTTTAGAAGATCCCACCCTACTCCTCAACCCAATAAGTTTTTTAATATAATGGTGCATGCGATCAATTATGAAACCGAGAAATAGAGTAAAACCTACAAGATCAAGTTCAGACAGCACAAAGACACATCAATACCACTAAATAAAGGGATAGAAACAGAAAAATCATTTCACTCGATATTACAGGCATGAAGCTTATTCAGTTTATGATCAATGATTAAGCAATTCTCTTCACTTTCGGATCAGCAATAGCTACAAACTGAAATTCACAGATGGTAATGGAAAAGATTCAACTTTTAGAAACATACTAAAGCTTTTGTCAGAAAAATCACTAACATTCAAAATGTACCATGCCGTAAAGACTAGCCAAAATCCTTAGTATCTATTATATATTTATGCCATTCAGTTTTTATTATTGACCACTTTAACAAACTATAATATGTTTGTTTACAATATGTAGCATACAACCTTGTAATGTTAATAAAGGACCACTTGCTAATCAATACAATACGAAATCCCATCTTGGTCTCGTATTAATGGATGTCACATGCCGTTCTGATATATCAAGAGAAAAGTCATCTATTTTTTCAACCAAAAACAATTGAGTTAATTTTGAGAAAACTCTTGCAAACACTTTGAACTCTACTTTCATTGCATGGTAATAAAGCTTAAAACAGTTTAATTTCAAGCAAGGGTTTCATTATGAGACATCCGAACTTTAATTTGATATCCACTGTATGTATAACCTTTACATAGTTAATCAGGAATTAACAATTAGTCACAAAAGGGTTCATGATGGTAGAGCATACTAGCTACAAGACCTGGTAGAGCTCATAGTGAGAAAAGTCCTGTTAGCTACATTACAGGCATAAGCTTATTTAACCCAACTGCTTCAAATTCTATATGCTCCACAAAAGCAGCAATGCTGGATTATGTATCTTGTGTTATTTGTAGAATGTAACAACAGATAATAGCGTTAAATTTATAATTGTAGAGTTTCGGATACTCCAATTTTCCACTGGAAAGCCAAAAATTATCACTCCATGAATTTCTCAAATTCCTGATGACTCAATTAAATCCAGACAACAGTAAACTGATTAAAAGATCCAGCAAGAGATTCTTGGTATGGGAACAAACAGAAATGATACTTCATTGGTGCATATGTGGGTTCGTGGGCACAAGGGATGAAGAGAAGAACAAACTACATAAGACTGAAATAACCAAATATTTGCAAGACCAAGATACAAAATATAAGAACGGAGGAGGCCAAGGTAGCGGCATGAAGCTAGCCACACCTAACCTCCAAAAGATATTGAGTTCAAATCCACATCTCCAACTATTAACATAGGTTCAGTTTCATTAACCAAAATGCCCTAATGACTTATCAAGCAAATAGACCATTTTCTATCACAGACTTCAAAAAGCTATACGTTACTGCTTGAACAGCATATGATGCATCATGTACCAGTGATTATCTAAGCTGACATACAAAATTGAGTTCAAGCCTACTAAGTACTAACTCTTCTTTTAGTGCCACTTACAAAAATCACATTAAAAGATTAAAGCACTCCGAATTGAAGAAAACAACATAATGAGTCTATAATTGTTAAATGTAATTAGTTTACAGCTTATGTACACCGGATTTCATGATTAAGAATGTTTTTCCCAATGCAGAGAGACAACTCAAACCATTCAACGGTGGTCAGTCTCGCCTATATGCCCTGTAGTTGTCTTTGGCTGCAAAGTTTTCTCTCTAAGTTTCGACATCGACATTTTGAGGATTTCCAGAGTCCTTTCTGGGGTTCATTAGATTTTAGGAGTTCAGTTTTCAGTTTTGTCAATTGCCTAGATAAAGTTTCTACTAACTACAACATTTTGAGTTAGGCCAATCTTTTTTGGGTCGGAGACCCTCCAGTATTAGGTATCCAATAGCCCACATTACGGTCTGGCTAAATCTGGAGTCGAGCCTGATCGGAACCTATTTACAATCTAAAACTTAGGAAATTCGTAGAAAACATAAGCTTAACTGATGAAGCACAAACTTAAAATCAAAGGTACCCAACAACATTGTAGTTAGTAGAGGCTAAATAAAGGCAAATAATTCAACAGTCAGTGCATAAACTACTAACTAACATGTGCATGAACCAGAAGAGGCGTGAAAAAATGAAGAGCAGAATGATACCGATGAGTGAAGCTTCAAGCAAGTGTGTCCTCCAAAGAACCTGATCCATAGGTGACATGGTTCCAAGCTTTGCACCCTTGTTCTGGATCTTAACAATGCTCATGAGACTGGATAAAAGAATCACAGACATAGTACCTGCAATAGTTTTCACAGTAGCTGGACCTTTCCCCATCTTTAATTGATCTATGCTCTTTATCACAAGCTCTCTCAAAGGCCCAATCTTTACCAATAGAAGGAACGCCATTGCACCCTCCGCAAAAAGGACCAAAACAACAACTGAATCATCCTGCCTCCCCAAACTCTCAAAATGAACCCAAAAAAAAAAAAAAAAAGATAGCTTAATCTGGAACTCAGCAAGAAACTAGTAGGAACCTTTGATTCTGGTAATTGGGTTTTAGTTTCTCAAAAAACCCACTTCAGTGAAGTAGGAATTATGTTTGAAAAAGGAGGGTTTAAGGCTAAAAGATGTATACATTTAGCCCTAATGTAAAAAGCAAGAAGCTCTTTTCAAGAAACTTCACACGGCTAAGTCGATTGATTCATGTAAGTTAAAGGGACCAAGCATTGGGATTATTAATGGAGTGTGGTATGCTGCTAATGGACTTGCTTTTTAGGCAAAGGCAGGCATGAAAAGAAAGACAATATTTTAGGTTAAAACATAAATTATGGTAAGGCAGTGTCTTAAAAAAAAAAAAAAAGCATAATGACTTTTTTTTTTCTAACTCTTAAATTTTTAATTTTTTAAATTTGTATTTTTTATCGAATCACCCTAAAATAGATGGAAAAAGTGATGTTTGTTAATTTTATTAGTGTGACATACATGTGGATTGTCATGTATATAACATATCAACATTTAATTATTTTTTAAAATTTTAAAAAATATTAAAAATATTTTTTATAATTTTTTGATTTTTAAAATTTTAAAATTTTAAATAAATGTTGACGTGTCATCCACACAGATTCATGTATATGCAACGTCAGTGTAAAGTTAAAACACATTAACTTTTCCATTTATTTTGGGATAATTTAACAAAAAATGTAAGTTTAAGAGCTAAAAAAAATTAAATAGAGAACTAAAACGATTTGTTTATAAAGTTAGAGGGTCAAATAAGTTATTATACCAAAAAATTAATTTCAAACTAAATAAAAACTAAAAGAAATGGACCCTTTTGCCTTAAAAAAACACATTGTAGATGAATTTGAAAGAATTGGGAGATTGGAGATTATGGTAATTGTAGATCTGAGAAAAGTAAAGCTTCCCTATATCCACGCATTGACAAAGTTAGGTGGTACCACCAATCCAATGACCAAACCAATTGAAATGCAGGCAGCCGTAGTAAAACTACTGGGCGGATTGAATTACGCATTCGCTATTTCAAGAATCCAACTGTCTCTATATGTCTTTGCTGTCTTTCTCCAACTTCTCGCTTGCTTGCATTCCAATTTACACATAGCTCTATTCTGGTTTTTGGTTAAATTTTGGAGTTAATTTCTCTATTTTTATACTATTAGTTAGTTTAAAGTGTTAATCATTTAGTTAAAGGGTAACCGATCGAGTCTTAACTCGATTGGTATGAATATTGTTGTCAGTGCAAAAAGGCGTGGGTTCAAGTATGCTGAAGCGCATCATCCTCCTATTTAAGAGGCGGGAGGAGCTATGGGTAATTTTAAATATTGTGTCAAAAAGAACAGATATCATCAGAACTTATAAAGAGATTATTAAATTTTGGATTAAAATTTCTAAACCCTTGAATTTTCACGATAATCTTACATTACATTACATTACATAAACATGGTATTGAGATCACTATTGGGAATGTAAAATTATTGTCTAAATGTAATATTTTAAATCCAAATGGGAAATTATCATTTCGGAATCTCAAATTACTTGGAAATTTAATATTCTTTGAACCAAATTTTCCTAAGAGAGCCTTTTTGTACGAAACCGATACTTATAAAAGTAAACTATGTCAAAATAACCCATCTGATTTAAAGGCGTTTGGCAGATTCTTAATCTCGCTTGTATGATTCTTTAATTACACTATCAATGTATAAAATAATTGTCCTAAACAAATTGCATTGCATTAGCTCATCTATCTATATTATGTTTAGGTTATTAGTTGAGTTGGTATCATGAATCAATCAAACACTGAATCATTTAAAAAATGACTAAAAAGACTTGTTTTTAAAAAATAACAAATATTATCAAGAGTGTATTTTGTCTTTTTTATATAAAATGAATAGGCTCAGAGACATCATCGAACAAAAAAACTTACACTACTACTCAAGTTTTAATTTTACCATTTCAATAAAAATATCATTTAATTTTCAATCATCTTTTAATAAATATATTTTATTTTTTCATTCACGTAGAAGCTACGCCATAATTTAATTTTAATATTTTACTTGTGAGAAAACATGGAAAATAAAAGGATTTTTTACTAAAATAATATTTTAAAAAATACCAGAATGGTATCTTTCAAAAATTATGTACCAAAATGGTACATTTAGGGTGGTGGAGGGTGGTGCATAGGCGGCACCACCTTATATCTGATATGAAAACAAAAAAAAATATTGACAAAAAAATAAACACTGATGAAAAAAAAAAGGGTGATAGGACGGGACAGCACCGGTCACGCCTGGGGAAGAGGCGACACCGATCACGCCTTCCCCAGAGGAGACACCAATGTTGCAACAGGGATGGGACATTTCATGCCCGTGAGTTGTTTGGGGACCATTATAAGGTCCCTAATGGCCATTTTGGCTAGCCGGAAGAGAGAAAAAATTGAAGAAAAGAAGAGAAGAAGAAGAAGGAGAAGGAGAGGGCGGGAAACAAAGGGAAAAAAAAAGAAAGAAAAAAAGAGAGAGGGGAAGAGAAGGAAAAAAAAAATTAAATAGAAAAAGAAACGAGAGTTGGTGTTTAAGAAAAAGGTAAATTTTTTTTGCTATAAATTAATGTTAATTTAATTTTTTTTGTTGTTATTATTATTGATTTAATTCGGATTTAATTTTTAATTTTAATTTTGTAAGGTATTATTTGGTTAAAAAGAGTTATTAAGGCATGTTTGTATTTATTTTATATTTTCATTCATTCATAATTTATTTTTAATATTTATTGAAGTAAAAAAGCCTATTTATGTTATGTACAAAGAATATTTTATTTTTTTGTGTAATTTATTTGTTATGTGTGTTTTAGGTTGATTAGATATATTTTTTATGTAATTTATTTGGCATGTTATTTTGATTATTTTAATATAATTTTTTTTATTTCGTATGTAGGTAAAAGATGAGACCATTGATATGGAATTTGTGACTGGGACCATTGAGTTGGAATTTATGAAATAAATTAGGGACCATTAGTTTATATGTTCTAATTTTTTTAGATTTTATAATTGAGAATAAAATTTTATGTTTTTAAATATTATTTTATGTTTTTTATAAATATTATAAATGAAATTTCTTTTGAATCCTTCCTTCAATGCAATATATATATATATATATATATATATATATATATATTGACAATAATTAAGTTGGCATGTTATTATATATATTATATTTTAAACTAATACATTTTACTTATTATCATTTTAAAATAATAATAAAAATATTTGTATTTATTATGTTCAGATAGTTTATGTTATGTTTTTGTTATATTTATTTATTGGCATGTTATTTTTATTATTTTAATATTTTTTTTGTTTTTTGTGTAGGTAAAAGATTAAACCATTGAGATGGAATTTGTGAATAGGACCATTAAGTTGGAGTTTGAGTTCGAATTTTTAAGATATATTTATTTTGTTAATGTAGTATAGCAAAAAATATGATGTGGGCAAAACTGTTTGGTTTTTTTTTTTGTAATTAAAAGCAATATATAAAATTTAGGTATTTTGATAAATATTTAAAATGCATCAAACTTTGAAATTAATAACCGAAATTTGTTTTGGAATTGCAGGTATCGCAATGGGTTCATTGATTAAGAACGATGGTCACATATCAGATACATTTAATAATATGGTAATATATTGTTATTTGTTAATCACGGGTTTCCTTAAAAAAAGTTCTACGTCATTTACGGAAATAAATTATGTTATTATAACTATTTTCTATAATTTAATTGTGTCAGGGCCCGTACCGAGCATTAAGGGGTCGGGTGAATGGTATAGGATATTCCCCGGATAAACGACTGATGTCGTACTTTGAGTTAGATGGATTCGGGTCAGCAGCATTGATCCGGATGTTTGATTTGCGGTACGATTTAATATCTGTATTGGTCGAGCGTTGGCGCCCGGAGACCCATACTTTTCATTTGCCATGTGGGGAATGCACTGTCACTCTGGAGGATGTTGCATTGCAACTTAGGCTCCCAATCGACGGGAGTGTCGTAACGGGCGTAAGTAGATAACTGAGTCGACTGCCCTTTGTTATCGCCTACTAGGAGTCTCGCCCAACGAGGCTGAGTCCAACTTTACATGTTTGAAATTTTCATGGCTGAAAGCTAATTTTGAACATTTATCAATTAATACCACTAAGCATGAGGTGATGTGCGCAGCTCGAGCATACATTATGCATATGATAGGGGGTGTACTGATGCCGGATGGGAACAACAACACGGTTCATTTGATGTATTTACCCTTATTAGCTGATTAGCAGAATGTTCGCTCGTATAGTTGAGGTTCCGCAATTCCGGCTATGTTGTATCGTGAGCTTTGTCGGATGACACAACCTGACGCCGTAGACATAGGTGGATGCTTTATATTGCTGCAGTCATGGGCTCTTTATCAGATGCCATTCTTGGCATCGATTAGGCACCAGCATATTTTCACTAATGAATAGGTGATAAAATTTAACTTGTTATAGCAATTAATTGACATTTTTTTTCTAATGATACTATTCTAACGATACTATTCTAACATGTAATTTGTTTTCGTAGATAGAGTTTTTATCCGTGTATCGGGAGGTCGTACACTGTCCCGATATATCATCTGATGATTGAACAGCATGCCGAGGAAGGGATAAGCTATTCCAATATTCGTGACATGTAATTACTTTGTATATCTTACTCAAACTGTGTTAAATTTTAACCATTTTATTAATCATGCAGTTTATTTGGATGTCGTATCGGAGACCAGAAATTGCGACTGTTATAGCCTCGTCTGCTCACATTCATTCCCACACGTGGTGCATTAACGCACCAATTATCAATTTCCAGACGGTCGAATGGTACTACGGGGATCGAGTGCTTCGATAGTTTGGTTGCATCCAGTATATCCCAGGTCTGCCAATGCAGTTGGGGAAGATTCACAGGATTAACAAGAGAGGAAAATGTAACACCCCTAACCCGTATCTATTGCCAAAATAGGGTTATAGAGCATTACCGGAGTTTACAAATTAATTTACAGACATTTCATTTCATCAACCATTCATATTTAAAATCAATCAAAATCAAAACATTAATGAGCTAATGTTGGCCAATTTAACTTATACATGCCATTCAATGCATTAATCCCCTAACATGCACAAACTCAACATTCAAGTTAGTTCAATAATTTCCATGTATCAATAATATATATACCATGATTGATGAGCTCATCAATATCATGATTTCCATTCCCTTATTATTTTTTCCATATTTATCCCGTTGAATTTCTTAAAATTTTCGATGGATTTTCAGGGGTACACTTTAATGTAGTCCGTCAATTCATATTCATGTGCACACATTTCCATTTCAGAGAGCACACTCCCGCGAACCTCATCCTTACAGCGGGATTACCAGTCTAGGCTAAATCCCCTGTAATATAAACTCATAGAGTATTGTTGGGATTACCAGTCCAGGCTAAATCCCCTGCAATGACAATTACTCTAATGAGCTTGGATCTGACTTACCAGTCCAGGCTAAATTCAAACCCTAATTCGGATTACTCGGCTGGGCTAAATCCATTTTCCACATATTATTCGGGAGGGCTATATCAGGATAGGATCACCCGTCCGGGCTAGATCTTTTTTTTTACCATCAATTCCTTTTCAGAGATCCATCGAATTTTCCTTTCATTTAATCGGGATTTATTTTCCCTTTTTATCAAATATATCAATGTTTCATCAATTTTCATATAATGAACATTCAAATCATATTCACATCAATAACAAACATTTCAAACATTTAAGAATATAATTCAAGTTACACGAACTTATCAGGCTAAATTGTAAAAATACTAGAATTCAGGGATATTTTGGTAATTTTCTATTTTTCTCGAATTTTCACCCAATCTTGATCTAAATTAATATTTCATTCAATTTATTAATTTAAATAATAAAACAATTCATTTCATGCAATGTGGTCACTTTTTGACATTTTTACAAATTTACCCTTAAAATATTACTTTTATTCAATTTAGTCCCTAAACCTAAAACATGCAAATTAGCCATTTTTAATGAAAACTCATGCTAGTTGAATAATCATATATTTTCCTCCTCCTCCTCTCCATTCCACATCCTTAATGTATATAACATGCTTATATGTAACATTATCTATAATTTCACTATTTATTTATTTGTTCATTCAAAGCTGTCCACTTGAATCATAGTCACAAAATTATTTATATCTTGAGCTACGTAACTCCGAATTGAGATCCGTTAATTTTCTTTGAAACTAGACTCACATACCTTCTGACTATAAAATTTTCAGAATTTTTTGTTTAATCAATAAGTACAACTTATTCTTTAAACTTTCCCCTATTTCATTGTTTGACAGTTCCGACCCCTCTTCACTAAAAATTAATTATCTCTTTTTACAGAATTCAGATGATGTCCCCGTTTGTTTCTCTTGAAAATATACTCGTTAAAGATTTTAAAAATATAAATTATAACCCAAAATTATTTTTGTACAATTTTTAATTGTTTTTCCAATTCAGAACAGGGGAACCCGAATTCATTCTGACCTTTTCTCACAAAATTTATGATATATCATGATTTACAATTCCATTACTTACATCATTTCTTCTATGAGAAACTAGACTCAATAATATTTAATTCCATTTTTTACTCATACTCTAATTCAATTTCCACGATTTATGGTGATTTTTCAAAATTAACCTACTGCTTCTGTCCAAAACTGTTTTAGTGCAAAATGTTGATTACTAAATTTATAACACCCTTATTCCCTTTCTTTATAATATTTTCCATCACTTTCTCTTATTTTCCTTCACTAATATATCAAAAACATAAGACCTTATATAAGAAAACTCTACTATAACATCATTTCCATACTTTTTCAATAATATCACACTTAAAAATATGTTGAAATCTTGATGTTCTTACCTTGTCCTATTGGTTTTAACCTTTAACTTGATTTTCTCTCTCCTCCAGCTTCTATTACTTGAATCTAACTTGATATTCTAGCTCCCCATAGTCTTCTTGTTATCTTTCTTTCTTGATGGCTATGGAAATTCTTTTGATTTCTAGGTGAAAATGGTAAATTTTTGGTGGAAGGACCAAATTGTAAAGAAAGCAAAACTTTCTTTCTTCTCTTCTCTTCTAACGTGAAATGCATGGGAAAGATGATGATTTCTCTTAATCTTTCCTCCCTTTTATATTAATCATTTAATAATAAAATAATACTAAAAATCTTAATAAAATATTAACTAAATAACATTTATCTAATTAATTAATTAAAAATATCACCAACATCATCATTACCTTCTAGAATTCTCTCTCACTAATTGACCATTTTACCCTTTATAATCTTCTAAAATTCCATACTTGAGTCATCACTTAATTTGGTAAAATTTCAATTTAGTCCCTCAAAATTCTTCACATTTTCAATTTGGTCCTAATTCATCCATTTTTCTTAGTTTTTAGATTATTCCACCCTTAAAATATTTACACTATTGGTCCTTTAAATTTTTTATTTACACTTTAACCCCTCAAATTTTGAATATTTACTCTTAGGCAACAAAACTTTTCTCACTTTTGCGATTTAATCCTTTCTTGAATTAATATGTCATAATATACTTCCCAATGTTGACATAACTCAAAATTACCCTTTTTATCACTTTATTTCCTTATTTTACTATATCAGGAGTATTATATTACTTTCTTACTGTAATAATTTTCGGGGTATTACAGAAAACAAGGAAATCATTAGGGGTTGTGCACCAGAAATATATTGCAGTGTGGGATAACCGGATGACGCGGAGACCTCAGATGGATATTTCTTCCGATTTGCAACCATCATTAGAGTACATACAATGATACTCTAGTAATGGAAAACCATATTTACTTGGTGGGCATTCGACTGTAGTCCCCGCACACATGCATCGACTTGGGGCATACAAGCCAGTGCCCGATATAGAGGTCGAGCCAGAGCCAGAACATCAGCCAGAGCCCGAGCTCAAGCAATCATATACACATTCCGCTGATTGTTCTTATTATCCAGAGTTGCGGGTCAATAAATATTTCCCGGGCTCGTCAGGACACGGATATCATTCCGGGTTTGATTGATATCTTTAGTTCGGTACAATCGTATTACAGCACTCCTCCCAACTCTAGCTCATCGATGGTGTTCGAGGCATATGATTATTCTTCCATGTTTTACACACCCCCACCTGCAGCTGAAGAGGATGTTGATCGCCGGATCACCCACAACGTGAACGTCGACCCCTGCAGAAATATACCCCTAGGACCACACCATCAAACCATCAATTTTAGGGGTTTCTTGCAATTTAAATATTACAAAGTCTGTACTTTTTTATTCTAATAAAATATAAATAAAGAAAAAGACAATCTTTGTGTTTATTTAATCAGACTAATTGCAACATTAAAACTTGGAACAAACTTTATGGTCATAAAGTAGATTAATTGCAACATTACAACATTACAACTTGGAACAAATTTTGTAATATAAATTTTGTAATATAAATTAAATACATTACAATATTAAAAATTGGAACAAACTTTGTAATATAAATTAGGTACATTGGATTACATAAGCTCAATTCCTACCCGATCGTGACGATTGTCCAATATGGTAGTTTCACTACGGGCATTTACTCCGATTATGACCAGTTAATTTGCATAATCCACAACGCTTAGCGTCAGATTTCTCCCTAATGTCCATTGCATTATGGATTCTGGATGATTGTGGACGACCTTTCGGATTCCTACGCAACCTTTTGTCTGGGACAAGAGGTACCTCTCACGTAGACAGGTCAAGCAAAACGAGGAACTCATTCTCCCAGACACGTAACGTGCACTCGAGGGTGTACACATTATCGACAAATTGTTCAACATTGAGCGAAACTTTAGCACACGCTGCTATGACGTGCGCACATGGATAATAAAGTGTTTGGAACCTCCTACAATCGCAGCGTTTGTTTCGAAGGTCAACTCTACAAGACCTATGTGGTATACTGGGTTGACGACCCATAGTCTCCGTAACTCGAAATGTTTCAAGAGGTCGTGAATATACTTCGACATTCATCTACCTTACCATCCGACGGTTTGCAACCATTGTCTCTCTGACATCTTTGATAAACACGTGTCCCGTCTCCAACTGGTTGACTTCTTGCTGACCCATTCCTGGCATTAAGGTAGCCAACTTGTAGAATGTAGCCAAAAAGACAGATGAAATCGGAGGATGTCGTGTTTTCAACAACATAGCTTTGATCCCCTCCACCAAGTTTGTGGTCATTTGACCATAACAAAAGCCCTCGTCAAAAATTTTAGCCCATTGCCATGGTTCCATAGTACCCAACCATTGTCGAAAATATGTGTTCATTTGACCTTCTATGTCACTCTCAAGTCGAGTCATTCTTTGGAGGAAAATGTATGGCTCTAGCTCGTGCGCTGTATATGTATTAAGAAAAGATAAGTTACAGTATTGCCCTAAAACATTAAAACTTATATTGAAAAGATAAGGTTATCATTTACCCATTCTCACAACTTGTCTTCGCCAGTCTGCATTCTTATAATCTTGATGGAAGTTAGTAGCGATGTGCTGGATACAGTAAACGGATCTTCATGGCACACCAGAACGCCTAACGGTGGCAATTAATAATTTCCCTCTATCGGAGATAATGCAAATATTATCGTTGCTAATAACATGCCTTCGCAAGTTAGTAAGGAAGAATTTTCACGATTCCATGTTCACCTTATCTATGATGGCAAATGCTACTGGGAACACGTTCTTGTTGCCGTTTTGAGCAATCGTAAAAAGTAGGATTTGTGTATATTTTCTCTGTATAGCCAAGTCTCATCTACTTGCACAAATGGCTTGCAATAAGGAAATACGCGCACACATGAATCAAACGTCCTGAACATCCGATGGAAAATTCTTTTTCCCGGTTGTAGTTGGTCATCCAAGCCATAATAAGGTCTGTAACTCAATGACAATCCCCGATACGTATTCTCACATAACGGCTATCCATCCCTGTAGCTCGTTATACGACACATCAAAATCCCCGTACAATTGCTCTATTGCCATCTGTTTAGCTATCCACGCCTTTCGGTATGATACTCAATACTGGAATCGTACTTACATTTCAGCAATCAGTACCGAAACTTTAATGGTCGACATGTCCATCACCATTGGCATGATACATGTACAGATAGTTTTGGAATCAAGTTTTTGATATTCTTTTATCATACGTGTTGATGTACATGTTTGAGGCCCAAAAAATTTTCGTATCTCCCACATCCGTGAATTTTGAATAAATGCAGCTCGTACCCGCCAATTGCAGCCTTCCGCCGACTTCCAACACTCCTTAATATATAATGTCAGTTTAAACACTGCGACTTTGTAGTCCACTGATATATTCATGCTATACCGCTTAATAACAAATACGCACTCTTCCTTACTTTCGAATCTCTAGCTTACAAACAACTCATCAGGATCGGAATCTACGGCCAGCCGGTGAGCAGCTAGTATTTTAGGGTACTCTAGGAACTCGACTACGTGCGCCGTGTCAGGGTCTATGAACGACATGTGTGGCCCAGGATTATTGTGTATCACAATAGGTCAAATATGGTTCCCCACTGAAGACGCGTTAATGTTTTCATCGTCATTCACTTCTTCGTCGTCAATATCATCGGGGACATCGTCCACATCAGAATTACTATCACTATCGACCTCTTAATCAGAATGATTATTACTATCGTATCCATCACCACCAACCACATCAATATCGGGTGCAATATTAAGATCGATATCGATCCTGCGTATAGTCGATTCACTATCAGCGTATGATATTGGAGCCACCATACACGGTTTTTCAGCTTTATATTCTTCACCAGATGCAATGAGATCTTCAGTTGGCTCCGCACCAGCTAAATAAGCAAAAAACTGAATCGGTGCATTTTGGTCACTCTGATTCCCACAATAAAGAGCGATCATTATCTCCACGTCTTCATCGTCTACAAGTTCCATTTCGGTGAATTTGATGGGATTTGTCGAAACTGAAAACTTGTAGAAAAGTTTCGAGATCCTTCTCCGACAACATCTAACAATTTTTGTGCTAATCATTTCCTTCGTAGCATCGAACAAGACATTTCTATTAAATCTCATTGCTATTTGTTTCCGACATTCAAATATACATCCAATGGTTGTTGTCAAGATGATTCCATCAAAATAAACGCATTCAAAAAATTGATTATCTATCTTCAATACTCAATATGTTATAAAATAAACAAAAATTCTCAAAGCAATTTCGAACAGTAAAAAAATACTTACATAAAAAATTTAATGAATAAAAAGATACCAAAATTATATCAATATGCAATTTTTCATTCATAAGCTCAGACTTTTTCAGTTCTCATTTTGTACATGAACAATATTTATCTTTACATTTAACCACTTAAATTCAATTCTACGTTTTCTTCCATCTCCGATCCTGTATCTTCCTCTAGGAAATTCTCTATATTAAATTCTGAATTCTCTTCAAATTCATCTTCTACAATCCAATTTGGAAATTCCTCGGGATCTTCTTCCTCTTCAATCTTTATAACGGGTATTGAATTTAGAAATTCTCTTGGTAATTTCCTAACAACTAATTTATCCATCCATGGTATGTAAAATATATTTTGCTTCCCAGTGAAGTTTTGTGAACCTACACTTTGTCTCGCTATTTTCCTTACTTCATAAGAAATTATAAACTTCACGAAGTATATAACTAGATTCCAATAGGTTCGTGGTACCAATGCCTTCCAAAGTTGGTCTAAAATGATTTAATGCTCCCGTTCTATTAATGTCCCTCTAAGGGTTAAGTATTGCACTTTATTCTTTCTAATCAATTCATGACCCTTCCATAACACTTCTTGCATCTTTTGATTTACGATAATAAGGTGCTGAACAATGTCTTCTTCTGATTTCATTCTGTAATCTTGACATTCTCTCATCATCTTATTAACTTTCTCCCTTTGTGCTGAAGTTATTATCTCACCAGACAATATCAAATTTATTGACATTTCTAACAATATCTATAACAGAAATATTTTCAGTGTTTATCTATTTTTTCCTGTTGTTATCACTAACTAGCAATTACTTTATAATAGTTACTAACATAAAAACTTTCAAATATATTAAAAAAATTTAAAACATAACTTTCACAATAAACATATAATTAATCTAAATACAAAACTTACTAACAAATAACAATAAACAAAATAACTTTAAAACAAAACATAAAAATAACACTAAACAAACTATATAATACTAACAAAATAATTTTTTCTTATCATAATCTATTCTATTTGAAAATAACCAAAAAAAAAATACATTTTCTTTCTTTCTTCTCTTCTCCCTCTCTTTTTCTGCAATTTTTTTACTGATGCCTTAACTAGAGCCGGATGGGGTTTGGGGGGGAGTGGGTGCCGCCTATGGAGATGTCTTGACTGGTGCCGCCTCTGCTATAGGCGTGACCAGTGTGTGCTGTCCCATCAGTTTTGTTTTTTTTAACAGTTTTATTTTTTTATTTTTTTAAACACTTTTGTTTGTTTTTTTGGTCAAAACTAGGATGATGTCGCCTATGCATCACCCTCCACCACCCTAAATGTACCTTTTTGGTACATAATTTTTTAAAGATACTATTTTGATATATATTTTTAAATATTATTTTAGTAAAAAACCCCATAGCTTGCTTTCACATTGTCTATAAGCTTTTAAAACGGATTTTTTTACTAAAATAATATAAAATAAAACAAATACCAAAATGGCATATTTCAAAATTTATGTACCAAAATGGTACACCCAAAATGGTGGAGGGTGGTGCATAGGCGGCACCACCTTAATTTCTGGCGGATTTGACACAAAAAAAAAACTAATAAAACAAAAAAAACTGATGAAAAAATAATAAATAAAACTGTTGAAAAAAAATTGATGGGACAGCACACCGGTCACGCCTTGGGAAGAGGCAGCACCGGTCACGCCATCCCTATAGGAGGCACCCACACTCTCCTTTCCTTTTCTATTTTTTCATTCTCTTTCTCTTTCTCTTTCCCTCTCTCTATTCTGCTTCTCTTTTTTTCTTTCTTTTTCCCTTCCCTTCCCGTCCCGCCCTCTCCTTCTCCTTCTTCTCTTCTTTTCTTATTCTTTCTCTCTTCCGGCTGGCCAAAAATGGGCATTGGGGACCTTATAATGGTCCCCAAACAAGTCACGGGCCTTCATGTATGACATGTCCCATCACTGCAGCAACCAGTGTCACCTCTTCCCCAGACGTGACCGGTGTTGTCTCATCACCACTTTTTATTTTTTTCATCAATTTTTTTATTAGTTTTTTTTTTGTGTCAGATCCGTCAGAAATTAGGGTGATGCCGCCTATGCACCACCCTCCACCACTTTAGATGTACCATTTTGGTACATAATTTTTGTTACATGTTATTTTGGTTTTTTTAAATTTTATATTATATTAGTAAAAAACCCAAAATAAAAGTAAGGCAACAATAATGCAATGGGTTCTGCGTAAACCTTATAAGTTGGCTATAAGTCCAATTCAAACAAATTTCAGGTAACTTTTTTTTATTGTTGTTTTTATAGATATGATATTTATGGTTACTTTTTAATTATTTAATGACAATTCAATAATTATTTTTATTTCATTGACATATAATTTGGGTATCTTTTTTATCCTGAATTCGAACCCTGAATATCGAACCTTGAACCCTAAAATTGGGTTTAAGGTTTGGATTTGGAGTTTGAGGTTTAAGTTCAAGTTTAGGATTTAGGGTTTAAGGTAAAAAAAATCAATATCATGTGTCAATGACATAGAAAAAATTATTGAAATATCATTAAATAATTGGAAGGGGACCATAGATGATGTAATGGGAATGGTCCATAAAATAATTTCTTCTTATTATATGACACATTTACGATATAAATAAAAAAGAATATGTAAAATTATTATTTATTAAAATTTTATATAAAATTTAAATAAAATTTTGATTGAAATAATAACATTTAAGGTATATTTTACATTTAAATTATATTACGGTGAATTTTTATTAATTTTATATAAAAAATAAAAAATAAAAATGATCATTATAATATAATTTATTTTATAAAAAGAACCACTTTTAAATTATTTATCAATTAGGTTGGTGTTAGATTAATTCGAGCCATTAATTCACTTTCCTATTCTAATTATTTTTAACCGGTTTTCTCTATTTTCGCTTTTCGGTTCTGATTAATTTCAATAATACGTCACCGTTTAAATTGGGTTGGACATATATTTTCTAAGTCAATAAAATTAACTAGCTGATATGATTTGATTATGAAAACATTTCTAAACCTAAAACAATAGATGTAATAAAAATCTAAACAAAAATAGTTGTCAAAATCAAAGGCGGATACAAGAGGATGGCAGGGCCTGCCTCCCCTAGAATGGAAATTTTCTATTAAGGTATTTGAATTTTTTAAAAATTTTAAATTAGTAAAAGTAAAATTGTACTTTGACTCTCCTAAAAATATAAAAATATAATTTAATCTTTTAAAAATTATAAAGATATAGACTATAAAATATTAAAATTTCATTCGGCCCCTTAAAAATTTGTACTGACTTCGCTCCTGTAGAAATTCATGTCTGCCAACAAATTGCTATCATATTCTGTTTTTAAATGAAATGTAAGAAAATAAATTCTATCAACTTTTGTAGAAAATTCATTTACTTTTTCGTTTTTATTTATATATAATTTTCATTGCAATGGTTTTCTGGAAATTTGTTTATCATTTTTTTATTAAATCATTAAAAATTAAATAACAAGATGATCTACATTAGATCTGATCATGGGTCGAGTCATCTGGTTCGAAAGTCTATCCGAAAAGTCAGGGGATTTGAGTAAAAATATAAGTCTGAAAAATGATTTAGGATAAAAAATAAGATACGTTTTCTAAATGAGTCAAGTCTCAGATAAAATTTTTTGACCAGGTTTGACCCGTCCCGAATCTGCCTAAATTTTTTTTCCTTCTGCTGATTGTTGTACTTTTGTTATTATATTGTTCCTATTTTATTGTTATTATTTGAATATTATATAACTCTTATTTTATTATTAATTTTGCTATTATTATATAGACATTTGCTTGCTAAGTTACAATTATCTTAGTGCTATTTAAGTATAAAAAATTTTTTAATGTATTTTCAATTTGTTAGGAAATTTGATGTATTATATTTTTTAATTTTATTTTTATATAAAAAATTAATATGAACAAGGCAAGTCAGACTCAAGTTTAACATTTTTTATTTAAACTGGGTTTAATCAAAATTTTAAATACATTTCCAAGTTAGGCCCGAACCTAGATTTGACACATATCTAACCCGATCTATGAACAGTTCTAAATACATTATTAAAAATATATATATATGTTTAGATAATTTATTGGAATTTTTTAAATAAACAAGTGCATGACACGAATGTGTGGGCTGTAAAGTGGATCAAGTGGCATTCTGTCAAACAAGCCAGCCTTATTTATAATTTATTTATAAAAATTTTATTTAAAACAGTCATAAATTTTTAATTCTTAGTCAAACAATTTTTTATTTTATTTTTATGTATAAATAAAATTCTATTATCCCGAGTATACTTTTAATGATAATATTTAACGAGTCACGTGTGATAATATTTATATTAAAAAATTTACAATCCCTTTTTGGAAAGAAAGAAAATAAATGTAAGGATGTTTAGTTCAAGCCTCTAACAGTGTGCCAAAATTTACCTTCACCCGCCAATTATTGACATGATGATTAGAATATTTATCGTTTCAAGTACGATTTAAGTTTGAGTTGTATTAATTATGTTCGGTTAGAATTTTACCCTCCTCTTATAATTTAAAAAAAGAATTACCTTCACCCGTGGAGTTTATAGGTATAGCCATAGGTCTCAACAAGTAATTCCTTTTATTTAGATTAAATTCTTTAATTTTCAAAGAAAATTTGGATATAATATTTGTTTGGTTAAAATATGTCTGTTGACACCATTTTTTTGAGGAAAACGGGGTCGACTTGGGTTTTGAAAAATGAAAACAAAAATGGGAGTCGCCACCAATCTTTTTTGACGAGGTGTGATCGAATCACCTTGAAAAATTGTTGTTTTTAATAAATAATTTAATTTTATTAAAACAACGAGTTTGGTCCACGAAATTCAGAAAAACGAGTTCGGGAGTCGGTTACGTACGAGGAAGGATTAGCACCCTCGTAACGCCCAAAATTGGTACCTAGTCGATTAGTTAATGTCTTAGTGTCGAAGATTGAAAACTTTAAAGAAATTTAAAATACAATCCTTAAAAAAACTCAAATGACATGGATTGAGATTTAAAAGGATATTTAGCAATTTGGTCAAACGGGAAATCGAAACCCAGCACATTAGGGCACGTTTCTTCGAATTTCCAAACGCAAAATATTGCCTTATTTTAAAATTTTTAAAAGGATATTTAGCTATTTGGTTGAACGAGAAAAATCGAAACCCAGCACATTAGGGCACGTTTTCTTGAATTTCCAAACGCAAAACATTGCCTTATTTTGAAATTTTTAAAAGGATATTTAGCTATTTGGTTGAACGAGAAAAATCGAAACCCAGCACATTAGGGCACGTTTTCTTGAATTTCCAAACGCTAAATATTGCCTCAATTAGAAATATTTTTCCTTTTGAAATATGATATTTATATGCATAATGGAATATTAAACATGATAGTGTGAAATAAAAAATGAACAAAAACAAATAATAAAATAAATCAATCATGCATATATCATAGCAAATAAATAAATAAATAAACTAAAGCATAAAAAATAGACATGTAAATAAATAAATAAATGCACATAAAAAATAATAATAACAATAAAGGAAAATAGATAAAAATCATAAAATATGAAGATATGTTTGTACATATAAGGGAAATATATATGTATGAATATACATAAAATTATAAAAATATAAAATATATATATATATATATATGTACTAAAATTATTAAATTATAAAAGTTTAGGTAAGTATGTGTATATATATATATATATATATATATGTATATAAAAGTTATAAAAAAAATATAAGTATATATATATATATATCTGTAAAAATATATATAAATATATATAAATATAGATATATATGCATAGATTATAAAATGTATATAAACATGCGTGTGTATGCATGTTAAAAATGTATGTATATGTGAATATAAATTATAAAGCATATAAAAAATAAGTACGTACATATATGTAAAAGAGATTAAAATATATATATGTATGTTAATATGTATGTATATGTATATAACATAATTTAAAGTAAAAAGTTATTTAATAATATTAATAATAATACTAAATAATAATAATTATTATAATAGTTTTAATAATAATATATAATAATAATAAAAAGCACATATTAAAATAACGTACACATATATATATAAAGATAAATGAAAATATAAATAAATCAAAAATTAATAGTTAAAATAAAAAAATAAAATAAAATAAAAAAACGAAAGGGATTAAATCAAAAACAGAAATAAAATTAAGGGCTCAAATTACAAAATAAAAAAATAATTAAAACACGCTGCAAAAGAATGAGGACCAAACGTGGAATATTCCCACATCACTGAAACGATGCCGTTCTAGGGGAAATGCAAGCGCATGGTCTAAGGACCAAATCGAAACAGAAGCAAAATTATGTGACCAAAATCAAAAATAAAAAGGAGATCTCATCGAACACGCCACAAAAGAGGGGGGACCTATGGCGCAAATATCCCCCTAAGGCAAAACGCGCGGACCCTCCGGGTCGGGTCGGATCAATGCGCGGATCCACCCTCACCGAAACGGTGTCGTTTTAAACTTAATGTAAATACTAAAAAAAAAAAAGTTTCAACATCATTTTTTTAAACAGAGAGAAAAACTCTCTCTCCCTCACTATCTCGGTCCAGATATCGACCAAGGTCTGGCCAAGGAACCGGTCGTCAGTCGCCGTCCATCAACCACCGCACACGGTGGTCGGAGGCACAAAATCGGACCTTTTTGGTCCCTTTTGAAGCCGGTCGCCTCTAAGACACAGATCCAGGGCCGAATCCCGCGAAAGGCAAAGCCAAAGGCTCGAAAACAGGGCGAAACCTCTCGCCTCCTCCCCCCCGGCGCGGTGCAGGTATGGTTTTCTTTCTCCTTTTACTTTGTTACTTTATTACTTATTATTTGGTATATAAAAAAATAAAATAAAAAAATAAAAAGAGTGGATAGAAAATAAAAGTGAATCTCAAAAAAACCTTTGAGAAATCTGTGTTTTATTTCCCCGAATGTTCTTGAAAAGAAAAAAAAAGGAGCCCTTACATGCCACTGATTTGGGCTTTTATACAACATTTTGTTTCTGTTTTTTGCTATTTTGCTTTCTGTTGTTGCGTGTTTGTCTCCGTTTTGCAGGTGTCAGTGATGGGACGGTGGTGGGTGGAGCAGGTGGCGTGGCGTCAGAAGCAGGTGGCGGCCAGGAGCAGGTGCGGCGCTAGGGTTTCAGTCTCTGAAACCCTACTCTGACTTGGACTTGCCTATTGGGCTGGGGTGATATTGGGCCGATTGCATTGGGTTGTTTGGGTTAGTCTAGGTGGGTTTGGTATTTGGGCTTGTAATGGGTTATTTGGGTATTGGGTAGGTTTGGGAGGTTTTATTTATAATGGGCCCCGGGCAAATTTGGGCTTCTACAATGTCATTTTTTTATTATTTAAAATTTAAATCTCACATTTTTATTTTTAAGAACTTAGTCTTTTTATTTTTTAGATTTTAAAATTTAGGTCCAGTTATTAACATTGTAATATTTTTTGTTAAATTTGTTGGGGTGATATCTTGTAAAAGTACACTCACTTGGTAGCTGTATAATTAAAAATTGATGTTATAATGAACTTAAATTTAACTAAAAAAATTAACAGTATTAAAAGTTGAACATGAATTTTGAAATTTAAAAAGTACAGGGGTTAAATTCCTAGAAAAAATATATAAAATAAATTTTAAAATTTTGAAAAGTATAAAGATTTACTATATATTTTAACTTATTTATCATTCGAAAATGCTTTTAGGGGTGGAAAAGTACTTTTCAAACCCATAAGTCATGCCAAATACGCCCCTAGGTTGAAAGTTTAGTGGAAAAGCATTTTTTCACCCAAACACAAAAGTTATAGTCTATGTGTTTTTGACTTTTGAGTTTTGCGTTTTGAAGGGTAAATAATTAAAATATCCTTATTTGTATTAATTTTTTAAAATATATTTAAAAATTAAGATTAATTTAAATATTTTATGTATCATTATATTATATTATTTAAATATTATTTATAAATATAATTATATTAATTTGTTTAAATATGATTTATTATCATATTTAAAATTTTAATATATTTCATATATAATTAAATTTACAAATAGCTTATTAATTATTGGAAAGTATTTAAAATGTATATTTTATATATAATTATATTAAATTATTTAAGTATGGTTTAAATTAATTTTTTAAATTCTCAATATCACGTCTAAAATGAAAATTTTAACTTTTCATCGCAATTTTTTACAACAATGTCCAACACCTTAAATTACAAACTACACATTTTCACATCCATTTCCCATAACACTTTCTAAAAGCACTTTTTTTTAAATTGAGCTTTTCAAAAACACTTCTCAATTACAATAGTAATGTCAAACTAGCCATAATACTCACTAATGTCGAGATCCAACGTATTGTATTTTGCAGTACTTTTCTTTTGAGTATTGAATTGTAATTTTTTTTATAAATATCTTTTAGAATACATATTTTGATAATAAATTAAAAATTTTACTACATTCAAGTGAAATTTTGACAAATTTAGGTATATATGTCGATTTAAAAGAAAAACTAGGGATTTAGGTCACTTTTCTTGAAAATTAGGGAAATAGGTTGATTTTGGAGAGAGAAGGCAAAAACGTACCTTGTAGGACACCCTTTCAGGTGATGTGGAGGAGAGAGGGTGAAAACGCATCCTATAAGGTGTGTTTTTGCCTTGCCCCGTGCCAATTTTAATTCTGAAAAAATTGAGAATCTCGGGATAAGTTTCTAAAACCTGAGAATCTCATGATAAAATTTACATCCCATCTTTCCGTGGCACAATAGGAATCTTCAAAAAATTTTCAAAAAAACCACTTCTTGTTAGAAGCGTTTTTTTTTTTTTTTTACTTGTCATGTCCAATCTTTTTCAACAATTTGAAATTATGTTTCATATTCAAGAGTAGAGTTTCCTATAAAATGAATATTGATGTGAAGAGATTTTCATAGTTAAATTTCAAGCAGAAGATTTGTATAAGGGGAAGATTGTTGATGTTAAAAATCCGAAGTTCAAAAATCGATCCAACAAAGTAAATTAGTTCAAGCAAGTGTCATTGTTTGAATTTGGTTAATGAATACTTATTTTTGTGTATAATGTTTTTGTTTTAAACATGTGAAACAAGTTTTTTTTTGGCCAAGATGAGTAGACGAATTAGAGCCGTTATTTATTACGATAGTCAAATTCGTGAAATTGACATTAGGGTCATTTTTATATCAGCCCAATTTATAGAATTTGCTTTCAATCAATGCATAAAATTGAATGAGCTTCGGTCAAGAATTAGAAGGAAATTATTGACTTCAAGTTAGAGGAGAATTTCGAGCTTGAAATATAGATATCTAACGTCAATGAGCCTTGTTAGATATGATACATATGAGCTCAAATACGACATGGAAGTCAAAGCAATGCTCGATACGCATTGCTCTAGTTGGAATGTTATACTAGAGTTATATACTCAAGTTGTCGACGTTGTGGAAGGTGGTTCGAGTTCAACAACAATTCAAATAAATTTTTTTTTGGAATAGGAAGTAGAAAGTTCAACCACATGGTTGTGCGGCGATTTCACAGCGTTATTACAAAGCTCGTATCGGGAAATACTATAATCATCAACGAGAAGACATTCATCCATTTCAGCCATCGATTACAACTTTGGCATACAGTTAGGGTTAGTTGGTAACCCAAACTTGGAGACCCCAACTCGACATCTTATGATTGCCTTTGATTTCAACTTCGGAACATTGAAGTTCTATGTTGGAAACACTTATGTGGGCATGCTATCAAGTTACACTAGTGGGCAATCCACAAGTAATATTGGGTTTTAACATATGATTGTTAATAACGGATGGTATACTCCTTACAACTTGCACTGCTGGCCTTATAAGACGCATTTTCACCCTTTCTTCTCCCCGTCACTTGAAAGTGCATCCTACAAGGTGCATTTTTTACCGGCCTTATGCCGCTTCACTTGAGAAAGTATCCTACAAGACGCATTTATACGTTCTCTCTTCATAATCGATCTATTTCATTATTTTTCAAGAAAAAACCCTACTTTTTCTTTTAAACCGAGATATACGCTTAATTTTGGCCAAAACACCTTATGTTGATATTAAATGAATAATAATTGAAATAGTACAATCAAAGGAAAAAGTCTGGCAATGCGGACAAGTCACATCAACCACCCTTTCTCTAAAACAGCTTGCAACATAAATGAAGATTACTAAGCTTTTTTAAAACAGTTACGTCTCTCTCTCTCTCTCTCTCTTTTTTTTTTAATTTAATAACATAAAAACTTCAATACTAAGTAAAATTAATGTATTGTTTTATAAAACATATATATATTGAATTATAAAGGAGGATAAAATCTTAACAACAATGCGATTAGTGTGACCCGAATTCAAGCCACACTTGAGGTAATGAACACCCTGATCATTAGATCCATAAGGGCGAAGCCAAAAAACTTTTTTAGGAGGGCTGAAATGAAATTTTAATTTTTTGATTGTCTATATCTTTAAAATTTTTAAAGGATTAAATCAAATTTTCATAATTTTAGGGGGGGCCAAAGTTAATTTTATATTTACTAATTTAAAATTTTAAAACTTTCTAAAAGGTAAAAACAACAAAATTTCATTTTAGGGGGGCCGGGCCCTGTAAGCCCCTTAGGTTCGCCTCTGCAGATCAATACACAGGGATCTCATTATTTTTATTTCTAATAAAAAAAAATTATAACTCAAATATTTTTCTTTCCATGACTAAACTTAGTCATATTTTCAATGTCTTAAATATATATTTATTAAATACAGTCCTTTTATAAAATTACATGTTAAAAATTTTAATAAAATTTCTCAACGTTCTTGATATAAAATTAGGGCAAAGTACAAGAATAATCATTGAACTATTTGATTTGTTCTATTTTGTTCATCTAATTATTCATTTTTCAATTTAGTCATTCAACTTTTTGAAATTAAATATTTTGTCACTCTGGCTGATAACTTAGTAATGAAAATCTGAAGTGAGCTTTTTTTTATTGGCATAATATAAATTTATACCTCCAATGTTTAGATAATTCTATCAATTTGATCATAGATTTAAAAAATCAACAACTTTAGTTCTTAATGTTTACGAAATTGTCAATCTAGTTCAAATTAAAACCCCGAAAAGAAGCTCAAAATTAACAAATTTATAAACCTAAAAAAATGATTGGGTTGATGACACAAACTTCAACGGCCTTACTCTTTATTGAAGAGATAATATCAGCTCCAAGCTTAAGTGTTCTTGTGTCTTTATCATTTCTACCTAAAGTATTGGGGAGATTGTAAGTCAAGGTAATGACATTTGATATTTCTAACCTCGTCAAATCAACGAAAGAAATAACAAAGTAGAAGATGTTGTTGAAAATCATTTTAGGTACAAAAGTCTTTAAAATATTTTTATATTTACTTTCTAAAATTTTAAGATTTTTTTAAAAAATTTATAAATAGGACCAAAATGACAAATCTTGTAAATATTGAGGGTTAAATTTGTTAAATTTTTATATTTAGGATCAAATTGATAGAATATGTAAACATTAGAGGGTTACATTTGTCATTAGGTCAATAAAGCAAAGCCCGTGTTAGAGTTTTGTTAGGTAACTAACAGAAGAGTGACTGAAATGAAAAAAATTAATAGTTTGATGGCCAAAATAGAATAGATTAAATAGTTGGGTGACTATTCTTATACTTTTTCCATAAAATTAATTCAACATTATTTCTCAAGTGAAAATATTTCATAAAGTAAAATCCAAACAAACTTTGCGGTATAGTTTTATCTATACTATATATAAAATGGTTGATTAAGTTGGTGTCACGAACTAACTTGACACCAGCCCGGTTATGAAAACACTAAAATAAAATAATTAGAAAACATTAACTAAGAATTAAACACAAAACAACAAATTTATATAATTAATAATTATTTGTTGAAATGTTTTTATAAATATACTTTTAATATAAAATATTTTTGTTCACTCACATCGTGGGTGTATAAAATCTAATATAAATAATATATTTGAAAAAAAGACGAATTAAAATAAATTATTTAAAAAATAAATTTTATAATTTGGAAAATTATATAGTTTTAAAAAATAGAAAACAAATAAAATAGATTAATTAAAATTTTATGACGAGGCAGATTACAATATTAATTTGTCTAGAAAATAATTTGAAGGCCGAAATACCAAAACATGTCATTTAAAAAATAATTATGGAAATAGGTCGAAATTTTGAAAATTTAAAGAAATGGGTTGATTTTGATAAACGCTACTAGCCCATTCTCGTAAATTTTCAAAATTTCAGCCTATTTTCATAATTTTTAAAAAATGGTATTTTCTGAAATTTTAGTCTAATTTTAATTCTTACCATTATTTTTTTTTCAGGAAACTGAAATTTTACCTATAATGGAGTTTATATAATAATCGCATTGATTAATTTAACTTCCATTATTCTCAAATGCAGGGGTAGTTAGGGGTTTTTAATTATTTTAAAATTTTTAAAATTATAAATTAATAAAGATAAATTCGTATTTTGACCTTTCTAAAAATGATAAAAAATTAATTTAATTTTTTAAAAATTGTAAATAAATAGACTGTTAAAATGATGAAATTAAATTTTTACTATTATAAAAATTACAATTTAATTTTAGCCCTATTTTTTTTTTTTACTTCTTCCCTTCTCAAATGGCTGAAGAAAGTGTCAAAGATAAAAAAAAGTTAAAATATAAATTTTTTTGTAAAAATTTTAACTTCCAATTGCAAAGAAAATTTTGTTTTAAGTTCACACTAAAATCTAATCTATGATATCTATACAATTATATATAAAAGGTAGGCTCTAACAGTAGAGGTGCTCATGGGCCGGGTTGCCCAGCCCGACCCGACGGCCCGCCCGAAATATGGGAGGGTTTAGGCAAAATATAGGCCCGAAATATGGGCTTAGGCAAAAAAATTAGGCCCGTTTAAAAAAGGGCCGGCCCTCGGGCACCACTTTTTTGCCCGGGCCCGTGCCCGGCCCGGCCCGAATATAATAAATATATATTTTTTATTTTTTTATTTTTAAAATATTTTTAAAATACTTTTTTAAAATTTTTTTATTTTTAAAATACCTTTTTAAATTTTTAATTTTTTTGTGTTTATTTAAAAATGGGCCGGGCCGGGCCGGGCCTGGGCCTAGGATTTTGTCCTCGGGCTGGGCCTGGACAAAATTCCAGGCCCATATTTCGGGCCGGGCCGGGCCCAGGCCTATGACACGGGCCGAAATTTTTATGGGCCCGGCCTGAACCCGGCTCGACCCGGCCCATGAGCACCTCTACTAACACCTTCAGTAAATTTCAATTTCAATCCCTTTATTTTTTAGATTATAAGAATGGTTAAATTTGAATTTGATCGTTATATTTTATTTAAATTTGAGATTTAATATTTAATATTAGCTTTTATAATGTTATTAGTTAGTCTAAATACTTTATTCTAATTAAAACGATGAAATGAAATTTTAAAAATTGTTAGTGCCGTTAAAATTCTTTATTAAATTCAAGTTCATTACATTGCTATTTTTTTCCTACATGGGGTACAAAGTTTTTTCTTCTTCTCAAAATGCCACACCAACGCGAAATTTTTTTAACAATGTTAATAAATAGACCTATTTTAAACTCGATAAGTAGAGAGACTAATTTTTTTTTCCTAGATGGCATTCTGTTTGTTTTATTGTTCATATGATCAAGTATCGGTACCTAATTCCAAAGTTTTAAAATTTTTCAGATTGGTCCTTAATCATTCTCGAATCTATTAAACTATGTTTGTATGCTTGATTTAGTCCCTAGTTTACTAATAACTTCTATTATGCATGAATTTGGATTAATTTAATGAATTTAATTAAATTTAATTAAATTCAATGTTATAATTTGTGTGTGAATATTTCGGTGTTTGTTGTAGCATTCCGTAATTTGGGTCCGACAACCGAGCTGGGTGAGGGGTGTTACAATTAGTTAGTCTAAACACTTTATTCTAATTAAAATTATGATATGAAATTAAATTTTTTTTTAGTACTGTTAAATTTCTTTATTAAATTCAAGTTCGTCACAATGTTATTTTTTTTTCTACATGGGTACGAAGTTTATTTCTTCTTCTCAAAATGCCACACCAACGCAATTGTTTTTAACAGTGTTAACAAATGGAACTAACTTTTTAAATTCGAAAAGTAAAGAGATTAAATTCTCAAATATACGAATAGTATAAAATTTTAGAACAATTTGTAACATTTTAAATTTACACTATAATTTAATTAATAAATAAATAATTATGAAATAATAATCTAGAAGTGGACAACATGTGCTTATTTTAAGAAATATATAAAAGAGATGAAGGCTTAAGCCTTAAACAAGGATTAAATTGAAATTTTAGTTTAAAAAAGGTATAAATACTTAGAAGAGAAATAGAGAATCTGGAATGTCAGTCTGGACATAGGCCGACAAATGAGATTAAAAAAGAAAAGTTATTAACCGTAGCGAAAGGCGAACTCCCAGCTGTTATTATGAACAAGTCAGCCGCCACTAACAGTAACGGCGTTAAATATAAGACTCAGTTTGGGATTAATTTGAATTTCTTCGCGTTAATTTTAATACATTGGGGAATTTTCCCACTTACCCCTTCGGAGTTCGGATTACGAATAATTTGCTCCTATCTTGTTTTACTCAATCTTTTAAATGAAAAGATTGAGGGAGAAAATTTTAAATAAAATGGAGACAGAATGTATAAAAATTAGGACGAGATTAGGGTAAGAAAAAACTGCCTCTTTTTTATTATAATTTTTAGGCTTAGTTTGGATGGACGATGTGTTTAAAAAGAACGGCGATGATGAGATTAGATACTGTAGTAATGAGATTAGAAACAACGATAGAGTGTGTGTTTGGATTCAAACACAGCTGTAGCGGTAATGTGAGAATATGAAATGACTATTATAAGGATATTAGATTAAAATATGTATTCAAGTATAATAGATAACTAAATTTTATTTACACTGATTAATAAAAATATATTAAATAAATATTAAGTATATATATATCAAAATTATATTTATGTTAAATAATAGTCATTAAAACTTATTAACTAATATTTATATTTAAGAAAACATATTTATTTTAAATAATAATCATTAAAATTTATGTTAAAATAAATATTAAAAAGGGGGAATTAGTACGAAGGAGAAAATTTTCTTTTATTAATTTATAATATAAATAAAATTAAATTTAGAATAAGAGTTAATTAAATGATATGTCTTTAAATTATGATTTAAAATTTTCATTAGTCTTCAAATTTTAAAATATTTTAATTTAGCCCATAAAATATAAATATCATACAAATTAAGTTCTTCTATCAACCTAATTATTTGCTTAGATATTAAAAATAATCTCAAATATACATGTATTTATAATTTAGTTAACAAGTTTTAAATATACATTTGAGCTACAAAAGAATATTATTGATAGGATAGGGATACTTTGAAGAATTAATTAAAACTTTTAAAGGATCAATTTAAAATTTATGCGATAGTTGGATGGTGTTTAATGAAATTAACCCTTTAAGCACCAAATTTATACCTTCCCGTCTCGAATGACAGCAGTGATCTGGGAATCTTTGTTACATTTGGCGTGGAAGGAGTGAAAAATAATTTAAATATTGTTAAAAAAAGGGTAAATCGAAATTGGAAGATAGTGAACCTACGGCGACTTGGTTTTTAGAGACTTTGAGAGAGACAACTGAAAATGAGAGGAAGCATAGATTTTTACAGAGAGAGAGGGGGAAGAATGGTCAAACATTACCGGTGGCGCCGGTCAATGGTTGATATTCCCCCCCCTCTCTCTCTCTCTCTTTAAAGCTCTCTTCATCTCTCTCCCTTATTTCTCTCTCTTTTTGTCTTTGAATTTGTGTTGAAAGGTTCTTTTGGTCGTAGAACTTTTTTTGGTTTTTGTTTGTAATTCGTTTGATTACCAAAAGAAACTGATTTTTTTTTTCTTTTTTGGGTTATTTTGTGGATTTCTGGGTTTTCTTTCTCAAGTTTGCTCGAGAGATAAATGGCAGTAAGTTTTTTTTTTTTCTCCTTTTAATCTCCTCTTCTTTCTCTGTCGTTTGTTGTTTTTGCTTTGGTTTAGTTTTCGCTATGCTTCTGTTTGTTTCCTGCGAAAATTTGCCAAAGACAAAAAGAACGCCGAGAATTATGGAGTTTGTGGTTTTAACTTTTAAGCCATGTTACTGTTCAAGTTTCGTATTCTCGATCTCCCCCGATCTTCTATAATTTGTTTGTGACTAAAACTCTTTTGGAATCGTATGAAGAAGCATGGTTAGATTACTTAATTCTCATGCCTACTAAGCTCATGTTGGAATGTTAGCTTTCTTTAGTGTTCATTTGGTTTCCTCAATTATATTGAATTCCCCCATGGAAGATGAATTGGTTGACCTTGTATCTCTGTTCAACCTAAGGTTCCATGAATTGGCCGGCTTGATTCGAAAATTGATTGAATTAAAAAAAAAACCCCCAATAATTGTAATACAATTGATTACATTCATCAGTTAAGAAACAATTTTTGTCTGATTTCTTTAAAGCAATAATATTATTGTTTCCAGCCTTCCTTTTCAATTGAACAACTTCACTATTTCCTTGTTTGATTCGTTTGAAGGTGATAAAGTGTAAATATTTTGTTTTTGCCTCGTCTCTGATCTGCTACACTTAGTCCTCATTGTTGATGGAGGGGAATTTTGTTTGTGTTTTATCTGTAACGAGCTTTTGTTGCCATTTCAGCAACGTTCTCATGTACCCAAGTTTGGCAATTGGGACAGTGAAGGTAATGTTCCTTACACAGCTTATTTTGATAAGGCACGTCAGGGTCGCAGTGGAGGAAAGATTGTGAACCCGAACGATCCCCAAGAGAGTCCGGAATTACATCAAGATTACGGAGCTCCAACTAGAGCTCCCCCTGCTTCACGACCAAAACCAGAATCGGATGAACCAATAGGACATGGAGCTGCAAGAAGGGGACACGAACGAGGAAGGAGCAGGGAAGAAGGTGACCTCAGACAATATGCTGACTCTCCAGCACGTAACGAGAATGTTAACCGCAGAGCTTCTGGAGACTCTACACCTTCTCGTTATGGTCGTGGAGTAAGTTCTGGTGAATCCCAGAAACGTTCCACGAGAACAAGTATTGGATCTGAAAACAGCATAGATAAATCACCACTCCACCCTGCACGGGGAACAGGGAGGGGTAGCATGGCATCACCTGCGTGGGAAGGAAAGCCTTTGAATGATAGCAGCCATGGTACTCCTGGGAGATCCAAATTAAGGCCAAGTAAAGGCGATGAAAGTGTAATCATCTTTCTTATTCCCATCATATGCATAGCTTATCAACAACTTGAAAGTCTTCATGATTGGCAGCCTACATGGCACTTCCTTCATGAAAGTCTTCCCTATCTTAGATCATGATTACATGTTCCTTGGAATTGATAATGCATTATGTCTGTCTCGCTCTTTGTGCCTTAGGCTTGTTGCTAATAATCTGGTTTCTGGTGTGACAGCCTGATAAAGCTGCTGCTGTTCCAAAATTCGGTGACTGGGATGAGAATAACCCGTCATCCGCTGATGGCTACACTCACATTTTTAATCAGGTGCGAGAAGAGCGGAACAACGGAGGCAGGGTACCAGGCATGCCTGGTCAGCAATCTCCATACAACACTGGCCGCAATCGGAAACCAACTAACAACAGTGCAAAGGTACGTTGTTCGGAACCTCATCAAGCAGTTCAATCGTCGTTTCTGAAAATCTCACATATATAAACGTTTAATTCTGTATTTCTTCATTTCCCCCAGGGCTGTTGCTTCCCATTTTGGAGGAAATAAGATCTGTGAATTCGCAGATTCCTTATCAGTTCGCCTGGAACACTGTAAATACATTGAAGGCTCCTTCAGAGCAGAGTAATTTCACTGCAGTTGCGGATTATCATTGCTATGTATGTGTGTGTGTGTGTTTCTTGTAATGACAAACATAGTATTATGTTTGTTGAACATGTTTTGTTATGTTTTTTTTCTTTCCCCTTTCTCTCTTAGATTATCTTTTTTTGTATACCACTTCACATCGCAATTATGTTTTGGTTAGAGGAAAAAAAAAACAAAAATAAACAGCAGATGCATATTCTTTTATTTGTATTCTAAATGTATGGTGTCCATTGTTGAGCTTTCAAAACTGTCTGGCTAATGATGGTTGATGATTTTTAACTCGTTTGTCTGGTCAGAATTGTTAAGATTCTATGTTGTGCATGCATTATAACTATTTAATGATTAGCCGATTGAGTTTTAGCTTAATTGGTATGAACATTGTTAGGACGTGAGTTCGAATGCGCTGAAACGTATTATTTTACTATTTATAGGTTGGGGAGGGAAAAATTATACATTGCCCTCTCCTAAAATGATAAATTTTAATTTAATCTTTTGAAGAATTGTAAATATATAAGCTATTAAAATGGTGAAATTGCATTTTAAGTCTTATAAAATATACAATTTAATTCTTACTCCTTACAAAAATTTTCTAGTTTCGCCATTGTTTAAATAAATTTTTTTTTTATAGAAAATTGATATAAAAAATAAACAAGATCCTAGTTCCAATGGTAAAGTATAAATGTTGAAGATTGTGTATGTACAATTTTCGTTTTTAATTTTCTTATATAAAAGATATAAATAGATAAAAAAAAATCTTCAATATAATAAGATTTACATAGTAAAGTAAAGGTATTTTAATCATTAACTAATTGAGTTGGATTCGGTTGAATAAAATTTGAGAAATATATTCTTGAATCAGACTTAATTATGTATATATAATTTTAATATTATATTAATCAGATCAAAATTTGATCTTGCCTGAACGCATACCATATAAATATCTTTTTATCGAGATTTGAATACACTTAAATAATATTTTTAGTTTTACAAATGAAGAAAACAACATTAAAAATGTTTTATCTCTTGTATAAAGATCCGATCAAATT
Organism: Gossypium turneri; assembly: GCA_008044935.1. NCBI lineage: Eukaryota > Viridiplantae > Streptophyta > Magnoliopsida > Malvales > Malvaceae > Gossypium > Gossypium turneri. The sequence goes on from CP032577.1 coordinate 5,197,234, forward strand.
TAATTTTAAATTCAGTTGAAATCTAATATGATTATTCAATATTGCAGGAGCTAAAAAAGGAAAAAATAAATATATTTATATTTTTCTAACTTAAGAAAACCTAATTTCTCTCCCAAAGAATTTCAAGCAGATTTAGCAAAATTAAGCTTTGAATCCCATTTCCAAAGCTTTTGACCTGCCGATGTATGATGAATTATGTACATTCCTAGTACAGTTGCTTGGAAGTTTGAAATTATTGACTGGTCAACCAGAAAAAAGCTACAATTGACCAAATGACTTATTTTAAAAATTATATAAATAAATAATTCACTTTAAAACACTAAATTTCAGTGTGGTCATTGTTATTGGCGGCACCACTCGTCATAATTAACTAATAATTGGCTTGTAGAAATAAATTTTTTTTTGTTTGGGTGTCGTCGTTGACATTGACGGTATCAGTATAAGTACACGTATACCCACCCATTTAAAATACCCGTATTCCTTAAAAAAATTTTAATAGATGCCGCCAATGTCAACTACAACACCAGTGTTTTTTTTTTTAAATTTTTTTTGGTGGTGTCGTTGCCATTGACAACACCTATTAAAAAATATTATCTTTTTCAACAAATACATGTATTTTAAACAAGTGGGTATATGTGTACTTAAACTGATGTCGCAAATGTCAACAACAACATTTAAAAGAAATTATTTTTTATTCCAAGAGGCCAATCATTAAGTGATTATGATGGGTGATGCCGCCAATATCAATGGCGACACCGGGGTTTATTATTCAACGGGTCATTTACACACATAATTTTCGAGATGTGTTATTTTCGTAAATAATCAAAACTTTTAGATATTTTTATAAAAAAGCCATGTTACTAGTTATAGACAATCGAAACTCTATCACGTTGCTTCCCTTTTATATTTTGCTGTTTTAAACTAATCATGTTGGACGCGAAGGCAATTAAATCCTGACCGTTGAATGTTTGTTTACAAAACAAACAAAAACAGATCGAAAAGAAAAAAATAATCCTACGGCGTCAGTGAAACTGAAGAGCGCCAAAATTTCGCGGTCGCTAAAAACAATTCAAAATTTCAACGAAAAAGTTCCACCAAAATTCAAAAACCAAATGAACATCACAAGCTAAAGCAAAAAGATAGCGCTTCCCCCTTCCGTTTCTCACTCTCTTTTCTTTTGCTCTCTCAGATCTGAATTTCAAAATAAGCAAAAAAGAGAAGAAAAACGCTGAGAAATTTCACCATTCCCTCTTCTTCTTCGATCCCAGGTACTTCAAAAGCAATATTTAATTTCAGGTTTATTTGTATTAGATCACCAATTGTATTGTTGGTTTTCATTTTATTGTTTGTTTGGAATTGCGTCTGTTTTATGAAATTTTGATACTCAATTAAGCTTAATATGTATCAAATTATACTACGCGTTGTTTCTTTTAGATCTTTGATTTAGGATGCAATCTAGCGAAATAACGTGAAAAAAGAGAGGGAATTTTCTTTCTGGGTCTTAAGGGTTTTTTTTTTTTCACCACCAAAGCCTCAGTTTTTGTTACTTTCCAGAGAAAGTTTCAGTACTTTCATCCAATTTCAGTACCGAAATTGAGGGGAACGAAAGAAAATGGTGAGGGAGGAAAGAGTGGAGTCATTTTACGCGAGGCTTAGGGAATCGGCTAGGGCATCGTCTCTCTCGCCTTTACTCATATTCCCGTCAACGTCCGATGTTGACTCTCTATGTGCTCTCAAAATCATTTTCCACATTCTTGAATCTGATTCAGTCCGGTACTCGTGTTATCCGGTGTCTTCTTTTCAAGAAATCAGAGAATACGCTGCTTCTGAGTTGAGCTCTTCATCTGAGGAGCCCGTTACTATGCTTTTGATAAACTGGGGGTGCCACCGTGACCTACAGGAGGATCTTAAGTTAGGGTCAGCTGCCAGGGTTTTTGTTGTTGATAGTCATAGGCCGATTCATTTGCATAATTTGAGTGATCAGAATGATCAGGTGGTTGTTCTTTATACTAATGATGATGAGCGGTTGGCTGACCTCGCATATGATTTTGAAGTTATGGAGTTGGCAAATGCTAGCTATTGTTTGCATAATTCGGAGTTGGATGGCGAAGAAGATGAAGATAGTGAAAGTGAGGATGATGATGAGGATGAAGAGGTGGAAGGGAGAGCGAGGGATGGTTCTAGGAAAAGAAGAAGACTGTCTTCAGAAGGTGAAGAAGAGCCACCGGCCCGGCGTTTTAAGAAACTGAAAAGGGAGTATTATCGGATGGGAACATTCCATGGGAAGCCATCAGGTTGTTTGATGTATGATTTGTCGCATTGTTTGAGGAAAAACACAAATGAGTTGCTGTGGCTGGCTTGTGTTTCACTTACAGATCAGTTTGTTCATGAGAGGCTAACAGATGAGAGGTATGAAGCAGGGGTTATGGAGCTTCAGCAGCATATTAACAGTTTAGGGAATCTGGATGCGGTTACTTCGGTGACACTTAAAGATGGTACCAAGGTTCGAGCACCCGATTCCTCAAGAATTGCCTATGAAGAAGAACCAAGACTTATGCTGTTAAGAGAGTGGAATTTATTTGATTCAATGCTGTGTTCCTCATACATTGCCCCAAAGTTGAAGACCTGGAGTGATAATGGCATGAAAAAGCTTAAGCTTCTCCTTGCAAGGATGGGATTTGCACTTGTGGATTGCCAGCAGAAGTTTCAGTACATGAATCATGAAGTAAAACAGAAGATGAAAGGTCAATTCGAACAAATTTTGCCTGAATATGGACTTGATGATTTCTACTACAAAAGTTTCTTGCGTCTTCATGGTTATACTTCGAGGGTTTCAGCTGCAGACATGGTTTATGGGGTCACTGCACTGCTTGAATCTTTTGTGCAATCAGATGGCTCGTGTGCATTGAAGCAGTTTGGGGTGGCATACGATGCGCTGTCCCTAAGCAATCTTGATAAGCTGAAATCCGGAATGCAACAGGCGATCAAGATACAAAGGGCTATTCTTAGGCAAGGGAGTGCTGCAATAACAAAGAGTGGGTGCATCAGGAGTGGGAGAAAGTTTAGGTGGGTGAAGCTTGAAGATTCAGTCGATACAAAGCTGTTGGGTCACCCCCAGGCCCTCACCAAGTTCTGTTACTTTCTAATGGATGCCTTGAAGGAGAAAGGAGCTAAGTTGAAGCCTTTGCTTTGTGCTTGCATGTTGCAAGAGCCATCTAAGGTGTTGATTGTTGGGGTCTGCGGAAAGCCTCGTCTTGGAGCACTTCAAGGGAATGCGTTCGGTCTTGCATTCAGGAATGCTGCCGTGGAAACCGGAGCTGAATTCTTCCATGAGCTTTTCGAATCTTCATGGATTGTGTTGGATGCTGGCGTTGTTAATTCCTTCATGGTCAAACTAACTGAAAGGCTTTGATGTAAAGCTTTGGATTATGAGTGACGGTAATTGTAACTTTGTTTTTTCTTTTCTTTTTAAATGAAAACATTTGTTCATTACTTTGAAGTAATTTTTTTAGTTTGTTTAAAATGATTCAATAAATAAAAATCTAATTTGCTGCAAATGTAAATGATATGAAAGTTTGTTGGAAATGTTGACTACACTGTCAACATTGAGAACGAACATTTCTCTGTCCATTTTTATTTATATTACTAACCCTTTTTGTGGGTAAAAAAGAATTTGCTATATCAACTTACAAACTAAATACGAGTTAAAAATAATTGAACGAATGAATAAAGAAGTTAGGCACTAATCAGAGTCGTCATCTATCTGTTTAATGAGTCGGCATCTCGAATCGACAAATAGGGCAGTAATGGCTTTGCTGCAACCATTTTCCGATGCAATCGCCATGAAAAATATGAGAACAAGGCATCCGAGACGCTTCAAATCCAACCCCTAGTTCCTCCAAGCACACCATGCAGTCTTGTTGCTCACCATCTTCTACTTTGAGCCTCCTGAGCATCTCTTTAACAGAGGACTCAGTAGCGGCTACCATGCCGTAGTTATCGCTTTCGAACTCCGACTCAGATATGGCCAAAGCAGCTGCGGTCATCAAAGATTCCTGGTTGGTCGTCCTGGGTCCCACAAGTATCACAGACTGAAGATGCAAGGCTTTACAGTGATATCTTATGCTCAATGTCCCATTCACAAATCTGAGTCCGCGTTCCATGATTTCTTGAAGTACCCTTTGACAATCCGTAGAGGATGGGTTGATTCCGAGCCCCGCGAGCGTGGGAGCAAGAACTTGGCGAAGCATGCCGCGGTGTTGCAGATGGGTGAGACGGAAACAAAGGGTTCGTTGTGAGAAGAAAGGACGAGTGGGGGTGAAAGTGGAACAGTAGCCAACGTTGATGGTTAACACGATTTCCATCAAAGGGGGAGATACTGAACGGCACCGGGCTTGGGATATGATGTCGACTAAATAAACACGATGGGATCTAACGTAGAGTGAAGCCATTGAAGAAAAACTTTGGAAGCAAGTATGAGTGGGGTGATCTCAATTTCAACGAGGGAAGTGAAACTCAGACAGGGAATTCAAGAACGAACTCTTCTGCTTTTGTAAACGCCCCCCGGCCCCCCAACGGCTCTTTAGTTAAACCGACTTAGAGAGAATGGAATGGCGCCCTTTTTTTGGTTTAAATTTGCCAGAGATTCCTCTACTCTTTTTAAAATTTAAAATTTAGTCCCTATAATTAAATTTCGACACATTGATTTCCCTTACTTTTTCTGATTTGAAATATTGACCCGTCGGCTAAATTTTTCGTTAAAATTATTAATTTAACATTTACAAATGGTAAAATAATTTTTTAGCTTTCAATGTTTATAATTTTTTGTTAATTTGATCCTATGCTTTAAAACAACATAAAAAAATTTAAAAATCAAAATTTTCATATTTTATATAAAAGTTCTTTTAAAAAGAATAAAAATTATGAAAAAAAAACTTTAAAATTCAAATTTAAAAAATAAAAATACATTCTAAAATAATCATTTAAAAAAATTAAAATTATTTAAAATGCAAAAACGTTCCAATTTTTCAAAAAAAAAATGTTATTTACTCCTTGAATGGTTAAAAAAGGTGTTCATGGGCCATGTAACCCAGCATGTCCCATTGGCCTGACTCTTTTGGGCTTATATTTTAAAATAATTTAGACTTAAGGCCGTATGTATCTTTTTGTTATTACACAAGTCTTGACATAGATCATCTTCAAACCCATACATCACCTTTAGACTCACAACTCAACTTTAGTATTATTGCAAGTTTTTTATAGAGTTGTAAATCTTCCTCAAGTTATTGTTACATCTCGTTAGCCATAAGTATTTATGTGAGGTCTTCATAAGGCAACTTATATTATGCATTAATCTCTTGAGGGATACAATTAAATCTCTAACGTTGCCTACAAACTTGATCACAAACTAATGCTTCTATAGAATTAATTGAGTACAAACCTCAATGGGATACAACTAAATTTATGACATCTTTTACATCCTCAATTTGCTCATTTAGAGGTATGTTTTGTTTGTTTTGGTCTTTATTGTAACGACTCGATTTTAGTCAGTGTCGAAAAATGTTTTTTTGAGAACCAATTTCATAAATCGAGTTACTGAAATGATGAATAAAAGAATTTATGTGTTTAAATTGAAAATATATTAGCAGTTGATCTAGTAATTAAATTCAGAAAATAGTTAATTATAGTACAAGGACTGAATTGTAGAAGTTTAACTGCTTTTGAGTTTTAATTTAAAAAATATAAATAGGTTTACTTGGCAAATTGACTAAGGACTATATTGATATTTGACCACATAAGAAACATGTTAAGCATTTAATTAATACAAACAGAATGCCTAGTTCACAGAGGTCTTCAGATAAGACAGGAAGTTGGGCTCACCTCTATTCAAATGGTGCGGTTAAGGTTGACTCAAGAGATGTTGCTGTAGGGGGAGTGATTAGGGATAATAAATGGAGGTGGATTCTTGGATTTAATAGATGGTTGGGTCAATGCTCTGTTATCAATGCTGAATTATGGGGTATTCTAGATGATATGCTTCTATTACAAAATAGGCGTTGTGATAAAGTGTTGATCTGGACAGAAAGTACGAAGGTTCTTCAGGCTATCCATGAAGCATTCTCATTGACATCTTTTTCAGCTCTTATCAGATGTATTCACAAGCTGTTGCAGGAAGTAGGACATTGGGAGCTTGAGTATATTCCCAGAGAATATAACTTAGAAACTGACTCCATTACCAATATGGCGTTTGTAAAAAATGAAGGTTTACAACTATTTATAGAAAATCTTTTGGATATTAGTAGATAATTGTACTTAACTTATCTAGTTTTTTTATCACAAAAAGACGAAGATAAATATATATAGAGAGAGACAGAGAAAGAAAGAGTGGGGAGTGAAAGATCATCTTCTTTCTTTGGCACATTGCGGTCCAACATTATGAAAGAAAGAAAGAAATTTGGTGAAGCTACCATAGCCATTAGGTTAAGTTACCATTAATGGATGTTGGTGAAATCAAGCATGGTAATAATGGGTTTATGAGTGGTAAGCTTAGATCATGTTAGAAAAATGTTTGAAAGTAGTGAATTTAGCTTAAATTTAAAGTTAAGTTAAATAGTTAATGTTACGACATTAAAGTCTAAATTGAATAAATTGAAACTTATTAAAAACTTATACCATAGATAAAAAATATAAGGTCTCTAGTGAAAGAATAAAAAATTGAATTTTGATAGAATAAAAAATTGAATTTTGATTCGATACTAAATATCAAAAGATATGAACATTTTGGATACATGGACTAAAATGAATAAAATAAAAACTATGTTTTTGTAACAACACGATTCCAGTGGTGTCAAAAACAGTGGTTTTGAGACCCCAATTCCGACGAGTGAGTCCATAAATATTATTATTTAATATTTACGAGTCAATATTAGTGTTATATTGAATTTTGATATGATAAATTTTCTAATTGGACAATTAGTTGAAGTACAATTGGTTCGACCCTAAAATTAGTCGTTTTGGAAAATGAGGTTTCGAGACCTCGTTTTTGCAAACTGATCCCGGAGTTATTATATAGGTGAAATGAGTTCGGGTCCAAAGGTTTTAATGATTTGATAGTTAATTAAGGTATAAGGACTAAATCATAAAAACCATAAAAAAATAATTGGTATTAATTTTTATTAATTAAACTGCTTCATTAATAAATATTTGAGGGTTTAAGTTAAATTATAAAATTTAATTATTATAATTATAAGTTAAAATAAGCAAAGTCATTGTAACACCCTAACCCGTCTCTGTCGTCGAATTAGGGTTACAGAACAATATTGTACAAAACATAACAATTATCTTTAATATAGAACAATTATACTGCTTAATATCAATAAATAATAGTTCAATTTAATTATAGCATAAAAATACTTACGGGCCTTAAACCGAGCCTACGGAGCCTTAAAAACAGTTTGGGAACATTCAAGAACCATTTCGAAATAAATCAAAAATTTTGGAAAAAGTAAAAAAAAGGGAAACACACGGCTGTTTGACATAGCCCAGACTGTGTGGACATTCGAAGTAGGGACACATAGCCGTGTCCCAGCTCGTGTATCCGCCCGTGTGTGCATTCGAAAAAGGGCCACACGGCCGTGTGACAGCCCGTTTCCCAGGCCATGTACTCCGTTTTTAACCCTAAAAACAAGCCATTACATACTCAATTCTTGCACACCAAGACACACCATTCCCACATGCATTCATATGACCAAAACATCATCAAACACACTTCAAAACATACCAAATCAACCATTTTATAATACATAACCAATATGCTAACAAAAGGGCACCACAAGTACAAATCAAATTTAATCCCATTCAACATTATATGTTTCTAACTTATACCTATATCAATCATGCCAAAAAAGCATTCAAGAACATGTCATTCTAGATATACACTGTCAATAGAGCATGCATAAGGGTCCACATTCACCTATTTACATCCTTATATACATACCATAACCAACAACATTAATCACCACAAGCTTAGCACAATTCAAAACAAGCCAAAATGCTAAAATGATATTTTAACCCTATTACATGCCAAAGCTCACATATATCATTTAATCTAAATGTTTATCCAATGTACTCTCATTGGTACCACAAGTTAACATCCAAATCAACTCAAATCCAATTCCATAATTTCATACCTTAAACTTATATCATGAAACACCCTTAACCAGTCTTCGTTGCTAGATTAAGGTTATAGAGTGTTACAGTACAAATCAAGACATTTATCATCAAACAAAAACAAAAACTATAAAATAAATGATAACAATCAATAGCTTATAAAAATCAAGGTAAATACACTTACGAGCCTTAAATCGAGCTTACGGGGCCCTAAAAATGATTTGGGAACAATCAGGGATTGATTTGAATCAAAATAGAAAAACATGCAAAAATTTGAAAATTTTAGAAACAGGGGTCATATGGCCGTGTGGAATAGCCCAGGCCGTTGGGCATCACACATGACCGTGTGGCCTCCTCACACGCCTGTGTGGCCAAACCGTGTAACTAACTGTGACCGTGTGAAAAATCCTGTACCTAAAAATTAATAATGTTAGAGTATGCCCAAAGATCAATCATGAGATGGTTGTAATAACATACTTGATTTATCATGTTTATTAATATAAGGCGTTACCATTATTATTTCAGTTTCTTTTCTGTGTGTATAAATAAACTGTTTTCTAATAATGTCCTAAGAATAATATGATTATTCTTAAAAGATCCTTAGTCAAGTATTATTGTTGGATAGGACAATGATAATGCATTAAGACTAACATGTAGTTGATTGATGATAAAGAGTTATCATTGATATGGAATGCCAGAATCGATGCATGAATATGTGTGTTAGAGAACAACATATTGGACTGACCCATTATGAGTATGTTTCTTGGATTATTATGTAATTGTCACGACATTACTCATAGTGATTAATATGTATATGATCCTCAGACTTGAGATCATCATAATCCCAACATCGTGAGTAGTATATTTTGATACAGTCAAACGTACACCGTAACTGGTTGTTCTATAAAGGCTGGTGTTGGATATACCACAATCGATGTAGAGGGATATGGTTGGTCAATATAGAATAAGTCCCTCCTACATAATGGGAGTAATATCTTAGGCCACTTGATTAAGTGAGACTAGAAATGCATGGCCATGCTCAAATAAGTTGATATGAGATGTCATACTTATTTGTATATCGTAGTCTGCTTAAAATATCAAGGAACATGGAATGGACTATACAAGTGTGACTATTCCATGACTTGTGTCCAATCCAGAGATAAAGGACTTAAGGATTATTGCATAAAAGGTTAATCATAAAAGGTTATATCAAATCATGATCTCTTGTGACTTAGGTAGCAATGATGCATTGCTAGATGCCACTCATTGTTTGTAACATTAGAATCGTTCTAGTATTACTGCTAACGTTACAAGAACCTACAAGGTCACACCATATAGTTGAAATGAACGGAATAAACCATAGTTGGTATTATTTTTGGGTTAATTAATTTAATTCGGTAATCAAATTTCCAACACATTATGTACAAGTTAGTTGTACGCATAATGAGGACATGAATTTGGTTAGCATATGAATTCAAATAAATATATGGTTTACCGAAATTATATTATAATTATTGTAATTATAATTTTCGGTTTAAAATATTATTATATTTATTTAATTCCTAAAAAAAACCCTAAAATAATAGGATATAAGAATCCCATTTTTCTTTATTTTTGGTCTAGCAGCCGTCAAAAGAAAAATCACTCTCAAAAACGTTTTGGAGATTTCTTCCGTTCGTAGTCAACTGGGTGGATTACGTAGAGGTCGGAGTCTCGATAGATTGCGGCTTGATTCGACTGTAGATCAGACTACACATTGTTGAGAAGTTGCTGTCTACTCAGAACGAACATTAGGTAATTTCGTAACCTTTTTTCACCCCGATTCGTTCCTCACACATGGATCCATGGTTAGGGTCGCCGATTATTAAATTTTTCCGTTGCGCCGTAAGGGTGCTGGCGATCCAACAAATAAGACATATGGTCGTGTGGCCAGGTCGTGTGGCCAGGCCGTGTGTGTTACAAGGTCGTATGGCATAGCCCAGGCCATGGCCAGGTCGTGTGGCCCGCTCCCTCCACCGCCTCAGCCCCCATCTTCTTAAATTATGTTTTTTTTAAATAAATAAAACTTGATGGGCCATAAAAGTTGAAAGGATATGTTTTAATACACCTTAACAAAAAGTGTTTGTTTATGTATGCTATTTTTGACATGCACGGTGTTTGAAATGCATAGTTATAGCCCGACAGCCCATTTGATAAAAGGTTGTAATTTTATAAATACGGCCTGCGTGTCGTGCCTTGCTACTATTCTCTTGTATTTCTCTTCTCATCTTACTCCCTCGTATGTAAAACGAGTTTCTACATATTGTAATCTGCAAAAGTTGCTGTGGGCTAGCTGAGAAGGAAGATGGGCCAACAAGTGTGGACTGATAGCTTGAAAACCGGCTTACACTTTTAGGTTTCCTTTTGGTTCACCCATTGGCTTGGGTTGTGCCACCTTAGTTTATGGGCTATAACTATCGCATTTATTTATTGCTTTATTCATGTATGAGATGCTATGGATGTGAAAAGTATGCCAAATTTTAAGCATGTTAAAATTTGATAATATTGAACCACATTAATTGATGAGATCAATTAAATGGCTAAATGGACTAAAGTAAACCATAATTGGAAAGATGGAATGATCTTATAAAATCCCTCTATTAAAATATTAAGTCAACATAGCCTTCCAATTTTGCCCTCGTTAAGGCCTCGATCAATACTGTGTAGGTTCTGCTAAAGTGAAGTACTAGTATTTATCTTGGTTAAACGCGAAGAATAAACAAGTGATATTTGCTGGTTAAAATTGGTTAATGACTTAACTAGGTTATTCTAATAGGATTAGAAACCTAGAGGCGAGTAATTTGGATAAATCATAAGATGATTAGAACAAGGGTTGTTTACCAAATTTTAGGAATTACATATGATGTAATTAGCAAATTGTTGCTTACCTAGATAACCGTAATCTTGAGAGTAAAGCCAAAGCTGACTTAAGAGGAGGTGAAATATGGATCCTTAACCCACTTGAAATACTTTTCGAGAAAGTCTTTCCGAAACTAATCTATGAGGGTATTAGTTTTGTAATAAAATAGTGGGAACATCATTTAATAAAGTCCTTTTAATGATTGATATAAATTTGATAAATTTTTACACGCATAATTTCATTGTTGTAGATATATTATGGCTGCAAACACAAATACACTATCATTACGATCGGTCCTTGAGAAGGACAAGTTGAATGGTTTAAATTTTCTTGACTGGTTCCGTAACTTGAGGATTGTCCTTAAACAAGAACGAAAATTATATGTCATTGAACAACCAGTTCCTAACGAACCACCCGCTAATTCCTCGAGGGCTGATAGAGATGCTTACAAGAAGCATCTCGATGACATGGTAGACGTTGGATGTCTTATGCTTGCCACTATGAATCCTGAGCTTCAGAAGCAACATGAGGACATGGTTGCTTATGAAATGATTGAGCACCTGAAAGAACTTTATCAGGGGTAAGCACGGCAATAGAGGTTCGATATCTCTAAGGCCCTATTCCAATGTAAGCTAGCTGAAGGAAGCCCAGTAGGACCTCATGTCCTTAAGATGATTGGCTATATTGAAAGCCTATCTAAGCTTGGTTTTCCATTGAGCCAAGAGTTGGCCACTGATGTTATTCTGCAATCGTTGCCGGATAGCTACAGCCAGTTTGTCCTCAATTTCAATATGAATGAAATTGATAAGACTCTGCCACAGTTGCTCAGTATGTTACGAACTGCTGAAGGCAACATGAAAAAGGTTGGACCCAAGCCTATACTGATGGTCCGTAATAATAAGGGCAAGGGAAAGGCCAAAGTTCAAACAAAGCCCAAGGGCAAAGGTAGGCCCAAGCCTGGAAAAGTAAAGGCTGCATTGAAACCTAAAGGAGGGGTGGCTAAGGAAGGAAACTGTTTTCATTGTGGTGTGACTGGACATTGGAAGCGGAACTGCCCTATCTATCTTGAGGAAGTCAAGAAGGCCAAAATAAGCGGAACGTCTGCTTCAGGTATTTATGTTATTGATATTAATTTATCAACTACTACTTCATGGGTATTAGATACTGGTTGTGGTTCTCACATTTGTACGTCTGTACAGGGACTGCAAAGGAGTAGGACTTTGGCTAGAGGAGATGTGGACCTACGAGTTGGAAATAGAGCAAAAGTTGCTGCATTAGCTGTAGGAACATATAATTTATCTTTGCCTAGTGGACTTGGTTTATGTTTAGAGGATTGTTATTATGTGCCCAGTTTGACTAAAAACATTATTTCAATTTCTTGTTTAGACAAAATTGGTTTTGAGATAATTATTAAGAATAATTGTTGTTCCTTTTATCTCAATAATGTTTTCTATGGTTCGGCACAATTGATTAATGGCCTCTATATTTTAGATCAAACAAATCCCATCTACAACATAAATACTAAAAGATCAAAAATAAATGACTCAAATCAAACTTATCTATGGCATTGTCGTTTGGGCCACATAAGTGAGGAACGCATATCCAAGCTCCATAAAGATGGTCTCTTGGATTCATTTGTTTTTGAACAATTTGAAGTATGTGAATCTTGCTTATTGGGAAAAATGACTAAATCTCCTTTTACGGGTAAAAGTGAACGAGCTAGTGATTTATTGGGCTTAATACATTCTGATGTATGTGGGCCAATAAATACACAGGCTAGAGGAGGATTTCACTACTTCATTACTTTCACTGATGATTTCAGTAGATATGGGTATGTCTATCTCATGCGCCATAAGTCTGAATCCCTTGAAAAGTTCAAGGAATTCAAAAATGAAGTACAAAATCAACTAGGAAAAACTATCAAGACACTTCGATCTGATCGAGGTGGAGAGTATATGAGCTTAGAGTTTGATGATCTTTTGAAGCAATGTGGGATTGTCTCACAACTTACTCCTCCTGGTACTCCTCAATGGAATGGAGTTTCTGAAAGAAGAAATCGAACTTTGTTAGACATGGTTCGATCCATGATGAGTCATGCTGATCTGCCGACTTCTTTTTGGGGACATGCACTTGAGACAGCTGCTTTCACACTAAATCGTGTTCCATCTAAATCGGTTCAAAAGACACCATATGAGATGTGGACTGGGAAACGTCCTAGTATTTCTTTTATGAAAATTTGGGGTTGCGAAGCTTATGTTAAACGTCAGACGTCTACTAAGCTTGAACCTAAATCTGAAAAATGTATTTTTGTGGGGTATCCAAAAGAAACCAAAGGATATTATTTCTTTAATCCCACTGAGAACAAAATACTTGTTGCTCGGACTGGTGTCTTCCTAGAAAGAGAATTTGTTTCTAGAAAAGGAAGTGGGAAAAAGATTGAACTTGATGAAGTTCAAGAATCACAAAATACCACTGAACCAGAGATAGAACAACAGCAAGTTCCACAAGGGATTGAGGAACAAGTAATTGCTGTACAAACACAACCACCGCGTAGATCTTTAAGAGAACGCCAAGCACCCGAGAGATATGGATTTCTCATTACAACGCATGGTGACGTTCTACTTATAGATCAAGATGAGCCTAGGACTTATCAAGAAGCGGTGACGAGCCCAGACTCTAAGAAATGGCTTGAAGCCATGAGATCTGAGATGGATTCCATGTATGAAAACCAAGTATGGACTTTGGTTGACCCACCCGAAGGGGTTAAGCCCATAGGGTGCAAGTGGGTTTTCAAAAAGAAAATAGACATGGATGGTAATGTACAAACATACAAGGGGCGATTAGTCGCTAAAGGGTTTCGCCAAGTTCATGGTGTTGACTACGATGAAACCTTTTCTCCTGTAGCTATGTTTAAATCCATCAGGATCTTACTTGCTATAGCTGCATTTCATGACTATGAAATCTGGCAGATGGATGTCAAAACAGCTTTCCTTAATGGGAAACTTGAAGAGGATGTGTACATGACACAACCTGAAGGTTTTGTCAATCCAAAGGATGCTGGAAAGGTATGTAAGCTACAAAGATCCATTTATGGATTAAAGCAAGCTTCTCGAAGTTGGAATCTTCGTTTTAATGATGCAATCAAAGAGTTTGGTTTTATTAAAAATGAAGATGAGCCATGTGTTTACAAGAAAGTTAGTGGGAGCACTATAACATTCTTGGTACTGTATGTGGATGACATACTTATCATAGGAAATGACATACCTACCCTGCAGTCTATTAAGACTTGGTTAGGAAGTTATTTTTCCATGAAGGACTTGGGCGAAGCCACTTACATCTTAGGAGTAAAGATCTATAGAGATAGATCAAGACGACTATTAGGTCTAAGCCAAAGTACATACATAGATAAAGCACTGAAAAGGTTCAGTATGGAAGAATCTAAGAGAGGATTTCTACCTATGAGACATGGTATTTCACTCTCGAAGGAAATGTGTCCTTCAACTCCACAAGAGAGAAAATTCCATATGCTTCTGCTATTGGATCTATCATGTATGCCATGTTATGTACCCGTCCAGATGTCTCATATGCCTTAAGCATGACGAGCAGATACCAAGTAGATCCCGGTGAATGTCACTGGACCACAGTCAAGAATATCCTTAAGTACTTGAGAAGGACTAAGGATACTTTCCTAATATATGGAGGTGAGGAAGAGTTAAGTGTAAAAGGTTACACTGATGCCAGCTTCCAAACCGATAAAGACGATTCTCGATCACAATCAGGTTTTGTGTTTTGCCTTAATGGTGGTGCTGTGAGCTGGAAGAGTTCAAAGCAAAGTACAGTAGCCGATTTTACAACAGAGGCCGAGTATATTGCAGCCAGTGAGGCAGCAAAAGAAGCAGTTTGGATCAAAAAGTTTATTACTGAACTAGGGGTTGTGCCTAGCATATCGGATGCTATAGAACTCCGATGTGATAACAATGGAGCCATTGCACAAGCTAAAGAACCTAGATCTCACCAGCGATCCAAACATATACTTAGGCGCTATCATCTTATTCGAGAGATTATCGATCGAGGGGATGTAGAGATATGCAGAGTATCTACAGATGATAACATTGCTGATCCCTTGACCAAGCCTCTGACACAGCAGAAGCATGATCGTCACACTAAGTCACTTGGTATTAGATATATAAGTGATTGGTCTTAGTGCTAGTGGGAGATTGTTAGAGTATGCCCAAAGATCAATCATGAGATGGTTGTAATAACATACTTGATTTATCATGTTTATTAATATAAGGCGTTACCATTATTATTTCAGTTTCTTTTCTGTGTGTATAAATAAACTGTTTTCTAATAATGTCCTAAGAATAATATGATTATTCTTAAAAGATCCTTAGTCAAGTATTATTGTTGGATAGGACAATGATAATGCATTAAGACTAACATGTAGTTGATTGATGATAAAGAGTTATCATTGATATGGAATGTCAGAATCGATGCATGAATATGTGTGTTAGAGAACAACATATTGGACTGACCCATTATGAGTATGTTTCTTGGATTATTATGTAATTGTCACGACATTACTCATAGTGATTAATATGTATATGATCCTCAGACTTGAGATCATCATAATCCCAACATCGTGAGTAGTATATTTTGATACAGTCAAACGTACACCGTAACTGGTTGTTCTATAAAGGCTGGTGTTGGATATACCACAATCGATGTAGAGGGATATGGTTGGTCAATATAGAATAAGTCCCTCCTACATAATGGGAGTAATATCTTAGGCCACTTGATTAAGTGAGACTAGAAATGCATGGCCATGCTCAAATAAGTTGATATGAGATGTCATACTTATTTGTATATCGTAGTCTGCTTAAAATATCAAGGAACATGGAATGGACTATACAAGTGTGACTATTCCATGACTTGTGTCCAATCCAGAGATAAAGGACTTAAGGATTATTGCATAAAAGGTTAATCATAAAAGGTTATATCAAATCATGATCTCTTGTGACTTAGGTAGCAATGATGCATTGCTAGATGCCACTCATTGTTTGTAACATTAGAATCGTTCTAGTATTACTGCTAACGCTACAAGAACCTACAAGGTCACACCATATAGTTGAAATGAACGGAATAAACCATAGTTGGTATTATTTTTGGGTTAATTAATTTAATTCGGTAATCAAATTTCCAACACATTATGTACAAGTTAGTTGTACGCATAATGAGGACATGAATTTGGTTAGCATATGAATTCAAATAAATATATGGTTTACCGAAATTATATTATAATTATTGTAATTATAATTTTCAGTTTAAAATATGATTATATTTATTTAATTCCTAAAAAAAAAACCCTAAAACAATAGGATATAAGAATCCCGTTTTTCTTTATTTTTGGTCTAGCAGCCATCAAAAGAAAAATCACTCTCAAAAACGTTTTGGAGATTTCTTCCGTTCGTAGTCAACTGGGTGGATTACGTAGAGGTCGGAGTCTCGATAGATTGCGGCTTGATTCGACTGTAGATCAGACTACACATTGTTGAGAAGTTGCTGTCTACTCAGAACGAACATTAGGTAATTTCGTAACCCTTTTTCACCCCGATTCGTTCCTCACACATGGATCCATGGTTAGGGTCGCCGATTATTAAATTTTTCCGTTGCGCCGTAGGGGTGCTGGCGATCCAACAAATAAGACATATGGTCGTGTAGCCAGGCCGTGTGTGTTACAAGGTCGTGTGGCATAGCCCAGGCCATGTGCAGTTGTGCACCTTAAAAAGCTTCCAAAACAAGGCAAAACTTTCATCCAACACTTAGGTTCCAAGTCAAATCAAAATAAACCATTTCCATACTTCAAAAACACATTTAAACAAACCTAAAACATGCCAAAACAATCAACCTAAGTGCCTAACCAATGTGTCATCATTGACACCACAATTCAATTATCAACCTCAATTCACATGACACGTCAACTAATTTGCATTCAAGTTTATAAGTTCATATATAAAACTCGTGCCAAACTTATCATTTCTTCTTAATCATTCACATTCATTCATACCATGATACAAACACTTAAATAAGGTTTATATCACATGACCAAAACAACTTTATATGAACATATTCACACCAAGATTAAAGCCACATACACAAGTAATCTTATACTAAGCTTAAAACATAACATTTGTAATAAGCATCTAAACATGCACAAAACACCTATTACATGCCATATAACCCAAAATAAACATATCAGAATCTACCAAAATGTATCTGGATAGTGTGATTTTCAAGTTGATCCGATCACCCGCTCCACAAAATGTTATCTATAAGGAACAGAAAAGAGCACGAGTAAGCTTCACTAGAGCTTCGTAAGTTTAATAGTTAAAACAATAAAGTTTACCGAATTAAATATAACAATTTTAATAACAAGATTAGAAGTCAGAGTGTCCTGTCAATCACCAATTCACAACAGGTGAGTTTATACATAAACAAGTATGAGATCATTCACTATCAAACCACAATGCTATTAGGAGATTCATGAATAATCGTTTAACAATTCAATAACAAGACATTTAACGCAAGAAACATTGCCTGATGAATGATATACATATATGAGTATACAATTATCCATCCAAAACACACCAAACACTCAAACGAGTCAATCCAACCGATAACACGCCTCGGCACCAAGTGCCAAGCCCAAAGGCTTTACATCCGCCCTTGGTAACACGCCAGAAACACTGTAAATATAACACGATAGTCTGCAAAAAATGTTAGAGTTTAGTATATTCAGTGAATAGGAAATAAACAAGAATCATCATCTCATCTCAAACCAATCCCGAACAGCGCGCACTATAACCTATTGGTATGCCAATCGTACACTATCCTACGTTCATCCGGCTCAGTAGTTATTTTTGTAAAACACAGATCCAAATAATTTATTACCTCAATTCATATTAAATTAACATTGAAACATTCATTTCAAAATTCAACATTCAATACCTCATTCAATTTATATTTCAATTTATATCAAAATAAACCGAACGAACTTACCAGGGCTAAACTGCAGTAACGACAAAGATTCAGGGACTATTCAACTACTTTCCCTTTTCCTTGGTTATCTACTTGTTCTTGATCTATGATATAATTTATTTCAATTATTAGCCTCAATTTCATATACTATTAAATTTAATACATATAACTTCCTATTTACAATTTTTCACATTAGACCCCAAACATTTACATTTTATTCAATTTGGTCCTTAAGACCAAAACAATCTTATTTCACATAATTAAACTTTAAACCCATTGAAACCAGTTTTAACCATTCTAAAACAGCCTTATAATTATGAATTTATCAAGAAAAACCATGTCTATTTTAATTTATTTTCAATTTAATCCCTAATCATGAAATTTTCTAAAAATCACTTTACAAATTAGATCAAAATTATCATCAAGCTTTATGCTTGAGAACAAACATCAAGAATAATTCAAGAACATCAATGGTAATTTTTCTAAATTTTAATAACTTCACAAATTAGTCCCTAAACTAGCTAGATATCAATACAACGATCACAAAAATATAAAAATTACAAGAAATGAGCAAGAATTTACATGCCATGCAATTAGATTTTAGTCAAGCCAAAACCAAGCACCTTCAATGGTGTTTCTATTGTGATTTTTAGGTGGAGAATTCCACTAAGGAAGATGATACTATTCTTGCATATATGAAATTTAAGTTTTATTTATTAGATTATTTATTTGCCCTTTAATAAAACATGCAAATTTAACAAACATCTAGTCCTTAGTAGTCCACTACAATTAGAATAGGTATAATTATCATTTAAAGCCACAACTTAAAAGTTTAATAGCTATTTAACACTTTTAATTAATAAATGCTAACTTTCGTAACCCTTACAATTTAGTCATTTTTACTTAATTGACTATCTAAACATTAAAATTACTAGACCAAAATTTAATATGACACTAATAACCTCGTAAATATTAAACAACTAATATTTACGGATCGACATGTCAAAATTTATGGTCCCGAAATTGTTGTTCCAACACCATTGAAAAATGGGCTGTTACATATCACACACCTTCCATTTAACCACTCCATTCACACTTCAGTGAACCAAAAGCCATCTAAATCTCAAGGCATTCACAAGTGACCAAAACATATGCTTACATATTTATATTTATAAGCAAACATTAAAGGCATATAGGTAAATAAGCTTAAACCACATCACATTGATAAATAACATAAAAACTCCTATTACATGCCATTTATAATTGTTAACCAAAACTACTGATATGACGAATGGATAGTGTGATCGTGCTTCAACGCGATTCCAACTGATTGAGCTTTTTGATGATCTACAGGAAAAGAAAACAACTAACATAAGCAATAATATTTAGTAAGCTCGTATAAATCTTAAACGTAAACTTACCGAACATAAAATGACTAAACCATTGATAGTAAGATAAATTCGTATTTTTAATACATTTATTTTTAGCTAATTATTGAATAAGATGCTACAAAACTTGGGTTTTTCTTATCAGGAATGAAATTGGTGTACCAAAATTCAAATTCATAAAAAAAGGGGGCTAATTGGAACAAAAAGCAAAGAAGAGGGCTAGATTGAAAGGTTGAAGATTTAAAGTTGGTTGGATAAAGATTGAAGGGTTAAAGATTAAAAAAATTGGCTGGATAAAGATCAAATTATTTTTGATATTGTTAAAATTTTGTAATTAGTTTAAATTTGATTTTTAAAAGTTGATTTATCTAGTGAAAATGTTTAGGAAAAATCTAGCTAAGTTTTAGCATTAGAAGTATGTATAAATACCTAGTGGCAATAACCACTGGGCAGACTTGGCCTTGAACATAAAAGAATTCCTTTCTTTCTTTTCAATTTCAGCATCAGTAAGCATTTGGCATTCTGCCAATTTTTTTCCCAATTTCAATAATTTGGTTAATTTGCCTTCCAAGCCCTTTCCTCTTTCCACTTTCCACAATTTCTATTAAAAGCCACTTCCATACTCCATCTAGCATGATTTATTTCATGATTAACTATATCCCTTTTAGCCTTAGTTCAATTATCGCTCTGACAAAGTAATTGTGAGATATAAACCCACACTAAATACTTTACAATTCGGTATTCGCTATCTCTCCAGTATATGTGATAGTACAAATTCATCCCTTAAAGTTAATTCAATTTCAATACAAAAAGCTCGCGTTGAGTTGGAATCATTTGACGTATAGTTGGGAAGTTGAGTTGGTCGTACTGTATCCAAAATCCCGTGAACAAATTGGAGTGTTCAAGTGGGAAAAGCTAGTTGGATTCCCTCAAAGGAGATAGTGATTAGATTTAAACGACCCACACGGTTGAGGCCATTGATTCGAGTTGGGATTTTCAGATTGCAAGGTTGTCGAAGTTTTAAATTATAGGCACGTGTCACGTGGTTAGAAATTCAACAAGGGTCAATTTTTAGGTCGTGTCGAAACTGACTACAAGAGGAAAAGTTGGTGGTTTGAGGTGTCCTTGATCGCTATAACCAACTTATCAGTTGGAAAGAAAAACCTTCTTTTAAGGATCGATTCAAGTTCGGGGTGTACCGAGGCTAAGGCTAAGCTTTAAAAAATTTATTTACTTATTTATTTTTGCAATTTCAAATATGTTTTCATTTTATTACATTACATATTATTTTATTTTATTTTCTCTATCAACTTAACCCCCATTTTATCTTTCAGCTTGCAACGCACAGGTTGTGGGCACGACTATACTGCGACAGTAATTTTGGTCACGAGAAAAAGGCAAAATTGGATAACTAGTCCCTATGGATTCGACCCTACTACTCTATACTGCTATTTAGTGTTATCTTGTCGTAAGAGTTTATATTTGGTGATTTCGATGCCCATCAACCATTCAATCATTGATCACAAATCTTATGGATACTTTCCTTTCCTATTCACAACATTCCACATGGTTAGTAGATATACTTAAAAATATATTAACCTATGAAACATGGTACATATTGTAACACCCCCTAACCCTTATCCGTCGCCAGAACAGGGTTATGGAGCATTACCGAACTTTTCAGATCAAATATGAACATTATATAATCATCTAGCATACACATCATAATTTAATCATATTGTCCCTTTTATGAGCTCTTGAGACCCAAAATATGTGTTAGAAACAAATCAGGACTAAATCGGGTACTCCAGGAATTTTTTTCGAAAACATCAAAAATTTTCAAAGAAACAAGGGACACACACCCATGTGTCTGGTCGTGTGGACTCAAAATGAATCTTAAACATCAAGTTTACCCTTCCCTGCAACCTTGAACACTAAGCAACTTAAAAACCAATCGTTCAATCACTTTAAAACACAATTTAATACCTTTAAAACATGTCAAAACAATCATCCTAGTTTCCAAACCAATGTACCCTCATAGGTACTTCACATATATTATCAAAACAATCAAATAAAACACCATTTAAGCCAATTCTAAATTCATACCAATTTCAACCCAAATTTGCCTATATCACTCTCACTTATGCATCAACTTAAACATTCCATATTAAACCTCAACTTAACACATATAATCATGTATATAAGTAACCAATATCATCTTATAACATCATTTACATTCACTTTCCAAAATGACAAGCATAAGACATCCTAGGTACATGCTGACACAAAAAGAAATATATATCACCACGTTTTAAGTTTGGGATCGTTGATGGATGCTGAATCGGCAATTTGACTTTAACCTAACTTGCGCATGGAAAACAAACCGTACGCTGAGTATAAACTCAGTGGTATTTCTATAATCTCAATGCTTAAAAGTAAAATAATATAACATACAATAACTATAGTCATACAATTATTCAATTTATAAATAAGGTATTTATAACACATTCAATTTTTATAATTTGCTATCCTAGATAGCTTTTCACAATATGAACACAAATCATTTGAATAATATTGTTCATTCATATTCAATTCATAAATACACAAATTATGTGTCTTTAACCATATTTCAAATCACCACTCAATATCAATCATAGCACTAGATGACACAAACTCGGACGGATACACGGATCCAACCAAAACACACTAGTTTGGCATCCAGTGCCTCATCGGATAATTCGAAGCAATAAGTTGACACCCAGTGTCTCATCGGCCATGCCAAAGTAAATTGGTACTCAGTACCTCATCGAATTTATCCGAAGTAATAATTTAACACCCAGTGTCTTATTGACTCGAAGTCAAGGTATCTCTGAACTTTTCCAATCCTATGGCATGCCATCTATATCCGACTCAACCCGATACAGTTAATAGGGTTTCAATTCACTTTTTTAATGCCACAATTATCCAATAATCAATTATCACATGAATCACAATTTCACATACATTCAATTCAATATAAAAAATGCTAACTGTAACGCCCCAAAATTTCTAATTTTGTTATTGTAAAAATATGACACAAATATCTGTCAGCTTTAGTGGTTATATGTTCTGGGAGTGTTTGGGAGGTCCCAAGCTCAAGCATTCACTTGGGCAAATTTTGGTATTTTGAATGAATTAGGCCTTACTCTTGTTCAGTAGGCTTTTATTTGATTGTTGGGTAAATTACATTAGAATGGGCCTGCTGGTCTGGTGGTTAAATGGTGTGTTATTATGGTGGAAGTCTTGTGTTTGAATCCCTATGCAGGCAAAGGTATTATTTTTGCTCAGATTTTGGGATAGAGTTGTGTAATAGGGGGATTCTAGTAGTGGATGTGTAGTGGGAATTAAGGGAGAAGATTAAGGGATTTTGGGGGTTATCGGGATTTTATTTTATTTTTTTCCCATAACCGAATTTTAACTCTCTTTTCCAAAAAAAATTCTGCCGTCTATTCTTCTCCCTCTCCTCTTGCCAAAATTCTCTGAGTTTTTCCATCTTTCTCTTCTTTTTTTCTTCTTGATTTTTCCCTAATCCATTTATTTTCTTTCGTTTTCGCATATGATTAGTGCTCGCTTAGTTTCGGTAAGTGTTTCTCTTCATTTCTGTCATGAATCTCTTAACAACTGAAGTGATAATATTTTTTTCTTTGCGATTTGGGCGCAGGGGGAGGCTCGGACTAGTGAATTCAGTGTTCTCGTCTTAACAATAGTTAAACGGAGGGTTATCGTTGGTGGTAAGTTGGGTTTCTTTTCGTTCTTGGTTGTCAATTCACTTGTAAATCCTTTAAATTGATGTTGAGTACCTTGATTATAGGCTTTGGAGTGCTCGGGGACTGTTTTAGCATTAAACAAAACTAGGTGTGTACCCAAAATGAAAAAAAAGATTCGGCGAAAAGCCGAAATTGCTTACTGTTTAGACAGCAGCGGTAGGCTAACTTTGAAAAATCTCCATAAATTATGGAAATTGAATTAGAGGATTAATAAAATATTTAATTAAATATTATTGAGCCTAGTTTCTTATAGATTAAACAGTGTAAGTAATGGAATTGTAAATCATGAGATATAATAAGTTTTTTGAGACAAGGTTAGAATGAATTCGGGTTCCCCTGTTCTGACTTTGGAAAATCATCAAAAATTGGAGAAAATAATTATGGGTTAAAATTTACATGTTTAAATTATTAATGAGTCTATTTTCAATAGAAACAAATGGAAACATCATCCGAATTTTGTACTAAGAGATAATTAATTTTTAGCAAAGAAGGGGCAAAGCTGTCAAACAGCAAAACAAGGGTAAGTTTGAGGATTTTACTGTACTTATTGGCTGAACCAAAAATTTTGAAAATTTTACGGTAGAAAGGTATTTGAGTCTAGTTTCAAAGATATCAAGCGGATCTTAATTCAAAATTCTGTATCTGTAGCTCAAGATATAAATAATTTAGTAACAGTGACTCAAGTAGACAGCTTTGAAGGAACATATAAGTAAATAGTGAAAATATTTATGAATAATTAACTAGCATGGGTTACATTAAAAATGGATCACGTGGCCAAGGCCAATTTGGGCCGAGTGGGCCACATGGACATGTGAGCCCATTTTTCTGAAAAGTTCTGTAAGGTTGCACGGGTCGCCCAAGTCGACTGTGGACCTACTGTAGGGTCGGTAAGCTTTACTTAGACCCCTATATGTGTGATCTGTCTGTTTGATTTCTATACCGAGCATGACTTATGATATCTGAATGTATGTATTATTAATTGCATAATGGCATGACATATTTTGTATGTTGCATTGCATCGGGGTGGGTTGATGATATTTGGAGGAAGTGTCTGAAAGGCTATTAAGCCTGTTATCTGGCAGCTCAGCTGCAACCTTCTGATTATGTGCCGCATTTCGGTACATCATGGTGTGTAGGGATGGGTGGGTTGATTTAATCCCCACATGGTGTGTAGGGTTGGACGGAGATGGTGTGTAGAGGCTGGTGGGTAGGATTCTGATTTACTGTATCTGCATTCTGTATTTGATATGGGCCAAGACTCTAATGTATTTCTGAGACTGTATCTAAATGGGCTAAGGGCCAAACTGATTCTGTGATAGGCACAGACCCCAGATTGTATCTAACTGAATTCTATTGATTATCTGTATGCATGTTTTCTATGGGGATTACACACTAAGTTTGCAAAACTCACCCTTTCTCTGTTTAATTTGTACAGGTAATCCCCAGACTTAACGGTTCGGTGCAGTGGAGGACTTGACGGTGGCCACACGTAAATTTTAAATTGTTTTCCGTTAATGCCTAGAATTTATTACTTATTTGGGGTTTTTGATGTATCTTCTAGACTATGGACTGGTTGGCTTTAAATTTGGGAATTTATACTTTTTTTTATGGATTTTTTAAAAATTGCAACTGCACAAAAACAATTTTTTTTCTAAAAACTAATGTTTTTCGTAAATAGAAACGATTTTTCCTAAATTAATTGGTTACAAAAGCTTTCACTAAGAGACAAGTTTTAAAGCAAATCAACTAGTTTTTTTTCGAATTAATAAAAGCTAACTTACTATAACGGTTTTTAAACTCGACAATCTTGTCTTCAAATCCTTTTCCATGTGACATCGCCAGATTCGGCCATAATGTCTAGCCGGGTTTGGGGTGTTACACTAACACTTACCTTATTTACTTACCATAAACATTTGAATCAAAATACAATAATTGATAATTAAATTCGGATTATAGAAATACAAACCAGAATTTCCGAGCTACTCCTCGTCGACTTTATCTTTTCCTTTCTTAGTCGAAGTTTGCGGTACAGCGTTAGCTACGGAAATTAAAACAATTAAAATTCATCAATACAATACAATTTCACATTGAATATTTCAATTTTTATTCAACTTTTGTCTAAATTCCAATTTAGTCCCTAAACCGAGACTAACTTTATTTCTTCAAAACTAATTCCATATTTTCATTCAATTTCCACTTTAAACTAAATTAAACTCTCTAATTTCACTCAAATCCCTAAATTTTGAAATTTTTACAATTTAGTTCCTAATACTCAAAACTTATAATTTATTTTACAATTCAATCCCTTTTTCATTTCTAACTTAAAATTCTATCAATTTAATCCCAAATACTTAAATTATTCAACATGAACAACATCTAAAAATTCAATATTTTCTAAAATTTTAACATAGGTTAAGTAGTATTTAATACTAGGATTCTAAAAATATAAAAATTACAAGAAAATGGACTAAATTGACTTACCAATTAAGCTTTTAACCCTTGAAAACCCTAATTTTTTTCTCCTTTTTCTTTCTCTCTTTTTCTTCTCTGCTTCGTTCTACTTTGTTCTTCTTTTTTTTTATTCTATTTCTTTCATTTATTTTATGTTTTAATTATTATAACAATATAATATAATAATATAATAATATATACTTAAATAATAAGTAAGTAATAATTATTATAAATGTATGTATTTAAATGTTATACAATCATTACCAATAACACACTTGTTAATTTGAGGTTTAATTGTTTATTTAGTCCCTTCACTTTTCTCTAATCTATAATTTAACTTTCTCCCTATATGCAATCTAGTACTTACACCTAATTACTCTTAAATTAAGCAAATTCACCTAATCAAAATCTAATTAACCACACAAATACTTCGTAAATATTTATATTAAATATTTACGAATCTATTTTTCGAAAACGGAGACCTGAAAATACATTTTTCGATACCTGTGACTATCGGGTCGTTACACATATCATGAAATGAATTTCAATATACAACAATTCATCACATGTTCAACTAGTTCCCTTTGTACTCCATATTTTTCCTTTTCATATGTTCATTAACATGAACCAATGCATACATACATCTTTCCATTAAATACCTTAATTTCTATTCAATTACACATATTACATTTCCATTCCATATTATCAATAACATATCTCTTTTCATATACTCATCCATTCATTAAAACTTAAATCGTTCGTTGAATCATATGAAATAACATCGAATACTTAAAAAATACTCATATAACCATTTAATTTCCTAAACATACCACAACATCACGAGTTAACATATTTATAGATATATGAAGAATATAATCACACCAAGTCATTAACATTCATTATCAAACTATACTAGTCAAACATTTAACTCGTATTCATACTTACAATACATACCTGACTTGAAACGTGTTACTTGAATAACAAATGATCGGAGGGTGCCATGGTGTCTTTCAACCATGGTCTTATTTATTCTCGACTTGATGCCATAGTGTCTTTCCACCATGGTCTTATTCATTTTTCTTTGTGTTGCCATAGTGTCTTTCAACTATAGTCTTATTCGTTTGGTTCATGATGCCATAGCATCTTTCAGTTATGGTCTTACTCGATAGAATCGTGATGCCATAACGTCTTTCAGCTATGGTCTTACTCAATGGAATCATGGTGCCATAACGTCTTTCAGCTATAGTCTTACTCGTTTCTGGTATGGTGCCATAATGTCTTTCAACTATGGTCTTATTTATTTCCGGTATAGTGCCATAGTGTCTTTCAACTATGGTCTTAATCATTTCCTTCAAACCAGCGAACTCAATTCATATATAAACAATTAGATATTAAACAACCGAAACAACTACTAATTAATTTAATCAAGTTGCAAACTTACCTAGACAAAAACTGTTACGAAAATAAGGCCGACAACTAATCCGTTAATTTAGTTTTTCTACGATTCGAATCCAATTGCTTCGTTTCTTGATCTAAATAATTGTTTTTGTTCAATTAATCCATTTGAACATATCAAATAATTAAACTTAAGCTTATAAGCCCTTTAATGAAAATTTACAAAATTATCCCTAAACTTTACGCTTTTTATAATTTAGTTTCTAAACTTGAAATTTACAAATTAATCACATTTAATCAAAACCCATGCTAGCCAAATTTTATATAATCCCCACTCAGCCCACATTTATCACAATTTCACAATAATTCCAAGAAGTTTTACTATTTTAACAATTTAATCCTTTAACAATAAAATTACTAAAAATCACTTTACAAAATAGTCCTATTTAACAATTAAGCTTAATAATCTACCATTTTCTATAAAAAAAAAATCTAAGATTCATCAATGATAAGTTTTAAAATCTTTAACAGTTTTGAAAATAGAGGTATGTGTTAACTGGATCTAATTACAACAATCTCAAAAATATAAAAATTATAAGAAACCAATAAAAAACGGCTTTCAAATTGAAGCTTGAAGCTAGACGTGAGCTAGGTCTTCTTCTCCGCTTTTTGATTCGATTATAAGGTGATGAAGATGAATGAATTATCTTTTTTCATTTCTTTTCTTATTTTATTAACTACTATAACATATAATATAATGTTTTATATTATAATAAAACATTACTTTTTAACTAAATAATCCCGTCCAACACTTTTAAAAATGGTATATTTACCATTTAAAACCTTTAAAAATCTTTAATTATGCTTTTTAGTTAATAGAAATCCTTAATTAATTATCCAAACGTCAAAATTTCTAAACCAAATTTTAATACCCCTATAAAATCACTCTATAAATATTTAATAAAATATTTATGGGCTTGCTTTATAGAAGCGAGGTCCCAATATCTCATTTTCTAAAACCACTTGACTTTACGGACAAACCACTTGAACTTGACTATTCACTCAAATAGCAAAAATTATCAAATTAAAATTTAATATAATACTGTAGTTGACTCGTAAATATTAAATAATAATATTTACGGACTCACTCGTTAGAATTTTTTATGGCCGCGAAACCACTATTTTCGACACCACTGAAAAACGGGTTGTTACAGTCATATTCCATTTTTATTTTTCTCTTCACCGTTTGCATAAAAGAACCAAGGGAAGCCATTTTTTTTTATCTACAAGCATTCATCCCATGCATGTAAGTGATTTCTAGGTCGGTTTTTCCTAAATTTTATGTTTTTGAAATCGTTGTAACCCGATTTAGTTAAACTGTACCTTCGTTTTCAAAATTGTTAAAAATCTTAAATGTTAACATTAATGAATTTTGGAGTTTTTGATGCTATTATGTTAGTTGTTAAGCTTGGAGATGAAATAGGGACTAAATTGTAGAGTAAAATTTATTAAATTTGAGTTTAGGGACTTAAGTATAAATATTTCAAAATTTACATAAAATTTCTATAAATATTGAATTTAGATGGCTGTACAAGGGTGAAATTGAAATCGAATTGAAAAACAAAGCTTAAATTTGAAAGATATATCTATTTCAATTTTAGAGACTAAATTGAATAAAATGTAAAATTTTAGGAAACTTTTATAAAATCAAAATAGAATTGATATGTTGTTGTAATAAGCTGTTAAAAGATGTTTAGAATTGATAAATTAAAATTAATTATTATAGATCGAAATTTGGATCAATCGGATGAAAATTGAGAGATAGAAGAAATTAGAGAAAAAATCTGATTTGTCATTCTCCTATTGCAAAAAAATAAAAATGACGTAAAATTACAGTTTCATACAATCATTTCTCGCATTATACTAATTTAACTATTTTAGTTACTAAATGTTTTCGCTTAGACTAACATGATATAATTTGAACTTTCGATGTAAAGCTTTGATTATGAGTGAAGGTAATACTTTACGGCCTATGACGAAACCCTAGCCGATTCCCTAAGCTTTGATATAATTTAGTTTGTTTAAAATGATTCATAAACAAAAATCTAATTTGCTGCGGATGCAAATGATATGAAAATTTGTCGGAAATGTTGGCTAACACTGTCAAAAACAATATTCATTTTCACCATTTCCTTTTCTTCTTCGATCTCAGGTACTTCAAAAACAATATTCATTGTATTGTTTGTTTGGAATGGCGTCTATTTTATGAAATTTTGGTACTCAATTAAGCTTAATATGTATCAAATTATACTGCGAGTTGTTTGTTTTAGATCATGGATTTAGGATGCAATCTAGCGAAATTACGTGAAAAAATAGAGGGAATTTTCTTTCTGGTTCTTAAGGGGTTTTTTTTCCCCAACAAAGCCTCAGTTTTTGTTACTTTCCAGAGAAAAGTTTCAATATTTTCTTCCAATCTCAGTACCGAAATTGAGGGGAACGAAAGAAAATGGTGAGGGAGGAAAGAGTGGAGTCATTTTGCGCAGGGCTTAGGGCATCGTCTCTCTCGCCTTTACTCATATTCCCGTCAACGTCTGATGTTGACTCTCTATGTGCTCTCAAAATCGTTTTCCACATTCTTGAATCTGATTCAGTCCGGTACTCGTGTTATCCGGTGTCTTCTTATCAAGAAATCAGAGAATACGCTGCTCCTGAATTGAGCTCTTCATCTGAGGAGCCCGTTTCTATGCTTTTGATAAACTGGGGGTGCCACCGTGACCTCCAGGAGGATTAAGTTACGGTCAGCTGCCAGGGTTTTTGTTGTTGATAGTCATAGGCCGATTCATTTGCATAATTTGAGTGATCAGAACGATCAGGTGGTTGTTCTTTATACTAACGATGATGAGCGGTTGGCTGATCTCGCCTATGATTTTGAAGTTATGGAGTTGGCAAATGCTAGCTATTGTTTGCAGAATTCAGAGTTGGATGGCGAAGAAGATGAAGATAGTGAAAGTGATGATGAGGATGAAGAGGTGGAAGGAAGAGCCAGGGATGGTTCTAGGAAAAGAAGAAGACTGTCTTGAGAAGGTGAAGAAGAGCCACCGGCCCGGCATTTTAAGAAACTGAAAAGGGAGTATTATCGGATGGGAACATTCCATGGGAAGCCATCAGGGTGTTTGATGATTTGTCGCGTTGTTTGAGGAAAAACACAAATGAGTTGCTGTGGCTGGCTTGTGTTTCACTTACGGATCAGTTTGTTCATGAGAGGCTAACAGATGTGAGGTATGAAGCAGGGGTTATGGAGCCTCAGCAACAGTTTAGGGAATCTGGATTCGTTACTTCGGTGACACTTAAAGACGGTACCAAGGTTCGAGCACCTGATTCCTCAAGAATTGCCTATGAAGAAGAACCAAGACTAATGCTGTTAAGAGAGTGGAATTTATTTGATTCAATGCTGTGTTCCTCATACATTGCCCCAAAGTTGAAGACCTGGAGTGATAATGGCATGAAAAAGCTTAAGCTTCTCCTTGCAAGGATGGGATTTGCACTTGTGGATTGCCAGCAGAAGTTTGAGTACATGAATCATGAAGTAACACAGAAGATGAAAAATCAATTCGAACAAATTTTGCCTGAATATGGACTCAATGATTTCTACTACAGAAGTTTCTTGCGTCTTCATGGTTATACTTCGAGGGTTTCAGCTGCAGACATGGTATATGGGGTCACTGCACTGCTTGAATCATTCGTGCAATCAGATGGCTCGTGTGCAGTGAAGCAGTTTGGGGTGGCATATGATGTGCTGTCCCTAAGCAATCTTGATAAGCTGAAATCCGGAATGCAACAGGCGATCAAGATACAAAGGGCTATTCTTAGACAAGGGAGTGCTGCAATAACAAATAGTGGGTGAAAGTTTAGGTGGGTGAAGCTTGAAGATTCAGTAGATACAAAGCTGTTGGGTCACCCCAAGGCCCGCACCAAGTTCTGTTACTTTCTAATGGATGCCTTGAAGGAGAAAGGAGCTGAGTTGAATCCTTT
The DNA here is from genome assembly GCA_008044935.1 of Gossypium turneri. Taxonomy (NCBI): domain Eukaryota; kingdom Viridiplantae; phylum Streptophyta; class Magnoliopsida; order Malvales; family Malvaceae; genus Gossypium; species Gossypium turneri. The sequence continues at coordinate 5,228,412 of CP032577.1, forward strand.
GCTTTGTGCTTGCATGTTGCAAGAGCCATCTAAGGTGTTGATTGTTGGGGTCTGCGGAAAGCCTCGTCTTGGAGCACTTCAAGGGAATGCGTTCGGTCTTGCATTCAGGAAAGCTGCCGAGGAAACCGGATCTCAATTCTTCCATGAGCTTTTTGAAACTTCATGGATTGTGTTGGATGCTGGCGTTGTTAATTCCTTCATGATCAAACTAACTGAAAGGCTTTGATGTAAAGCTTTCGATTATGAGTGACGGTAATTGTAACTTTGTTTTTTCTTTTTAAATGAAAACATTTGTTGATTACTTTGAAGTAATATATTTTAGCTTGTTTAAAATGATTCAATAAATAAAAATCTAATTTGCTGCAAATGCAAATTTGTTGGAAATGTTGACTAACACTGTCAACATTGAGAATGAATATTTCTCTGTCCATTTATATTACCAACCCTTTTGTGGGTAAAAAGAATTTGGTATATCAACTTACAAACTAAATACGGGTTTCTACAAGAAACAAATGAACGAATGAATAAAGAAGTTAGGCACTAAACAGAGTCGTCATCTCACTAAACAGAGTCGTCATCTATCTGTTTAATGAGTCGGCATCTCAAATCGACAAATAGGGCAGTAATGGCTTTGCTGCAACCATTTTCCGATGCAATCGCCATGGAAAATATGAGAACAAGGCATCCGAGACGCTTCAAATCCAACCCCTAGTTCCTCCAAACACACCATGCAGTCTTGTTGCTCACCATCTTCTACTTTGAACCTCTTCAGCATCTCTCTAACAGAGGACTCAGTAGCGGCTACCATGCCGTAGTTATTGCTTTCGAACTCCGACTCAGATATGGCCAAAGCAGCTGCGGTCATCAAAGACTCCTGGTTGGTCGTACTGGGTCCCACAAGTATCACAGACTGAAGATGCAAGGCTTTACAGTGATATCCCCTGCTCAACGTCCCATTCACAAATCTGAGTCCACGTTCCATGATTTCTTGAAGGACCCTTTGACAAGCTGTAGAGGATGGATTGATTCCGAGCTCCGCGAGCGTGGGAGCAAGAACTTGACGAAGCATGCCGCGGTGTTGCAGATGGGTAAGACGGAAACAAAGGGTTCGTTGTGAGAAGAAAGGATGAGTGGGGGTGAAATTGGAACAGTAGCCAACGCTGATGGTTAACACGATTTCCATCAAACGGGGAGGTACTGTACGGCACCGGGCTTGGGTTATGATGTCGACTAAATCAACACGATGGGATCTAACGTAGAGTGAAGCCATTGAAGAAAAACTTTGGAAGCAAGTATGAGTGGGGGTGATCTCAATTTCAACTAGGGAAGTGTGAAACTCAGTGGGAATTCAAGAACGAACTCTTCTGCTTTTATAAACGTCCCCCGCCCCACAACGGCTCTTTAGTTAAACCGACTTGGAGAGAATCGAATGGCGCCCTTTTTTTGGTTTAAATTTTCTAGAGACCCCTCTATTCTTTTGCAATTTAAGATTTAGTCCCTATAATTAAATTTCAACACATTGATTCCCTGTACTTTTTCTGATTTGAAAATATTGACCCTTCGCCTAAATTTTCCGTTAAATTATTAATTCAACCTTTTCAAATGGTATAATAAATTTTTAGCCTTCAATGTTTATAATTTTTTGTTAATTTGATCCTATGCTTTAAAACAACATAAAAAAGTTTAAAAATAAAAAAAATTCATATTTTATATAAAAATTATTTTAAAAAGAATAAAAAATTATAAAAAAATAAAAAATGCAAAAATGTTCCAATTTTTCAAAAAGAAAATGTTATTTACTCCTTGAATGGTAAAAAAGGTGTTCATGGGCTATGTAATCCAGCCTACCCCATTGGCCTGACCCTTTTGGGCTTATATTTTAAAATAATTTAGACTCAAGGCCATAAGTATCTTAAGTATCTTTTTGTCATTACACAAGTCACAACATAGATCATCTTCAAACCCATACATCACCTTGAGACTCACAAGTCAACTTTAGTGTTATTGCAAGTCTTTTACAGAGTTGTAAGTCTTCCTCAAGTATTTATGTGAGGCCTTCGTAAGGCAACTTGTATTATGCATAAATCCCTTGAGTACAAACCTCAATGGGATACAACTAAATGTAGGACATCTTTCACATCCTCAATTTCCTCATTTAGAGGTATATTTTGTTTGTTTTGATCTTCATTGTAACGACTCAAATTTAGCCAGTGTTGAAAAATGTAATTTTGAGATTCAATCTCGTAAACTGAGTTATTGAAATGATAAATAGAAGAATTTACAAGTTTAACTTGAAAATATATTAGCGGTTGGTCTAGTAATTAAATTGAGAAAACAATTAATTATAGTACAAGGATTAAATTGTAAAAGTTTAATCATTATTGAGTTTTAATTTAAAAATACAAGTACATTTACTTGGTAATTTGACCAAGGACTATATTGATATTTGACCACAAAAGAAACATGTTAAGTATTTAATTAATATAAACAAAATGCCTAGATCATAGAGGTCTTTAGATAGGACAAAAAATTGGACTCACCTCTATTCAGATGGTGCAGTTAAGGTTGACTTAGAAGATGTTGCTGCCGGGGGAGTGATTAGGGACGATCAAGGGAGGTGGATTCTTGGATTTAACAAAAGGTTGGGTCAATACTTTGTTTTCAATGCTGGATTATGGGGTATTATAGATGCTCTACTTCTATTAAAAAGTAGGCATTGTGATAAATTGTTGATCCGGATGAATAGTACGGAGGTTCTTCTGGCCATAAGCATCCTCATTGACATCTTTTTCAGCTCTTATCAGACGTATTCACAATCTGTTTCAGGAAGTAGGACACTAGGAGCTTGAGTATATTCCCAAAGAAGAGAACTTAGAAGCTAACTCCATTACCAAGATGATGTTTGTAAGAAATGAAGGTTTACAACTATTTACAAAAAATCCTCTGGATATTACTAGATAATTGTATTTATCTAGTTTTTTTTTTATCACAAAAAGATAAATATATATATATATAGAGAGAGAGAGAGAGTGGGGAGTGAAAGATCATCTTCTTTCTTTCGCACATTGCGGTCTAACATTATAAAAGAAAGAAAGAAATTTGGTGAGGCTACCATAGCCATTAGGTTAAGTTACCATTAATGGATGTTGGTGAAATCAAGCATGGTAATGATGGGTTTATGAGTGATAAGCCTAGATCATGTTAGAAGAATGTTAAAAAGTTGTGAATTTAGCTTAAATTTAAAGTTAAGTTAAATAGTTAATGTTATGATATTAGAGACTAAATTGAATAAATTGAAAATTATTAAAAAATATTATACTATAGGTTAAAAATACAAGGTCTCTAGTCAAAGAATATAAAATTGAATTTTAATTCGATACTAAATATCAAAAGATATGAGCATTTTGGATATAGGGACTAAAATGAATAAAATAAAAAACTATGTTTATGTAACAACCCGATTCCAGTAGTATCGAAAACAGTGGTTTTGAGACCCCAATTTCGACGAGTGAATCCATAAATATTATTATTTCATATTTACGACTCAATATTAGTGTTATATATATATTGAATTTTGATCTGATAAATTTGCTAATTGGACATTTAGTTAAAGTATAGTGATTCGGCCCTAAAATCAATTGTTTTGAAAAATGAGGTTTCGGGACCTCTTTTTTTCAAACTGAGCCCAGAGTTGTTAAATAGGTGAATTGAATTCTTGTCCAAAAATTTTAGTGATTTGATAGTTAATTAGGGTATAAGGATTATATCATAAAAACTGTAAAATTTAAACGGTATTAATTATTGTTAATTAAAATGTTTAATTAATAAATATTTGAGGGTTTAAGTGGCAATTTAACCACTTTAAAGATTTAGTGGACGGTTAGTGCATTATTTCATTGATTTTATATGTTAAATTATAAATTTTAATTATTATAATTATATGTTAAAATAAGCAAACCAAAGTCGTCATCTTCCATTTTTATTTTTCTCTTCACCGTTTGCAGAAAAGAACCAAGGGACGAAATTGATCTTCAAGTATTCATCTCATACATGTAAGTGATTTCTACGTCGATTTTTCGTAAATTTTATGTTTTTGAGGTCGTTGTAACTCGATTTAGCTAAACCGTACCTTCATTTTCAAAACTGTAAAAGATCTTAAATGTTAACATTAATGAATTTTGGAGTTTTTGATGTTATTATGTTAGTTGATAAGCATGGAGATGAAATAGGGACGAAATTATAGAGTAAAATTTATTAATTTTGAGTTTATGGACTAAAATATAAATATTTCAAAATTTACATGAAATTTCTGTAAATATTGAATTTAGAGGGCTGTGCAGGGATGAAATTGAAATTGGATTGAAGAACAAAGCCTAAAATTGAGAGATATAGCTATTTCGGTTGTAGGGGCTAAATTGAATAAAATATAAAATTTTAGAGAACTTTTGTAAAATCAAAATAGAATTGATATATTATTGTAATAAGGGATGTTTAGAATTGATAAATTAAAATAAATTGTTATAGACCGAAATTTGGATCAATAGGATGAAAATCGAGAAATAGGAGAAATTATATATTAGTCTTTAACTTCTCATTGGTTGTTGTTTTTGACAGGGAAGTTCGTATGGGGCTTAATCTCTTAATTCTAAATTTGTGTACATTATACGACTTTGTTTTTAGTTTGTTGATAAGTATAAAATGTTTTGGCATCGATAAGACTAATTGTAAAATAAGAAATATAAACGATAATTGTTAATAAATGTGTAGTATTAACAAGGGACAAAATTGGGGGGAGTGGTGGCAGGAGCCCTGACCCCTGAAATAGAAAATTTTCTATTTAGGCCCTTTGAAATTTTAAAAATTTTAAATTAGTAAAGCTAAAATTATACTTCGGCCCCTTAAAAATAATAAAAAATTGATTTAATCCTTTAAAGTTATAGAGATATAAGCTATTAAAATGGTGAAATTATATTTTTATTATAAAAAAAGTTACAATTTAATTTCGATCCCCTAAAAAGAATTTTCTGGCTTGGCCACTAGTATTAACCGATTGAAGTTATGGTATGATAGAATAATGTAAAGCTTTGGATTACTTTGATGTAAAAGCTTAGGATTATGAGTGACGGTATTTCTTCATTACTTTGATGAAGTAACTTGCTGCAAATGCAAATGATATGAAAATTGGTTGGAAATGTTGACTAACACTGTCAACATTGAGAATGAATATTTCTCTGTCCATTTTTATTTAAATTACTAACCCTTTTTGTGGGTAAAAAAGAATTTGCTATATTAATTTACAGACCAAATACGAGTTTCCACAAGAAACAGACAAATGAATGAATGAATAAAGAAGTTAGACACTAAACAGTCTCGTCATCTATCTGTTTAATGAGTCGGCATCTCGAATCGACAAACAGGGCAGTAATGGCTTTGCTGCAACCATTTTCCGATGCAATCGCCATGGAAAATATGAAAACAAGGCATCCGAGACGCTTCAAATCCAACCCCTTGTTCCTCCAAGCAAACCATGCAGTCTTGTTGCTCACCATCTTCTACTTTGAACCTCTTCGGCATCTCTCTAACAGAGGACTCAGTAGCGGCTACCATGCCGTAGTTATTGCTTTCGAACTCCAACTCAGATATGGCCAAAGCAGCTGCGGTCATCAAAGACTCCTGGTTGGTCGTCCTGGGTCCCACAAGTATCACAGGCTGAAGATGCAAGGCTTTACAGTGATATCCCCTGCTCAACGTCCCATTCACAAATCTGAGTCCACGTTCCATGATTTCTTGAAGGACCCTTTGACAATCTGTAGAGGATGGGTTGATTCCGAGCCCCGCGAGCGTGGGAGCAAGAACTTGGCGAAGCATGCCGCGGTGTTGCAGATGGGTGAGACGGAAACAAAGGGTTGAGTGGGGGTGAAAGTGGAACAGTAGCCAACGTTGATGGTTAACATGATTTCCATCAAACGGGGAGATACTAAACGGCACCGGGCTTGGGATATGATGTCGACTAAATAAACAGGATGGGATCTAACGTAGAGTGAAGCCATTGAAGAAAAACTTTGGATGCAAGTATGAGTGGGGGTGATCTCAATTTCAACGAGGGAAGTGAAACTCAGACAGGGAATTCAAGAACGAACTCTTCTGCTTTTATAAACGCCCCCCGTCCCCCAACGGCTCTTTAGTTAAACCGTCTTAGGCCCCGTTCTCCTTTGCTTTTTAGATGGACTTTTGCAATAAAAAGTCCCTTTCTCTTAAAAGCAATGAAGAACGATCACCATTTCAGAATAATTTTCACCATCTAAAAAGTACTTTTTGGCAGATGGAGAAGTTGAAAATTTTAACTTTTCTTCAGCCAAAAGTGTTTTTGGCTGATAATTTCTATTTTTAACTTGTCTTCTCCCCAAAAAAGGTTCTTTCCTTTGGTTTTTTGGAGCTCTATATCCATTTTTTTTTTCACATTTTCGCTTTCAAAGTTCTTTCCTCTGGTTCTTTGTTCCTCTTCCGCCAGTGAGTTTCTTTTCTTCTTCTTCTGTTTAATTATTCATTATGCTTTGTTTTTAATTGTTTTCTGATTGTTTGATTTTTACAAAAATTTTACAGAAATTAATTGACTGATTTTATAGAAATTCTATCTCCTTAAAATCATTTTTGAAAGTTTCAGAAGATTACAGGAAACAAAGAAGCAAAAGAAACACAAAACAAAATATTATTATCAGTAATGCATGCGATTAGAATCATGAAAAGTAACTCTTCCAAAAGAAAAAAAAGATGGAAAATTCTGGCTTAGTTGTGCCTCTTTTGCTTTACTGCTTTGCCCTGCTTTGTGCCTCTGCTGCTTTGCTTTACTGATTGCTAGATTCTCAGGAGTGTTTAGAGTTAAACCTACAGGCCCAAACTATTTTAGTTGATGAAAACATAAGAAATATAGACTAAATATTTGAATATTTAATAGATTAAATATTGATTGCTTTACTGATTAAATACTATTTTAGAGTTTACTTATTGCTAGATCCCAGGAGTGCATATCAATTTTGTTGCTTATACACATTACGCTCTATTCACTTCTATGTGATAGATTGAATATTTGAAGGAGAGAATAATACTAAATTTAACTATAGACTTTAAGTGCATATTGAGAGGAAAATCAAGTAAACAATGAAAATCAATCAAGTAAACAATGAAAATCAATGAATGCAAAGGAAAATTATGATTTTTTAAAAAAACTTAAATTTTCGACAAAAAAGACACCAAATAATCAATTTATGGCTTGACTCTCGAGGTCCCCAGTGGAGTCGCCAAGCTGTCGAAACCATTTTTGAAAACAAAAATTAAGTTGTCGACTTTTAAAACAAAAACTGGAGTCGCCACCGATCCGTGATTTAGGTGTGATCGGCTCACCTTAAAACGATTTTGGTTTACGAACTTTGAAAACGGGTTCGGGAGTCAGTTACGCACGAGGAAGGGTTAGCACCCTCGTAACGCCCAAAAATCGGTACCAAATTGATTATTTGATGTCTTAATGTCGAAAATTAAAAAGATTTTTAAAATTCAAATGATGAAACCTGAAAAGGATAGTCAATTATTCAAGTCATACGAAGAAATTGAGACCCAATACGTTAGGGTACAATTTCTCAAAATCCCCGAACTTTGAATATCACTTTTGCTTTATAAGTAAATTTTCATTTCGAGAAAGCAATTATGTCATGCCCAATACGTTAGGACATAACAAATTAAGTTCCCAAAAATGATTTTTACTTATACATTTTAAATAACGAATATTCTCGGTTATTGGGGAATTAACGAAGAAAATCGGAACCCAATACGTTAGGGCTCAATTTTCCTCGAAAATCCCTAACTTTGAATATCGTTTTTATTTTAAAAAATCTTTGAATCATAAAAAAATAATTTTAATGTTTTGATAAAATCAAAATATTTATTTTAAAAAGTATGATGAAATATTGATGCATATATACATGTAAACAAAAATAACAAAAATAACATAAAATATATATATATATATATATATATATATATAAAATAAAGAAAATATAAGCATAATATATTAGTAATTATAAAAAAAATATGGACATATATGTATATACAAAAGAAAATGCGAAGGATATATATTTTAAAAAAGTGTCGAATAATGTGGGCATATACGTATACATATTATAGAAAATAATATGTTTGGGTTGTAAAATATAGAAAATAAAAAAATACAATAAAATGCAAAGGTATATGCATACATATGTACATAAAGCTAAGAAAAATAAAGTAATAATAAAATATAGGATATGTATATAGTATATATATTTAAAATGTTTTTTTATTAAAAAAACAAACAAATTAATATGTATATGCGCATATATAAATAAATATAATAATAATATAACACACAATAATAAACTAATAACCATACAGTAATAATAATGTAAATAAACAATATTAACAATATAATGAAAACTAAAAATAATAAAATAAGGATCAAATGTAAAAAAAAAAACAGAATTTAAAAGGCTAATTTCAAAATAACGTGAAAGGGAGCAAATTAAAACACACGCGACAGAAGGAGGACTAAAAAAAACAATTTACCCAAACTGCCTAAAACGCTGCGCAGTATTGGACCCAATTGAAACAGTAATAAAATATTTTGCGAAATTTAAAAGAAATGTAAACAAAACAATAAAAAAATACTGCTAAAATAGGGGGATGAATTGCGCAAATGCCCCATTTTTAAGAATGCCCCATAAAAGCCAATTTTAAAACCCTAAAAACCACTTCTCTGCCATTCCACAGATGCGCCGCAACTCTTCATCTGCTCCACCATTCCAGTCCTCTCCTATTTCCGACCATGAAACGACGAAGTGAGGTTGCTTTCCGACGAATCTCACGACGGTAACCCTTCCTTCCTTCTTCTCTTTATTTATTTTCGTTGTTTTTTTTTAAAAAAAAAGGCAAAAGAAAAGAACAAGGTAAATAAAAAAAAAGTAAAAAACAGAGAAAGAAAACAGGATCCCACCTTCGAAAATGTTTCTTTGTTTTTGTATTTCCTTTTAATTTTGGTACAAAAATTTGCCAACCCTTTTACAGAGAAATCTGGCTTTATATAGCCGAAACTCTAAAAAACTGCCCTCCTTTTCTCTTTTTCTTTTTTTTTCTTTGTATTTTCTCCTATTATTTCTGTCCGTGGTCGTTATTTGTTGCAGGTGAAAGCATGCTGGAGCGCGGGGGCAACATGTGCGACGTGCAAGGGCGACGTACGCGACATGCGGGAACTGCTGCGGCATGGGGCGATGGTGACATCGATTTGCTGCTAGGCTATTTAGAGTTTCTGCTGTTTTGTTTTTGTTATGGGCTAAGTTTGGACTAATTTGGGTTTAATCTAGGCTTGGGTTAATTGGGTTTATTAATGGACTTCTAATTTTAAATTTGGATCTCTGAAGCTTTAGGCTAAGTGGGCCGTGTAAAGGATTTTGGGCCCCGGGCAATAATTGGGTATTAAAACTGTTGTAAACATGTATTAGGGGTTGATTAGAAAACTAGAGCAATTTTGAGTAGTGGAGATCTAAGTCACTTAGAGAATTCAATTAATAATAGATGAAGGGAGTCATAGAGAGAATGGAATGGCGCCCCTTTTTTGGTTTAAATTTGCTAGAGACCCCTTTACTCTTTTGAAAATTAAAATTTAGTCCCTATAATTAAATTTCAACACATTGATTCCTGTACTTTTTCTGATTTGAAAATATTGACCCTGGCCTAAATTTTCCGTTAAAATTATTAATTTAACATTTACAAATGGTAAAATAATTTTTTAGCCTTCAATGTTTACAATTTTTGTTAATTTGGTCCTATGCTTTTAAATAACATAAAAAAATCAAAATCAAAATTTTCATATTTTATATAAAATTTTTTTAAAAAGAATAAAAAATTATGGAAAAAATCTTTAAAATTCAAATTTAAAAAATAAAAATACTTTTTAAAATAATCATTTAAAAAAATTTGAAATTATTTAAAATGCAAAAACATTCCAATTTTTCAAAAAAAATATGTTATTTACTCATTGAATGATTAAAAAAGGTGCTCATGGGCTATGTAACCCAGCCTACCCCATTGGCCCGGCTCTTTTGGGCTTATATTTTAAAATAATTTAGACTCTAGGCCATAAGTTTCTTTTTGTTATTACACAAGTCTCGACATAGTTCATCTTCAGACCCATACATTACCTTTAGACTCACAACTCAACTTCAGTATTATTGCAAGTTTTTTACGGAGTTGTAAGTCTTCCTCAAGTTATTGATACATCTCGTTAGCCATAAGTATTTATGTGAGGTCTTCATAAGGCTACTTGTATTATGCATAAATCCCTTGAGGGATACAATTAAGTCTCTAACGTTGCCTACAAACTTGATCACAAACTTCTGGTCCTATATATTAATTGAGTACAAACCTCAATGGGATACAACTAAATTTATGACATCTTCCACATCCTCAATTTGCTCATTGAAAGGTGTGTTTTGTTTGTTTTGGTCTTCACTGTAACGACTCGATTTTAGCCAGTGTTGAAAAATACAATTTTGAGATCCAATTTCATAAACCGAGTTATTGAAATGATGAATAGAAGAATTTATGCGTTTAAATTTAAAATATATTAGCAGTTGATCTAGTAACTAAATTGAAATTAATTAATTATAGTAAAGAGATTAAATTGTAAAAGTTCAATCATTATGGAGTTTTAATTTAAAATATGCAAGTAGGTTTACTTGTCAATTTGACCAAGGACTATATTAATACTTGACCACATAAGAAACATGTTAAGTATTTAATTAATATAAACAGAATGCCTAGTTCATAGAGCTCTTTACATAGGACAGAAAATTGGACTCACCTTTATTTAGATGGTGCGGTTAAGGTTGACTCAGGAGATGTTGCTACCGGAGGAGTGATTAGGGACGATCAAGGGAGGTGAATTCTTGGATTTAACAGAAGATTGAGTCAATGCTCTGTTTTCAATGCTGAATTATGGGGTATTTTAGATAGTCTGCTTCTATTACAAAATAGGCATTGTGATAAAGTGTTGATCCGGACAGACAGTATAAAGGTTCTTCAGGCCATCCATGAAGCACACTCATTCACATATTTTTTAGCTCTTATCAGACGTATACACAAGTTTTTGTAGGAAGTAGGACACTAAGAGCTTGACTATATTCCCAGAGAAGAGAACTTAGAAGCTGACTCCATTACCAAGATGACGTTTGTAAGAAATGAAGGTTTACATCTATTTACAAAAAATCCTTTGGATATTACTAGATAATTGTACTTAACTTATCTAGTTTTTTTATCACAAAAAGATAAATATATATATATAGAGAGAGAGAGAGTGGGGAGTGAAAGATCATCTTCTTTCTTTCGCACATTGTGGTCTAACATTATAAAAGAAAGAAAGAAATTTGGTGAAGCTACCATAGCCATTAGGTTAAGTTACCATTAATGGATGTTGGTGAAATCAAGCATGGTAATGATGGGTTTATGAGTGATAAGCCTAGATCATGTTAGAAGAATGTTAGAAAGTAGTGAATTTAGCTTAAATTTAAAGTTAAGTTAAATAGTTAATGTTATGACATTAGAGACTAAATTGAATAAATTGAAAGTTATTAAAATATTATACTATAGTTTAAAAATACAAGGTCTCTAGTCAAAGAATAAAAAATTGAATTTTGATTCGATAGTAAATATCGAATGATATGAACATTTTGGATATATGGGCTAAAATGAATAAAATAAAAACTATGTTTAATTAATGTAGTTACATGTGATTGTGTGAAAACTAATATTGTTTCTATAATCGAATTATCAAACGTAGTTAACGTCGAGACATTGCAGAATAAAGGAAAGGCAAAGGCCATAGACAAGTAGCCTATCCTAGTTTGTGCTTTCATGACTTGTTTAGTTCATAGTTTGACTAAGTATTAAATTGAGTAAGATGACCTTGGTGCTTTGTCTCATAAAAAAATAAGTTTTACCTATGATTTGTTATTTAATTGAAATTGTTACTTGATGAAAGATGTTATGATAAATAAATGATGATGTGAATATGATGACTTGATATAAATATGTCAACATATGATAATGAGATGCATGAGGTAATTGAAATTAAATGTATGGGCTCATATGTAAATGACATATAGAAGATCAACTAAAACATTGATGTGTAAGATTACCAAGTAGATTGTACATGAAATAGAAATATAGTAATGATATGTAATGCTAAACAAATGATTGAGTATGAAATGAATTTACTATGTAATGGCTTATGAGATGTGAATCTCATATGCTTTGAAACATTGAATACCTTATTAGCGGTCTCAAATAGAGTTGGGTATAGTTGGTATACCATAAGATTAGTGTATGGGATTTTACTTTGGTTTATATCGATGAGGTGTAGAGAGCATATTATACTTTGGACGTACTAATGAGGTGCTAGTAAACTTGATCATGGGTCGAGCCAGGTTGAGTTCGGGTCGGGCTAATGCAAAATTTTAGGCCCATTTTCTAGGCTTGGGCCCGACACAAAAAATGGCCTAAAATTTTGCCCAATCCCGACCTAGATAAAAAATGCTAAACCCGAGTCCGACAAGACCCGCCAGTACTAATTTTTTTTATATAAAAATAAATTAACAACATATAAGACATCAAATACACTAAAAACATAAAAATAAATATTTCCCAACAATTTGAAAATACATTTAAAAAAGTCTTTATACTTAAATAACACTAATATAGCTGCAACCTAGCAAGCAAATGCCTCTAAAATAATAGTAAAATTAACAATAAAACAAGAGTTATACAATATCCATACAATAACAATAAAATAGTAGCAATATAATAATGAAATGGTAGCAAAACAACATAATGGTAATAGAAAAAAGTCAAATTTAGGCCTAGGCCAGAAAAATCTTGCTCGATGCTTGACCCATTTAGAAAATGGGACTTATTTTTTGTCCAAGCCCATTTTTCGGCCTATATTTTTTCCCAAACCCTCCCACTTTTTGGGCAAGCCTTTAGTCCTGGGCAGGTGGTCTGATCCATGGTCAGATCTAGGTGTTAAGCATATTTATAATATACTTCGGTTTATACTGACGAGGTGTGGAGCACATATTATACTTGAAACGTACGATGAGACACTAAGTGTTAGATATGATGGATGGATGATCCGTGTATACATCTTGAGTCTGTGTCCAGTTAATAGGGATTATAAAACATACACTTTGCTTATTGATAATTGATATGGAATGTAATGATGAAATTGTTGGAAAATCAAGTTTGAAAAACGCAACGGAGAATAAGAAAATAAGTAAAAAACAAAGTTTTACTTACCAATGGAATAATTTCATAATTTCTTTAAACTTTTGGGCCAAGTTGTGAATAAGAAAAATATCTCTAGAAATCTATTGAAATAATTTCTTCAGCGAATTTTTTTTCTACAACTTCATCTTGAATTCAAGTGTGTAAAAAATAATAATTCATAACTCTCTTTATATAGGGAGAGCTTAGAGAGTTTAACTATGATTAAACTTAATCACTTTAATATTAAATTTATTAAATTAATAGATATTTATCTACAAGATAAATATTAAATTAAATTTAACATTAAGATAATCACTTTAATATTAAATTACTAAAATACTATTAAGAAAATTATTAAATTAAATTTAATATTAAAATTATTAAATTAATATTATTTTTGAAATAGTTAATCTGAAATCAAATTATCTGGAAGAGTCCCAGTAGCAGTATAATTCTTCCACTACTCAACCACCGAAAAACCACCGCCGGCCACCGAAATGTCGTCGTCGCCACCGTTGTGTCCAATGGTGCCATCGCAGGTGTGACACCCTTACGGCACCCCGAGCCGGTTCGACTGTTGCCAGTTCGATCTGAGCCAGTAATGGCCCAACTGGTTCGGTCCAGCCATCAATTGGACTGTCGGTCCAATTTCACATATCAGGCCCAATTCGACCAATTTTGGGTCTCGGTCTCGATTTTTAGGTTCTTGGTTTCAACTTTCGATCTCAGGTCCAAATTTCAAGTTCAATTACCTATTGAGTCAATTGTTTGACTTGAAAATTAATTTTAAAATATCATATTTATTTTAATTAATTTGATTAATTTAATTTTTCTTGATCAAAATTAATTTTTCCAAAAATCACTGAGATTTTCTAAAATTAATTTTTAAAGAAAATTCTTTAATCAAATTCTGTAATTATTCTCACAACCGCCCAATTTAATTCCACATCGAATAAATCGACTCAATTAAATTATTTCCAAAGTCGTAGAATTTTCTTCTGATTCAAATGTAGTCTGAACAAGCTTTTGTTGCGGTAGAGGGACCAATCAGACATATATAATTAGACTCTAGTAATTGCAATTATGTCCAGAAGTACCATGATTGAAAACTCATTGTTGTATACTATTTACAAAAGCAATTCATCCAACTGTTTTGTCCAATAACCTCGTTATGTGTTTTACCTTTATATAATATATTTTTTTTCTTTTGAGTTAAACTCATTCACTCAATACAATCTTATTTTATCTTATTGTCACCATTGTGTATTCTTAATGATTAATATGATCACCGTCAACAAATGATTGTGATAAATTGCTCGTTCGAGAACGAGCAACCCGTGGCCACGTTTCATATTTATCAATCCACACAATGCCTACGAGAAAATATCGTTAACTCTTTAATCAAGCTATGAATTCCATTGTTGCTAGTAAAACCATGTTATACACAAGTCATGTACCCAACATACCGGTTATAGGCTCGATCATCTTTAGAGCATAAGCCTCCACTTTTATGAAAACACATGAATTACATACGCATGGTCAGTGACTAACTCAATATTTAGGTAAATCACACTATGAACGTCACAAGTGAATTAATTCACAAACGAGTTTAGAATTAATTCAACTTGGGTCCAGTCCAATGTATCATTATTTCAATGAGTACATCTATGTCTCTACCTATGGAGTCAACTGCTCCAATAGCCAAAACTAGCCATCTCCCCAATTGGAATTGTAGATGGCATAATAATCCTTCTAAGTATTTGAATCAAATGTTCACTTTGATTCTTTTACAAGATTACAGACTCGTTTAAATTATCTACTGAAGTAAGTTGTCTTTCTCGCAATGTAAACGTTCTTATAGTGCCACTTATCATCTGTTTGAACTTAAATAATCAATGAGCTAATATTTGCTTGTAACAATTTCGCTACGCATGCAAAACATGAAAGACAAAAACACAAAAGACATAATAGTGAAATGTGAAATTAACTTTATTTATTCATCGTTCAAATATATATATAATAGTTGCATGTTTACTACAATATGACACATTTCTCAACAGAAATGTGTATCATGCATACTAATGTTTAAAGTAAGTAAATGACATTATGTGAAAGATCATATGACTTAGTTATTACAAGCCTTGAGGACCGATTTAGTTGTAAAAACAAATCAGTAGATTTGAGATAGTAATGAGAAAATAGAATGAATTTTATGATATGCTATGACTTATATGTAATAGAGATATAATGATATAAAGGATTAGATGTTCATGTATGAATTGTTAAATGACATAGTATGAGATTATGCACATGAGACAATAAATGCAAACTTGATTTAGTTGATAGTTGGATCACATATTGGTTGCATTTGATATCTTGCTTTTATGTGATTAATGTTTTAATCATGTTAGCACCATTGAGCTCTATTGCTCAGTGTACGATTTTTGTTTATTTTCGTACACAAGTACCGTTAGATCTCGAGGTCTCGAGGAGTGTGACAACATCTAGGATTCAACTCTTGACTTAGTAAAGTTTGTATAGTTTTTGTTATGTTTATAGCAAGTGGCATGCACCTAATGTATAAGTTGGTCATTATGTACAAATTGTCATTTTGGTACATAAGATAGGAAATGTTTACATTTTGAACATAACCATATATGTTTGGTGATATGTGTATATAATCATCTAGTGAGTTACTGGTTTGCTTGCCTAATTGGTCATGTTATGCTTGTGATTGAGTTGTTTCTTGCTTGCTAAGTAAATGAAAATTTATAAGTATTGTGATCATGTATTGTTAGGTGGTGATATGTCAAGGGTGGCAATTTTGCATTTTTGTTAATGCCTACAATGTAGTAAGTTGAATTTTTGGGTCATTTGGATAAAATGGGATGGTTACATGGTAGGGTTGAGGAAAAAGATGCAAAAATTTAGGGAACTACCTTTAATGTCGCGATGTTCCCCTGTTGAAGTCGCGACATTGAGTTATTGTCTTCATGGTCGCGACTTATCCCAATTGAAGTCGCGACATCAAGCTATTGTTCTCAATGTCGCAACACTCATTCTTTGATGTCATGACAACACTCTTGTATTAGTTTTTTTTACGTTTTGGTTTCTAATTTGTTATTAGAGTTTCATAAAAGCTTTTGTAAGCCTACTTATGACCCGAATTTGAATAAATAATAGTTTTTAGAAGATTTAAAACTTAATTGTTTATATTATTTGTCTCGATGGATATTGCGATGAAATCGTAATTGCTTCGGCAACGAATGTGGCATCTCGCAACTCGAATCCGCCAATCAGATCAGGATTGGGGTGTTGATGCGAACCTGGTCGCATCATGTTTCGATACATCTCGACGACATCGGGATTGGCCTAAACTTGAAGGGCCCAAATGCAAGATGAAACATCTCTTAGGCCTGATTGATTATTGGGCCAATGTTTTTAAGGACTTTTTCTAAAATATAATATAGTTTTATTTTAATTAATAAGTTTGCATTTTTTTAATTTTAGACTTGCTTTTGTGTGTTCTGCATTTAATAAAGTTATGCATTATGTAACTTCCATGCTAGTTAAGTATGCATCATAAATAATGACATGCATTATGTAACTCTAATGTTAGTTTAAGTCTGCATCATTAAATTAAGTCTTGCATTAAGTAACTCATTTGTTCATTTAGTTTGCATTTCAAACCAAGCATTTAAGCATCTTAGTTTAATAAATGAGTTGCTGGATATTTATTCAACTCATCTTAGTTTAATTAATAAGTGTTTTTGTTGAACTTTATTTAATAAGTGTTGCTCTTAATTAATCTAGTTACTAGGATTATTTATTGATGCATGAGTTAAGTTCATTTAATTATGCTTCTTTAATTATCTAGTTGCTGGAATAATTGATGCATATGTTTTAGTTCATTTACTTAAGTTAAGTATTAATGTGTGTTATGTTTAATAAGTGCTTACATGTGTTTAATAAACTCATTTTAATGTGTTTATTGCAGGAGTCTTTTCAAGTCATAACCGTTACAATTCAAGGCTGTTACAAATTAAATAAAGTGGTTGTTCAAGTCATTTTCGGTTACAAAGTAAAAGGGCTGTTACAAAAGAGGTTTACATTTAAGGAGATTTTAAGGAGCATTATATCATCTATTTAATTTTGGCAGCAACCTTTTAAGCTACCAGCCCGTTTTTGCCATTTCAAAGGTTAATTCAAGCATTCAGATACCATTAAGGAGCTGGTTAATAAGTTGGTGTCTATTCGGCTGGCCAAGGGCTAACTCAAGAGTCATTTTTCAAGCAATTAAAGTCATTCATTCAGCTGAATTGAAGTGAATTCAAGAATGAAGTTATTTGGCTCATGAATGTGAAAAGGCTTGAGTTTTATTTCAGTTTTTTAAATGGCACATTAAGTTGAATATTTGTAACCATTTGGCTAGCCTATTTTAGCACTATAAATAGATGAAATCAGCCTTTGTAAAGGGACTTTTGCAAAACTTTTGCCAATTTGTTTAATGAAACTTTGTTTCTGTGAGGTTAATTTCCTCTACAATTTCGTACGAGTCTCAAGTGACTTATCTAGTGAGCTAGTGGCGTCATCCTGAACTTGTTTTTGAACTTATCACCAACCCTGATGTGGCGTTCATCCATCTAAATATACCTTCGGTTCCTACTTTGCTAAGTAACGGGTCGAGGTCCATCAACTTGCTCCCAACTGTCACCTTAAACCATATAAGATTTGGGGCGATACTCGTTATAGTATCGAATCTTTCTTGATGTTTAAGTTCTATTATTCATCTCCATCACTTACTTTTTCTATCCTACTTCTTTGTTAAACCGAGCCCGTCCAAAGTTATTCCATATAAAATCCATCTATCTTTTAGCCACCTTGAACTTATTCCAACATACAATTCCATACTTAACCAAAATTCATGCATTTTCGAAACCGAACGAAACTTTCTCGTCGACGATCGGGCAATTCAAATACGACTCGACTCAACACCGAGGCGGATCGTATCAGGTGTTACATTCACCTAGTCAATTAATAACCAACTTCAAACCTGAGGGGAAATTGTTGTTAATCCATTATATGAATAAGGACAAAATAGGCTAGTTTTCACTTGTCGAAGTACTACCAACTCTACCACTCCTTATACCAACAACCAATAAGAAGCAAGCTTGGAGGCCAAATATAGGGGCATGGGTTATTATTCATCTCTTATCTCCATCTTCTTGACCAATCTTGTACACATTATTATTCTCTCCATGACTTTGAATCCTTCACTCACTTAAGCATTAGAAAGTAATTAAAGTGTCAACTCCAACACCCTCATGGCTAATTTTTTTTTCTTGGAGATCAAACCTTTTTCCAATATCCCGATTCAAAATTGCATTAACAAGGATATTTTTCTTTTTATATAAAACTTTTAAAAACACACATATAAATGAGTGGATTTGAACGTAACCTCACCATCTCATCCAAGATTATTTTTAAGGTTTTTATTAATATTTTATAAATTTATTATATAATTATTTTTGCCATATTTAGTTTTTTTATTGCTTTTGAAAATTGATTTATTTTTTTAGACACAAAAAAATGATTTTTTTATTTAAGGTAAACTACACAATTGGTCATTCAACTTTAATAAATTTTTAAAAAGATAAAATAGTGTTTCCATATAAAAACCCCCAAGTAATTTTATGTAAAACTCTAGATTTGCTCTTTTATTGGAAAAAACTAAAATTAATTCTAAAAAAGTACAAAATTAAAAAAAATTTATTTTTCCTATAAAAACTCAGAAAGTTAATTTTGAAAAAGGAAAAATAAAGAAAATTAAAAAGATAAAAAAATCCATATAAAACTCAAGTAATTCCCTATAAAACCTTAAGTTTTTCTCTTTTACAGAATAGCCTAAAATTAATTTTAAAAATAATAATAAAATTAATTTTTAAAAAGATAAAATGAGAAACCAAAATAAAAATTTATTAAAGTTGGGTAACTAAAATGAGTGTACAATAACATTGAATTAACGACGGGTGACCAAAATGAAAACTTATTGAAGTTGGGTGACTAAAATGAAAACAGTTGTTAATGGTAATGCTTAATTTGCGAATTTTTTTATTTTTGGTACCCAAAATGAAAAATTATGAAAGTTGAGTGACTAACCGTCTAGTTTACCCTTTTATTTAAATAATTAAACTGTGTAGTGTATCCCTGGAATACAAACGTGATGTCACCTCTATTCGTGCGTTGCGGTTTCTCTCAAATTTACTTCAGATTAACAACTTCAACAGGGAGACCTTCCGAAGCTTTCTGAGATTAACTCGTTTTCTGAGATTTTCATTTTTTGTTTGTTTTGACTGGAAAATTTTGAAAGCGATTGTATTTCGCCCTGGATTTCAAGGTAAGATTTTGACCTCTCAACTCTCTTTCTTTCTCTTATCAATTTGTTTTCTTATTCCTATTAGCTTTGATTTAAGGATCGGAATTACTATCGATTCATGCTCCATTGTTTTTAGGGTTTCTTAAAGCTTGCATTTTGCCTATTCGATTGATGTGTGTTCTATCTGTTTTTTAATGTTGCTGTTTTTTTTTTTTTCTTTCTTGCCAGTGGTTCGAGTTTGAATTTTGATTAGATATATCCCCGTTCTAGAGTAATGGTTTTCATGTCAAGTATTTTTTTTCATTATATCCTGTAGTTTTTCATATTTCTTTTAATAAACAAAATTCAACTGGAAACATGTCAATCAATAGTTCAACTCATTTGTTGCTATTTAGACTTTGAGGGTAGCAAAGTTTGTGATTCTTTTGGGGCTAAAATATCTCAGTCCCTTTTTAAAATTTTTTTTCTTAATTGAAGAATGAAGTGTCGGCCTGTGCATTTTCTGGATTTTTTTTCTTTTGTTTACTTTGGAGGTGTTATTATTCAGATTGAACTCTTTATGTGTAAATGCTAGCAAGATTCTTAGACCGTCCATTGTTATTTTTCTCGTGAAACAAGCGAGAAAAAGAATTTATATGTGTTTAGTGAAAATTTTATTTTATATATATGGTGAAACATATCTGAGAAAGTTGTTTTTTAGCTGTCTTTTAGGTTTTACTGAGGCTGTGATATTTAGGTAGTGCATAGAAAACCATAAACAGACATGAACACTATTGAATCGAGGGGTCCTTCTCTTAGAGGATATCAATGGAGGAAGGTAGTGCTGGATCTAAATGCTCCTCCCTGTGAAATCATAGAACAGGAGGGTACTTCAGAACAGGTTGGCCTCAAGGAAGTGGGCTGCCAACCCGTACATCCTGCATCACCTGCTACTATTGATGTTGAAGTTATTGATGATGATGTAACTGAAAGTTCTGCTACAGCATTTGCAGAGGTATGCTTCTCTTGTTAATAATTTTTGTCTTTCTTCACTTTTACAGCTCGTGAAATCTGTTTTGTAGATTCATTTCAATCACGAGTGTCACTAATTTTCTTGAGATTTTATGTCAGGCTAAAAACAACTCAAGGAGGAGCAGTGGAAGGACTGTTGTTGATCTAGATTCAGGTAGTTTTATTTATTAGCGAAAGACATTTATAATATTTCCTTTTCTATGTCGTGCTACCCAGATTGCTGTATGCTTGTTGCATAACAAAGCTTATTTTGATGCACCACCTTGTAAATTCATTCCATTTATCTGCATGAAGTCAAAATATTCCTTGTTAATTACATTGTTGAGGCCCCTTGTTTGTTAACTTGAGAATATGGAGGTATATGTCCTGTTAATTTCAATCCCTGGCTTAATTCAGGTACTTTGTATTGTTTAGTTATCAAATGATTTACAAGAGTAGGAAAGGAACCTATTTGCACTTTCTGCAAATGAATTTCCGGAAGGGTACAAATTAGAAACAGAATAATCAATTAACCAAACACACTTAATCCAGGTGAAAATCTAGGTGACATCATCTGCCGTGTAAGTGATTAGAAGAAGAATTATGTACTTCTGTGAATTGCACCAAAAAAATGCAAATAAACTGCAAGCGCTGTTGAACTTATTTTGTGTTATGATGTCCTCTGTTTGGAACTGATGGTTTGTACTAAGAACTAGTGAGCACTGAGCTTTAAACTCTTGTAGTCTACTGATGTAGTTGATAACTCTGTGGTCTGTACTAGTTTATTGAGGGGACTATAGTAGATATACGCATTTTTCTGGTTTTTGCAGCTAGCTGCTTGCCCTTATCCGGGGCTTCTAAAGCGGGGTTTACTGATAGTCGATGGCTCAAGCAGTAGAATAAAACAAATATGACCTTAACTGAAGTAGATGCTATTGCTTGGGGTCTGGTCCAATCTTATGCTACTTATGTGATTGCCCAGGTCAACCAGTTTAGGAAATGGTGGTTCTTTGTTTACTTCATTTATCTTTCAAACCCTTGATTACTCTATGTCTGAAGTTGGTGTATCTCACATCTCTCTCCTTCCAGGATGGCTGACTAGGTCAACTAATAATAATCAGAACAAACATAGAAGACCTCCTCCGAGCCAAACAGTTATCAATTGTGATCATTACATTAATTTGGAAAGCACGCCGCAATTTACTGTAAGAGCTCTTGCATTAGTTCATTAGTCAAATTCAGAAGATGTAATTTAAAATATTTTTCGGGAAAGACATGTTTGGCTGGTCATCAGATCTAAGACATTGTGATTGGACATCTCTTGTTATTTTGTCCATACAGTGTTTTCACGCAGGTGCATCTCTGTGTTTTGTTATATCTATGAATGTTTTAAGTCTCATTAACTATTCTATTGGAAGGTCAAGGAAATTCTAAAGCCGCAACCACCTCCAACCTTCAATTGTCCAATTTGTATGAGTCCATTAACCGAGGAGATGTCGACAAGGTGTGGACACATATTCTGCAAGGCATGCATTAAAGCTGCAATAGCTGTCCAGAGAAAATGCCCAACTTGCAGGAAAAAAGTCACTGTGAAGGAACTATTTAGGGTCTTCCTTCCATCTGCCAGTTAAATATGAGCTCTGCTCAAATTGTAAGTTCACTATTACATAATCGTAGGTTGTTAAACTTAATGTTGTTTGTACAAGAAATATGTGCATTTTTGTTCTTTCTCATGTGCTTGGAATTGGATGCTGTATTTTCTTGAATGAGGGTTGTTTCCAAATCAATGTCTGATATGTTGCTCTGCTATTTTCCTAAAGTATTTTACTCACTGTAGTGGTATGGACCTTGATGGTATTCCTTGTATTCTGTTGATATACGGTAGCTTTGTGAATGCTATTATTTGTTCTTTTAAATTATGTTCTGATGATATGATTGTTGTTTTATTTCAGGGACAGTACAAACTGCCTTGAAAAGAAGCAGAATCAATGGAGTTTGCATGTCAATGGAACAATTTCTTGAAGGGAATGTTAACTAGTGCTTAATTTGCACATGGCCTAACCGAAAAAAGATTAAAAAACAGCTTGATTAATGCCTAGAGGCACGGGTTAAGCAAATCCTTTTCTGAATATTGGAACTTGACATGTGTAGTTTTATAGTATATTTGAGTGGATAATTTTTTTGATTAGATACCTCAGCAGGCCTTTTTGGTTTTTACCCCTAAGCCCTAATCCTTAATTATAATCTAACATGACATGAAACTACTCCAGCTTTAACAACAGGACTTCAAATTGTAAGGATGCTACTTAAAGAGACCTGCTTTGACCATTTGAAATCCTGGAAATGGATATAAGGGAAAGGTGGAACATTCAAGTCCAAATTCTCATAACTAGAGATCGATCCCCCTAATTTACACTCCATGAAGTTCTATAATGAATCCTATAACCGCATAACCCATCCAACTTATCATTGATTTATGAGGCAATAACTGCAGGGATAATGCAGTCTCTATTTATGCTTAAAATAGTTGTCAAAGCTACTTACCCTGAAAATGCAATTGTATAAGCAACGTGGTTACTTGGATCAATGATAAGAACTACATGGTACTGTAGCTGAATCTTTTCTTTTTCATCTTGAATCAGTCTGCACAGTGTCATGACAAATTAGTTTGCACTATACGCAAATAATAAAAGGCATTTTCTTTTATAGAGGAGTGTAAACATCTATATATTTGTTGTTAGCTTGGTGGCCTCATTTCCGTATCATACTCATCAATGCCATCTTGGGGATGAATGAACGATGCTTTGGCGTGGTCTGCTTGGTGGCTGCTCTGGGTTGTTTCTTTTCTTCATGATTGAGGAAACTGTTGGGCTGAAGTAGTCGTTACTTCTTTGAGAAGTTGCCCCTTGTGAGTAAGTCTTCTTTCCATGTATAAAGCTCCTCTGCTTTTCTAGCAATGCCCTGCGAGCCACCGGATTTCTTTGAACTGCTCCCCATCTTGTGTAACCCACACAGCTCTGGCTCCTTCCCACTTGCTGTAACTTCCCTTCTCTAGGACTTGTGTAGTTTCGACTCTCAGCAGTTTCGGCAGAGTACATGGTCTCCCCCTCACTGCTGTACCCATTATACATCTCTAGACGTCGTTCAACTGGAGATGAACTAGACTGGACCTCACTCTGGGCCCCATTTACAGATGCCATCGAGGCAACATCAGCATCCTCACTAGGACTTATCTGTACTCTATTCTTGATTTGATCTTCTTCAATCAATGGGCTTTCTGGTGGAAGCTCCTTCAAAGCATTCTCATCTGAATTCAGAAGCTGTTGTTTGGCAGGCTCCAAAACAATAGCAGTTTTCACAACCCTCGGAGGAAAATTTATATTCAAAAGCTGGACTGGGGTGGTCTCTTTCTTCCTAAGAGGGACTGATGTCAGCTTTGGGGATTCATATATTTCAGGAGTTGGAATTCCTTGCACATGCGCAGCATGTGGATCAGAACATGGCGTCTCTTCTTCAATAGTGTTCACTGCAGCAGAAGAGCTGGGTCCTGGTTGATCCCTAGTTTTCGTGATTACATTTGATGAAGATGGTGTTATGTCATTATCGTCTCCTGTTGACTTGAAAACCTGGCGCATTGTAAAGGATGCAGAAGAATGCTCACTCTTCTGGCCTGAAGACATCAATCTAATAATTGGTAGCTTGGGTTTGGTAACTTCATCAAGACTTCCTTCCCAATGTTGGTTTAACCAATCGCAAATGACGGGTATGGGAATACCGAACTGCATAGGTGTATCTTTCTTCCATGACGATGAGGATGAAGAAGAAGTCCCAGATGACTTGGTATTAGGAGAGGTAGCTAGCTTCATAGGATCACAGATCATGAATGCAAGGTTCCCATGTGAATCAAATCCGGCGGAGCCAGGGTTCCATGTTATTCCGTCGGTTGACAGTTTTATGAGATTGTCCGTGGCAATCACCACCTTTCCTTCACCTACTGTCACTTCTTGTTTCTCGGTGTAACCTAGAAGGTAAACGGCACTTCCTAGATATAAATTCGGTTTAGAACACGTCTTCAAGTAATGAGGTTGGTGCCCCTGGGTATTTGATTCTCCATCAATGGCATCTAAGCCCACTATTGTTAGATCTAAAACAGAACTGGTAATGAAAAACCTGCAACCAGATTAAAGACGGGAATTAAACTCGAAGCATGCTAAATAAAAGAAAGAAATATTTCAGGAGTTCTGCCACCTTGTCCTTAGACCATACATAAAATCAGTAAATTACAAGAGGAATCTCAATCATGAAACTCTTAAACCACAAAACGGGTCAGCCTAGAGAACAATCATAACATCAACTTAACTAGGACAAGCCAATTAGACCGAAGGCATTAGACTATCTTTCCAATTTCTAATCAATTTTCAAGAGTTTCCAACGTCTCTGCAACTGAGTGAACTAATGAGCATATCACCTATAGTCACCACTACCCGACGACTTCCAAAGGGAAAGAACTTGCCTTCAATATCGAAACATGGAGTTCAAAGGCAAGACACCATATGCCAAGGAAATATTAAAATGTCCAGGTGCATCAATGGTTAGGTTTAGAGATAGAAAGAGAACTTCCCGCTCCAATCCATACAAAAGGGTCAAAACCCCTAAAGGAAGTAACTATCTAGAAGAAATCCAAATTATCATATAAGTTTTCCAAAAAGTACCATTAGAGCAAGCACCAAAAACAACTACGTACAATCTAAGAAATAAAACTAATAATTCTATAATCAAGAGATAGAAATTATCAATACTACACCCAATCCAAGATTATTGTTTCATCAGTACGTGTTAAAAGTCAAAGGAGAGAATAGTCCCACAGACCATAATCAATAAACTTCCATTTTATTTATCAAATAAATAAATAAACTTCCATTTTAGATAGGATTGATAAATTAAGAAACATCACCACCGCATTGAGACAATGAAAATGCTAGTTAAAAGTATGTTATTGATCACAGTATCAAGACGCACAGATGACTATATATACATAGATACACATACATTTATATTTCCTCTGTAGAAAAACATGTTATCACTGAATACTTGTAATACCTTTTTATATATTATCTAACATATAGGTGAACAAATCAAAGGATAATGTCGTGTCATGTGTGACACATATGGAAAAGAAAGAGTAAGGCTTTAGGACTAGCTTGGGAGTGACACCTAATGATGCAGATGTGCTACAGCATTGAAACCCCATTGTCTATTGGCCAAGGGCGTTCTCCCCATACCCACGTTGTGGGATCGAGATACTCAAGAGTTATCACACATTTGTACCCACAGGGATAAAAATTTCAAAATGAAATAAATTAAACAAAACCATCAGCACCTTATACTAATCCATCAAAATCCAATAATGAAGCCTAGGCTGCATATCTTCTAGTTAAGGTGAAGTATTATGACACTTTAAAGAGCTAAAAATTTAACTACTAGGTGAAATGAAGCATAAATAGCACTGTGAAGAGAATCAAAGTAAAGTTATGACGGTGAAATGTCAAAAAAAGAAAGAAATAAATAAAGAAAAAGCTTGAAAATGATAACAAAGATCAACAAAGAATGTTCTTTTAATAATGTAAACTTTACAACTAAGAAGTTTTGACATGTCATGATATAAGCAGAAAAGGTAAAGCCAAATTAATTTCCTCAATCAAATCTCAAAGTTGAGAATTCTACCAATTCTAGAGCTATCAATCTTGACCCAAGTTCGTTTAATCAATTTATCATAATTCAATACCATTTCCATAATAGTAATTCATAGCAACATAAAGTAAATGGCATTATAATCCCTCGTTTTTTCCCTTATTATAAACCAAAAAACACATACCTTTGAGGTACGAGAGTGGCAGCAACGCCGTTTTGGAGCCGGATCTCGGAGCTCTCAGCAGCAGCTACGGAAGGGAGGTTAACGTGAGTAGTTAAGAGAAGATTCCGGTGGATGAGGAATCCGGTAACAGAGATTCCATCAGCGGCGGCGCCAGTGATTCTGGCCATTGCCGGAGCTTTACTTGAGAAAATGGTGCCCTTCATTCTTTCCGTCTTGCTTACTCCTTTGCAAAAACACCATGACTCCCTCAAACCACCCATTTTTCTTTTGTTCGTGTTTTAAATTCTCACGAGTCCAGAGAAATTGGATTTGGGTTCTTCTTCTTTTTTTATCAAAGGGCTGGATCTAGAATGAGTGACATTGAAACTATTGAAGAATGTAAACTGTTTGAAAGTATGCTTCACTGAGAAACATAAAATAAAAGATAAAAATAGAGCGGGAGGAAGTGAAGGGAGAGACGAGATGGTCGTGAAATGAGTAAAGGGAAAAGGGGGCTCTCTTCTTTTAGCTGGAATCTCTCTACTGTCGGGCTAAAGAAAATGAAAATTTGAAGGAAAATGGAGAGCTGGAATGTTGAATTATTTGACTTGTGTTGTAAGTTTTTGCATTAACGCCGATGGTTCACAAAATTCGAGCTTAATATTTTACTTAAATATTAATGACTTGTGTTTAAAGCTTAAACATTATTATTATCAATTTTAATCACAACCTAATTTGTTATTACTTAAATCAAATATGTAGAGACAAATGTCGCCGTAACAAAGCTACGATTCAAGGTTCATGTTGTAATGATAAAAAAAGAAAAGGGAAAATTCCAGCAATAGTCACTTAACTTTGGTTAAAATAATATTTCAGTCATTAAACTTTCAAAAGTGATAACTCGATCACTAAACTTACAATCCTAAACAATTTATTGTTACAACTTAAACCTTGAATTTTCGTAAAGTTTAGTCACTGAGTTGTCATTTTCGAAAATTTAGTGACTGAAATGTTATTTTAACCAAAATTGAGTGATCGCTAGTGTAATTTTTCCAAAGAAAAAATATGAAAAAGACGATTAAGATCATGCAAATGACAGCTGCTTGCTAGGGGACCATTCAGTCTTTTTCGGACAATTCGTTTTAGTACTAGTTTCTTTGCTTTGCTTTTCTTTTGGGGGGGGGGGGGGGGGGGGGGGGGGGTGAAAGGAAATTGATGTTTGCTTCCTATTTCTAATTGTAAGTTGTTTCATAAATTTAACAAAATTTAACGAGAAAAACATTTTATTTGAATATTTTAAATTTTTCTCGAACGAAAAAAAAATCAGTCACAGAATATGACCCATTCTTATAAGTAGGATCGAATCTGTTTGATTAAGGGATGTGGTAAGCAACTATCACGACATGCCTTGTGATTTCAAAATATTATTACTATATTTAAGTGTTTTAATGGGTTGATGTCACCTTTAATCGATTCAATAATGAATTTACTAAATGCCCCTCACTTTTACTAAATGATAGATATTATTTTGAGGATAATTTTGTCTTTTCATAAAAAATTTGTACATAATTAAGCTTGAACCCAAAACATTGTGATATATCTTTTAATTTTACCATTTCAACCAAAACAATTTTTTCTTATTATGTTATTTTTAAAATTTTTGTTTCATACGTTTTTCACCCACGTTATAAGTGTGACAAAATCTAATATATACTGATTGATTTATATAACACGATGTTAAATTTAAAAATAAATTAAAAAAAAAAAAGAGTTGAAAGGCTCATTTGATTTCCACACTCCAACATTTTTTTTGCCGAAAAGGGATTTAAATTCAAATCACTTCGAAAGAGTTAAGTTCGATACGTAATACATCATTATTTATTAGTTAATAATAAAAGCTCTAAGCTACAAGAATGAGTTAAGGATGTTTAAATTTCGGTTAAAACTGAATTAATTGACCGAATCAATCTAATTTGGTTAATCTGTCGATGGTCGAACTTAGTTCGATCGGAGGTCGATTAATGGTTTTTTGAAATTTCAGTTATCGATTAATTCAGTTCGAAATAGGATAATTAACCGAATTAACCAAACTTAATAATTATATAGTGTTTCAAGACTTAAATTTTCAGTTAATTCTGTTAACTTTCAAGACAAATAAACATTATCAATGTATTTTTTTTATATGTTTTATACTTGTTTTAACCAAAAGACAAAAACATATAAATATTTCGGTTCGATTAATGTTTCTTGAAAAAATTTTAATTCGATTAACGGTTAAAAGATTATACAGGTCGATTACTTTAATTAATGCTAGTTCAATTCGGTTATTCGTTTCAACAACCCTAAAAATAAGTGCTACAAACATTAAATAAAATAGAAAAAGAAAAACCATTCGATAGAGAACTAGATTGAAAATTACTCTTTAACCGTACTAGGGCATCCGCGCATTTGTTCACTCTCATATTCTTTTACATTAATTTTATGGTTTAATCATATTCAAATATATTGTAGGGTAAACTATTAAAATAGTCACTTTTGTTTATCTCAAGTTATATTTTAGTCACTTATGTTTGAAATGTTACGTTTTAGTCACTTACGTTATCACGTTGTAACATTTTAATCACTGAGCCGTTAATTGTCGTTAATGGTGTAACGGCAAGTTGACATGGCATGTTAAATCATCATTTCAAACAAAAATTTTAGGTTAATTTATACAATCAATCCCCATTTTTTTTTCGTTTTGAGCAATTTAATTTTTTTCTTCTATGTTCTTTTAACTTTCTTTTTTCTTCTTTATTTTCCATTCTCTTCTGCTTCTCTCTCTGTTTTCGTCCATTCTCCATTTCTTTTAACGTAGTTTTTCTATGTTTTCCATTTGTTAAAACTAATCTCTATACTTTTATTTTTTTGAACAATTTAAATTTTTTCGAGTGAGGCGAGCTTGTGGACTAGTTTTAACAAATGAAAAATACAGAAAAACTACGTTAAAAGAAATGGAGAAGGGAGGAAAACAGAGGGAGAAGCAAAAGAGAATGGAAAAGAAAGAAAGAAAGAAAGTTAAAAGAATATAAAAGAAAAAAATGAAATTGCTCAGTGACTAGAATGTTACAACATGATAACGTAAGTGACTACAATGTAATATTTCAAACATAAGTGACTAAAATGTAACTTGAGGCAAATAAAAGTGATTATTTTGGTAGTTTACCCTATATTGTATCCAATTTATTATATTATTTTCGTGTTTATTTATTGTGTTTAAAACCATATATATATATATATATATATATATATATATATATATATATATATATTTAATATAACAGAGTACATATTTTATATTTGCGTCAAGTGACGGTATCTCAATTTTTTATTTTTATCTAATATATATAGATAGGAATAATAAAATTGCATTTTGGACTTTTTTATCTAATAATACTAACTTTTAATTATCATAATAAAAGATGCTAATGGTAATTAGAACTTAATCTCCACCAATATTTTCAACTTTTTCATTTTTTTTCTTTTATTCAGTTTGCTCTTTTCTTAAAATTTTAGATATTTTTAAAAATATCTTTTTTCATATTATAATTTTATAAAAAATTATGAATTTTTCGGTTTTATAAAATAAATTTTCTATAATTTTTATTATCCATTAAATTCTAAAGATTTAATCAATTAGATAAACAAAACTTTAAATATATATTGCTTTTTAACAAAAAAATATTAGAGGATCCTAGGGCCAAAGTCATGATCCTAGGGCCAAAGTCATGGAATGGGTAAGTCAACAATTCCTAAAATGGATTATGTAATGTACTTTATCCGCTGGATTACCGAGGGGGGAGGGGACATTTTACCAGAGGTTTATATTGTATCAATCTACCCTTGTGTGCGTGATTCCTGTTGAAGCATATACTCGAGGGTTGGTGCAGGGCGAACGATTTCAAAGTGGACTCCCCATTCATTAGGTAGAGAAGATCACCAAGATCTCGCGATCCACTATCGAACTTATTCCAATTCAATGAGCATTCTCAATATTATGCCTTGAAGAGAACTCGAACCTCCACGCTCTTTAGCACGAGATTTTGAGTCTCACATGTCTACCATTTCACCACCAAGTCATCTTGAAAGTGAATCGTGTTCCATGAATATGGGTACATTAATTTTTAAGGCACATTGCATTCCTAAATAGAGAAAATATGTTCGAATCTTGAAAACAATATTGTTGAGAGGGACAACTGCAAATCCAGAATATGGATTATAAAACAGACAAGCATAAGATATATATAATAAAAAATCATTATTTATCGGTATAACATTCATTTGAACGTTGTAATTCAACCAAATTTTCTTTTCTTTTTATCAAATACTTCCACATGGTGAAGTAATTCTTAGACTATTTAAATTTTATCTTCAAAAATGGCATCATTATTAATATTTTCTTTCTTTCTTTTGGTTCGGCACTCCATCGTTAATAAAATGAATTAATATTTATTACATTTTTTAATATTAATCTTATTATATTTTTTTATCATATCTGTTTTTTTATATAACACTTAGTCCTTCCCCAACCTTTAAATAGAAGGATAATGCACTTCAGCGCACTAAAACTCACGTCCTCTTAAACTGACAACAATGTCAATACCAATCAATTTGAAACTAATCGACAATATTTATTAACACTTTTAAAGTGTAAATTCTTAGAATGCAAATTTATGAACTATACTAATATTTTAAAAAAAATGATTAAAATAGTCAATAAGTATAAGTATAGACATACAAGTATACATATTTATTATAAAGCATTTTGGTCAAAATTACAAATTAAATAAACACATTTATGAGTAGCAAGTGAAAAAAATATAGTTATTGATATATGTTTAATATATTCAATACTCGTCATTAAAAAGTTTTTATATTAGTTAGTAACAGTAAAAGTAAAATAAAAGTTAACGCATGGTAATTTGTATATTCAATTGACATGAATAACCTATTGTCTTGCTACTTGATATATCTATTGTGATAATATATGGTAATTTTTTAATGATATTGCATATAAATTTTCATAATATTAATTTTAACTTTTTAATGATATTTCTTATAATTTATTACTAAAAATATTTCATTATCTGTTTATATATATTTTTTAAAAATTATAAACATAAATTTAATTATTTATATATATAAAGAAACCGAATCTAATTTAACATTTAAATAATCTTAGTAATATTATGTTATTTATTCCTCAACATAAAATGTTTTTAACATTTAGTTTTTTTTGTACGACATTAATATCAGTTTTTAATGTTATGAATATTTTTTATTTTAAATAAATATTATTTCACTAAAATAACATTCCGCTTAAATGTTAATGTAAAAGTAAAACAAATATATGAAATATTTCAAATTTTATATTATATGAATGCCTCATGAATGTATGAATTCTCAAGAGAAAATGGTAGCTATGAATATGATTACTTTGTTGCCAGAAAAGTGAAATATCTTCACGGAATCGATCGGCTTGCTGAAGATATTTAATTCTATTTTATTAAGCACATGAAAGAACATGTACCATGAAAGAGATTTTCCTTTCTTATATATATATATATATATATATATATTATTTTCTCAGGCATGAATAAGCTGTCAGTGGAACAAAACATGTGATATGTAATAATTGCATGGAAATATGCTGGGGTTTATATACAATTGCTGTACCAAAGAACAAAGATGTTTGAATATCCATTTTTTAATATTTATGCATTAAGAAAAATAAACCATGAAAACAATTTATTTTCCTTTTTTTTTTTCCCCCATAAACAAATGGGATTTATCACAAATTCAACAAAGCCAATGGCAAGTAACATGGAAATAGGCCATAAAAACCTTGAAATTTTGACTTGCAACTAAAGACAATGACCTTTGTTCAAAACTTATGCACCTCAAAGCAACAAATTTTCCACCTCATGATGGGCAAGGAAATGGCTAAAATCAAATCATTTCTTTGAGCATTGAGGGTCAAAGAACCAAAACAAAGATTGTAATAAAATAAACAATGAGGAAGGAAATTCCTTCTCTTATCATGGATAGCGAAGGGGTTGTCTAGGTTTGAACCCGAGACTTAATAAGAACTTAAGCATTCCAAGTCATTTGTCGCTACACTAGTGGCTAGTTGACGAGGGAAGGATATTCTTGATGGTGAAACGAGAAGTTAGAAATTTGTGAGGAAAAGCAGACTATCGAAGTTGGTACTTCAAGATGGGTTTCGGTTTCTAAATCAACAAATATGAGTTCAAGAGAAAATGAAGTTATCAATGTATCAAAATGTAACTTAAAGTTCAGTGCCTCTACAAATTCACTGCTTTAATCCCACCATTTTTGTACCTGAAATCTAGTGTAACCCGTAATCATAAAGACAACACTGATGAAGACCCAAAACCCCAATCCATTGAGACATTAAGCACTTCTGAGATCATGAAACTAAACCCTTGAAATAAGATATATGCCAAAGTATGATGGACACTGAAGCTTTGTTCCAGACTTTCAATGTGTTATAGTGAGGGAAAATTTTAATCAACAAGTATGATAAAAAAAATGTCGTATGCAGACAATCTATGAGAGCTGAAAAAATTGGTAACGCAATTCTTTTACCAAAAGTACTCCTCAATGTTAGACACAAAGGCAATATGATTCTTCTATGAAAGTTTTCCGGACTTGGAAGTTAGTTTCCAATCTGTACCTTTTTCTCTCCAAGACAGGTCCATTGGTAAAGCTTGCAGAAATTTGTTCTCACTAGGGTCCACGAAGAGATGTTATGGAGCAACCATCAATCGGAACCAACATCAACCCCCTTTTGTTTCAGAAAATCCTTGGCTTCAGCAATGTCCTATAAACATACAGCATATGGAGCCGAAAAAACAAATCAGACCAGTAAATTATAATGAGTGTCACAATCGAACTTGTTCAAACTTTTCAAAAGATGATAAGAAGAAAACTCATGTCCCAACCACAGTAGATATTACCGAACTGCTTAAGCACATGGTGGAAAAACAAAAGGAAAGGAAAAGGGGAAGAGATTCATCACTAATTAGTCATATATGATTTCAATGCTTATACTAATGAACAATTTAAAACGTACATGAGAAAAAGGAGAGAGAGAGAGCGAGAAATAAAATACCTTCTGCAGCAGCAATGCTTCTTGAGGGCAAGTAGGGAATCGCATTAGTCCAACTCCAACCATTAATAAGCCATAGCATCCAAGTGACACAATAAAATAGATTGGCAGCTGAAAATTTTTATAGCGCAACATTTAGTGACACTGCATTGGAATAATTGGACATGAATAACAGAACATCAAAGCAAAGAAAGAAACTCACCAACCAAGTATGGCTTCGTGGTATTATGGATGCCTGCAAAAGGCCAATCCAAAGTGCAGAGATGACCACCAACAGAGAGAAAAGCTTTAAAACATGCTTCATCGGATTGGCAATGCTAATTAGATCAGAAGTCCTGCTTTTATATCAAACAACTTAAATCTTTAAACAAATAAGGAAAATGGCGTATAGCTGAAAAACGAAATGTATAAGCAATGAGAAGCTTAAACTGCAAAATGAAGTAGAAAAAAATCACCAAGAAAGGGATTCTAGATATAAACAGAAACAACAATCCATTTGTCAACTCTTCACTATCAGTAGGGGAAAAAAAAAAACGAAAAACAGTAGTACAGAAGCAACAACTAACATGATTAAGAAATAAACAAAGAAGGTCTTACTGAAATCTTTAACAGATTGTGCTAACAAGTGCCCTACTGACATTCATACAATGCATTGGAAATGGTAAGTTATCAACTACTACATTCAATACAATGTTATGACTATAAATAGTATATTAACTAAGTTTAAAGAGTCCCTTAAGGGGACTTGTTAGCAAACCCGTCTTTAATATCTAATTCCCTCTAATCTAACCAAAATCAGCAGTAATAGAGTTTAGATTGTCCCTTTGTACAATTATTAGGTCCATCCTTCAAAGCTGAAGAGAACACATACATACACACACACAAAAAAAAAAAAAAACTGTTTGACATGGCAAATCCAGGAAAACTAGAAACACAGACATATAAAGAAAAACAAATGAAGTTTATTGCCATTGAAAGAGATGGTGCTGATATTATATGCTAATTATTATTCCAAGATCAAGGAACTCAAAGCCCTTGTCCAAAAAATAAGTTAAGGAATCAGCCATTTCTCAGATATAAGTTACTTAGCTAAACGCCTAAAAACAATTCAATTGATGAAAAAAATAAACACAGAAAAAAGAGAAGAAAAGAAAAAGGAACTCAAACAGATCACCAACTATAAACTGTCATTAGATAGAATACCTAATTGAAAAATCCTTCGTTAATTTCAAAGTCAAAATCTGATTTTCGCATCAGATGAACTGAAAGCCTAGCGAAAATTGTCCCAATCA
This sequence comes from Gossypium turneri, assembly GCA_008044935.1. Taxonomy (NCBI): domain Eukaryota; kingdom Viridiplantae; phylum Streptophyta; class Magnoliopsida; order Malvales; family Malvaceae; genus Gossypium; species Gossypium turneri. Next base: position 5,263,442 of record CP032577.1, read on the forward strand.
AAAAAATCACTTGGTAGTTTCAATTTAAGATTTCTTTTATCCGCAAGGAATTGAACAACCAGATAAAATAACGACTAAATCGAGTGAAGAAATAATATATATACCTTGAGGGGAAGAGTCAAGACGGGACGGCAGCCGAAGAAAATCAAACAGGAAAGCAAGAACAAAAGGCCGAGAGAGAGAGAGAGAGAGAGGGGTGGTTTCGACTGGTCTGGTTACCTCGTATGTTCAGCCACGAAACTTGGGTCAATTGGGCTGCTTCCAGATTTTGAAGAAGGCAAATGAACAAAGTTGGGCTTTTGTCAAATAAAGAACGCTTAATTTACGATTTGCCCACTAAAGTATACCTGTTTTTTCATTTTGGTACTTTTAACTTTTTTTGTCCAATTTGACATCTAAAGTTCACTCGTTTTCAACGGAGTTAAAAAAACTGATTACCAATCACATAGCGCCATGTGGCATATTTTTATAAAAATAAGTATTTTTATCAAATAAAAAATATATAAAAAAATCGTGAAAATATATATAATCTAGAACAAAACATATAAATTATAAAATATATATAGAAATTAAAAAAATAAGATAAATGTAAAAAATAGTTGAAATTAATAATATCATTATAAAAAATGTAAAAAAAACTTATAAAAATTTGAAAAAATAAAACTATTTAAAATATTAAAAAATTGTGAAAATCATTAATTTTTTAAAAATATTAAAAATTGTAAAAAATTGTTTAGAAAATGTGAAAAATATCAGAATTTTATTCTTTTTTTAAATATAATACTCCTTCACAATTTTTTCTTAAAGAGAGAAATTATTATGCCAAGATAACCTACATAAACGGATTATGACGAGAGAAATGATTAACGTAACATTAAAACAAATTCCATAAATAACCTGATCAACCACAAGCTATAATTCTTGATTTCAAAATGGTCGTTCCATTTCAAGTGACATAATGATAAATTATACTTGCTTACAAATAAATCATAGATAAATATCAGCTCAAAGTAATCGTATTTCAATAATGTATTAGTCTAAAATAATTTCTGAACAATTAATAAAAAAGCAGATAATCACACAATTATTAAGAAAATATAATATTAATAATATTTTTTTAAAACATTTTTTTATGAAAATATAAATTATTGACTGATTGATAAAATAATTTCAGCTTGATCCAAGGAGACATTTAGAATCAACAAGGAGAGAGAAAAAATTTAGATTTTATAACTTTTAGATTTTTTTTCTGTTTTTATTTAATTATTTCATATATATATTAACAGTTTAAATATTATTTCTATAATTTTTAATTATTTATAAATATTTAAATACTTGTTTGCAAATTTTTATAATTTTTACAAGTTCTTTTTTACATTTTTATAGTAATATTACTAATTTCAACTAATTTCTTTTGATTTATCATATTTTTAATTTTAATTTTTATAATTTTTTGTAATTTAGATTTTTTTCTAAATTATATATTTTCTTAATTTTTTATATATTTATTTCCATATATATATTTAATATTTATATACATTTGATAAAAGAAAATGCTTTTTTAATATAATTTTTTTATATTTTTTTAAGATTTTTCTAGATTTCATATGCATTTTCATATATTTAATGTTTTATATATTTTTTAAATGTTTATATACACTTGATAAAATATAATATTTATTTTTTACAAAAGGACGCCACATGGCTCTATATGATTGGCCATCAACTTTTTTTAACGTCAACTAAAAAATAACTAAAAAATTCAGAGAAAGAAATGTACTTTATGTACCAAATTAGGTAAAAAAAAATTTAAGTATCAAAATAAAAAATCGAATATATTTTAAGAGTCAAATTTTATGAGCTCTAATTTTAATTTAAAGAATAAAAATTGGGTTTTCCTTTATCCACAATATTTAATTATGAGTTTATCTAAAAAAGGCAATGGTTAATTGATAAATCTTAGAAAATATATAGCCAAGCATGAGGCCATACTTCCTTTTAGGAGTTTACAACTATTATCACAAGTATACATACATTGTTCATATAAACATGGTAGCCTCATTAATTTTCTCTCCCTTCACTTTAGAAATTAATTTTCCCTCTATTCTGAACTCGAATTTTGGCTTGACCAGACGTTATTGTTGTAAGAATCGTAAAACAATATTTGATATAAAACTTAACAAACCATAAATCAATATCTGTCGTGTCAAATTATCTAGAATAAGTTAAGAACAAAATTAGATGCGGAAGCGTACATGAATTTATCGATTTCTTTAAATCTTCGGCTCTTATGATTTTGATCTTTCAAATTAGGACACAAGTAATTCAAAGAAAGTGACTCTCTCTTTTCTAAAAATGGGATATTAGAAAAAAAAATTACATATGTATAATTTGAATACTATAATACTAATATATAACTTTTGCATATTACCTATAATTTCTAATCAGCCCATCATCAATTAAAAATTAATTATTAGAATATCTACATATATTTAGTTCATACTTTATTTAATAACTAAAGCCTAATAAACCTTAACCGATCACTTTCAATTTGGGTTAATCTTTTATGACAGTAAATAATAATATGTAATTACTATTATAATATATGTGATGTCCATATTTTCCAACAATTGTGATGTCAACTCTTTTTCTGTAACATTTCACATTTGTTTTGGTCATTGGATTCAAACATGTGATGTCACATTACGTTGCCGAAACAACTCAGACTAACTTGATACATATTCATAAATTTAGTTTCCTCATTATCATTAAGATACAATTAATCATCCATCATAATCACACACATACATTCATACTGTCAATGGTTCTAATTCATCAAGTTACATGGTTATGCAAAGTTAAATTCAGAGTTAGAATTCGAATCCAAACTCAATTATCAATTTTCAATGTTATGTCTCGAGACAAAGAACTTCATGTCTGAAGATAGGCCTCATTTTAATTTAGAAAAATTTTGCTTCGAAGTTAATATGTCTTGAGACACTATAAGTTGTGTCTTAAGGCACAACCCCTTATTCCTCGAGACTAGATCTCAAGACCAAACTCCTCTGTTTTCTTAATCTGCACAATCACTACATGACTTAAAACAAATAATTTAAATTTAAATTATGGTAACCTTAAGATGTGTGAAAAATAAATGTATAATAATTTTATATTTATAACATATATATAAAAGGAAAAATATTTGATACATTGTCAATAGAGTTTTTAAACTCCACGAACATGGTTAGGAGGTTGACAAGTGTCCTATAAGAGTATAACAAAATATATTTTTTTAAAAAGAGACGCATGTCAATTTTTTAAAGTTGCTTGTGAAATAAAAATAGTCTGTTAGTTTATTAAATACTCTCCCTATATCAAACACGAGTTTAAAAAAACTTTTGAAATAAGTAACGTACATTTTATTTTTCACCATATTATTAAATTGACATTAAAAATAATTTATTAATATATTAATAAATAATCATGTCACAGTAGCAAAGTAGTATTAGTTAACTATTAATTAACATGGTAATATATAATTTTAAATTCTAAATTTTTATTTATTTTTAATAAATTGATATTCAATCAACCTATTACGCTAAAATCAAAAGTTATCAGCTTAATATATCATTAATATTGCATAATATATTATGAATGACACAATTTTTTAGCATTATTATCTTTTGTTGAAATGAAATTATTAATTTATATTAATTTTTGTTCTGTGTGATATATGAGTTGATTATATTTATTATTTTATTTTTAAAAATTGTAACGGTCCGAAAGAAATTACAAAAAGATTAACCTAAATATTAATTAACAAATAATTTTAAGCCTGAGCCTGATTCGGTTTAAAAAATAGATTTAAAATTTTGTCCAAACCCAACTCGAATTATAAAAGTCAAATCTAAGCTCGGCCCGTATTAATTTTTTTAGATTATTTTATTACATACAACAAATTTAAAAAATATATAATATATCAAATACACTTAAAAACATTAAAACAATAAACAAATTGAAAATACATTAAAAATTCTTTATACTCGTATAGTTGAAACTAAAATAGTAATAAAATTAATAATAAAATGTAAGTTCTACAATATCTAAATAATATTAAAATGACGAAACAACATTAAAAATGACAGTGAAACAATAATAAAAGCGCACAAAGAACAACACCCATGACCCAAACAACAAAAACAGCAGTAAAAATAACAGCAAAAACACCAACAAAAATAATAGAAAAACAGGCTCGGGCGAGCTTGGGCATGGCATTTGTTAATTCACTTTTAATAATACCGACGGTAAGAAAAACCTTATTAATTCATATGTGGGTAATTTGGAGGGGCAATTTCAAGGCATGGCCCTTATTTGTCTATATGCATATAATTGGATCAAATTCAAGAAAACCCGAAGCCTTATTATAATACATACATGGGGAGACACATCCTATTAGTTGTCTCTCTCTCCTATTTCAATTAGGAAATTGTTTTCTATTGAATATGTATTAAATACATAACTTTGAGATATTATTATTCTACTCAAAAACAGTGAGCATTTATTTCTAGGTATAAATTTTATTTTTTGGGAATAACAATTCTATCAGTTTTTATAAGAGAGAGATTTACTTTCTTACTGAAAGTAATAAAATTATTTTTGGTTCTATGTTTGATTCAAAATTGTTCGAGCCCACACTGGAAGCAGTTTGTGGTACGAGAATAGCGAAGAAGGCCGTTCTGTTGAAAGCCGGGAACGTTTAGGATCTGTCTTGCTCAAAGCACATATATTATTTCGGGAAAAGGTTTGTTGCTATAAATATAACAAGCTGGCTTGGTTTTCAAAATTTTTATTTTTCCGCTGTATAAGAAAATCACTTTCGAACCAAATTTTTTACAACAATACTCCTGAACTATGCCTTATTGTAAGCTGACGGAACTTAGCTCAAGCCTCCTTATTGGCATATTGCGGGTAAAACTGTTTCCTAAATTCATTTTGAAACTCTATCCAAGTCCCAATAGTGGTACCACATTGTCTCTCATCCGTGAATTTATGACGCCACCATAAAAGAATGACATCAGTAAAATAAACTGGACCAATGTTTACCTTAGTGGCATTATCCTTAGTTCCTATCGCACAAAAGTACCGTTCCATCTCCCATAGAAAATTGTCCACATCCCTCGCGGACCTCGTCCCTTTAAACTATTTCGATTTGTGAACATTCATTTTACGTTGTTTAGGAACTGAAGCCAACATCCTGTTACCCAAAATAACTTTATAGATAGTGAGCTCCACAACTTGATCCTTCAAAGTTGTTACCATGACTTTGAGAGCATTATTCTTCTACATCTAATCATCCATGGCGGCATTGAGGGCCTTTTTCATCGTATCCAAATTGGAATTGAGAGCCTCCAGCACATAGTTTTTGAGCTGCTCTTTCATCTAGTCCTACTCATCGATGCATCCCTCAACTACCTTGAGTGTTTCTTTCACACCACCCATGAATTCCTCCAGATTTACCACTTGACTTTCCAAAGCTGACACAATATCCCTTAATCTACTATTTTTCCTACCCCTCCCACGGGTCTCCATCGAGACATTTTGCTTGTCTACTATTTTCGTCATCTCAACTGCTGCTTTCAAACACTAACTCTAATATCAACTGTCACGGGGCTAAAACTTTAGTTTGGCAAACAGTGCGACCTTAGGATTTTCCTTTGCTTAATTCTCTAAGGCACCGAGATAAAGCGGAAGCAACTCAAGACAAAAGAACTCGAATTGAACAAAAAAGTCATAAGAAAACAATAGCAAGTCAAGTGTTTGAGTAAATGCTCTCAAAGTATATTTAATAACTATGAATGGAGTGCTCCATTAGACCACTAAAGCTTTACGTAGATGAGCTTCTCCATACGTTCCACGAAATGGGCCAGTTCAAATGAGCCCCATTTAATTAATTGACATTCATGGAACGTTTTGTGTGCATTCGTCACAAGTTTTGATCTGCTGACTGTGACATTAGAATCAGGTAGTGTAAAAAGCATAATCAAACTAAAAATTAAAATATATCCGAATTTATATTAAAATAAATTTGGATAAAAGTTATATTTAACATGACTTAAAACCAGAATAAAGCTGAGAGAGAACCTAGAGACGATACATACGATAACACTCAAAACTTGGAACATCAAGATTTCAACTCTTAAAACTTAGAACATCAAGATTTCAACTTCAATCTTGCCATTTCAGCTGTTTTAGAAAATCAAAAGTCTAAATTAGGTCTTAGTCTTTTAATTGTGTTAAAATTAAAGATTTAATCTTTTTATTTTAAATTTGACATGATTTATTTTTCTAATTTTATTAGCATGTCTTTTGATGAATCTTTTAGTCGTTGTCTTTAAAATGATAATGTAAAATTTATTAAAAAAAACTCATTTTATACATTTATTGATATATAAAAATATTATTAGTTTAACATGATTAATTATTTTTGTAGGTATCCCTACTTATATGATCAAATAATGTTTAAAGAAAAATCAATCTAATCACTTTATCTACAACAATTAACGATCCTACTAATTACATTATAAAAGCAAAGGACCAAATTTTATCATATTAAAGTAGAAGGATCTATATATGAATTTTAGAACAGTAAAGGGACTAAAAGCAGATTTAGACCAAAATTAGAAAAGGGTATCAGGGGAAAAAAAAAAGAGGAAGGGGCTAAAGCCGGAAGGGGAAACCATCCTGGAAACTCCGACACCCTTTTGATTATTGGAACAAGGCATTGGATCAATCAATAATTCAATCGAAACCAAAATCGGCAATGGGGACGACGGGTGGGAGCGACGTGGAGGCGGGATTCGCCAAGCTACAAGGCGAAGACTTCGAATACTACATGCAAACCTACTCCATAATGCTCGGCCGCAACTCCAAGAAATCCACCGTCGACGTCGACTTAGCCAGCCTCGGCGGCGGTATGAACATTTCCCGCCACCATGCTCGCATCTTCTACGACTTCACCCGACGTCGTTTCGCGCTTGAAGTCCTCGGAAAAAACGGCTGCCTCGTCGAAGGCGTTCTCCACCTTCCGGGTAACCCTCCCGTCAAGCTGGATTCACAAGACCTCCTCCAAATTGGAGATAAACAATTTTACTTTCTTCTCCCCGTGAGGAGTATTCTCGGGGGAGCCCTTGCGCCTAGGCACCATGTTTCGATTTACCAGACGGCGGGTGCTGGGTCAGCGGCTGGAGGTGTACCGCACTATGGTCACCATGGCGGGGCGGAGATGGGGAGGACGGTGGGGTCCGTGGCGGGTTCTGCTGTGGTGGCAGCGGGAGCAAAGAAAGGGAGAGGAAGAGAGTATTATGAGGATGAGTACGGGGAGGAAGAGGATGTTGGGAGTGGTGGGAAGAAGGTTAGAAGGGAAGATTGGTTTAGTGGAACCGAGGCCGGTTCCGGAGGAAAGGTGGGGTTGGCTGGAGCATTAGGTTAGTATAATTGACTATTGGTTTTTTATTAAAATTTATCATTTATTTTATCGTTTGATCAAATTTTGTCTGTTGTTATTTGCTCCTAGTTATTATGGAATTGTAGGAAGAAAATTTGCCATTCTTCAACCATTGCTTTTTAAAGTTCATTGTTTTGTAAATATTTAGTTTTTGATGATGTAGAATTGAATTTACTTGATGTTTTAGGATACTGATGTTTTGGGATTATTTCTACCCTTTTTGTATTTAGAATATTGTGACATTTGTTAGATGGCAAACGACATTTATCTTTTTAGTTGAGAAGAATGATAGATCTTGTTTTCTGAGAATAGCTATGTTTGAGTTTGCTACACTTGCCTGAACTATTTAGCTCCTTGGTTCATTCTTTCCAATGCTATTTGTCGTGGTTTTTCTGGCTATTAGAAACTCGCTTTGTTAATTAATTGTGGTTGCACGCATGCAGCATTCAAAATACTTTGCTAAATTGAACCTGGATCCTTTTTTCCTGGTGGTATTTTGCTTGCCTAGCTTTGTTCTTGTTGATTTCCTGGTCAAGGAGTTTCCCATTGCATTCCATAATTCATCATCGGTCCTTACCATTTTTCCTCATTCTGCCTCACCTAGCGAATTTGATTTGGTTTTGGAGAACCACCCTAATACATTTGGTTATCCTGGCTTTGAGTTACCTTTATTTCTTGGTAGTTGTTGAGGATACCCCTCTGCATTTTCTGAAGAACATCCAATGTAGTCATCTTGAAGCCTTTAATGAAACTAGTGACAAAGCCTTGTTGAAGAGAGAAGATGAAGGATGATGTTTGGAAGTACTAATTGACACTGGTTTAATACTTTATAGATGTTAAAATTTGCCATACTTGGTTAGTCATGGATGGGCGTAATTTTGGTTTTGTGGCACTTGTTATTCTTTTCTGCATTTGCTCAACCAGGACTTGCATGCTCATCGTTCATTTCCCTGTCTCAGACTACTATTGGCCGTTTCTTCTTCCTTTTCGTCTGACTCTTTGTTATTAAGCCTATTACTTGGTATCCATCAGATTATGTCTAGGTAACATGTCCTGCCCTCTCAACCTGAAAATAAGCAATCCTCTAGTAGCCAAAGTATATTTTTCAGTTTCCATGTTATCTATGAGGTTTTAGGTATATAATTTATGATAAGTCAGCTACGTATTACTGTCTCTATCATTTCAAAAAGTTACTTTTGATTTTTATGGCACCAAAATGATATTTAGGATTTCATCAACCAGTTTTTCATCCTTGAGCATGAACTTTCATTCCTTAATGCTGTTCTCATTCAATTCATCAATATTTTTTTTCAATATTTTACCTGAACAGGAACTAAAAGTTCCTCCTTTATTTACTTAATGGACAATAAATTCTGTTTCATTGCCATGGTATCATCTACAGTTCCTGTAGAGAAGAAGGGAGAGGGAAGATCTAGAGTTGACCGAGAATCTGATAATCAACAACTTATGCAGTTGGAAGAGAAGGATGTGGTTTCTTCTGTAGCTACTGTGCTTTCAGATCTTTGTGGTCCTGGAGAATGGATGGCCATGGAGAAACTCCACGCTGAGGTTAGTTTTAAGCTTATAGTGATCTAAATCTTATGTTAGTTCCATTTTGGGCTTTTGACATTTGCATAGATATAATTATTTTTTGCTGATGACATCCCTGACCAGTTGACAGTAGCACTGATGCTTTATTTTGATTCTCCCTTTATTAATGTGCTTTACCATGCTTTCTAGATTTTGGCATGGAAATGGTTCTTCTATATTTTGCTCCGAAATTTTGATAGAGTAGGAGTGTACTTAGGAGCTAAGACTTTTCTTGCTCGATTGATGTCACACTTTCAAAGAGCCACAAAATCAATGTACATGTATTGGAGAAAGGAAAAGGAAGAGTCCTTGTAAGCGAATGATAATGACAACAACCTACACTAATAGTGCTACTTATTTTTCTTCTCCTCGCGTGCCTTTCTTTTTAACTCCTGCAATTTAGGGGGGTGAACAAGATCTAGTCAGTTTGTAATTCTGATTTATTGATTTCAAATTTCACAGATTATTTCCACTCCAAACTTTCCTTTGTTCAAAGTGGCTACAAATTCAATGAATTAGTGGTTGTAGGATCTCCTTAGCATATTTGTATTTGATGTCTGGAAATTTTACAGAAATTTAGAAAAGAACAAATAGTCCATTGGCTAATGTTTGCTTAAAGAGTTCTGATTACTCTTGCCTGTATTTTTTCTCCTCTCATTTGGTTTATCCCATTCTTTGATTCTTGAACCTTAATATTTTACCAGATTGCTTACTTTCCTTGCCTTTCTTGTTACAGTTAGTTGAACAGTTTAGTAACCTTAATGTGCTTTATTTTGATAGAGTAGGAGTGTACTTAGGAGCTAAGACTTTTCTTGCTCGATTGATGTCACACTTTCAAAGAGCCACAAAATCAATGTACATGTATTGGAGAAAGGAAAAGGAAGAGTCCTTGTAAGCGAATGATAATGACAACAACCTACACTAATAGTGCTACTTATTTTTCTTCTCCTCGCGTGCCTTTCTTTTTAACTCCTGCAATTTAGGGGGGTGAACAAGATCTAGTCAGTTTGTAATTCTGATTTATTGATTTCAAATTTCACAGATTATTTCCACTCCAAACTTTCCTTTGTTCAAAGTGGCTACAAATTCAATGAATTAGTGGTTGTAGGATCTCCTTAGCATATTTGTATTTGATGTCTGGAAATTTTACAGAAATTTAGAAAAGAACAAATAGTCCATTGGCTAGTGTTTGCTTAAAGAGTTCTGATTACTCTTGCCTGTATTTTTTCTCCTCTCATTTGGTTTATCCCATTCTTTGATTCTTGAACCTTAATATTTTACCAGATTGCTTACTTTCCTTGCCTTTCTTGTTACAGTTAGTTGAACAGTTTAGTAACCTTAATGTGATTTATTTTGATAGAGTAGGAGTGTACTTAGGAGCTAAGACTTTTCTTGCTCGATTGATGTCACACTTTCAAAGAGCCACAAAATCAATGTACATGTATTGGAGAAAGGAAAAGGAAGAGTCCTTGTAAGCGAATGATAATGACAACAACCTACACTAATAGTGCTACTTATTTTTCTTCTCCTCGCGTGCCTTTCTTTTTAACTCCTGCAATTTAGGGGGGTGAACAAGATCTAGTCAGTTTGTAATTCTGATTTATTGATTTCAAATTTCACAGATTATTTCCACTCCTAACTTTCCTTTGTTCAAAGTGGCTACAAATTCAATGAATTAGTGGTTGTAGGATCTCCTTAGCATATTTGTATTTGATGTCTGGAAATTTTACAGAAATTTAGAAAAGAACAAATAGTCCATTGGCTAATGTTTGCTTAAAGAGTTCTGATTACTCTTGCCTGTATTTTTTCTCCTCTCATTTGGTTTATCCCATTCTTTGATTCTTGAACCTTAATATTTTACCAGATTGCTTACTTTCCTTGCCTTTCTTGTTACAGTTAGTTGAACAGTTTAGTAATGTCTGGCATCACAGCCGAGTTAGAAGATACCTTACATCCGAGGACTGGCCTGGTCCTGAATCCAAGGGGAAACCATGGTACGGTCTGCTTATGTTGTTGAGAAAATATCCTGAACACTTTGTCATCAACACAAGATCCAAGGGTCGGATAACATTGGAGTTCGTCTCTCTTGTATCTTTGCTTTCGTAGAAGAATGCTAATGAAGCACCAAACGACACTTCCCCTTGCATGGTCATCTTACATATGCCATGTTTGGGAGGACAAAGAAGTTGCAAAGTGTAGAATATCATGATACTAATGTTGTTCTTATCTTTTAGATCTACCCACTTTGAGCTCTGAACTGGCTTTGCTGGCTAAATGTACCTGGATTTTATGGATTTTAAGATACATTGACATCAATTTTCATTTATTATTTTGCTTTTCTTTAGATGAATTGCTCTGCACATTTTATGCTGGGAATGAAACTTCCCTTTCCAGGATATCTATTTGAAATCTAGTAGCAGTTTTTGCAAGTTTTAAGGTCCTGCGATGAGATGGAGAAGCTGATGATTAAACCTATAATAAAATTCTAGTACAAAGTTGACCAAAAGTGTTTCCTTGGTGACCAAGTGAATTGATAATTCCTTGGCTTGATCTCTGAGTCAAGCACTTTGGGAAGGGGTCAACGTCAAGTTCCTAGCAAAAGCAAGGATAATATTGATCGATTTTCTTTTTATCAACAGGGAAGTGGATGATGGGGTTTGGATTTGTATTATTTCAAAGCAATTATTGATATTAAGCACTGATTTTCTTACATGATATTGAAAGTGGGGATGAGGGTCGCACAATTTGAATCCGTGTAAAATAGGTATATGACAAAAGTCTATATAAATTAAAACTACTAAAATGAAATAAGGAAAATAATATTGATAATTATTAGATTAGCAGAATAAAATAATACAGGCCATGAATTGGGTTAAGAATGAAAATTAAAAATTAAAAATAGAAAAAATGTATAAGGTTAGTGAAATTACAAACTTAGTCAGGAAGGTCAAGAATTATAGTAATCCTTGTAGCAAAGAAAAAGAATAATAGTGATCCGAAGAGGAACTGACACGTATATCCACTTGAAAGTATTTGTGCTACAACTTAGCAAGCAAGGAGAGTGTAATTACTGCCTCACTTCTCCACTCTGTATATTTATATACATGGAGAGGATGTTTCCTTGGTGATCAAGTGAATTGATGATTCCTTGGCTTGATTCCATGCAAACAAAGGGAGCTCTGAGTCAAGCACTTTGGGAAGGGGTCAACGTCAAGTTCCTACCAAATGCAAGGAAAATGTTTTTCGATTTTCTTTTTATCAACAGGGAAGTGGATTTGGGGTTTGGATTTGTATTATTTCAAAGCAATTATTGATATTAAGCACTGATTTTTTACACGATATTGAAAGTGGGGATGAGAGTCGCATAATTTGAATCTGTATCAAATAGGTATATGATAAAAGTCTATATAAATTAAAACTATTATAATGAAATAAGGAAAATAATATTGATAATTATCAGATTAGCAGAATAAAATAATATAGGCCATGAATTGGGTTAAGAAGAAAATTAAAAATTAAAAATAGAAAAAATATATAAGGTTAGTGAAATTACAAACTTAGCCAGGAAGGTCAAGAATTATAGTTATTCTGTAGCAAAGAAAAGAATAATTGTGATCCGAAGAGGAACAGACACGTATAGTGGGATCCACTTGAAGTTTTTGTACTACAACTTAGCAAGCAAGGAGAGTGTAATTACTGCCTCACTCCTCTTTATATGCAAGGAGAGGATGTCAACATTTTGGCACAAACTTCCCTATGCTCCCTTGGTTCATTTCAACTCCTTCAGCCTTTTTTCTTTTTTTACTTCTAGTTTCCTTTAGCAATCTCTTTGAAACAAAATGAACACGGTTAAAGGTTTTAGATTTCACCCAACCGATGAAGAACTCATCGAGTATCTGCTCCTTGAAACCGTCGGCGTCGACCGTGATTCTCTCGTCCAAGTTATTGATCAAGTACCGGACATCTGCCAGTGGGAGCCTTGGCAACTAGCTGGTAATCTTTTATATATGTATGGTGAACTTGTTGGGACTTTTTTTTATACCCATTTTGGTGAAATATATGTATGTATGTTTTGGTTTTTCAGAGAGTTCCCAATTGCAAACCGGGGATCGATTATGGTACTTCATATATGCACCGACATATAAGTACCGGAATAGTAAACGAATTAACCGGACCACCCGGGAAGGTTATTGGAAACCTACGGGCAATGCTCGGAAAATTATAGACCCTAAAACAGGGGAGGTGATTGGCACCAAGAAGACTTTGGTTTTCTATAAAGGCCAATGTAATGATAAAAACAAAATCAAGACTTGCTGGGTTATGCATGAGTATGAACTCGTGGCTGCCCCTAACTCAATTGACATTGATCAGGTAAGTCAATATTTCATTTCAATGAATATATTTTAGCTTTTATTATGTTCGATGTTTTTGTTTATTTGCTTTGATTTGTTGTAGAAAACATTCAACCTTTGTAAATTGAAGAAAAGGGTTGATATTTCCTGCACTGATGCTGGGCAATCAAGTCAGCATAAGGACTGTGATGATGTTGTACATAATCAATCCGGCATTAACAGTTATGCCGGAGATAGAAGCAATCAACATAATATAGCCAATGATGGTGTAGTCTCTAATTTATCGTCTCATGATCTGGATGATGCGATTCCGAAGGTAAGATGCTTAATGCAGAATTTCTTAATCATTTATCTGTTTAGATGATGAGTGAATGCTCATTTCTTTGATTCAGGAAAATTTACACGAGAGGTCAAAAGAATGCAATGAACCCGAAGGCAACAGTGGGGTTCAAAAACTTAATAGCATCATTGAAAAGGATGATAAGTCCTGTAGCTCGGTTCTTACTAATGGTGATGAAACCATCACCGTCGAAAGAAGCGATCAACATAATGTAGTTGTTGCAGCTGAGGGATTCGGAATACCTTCTAGTTTCGAGTATCTTTTCGATGAGGATTTAATTCCGGAGGTAAAAATCTGTTTCTCTTAGTTATTTATTCCTGCAGATTATGATGAAGATAAAAAGTAAAGCTGTTTTTGTATATGTCTCAGGACCTTTTCTACAATGACGGGTTATCGTTTGATGAGTTATTAGAAGTACCAGAGGCAACTAATAACTCCAATTGGATTCAAGATCAATCTATCACCAACACAGAAGATGTTGAGTTCTTGAATTCAATTTTTGTTGACAATGATGAAGCCTACCTCCTAGAAGAAAACAGACTGCATCCGTCTGCTGCTGATAATGAAGTCTTAGGTGCAGTGGGATCATCTGATTCGATGGAGAAACCTAGTAAAAGGCTGCGTCTTTCACATGATGATCATGTAGAGACCACAGAGGCTCGAGCTGGAGGAAGTATCACCGACCAGTAGTAGCAAAGAGCAAGAGATGCTCAAATGTTATTAGCATACATAGCAGAAAGTAAAGAATGTATCTTTTTTTTTGTATTCTTATTTTGCTCTTTTGATGTTTGAAAGGTTTTTGGACTGTAAATAAGAATTACAGGTGATGTTATATGTAACCTAATGTAAGAGAGTGTATTAAGGGTTGACCATCATCTACTTGAATGATGCCATTCCAAATTACATCTTAACTTAACAGAGAAAATTGTCTGAAATATTACAGCTTGAATTCAAACTATGTTGTTGCTGTCTGTTATTTAGACTTCGCGGATGAAATATTAGCTGCCCAGAAGCTGAATTAACATTATCCAAAAGCTTTACCATGTTTGATAATTACACAAGCACTAAAGATTAAGCTAAATGAGCCATATATGTAAATACATACGTATATATATTTGTTGATACAAGAATTAAGCGAAATGAATCACACACACACATATATATATATATATACAAGGATTAGGTTGTAGTGGTTTGAGACAGATCATTCGGAGTGTGAAAAGTTGTAGGTAAGTTAAAACGACCTAAATATGGGTATCAAAAGAAGATAATAGAGAGGATGAGAGTATGGATAGTTGAAGGTTTAGTTATTAGAGGGGTCTTGACCTCTTTTCCTAGGGTCCAAGGCGTTAAAGGGTGTTTTCTCTTATAATTCCTGAGGTGTCACTTGTTACCCTCATATTGGTTCCTGATTCCTTGCAAATTAGTTGGTTTATTGTCTCATTATTATAGGTTGTCTTGAGCATGTTAATGTTTAGGTTGTTAGGTTTGCAGAATGAATATACGTGATATATGAATGACAAGTGTCTTGTCCATGTCATCCAGGTATGTAGTCCTAATGGATAGGCTTGTGAGGTTTTAGACTTGCAAGATGGTCCTCTTTGGTTAAAGACGTTGACCCACTAGATCATAGGGACTCGAAGTGAGCTCATGAGGTATAGGTATAACAATTGTCTATAGCCGACAGGGAGGTTATAAATTCGCATTCCCTGAGACATTAAACTTTTACAACCTGCTATTTGGATGTTGAGTATTTCTTTGGGTATTGTATGGTGACTTGCACTGTCATGAGGTACTTCTTGGTGTGAGGTGTATTTTCTATTGGGAGGCCACATGCTCATAAGGATTGTGGATATTTGGAGTTAGAAATATTTGAAGGACATTTTAGGAGCTTTAAAGTTTTAAAAATATTTGAAATAAATAAGGTGAGATGTGCACTACAGTTGACATAATTGATATGAGAGGAGATTGTACTAAGTGGTAGACTACATGTCACTCTTTTATTAGTCTGAGAGGTGACTTATTTGATAGCGTTTACCACATTCTCATAAGACGTCTTTATACTTGTTCACTTTTTTAAACCTTTTTAAACTTACATTGACAAATCAAAGGAAAGATAGAAGTATGCAAGAGATGTTACATTTCACAAAGTAGGGTAAGGATGGGATGGTGATCAAACATATCCTAAATACCCATACATCCAATCTTTGCTTAGACAAGAAGAAGTTTATTTCAATTCGCCACCAATTTTCCAAAGAGTTCCCTTTTCCTATGAGATAGAAACTCCCCGACAATGATACCTACGGTCACATACTGCCTTTGACTGATGAATTTGTGATGAGGCAATTTTACAAGCTGCGCTAAGGCAGCCATTTGGAGATGGAGAAGGTGATTAGCTTAAGGAATGCTTATATGCATTGCTTGTGGTGAAAGAGTCCCAATGGTTATACAGATAAGAACTTGAAGAGGAGACTTGGAGCCTACACACAATAGCATGTGGCCAAACTATCTTGACAAAGATGATACGGTGAAGAGGATTTTGATGGGACAAATGAAGAGTCGGCTAGATTCTTGGTGTTGTACGCCCTTTTCCCCGAACAAAAATGGATGTATAGTTCTTAGAATTATGGTGGGATAGAGTTGTAGTTTGGGACTCAGTGTCCCGAAGCTAGAGAGTACTTAGGGCAAGACCATAATATCCTAGGGAATGGTTGTACTGAGGGTAATACTGTTGTTGATTGAACATACTATAGGGATAATGGTATTGTTGGCTAAGATTGTTGTTTCCCTAGGGGACTTGACCTTTCTGGTCGGCTTGGTTTTGAAAGTTGGGAAAGTTTTGGTTGCTAGGGAAGCTTGAAAAATTTTGGTTGTTGAGGTTGTTTAGGAAGTTTGTTATTGGGAAAGTTGATGTTGGGAGAAGTCATCTTTCGACTAAATCTGAAGGTCGAGAATGAGCCCATACTCATGATACTAATTGTTGATATAAGAATTAATTTGTGACAGTTTGTGGTGGTTCACCAAGAGAGCGGAGAACCATAGATAAATTAGAACGACTAGAACGTGAGTATCAATAGAATATTAGAGAGAAGATAAAAATGGGAGTGAGTTGAAAGTTTAGTTATGAGAGGTGTCTTGCCCCCTTTTCTCAAGGTCCAAAGGCTTTTAAATAGATTCTCTTTGATAGCTCCCAAGATGCCACGTGTGGTCCTCATATTACTTCTAGACTCCCTCCGAATTATTTAGTCTACTAATATCTTATCATCAGGTTATCTTAGACATGTTTTAATGTCTGGGCTGTCATGTTTAAAGAATGAATATATACGACGTGTAAGTAATAGATTTCTTATTTAAGTTAGGTATGTGGTCTCAATGAATGGGCCCGCTGGTGCTTCAAGTCGCAAGATGATGCTCCTTAGTCAAAGGTGTTGACCTACCAGATTATAGGCACGGAAAGTGGATTTGCAAGATATAAGTATAGCAATATTCAATCCTCTTGATTCCAAGAGCAACTATGAGTGAATAGTGATAAAGCACCAAATTTTGGTCTCACTTTAAGTGCAGCAAAATCAACTGTAGTCCCAGTAACAGCAAATGAGTGAATGGTGATAAGCACCAAATTAGCATGAGGGATAATAAAGGAGACAATCAAGCAAGTTATGCACTTTTAAGTGCTTAAACAACACCTGGAGTGGCAATGCAGATTGCAGTGCCACTCCCTGCCAGATTATCAAAGGCATTATTTACAGTTCCCAGTTCCAGTAATCAGTTCACAAGAAATACGGTGACGTTGATGCCAATTACCAAAGCCTTAAAATGTAAAACACATGCAATAAAAAACCAGACCATTGCAAGCAAGATCTGTTGGAGACAGTGTTCATCAAGTTGATATGGTAAAGACTGATGCTTATAGATGAAAACCCAGTCTTCATCAAGTTAGGTTTGTTCAGCCAAAAATCGTAGTCCTTTCTAATCCAGTGCTATACATAGAGATGGTGTTACTTGAATTGGACAAGAACTAATTCAACTGATAAAAGGCTGGAGAAAACTTGGGAGAAAAAAGAAAAAAAATTTTCTCCAAAAGTACATATGCATAGACAATTGAAAACATCTATGTACAACAAATACTTGTATCCTATACTCACCCCGAATAGCGGCTAAGATGGAACACAGGGCCATATAAGCCAAGGGACCTGTTAGTTCTCCCCAAAAATACAGCAGATATAGTGATGGCAACGGGACAGGGCGGGTCAGATTTTTGCCCGCTCTGACTCTGACCCGATATTCTACCATCATGCCTCGACACCAACCCAACTTTGACTTTAAAAAAATTTAACTTGCCCCAAACCCAAAAATTAATTGTATACTAGACTTCAATCCAACACAACCGGAGTTCAAACTTTTTTATTTGAAATTGTGATTAATTAAATTAAAAAATATTTTTAAAAAAATCATGCTTAAGATGACTAAGTAAAAAAATATATATTACATCATAGAAAAAAAAAGAAGGGAAATGAGAAGGAAGACTTGAAAAAATAAATTAAAATGAGAGGAGGAAAGAAACTAGCGTGAAATGAGTAAAATTAGCAAAATGATATTGAAGTGATAAAGTTTAAGGATTTTTTAACCTAATTAATATTTAATAAAACATACAAGGGTAATTTCATAAATATCTTGGGGCAGGGCGGGCTCATACTAAACCTGACCCCAACTTGACCATTCTCTAAAGCTAACCCGCCCCGCCCTGAAACCCGATTTGAAGAGAAAAAACTGACCTTATCGGGTTGGATTAGCTCGGAACCCATAGGTTTCAGGCTTTTTTGGCATCCCTAAGCATATACAATTGGCTTAACTGTATGTGACTAAGGATCAATGCTAGTAAAGGCATTTTGAGCAAATTCTGCATTTTTTCCTCTACATGGGCAGAACAAATGACATGAAAACAAGTTCAGAGTTCTGCAATTATCTTTATGCATGCCTTTCATCTGTCTTAATAAGAATGGTGATTCGTTGTCAGGCTGATGATGCAACTAATATTTACCACTTATTTCGGTTTAAGTTTAAACACTATTGATATCTGCTTACCAGAAAATGATAATAATGGGATTTATCATTGCTTCTTGCCCTAACAGGGGCCCTTTATACACCCAAAAATGGAGACTCAGCAACTAGAGTTCAATAACTAAAACCAGATTATTCAGCCTTCCTCTGGAACCATCATCTTTTCACGAGGCTCAAGAGTCTAGTGCCGCCTGTTTTGAAGCTAAGCTATTGACTCTTTGTCTGCTTTGCCCTGTCACTGACCATTCTCTATTGCTGGTTCAGAGCTTTTCTGTGGTCTGATGCCGAGCCTTCGCTTGGATTCTGTAATCAACATTCAAAATAAACACATTGAATATTTAAGTTATAGCAGCTGAGATAATAAGAATAGAAAAGCAATACAATGAGGGTTTACTTTTATTGGTAATTGAATGGCGAGTATATGCCAAAAACTCATCCCACTTGAAATTCCTAAGCTCTTGTTTTTCCTCCTTTGAAAGCTCGAAGTTAGGCTCCCTTCCACACATGAAAGCAGCTCTACATATAAAAAATATTATCTATCAACATAACTACTCAGTAAGACAGTAAGTTATATCACCTAAAAATCAACACTAGGAAACCGTCTTAGCAAAATACGAAATGGTAGAAACCAGGCATTGTTTACTTATAGTCGATGAAGAAATAAAAAAGAAAAAACAAAGAAATGAGAACACTTTACTAATCCTTTATAAAGACGCTAGGAATTGCATATGACTTCAACGCTTTTTCATACATACCATCCCATATTCTTGTGGAACTTGCATATGAATAGCGCTTCTTTGTATTTATCATCACTATACATGAATACTTTCAAAAAAATTCATTAATACCAATGAGAACGTACAATTATCCCTCATACCACCAAGTTAAGAGTGAAAACAAATGAATATATGGCTTCTTCATATCAGACATTGATATATAAAGCTTAAAGGTTATTTTGCATCCATATCAAACTATCCAACCTTCTTACTTTGTGCTACTGAAAAACAATATTTGCATAGGTAGTGATAAGAATTTCTGAAGTAATTCTAGTAGTAGTCATTACAAGCAAGATAAAAGTCAACTTATTACCTGTCATATAAGCGGGCAGCTTCTTCTTGCGAACCAACAGTGCCTAAGTGAATCTGTTTCTTGTCGACTTTTATTGCAGCTTGCCATTTCATATTTTTGAAGTATACACCCCTCATCAGACAAGGTTCTTGGTTTTGAACATGCTTCCTTCGGTGCCGCTTCCTCCGTTTGATCAGTTGCCCTACAGACGATAACATTGTCCACAGACATCAGTCGTAACGTAGATGCTAAGAAGTAATTACATGTTTAATATGGAAGCAGCATGGAATGGACTCAGTTCTGAGATATGTAATTTCTTCTTTATTCTAACTAACGAAAGGGGTAAAAGTTAAAACACCGACACTTCCTCAAAATACTTCTCTATTTATATCAAACATGCAATTTATCAGAAGCAGCACCCTGAGCGAGCCCAAAGGGAGACAAAAGTCCAAAACTTGCTTGTCACAAGGATTCTACTACATAATACAGAACAGTACCAATTTTGGACATTAAACATTGGCAGAGCAAAGCATTTTATAACATCATTTCACAATGCGAATTCACTATACAGTAATTTCCGATACTGCAACACTGGAAATAGTTGTCCATACTACCAAACTTTGAAGAATGAATTGTGAAATAATCTTATTTTTCTTCTTTGGCATAAAGAAGCTTCTATGCTGGTGTTAAATCTGGGGTTCACAACAAGTGAGAGGCAAGAACGGTTTGCAGGAGTAAAGGGGAATGAGAGAAGGAAGCTTTTGATCTTGGGAGAGTTTTAGCCTAATCAGTGGAACATGGACCACTGCAAGGTTAATTTAGACTTCCATCATAAATGCAAATACAGCAAGGATGTAAATATTTCAAGCCATTTAAATCTGAAGGTACTTCTTTCTAGCCACTTAAATCTGATATGGAGGAACAGTAAACAAGTCTGACATAAGTGATTAGAAGCTAGTATCTCAAAATGCTTTGGTTCCATTAATCCCAAAGAGCACGTATAGCCAGACAAACTATCTTTTTAAACAGCTGCGTATGGACTTGGCTGTAAACCCACCAATATCATTTTAAAACACATGAATTTTCACTGTAATCCTCATTGAACAAATTCCAAGATATGCTTTCTTGTGGAATAAGAACAAGGAAACTTCAGTTTATAGGTAAACACCAGAGAGAAACTTCCAACAGAACTATTAGTTGCACTTCACAACCCAAAACTTGAATACAACACAGCCAGCAAAAATAGCTTTTCCCATAGGATCGGAGTGGGCAAAGAAAAAGTCCCAAACAAAGATCATGCAAAATGTGATTGGTTTAACATCAATTGATTCCCCGTTCTTTATGTTGTAATAGCATCTTTTTATGTTAGTACTTCCACATATGCCTGAGTTCCTTGTAGAATACAATATCCCATCATTTTATTATCTAATTTATATGTGCTCGTACATGTATATTAAACAGAAAGTGAGAGGCACTATTTTATTGTTCATTCTCTATGAAAGAGAAAAGAGTTAAGAAAAAGAATGAGAGGAGAGGGTGGTGAAAGGAAGGGAAGACCAAGACCAAGCCGTAAACAAGTAAAATTTTCTAGTCTTAACAATATTAGCTAAACATGTGGAACGTGTTTCCTGAGAGACAAACCTGGAAAAGGTTGATTATGATGCTCTTTTGATGATCCAGAGCCAGAAACATTTGGGGATCCACAGCTAACCATAGGAATGCTTTTCTGAGAGAGCATCAAATAGTTGCATTTTAAGTGTAAGAATTGGACAGTACACGTCACTTAGTATTTATCTATCATGAAATTAAGAATCTATATCACTTGTATATTTATTATGAAGTTGCATTTAATGCATGCCAATTAAATAAATATGGGAGCACTTAAATATCATTTTAATTGACAGCCAAGTATTTTATCCTGTGAGTCTAGATCAACAAGGAAACATGAGGCATTAAATGACTATTTAGTAAGAATATTTTCCCAAGATGCATTCAACTGATCAGGCATTATCAGTTAATGGATTCATCATATTCTTTTTATTTCTCCAAAATGGCAGAGGAACCCCGGAATCCTTAGGATCACATATACGGAAAAGCTGCAAACACATAGGAAAAGATACTATACAACCAATTGCATATTTCCTATCAATTATGAGTAAAGAAATAATTCATTCTATTCAGTGGTTCTCATACAGCTCTGTTAAAGAAGTCAAAACAAGTAGCACATAGCCACATACCATGTCCTATGTTTTCTCATAGAAAAACCTTTAGCTCACTACTGTAAGACATGACCACACATGCCACCAAATAAATGGCTTGGATGTTCATATAACTAAAATTTACTACCCCTACCGTGGATATCAACCGATCACATGAAAAGATAAAGTTGTGACCACCTACAATGCAAGTATAGATAGAAATGCAATGGTGAAGGTAAAATGTAATCTCTGTCAGTAATCATCAACTACAAACACAGCTAAATTGCATATTACCAAGCCTTCCTAAAATATGGAAATAAAAAGGTTCATCACGGGGAAGAAAAATTCTTCCACAATGATGGATGGTCTTTCTTTTCTTCTCTTAATTTAGACGATGACTGATGAAATGAATCATTCCTAGAATTATTATAGTGGGGAAAAAAAAAAGCAAATATATAATTGTGGACAAGGCTAAGTTACAACACCAGTTTAAGATTAGTAGAGCTTTAAAATATTGGAGAAATGAACAATGATTCATGACCCATACCAATATATTCTCTTTCCTCTCTTTTTTTCTTTTCATTTTTCAAGAATACTAGTGAGACATTATTTAGGGAAGCATCCCTAGCCCCAGAAGAAGGGGGGAGGGAGGGATCAGCAAGCTGCCAAGTTCATACAGTATGGTAAAAGGAACAGGAATACAAACAATACATGCAAACACAACTAAGAAGTAAGAAGAGAAATTAAAACAGTGAAACCATTTAATACTAAACTTGGTCAATTGATTCATAATGCACTCTTACCCCATGCATACGGTTGATGGAATCTAAGGGCATAGGATGCACACTAACTGATTTTGCATTCTGGCTTGAAGTTTCAAGGGCATTTCCATTACCAAAAAATCTAGGAAGTGGAGTCAAAACAGAATTCTTCCCTACAAAAGGTCACTAAACTTGGTGAATGAAATTATTCAATCATAATTTAGAACTTGATTACAATTCAATCAGGGTTAAACAAAAAGGCAGACTGAAGGACACACTTTATGTAACACAATATAGTAATTTTCCTACTCATTGCTATCAATGGATGCAATTAGTTATACACGATAAAGTACATATCAACTAAAGTTTACCAGAGCAGAGTCCCAAGAGCTTGCGTCTGCGTAAGCTCACCATGTTGGCAACCTTTTACTCAGTAAACGATGGCTTAATTGATCGTCCTTTGCATCTGTCCTTGTGCCTGTGGCCTTATAAGTGGATTAAACAATTAGAAAATCATGAGCATTAAAGAAGAAAGAACCTGTTAGAAAATAAACAAGATGGCAGGTAAAAACAAAAGGCTATAGGAAACAGCTTCGTAAGATAAGTGGATCTAAGATATCACCTATTCAAGTTACTTATATAGCAAAATAAGAAAAAAAAGGTCAAGAGATGCAAGGAACGCCATCAGAACTATGAGTCAAAGCAAGTAACCTGATAATGAACCTAAGCAAAATAGAAGTGCCTGGTGAAACTCCCAAATGTTGATCCTCTTTTGTTATAAAATACTAATATCAACCCCTCATACTCCTTACGGAAATCGTTTGGCTGAAAACCAACTAGTTTGTCATTACACGTACGTTAGATTTTGATTTCAGTAATGCTACATAGAAAAGCAGGGGGTTAAATCTAAATCCCATGCACGGATTAGTCATCTAAGAAAAAACAACAAGGTTGAACCAGAGAAAAATATGAACAAACCAATGCAAATCGCACGAAACGTTTCCAGTCAACCCTTATTAAGATGGAATGGTATTCAGTTCTAAAAGTTAACCAGGCTTCGGATAAGGGGGCAGGATGACATGAAGCTCAACCATAGTTTTACTTTCTTTCTTTTTTAATCAAGAAAAAAAGACATAAATTCATCATAATTTGCATAAAGTACAGCCAAAACTTTCATCATGTGCAGCTAACAAAGATGTCCCATGAGCCTGCCCAATAAAAATCCCAATTATCTCTCCCTGGAAAACAAGTCAAACCCACCAACCTACCACCTTTCATGGAAGTGAAGGCAGTTGAAAAACAAGAAAAACACCCAACCCCAAAACACACAAAAATCAAAGTTCAAAAAAGAAACCCATACAAAGCCAAAGCCTTTATGCCTAAAAAAAAAAAAAAAAACTGGTCACGACTCCATAGCCAGGAAAAGCAAAAACAACCCATTACAGCGAAGAACATAAATAAACAAAAAAAAGAAAAAAGAAAGAAAAAGTCATTGTTCGTATCAATCGTTTGGTACCTGAGAAAGGGAAAGCAAAGGTGGTGGTTAAGACAGCGTAGAAACCGAGGAGAAACAGATAGAGAGAGAAGAAAAAAGGGATTAAAAACCAAAATCAGGTAAAAGAAAATTCAGGATTGATTGTTGCTAAAAGGGAATGAAGGGAAAGATGGTGAAAGAAGTAGAAGAGTGATTTGAAGAAGTTGGTATTGTGGTAGTGGCGCATGCATCTACCACCTTTTGTTTGTTTGTTTTTGTTAAATCTTTCCGAGTTTTCAGTGAAAACCCATATTTATGAAAGGATCGTGAGGCTGCTGAGATAAATTAAAGATAAAAATCAAAATCAAAATCAAAATCAAAATCAAACAAAGCCAACAGCCAAGGCAAAGGCCAAGTCTTTGTGGGAAAATAAAGAGAATGTAGAATATGAATAAGAACTTGCGAAGGGGAACGTTTACTTGTATTTTGTGAAACTTTATCTTTCCTATTTTGCCCCTCTTTTCTTTAGCCTTTGCCTTAGATTTCCCTTATTACACTTTAGCCTTATTAATATTTTATATATATAAAAAGACCCAACATGTATTTAAAAATTTTAATTATCTAAATTTTTTATTATTGGATTTAGTTTAAATTATTTAATTTTTAAAAAATTATATTTTTCGAGTTAATTTATAATACCAACATAATAAAAAAATATTAATATGAACATTAATTAATTTTCAAGTAAAGTTTTATCTTTTATTTACATTCAAATAATTTTTTTTAAATTTTAAATATAAATTAAAGGATAATATTTTGGGGTTTAAATTATAATGTTAAATTTTATTTTGAAGTATAATATTTATCTAAATAAAATGATAAAATTTATAGGTTTTTTTCATTATTTAAACTTTTTTTATACTACCAATTATCTTTTAAATTTGGAAATTCGCTCGTTCATTGTTTGAATATTTTGATCTCATTAATTGATTTTATTATTTATAATACTTAATTTTATAATATTCAGATATAATTCTATTTTTTCTTGTTATTTCATTGGAAAAAAAAAAACTCAAAAATGCAATGACTCCACACACAGGGTAAACCAGAAAATTCTTTTAGGGGTTGAAATTAAATTACAATTTTATGATAGTAATAATATAATTTTATCATTTTTAGGGGTAAAGTGTAATTTTACCTTTACTAATTTAAAATTTTAAAAATTTTAAAGGTTCCCGACTCCACACAAGATGTGTGATAATATTTTATTAACATTTTTTAAAGTTCTTAATATTTATATTTTTTTGTCAATTTGACCATTATTTTTTTTAGAGTTAAATTTATTCATTAACTTTTCGAAAAGAGTTAAATCGTTTTTTTTAATGGAAAGTTTGACTAAAATATTTTTTTTTCAACAATGCTAGCTTGACAACCGACATAGCGGTCCGCGTGCACTTCATGCTGACATGAAATTATTTGTCTTATATATCACATCAATAAATAATTTAAAAATTATAAAAAAAAGTCAAAAGTTAGAAAATATAACAAGTTCATAAAATTAAAAAAACATATAACACGAAGTACACGTGAATTACCATACAAGCTATTATGTTTAAACATTTAATGTTTTAGTTAATATTGCTATTAAAAACAACAATTCAAAATTTTTTTGAAAGATTGATGATCAGGGGTGAAGCCAAAAAAAAAAAATTTTAGAGAGGGTCAAAATGAAATTTTAACTTTTAATAGTCTATATCTTTATAATTTTTAAAGGATTAAATTAAATTTTTATAATTTTAGAGGGGTCAAAGTGCAATTTTAATTTTACTAATTTAAAATTTTAAAATTTTCTAAAGGATAAAAACAACAATTCCGGGGGCTGGCACCTCTATTAATGATCAAATTTAAATTTTTTTAAAAATAAAAGTCAAATTTAACTTAAAAAGGAAAAAAAATCAAATTAACAAAATAGATAAACGCTAAAAAGCTAATTTTATCATTATTTTTTAAAATAATAAAAATTATTTAAAAATCAAGTTCAAAATTGATATTAATCGATTTTTTTTAAAATAATGGAGAGAACACAACTACATGGGTATCAAACGTTGAATCCCTCCTCAACCCATACATAGGAGGACAATGCGTTCAACGCACTTGAATCTACGTCCTTCTACATTGACAACAATATCAATGTCAATCGAGTTAAGACTCAATCCATAAAACTTCTTTATTAGTCTGTGTGAAATTCAAAGACGAGCATTCTTCAAAACACAATAGATTAATCAAACTATTATTAATTTTATTAAATATTTTTTATGGATAAAATTGAACAAATTACACATGTCACGTAATTATTTGTTAAGCATGATAAGTACATTCAAAGTACTAAAAGTAGTGACTATTATAAATCTATAAGCTAAGGGTGGGTAAAAAAATAAACTAAACTAAAAGGAAAGAAAGGGGATAGAGAAATAATTAAAAGTGGGCTGGTTGGTAGTGATCGAAGCCCACCAACGATGCGGTGATTGGTGGGGAGGTCTGTCAATGCCACGCCATATAAGCAGCTGGTGTTGTGTGGATAATGTCCCGCCAACCTCAGGTCCTCAACCTATACCTCTTTATTACTTATTATCTGAGGGCAGGCACACCCCTATTGGATCCAAAGTCTAAATATTGAAATTTGAAGGATTTTTTAGTTTAATTTGGTTTTTAAAGTTGCAAATCATTATTTTTATTAGTTAAACCCCATATTTAGAAGGATTTTTTAGTTTAATTTGGTTCTTAAAGCTGCAAACCATTATTTTTATTAGTTAAATCCCTTTTTTCTGTTACTGAAAAAGTAGTTACGAGTTTTTTTATTATTTGAAAAGTTATAAAATGGTCATTAAATTATTAGTGAATTTTTTTAATTATTCAACTATGAAAAATTACTAAATGGTCACTCAATAATTTAATTTTATCTTTTTTGAGTCATCCGATTATCTTAAATTTTTGGATGTTTCCATTTTCACTAAATTTTCATTTAACAATTATATATATTCTTTTTTATATTTTTTGCGCAATATATTTTTATTCTTAATAATGGGAATGTATTGTTTTTATTCCAGAGATAAATCTAAAATTAATTGCAACTTTAAAATTAACAATTTCTTAAACAAAATAAAAAAAGGGCAAAGTACTAGAAATGTCACTTTTGTTTATCTCAGGTTACATTTTAGTTACTTATGTTTAAAATGTTACGTTTTAGTCACTTACGTTAACTTGTTGTAATATTTTAGTCACTGAGCTGTTAATTGGCGTTAAAAGTACAACGGTAAGTTGACGTGACACGCTAAATCATCGTTTCAAACAAAAATTTTAGGTTAAATTATATATTCGGTCCCCATTTTTTTTCGTTTTGAGCAATTTAAATTTTTTCTTTTATATTCTTTTAACTTTATTTTTTTCCTCTTTTTTTTTCATTTTCTTTTGCTTCTCCCTTTGTTTTCCTCCCTTCTCCATCTCTATTTTCCACATAATTAATTCAAAGAAATGAGATTTCAAACATGAGGCATCTGCAAATTATGTCAAACAGTCAACTAAAGGTTACTTGTTAATGTGTAGCATTAAACCATATAATGGATTAAGGGCTTGGTTGCATGAAAATCAATTGAGTTAGCTCTTGAAATTGCCATTGGAATATGGGGAAGGGAGAAGGGAACATATAAAAAAAAAACTAAAAGAACATAAAAGGGATGGAGAAGGGCGAAAAACAGAGGGAGAAGCAGAAGAGAATGAAAAAAAAAGAAAAAAAAAGTTAAAAGAACATAAAAGAAAAAATTAAATTGTTAGATATGAAAAAATATGGGGACCAATTGTATAATTTAACCTAAAATTTTTGTTTGAAATGATGGTTTAATGTGTCATGTCAGCTTACCGTTACACCGTTAACAATAATTAACAGCTCAGTAACTAAAATATTACAACACGATAACAAAAGTGACTAAAATGTAACAATTCAAACATAAGCGACTAAAATGTAACCTGAGAGAAAAAAGTGACTATTTTGATAATTTACCCTAAAAAAATCAATAATTTATGTTTTAAATATATAAAAATAAATGTATTTCATAATACATTACATATTTTTTCTCTAATTTTTGGATTAATCAACGATGACGTCGTCTTCAGGAACCTTATTTTTTCTTTCTATTTTTAAAATTTTCATTTCCTTTTTATTTTTCAATTTTATGTATTTTTAATATATATTTTATATTTTTATGATTTTAACTCCAAAATATTATATAATTTTACAAAAAAATTTTAAAATTTTTTTTTTATTTTTAATTTGAATTTACATCCAACCAATGGAAAAAACAGTTATTCTATCCAAAGCTTGGCCATGGATAGGTCTATGCGGGGCCTATGGACCATTTAACTTTTTTTTTCAAGCTATTTTGTGGTTTAAATGGTAAATATATGACACCTAATTTTAAAAGTATAATTTAGAAAATAAATTCAATGAGTGAAAGAAAGTATACTTGAGAGAAAGAAAATCTAGATGAGCATTTTTCTAGCACCTATGTAAATAAACATGCCTTAATATTTTAGTTTTACATGTGAGTAATGAATTGTGTAAAAAGAATATTTATTATTCGTTATATTTTTATATTTTATATATATTTGATTATTACATTAAAATATTATTTATAAATTAATATTTTGTATAAAAAATAAAATATTTAATGAAATGTCCAATATTTTAAGATAATATTTACCATTATTCAAATTTATTACTCTTTTGTTTCTATTTGAAATCGTATGCGAGTTTGTTTTGTTTGGCTTCGTATAGCTATTGTTACTCCTACCAATATCACTACTAGAATTAACTTAATTCCTATGATAAATCACTTTCACTTCAAATCATGGAAGGAGTGTTGGGATTTAGTGCCCTTAGTGTAATATTTTCGTCTAAGTATACATGTATTTTTTGAACAAATTGGTTTAATAAAACTATCCATTAATTATATTAATATCCTTTGTATATTGTCTTCAACGTTTTTGCACACAAAACAAAACGAAAGCAAATATTGACTCACTAATTATCTAACGTTTAACTAATACTAAACAATATTACGTGGTTACATCGTAATACAGAAAGACAGCTTGTATTGGTAAATGAATCAAAACATGTCCTTAGTCTAATCGAAAATGAGTAAACTGGTTGAAAGACTAATATGTTGTTTATTAAGTCCAATTGGATAGATGTTTTGTCTTGAGTATCGGAGCGGATAACTCTTAGAAGATAGATACATGGATGTAATTGACTAGACTGATAGTACATCGGACATGACCTAAGTAGAATAGATCCTAGATTCGTTTATACATGTATTCACTTGTAATGTCCATAGTGTGACATACTTTAATCCTGAGTGGGTGATAGATTATGTATGCCTAACAAGTATACTTTGATGTAAGTAAAAGCCCGAGTTCAAATAAATAAGGAACCGAAAGTTGGTGTGTCGGGTATATGCTTCTGTAGTATGTAGCATCATTCACAATAGTGGAATTCATAACTCAACTAATAGGTAAATGGAATCCTCTCATCGGCATTACATGATATGAAAAGAAAATGTGGCCATGGGCCATTTGTGTTGGATCCGATGCCCTAAGTGTAGTATTTTCATCTATATACACTTGTATTTTTTTTCGAACAGATTGATTTAATAAAACTACCCATAAATTACATTAATGCTCTTTGTATATTATCCTCAATGGTTTTAGTACAGAAAGCAAAATGAAAAAAAATTTTGGCTCATTAGTTATCTAACGTTTAACTAATACTAAGCGGTATTACGTGGTTGGATTGTAAAACAAAATGACAACTTATATTAGTAGATGAACCTAAACATGTCCTTAGTCTATTCGGAAATTAGCAAGCTGTAACATCCCAAATTTTTGGTTTAATGTTTGTAAAATTGTTTCAAGGTTGAATGATTGGCTTAATGGTTAAAAGGAAATAATAAGACAATGCAATTTGCTTATGAGCCCGAGTTCGATTCCCTTCCCATGCAAATTGGCTTAATTTTTGCTAAATTTTACCCTATCCTATTTTTACAACCCAAGCCTAGTTAACCTAGGTAAAAATACATTTTTATTCATTTTTTAGCCTTTATTCATCTTTTCTCAACCCTAGTCATTCCACTCTTCCTCGTCTCTCAAAATTTTCTTCTTTTTCTTCCTTGTGTTGTCTAAATTATGGTGATCTTCACCATTTTTGTGCCTAATACTTTGCTATTGATTTCCACCCACCTTCTTGAGTATTTTAACCTCTTAAACGATCCTTGTTTCTACCCTTAAACCCTCCTTATTACCGTTCATATTAGCCATCTTTATTATCCATTGCCGCCCCCTCTCCTCCACTCGTGGTGGTGATGGTAAGTACTCTCTTTTTTTCCCTTTTTTCCTTCTCTTTTTGGTGTTGATTTTGAGGTTGTATTTATAGCCAATGAAACTTATTTTTCCAGCCCTAAAAATCATATTTTTGGATGTCCGTAACCAGCCCTTAAATTTCTCATTTGTGTTAGGAAATATGCTCATATTGTAGTAAACATGTAATTATTTTCTATATATTTGAATAATGAATAAATAAATTTGACATTTCATGTAATGTCTTTTTATTTCTGTCTTTCATATTTTGCATGCATAGCGAAATTGTGACAAGCAAATATTAGCTCATTGATTGTCTAAGTTCAAACTGATGATAAGTGGCATTGTAAGAACGTTTAAATTATGAGAAAGACAACTTACTTCAATAGATAATCTAAACGAGTCCGTAGTCCCGTAAAAGAATCAAAGTGAGCATTTGATTCAAATACTGAGAAGGATTATTATGTTGTCTACAATTCCATGATGAAATGGTTAGTCTTGGCTATCGGAGTAGTTGACTCCATGGGTAGAGACATAGATGCATTCATTGGTAGAATGATATATTGGACTGAGCCCAAGATGAAATAATTCTGAATCCGTTTGTGAATTAATTCACTTATGACATTCATGGTGTGATTTACCTAAATCTTGATTTAGTCACTAACCATGCGTATATAACTCATGTGCTTTGATATAAGTGGAGGCTTATACTCTAAAGATGATCGAGCCAATAGCCAGTATGTTGGATACACAACTTATGTATGGCATGTCTTTACTAGCAATAATGGAATTCATAGCTTAACTAAAGAGTTAATGGTATCTTCTCATTAGCATTGTGTGGATTAATACATATGGAACGTGGCCACGGGTTGCTTATTCTTGAACGAGCAATTTATCAAAGTCATTTGTTGATAGTGATCATATTAATCATTAAGAAGACACAATGGTGACAATGAGATAAAATAGGATTGTATTGAGTTAACGGATTTAACTCAAATGAATCAAGGATATCATATGAGGGTAACACACACATCACGAGGTCATTGGACAAAGCAGATAGATGAATTGCTTTTGTAAAGAGTATAAAATAAGGAGTTTTCAATCTTGGTACTTCTTGTGGACTGATCCATGATTAAGTAATTGCGAAGTATCAGAACAATGCTTCTAGACATAATTGCAATTACTAAAGCCTACTTGCATATGTCCAATTGGTCCCTCCGCTAGCTTAACAAAAGCTCGATCAGACTGCATTTGAATTAGAAGAAAATTCTATGGCTTTAGAAATAATTTAGTTGAGTCAATTTATTCCGTAATAATTATTCAACTAGGAAATTTGATTAAAAAATTTCTTGAAAAATGAATTTGGAAAATCTAAATGGTTTTTGGAAAAATTAATTTTGATCATATAAAATTAAATTAATCAAATTAATTAAAATTAAAATGATATTTTTGGAAATTAATTTTTAAGTTAGACAATTAGCCTAATGGATAATTGAACTTGAAAATTGGACCTAAGATCGTAAATTGAGTCTGAAAGCTCAAAACCTAGATCAAGACCCAAAAACTGGTCAAATCAGACCTAGTATGTGAAATCGGACCGACGATCCAATCTGTGGCTGGACCAGACCGGTTGAGCCGTCACTGTCTCAGACCAAACCGATAGAAATCACACCATGAATTTCACAAGTGAATTAATTCACAAATGGATTCAGAATCAATTCATCTTGGGTCTAGTCTAATGTATCATTCTGCCAATGAATACATCTATGTCTTTACCCGTGGAGTCAACTACTCCGATAGCCAAGACTAGTCATCTCTTCAATTGGAATTGTAGACAACATAATAATCATTCTCAGTATTTGAATCAAATGTTCACTTTAATTCTTTTACGGGATTATGAACTCGTTTAGATTATCTACTTAAGTAAGTTGTCTTTCTCACAATGTAAACATTCTTACAATGCCACTTATCATCAGTTTGAACTTAGGCAATTAATGAGCTAATATTTGTTTGTCACAATTTTGCTATGCATGCAAAAAATGAAAGACAAAAATACAAAAGGCATACCAATGAAATGTGAAATTTATCTATTCATTGTTCAAATACATAAAAAAACAATTACATGTTTAATACAATATGGACACATTTCCCAACATCCTTCACAACCTAAGCTCTAATACCAACTATCACGGGGCCAGAACTTTAATCTCGCAATTCGTGCAGTATTAGGCGGTACTTTCATTTCAAGCATGACCAAACAGTTGAGGATTCATAAAGAATCCATCCAATGCACCAATTTATATAGCGGAAACAAAACAAATCTAAAGAAGGCTTAATGAATAAAATAGCCGTAAAAAAACAATGCACGAGAAATGTTTGAGTAAATGCTCTCAAAGAATTCTATTACTCTTAAGAATTTAAGATACAACATAGAGTTTACAAGTGAGGGGGAGGCTCTCTATTTATAGTTGAGCTCCCCCAAAACCGACGGTTTAAATCAAGTTACATTGACGAACGAGATAAAGTCTATCCCTACAATCAAGGGATCTACAAGATTTACAATATCGAATCAAATATAAGCTTATCAGATATGATTTCCCTCAATCTTCTAAGATTCGTTTTTTCTATTTACCAAGGTAGTCTAACTTTCCATATCCGCATCATTGGGCCACCCATGCTTCAAATGGACAGGCTTCTCTAACAGTTCTTTGAATCGGGTCAATTCTCGTGAGTCAAATGATCTCCATCTAAATAATAGACCTCTATGAAGTGCATTTTGTACGATGGTCATGGACTTTGAACTGCGGTCTGTGACACTAGAATGATGATAGAGAGATGTGTATCCAACAATATTCTTAGTCCCTTAAATATTTAAAATTTGAATGCGCATGTAAATTGTACCAAGTGTGAGATTTTTGGACTATGAAACAATATATTTAATATATTTACCGTAACAATATATAAACATGAAACACTATATTTAATATATATGTATTAAATTTAGTAATAATATTTAATGTAATGTCGGTGTATGAATTTAATGCACCGTCAGTGAATCTCATCATTAGATAAAATTAAAAATAGTAGAAGACTTATAAATAAATACTAATAACTTTATTTAAATAAAATTAATATTACTTATAATTATTATATTTTTCTTGGGTTATAATTTAGAGTTTATGATTTAAGATTTAAGGTTTATATCATGCTTTAGGTTTCAAATTTTAGATTTCGAGTTTCGGGTTTATGTTTAAATAAAGTTTTAGTATTTATTTTGATGTCTTCTACTATTTTTTATTTCAACAATGATGAAATATCGTGCTATTATTTACTAACGGTACATGAAAATAATGCACTAACAATATATCAATTATTCGTTTATTGTTTTTATATTATTAAACATGTATATTAATCTCCTTCTTCTTTTTTCTTTTTTTGCAAACCAAACATAACTATTCATATTTCAGACTTTTTTTTTCTTTTTCTTTTAACTCTAAAAATAAGACTTACGTTATGAGAGTGAGGTAAAAGTAATTTGAAGTTGGGACGATCATAAGAATTTTATTATGGGGTAGATGGTTTTGTAATGAGAGTGCTACCATATTATCTTATTAGTTTTGGAAAATATGTAATCTTGGATATAAGAAAAAATATAAGTTAAAATATGTCATAAGTCTTTGTACTTTTTAAAAATTTAAAATCTAGTCCTTATATTTTCATTTTCAGGGATTTAGTCTCTATTTTCAAATTTCAAAATTCAGGTCAAACTGTTAATATTATTAAATTTTTTTGTGTGACATTTTGAAATAAAAAAAAACACTCACTTGATAGTCATATAATTAAAAATGGCGTTGTTATGAGCTTGAATTTAACAAAAAATATTTAACATTGTTAATAGTTGGACTCAAATTTTTTAATCTGAAAAACAGATAGATAAATTATTGGAAATGTAAGTATATGAACTAAATTCCAAATTTTTGAATAGTATTAAGACTTATGATATATTTAAGTACTTGATTTCTTAATTGACAATTAGACAAATCGACCTCCTAGACTTAAATTTTCTTTAAACTTTGAGCTTATTTTTGCTTCCCCTTGGCTTGACCCATAGATGGCTTTATTCATGTAATTATATCTTTTTTTTTTTGGATGAATGATGAAATTCATTAATCCAAGAATGCAATTAAGCTGCTACAAAAGAACAAAAAAACCCTTACATAATAACTTTAAGCTATACAAACAAATTAATCAATGATAACCCAAGAAGCACAAAGTGAAGCATTAACATGATCAGTTCTATTGATTGGTCTTCCTCCTAAACGAGCCCGCACAATCTCTTTAATTTGCACCAAGATAGCATCTTCAACCAAGAAAATGCACCAAAATACCTCTTGTTCCTCTATCTTCATATCACATACAAATATGCCCTCCAAGCTAACTCTTGCCTCCATGTAATACCCCGAAAATTTTTACAGTAAGATATTATCTTTGATATAGTAAGGAAGTAAAGTGACAAAAAGGAGAATTTTGAGTTATGACAACATTGGGAAGTATATTATGACATATTAATTAAAGAAAGGATTAAATTGCAAAAGTGAGAAAAGTTTTGTTATCTAAGAGTAAATACTCAAAATTTGAGGGGTTAAAGTGTAAATATGAAAAGTTAAAGGACCAATAGTGTAAATATTTTAAGGGTGGAATAATCTAGAAACTAAGGAAAATGGATGAATTGGGACCAAATTGAATAGATGAAGAATTATAAGGGACTAAATCGTAATTTTACCAAATTAAGTGATGACTCAATGATGGAATTTTAAAAGATCTAAAGGGCAAAATGGTCAATTAGAAGAAAGAGAAATCTAGAAAATAATGATGATGTTGGAGATATTTTAGATTAAATAAATAAATAAATTTTAGTTTATTAATATTTTAATTTGATTTTTAAATGACATTTTATCATTTTATTATTATTTTATTTAGTATATATATATGTAGAAGAAAAGATGAAGAATCATCTTCCTTTCCCATGCATTTCACGTTAGAAGAGAAGGGAAGAAAGACAGTTTTGCTTTCTTTACAATTTAGTCCTTTCACCAAAAATTTACCATTTTCACCTAGAAATCAAAAGAATTTTCATAGCTGCCAAGAGAGAAAAATGTTAAGGAGACTATGGGGAGCTAGAATATCAAGTTAGATTCGAGAAATAGAAGCTGGAGGAGAGAGAAATTTAAGTTAAAGATTGAAATCAATAGAGCAAGGTAAGAACATCAAGGTTTCAATATATTTTTAAGTTTGATATTATTGAAAAAGTATGAAATTGATGTTAATGTAGGGTTTTATTATATAAGGTTCTATGTTCTTGATATGTTAGTGAAGGGAAACAAGAGGAATTGATAGAAAATATTGTAGAGAAAGGAAAGGAGGGTGTTATAAATTTGATTATCAACATCTTGCACTAAAACAGTTTTGGACAGTAGCAGTAGATTAACTTTGAAAAATCACCATAAATCGTGGAAATTGAATTATAGGATGAAAAAAATATGGAATTAAATCTTATTGAGTCTAGTTTCTCATAGAAGAAACGGTGTAAGTAATGGAATTGTAAATCATGAGATATAATGAATTTTGTTAGATAAGGTCAGAATGAATTCGGGTTCCCCTGTTATGACTTGGAAAAATCATTAAAAATTGTATAAAAATAATTATGGGTTATAATTTATATATTTAAAATCCATAATAAGTATATTTTCAATAGAAACAAACAGGGACATCATCCGAATTCTATACAAAGAGATAATTAATTTTTAGTGAAGAGGGGTCAGAACTGTCGAACAGTGAAACAGGGGAAACTTTAAAAAATAAACTGTACTTATTGGCTGAACCAAAAATTCTGACACGGCATTATTGGATGAAATAGAAATGATGCTTATATTTGTGCATTATTGGTCATGGTCTAAGCTCATGTGTGAAAATAAAGTTTCATAGAATGTGTGTATGGTGTATTCGGTATATGATTTGGCATGAAGTAATGTCATGAATGGTTTATGAATTAACACATGTTGGTAAGTGTGATACATGAATAAATGTTGTGCTCATCCATGCTTATAATGTTTATGCTATATGTGTATTTGGCTAACATATTTGGCGTACATGCTTAGGCTTTGGCCAAGTAGTGGTTGAAATGGTAACATATTTAGTTGTGATCATGTAATCTCTAGTGAAATGGTTTATCATGTGGTTAGTTCCAAAAAGAGTTATGTTTAAATACACTAGCTTGCGACTATGGTTGAATGATATGTTTATACCTTGTGTGATGTGCATAGGAAACGAGTGTCGAAAGATAATGAAATAGTAAGTTCATATGGCTGAAATTTAACGATTAAATTTTAATTTCATGAATTATATAGTGTATGATGATATATATTTGTTGGTGGATTGAAAATAAAATAACAATGCGAAAATCGAATAAATGATCAAATTGAGCGGAACGCCGGATTTGAGTACTTCTGATCAGTGACAAATGATAAGTAGTAGCTTCAGCTACACTTATCTGATCAGTGACAAGTGGCAAGTGATAAGTGATAGCTTCAGCTACACTTATCTGATCAGTGAAAAGTGACAAGTGATAAGTGGTAGCTTTAGCTACACTTATCTGAACAGTGACAAGTGACAAGTGATAAGTAGTAGCTTTAGCTACACTTATCTGATCAGTGGCAAGTGATAAGTGGTAGTTTAGCTACACTTATCTGATCAGGGACAAGTGATAAGTGATCATACGTAAGACCATAGTTATACTATGGAAAAGTGGAAGTGAAGTACTCAATTTTCCGTAACCGTTCCCTAATTTGATTAAGGATGGTAAGTGACAAATGGGCCCAAAAGAATTATAGTAAATGGATAAGTGGTAGTGAATTTATACCAGGATGATGAGTTGAATTGATGTTGTTATATAAGCTAAAGTGATATTTTCATTGCAAAAATTGAGAATTTCATAAATGTGTTAATGAATGGTATAATCAATAAACGTTGAGTTAAATGATAAATACGTATTAGTATAGAACTTAATGATTTGAATTGTGAACATGAGAAATTTGGGAATTGAATGAAATGGAAATGAAGCATTGAATTATTAAGACTTGTGAATTGCATGAATATGTATCGCGTCTCGTAGGTCCTATTTATTATGAATATAATATTTTGAGGATATATTATGAAGAATTATAAAATTTGAAAGTTTTAATTTAGATGAAGTTTTATAACTCGGTTAAATACGTTTACAAGTGTAACACCCCTTACCCGAGACCGTTGCCGGAGTCGAGCACGAGGCATTACTTATCTTATCTTACTAATCCGAAGCATAAAAACTTGATTTGAAAATTAATTTCACTATTTACAGCAATCTGTCCAATCGCGCAGTAGTTACTAAATTAATTATAACTCGAGCTAAAGAACTCAAAATTTGACTCCGTAAATTTTTCCTGAAACTAGACTCATATATCTTCCTACCATAAAATTTTTAGAATTTTTGGATTAGCCAATTAGTACAGTTTATTAGTTAAAATCTCCCCTGTTTCACCCATCGACTGCCCTGACCTCTTGTCACTAAAAATAAAATTTCTCATTGTGGGATTTTCATGTAGTGTTATCGCTTGTTTCTACAGAAAATAGACTCAATAAGGATTCTATACATATAAAATACAACTCATAAATATTTTTGTACCATTTTTAGTGATTTTCTAAACTCAGAACAGGGGACCCCAAAAACAGTTCTGACCCTGTCTCACTAAAATTCACATATCTTAAAATATAAATTTCCTTTTGCTAAACCGTTATTTTTCCATAAAAATAGACTCAACAAGCTTTCAATACATATATCATTCTCCTTCTAACTCATTATATACTATCCTAAGTGATTTTTCAAAGTCACGTCACTGTGCAGCCATGAATTCTGTTTCTTTGCAAAATTTTACCGCTTTCATGATTTCCATGCATAATTTATCACCTAGACTCTTATAACCACAAACACCTTCATATTTAACTATTTTAATAACCATTCATCATCAAATACTTACACCTCATTCTTTAGCAAAAACATAATTACAAACATGTAAAATAACTAAGTCCCTATACATGCCATACTCAACATGATTCAACATAAAAATACCGAGTTGCTGTGGTTGATAGTGTGGACGATCTCCGATTTCTTTAGGATCCTTGAAGTAGCCTTGCAATACTGTAAGAGAAAGAGAAATAAAAGACGTAAGCATAAAGCTTAGTAAGTTTACTAGCAAATAAATAACAATATTTAACTCAAATAATTAAACTCAAGTGTCTATATCTCTAGTTTACTCTTTAGTTAATCTCATTCTAGTTCTCTTGCTTGTTTACTTAGTATACTTGTGTGCATAACTTACTCCTCTCTTGCTGCATCGTTGAACATCAATTGATAATATAATAAGTTCTTAACTCTTATAACTTACCTGAGCTTGCCATTCATGCTTTTAACTGAACTTTCATGAACATAATTCGTTTACTAGCCCGTTGAGCTACATTGGAATAATAAGGATACTTGGGTCTCCTCTGATAATAACATGCCAAAGCCATGTCCCAGACATGGTCTTACATGGGATGTTCTCATGTCGGTGCCCATGCCATGTCCCAGACATGGTCTTACGGGGGACCTCTCATCTCGGTGCCAACGCCATGTCCCAGACATGGTCTTACATGGGACCTCTCATCTCGGTGCCCATGCCATGTCCCAGACATGGTCTTACAGGGGACCTCTCATGATCTCAAGGATGCCAATGCCATGTCCCAGACATGGTCTTACATGGGATCTCCTTACCCAAATGTCATGACATTCGTATCCAGTACCATCCTTATGTATCAACGGGACTTTTTAATTTTAATTCTCTATCATTTCATGCTTGGATCAACATTAAATAAATTCATAAAATAAATGCATAATTGCTGGAAAATAACAATAATAATAATAATTATTAAAATATTGTATTTATTTACCGTAAACTTACCTCGGTACCAACTATAGCCCAATTCACAAACTTAGTCTTCAACTTTATTCTTCCCTTTGTCTAACCTCGAGTTTCATTCTTCTTGATCTAAAATGGCAAATTTAACTTATTTAATACTCACATTCATCAAAACAGCCCTCGACTCTAACTTTTTCAAAATTACAATTTTGCCCCTAAACTTTTGCATAATTACATTTTTGCCCCAAGGCTCGGAAATTAAACTTCATCCCTTATTCTTATGTTTTATAACATGCTGAACATTTTTCCCTTCTATGGCAACATCAAATTCCCACTCTAACACTTACTTATGAACATTAGGTATTTTTACCGATTATGTCGTTTTACTCGTTTTCGCTTAAAATCGGCTAGCAAAAGTTGTTTAACATAATTTCTAGCTTCATATTCTATCATAAAACATCAAAATAAACACTTTTCACCTATGGGTATTTTTTCCAAATATAAACCCTAGGTTAAATTATTGCTAGAATAAGCTAAATTAAGCTACCGGGACTCCAAAAACGTAAAGAACATTAAAAACGGGGCTTGGGATCACTTACTATGGAGCTTGGAAGCTTGAAAACCCTAACTATGGCTTCCCCCCTTGTTGATTTCGTCCTAATGAAGAAGATGATGATTTTTGCCATCTTTTTCCCTTTTAATTCATTTTAATTACTAGATTACCAAATTGCCCCTAACTTAAAAATTTCCTATTTCACTTATCTCATGTCCATTTTTGTCTACCAACTTAACCAATGGTCTAATTACTATATAAGGACCTCCAATTTAAAATTTCATAACAATTGGACACCTCTAACATGTAGAACTCAACTTTTGCACTTTTTACAATTTAGTCCTTTTAACTAAATTGAGTGCCCAAACGTCAAAATTTTCGAACGAAATTTTCATGAAATCATTTTGTGAAACCATAAACCATAAAAATATAAGAAAAATAAAATTTTCCTCATCGGATTTGTGGTCCCGAAACCACTGTTCCGATAATCTTAAATTTGGGCCATTACAACTCTCCCCCCCTTTTAGGATTTTCGTCCTCGAAAATCTTACCAGTAAAGAGATTCGGGTATTGTTTCCTCATTGTCTCTTCCGGTTCCCATGTTGCTTCCTCAATCCCGTGCTTTTGCCATAACACTTTCACCAGATTTACCTTTTTGTTTCTAAGCTCCTTTGTTTCTCGTGCTAATATCTTAACCGGTTCTTCACTATAAGTCATATCCGGCTGAATCTCCACTTCTGTCGGAGTAATAACATGTGAAGGATCTGATCGATACCGTCGTAGCATAGATACATGAAAAACATTATGAATTCTATCGAGTTCCGGTGATAATGCCAATCGATAAGCAACCGGTCCAATTCTTTCTATGATTTCATATGGTCCGATAAATCTTGGACTCAATTTACCCTTTCGACCGAACCGAAGAACTTTCTTCCAAGGAGACACCTTTAAGAATACTTTATCACCCACCTGAAATTCAATCTCCCTTCGTTTAAGATCGGCATATGACTTCTGACGATCGGAAGCTGCTTTTAAACTATCCCGAATCAGCCTTACTTTTTTTTCTGTTTCCCGGATCAAATCAACCCCGTGTATCTTCTTTTCACTAAGCTCTGTCCAATACAACGGTGTTCTACATTTTCTACCATACAAAGCTTCATACGGAGCCATTTTAATACTGGACTGATAACTGTTATTGTAAGCAAATTCAATCAAAGGTAGATACCTTTCCCAATTACCTTGAAACTCTAATACACAACATCGGAGCATATCTTCCAATACCTGAATTACACGCTCGGATTGGCCATCTGTCTGAGGATGAAATGCAGTACTGAAATACAACTGAGTACCCAAAGCTTCTTGCAATTTGTCCCAGAAACGAGACGTAAATCGGGGATCTCTATCTGATATAATGGAGACAGGCACTCCATGTAGTCTAACAATCTCAGATATATACAATTCAGCCAATTTATCTAAAGAATAATTCATACATACCGGAATAAAGTGCGCGGACTTTGTCAATCGATCAACAATTACCCAAATGGCATCTTTCTTCTTCGGAGACAATGGTAACCCAGATACAAAATCCATAGTAATTCTTTCCCATTTCCATTCCGGTATAGTGATTGGCTGAAGCAACCCCGAAGGTACCTGATGTTCAGCTTTAACCTGCTGACATACTAAACACCTTGATACAAACTCAGAGATATCACGTTTCATACCTGGCCACCAATACATCTTTTTCAAATCATTATACATTTTATTACTCCCCGGATGTACAGACATAATACCGCTATGGGCCTCGTATAAAATCTTCTGTATAAGCTCGAAATTCTTCGGTACACATACTCTGCCTCTGAATAATAAAAAACCATCAGTCCCAGTCTGAAATTCTGAATCATTACCGGACTCATAATGTGCCCTTTTTGCCTGTAACTTCTCATCATTTTTCTGAGCTTCACATATTTGTTGACGAAACATCGATTTAGCCTTCATTTCAGCTATAATTGAACCATCATCAGCCAGTGACAACCGGGCATTCATAGCTCGTAAAGCAAACAGAGATTTCCAGCTCAAAGCATCAGCTACAACATTAGCCTTACCCGGATGATAATCAATAACCAAATCATAATCTTTTATCAATTCAAGCCACCTGCGTTGTCTCAAATTCAAATCTTTCTGTGTCATCAAATATTTCAAACTTTTGTGATCAGTATAAATATGACATTTCTCACCATACAAATAATGCCGCCATATTTTCAATGCAAATACAATAGCAGCTAATTCAAGATCATGTACTGGGTAGTTTCTTTCATGTGGCTTAAGTTGTCTTGAAGCATAGGCTATTACTTTATCTTCTTGCATCAAGACA
This sequence comes from Gossypium turneri, assembly GCA_008044935.1. NCBI lineage: Eukaryota > Viridiplantae > Streptophyta > Magnoliopsida > Malvales > Malvaceae > Gossypium > Gossypium turneri. The sequence continues at coordinate 5,306,112 of CP032577.1, forward strand.
CAACCCAAACCATTTAATGATGCATCACTATAAATAATAAATTCCTTACCCGATTCAGGCTGTACCAACACAGGTGCTTTCGTCAACAACTCTTTCAATCGGTCAAAACTTTGCTGGCATTTATCTGTCCATTCAAATTTAACATCTTTCTGTAATAAACGGGTCATCGGAGAAGCTATCATAGAAAACCCCTGTACAAATCTCCGATAATAACCAGCTAAGCCCAAGAAACTTCTAACTTCATATACATTTTTCGGTGGACTCCAGTTGACAATAGCTGAGATTTTACTCGGATCTACCCTGATGCCTTCTGCAGATACAATATGTTCGAGAAAGCCTACCTCTTGAAGCCAAAATTCACATTTACTGAATTTAGCATAAAGCTTCTTTTCACGCAGGATTTGCAACACTATTCTCAAATGTTCTGCATGCTCATTTTCATCTCGAGAATAAACTAGAATGTCATCAATGAAAACTACTACAAACCTGTCTAGATATGGTCTGAATATCCGGTTCATCAAATCCATGAATACTGCAGGTGCATTAGTTAACCCAAATGGCATGACCAAAAACTCATAATGCCCATACCTGGTTCTGAAAGCTGTCTTTGGCACATCTGACTCTTTTACCTGCAACTGGTAATAACCCGATCGGAGATCAATCTTCGAGAATACTGTGGCACCTTTAAGCTGATCAAATAAGTCATCAATTCGAGGCAACGGGTACTTATTCTTTATAGTTACCTTATTGAGCTGTCTATAGTCAATACACAATCTCAAAGACCCATCTTTCTTTTTCACAAACAGAACTGGAGCACCCCAAGGTGAATGACTCGGATGAACAAAACCTCTGTCAACAAGTTCCTGTAACTATGTCTTTAACTCTTTTAATTCTGTAGGAGCCATACGATACGGAGCTATGGAAATTGGGGTAGTTCCCGGAATCAGATCTATAGAAAATTCCACTTCTCTTTCTGGTGGCAACCCCGGTAACTCCTCTGGAAACACATCAGAAAATTCACATACCACTGGCACTGCCTGTATCTTTGACTCAGATACCTTAGTATCCAACACATATGCCAAATAAACATCGTACCCTTTTCTAACATACCTCTGAGCTGTCATTACTAAAATCACATCAGATAATTCTTCTGTCTGATCAGATTTAACCCGAAGTAATTCTCCATTCTGACACTTCAGTACAACATATTTCTGTCTACAGTTTACTACTGCATCATGCTGAGTTAACCAATCCATGCCCAATATCACATCAAACTCATCAAAAGGCAATAACATCAAGTCAACCGGGAAACAAATACCTTTTACCATCAGTGTACAATTTTTACAAACTTTATCCACCATCACAAACTGGCCCAGGGGGTTCGAGACTTTAACCACAAATTCAGTAGGTTCAACAGATAAATTTTTAACAAATACTAATTTTGTGCATATGTATGAATGTGTAGAGCCAGGATCAATTAATGCAATAACATTAGTGTCATAGAGAGAAAATGTACCCGCAATTACATCAGGAGAGGACGCCTCTTCACGAGCTCGAATAGCATATGTTCTTGCAGGTGCTCTAACATCTGATCTAGTTGCTGAATCTCTGGATGCACCCCTGTTACTCGCTCCCACTCCTGGATTTCTCTGCAGTCTACCTCTGGTAAGAGCATTTCCTGATCTCGCACTAGTTATCTCTTCTCTTTTAGTTGTTTCAGGGCAATCCCGAACAAAGTGATCTGACGCTCCACATCTAAAACAAACATTTTCACCTGCTCTACACTCTCCGGGGTGGCGTCTCCCACATTGAGGACATTCCGGCCTAGGAGGTCGAGTACTGCCCGTACTTGCAACTGTTGTGGTTTGAGCTCTAACACCCTCGAATTTTCTGCCCCTGCTTCGGCTAGAATATCTAACTGGAAAATGTGATCTGCTAGAGAACTCCCTAGGCCTCTTAGACGTAGACTGAAATGATTTACTCATTTGTCTCTTCTTTGTATCCTGTGCTCCAGCTTCAATCTTACCTTTCTCTTTTTCTTTTAACAAGTCTTCTACTTTACAGGCTCTTTCTACCAGAATAACAAACTCTCTGATTTCCAATACACCCACTGATAGTCAGATGTCATCATTAAGCCCATCTTCAAATCTCTTGCACATGTTGGCTTCAGTGGATACAAATTCCCGTGCATACTTACTAAGTCTGACGAATTCGCGTTCATATTCAGTCACAGACATCTTACCTTGTTTTAGCTCAAGAAACTCCTTCCTTTTCTGATCTATAAATCTCTGGCTGATATACTTCTTTCGGAACTCCTCTTGAAAGAAATCCCAAGTAACCCTCTCACTCGGTACTACTGACACGAGGGTCTTCCACCAATGGTAAGCTGAATCTCGAAGAAGTGAAACAACACACTTCATACATTCTTCCGGTGTACAAGATAATTCTTCAAAAACCCTGACGGTATTCTCAAGCCAGAATTCTGCTTTTTCTGCATCATCATCTTTGGTAGCCCGAAATTCTTCAGCCCCTTGCTTCCTAATCTTATCAACAGGTGGTCTCTCCCTGATGACTATACCTGCAGCTGGGGAAGCTACATGGGGAACCTGTGAATCCTGAGGGGGTGGAGGTCTTACAGCCGGATTCGTACGAACGAACTCGGCAAACCAATCGTTCATGGCTTGGAAGAAGGCTTCTCTAGCTCCTCCTCCCTGTCTAACTGATGCAGGTCTTTCACTAACATTAACATCAAGTGGCGCCGTCCCTTCTGCGGAAGCAGGTGCGTTACTCTCTACTTCATCTGTACTAGCTCTTTCAGGATCCATAACTATAAAAGAAAACATTTTAAAATCGTCAGGAGTCGTCACACTATCAAAATATATAAGTATGGCATGTATAGGTAGACTTTTATTCATACTGCATATTTTCGAGAACCGACTAAACCTGCTCTGATACCAACAAAATGTAACACCCCTTACCCGAGACCGTTGCCGGAGTCGAGCACGAGGCATTACTTATCTTATCTTACTAATCCGAAGCATAAAAACTTGATTTGAAAATTAATTTCACTATTTATAGCAATCTGTCCAATCGCGCAGTAGTTACTAAATTAATTATAACTCGAGCTACAGAACTCGAAATTTGATTCCGTAAATTTTCCCTGAAACTAGACTCATATATCTTCCTACCATAAAATTTTTAGAATTTTTGTATTAGCCAATTAGTACAGTTTATTAGTTAAAGTCTCCCCTGTTTCACCCATCGACTGCCCTGACCTCTTGTCACTAAAAATAAAATTTCTCATTGTGGGATTTTCATGTAGTGTTATCACTTGTTTCTAAAGAAAATAGACTCAATAAGGATTCTATACATATAAAATACAACTCATAAATATTTTTGTACCATTTTTAGTGATTTTCTAAACTCAGAACAGGGGACCCCAAAAACAGTTCTGACCCTGTCTCACTAAAATTCACATATCTTAAAATATAAATTTCCTTTTGCTAAACCGTTATTTTTCCATAAAAATAGACTCAACAAGCTTTCAATCCATATATCATTCACCTTCTAACTCATTATATACTATCCTAAGTGATTTTTCAAAGTCACGTCACTGTGCAGCCATGAATTCTGTTTCTTTGCAAAATTTTACCCCTTTCATGATTTCCATGCATAATTTATCACCTAGACTCTTATAACCACAAACACCTTCATATTTAACTATTTTAATAACCATTCATCATCAAATACTTACACCTCATTCTTTAGCAAAAACATCATTACAAACATGTAAAATAACTAAGTCCCTATACATGCCATACTCAACATGATTCAACATAAAAATACCGAGTTGCTGTGGTTGATAGTGTGGACGATCTCCGATTTCTTTAGGATCCTTGAAGTAGCCTTGCAATACTGTAAGAGAAAGAGAAATAAAAGACGTAAGCATAAAGCTTAGTAAGTTTACTAGCAAATAAATAACAATATTTAACTCAAATAATTAAACTCAAGTGTCTATATCTCTAGTTTACTCTTTAGTTAATCTCATTCTAGTTCTCTTGCTTGTTTACTTAGTATACTTGTGTGCATAACTTACTCCTCTCTTGCTGCATCGTTGAACATCAATTGATAATATAATAAGTTCTTAACTCTTATAACTTACCTGAGCTTGCCATTCATGCTTTTAACTGAACTTTCATGAACATAATTCGTTTACTAGCCCGTTGAGCTACATTGGAATAATAAGGATACTTGGGTCTCCTCTGATAATAACATGCCAAAGCCGTGTCCCAGACATGGTCTTACATGGGATGTTCTCATGTCGGTGCCCATGCCATGTCCCAGACATGGTCTTACGGGGGACCTCTCATCTCGGTGCCAACGCCATGTCCCAGACATGGTCTTACATGGGACCTCTCATCTCGGTGCCCATGCCATGTCCCAGACATGGTCTTACAGGGGACCTCTCATGATCTCAAGGATGCCAATGCCATGTCCCAGACATGGTCTTACATGGGATCTCCTTACCCAAATGTCATGACATTCGTATCCAGTACCATCCTTATGTATCAACGGGACTTTTTAATTTTAATTCTCTATCATTTCATGCTTGGATCAACATTAAATAAATTCATAAAATAAATGAATAATTGCTGGAAAATAACAATAATAATAATAATTATTGAAATATTTTATTTATTTACCGTAAACTTACCTCGGTACCAACTATAGCCCAATTCACCAACTTAGTCTTCAACTTTATTCTTCCCTTTGTCTAACCTCGAGTTTCATTCTTCTTGATCTAAAATGGCAAATTTAACTTATTTAATACTCACATTCATCAAAACAGCCCTCGACTCTAACTTTTTCAAAATTACAATTTTGCCCCTAAACTTTTGCATAATTACATTTTTGCCCCAAGGCTCGGAAATTAAACTTCATCCCTTATTCTTATGTTTTATAACATGCTGAACATTTTTCCCTTCTATGGCAACATCAAATTCCCACTCTAACACTTACTTATGAACATTAGGTATTTTTACCGATTATGTCGTTTTACTCGTTTTCGCTTAAAATCGGCTAGCAAAAGTTGTTTAACATAATTTCTAGCTTCATAGTCTATCATAAAACATCAAAATAAACACTTTTCACCTATGGGTATTTTTCCAAATATAAACCCTAGGTTAAATTATTGCTAGAATAAGCTAAATTAAGCTACCGGGACTCCAAAAACGTAAAGAACATTAAAAACGGGGCTTGGGATCACTTACTATGGAGCTTGGAAGCTTGAAAACCCTAACTATGGCTTCCCCCCTTGCTGATTTCGTCCTAATGAAGAAGATGATGATTTTTGCCATCTTTTTCCCTTTTAATTCATTTTAATTACTAGATTACCAAATTGCCCCTAACTTAAAAATTTCCTATTTCACTTATCTCATGTCCAGTTTTGTCTACCAACTTAACCAATGGTCTAATTACTATATAAGGACCTCCAATTTAAAATTTCATAACAATTGGACACCTCTAACATGTAGAACTCAACTTTTGCACTTTTTACAATTTAGTCCTTTTGACTAAATTGAGTGCCCAAACGTCAAAATTTTCGAACGAAATTTTCATGAAATCATTTTGTGAAACCATAAACCATAAAAATATAAGAAAAATAAAATTTTCCTCATCGGATTTGTGGTCCCGAAACCACTGTTCCGATAATCTTAAATTTGGGCCATTACAACAAGTGTATGTGTTCTGGTAATGCCTCGTACCATATTCTGGTGTTGAATACGGGTAAGGGGTGTTACACTCCAAGTTCCTACAGCCCTATAATGGAGCAAAGGTGTAAAACTGACTGCCACACCTTCCTTGAAAAATTGCACTCAAATAAAATGTGATCACTTCTCTCTGCAGCATCCATACAGAAAAAGCAACAAGTATCAATTGAAATCCCAAAAGCAAGCAAGTGATCCCGAGTAGAGAGCCTATTAAGAATGACCATTCATGCAATAAGAGAATGCTTGGGAATATGTAAACTGAACAATAGCAAATAGTTTCATTCCACCTTCTTGCCACGAGTTCTAATTGCCTTCCACAATCGAGAAGTACTCACTTTAGCATTAGCAAATTGTTGAGAAGTGGCAGCAACCAAAGGCTTCTTAAGCATCATTCACCAATTCCAGCTACTCATTGAAGTAGGAGTCACATCCACAAAACTCCTACCCTTTAACACATATTCATTAACCCAAGCGATCCAAAGAGACCCCTCTTCTACAAGCAAGGCACGGATAAGCTGTAAAATACAAGCTTGATTCCATTCTACCACATTTTTTAGTCCCAAACCCCCCTCAGATTTAGGTAAACAAATCACCTTCCAACAAACACAAACCCCTCGACTCAAGCCAACCTTCTCTTTCCAAAAGAAGCTAAGATAGAATTGACAAACCCTTTTGAGAACACTCTTAGGCATTAGAAATTGACGACTCCAATAGGTTTGAACACTAAAGATCACAGCTTTAATGAGTTGTAATCTACTAGCATAACTCAAGTGCTTAGTAGACCACCATTGAATCCTGTCCAGAATCTTATTGGTTAAAGCAACATAGTCAAACCAAGACAACTTTCGAGAAACAAGAAGAACACCAAGGTACCTTACTGGCAACCTACCAACTTTAAACCCTGTGCAAGTAGTCATGAGAGCCAACTCCTATTGAGGCACCCCAACAATAAAAAGTTCACTTTTGGAGGCATTGAGTTGTAACCCAGAAAGTAAGTAAAACTGTAGAAGAACATAATAAACACCAGCCACTAAATTAACAGTACCCTTAGAAAAAATAAGAAGATCATCGGCAAACATGAGATGAGTCAACCGCACTCGAAGGCACTTAGGATGATACTTGAAGAGAGAATTTATGGCAATAACATCTAATAACTCGGATAACACATTCATTGTAAGCACAAAGAGGTAAGGATAGACAGAATCTCCCTGCCTAATACCTCTCCTCCCTCGAAAGAACTCCACAAGGCTTTTATTAAGGAAGATAGAGAATCGATGAGTAGTTAAGCAAACTTCAATCCATTTCAAGAACTTTTCAAGGAACCCTTGAATTCTAAGTACTGAAAGCAAAAAGCCCCAGTTCAAGGTACATCTAGGAGAAATATGTCTTCTATCATAACCTCGCATTAGCTCATTAGCCAACATGGAATTATCAATGATACTACGCCTTCTAACAAAGGCACTCTGACTATTAGAAATCAAATTAGGTAGAAAATGAGTCATTCTATTAACCCAAACCTTGGTTATGCACTTATAAACTGCGTTGCAACAAAAAATAGGCCAAAAACCCTTTGCATAGCTAGGATTATCACACTTGGGAACCAAGGAAATTGAAGTAGCATTAAAGGCAACCAAGAAAGTGAAAGATGCAAAAAATATATATATACTAAACAGCCTCAAGAAAATCAGGCCCCACTATACCCCATGCAGATTTGAAGAAGAAAGTTGTGAAATCGTCAGGACCAAGGGCTTTCTCATTCCCCTATCCAAAAATAGATATCTTTATCTCCTCACTAGTAATAGGGCTAGTCAACACACGATGAGCATTGTTAGACAGTCTAGGCAGTAACTCTTGAAGTAAAGAATCTGGGCACTCAACAACATTGGAATCACCTGCACCGAGAAGATTATGATAAAACCTCAAAATATTTGCAGAAATTTGATCAATTCCAATCGATTACTAGCTACATCAAAAAGAGAAGTAACAGTGCGCTTATTCCTCTTAACTACAACAGTACTATAAAAAAAATTTAGTGTTTTGATCGCCCTTCCTGATCCACTACACCCGAGCTTTTTGCCGATAAAAAACATGCTTTGGCCTCTTGCAAAACCAAAAGAATAGCTCTCACATGATTAATATGACCATTTCTAACTAGATCACCTCGCAATAAAGCAAGTTACAAGCTCTCTAGCTCCTCAGCCTTAGCCTTAACTCAAGCTAAAATATTACCAAAAGCCTCAGTATTGAGCATCTTCAAGACATGCTTAAGTCTCTTAAGCTTGCTAAATAACTTCAACATAGGATCACCTACCACAGTAGGCTGCCAATATTTAGCAACAAGTTGCAAAAATCTATCATGCTTAGCCCAAAAATTAAAGAACTGAAAAGGCTTTGGTAAGGATTGCACAAGCCGCTACAACCAAACAATAGAAGGACAATAATCCAAACAACCAGAAACAGCAAACTCAACCTGTGAATGAGGCAGAAACAACAACCAAGCTACATTAACAAGAACTCTGTCAAGCTTCTTTGCAATCGACCTATCCAATTGATGATTACACCAAGTGAAAACATGACCAAAATAAGTATGATCAAAGACTTCAATCTCCCTAACCAAAGCTTGAAAATCCTTCATATCAACAGTAAAAGACTGAGAACTATCAAAAGAAAAACTCTCATCAGGCTAAAGTCTGACATTAAAGTCACCACCCAACAACCATGGAGCATTACCAACCTAGCCACTCATAGAACACAAGTGAGATCATAGCTCTTGACGAGAAACACCATCATTATAAGCATAAACGGTGAAAAGAAGACTTTTTGATGTTGCACTTACACAATGCATGTAATTCAACTTTGCCTCTATTAATTTTTTGGGATAAATCTCAAAATTATATATCAACTTTGGTGTAATGTGCAATTTTATACATGAACTCTAATTTTGTCAAATTCTATAAATGAAAATTTGATTTGATCAAATTCTCACAAATTATTAACACAATTATTGATATAGCTTCATTTTATGTTTATATATTTGCATACACAAATAATTATATTTATCTAATATAAAAATAAATTAATATATTTATTTAAATGTATGTGATTGAATCAAAATTAAAGTTTTATGTATACATTTGAATCACAATAAAAGTTTCATGTGTATAATTACACCTAATTAAAATTCCTATATCAAATTACACATTAAATCAAAGTTGAGATTTATCCTAAATATTTCTGATAAAAAACCAAATCACATTTCAGAAAAAGGAAGACGAATCAGATTTTGACATGTGTATTTTATGGTATTTAGGTTTAATAAACAAAATTTTTAAATAACAAATAAAAATTATATTAATTTTTTTTTTTATCATTTTTCAATCAAACCCCCTCACTCTCTCAACTCTCACCTCCCATCGTCATCACAACCATCATTTACCATTTCCAATCTCCCTCAACCTTAACAGCTCCTTCTCCCACATTCATTCTCATTCAAAACCATCATCTACTAAAAACCTCTCAATTTGGTCTCTCTCTCTCTCTCTCGCCCTCACCACTTTCTGACCCTCTCACAAGCTCCTCATTTATTCCATCATAAAGTACAGACCCACCATTCCCAACATTTTTCACTTCATCTCATCACCATTATCACTTTATTTACTCCTTCAACACCTACAGCAAACCAAAGCCAACCCATACATTTCCAAATACAGCAGAACCAAAAACATTTTAAATGCGTTTAATGAGTTTAGTTTCGATTCTTTTGAGTCAAGCAGATTGGGGTCTTGGTTGGAAGATCCCAACTGGGGAATGGAAATTTAATAATGGACGATTAATAAGCCGAAAATGTGTGTTGATCTGACGGTGAAAGACGGGAAATTTTATTTTAGATCTAGGAAAATCGATGTTGATTTTGATGAAAGATTCAGAAAGAGCATGAAAAAACGAGTTGTGAGATGAGTTTTGGTCTTCGTAGGCCACCGAAGACGGTGGTTGGCATGGCAGTAGGCACGGCGGTATGGTGATTCTGGGTTCTGGTTTGAGAGATTTTGGTTTGATTCTACAGAGAGAAAGGGAGAAGAAGAAATGATAAAAAATATATATTATAAATTAAATAATTTCATTTTTTATAAAAGCATTTATCCTACATAGACTTGGAAAATATGAAACGCGTGGCCAAATCTAATTGGCTTGCCTTTTTTTCTAAACGCCGTATGGCTTTTGAACTAAAGCTATTAATAGAAGTAAAGTAACCAAAATAAATGAGAAAACCCTAAAAACTTTTTTTTTTTCCATGTAGTTTATTTCTTATCTTTTGTTTTGTTCAACGGCAATATAAGCTTCTGAGTTTATAGTCGCTCACAATTTTTTTTTCCCATCAATTCTTTTTTTTTTGTTTTCATTCACTACATATGTTTTCTCTCTTTCCAGTTTGCATGTCGTTCGTTCAAAATTGACCGGCTACTAGTAGTTTTTCTTAGAAAGTAAGTGATTCTTCGTTATCTTCTTAATTTGTTTCTGTTTGGAGAGAATTTTATAATAATAAATGATTTCACTTGTCGATTTGGACCCGTGTTGTCTTAAATTTTATATTTTTTTGTTTGTTTTTCCATTGTTTAATAAGTCTTCAGTTTTTAGAAATTTTTATCTACTCTTGTAGCATGTTTTTTACTCTTACTTATGCATGTAGTCTTAGTTTTGCAAGTGATATGATTTTGTTGTCGTCCTCTCTAGTTTGGTGAATACTCGATTCTTTTATCAATTTTTGCTCACTGCTTTGGACCATTCGGGGCTGATTTTCTTATCGTATTAAGTGCTTACAATCATTTAGATATGTCGTGCTTAAGTTGTGACAAAACTAATTGTCAACATGTCATAACATTCTATTAATGTTGAGGCTAAAGCCTTTATTATGTTTATGGAGCTTATCCTTAACCATCTACGACGAGTGTTTGCTTTTTCGTCTTTTTTTCCTGAAATATATGGTTCTATTCATTGAATGAATTAATGAATTTACCTTAAAAAAAAGTTAAAAAAAATGAAACTACCCATATAAAAAAAAAGTTATAATTTGAGGGCTAAAACGTGAATAAAGCCTTCATAGATACAACAATAGTAAATTGTCAAGTTTACGAAATCAAATTGCCGCAACGTTCCTGCCGACCCTAGAAATTTCTAGCTGTGTAGTAATTATTACATTTTAGTCCAATGTCCTCGAAACAATCAATAAAGTTTGCTTAATTCTTACGAGTCTATGACCAATGGAGCTGACCAATATGTTACTGCTTTCATAAAAAAATTTTAATGTTATTGTTAAAAATCTCAAAACCAATCAATGTTAAAATTTTAATAATATATTAACTAAGTATTTTTGAATAAATTTAGAGGGTAAATTACATGTTAACCTAATTATATTCGAACAATAATGACATCAAACAGATATTGAAGATTATGAGATAATATAATATTATAATATTTCTTTTATTTTCTTGTAAGTTATTTATATGGTGCGAATTTATTTAGTTATTTGTTATTTGTTTGTTGTAGGTGAAAACCGTTTAGTGAGTTTGTTAAAAAAAAGAGTCAAGTTTTAACAATTTTTTAATTATTATTAAAGGTATTTATTAATTTAGTGTAAACATCTTAACTATTGCCATAATTGATGCATGTTGCTTTGCTAATTTATTTTTTCAATTTAATATTATAATTTATTTTCTTATATATTTCAAAAATTGTATATTATTTTTAATAGATTTATTTCTTAATTCAGTGTTTAGTTAAATATTGGTTTTATGTTTGATTTAAATTATTTTATCTAATTACTTACTATTTTTTATTAATTATTTCTTTTTTTTCATTACTTTTAAAATAATATTTTGTTTTCTAAATCATTTTATAAAATTAAACAAATCCCCCATTTAATTAGTAAAAATATTTATTGAGATGGTAAAAAATATTATTTAAAAATTCAAAAATAAACACATAAAATTACGTGTAACGCACATAAAAATATATTTATTTTTAATTTTTAGTTTAATAAAAATACTACATATATATAAATTTCATTAAAACTTGTTATTAATTATTAGTACAATAAATTTTATTACAAGAGGATAAATGAAGCAAAAGTCAAAACCCAGTTCCAAGTGAGATTATTATTAATCCAGTCTACTTACAAATATGTCGTTTAATGTGTTTAAATGGACCGCACGACGCGTAGCTTAGCCGCACGATGATTTGACTTTTCAAAAGTCTTAACTTGATTGGTGGTCAAAACCAAAATTGAATTTGTGGGGTCTTCTCTGGTGGCAGTCACATGATTTAAATTTTTAAAAATGCATCGGACGGCTATTATCAAATAACAGGTCGGTTGTAAATTAAAATTGGTGAATACCAGAATAACTGACAAAAACTTCTTTGATTTCCCAATTTCTTTTTTAGGTAAAGTACTTGTATCAATTTTCATTTTGGCCATTGAAAATAAATTATTGTAATTTGATTATCTAATATTTAGGGCGTTTTCATTTTAGTCCTCAAATGTTAAATTCATAATAGCAGTTAATTGTAAACATCACATTATGTTTGCACTTTCATTTTAGTCACCTAATTTTTAAGTCGTTTTCATTTTAGTCATCCAAAAAACATCATTTTTAAGTATTAATTGGGGTAAAAAAAATTAAAGATTAAAGTGAAAAAACTGTAGAAACTAAAAATAATACACAAAAATTGTCAAATTGTATTTGTTTATCTCATTAACGAAAATTCTAAATTTGGGTTTTTGAAATATAAATTTTTAAATATTAAAATTCAAAATTATAATAGCAAATCAGTTGACTTTCATCAATGGATAAAATTTTTTCAACAATTTATTTAACTTATTTTGATATTATTTTCAAAAATCATTATCTTTAATAGTTGTCTACGAGACCCTAATTTCTTTTCAGTATAACCTTCCACACTATACTAAAAGCAAAGAAGAATCCATGCAATTAATTAGTTTTATCTTCTATTCTAATAAGACCTCCTAAATTTTCATCATTTCTTTACCCAAACAAAGAATAAGCAATTAATTTAATTAATTGCAAGTATTTTTCCTTTACTTTTAGCTTAACATGGAACATTCAAAATTATATAATCAAAAGAAATTTAAGTTTCGTATACAATTATTAAATATGAATTATTCCAGTTGGTTTTGTTAAGGATAATTTAGAAACATAAAATAAAATTTCAAAATTTGAAAGGAGATTAAATCAACTAATTTTAATATTATAGTAACAATTTTTTTGACATTATTAATGGATAAAAAAATTTCAACAATTTATTCAATTTATTTTGATATTTTGAAATTTAAAACTTTAATATTAAAACAAAAAAATTTAAAATTAATTACAACTTAAAATTTTGGCAATGGATAAACAAGTACAATTTAAAAATTTTTTATATTATTTTAGTTTCTATTGCTTTTTTAGTTTAATCCTTAATTTTTTTATCCCAATCAATACTTAAAAAAAATATTTTTTGGGTAATCAAAATGAAAGCGACCTAAAAGTTGGTGACCAAAATGAAAGTCTAAACATGATGTAACGTGTACAATTAATCGCCATTAGAGATTTAACGCTTGAGTGACTAAAATAAAAGTGTCCTAAAAGTTGGGTGACCAAATTGCAAGGATATCATTTTGGGTGACTAAAATGAAAGCGCCCTAAAAGTTGGATGACCAACTAAGTAGTTTACCCTTTATTTTTATATCACGGAGGTTTCTTCTCCTAGTTGTTTGAACTAGATCCTATTTGATTGGACCGGTTGGATCGAAAATCGATCGGGTTATTAATTCAAAAAGAAATATCAGATCAATTGACCTAGGAATCAATACGAACCAGTTGAATTGAGGTAAAAATCCAGTTAAACAAATGATCGAAACGGTTGAAGTGAATTTTTTTAATATATATTTTTTATTTTTATAAAAAATTTAATGATTAATTAGATCGGCCGATCAGATCGATTAGATTGGTGAACAAGTGACCTAACTGATTCGATTGATATAGTTCTGAAAACCTTATCTCTTGGTTTAAGTCATTCGCTTTTAAAGTTTAAGTATGATTTGACGAAGACATTAATATAAATATCACATTAAAATATGCCAAATTCAAATATTGGTTAAAAAATGAGTTTATGTCATCCTATTATATCATATATTGTATAGTTTTACATTATACTTAACATCTTATCAAATCAACTAATTTAATTAGGGAAGTTTGTCACTTGAAACATCTCATCTTGTATGATTATCAAAGTTTATTTTTTAAAAATGTTTTACATGTGAATCTCACTAATCACATCTATACTCAAGACAGCCTATGAAGACAATACTATTCATAGCTCTATGACCTATATTTTGGGATTTCGTTTGAACCTCTAAATATGATATTGTTAGGAGAAATAATTACGAATCTCGAAAAATTTAATTTTCATTAATCATAAAACGAACACGAAAGATACTTGATTATTCCAAAAAAAACAAATCTTTTTCTTCCCAAAACCTAATAAAAAAAAGTTAAAAAACTTTTACCCCATTACATTTTAAAACTTTCTCATAGATCTTTCTCTTACTATCAAACTTAACATCTTTACAAAACTCTTCTCTTTTTCTTCTTATTTGTTTGAAGTGGATTTAAAAGGTTATTATTATTATTTTAATTTTATTTCCTAATAAAATGGTATTCCTCTTCTTATTTGTTTGAAGATATCAAAGTAATCTTGAATTAGAGTGGGTTTAGATGGACGGTGTGTTTACCTGCAGTTAGTGTAAAAATAACGATGGCGGTGAGATTAGATACTATAGCGATACTATAACGTGAGACAAAAAGTAAGCTAAACACACGATACCGCACCGCACCTAATCGCCCATCCAAACCCACCCTTAGACTATTAATAAAATAAAGTCATCGAATATTTAGACAGTAAATTGTTAGACAAAACACGTTAGCGAATAAAATAAATTAATTATAAATAAACACATATGAAATAAAATATAAATAGAATGATTTATAATCAATTTATTAAATACGAAAATCAAATAAAACCATAATAAAAAGTTAAAATAAGGAAGAATCGAGATTTTATAAAATGTTGAGGCCTGTGAAACACAATTTCCTTAAGACAAATTCGGCCACTCCTACGGTACTTGGAGCAACGTTGGTCGAATGTCTCCCAGGATACAATAACAACAGTGATCAAAGTAGTAGCACCTCTACAACGATCAACGAACGAACAATGCCTTTTTCTATCGCCAGAATGCTTGAAAATACGAAGAGGAAAAGGAAGAGTTTTGAGAGCAACAAAATTTCGATAAGAGAAAAAAATATATCAGAGAGTATTTTTCTAGTGTAAAACCCTTTAGAAATCATGGCCTTTTATAGGCATGGAGAATGTTGAAATTTTGAAAAGAAATATCCACAAAATCTGTCATTAAATTAATAAGATAAGTATCATTATATAAGGAGACTATGTCTGTTGAGGAAAATAAATTCATTCCCGACCGGTTCGAACATTTCGCGTCGCCCACGTAGTGCACCCCAACCTTGTCGGGTTTGGACCTACACCCCCCAACATGCACGCGAGGCAAAATCATAAGCTTAGTCATTCAATTACTTTTCACGAGAGTTCACATATATAAACACATCTCACACTTTGGTATTTAACCAATATGGGATCTAAACCTTTACTTCCTCAACAATATTTCCAAGTAGCTTACTTTAAGTATCAATTTCTCATTCATCACTCAACCATTTTGAGCATATGATATACCGTTGTAAAGGTTTCATGGAGTAGAATATGAAACCATAATTTTATGATTCAACTCTCCACCTTTACTTATTGAAAATATGCCTCAAAGTTCCCATAAAAGCCTTAATTACAACAACAAAAAAAAAAACACTTTTTAAATATTTAAGTGGTGTCGTTAATTTTATAACAACTAAATAATTTTATTTTTTAGGTAATTACTATTAAGTGATTATCATCATATATAAGTTAAGTAGGAATTTAAATAGGAAATGTAGAGTTTGATGTCATAAAAAAGAAAAAAACAATAACAAAAACAAGGTCACATGTAGCATAAAATAATTATGTACGAGAGACAGCTTGATATTCTGTTGCATTCGCCGATGCCTGCTGGTCAAGCAAGGCAGCTAACAGTTGCCAATCATTTCTTCTTCTTATAATATATCTGCTATTAATGTAATTTCAAATTTTAAAATATCAGTTTTTATTAAATAATATTTGCTAAATCCATTAAGGGTTTTACTATTTGTAAAAAAATTTGATGTACCGAACATATTATCATATGTGTAATGTCATATCAACTCATATTTTCATATATTACTCACTAAAAATTCAGTTAATGGATTATCAACTACCATTTTGCGTTAAGATTAGAATTTCAAAATTTAAAAAAATATAAAGACTTAGAATGATCCACAGAAAATAGACTAAATCTACAACTATATATATAGTATAAAACTAATAATTGAATTTAACCAAACAGATTTATGTTATAAAAAATATTATATTAATTATATAAGTTAAATAATAATTATATATATTTATATTTATATTAAATCACTAATCAACTCAAAGCTCAAAAAATTTATCCAAATAAATATAACATTTTAAATATTTAATATATTATATTTAAAAAAATTATTAAAGAAAATCAAATAAAAATGAACCGAGTTGGATTCAAATTTATCTTTTTAAAATTAAATCGGACTTCGACAAAAGAATAAATATATTTTTCAAACCCGTAAGCCCGGAGCCCAACTCAGTCCATAAGCAACTCTATCGAGTTTCTTTAACAAATATGCTGAATAGTCATAGTCATAGAGCAGAATTAAGTTAAACGATAGACTTTCATACCCTAATCTGAGAAAGTGCATCAAAAGCTAGAATAGTCTTAAAATGGCGGTCTTTAATCGTAAAAAAGGAAATGAAGAACTAAACATTGCCATAAGGAAGCTGCAAAAGAGACAAGAAAATGGAAACCCATTAAGAAAATGACCCAAAATCTTCTCGTCAGTTAACGCTGTTAGAAATTAGAACAAAGAGGCTCCCCCATCCATGAACAACTTTACAACCATCCTTCTATGCCCTTTAGAATAGAAGACATGCGAAATAGTCAGGCATTGCTATACATTTGTTATCAACAACTAAAAAGCTGAAGGAATCATGGTAATGTGTCTTAGTGGATGTGAAACATCAGTACCCCCAGCATGCTGCACAAACTCAGCCGGGGTGAATGACCTTCCATGGCAGACACATATGATGCTGACCTCCGATTTCGTGTATCTGTATAAAAAACCATTGATAGTTTTACCATTGGGGCCATTACCCGTCGTCGAAACGCAAGGCATGTTTCGAAGGGAAAGGGCGTCGTCGTTAGTAGGAGAATGCGGCTTAGGAGGCTTGCCTGTCTCCCCCTTGGTATCTTTTGATGAAGTGGTGGTGGTGGTGGTGGTGGTGGTAGTTTCATTTGTCAAAACAGGCTTGCTATTACGATCAGATTGGGTTTGGGGTTTGGGTTCTTTCCTAAGATTCAATGAAGTGGGGTCGGTGGCAGTCGATGAAAGCGTGTTTTCGATACCTTTTCTAGATTTATCAATGCTTTGTGCAGAGTCTGTTTGGTGAGAGGTAGCACTTTGTTCAGAC
Organism: Gossypium turneri; assembly: GCA_008044935.1. Lineage (NCBI taxonomy): Eukaryota > Viridiplantae > Streptophyta > Magnoliopsida > Malvales > Malvaceae > Gossypium > Gossypium turneri. The sequence goes on from CP032577.1 coordinate 5,323,586, forward strand.
TGCTGGCGATTTAGATTGCTCGCTACTGAACAATTTATTCGTGGTGTGTGGGTTGCGGTTTCACTGCTGCAACCACCTGAAAATGATAGGAAACCAGAATATATTAGCAAAAAAAAAAAAAAAAAACAGTGTTCATGGTGGAAAGAAGCATTTGATATCAATGTAATTATCATTTAACACCAAAACATCACAAATAATGATTACTTAGGGGATTAATACAACCGGTATTCTATATGTGTTCATCTAGATAACTGGTAGGCACAGCAGCAAATCAAATTAAGTTCATCCATGGCAAGTTTAGTATTGAACATCTTACATTTTTCAGAAACCCTTTTTTGGTTTTAAAAAACCCACCCAACAATCCCTCTCCTTCCCAGTTCCTTGCACATTTTGTGAAACAACAAGATGTTTAGAAACCTCAGAAAACAAAATCTTCACTTTTGGTACAAGAACCCCAATTGTTCAATCATGGTTGTCAATTCAAAAAAAAAAAAGAAGAAAACCCAGAATCGTAGAAAAAAAAGGTAATGCATCCATTTTAAGGAGCTATCTATATCTCATAGAACTAAACCTATATTTTGCATGGTTATTTGCACGATTATTACATGAAAGATGAAAACCTTTAACCACCTGGTAAGAAACGGCAAAGGACATACCTTGATTAGAAGAGCTTTGAAGATCCGAAGCCGTAGAAGAACTATACATGGGAGACCCGTTTGACCCAGTTTTCCTCTTCCTTTCATCCCTGCTACTGTTCTGTTCCGAATAATACCCATTTCCACCATTCACCCTCAAATCCTGAGCCGTCTGAAACGACGGAAACCCGCCATTCACCGCCACTGCCACCGGCTGCACAGCACCCTTCTCATTCCCAGCAACACCGCCCCAACAAGGCACCGCATTTACGCAAGAATAGGCAAACCCATTACCGAGCGGCACAAACTGGAGCGGCGGGTACGGGCATGGGACCCTCACCGGAATAACTGGGCACACCAACGGGCTATTCAGTTCGGCGCTGAAATTAGGATTTCCATTAACAGGGAATTCTTGAACTTTGGTTTTCTTGCATTCCCTTTCTTCCGTCGCATTGGCGCCGTCGTCTTTAATATGGAACTCGCCGTTTCGGTGACACGTTCCTCTCTTTTGCTGCTTGTGTTCTCTCTTCTTCCTCGCTTCTTGTCGCCTTAAAGCTTGAAGCTCACGTTTCGTTTGGGGATCAAAGGCCACGCTTTCTCCGAGATCTGCAACCGTGTTGTTGTTGGGTTTTGATTCGTTCTTGATTGGCTTTAGTTTCTGGGCTTTTCCAAAGCTTCCTCCTATTGATAATCCCAGGTCTAGCTCAATCTCGTCCTCTCTTAACCCCATAATCCCCCAGTTATTTTCCATTTCCAAAAGGTTCAACGAATAAAACTTTAAAAACGCCGTTTCCTGCTAAAACCTCATGCCACAAATGAAGGATTGGAAAATTATATTTAAAAAAGAAAAACAAGGAAAATGGACTCTCTTTGTACGGGTACGTGCTTTTATATGCCGCTTTGGTTTGGATTCAGATTTTCTGGGTAGATAAAAAGGAAGGGAAAAAGAAAGTTAAGGAAGAGGGAAGGCTTGGAAAGCCACGTGGCGTGATGGGAGAAGGAGAAAGGAAGGACTGGTGTTGACACGTAAGAGTGTTTTTGGACATATGTGGCGGGAATGGAAATCCTCTTCCCCTCGAATATCTGCCCGCTTGCTGTCCCTCCACCACATTATGCCACGTTTTCAACGAATTTTCTAATATTTCTTTATTTAATAAGGTTAATTATCTAGAAAAAGAAAATAAATAAAATAATTAGGAGTTAAAGGGGTTTCGGAAAAGGACAGGTGGCATAGGTGCATGAAGAGCTGGTGATGAGTTAGGAACAGCTATGGTGGTCGTTACTTTCTGAACACTCTGCCAGTATACGGACACGTGGGGGTGATCTCTCTGTCCCATGGATCTCGACCGTCCTATTCAAATCTCAATTATTCAGAGAACCTCAAGAAACGGAAAGAAACGTGGCGGCTTCTGGGATGCGAAACGTGTATAATCTGGTGAACTAGGCCCGTGTTGGTTAAGGTGGTCCTGACACGTGTATGGAGCTCGTGGTGTGCACAGCTGGAATATGTATTCAGGGCCAAGTTGCGGTATCGACGTGGTCCGTATGGCGAGAGTAGCGGACACGTGGAGCGAGACGTATGGGTAGAGTGGGACATGTGGCGGGCAACAAAGGGGAAAAGGGGCGGAGGATGAGGTATGCGGCGAAACGTGGGGCTGTTTTGGACCGGGAGTAGACCGAAGTTTGAATTTTAAAGAAGAGACGCATGGAAGCCACGTTGCGGAAGCGGAGACCATCACGAGATTCGTGAGACCGGGAATTACTGAAACAATGGGTGATGATGGTTACCGGGATAAAGCGTTTCTTTACCGGTGATTGATAGGACATTTCGACTGCAATTTATTTTTCAAATTTAATCAATCAATTTGATATTATATTAGATTTTGTTACACGAATATTTTTTATATTAAAAATAAAGTTACAAGACTATTTCCACAAATTATTAATATATAAATTTATTGGTCTATTATTATTATTATTTTATTTGAAGATTTTATAAAATATTAAAAATATTAAAATATATTTATAATAAGGTTCAAGAGTGCAAAAAGTCTTTAATTTTAAAAAAAGCATTTAGGCCCTTGCTTTTTTTTATTCATTTGAGTATTTGAACTTTCAAATTACATCAAAAAGGTCCTCAAACCTTTAAAAAAAAAAGCAATTAAGCTCCCACCTTTTTTTTTACTCAATTGGGTACTTGAACTTTTAAAATGCATAAAATACACCTAAAACTTAAAAAATAATAATTAAGCCCTTGCTTTTATTAAAAATTAAAAAAATTAAAATCAATAAATGCTATAAATATTATTACATTTTAATAAAAATTCAAATATTAAAATTAGGAAAAAAATAGAAAAATAGTAAGAAAATATAAAAACTGTAAAATTTTATAAAAACGTAAGAAAATTATACAAAATGTAAAGAAATATAATTTTCATAAAAAAAATTTATAAAAATTATCGTACCAAAAGAAGCATTTTATAATTTTTCTATAACTTTTATTGATTTTTATTTTTATCATTTTTCGGCACATGTCACGCTGTGTTGCGACATATAATGACTTTAATGAAAAAAGTTAGGGTTCGTTAAATTTTTTTATGATTTTTATAAAATTTTACAATTTTTATTTTTTACGATTTTTATAAAAAAATTCTAATTTTTAATATTTTTTATATTTTTAATTAAAATTTAATAAATTTTCTAAAATTTATTTATTTTTATAATTCTTTTCTAATTTTTAATAAGAGCAGGGGATTGATTACTTTTTTGAAAAATTTTGAGGGTCTTTTTACACCATTAAACTTTGTAATAATTTAATTATTTTTAAAGTAAGGGTAGTTTAATAATTTCTTTAATCGAGTTGGTATTCAATTGAATCAAGAGTTTAAATAATAATATGAATATTAAAATATTAATTAAATTGATGTCATCCATTAATAGAGTTTCACCTCATTTAAAAAATTTATCAAAATATTTTCTTATATACAAATTAGCAAATATTAGTATGAGAGTATTTTCACTTATTTATATTTTTAAGTTTGTCATTTCTTAAAGCAATCATATATATATACACACTAGTTTTCTTAAATAATTAATCACTAATTAGAATAATATGAAATAAAAATGGAAAAACAATCCAAACATAGAAATATGGGTTTTTATCTAAATAATATAAAATAATTAAATAAATACGGAAATGGGATAAATGTAAAATATTTTTTTTTGAATTTTTTTATTTTTGGGTAATTGGTTAAAATAATCACTTTTGTTTATCTCGGATTACATTTTAATCACTTATGTTTGAAATGTTACGTTTTAGTCACTTACATTATCGCGTTGTAACATTTTAGTCATTGAGTCGTTAATTGTAGGGGTGTTCATTCGGTTAACCGACTGGTTAACCGACCCGAAATTGCTATAACCGAATTAACCGACCTTCCAAAATTTTTAACCGTTAACCGAACCGAATTTAAAAAAACAATTAACCGAACCGAAATTTTTTCGGTTAATAAGGTCGGTTAACCGAATTAACCGAAAATTATGTGTTTTTTATTTTTGGTTAAAAATTACCCGAATTACCCGATTAACCGAATTAACAGAATTAACCGAATTACCCGAAAATTACCCGAATTACCCGAAAATTACCCAAAAAGTTCGGTGTTGAGCTTGAGAAAAAATTGGGCCAGGTTTAATTGGACCTAGTTTAGGCCCTACCCTGCAAAATTCGGTTTACCCGATTTTTTCAGTTAACCGACCGATTTCGAACCGATTTAATCGTTAACCGAAAAAATAAAAAAATTAACCGACCCCCGACCTAATTTTTTCGGTTAACCGACCGACTAACCAAACTCAGTCAGTTAATTGAAAAAAAATCGGGTTAACCGAATTATGCACAGCCCTAGTTAATTGTTGTTAACGGTGTAACGGTAAGCTGGCGTGGCACGTTAAATCATCATTTCAAACAAAAATTTTAGGTTAATTTATACAATTGGTCTCCACATTTTTTTCATTTTGAGTAATTTAATTTAATTTTTATTTTATGTTCTTTTAACTTACTCGATTGTAAATACTTAATTTATTTTTTTAGTGTGTTAATGTTTCATATATTTATTATGTTTTGTCATTTATATTAATGCTTTATTCATTTTATAATTCACATGTTTTTATTTATTAATAATTTAATTATTTTTAATTAGTTGGTATATTTTGCATATTTGTATGGATGTGTTTAAGTTCATTAAAATAATCTATTGTTACTAGCTTAGTGTAAAACCTTGTTGTAGTTTACAAAAATTACAAAGAATGGTAGAGAATCTTGAAACAATATTTTATACTATTAAATGTAACCATAAATTAGTTGTATGAGTTTTGTGTATGACTTCAAGTTTTCTATTATCATTTACAATGTATGTTCATGTTTTATTTATTTTATCATTCATACAAAATTTATTTATTGAGATTAAATTTAGTATTAAATTTTATTAAATTAATGGAATATTTATCTACAAGATAAACATTAAATGAAAATATTTAATTTAATTTTAAATTAATAAAATATTATTAAGATAAATATTAAATTAAATTTAAGATTAAATCTATTAAAATTATATTATTTTTGGAATAGTTAATCTGAAATCAAATTCTCTGGTAGAGTCCCAGTAAAAATGTAATTTTTTCACTGCTCAACCACCGAAGAGCCATAGCTACTGACCATTTGTCGGCCACCGGAATGCCGTCGTTGCAACCGCCAACACCCTAAGCTGGTTTGGTTTCTGCCGATTCGGTCCAGGCCAATAATGACACAACCGGTCCGGTCCAATCACTAGTTGGACTAGCGGCCCGATTTCACATACCAAGCCTGATTTGACCAGTTTTTGGGTCTTAGTCTTGGTTTTGGGCTCCTGAGTTAAATTTACAATCTCAGGTCAAATTTTCAAGTTCAATTACCCATTGGGCTAATTGTCTGACTTAAAAATTAATTTTTAAAAATATTATATTAATTTTAATTAATTTGATTTTACTTTATCAAAATTAATTTTCTCAAAAATACTTAGATTTTCCAAATTAATTTTTCAAGAAAATTATTTAATCAAATTCTCTAGTTGAACAATTCTTACGACTGCCTAATTTAATTCCACATCGAATAAATGGATTCAATTAAATTATTTCCAAAACCGTAGAATTTACTTTTAATTCAAATGCAATCTGATCGAGCTTGCTAGCAGAGGGATCAATCAGATATATACAATTAGGTACTAGTAATTGCAATTATGTCCAGAAGCATCGTTCCAATAATTCACAATTACTTAATTATGGAGCTATTCCACAAGAAGTACCATGATTGAAAACTTCTTATTGTATACTCTTTAAGAAAGCAATTCATCCAACTACTTTATCCAATGACCTCGTCATACATATGTTACCTTCATATGATATCCTTAATTCCTTTGAGTTAAATCCATTCACTCAATGCAATCCTATTTTATCTCATTGTCACCATTATGTCTTCTTAATGATTAATATGACCACCGTCAATAAATGATTGTGATAAATTGCTCGTTCGAGGATAAGCAACTCGTGGCCACGTTCCATATTTATCAATCCACATAATGTCAATGAAAGGATATCATTAACTCTTTAATTGATCTATAAATTCCACTGTTGCTAGTAAAGTCATGCTATACACAAGTCATGTACCCAACATATTGGCTATCAACTCGATCATTTTTAGAGCATAGGCCTCCACTTATATCAAAACACATGAGTTACATACGCATGGTCAGTGACTAACACATGATTTAAGTAAATCAAACCATGAATGTCACAAGTGAATTAATTCTTAAACGGATTCAAAATTAATTCATCTTAGGTCAAATCCAATGTATCATTCTACCAATGAATACATCTATCTCTACCCGTGGAGTCAACTGCTCCGATAGCCAAGACTAGACATCTCCTCAATTAGAATTGTAGACGACATAATAATGCTTATTAGTATTTGAATCAAATGCTCACTTTGATTCTTTTACGGAATTATGAACTCGTTTAGATTATCTACTGAAGTAAGTTGTCTTTCTCGCAATGTAAATGTTCTTACAATGCCACTTATCATCAATTTTTACTTAGACAATCAATGAGTTAATATTTGTTTGTCACAATTTCGTTATGCATGCAAAATATGAAAGGCAGAAATACAAAAGACATACTAGTGAAATGTGAAATTTATTTATTCATCGTTCAAATACATAGAAAATAATTACATGTTTACTATAATATGGGCACATCTCCCAATATGAACATGGAATGAAACATGTTATGTGATATGTGATATATATGAATTGATGATGAATTGAAATGAGATTATGATATTTAGTGTGAATTAGTATGTGAATTGGCTATAAAATGAAATTGGATCATTGGTACCCTATTAACTGTTTGGGTAAAGTTGGATATAGTTGGCATGCTATAGGATTTAATTGAGTACAAATTATATTCCAGTTTTACATTGACAAACGTTAGGCGCATATTATTTTGGACATTCCAATGAGTGCTGGGACATATTTTACTTTGGTTATACCGATAAGCGCTTGGCGGAATTTATACACTTCAGACATTCCGATAAGACATTGAGTGCTAGATTAGTGTGTTGGTCGGATGATCTATGTATCCATCCTGAGCCCGAGTCGGATTAAATTAAAGAGATTATAAACACAAACTTGATAAATGAAATTAAATGTGCTTTGATATTAGATAGTATGATATGATTTATGAAATTGTCAAGTGAATTAGTGCATAAGTTGATATACGGATTATACTTTGAATGTTTATGCATAAGTGGCATGTAATAGATGTTTTGGCATGGATCATAGTATATGAATCATGATTTATAAATTGATGATGTCATTAGTTATTAGTATGTTGAATGAAACTTATGTCAAGCTATTTAAATTATATTGTTGACTTGAATCATGAAAATATCACTAAGCTTTATCGCTCAGTATACGATTTGTTTATTTCGTGTGCAGGTATAGGTGAATCTCGAAATCCCGAGAAGTGACTCGGCATCCAATTTGTATAGTCCCTTTTTATTTTGATATATGACATGTATCTAAAGTTTGGAGTCGATTTTGTATCGAAACGGTCAGCTTGAATCCTGAATGAACATTGTAGTTTGAATTTAGTTCATAACAGCTTGTTGATTGGCAAAAGTAGTGCATTGCACGATAATAGAAACTAGTATCATCTATATTATATATTACAACCGATTTCATTCCCATGCACGAATTTATTATATTTAATAATTAAAATATATATTAAATAATTATTAATTTCATAATAATAAGGAAAAGATTAAATAAGTATGATATTTTTTTCTTTTTTCACACACACATATATAAGTAAATAAACGTAATTTTGGGATTAATTGTTTTCAACTTTTTTTAATAACTTTCCTAATTTAATTTTATATTAATACGAAAAAAAACTTTCAATTCCATATATAAATATTCATCTTTCATTTATATAATTGTAATTTTTAGAGCATTATTTTTTTAATAAATGGCTTCTAGGTGATGGTCCCTATACAATCCAGCGACCTCGGATTAGTAATTTGCATTGGGTCAGCGATCTAATTTGTGAGGAAACCAAGCAATGGAACGAGGCTTTAATTTGTACCTCTTTTTCTCAATATTTTGAGGCTGATCGAATCCTTTGCATTCATGTGGTGATGCATCCTCAAGAGGATAAGTTAATTTGGGGCGGCGAGCATACTGGACTTTATTTGGTACGAAGCAGACACAAACAATTACTTAATGGGGCTCTATAGGCTACTACCACTTCTTGTTTTGGTCATTATACAAATTATATTGCAGATTACAGTTCCAGCAAAGATCAAGATACATCTATGGAAATTCATCACAACTTTGCCTACTAAAACATAATCTATGTATCCAAAGTATTCGATCCAATCTTATGTGCCCGCAATGCAATTTAGAAGTGGAGGACTCGAAACATGTTTTCAGGGATTGTAGTGTGGCAAAGGCGATATGGGAGCAGCTCGATTATGTCCCTATGTTAAGGTGAACGTTGTTGGTGGATTTGATTTGGGCAATAGAATGTCGGGTTCTAGCATTCTAGTGCGAAGCAATGACAAATATGTACTTAGGGCTTGGTCTCATGTGAGTAGGAACATTCCAGCCCCTTTTGCTACAGAAGGACTTGCCTGCCTTGAAGCTGTACTTTTCCCCAATGATATGGTTTTTCAACATGTGGTTGTTGAAGGTGATTCCCAATCCATCATTTCAAAGCTTGGGAAGACGAAGTTGGATGAATCGAAGGTTAGTGCCTACATATAGGATATAAAGCATTTACTAGGTCATTTTGAAAGTAGTCGATTTGAATTCATTCCGAGATTGGGGATTAGAGTTGCGCACACTCTAGCTAAAGAAAGTTTTGGACAATGAGGCAGTAGCTTTTGGGTTGAGGAAGCTCAGTCGTCTATGGCGGCAATTCTAGATCAGGACAGGTGGTGCCTTACCCTGCAACATAGGAATCAGGGCACTAAAATTTCAAAGAGGAATAAGTGGAGTTCGTGTTTTCTTTTGCAAGCTTTCTTTTCCTAATAGCAAAAACTACTTGTCTGGCCGATCCAACACCTACCATAAAAGCCACTAATCCTCATCACTGTCCATCCCTACTTCCATCTTTATCACTCCTCACTCTGCCACCCTCACACCATAGAAGTGTAAGGTAGTATAAACACTTGAGGTAAACAATTTTGGCTAAAATAAGCAAAGGGTCCCATACCACCGCACCATACAGCATCACGCTTTCAAATTCCCACAAACTCACCCCCAAAGCTTTAATTAACAAACAAGTTTACAATAACATTGTCTGCCTAGCTGAAGCTTTTCAGAAATAACCCAGTTTCTAAAATTTGAAATTTTAAATTGAGTCTCAGTGAACTTGGAGATAGTAAATCAGTGAGTCCACTTTTTTTCGAGACGGAATCTGAGAACAAGCACAGGTGGCGGTGGAGTAAACAGCGATAAAAAAGGGGAGAAAATGGATATAATTATGTAGCTAAATGATGTTAAGCTTTTTTTATATTGATTTATTTCATTTCAGCAACCAACAATACTGTGTCTCAATATATATGTAAACTATCATCAAAATCACTTCCATAGAATACCAGAAAATTTGAACTACAGAAGTACGTTATGGCTGTAAACTTTAAAACAGATGGACTGAAACTATGTATCTAATCAGATTGTCTTTGTCTAACATAATTTCAATACATCTAAACTGGAATTCTAATTATCAGTTGGCCCTGCATGAAACTGCAAATGAAAAAAAAAAATCAATACATACATACATACATACATACATACAGAGAGAGAGAGAGAGAGAGAATGAAGATCTAAAATCATAAGTTTGAGTAAGAGGGAGAGGGAGAGGGAGAAAAATGGGATATTACCTCTTAATATAATAGTAACAGAAGTCAACCAAGATGAATGTTTGAACAATTTCTGCAAGTATAGCCATGGGAAACCAAAGGTAACCATATCCACCAAGAACAGATACCTCCCTCCTGTCTCATACACCTTTCATTCAATATAATATAGCAACAGTTAACAATAATTTTTAATCATTATTAACAATTTAATTCTTTTAATTATATAAAAATAAAATTCCTTATTTTTTAAAAATTTTGGATTTTTAATTATTTTTCAGTTAAATTGTGGTGTTTAATTTGACTCGTGACACAAACTCAATTAGGGACTTAAATATAATACTATAAATTTTATCATATGCGTGTATGCATGTGAAAACTAGGGATCTAGATCAAAGGATACGTTTAAAAATAACATATAATGAAATCATAATAAATATGTAATAAATAATGAAACTTAAGGTTGATAATAATAATAACATATCTGCAACATGTACAAAATTAAAATAAAAAAATTAGTTTAATTGCGAGCAAAAGGAAGTAACACTAATTCAATCAATGACATGATCAATATATACAAACAATGTGGTGAAACAATTTGTGTAATAAATTTGAAACGTATAAAAATATCAAAATAAAGTTTTGGTTAAAAAAGTAAAGAAATGATTTTATGGATTTTGGAAGCATGGGTTTGAATTACGGGTGAGCAAAACTCCATTCGACTTGCAAAAATTGAAAAAAAAAATTAAATTTCGAGTTAAACGAATCGAGTTATTTAGTTTTTTCGAGTAAACTTGAATAAGTAATTCGAGTTTTGAGTTCAAGTCAAGTTGAACTTTACAATTCAAATAACTCGAATAATTCGAGAAACTCAAATAACAAATTGGTGTAAATACCTACTCAATTTTGAAAAATGAGAAAATTGGTCTCTCAACCAAAATTTAAAAAATTAAAAAATCAAAATAATTTTTACAAATCCAAATATTTATAAAATTCCAAAATTTATAATTTCTAAAAAATATATAAAAATTAAAAAATAAAAATTCTAAAAGAAATTCTTTAGAATATATAAAAAATTTTAAAAAATATAAAATAGTAATTTCAAAGAGTAAATTAATTATTCAAGTTTATTATACTAAAATATCTTATTTTTCTCTTATTTTGCTTTGAGAGAGTTTTCGAATATATATGGTTTCAAATTTATATGCTCTAAAATAGAATTAGTTATATGGTGACCAGATTTTAATTTGACAAGTTTAATTTTTTAATTTAACTCAAACAATTTAACTCGAATTTCATTTCACTCAACCTGATTCAAAAAAAAATCAAATCGAGTTAAGATGATAGAATGAGACTAGGATGATAGAATGAGACTCATCAACTTAATTAACTTGAATTTTTTTGACTCGATTCGATTAAACGCTCACTCCTAACCTTTGAATCTTATCATTTGCAACTTTATTTTTGTTTTTTTAATAAAGAAAAGATAAAAATACCATCATAATAATATAACTTAATTAAATTATGTAAAGTTATTTTAATAATTTCATTGACTAAGTGAGAGTCGACTCGTGACACCAACACAATCATACACTTAAATAATAGTATAGATTATATAGAAGTACATATATAATCTATAAAAAAAAATTTACCCAAACATAATGAGACATTATGGATTCCAAAGTCTCAATTTTACCATTTCAACATGCTCATACGAGTGGTTGAATTGGTTAGGCCACCAATTTTCAGTCCAATCAATTTGTCTGATTAAATCGAATATATTACTAAAAAAATAAAGAGAAAACTAACTTAAACAATTTTTTAGTCTAGTTCGTAGGTTAACAGATCCAACCCCTTATTTTAGACCAGTATCCTAATCGTTTCTCGATCCAACAAGTCCTACCAACCAATATGATTTCAATCAATATCTTATTTATTTTTAAATAAATTTTTTCACACACGTCAAACAGTGTGCCATATTTTATATTTGTACACATTCAGACGAAGCAAAACACTTAGGTAAATTGGATAATCCATTTGTTAAATTTACCTATTATATATACAGATCCAGCATAGATTATGTAGGGAGTAAAAAATGAACCTGGATAATCCAATGAGCGCAGGCTAGGAATCTGGCCATACCAAGTGCAAATACATAATGGGCTGTAATGGTTCAATCATCTGAAAAAATTAAATAAAACATCAGTAAAATAATTATCTCAGATATATATATATACACATAGACTGTCAAAACTCAAAAGTGAAACCTTTGCATTCTGCATCATACGAAGCTGTGGCATCACTGAAACTGCTTCCAAATAAACACAGAAGGCCCAAAGAACATGACTGAAGTATATATGTGCAGTACGTGGGTTGATTAACATAGCAAGTATAGCACAAGGCACCACCTGAAAATTACATATACATATCTTATGTATAAAACAGTGTATGTATTAATGGGTTACATATATATATATATGTAATATTATTGCATTTACCATATAATAGATGGGAAAGTTATCAAGCTCCTTGATGTAGGTGGACTTCAACTTGAATCGAATCATAAATATAACCCATGCAGTAAAAAGGAAGGTGGCGAAATCTAGCAATGTATGAATGTCACCTTCCAAATTGAAGCTGCACACTACTCTTACTGCTAAATATATTGCTGTGAGCTCTTGAGACTTGAGCGAAAGCCCTTAAGAATTAAAACACAAACTGATCTAGTCATTATATATTGAAAATCATATCATTTATATATATAATGAATGTATGTATGTATTACCAGAACATGTCTTCTTGGTAGTAAGCTTGTAAATCAAAACCAGAATCCCAGCGGCATGGATGGACTCAGAGGCAACAAAAAAGTGATTGTGATATTTCGCCGTAAGCTTCAATGCCACTAAAGAAAACAGCATCGCCATGACTGCAAGTAAGATCTTCATCTTCTTCGATTGCTTCCTTATCCATTCAAACACCTTTTTCACTGCAGAATTTGAATCTCTCTTGCTCCCCATTTTTTATACAGGGATTTTGAAAAAGAAAAGAAAAGAAAGGTTTAAAAGAGAGGAGTTTTGTTAGGCTTGAGACAGAGACAGAGACAGAGACAGAGGGAAAGAGAGAAGAGATGGTGGGTTTGGGGAAGACACGAAGAGCGCATGCAGTAGGTAAAGACTGGAGATTTTTATATGTGGCAATAGCATTTAATATGTTACCATTTAAAACCTATGAAAATTCACTTTATACCGAAATTGGTGCTTCCCTATTTTGGCTGCTGCTGATTTGGTACATTATTTTTTTAAATTCACTTTGTGAATTTGAGTTAGATATTTTGCTATTTATGTGTGGTTTTCTATTTGTCAACAAATTAACGCTCCGTTTATTTGTCAGTAAAATAATTTTTAAAAATAATTTTTTTTTAGTGTTTGGATAAATTTGTGTAAAATATTTTCTATTGTTTGATAGATTTCATGAAAATATTTCATGAAAATATTTCATAAAAATAGTTTTAAATGAAACAAACATACATTTGAGAATTTATTATCTTTTTATTGTTTAATTGAGTTTATTTTATATCTATTAATAAATTTATATTTTACATTGTTTTTACATATATTGCAATGATTTATTTATAAATAAATCAAATTAAATATATAATAATACTCAATTATTAAGCTAAAATATTAACCGTCATAAATTGAAAACAACCAAAGCAGATAAATTGTTCTTAATTGTGTTATAAAAAAAAAGATTGAATAATTAAAAATTAGCTTCCAACCCACAATTAATACTAGAAACTAATAATATTATCCAAGTGCATAGTTAGTAGTACACCACATGATAACAACAACATTGTCCAAGTGCATAACTAATATTGCACCACATTAAGGTATCAATATCTTCAACGAGAAAATTTTTGAAGCCAAAATTTTCTATGCTACTTACTTTTAACTAAAAAAGCTTTGGCCTTGGATTCATGACCCATAAGATAATCAGACACACTACAAAGGAAGTCGTCATCAAATCCTTCTACCTCCATCGACATCACTTCTTTGTTAAGATGTGGTGTCTTATCCGCAGTAAATTGTTCCAAAGCATTAGCAATTTTACCAACTTGTTCACCCACAAATTTAATTTGTTCATCAACGACACTTTATTAAGCAATTTTTCTTTTATGCTTAGATGTGCCAGATGAAGATACTTTTATTCTTACCTCCTCAATCTCCTCATTGTCGCGGTCTATAGGCACTGAATCTTGGTTACCATCATCCAAGTCTAAGTCAGCAAATGTTCTGGCAAAACTCCCCGTTGCTATATCTTTGCCAACAACCAAAGTCATTTCATCATAATGATCAATGCTTTTATTTAAAAATGGTTTATACTTCTTGTGTGCCTGTTAGATATTATACACAATTAGAATAACAAGTAAAAAACAATTGAAATATACTTAACATATATATATATATATATATTACCATCACTACTGCATCATATGTCGCTTTATCACATGTGATCATTTTCATGTTATCATCCCATCCAAAACCACTTTTAGCCCGAATTGTGCATATAATTTGCCACTAGTTTTTTACAGTCCTCAAATGATTTTCCACATGCTTCGCATTGCATTGAACTTGAAATCTTTCAGAAATAGCTACGACAACCCGATTAATAGAAACTTCTTTGAAAGTGTTAGAAGGCGTATTTCCTTTCTAGGCCTCCTCTGCTAGAATTTCGAGAAAAAAATGTTTCATCGATTTTGTCCACCTGAATTGCTTAGATGTCCCTTCTTTGTTGCCCTTACCCATTCTACATTAATAATTGTCATTGCTAATCATTTCAATATCCAGCAAGCTTAAAACATAATAAATTCAATATCCAACAAATTTAAAACATAATAATTTCAAAATCCAACAAACTAATTGCAATATCAATATCCTACCAACATTAAAAAATAACAATTTCAATACTAAAACATACATAACATAGAAACAATAACCCTAAGCCCTAAACCTACTTAATATTTCTAGCCATATAATCAGTCCACATAGTTTGTGCAATTTCCTCTCTCTTAGCAAACCATTCTCTTTCTTCTCGCTTTGTACGAGTTGGTATTATCAAATCAGACTCAAGCTTCTCGTATAATCCTTGATTAAGTAAATCACTAGGATCAACTCCATTATATGATTATGAATAATACAACAAGCCAAAATTATATCTACTTGAGTTTGAAAATTCCAAAATGGTTCAATATCTAACACACAAAACTGTTTCTTCAAAATCCCAAAAGCACGTTCAATAGTGATTCGCAATAATGAATGACAAAGATTAAAGAGTTCCTTTGCATTTTCTGGCCCATGAGCACTAAAATCTCTTAAATGATATTAGACACCACGACATGGGGTAATATATCCATTTCAGATGCCATATCCAGCATCAGTAAGATAATATTTACCTACAATTTTACAAAATATAATTATTATTAATAAATTATGAGCTTACTTGAACTATTTGGCATTTAATGTTAATTCTTACCTTTCGGAATTCTTAATCCTCTTGGGTGTGAAAGTGCATCACTTGAAATACGAGAATCATTTGCACTACCTTCCCAACTAGCTAGAACATAGGAAAATTTCAAATCAAATATAACGACAACCAATACATTTTGTGTCGTCCCCCTTTTACGGCTACAAAATCTTCCTTGAGTGCTAAGTGGAATGGATGCACGAACATGAGTTCCATCTAATGCTCCAATACAATCTTTAAAATAAGGATAAAACCTTGG
This sequence comes from Gossypium turneri, assembly GCA_008044935.1. Lineage (NCBI taxonomy): Eukaryota > Viridiplantae > Streptophyta > Magnoliopsida > Malvales > Malvaceae > Gossypium > Gossypium turneri. The sequence goes on from CP032577.1 coordinate 5,339,454, forward strand.
AATGTTTCTGATTTCACTAGGAGTTGACTCATCAAGTAATCTAATAACTAGTTTATACAATTTCAAAAAAGCTATCAATACAACCCTAAAGTAATGATAAATTGTCTCAATTGATTTATAATATCTAGACCTAATCACTCGAAACCTTACATTATGACCATTATATGTGAGACCAACAGTCGACCAACAGAGATAATGAGACAAAGATTCGGAGGTTAGACCAATGAACAGAGATAAGGAGGAGAGGCGGAGGTTGATGGGCAGAGAGGAAGTGAGAACGGATTGTTGTGATAAGGGTGAAGAGAATGGAAAATATCTTACAAGAATAGGATCGGTAAGACATTTTCCATAAAAACATTTGTTCTTACCCGTGTTTTGGAAAATGTTTTCCTAATTTCAGCAAACAAACACCGTAAAATAAGGAAAATATTTTCCAAAAAATGTTTTACTGGCAAAAAAACGGAGCCTAAGTTTTACTATTGTTTTATAACAATCTCATTATAGATTTTGAACGTATATATTGTTTTTGACATAATGTCTAGAACCCTCCAATAAGACTATTGGAATTGGCTCTGTATTAATGAAATCTCATCATCCGTATATAACGAATTGTTATGGTATATTCATATCATAACATATGAACAGTAAGAACTAGTATTCTTATCGAGACTCGAACTCATAGAGAAGAAAATAGATTTATGGATGGAATCAAATATGTAGTAGTTGGTTGTTAGTGAAAAATCAGTATACTTCTAATGTTGAATTAAGATAAACTAGGACAGAAATAAAGTATTGGGTCGAACTCTTCTTTGGTGTCAAGGTAATTACTATGAATAGTCATCGACTCCCCAAAAAGGGTAGAATAATGGGACCTATTATGGGATATATAATGCATTACCTTTTTCTAACCTATAAATAAGAGGATAATACATTTCAGAACACTCAAATCCACGTCCTTCTGTATTGACAATAATAACTATACTAATCGAGCTGAGACTCAACCCGCTAATGTTTTCTTTTTAAATTAATCAAATCATTTTATCACTTCAATCATGGTTTTTTTAAGTGTGTTTTTTTTTCATTTTTACTATCTCTGTAGTTGTGTTTTTATAGGAAAACCTTTGGTTAAAATGAGACATCATCATTATCAGAAAAATTGTACAGGATTCAAATGAAATTAAATAGAGTTTAGAATTTCCCCTATAAAAGGAGATGGAGGAAGTCTAAGAAGGGCATGAAAGTTAGTTTTGAAATTTTTCTCGAAGTTACTTCTCATCCACCATCCTCCCCTATTTTGTAAAACCTTTCTTTTACTACTAGTTTCATTTTGTAAATTTGTATTACAATCTATTATCTCTTTAAACTCCCTATAACTGGTATCAGAGCCCTAATGTAATATTTTCTGGAGAAACAATATTGTAGTATTCATTGTAAGTTCTTATACTTTATTTTCAGTTCTGTTTATTTCATATTGGTTTATCTTAAAACCCATTTATATGTTATTCTATCTTGCTATAACTGTTTATGTCTGCGTCAGACTATTGGCGTTTAAAAGTAAGAAAATATAAAGATAATGGACGGTTTTAGGTACCTAAAATAAATTTCATAGAAGAAACTGATTGTCTATATAAGGATAAAATTCGCAATCATGCTATGCATATTGAGTCTAAAATTGAAAAGAATATTTCATCACTTAGTAAAAGCTTTAATAGTTTAATAAATATTACTTCTAAAAACATAAGGCCTATTTGTATTATTCAATTATCATTATATGTTGAAGTATGACACTACAGACATTAGTAGTCCTAATAATTCTGATAATTCTATAAACTTAGAAGATATAAATGTTACAAGTTACAAATCTGATGAAGAAAATACTTCAACAGATGAAGAGGAAAATATAAAAATATCAGAACTAATGGATACTGTTCAAACAAATCAAGATCCTCATAGAAAAAGAAAACTAAAGTTAGATCTTCTAAAAGATGATTATTTAAGATCCTTTAATAAAATCTGAAAATTTAGGAGAATTTAGGATAATCATCTACTCAACCTATCGCACATAGGATAGATGATCTAAATAAAAGAAATGTTGCTTAAGGAGGAATATATTTAGATCTAACTAATATTCCTATAGCAGACTATGATTGGGCACAGTCAATGACTATAGTTGTTAACAACATGTGGCCAAAAGAAAAAATTTTAAATTATTTTGTTGGAACATTTCAAGGAGATGTTCTACAATTCCTAAGAAGATGGGAAGAATCAGAAAAATGAAAAGAACAAAAAGGGCAGTTAATCAACCAGATTCAAACTTCCAAAGATCTATTAAAAGGGTTAACTTATATTCTAAAAACAGAATTTTGTGGCTATACTGATAAAAAAGATCAAGATAGTCTGTCTAGTTATGTATTGTCAAAAATTAAATTATGTGATATTAGATATTTAGAAGAATTTTCTAAAAAATTTCTTCATGAATATCAAAAACTAAAAAATGAAAATATAAATTTTTAGAGAAAAAAAACAATATTTCCATAAATTACCACCACCATGAGATGAGATTTGTATAAAAAAATACGATTCTTATTTAGAAAAACACAGTAAAATATCTAGAGTGGATTCAGAAACTATAGATTCTATAGGAAATAGAATTAATTTTGTAAAAGAAATAATAACTAGTTATTGCTTACAAAGTAAAGGTTCTAAACAAGTTAAGCATAAACTAAGTAATAAGCGTTGTACAAAAATTCTAGAAAATGAATGGGAATTTGGATGTAAATCAGTACGTCCAAATACTTATAAAAAACATACAAAGAAAATAGAAGATATAAGCTAGTTAGATAGAAACCAAGAAATAAGAAAAATTATGGTTATAATTAAAAAAAAGATTCATTAGAAGAAAAACTTCTAAAAATCCTAAAAAAACAAAATGTAAATGTTTCATATGTGACGAAGAAGGTCATATAGCACCAAATTGTCCTAATAAGGGAAAAAGTGCAAGAAAATGATTAAAACACTTGAAGAACAAGATTTAAAAATATGTTTAGAAGAGGAAGTAAATATTGAGGAAATATTATACGAATTAATATCAAAAACAGATTCTGATACGGATGATGAAGAATATATATTTATGTTTAATATAGGACGCAGTTCTAATAATCAATTAGAAGAAATTCCTATGAATAAACGACAAGATATAAAATTAGGCAATATAATCGGAGAAGAAAAATACTTTTCTGATGAAATGATAGAAAAGATTAATAAAAATCATATTTCTAAAGAAGAAATTTATAAAATATCTAAATATAAAATCTGGTGTCAAAGACATATAGAAAAATAAGTGGTAATACAGTTGCCAAAAACACTAGAGCCGGATTAACAGAAATCCCACTATTTACTAAAGACAAAATTAAGAGGATTAAAAAGAAATATTCCTAAGTTAGATATATACATTTAGGAATTATAATGATAACTATAATAGCACTGTTTAGAAAAGGATATGATATACCAATAATAGCGGTATTATTAGACAAAAAATTTGAAAATCCAATAAAAGTATTCATTGGAGGAATTCAATCAAATTTGCATGGAGAAGTAATAGGATTTAAAGTTAAACCAAATTACTTTATATCTATTACAGATCCTTTAATAAAAGAATGTTTATGTCTTAGAATTCAGACAAAAAATTATGAAATCAATGATTTAGCGAAAGAGTTAGCAATCAGTTGGACTTCTATTAATGAATATACTAATACAGTAGAAGTAGAAATCAAAGAAATTAGTAATAAAATTATTAAACTCTTTGAACCTAATAAAATCACTATTGAAATACAACCAAAATTATTACATTTAATAGATCTATCAATATCAAGAGATTGGATGATAGAAAGTACAAATAGTGCAAGTACTTCTAAACCAGTAAGTACAATAGAATATGTATCGTCTGGTAATAAATTATATTTTAAAAATACAAAAATAATAAATACAAATAATAATTTGGTTTTACCCTCAAATACTCAAATAGAGATAGATGGGGAAAATCCAAGTAGAAGTTCTATATCTTCAACACCAATAGGAATGAAAACAGTTCATATTCATATTTTTCCCACTGAACCAAGTGGAAATTCTGTATATTCTAGAAACACTAAAAAGGAAGAAATACAAACTTCAATAATACTTCAACAAATGAAATTTGGAACAAGTGATGTGATTACATTTTCGAATTTCCAATCCAGGAAATATAACACATTTATTGAAATTATATTTCAATTTAGAGAATATAAAACATAATCTTTACATGCTTTACTAGATACTGGAACTACACTAGTGGTTGCAAAAAAATGTGATTCCTTTAGAAAAATGGGAACCTATGAAGCGTCTAATAAGAGCTATAGGAATAGATGGTAACAAAATTATAATTCAATATAAAGCTAGAAACGTACCAATTTACATAAATAATGTAGGATTTGTAATACCTAAAATATTATGTTTTCCATAAATGCATGGAGATATATTATTAGGTAATAATTTTATATATCAACATTTGTCATTTTCTATTGATAGAAATTTAATTATTTTATCTATAGAAAAAACTTCTACAGGAATACCATTAGTAGAATCATACATTTGTATGTGATAAAAAATTTTCACCACTAAGAAAAGAACAAATTAAACAACATGAAACAAGTCATTGGTTGTTTAAAATATTAGATAATAATTTTAGTGAAGAACCATTAAAATTATGGCAAAATAGCCCTAAATATTGTGATATTAAATTAGAAAATCCCAATAAAATTATTAGAGTTAAATCTATGGTCTGTACTAAACAAGATATAGATGAATTTGACATACAAATTAAGAAATTATTAGAAAGAGGATTAATAGAAAAAACTAATAATTCACATTCTAGTTCAGAGTCTTTATGGTTAGAAATCATGCCGAAATAAAAAGAGAAAAAACTAGAATGGTCTTTAATTATAAAATATTAAATCAAAATATTATTTTTTATGATTATTTTATTCCAAGAAAGGATGTTTTAATTAATCAGGTTAAATAAGCGAAATATTTTAGTAAAATTGACTGTAAATCGGGATTCTGGTAAATCATGCTAACAAAAGAGTCAAAACCTTTGACAACCTTTAGTGCACCTAATGGACATTATCAATGGAAAGTAATGTCATTTGGATTATGTAATGCACCACAAATCTTTCAAAGATGGATGGATTCTATATTTAATAAAATTTGTATAGTTTATATAGATGATATTTTGATATTTTTAGATACATAAGAATCACATAGAAAACATTAAAATATCATGTCTCAAGAATTCATAAAACATGGAACCATACTAAGTCCTAAGAAAATAGAGCTAGAAAAAATAGAAGTAAAATTTTTAGGATTAAAATTATCTACAGATTTTCTTAAACTACAAGATCATATTATAGTAAAATAAAAGAATTTCCTGGAAAAATTAAAAATAAAAAGCAGCTTCAACAATTTCTAGGAATTATAAATTATGGAAGAAATTTATTTCTTAACTTATCTGAAAAAATGGATATGTTATATGAAAAATTAAAAAAAGGATAAACCCTTTATCTGGCTTAAAACAAACTCGAAAATTATAAAAAAAATTTAAAATCTGGAATCAATCAAATTCCAAAAGTTTATTTACCTAAAAAATTTGATAAATTAATTTTAGAAACAGATGTCTCATAAAATTATTGGGGTTGTATTTTAAAAGCCAGAACAATAAATAACGAATAATTAATATGTGGATATAGTTCGGGAAAATTTAAACCGAATGAAATTATTTATGTCGTATATGAAAAAAAATTATTAGCTATAAAGAAATGAATAAAAAATTCTTATATATTTAGCACCTGAAAAATTTATCATAAAAACTGATAATCAGACAGTTAAACATTTTCTTACTAATAAAAGTTTGGAAACTGTACCTAAGAGAATTAGATAGTATAATGAATTATGTTGTAACGCCCCAAAATTTTTATTTTTGTTATTGTGAAAATGTGACACAATTGTGTATCGGCATTTGTGGTTAAGTGCTCTGGGTGAGTCTAGAAGGTCTTAAATTCAAGCCTTGACTTTGGCAAATTCTAGTATTTTTCTGACTTAACCCCTATTTCTGGCTAGTAGGCTTTTAATTAAAGTTTGTAAATACTTACTAGGATGGGCTTGCTGGTCTGGTAGTTAAGGGGAGTATTGGTTCGTAGAGGGTCAGGAGTTTGAATCCCTGCGTGAGTGTAAGGACAAATATATTTTTATTTGCTTGTCAGTTGGAGAGTTTGAGTTGTATTGGAAATCTGAGTAGTGTGAGTTTGGTAGAGAGAATTTAATGGAGTGAATTTTTGGGTTATCAGATTTTCTGAGCATTATCGTTTCCTTTTTGTAAAATTTTGATTTTCCCAAAACTCCCCACCTTTCTGACGCCATCTCTTCTCCCTTTCTTCTTCACCTTTTGTTTTTTTGTTGTCAAACCCTAATTTTTTTTCTTTCCATTATTCTTTTTGTTTCCGTCTCTTTTGTTGGCTACCACACTTTCGTTCCGTTGGGTCAATTTTCGTCGCATGTTCTGGTAAGTAGAGTTTTTGCTCTCTTTAACTTATGATTTTTTCCAACTTTGATTCGGGGGTTTGTGACGTTTGATAGCAGCATCTCGCATGGATTAAGGGTCTCATCATGCTGTTGCGTAACCAACTATTTCGAGGTGCTGGGGTAAGCTTTTCATCGTTTAAGGGATGCGTTTCTCGTTTCGGATTTAGTTTTAGTTTGATCGATTAAATGATAAATTGTGTGAAATTGGTCAATTATAGGTTCTGGAGTGCTCGGGGATCGTTGTAGCATTAATCGATACTAGGTGTGTACCCGAAACACAAAAATAAGGGATTCGACGAAAAGCCGATATTACTTGCTATTTAGACAGCAGCAGTAGGCTAATTTTTAAAAAAATACCATAAATTGTGGGAATCGAGTTAGAGGGTGAAAAAAATAGGATTAAATATATTTGAGTCTAGTTTCTCATAGAAGAAACGAAGTAAGCAAAAGAATTTCATATTATGAGATAATGGAATTTCAGTGAGATAGAGTTAGAATTATTTCGAAATCCCCTATCCTGACTTCCGAAAATTATTAAAAATTGTATAAAAAATTATGGGTTATTTTTTATATGTTTAAAATCTTGAATGAGTTTATTTTCAAGATATACAAACGGGAACATCGTCCAAAATCTTTACGAGAAGATAATTAATTTTAAGTGCAGAAAGGTCGAAACTGCTAGACAGCAAAGTAGGGGAAACTTTAAAGAATAAATTGTACATACTGGCTAAACCAAAAATTCTAAAATTTTATGGTAAGAAGATATGTGAGTCTAGTTTTAGGGAAAATTTGCGGATCTTAATTCGGAATTCTGTAGCTTAAGATACAAATAATTTAGTAACAGTGACTCAAATAGACAGCTTTGAAGGATTATATAAGTAAATAGTGGAAACACATATGAATAGTTATCTAGCATGGGTTACACTAAAATAGATCGAGAGGCCAATACCAATTTGGGCCATGTAGGCCACACTTAGGTTAGTGTATACTGATACTATAGTAAAACCGATAAATAATAGTAGACACTGCGTCATAGGAAAACAAACTTTGAACTACTGAAACTTTTTCCATAAAACATCTGCTAATAACTATTGAACTGTAAATTAATTCATAAAACTTTTAATACAGATAAGCGTGACTAGACGATGAGCGCACCAGGTACTAGAAGACGGGGTACTAGAGGCTGAGGTAGAGGCCGTAGAGGGGCTCGAGCTGAGTTCTCTTCACTGGGTAGTATACCAAATCTAGACACTAGCAAGACGCCGGTGTCGCCTGCCACTGAGACTGGGTCACAAGACCAAGCGGCTGGGGACGACGTACTGTCTCAAGCCATGTTAAGGATTTTAGGGAGGGTTGCTCGGCCCAACACTGGAGCTAGAGGCCGCGGGTCAGTTATGGAACGACTCCAGTCTAACGGAGCTGAGATTTTCAGTGGTATTGCTGGAGTTGCCCCTAATGTGGCAGAATACTGGATAGAGGCCACAGAGAGAATTATGGACGACCTGGACTACACCCATAAGCAAAAATTAAAGGGTGTTGTATCGCTGCTACGTGATAGGGCGTATCAGTGGTGGCTCACTATTAAGGAGGGCACTCAGCCCGATCGACTAACTTGGGAATTCTTTAAGATCGCTTTCCAGGAGAAATATGTGGGGGCTAGTTATGTGAATGCCCGTAGGAGGGAGTTCTTAAATCTGATTCGGGGAAATAGATCAGTGGCCGAGTATGAGGCCGAGTTTTTACGACTGAGCAGCTATGCGTGTGGTATGGTAGTGACTGAGTACGAGCGACGTGTTAGCTTTGAGGATGGCCTTAGGGATAATCTGAGGGTTCTGATAGCTCCACAGAACGAGTGAGATTTTGCTACTTTGGTTGATAAGGTGAAGATCGCCGAGAAAGTGAAGCACACTGAGCGCCAGAACCGTGACAGAAAGAGAGGTAGGAATAAGAGGGATTCGGAGCCCTCGAGTTTCATTCTGAAGCTTAAGAAAAGGGCCAGAGTTGATGGGCCGATGAGAGTTGGGGCTCTCATTGCTGCTACTGGACAGCCGTTGTGTACTGACTATAGTAGGCGCCATTAGGGTGAGTGTTGAAAAAGAACTGGGGAATGTTTGAGGTACAGTTCTCTAGAACACCGTATTAGAGAGTGCCCACGGAGGTCCGATCAGATGCAAGCTCCGAGTAGTAATACTGCGAAGCCGCCAAGGGTAGTTCATCAGCCACTGAGAGGTCGGGGTCAAGCTAGAAATGGTAATGGTTTGGGCCGTGGTCAGAGGGTACCGGACAGATGTGCCGGTCATACTGAGGCGAGACAGTCGGCTCTAGTTTATGCTGCTCGTCACCGAGGGGATGGAGATGCTTCAGACATCATTACGGGTACGTTCTTTATTTATAATATACCATATACTGTACTGATAGATATAGGATCCACTTACTCCTATATAGCTTGTACTGTATCTGAAAACTTTGGTATATTAGTTGAGAGCACTACGAGTGAGGTCACTGTAGTGAGTCCGTTGGGGCAGTCAATAAGGGTTAACAAACTATTTAAAGATGTTCCTCTAGAGGTTCAAGGAGTTATCTTTTTGGCTGATCTGATGGAACTGCCTTTTGAAAAATTTGATCTGATACTGGGAATGGACTGGTTGGTTAAACACCAAGTAAGCTTAGATTGTGCCTTGAAAAGGGTTGTACTGAGAACTACAGAAGACTGCAAGGTAGTCGTAAGTGGAGAGCGACGGAACTGCTTATCGAATGTAATTTCTGTATTGAGGGCTAAAAAGTTGGTTCGTAAGGGATGTGAAGCGTATCTAGCTTACATCAATGTTTCAGATTCTAGGGCCACTTCGGTTAAGGATATCAAGACAGTTAAGGAGTTTTCAGATGTTTTTCCTGAAGAGCTACCTGGGTTACCTCCGAATCGTGAAGTAGAGTTTGGGATTGAGCTCCTTCTTGGTACAGCTTCAGTGTCCATTGCCCCTTATAGAATGGCACCGAAAGAGCTTGTGGAGCTTAAGGTCCAGATTCAAGAGCTTTTAAATCATGGGTTCATCTGCCCTAGTGTGTCTTCGTGGGGAGCACCGGTTCTGTTTGTGAAAAAGAAGGATGAATCCATGCGTATGTGTATTGATTATCGACAACTGAACAAGTTAACCATAAAGAATAAATACCCCCTACCGAGGATAGATGATCTGTTTGACTAGCTCCGAGGGGCTTCAGTTTTCTCTAAGATTGATTTACGGTCAGGGTATCACCAGTTAAGAGTTAAGGAGGATGACATGCATAACGGACATTTAGGACTCGCGAATTAGACTGACGAATGCACCGACAGCTTTTATAGATCTGTTGAACCGAGTGTTCCAGCCCTATCTAGATCGGTTCGTAGTGGTATTTATTGATGATATTCTGGTGTATTCGAAGACTGAGGATGAGCGATGAACACCTCAGAGTGGTTTTACAAATTTTGCGAGAGAAACAACTGTACGCCAAGTTCAGTAAATGTGAGTTCTGGTTACGTGAAGTAACGTTTCTGGGGCATGTGGTTTCTACTGAGGGTATTAGAGTCGATCCTCGAAAGATTAAGGCTGTCTTGGATTGGAAGCAGCCTAAGATTGTATCTGAGATCCGTAGTTTTCTGGGACTGGCAGGGTATTATCGACGATTTGTAAAGGGGTTTTCTCTGATTGTCGCGCCCTTGACTAAGCTACTACGTAATGGTAAACAGACCTGAGGGAAATGTTTGCTCGCCTCAGTTTATTTGATTATGGTAGTCTATTGGCTGAACTTCAAGTTAAACCGATATGGATAAAGCAGATTAAGGGTAAATAGATAGAGGAGAAGTCGTTGTGTCTTCGTTTCTGATAGGTTGAGAGTGGGAATACTGAAGATTTTGGACTGAATAGCGAAGGGGTATTCTGTTTCCGTGAGAGAATCTGTGTACCGAAAGATACTAAATTGAGGTAATCTATACTACGAGAGATGCATAGTAGCCCTTATGCTATGCATCCTGGCAGAAATAAGATGTACCGCGACCTTCGTGAGTTATACTGGTGGCCAGGTTTTAAGCGAGAGGTTACCGAATTTGTGGCTAAGTGTCTGACATGCCAGCAGGTTAAGGTTAAGCATCAGTTACCTTCAGGTTTGTTGCAGCTAGTCAAGATTCCGCTTTGGAAGTGGGAGAGAGTGACTATGGACTTCGTCAGTGGGTTACCCCTCAAGCCTACTAAGAATGATTCTGTATAGGTCATCGTAGATCGATTGACTAAGTCCGCCCACTTCATATCGGTTCGTACTGACTACTCTCTGCAGAAGCTGGCTAAACTGTATGTGTCTAAGATAGTAAGACTGCATGGGGTACCAGTTTCGATAATATCTGATAGGATCCTTGTAACAGCCCGATTCTGGGCCTAGTCGGAACAGTGGTTTCGGGACCACAAATCCGACAAAGGAAAATATTATTGTTATTATATTTTTATGGTCTACAATTTCACGAAAAAATTTCATAAAAATTTCGTTCGAAAATTTCGACGTTTGGGCACTCAATTTAGTCAAAAAGACTAAATTGTAAAAAGTGCAAAAGTTGAGTTCTACATGTTAGAAGTGTCTAATTGTTATGAAATTATAAATTGGGGGTCCTTATATGGTAATTTGACCATTAGTTAATTGATGGACAAAACTAGACATAAGAAATGGGTGAAATATATTTTTTTAAATGGGGGCATTTTAGTCATTTGGTAATAAAAAGAATAAAAAGGGAAAAAGATGGCAAAAATCATCATCTTCTCCATAAGTTGCTGCCGAAACTTGGAAGACACCATAGCTAAGGTTTCTTTGATTTTTCAAGCTCATAGTAAGTGCATCTTAGCTCCGTTTTTAATGTTCTTCGCATTTTTGAAATCCTCGTAGCTCGGTTTAGCTTATTCTACCATTAATTCATGGTAGGGTGCATATTTGGAAAAATACCCATAGGTGAAATGTGTTTATTTTGCTGTTTTATGGTAGAATATGAAGCTAGAAATTATGATAAACAACTTTTACTAAGTGATTTTAAGTGAAAACGGGTAAATTGACATAATCGGTAAAAATATTTATTATTCATAAGTGTATGTTAGAGTGAGAATTTGACGTTGCAATAGAAGGGAAAAGTGTTCAGCATGTTGTAAAACATAAGAATAAGGTGTGAAATTTAATTTTCGAGCCTAGGGACGAAAATGGAAATACGCAAAAGTTTAGGGATAAAATTGTAATTTTTGTAAAAGTTGGGTCGAGGACTATTTTAATAAATGTGAACATTAAATGAGTTAAATTTGCTATTATAGATCAAGAAAGACGAGAGGACTACCTCAAACGGGGAAAAGAGAAGATAGTGGAGTAAATTGCAAAATTACGATATTTTGCACCGAGGTAAGTAAACATGTGAAATAATGCATTATTTGGTATTATTTGATATAGGTTGATATTTATTTGAATATAGAATAAATATTTGGCAAAGATTCTAAAAAAATGTGGTTAAGTTGGGAAAGGTGGTAAAGTGTTGAAAAACACGGTTTTCGGTTGAACACTCAGAATAAGCCGGAGTACATTGAATAAAAAAAGGGGTTGCTAAGTGTTGATTCCCCGATTCATTGGTGGTTGCTAAGTGCTGATTCCACTGTATCTTGAATATAAAGGGGGTTGCTAAGTGCTGATTCCCCCAAGGGGTTGCTAAGTGCTGATTCCCCGATTCATTGGTGGTTGCTAAGTGCTGATTCCACCGTATCTTAAATGTGAAAGGGGTTGCTAAGTGCTGATTCCCCGAATCACTGGTGGTTGCTAAGTGCTGAATCCACCAATAACGGATAATATTCTGAGTGTTCAATGAATAAATTGGGAGGGTGAATATTTATATGTGGTGGACAAGTTTATGGGAGGGATATTGGGTTTGATACTTAATCGGCCCATGTAAAAGGTGAGAAGAAATATCAAAAATGAAAAAGAAACAATTTAAATACAAAACTGTTTTGAACAACAGCAGTTGGGAAACTTTGAAAAATCACCATAAATGGTGAAAAATGAATTAGAGGTTGAATAATATATGAAATTGAAGATGAATGAGTCTATTTTCATACGAAAGAAACAGAGCAAGCAAAAGATTTGGATATTTGGAGATATTTGAATTAATTTGAGACAGGGTTGGAATGATTTCGAAATCCCCTGTTCCAAATTTGGAAAATCACCAAAAATTTTAAAAAAATAATTATGGCCTGAAATTTATGTTCTTGGATTTCTTATTGAATCTATTTTTAATAGAAACAAACGAGACCATTTTTCAAATTTTTTACAGAGAGTTAAACGAATTTTAGTAAGGAAGGGTCAGAAATGTGGGGCAGTGAAACAGGGGAAGGTTTAAGGAATAAAATGTACTAATTGGCTAAGTCAAAAATTCTTAAATTTTTATGGTGGAAAGGTATATTAGTGTAGTTTCAGGAAAAATTTATGGAACTTAATTTGGATCCCTGTATCTCCAGATAAAAATAAATTAGCGTCTGTGATGCAGAAAGATAGCTTGCTGGAAATTAAGCAAACCTTAAAATTTATGTGTGATTAAATTTATGTTGCTATGAAATCATGTGGGAAAATTTATTTATTTGTCATATGTTTACATACTAAGCTATATGCTTACTCGTCTTTATTTTCCCTTGATTATAGTGATATCAATCAGCTCGAAATTTGGACGAAGTCAGAACATCATCCACACTATCATCATCTTTTTGGGTATTTGGCTACCAACACTTTTGAAATATGGCATGTATAGATAACTTTTTGTAATGTGATGTATTATATATATAGTATTGCTCGGTTTGAAATGTTGGTGCCTATTAATGGATAAATTATGTATGAATATATAACTGTAATTGGTTGGAAATATTGAAGTTCTTTGAAATTGTGTTTGAAAATTTGCTGGGGGTTTAGTGTAAAAATAAGCAGAAATGCTGCCGAAATTTAAAAAAAAATAGTAATACATCATACTCTGTTCCGGCGAGGACACGGGTAAGGGGTGTTACATTTTAGTGGTATCAGAGCTACGGTTTAGCCGGTTCTCGGACTAATAAAATATGTGAAAGTTTATCTATACATGCCATAAATATATTGTGATAGTGTGATGATTTCTGACAATTTAAAATTTTGTTTTATATAGTAAATGGATCCTGACCGAAGTGTAGCAGATGATGTTGAGAGTAATGCGCCGGCTCCCACACAAGGGACCGCGCATGAAGAAAGTATACATGAAACGCATAGCCAGGATGAGGCTCGGGAAGCCTTCCTTTGAATGATGAGTAATTGGTATACCGAATTTGTTCGTGCAAATCCGAATGTTCAACCTCCTCCACCCCCTCCTATTCCTCAATCGGTCCCCATAGCTCCACAAAGTGTTGAATTGGTAAGATCGAGTAAACCACCCGTTGACAAAATCTGAAAGCATGGGGCTGAAGATTTCAGGGCTAATGTTAGTGATGATCCAGAAAAAGCAGAGTTTTGGCTAGAAAACACTATTCGGGTATTTGATGAACTATCTTGTACTTCTAATGAATGTTTGAAATGTGCTGTGTCTTTACTGAAGGATTCAGCATACCGTTGGTGGAAAACATTAATATCAGTGGTTCTGAAAGAAAGAGTTACTTGGGACTTCTTCCAGGAGGAATTCAGAAAGAAATATATAAGCCAGCGGTTTATTGATCAGAAACGCAAGGAGTTTCTTGAGTTGAAGCAGGGCCGAATGTCTGTGGCAGAATATGAAAGGGAGTTTGTTAGGCTCAGCAAATATGCCCAGGAATGTGTACCCACGGAGGCCATTATGTGTAAAAGATTCAAAGAGGGGTTAAACGAAGACATCAGATTGTATGTTGGGGTTTTAGAGTTGAAAGAATTTGTAGTACTGGTTGACCGAGCCTGTAAGGCTGAAGAACTGAGTAAAGAAAAGAGAAGAGCGGAGATTGAAGCTCGAGATGCAAGAAAAAGGTCAACGAGCAAGACATTTCAATCCCAACCAAAGAAACTTAAAGGGATGGATCCACGATCAACTAGTTCAGCTGGGTATTCACGTAGAGATCGAGGGAAATCATACCCCGGAGCTAAAACTCAAGCTACCTCGATGGCAAGTGTGGGAAATGTGGGGAATAATAGACCTGAGTGTCGACAGTGTGGGCGGCGACATGCTGGTGAGTGTTGGGGATTTAGACGAGCCTGTTTCGGGTGTGGTTCTCAAGAACACTATATAAAAGATTGCCCTGAGAGAATAGAGGAAGAAAAATTACAGAGAGTTGGATCAGGTGATATTGTTAGTAGAAGTAGACCACCGAGGAATACTGGGAGCAAAGTCAGTGGTAAAAGTGTGGCGAAAGATACAGCTGGGAGATCAGAAACTAGAGCACCTGCCAGAACTTATGCCATACGTGCTCGTGAGGATGCATCATCTCCTGATGTGATTACTGGTACATTTTCTCTTCATGATATTGATGTTTTTGCTTTGATTGACCCTGGGTCTACTCATTCATATGTATGTGTGAACTTAGTATCTAATAAGAAATTACCTGTTGAAAATACTAAATTTGTGGTTAAAGTATCAAATCCTTTAGGCAAATATGTCTTAGTCGATAAGGTTTGTAAGAATTGTCCATTGATGATTCACGGTCACTGTTTTCCGGCTAATTTGATGTTGTTACCATTTGAGGAGTTTGATGTTATTTTGGGGATGGATTGGTTGATATTGCATGATGCCAAGGTAAATTGTAGACAGAAAATCCTTGAATTGAAATGTGAAAATGGTAGAATTCTTCAGGTTGAAGCAGAGGGGCCGAATAAATTACCTATGGTGATTTCGCACATGTCTACTCAAAAATACTTGAGAAAAGGATATGAAGCTTATCTTGCTTATGTGTTGAATACTGGTATAACCGGGTCGAAGCTTGAATCAGTGCCGGTAGTCTGTGAATTTCTGGATGTATTTCCAGAGGAATTGCCTAGGTTACCTCCAATTAGAGAAGTTGAGTTTGCTATTGACTTGTTACCTGGTACTGCACCAACTTTTATTGCACCGTATCGGATGGCTCCGACTGAGTTAAAAGAATTAAAAGCTCAGTTACAGGAGTTGACAGATAAAGGATTTGTGAGACCGAGTTTTTCTCCTTGGGGTGCTCCTGTATTATTTGTGAAAAAGAAAGATGGCTCTATGAGACTTTGCATTGACTATCGTCAGCTCAACAAAGTGACTATAAAGAACAAGTATCTTTTGCCGAGAATTGATGATTTGTTTGACCAACTAAAAGGAGCAACAGTGTTCTCAAAGATTGATCTGAGGTCTGGTTACTATCAGTTGAGAGTTAGGGAGTCCGATGTGCCAAAGACCGCTTTCAGAACGAGGTATGGACATTATGAATTTCTGGTAATGCCTTTTGGATTGACTAATGCTCCGACTATTTTTATGGACTTGATGAACCGAATTTTTCGACCGTATCTGGATAAGTTTGTGGTGGTATTCATAGATGATAGTTTAATTTATTCTCAGGATGAATCCGAGCATGCCGAACATTTGAGAACTGTGTTACAGATTCTGAGGGAGAAGAAATTGTATGCTAAATTCAGCAAAAGTGAGTTTTGGCTTCGTGAGGTTGGATTCTTGGGACATATAGTTTCAAGTGAGGGTATTCGGGTTGATCCAAGCAAAATTTCAGCAATTGTGGATTGGGAACCACCAAAGAGTGTGTCCGAAGTTAGAAGCTTTCTGGGCTTAGCTGGGTATTATAGACGTTTTGTCAAGGGATTCTCGATGATTGCTTCTCCTATGACTAAGTTATTGCAAAAGAATGTCAAATTTGAATGGACTGATAAATGTCAACAAAGTTTCGAGAAATTGAAGGCATTATTGACTGAAGCACCGGTGTTAGTACAACCTGAGTCAGGGAAGGAGTTTATAATTTACAGTGATGCATCATTGAATGGCCTTGGGTGTGTGTTAATGCAAGAAGGCAAAGTAATAGCTTATGCTTCGAGACAGTTGAAACCGCATGAGAAGAATTATCCGACGCATGATTTGGAGTTAGCTGCTATTGTTTTTGCTTTAAAATTTTGGCGTCATTATCTGTATGGTGAGAAATGCCGAATCTTCACTAATCATAAGAGTTTGAAGTATTTAATGAATCAAAAAGACTTGAATTTGCGACAACGAAGATGGCTCGAGTTAATAAAAGATTATGAATTAGTGATTGATTATCATCCCGGAAAAGCTAATGTTGTTGCTGATGCCTTGAGCAGAAAATCTTTATTTGCTTTGAGAGCTATGAGTACGAGATTAACTTTATATGATGATGGTTCAATATTGGCTGAATTGAGAGCTAGACCGTTATTCCTTCAGCAAATTCGGGAAGCACAAAAGAATGACAGTGAATTGCAAGCTAGGAGAGCTCAGTGTGAGGCAGGTGTTGATTCAGATTTTCGACTTGGATCAGATGATTGTCTAATGTTCCGAGATAGGGTATGTGTACTGAGAAATGATGAGTTGATTCGGACTATTTTATGTGAGGCACATAGTGGTGGTTTGTCAGTTCATCCGGGTAGTGTGAAAATGTATAATGATTTGAAGAAATTGTATTGGTGGCCGGGTATGAAAAAGGATATTTCAGAATTTGTATCAAAGTGTTTAATTTGTCAACAAGTGAAAGCTGAGCATCAAGTACCATCGGGTTTACTTCAATCGGTAATGATTCCAGAGTGGAAGTGGGACAATATCACGATGGATTTTGTGACGGGATTGCCTATGACTCCAAGGAAGAAGGATGCTATTTGGGTAATCGTTGATAGATTGACAAAGTCAGCCCATTTCATTCCAGTACGCATTGATTACTCACTTGACAAGTTGGCGGAGTTATATGTTGCTGAAATAGTGAGATTACACGGGGTGCCTAAGTCTATTATATCGGATAGAGATCCGAGGTTCACTTCGAGGTTTTGGATAAAGTTGCAGAAAGCCTTGGGTACAAAATTGAACTTTAGTACTGCGTTCCATCCACAAACTGACGGGCAATCAGAAAGAGTGATTCAAGTTCTTGAAGACATGCTTCGGTGTTGTATTTTAGAATTTGAAGGCAGTTGGGAGAAATATCTACCATTGGTTGAATTTGCTTACAATAATAGCTATCAGTCAAGTATAAGGATGGCACCGTATGAAGCATTATATGGGCGTAGGTGTAGAACTCCTTTATATTGGACTAAGCTTGGTGAGAATCGAATTCAGGGAGTTGACTTGGTGAAAGAAACTGAAGAAAAAGTGAAAATAATTCGTGACTGCTTAAAGGCTGCTTCAGATCGACAAAAGTCATATGCGGATTTAAAGAGGAGAGAGATTGAGTTTCAAGTGGGTGATAAAGTGTTCTTGAAAGTATCTCCATGGAAGAAGATTTTGAGATTTGGTCGTAAAAGCAAATTGAGTCCACGTTTTATTGGACTGTATGAAGTCATTGAAAGAATTGGACCTGTAGCTTATCGGTTAGCTTTGCCGGCAGAGTTGGAAAGAATACATAATGTATTTCATGTATCGATGTTACGACGCTATCGTACTGATCCTTCACATATAGTTTCTCCTACAGAAATTGAAGTTCAACCGGATATGACTTACGAGGAGGAACCGATAAAGATTTTGGCTCGAGAGGTCAAACAGTTAAGAAATAAAAGTGTAGCCTTAGTGAAAGTGTTGTGGCAAAAACATGAAATGGAAGAGGCTACATGGGAACCGGAGGAAGTTATGAGGAAACAGTACCCAAATCTCTTTTCCGGTAAGATTTTCGAGGACGAAAATCCCTAAGGGGGGGAGAATTGTAACAGCCCGATTCTGGGCCTAGTCGGAACAGTAGTTTCGGGACCACAAATCTGACGAAGGAAAATATTATTGTTATTATATTTTTATGGTCTACAATTTCACGGAAAAATTTTGTAAAAATTTTGTTCAAAAATTTCGACGTTTGGGCACTCAATTTAGTCAAAAGGACTAAATTGTAAAAAGTGCAAAAGTTGAGTTCTACATTTTAGAAGTGTCTAATTGTTATGAAATTATAAATTGGGGGTCCTTATATGGTAATTTGACCATTAGTTAATTGATGGACAAAAATAGACATAAGAAATGGGTGAAATAGATTTTTTTTAAATGGGGGCATTTTAGTCATTTGGTAATAAAAAGAATAAAAAGGGAAAAAGATGGCAAAAATCATCATCTTCTCCATAAGTTGCTGCCGAAACTTGGAAGACACCATAGCTAAGGTTTCTTTGATTTTTCAAGCTCATAGTAAGTGCATCTTAGCTCCGTTTTTAATGTTCTTCGCATTTTTGAAATCCTCGTAGCTCGGTTTAGCTTATTCTACCATTAATTCATGGTAGGGTGCATATTTGGAAAAATACCCATAGGTGAAATGTGTTTATTTTGCTGTTTTATGGTAGAATATGAAGCTAGAAATTATGATAAACAACTTTTACTAAGTGATTTTAAGTGAAAACGGGTAAATTGACATAATCGGTAAAAATATTTATTGTTCATTAGTGTATGTTAGAGTAAGAATTTGATGTTGTAATAGAAGGGAAAAGTGTTCAGCATGTTGTAAAACATAAGAATAAGGTGTGAAATTTAATTTTCGAGCCTAGGGATGAAAATGGAAATAAGCAAAAGTTTAGGGATAAAATTGTAATTTTTGTAAAAGTTGGGTCGAGGACTATTTTAATAAATGTGAACATTAAATGAGTTAAATTTGCTATTATAGATCAAGAAAGACGAGAGAACTACCTCAAACGGGGAAAAGAGAAGATAGTGGAGTAAATTGCAAAATTACGATATTTTGCACCGAGGTAAGTAAACATGTGAAATAATGCATTATTTGGTATTATTTGATATAGGTTGATATTTATTTGAATATAGAATAAATATTTGGCAAAGATTCTAAAAAAATGTGGTTAAGTTGGGAAAGGTGGTAAAGTGTTGAAAAACACGGTTTTCGGTTGAACACTCGAAATAAGCCGGAGTACATTGAATAAAAAAAGGGGTTGCTAAGTGCTGATTCCCCTATTCATTGGTGGTTGCTAAGTGCTGATTCCACTATATCTTGAATATAAAGGGGGTTTCTAAGTGCTGATTCCCCCAAGGGGTTGCTAAGTGCTGATTCCCCGATTCATTGGTGGTTGCTAAGTGCTGATTCCACCGTATTTTAAGTGTGAAGGGGGTTGCTAAGTGCTGATTCCCCCAAGGGGTTGCTAAGTGCTGATTCCCCGATTCATTGGTGGTTGCTAAGTGCTGATTCCACCGTATCTTAAATGTGAAAGGGGTTGCTAAGTGCTGATTCCCCGAATCACTGGTGGTTGCTAAGTGCTGAATCCACCAATAACGGATAATATTCTGAGTGTTTAATGAATAAATTGGGAAGGTGAATATTTATATGTGGTGGACAAGTTTATGAGAGGGATATTGGGTTTGATACTTAATCGACCCATGTATAAGGTGAGAAGAAATATCAAAAATGAAAAAGAAACAATTTAAATACAAAACTGTTTTGAACAACAGCAATTGGGCAACTTTGAAAAATCACCATAAATGGTGGAAAATGAATTAGAGGTTGAATAATATATGAAATTGAAGCTGAATGAGTCTATTTTCATAAAAAAGAAATAGAGCAAGCAAAAGATTTGGATATTTGGAGATATTTGAATTAATTTGAGACAGGGTTGGAATGATTTCAAAATCCCCTGTTCCAACTTTGGAAAATCACCAAAAATTTTAAAAAAATAATTATGGCCTGAAATTTATGTTCTTGGATTCCTTATTGAATCTATTTTTAATAGAAACAAACGAGACCATTTTTCAAATTTTTCACAGAGAGTTAAGTGAATTTTAGTAAAGAAGGGTCAGAACTGTGGGGCAGTGAAACAGGGGAAGGTTTAAGGAATAAACTGTACTAATTGGATAAGTCAAAAATTCTTAAATTTTTATGGTGGAAAGGTATATGAGTCTAGTTTCAGGGAAAATTTACGGAACTTAATTTAGAGCCCTGTATCTCCAGATAAAAATAAATTAGCGTCTGTGATGCAGAAAGACAGCTTGCTGGAAATTAAGCAAACCTTAAAATTTATGTGTGATTAAATTTATGTTGCTATGAAATCATGTGGGAAAATTTATTTATTTGTCATATGTTTACTTATATGCTTACTCGTCTTTATTTTCCCTTGATTATAGTGATATCAATCAGCTCGGAATTTGGACGAAGTCAGAACATCATCCACACTATCATCATCTTTTTGGGTATTTGGCTACCAACACTTTTGAAATATGGCATGTATAGATAACTTTTTGTAATGTGATGTATTATATATATAGTATTGCTCGGTTTGAAATGTTGGTGCCTATTAATGGATAAATTATGTATGAATATATAACTGTAATTGGTTGGAAATATTGAAGTTCTTTGAAATTGTGTTTGAAAATTTGCAGGGGGTTTAGTGTAAAAATAAGCAGAAATGCTGCCGAAATTTAAAAAAAAAAATAGTAATACGTCATACTCTGTTCCGGCGAGGACACGGGTAAGGGGTGTTACAATCCTCGCTTCACGTCTCGATTTTGGAAGAAGCTACATGAAGCTCTAGGTACAAATTGGACTTCAGTACTGCGTTCCATCCTCAGACTAACGGCCAGTCAGAGAGGGTGATTCAGATACTGGAGGATATGTTGAAAAGTTGTGTAATTGATTTTCGAGGTAGTTGGGAGGATTACTTGCCGCTAGCAGAGTTTGCTTATAACAACAGCTACCAGTCTAGCATTCAGATAGCACATTACGAGGCTTTGTATGGTCGTAAGTGAACGGCGTGTTCTAAGCCCTGAACTAGTTTCTGATACTGAGGATAAAGTTAGACTGATTCGAGATCGTTTGAAAGCGGCATCTGATAGGCAAAAGTCTTACACCGATCTGAAGCATCGAGAGATTGAGTATTCTGTGGGGGACTACGTTTTTCTCAATGTCTCACCATGGAAGAAGGTATTGAGGTTTGGTTGTAAGTAGAGGTGCTCATGGGTTGGGGTAAAACTATAGGCCCAAAATATGGGTTTGGACAAAAAAACAAGGCCCGTTTAGAAAACGGGCCGGGCCTCGGGCACCATTTTTTTGGCCTGGGCCCGGCGAATATATAATAAATATATATTTTTATTTTTATTTTTAAAATATTTTTAAAATACTTTTTTTATTTTTTATTTTTAAAATAAATTTTTGGTGTTTATTAAAATGGACCGGGCCGGGCCGGGCTCGGGCTTAGGAATTTTTTCTCGGGCCGGGCCTGGACAAAATTTTAGGCCCATATTTCGGGCCGGGCCAGGCCCGGGCCTAGGACGTGGGCTAAAATTTTTTTCTAGGCCCGGCATGAACTCAGCCCGGCCTGGCCCATGAGCACCTCTAGTTGTAAGGGTAAGTTGAACCCTAGGTTTATTGGGTCTTACCGCATACTGAAACGTGTGAGATCGTTTGCCTACCTCCGGAATTGGATCGGATTCACGACGTGTTCTACGTCTCTATATTGAGGCACTACTGCTCTGATCCTACGCATATTGTTCCTGTTGAGAATATCGAGGTTAGGCCAGATCTGACCTTTGAGGAGGAGCCAGTTCAGATTTTGGAACGTGATGTAAAGGTTCTAAGAAGAAAATCTATCACGTTAGTTAAGGTTCTGTGGTGTAATCATAGCACTGAGGAAACTACGTGGGCACTTGAGGATATGATGCACCATCAGTATCCTCATCTTTTCGGACCAGGTAAATTTCGAGGACGAAATTTTCTTTTAGGAGGGTAGAGTTGTAACGCCCCAAAATTCTTATTTTTTGTTATTGTGAAAATGTGACACAATTGTGTTTCAGCATTTGTGGTTAAGTGCTCTGGGTGAGTCTGAAAGGTCTTGAGTTCAAGCCTTGACTTTGGCAAATTCTAGTATTTTTTTTACTTAACCCCTATTTTTGGCTAGTAGGCTTTTAATTCAAAGTTTGTAAGTACTTGCTAGAATGAGCTTGTTGGTTTGGTGGTTAAGGGGAGTGTTGGTTGGCAGAAGGTTAGGAGTTCGAATCCCTGCGTGAGTGTAAGGACAAATATATTTGTATTTGCTCGTCAGTTAGAGAGTTTGAGTTGTATTGGAAATCTGAGTAGTGGGAGTTTAGTAGAGAGAATTTAGGGGAGTGGATTTTGGGGTTATCAGATTTTCTAAGCATTATCGTTTCCTTTTTGTAAAATTTTTATTTTCCCAAAACTCTCTACCTTTTTGACACCATCTCTTCTCCTTTTCTTCTTCACCTTTTGTTTTTCCGTTGTCAAACCCGAATTTTTTCTTTCCATTATTCTTTTTGTTTCTATCTCTTTTGTTGGCTACCATACCTTCGTTCCGTTGGGTCAATTTTCGTCGCACGTTCTGGTAAGTAGAGTTTTTGCTCTCTTTAACTTATGATTTTTTTCCAACTTTGATTCAGGGGTTTGTGACGTTTGGCAGCAGCATCTCGCGTGGATTAAGGGTCTCATCCTGCTATTGCGTAACCAACTGTTTCGAGGTGCTGGGGTAAGCTTTTCATCGCTTAAAGGATGCGTTTCTCGTTTTGGATTTTGTTTTAGTTCGATCGATTAAGTGATAAATTGAGCGAAATTGGTTAATTATAGGTTCTGGAGTGCTCGAGGATCATTGTAGCATCAATCGATACTAGGTTGTACCCGAAACACAAAAATAAGGGATTCGGTGAAAAGCCGATATTGATTGCTGTTTGGACAGCAGCAGTAGGCTAATTTTAAAAAAATCACCATAAATTCTAGGAATCGAGTTAGAGGGTGAAAAAAATATGGGATTATTTGAGTCCAGTTTCTCGTAGAAGAAACAAAGTAAGCAAAAGAATTTCATATTATGAGATAATGGAATTTTAGTGAGACAGGGTCAGAATGATTTCAGAATCCCCTGTCCTAACTTCCGAAAATTATTAAAAATTGTATAAAAATAATTATGGGTTATAATTTATATGTTTAAAATCTTGAATGAATCTATTTTCAAGATATACAAACGGGAACATCGTCCAAAATCTTTACGAGAAGATAATTAATTTTTAGTGCAGAAATGTCGAAACTGCCAGACAGCAAAGTAGGGGAACTTTAAAGAATAAACTGTACTTATTGGCAGAACCAAAAATTCTAAAAATTTTATGGTAAAAAGATATTTGAGTCTAGTTTCAGGAAAAATTCACGGATATTAATTCGGAATTCTGTAGCTTAAGATACAAATAATTTAGTAACAGTGACTCAAGTAGACAACTTTGAAGGATTATATAAGTAAATAGTGGAAACACATATGAATAGTTATCTAGCATGGGTTACACTAAAATGGATCAAGAGGCCAATGCCAATTTGGGCCATGTGGGCCACACGGGCGAACTTCATGGGCTCGTAGGCCCAATTTCACTGTTTGACTGATAAGGTTGCACGAGTCGCCCAAGTCAACTGTGAACCTACTGTAAGGACGGTATGTTTACCTAGAGCCCTAATTGACTGAAATGGCTGTATGACTTATATGATTAAGCTTGATGATGTCCCAATGATTTGATACTATATGCTCTATTTACATGCATGATATTATGTTACAGCATGTTATATCTGTATATTGCATTACATTGGGTTGGGGAATTATAATGTTCGGAGGAAGTGTACTGAAAGGCCTCGAGCCTAAGTTACTGGCAGCTCAGCTGCGAACTACTGTTTAGTGCCGCATTCGGTACTTTTTGGAGTGTAGGGATGGGTAGGTTAATTATATCCCCACATAGAGTGTAGGGTTGGACGGAGTTAGAGTGTAGAGGCTGGCTGGGTAGGATTTGATACTGTATATCTGTTACTGTACTGAATATTGATACTGTAATGGGCCAAGGCCCAAATGCATGCCTGCTTCTGTATTGTAATGGGCTGAGGCCCTAATTGAAACTGAAACTGTACTAAAATGGGCTTAGGCCCAGATTGCGATTGTCTTCTGACTGTTTGCTTTATATGAGATTACACACTAAGTTTTCGTAAACTCACATTTCTGATTTGACTGTACAAGTAATCCCCAGACATAGGCTGATCAGTGCGACAGAGGACTCAATGGTGGCCACACGACCTATTTAGTTTGACTTAGTATTTAATTATAATTTTGATTTTATTTTGGGGTATTTTATTGTAATAATGGCCTCTTTGGATTTTTATTTTTAATTTGGGGTTTTTATTGTTTCGATTTACAACTGCTAGTAATAGGGATAATCGACTTTTCAAAACGGATCAAACATTTTAACAAAATTCGCACAAACATGCAAACTGTTTTGAAAAGCTTCCTCAATAAGTGACGTTTTGAAAATTAATAATGTTTTGAAAGAGAATAACTTTTGAATACGAATCACGTTGAAATTGATCGGCACGTCTTGGAATTAAGCATAAGAGAGTGTAAAGAGGTGGTTAAGATAAGAGGTTTTTTACGACAACTTATTTTTCGAAAAACACTACCATATGACACCGCCAGATTCGGCCATAACGTCCAGGTCGGGTTGGGGGTGTTATATATATACTTTTAATTTTGAAGTTTTATATGTCAAATGAACGGACAATATTATTACTGATTATCTTAGCATGCCTTACAGATAGAGGTAAACAACCTCTAGAAAAAGTCGGTGAATGGACTACTGTTCATAAAAAGCCTAACAAGGGGAACACTTTCAAATCAATAAATCCTAATCAAGGGTTTGTGACAATTCCTTCTCAAGTACCTTTTTATCCTAATCAAGGATATTATGTTCCATATCCAATGGTAAGACAACCAGTTGGAACTCAATTATCATTTACACCACAACCGGTAAGTCAACTACCTTGATCTCAAGATCTAAATTCAGCATACTAAGCCAGTTATGTTGAAATCATAAAAGGAGCAGAAAAGTTTTGTGCAACAGAAAATTTGTTGAAACCACAACAAATTCAGGAAATAAAATATTTTTATAATCCAGACTTACCATTAGAATTATATAATTTTACTAATGAAATATGGAAAACCCATATTACTGAGCAAAGAGCTAATTTCAGAAAAGCTCTTACTAAGCTTTCACAATTTCTAGTTGAAAAAACAACTAAATAACAAGAAGCTCAAAATTTATTATTAAAATCTATTTTATATCGAGATTGGGAAGAACTAGAAATTAGTTATTTAGATATTAAGGAGATAAACAATCTTCTTAATATATTCCAGTATTTTATTAACAAGGGAACAAATAACCCAGTTATAAATAAAATGTTTAGATTATGTTTATATAATAAGGCTAGGAATATCCTGCTTGTAGAAATATTTACAAAACTAAATAGTGTCGTTTTCAACCAGCAAGCTCAATTTCAAAAAAGCTGTTTTTGAATACTTTCTACAAGCTTATGTTTTTACAAATGATTTAGATGAAAAATTCTCTACTATAAAGTTTAGACTCAATCATGAACCATTTAATATAAGCAGTATCGAATTGGCTTTTGTTAGGAAAATAACAGTTTAAAATATTTCCTGCATTTATTAAAACTATGTTATTACGTATGGTATATGAAGATGATTTTTATTATTACTTTCATCTTGAAATCAGTAGCCTTATTGGTATAGCTAAAAAAGACAAATTTTATCAGTCATATCAAATATGGATCATTAAAAAATGATCGGATGACCTAACCTATCAACAGCTAAAAAAGAGAAAGAACACTTGACAAAAAATATTGGCAAGTGTTACAATAATCTCAGTTATTATCAAATCCAAGAAGGAATAGATTTAATGACCAAAGCCCAATATCTACTTCAACAAAAAACTTATTGCTTTTGGACTGATGGAAGAAGAATATTGGCATGTGATGCTGGAGTTGGATATCGCCAGAATGATAGAAGTAAAGAATCCATTCAACTATTAAAAAAGATAGCTGGCATGGAGATTGATGGTTTTCCATCACACATAATTGAAGAAATAAAAATACATGGAAAAGTTAGAACTCACCAAGATTGTCAATTGATTCATTAAATCTAGATGAAATTGAATAAATGAATCTAGATAATATCCAAGAAGGATAAAAGAAAAGACAGAAGAAGCAACGTGTGGAAGCAACCACATCTTTGTCTAGACAAAAAAAGAAGTAACGTGAAAGCAACGACATCAGGACAAAAAATATCATCAAATCAAAGATGAACATTATCATTATTAAAAAAGCTGTGCGAGATTCAAATGAAATTAAATAGAGTTTAGAATTTCTCCTATAAAAGGGAATGGAGGAAGCCTAAGAAGGGCATGAAAGTTAGTTTTGAAATTTTTCTCGAAGTTACTTCTCATTCACCATCCTCACCTATTTTGTAAAACTTTTCCTTTACTACTAGTTTCATTTTGTAAATTTGTATTACCATCTATTGTCTCTTTAAACTCCCTGTAATAAATAAATTCCCATCACTAATTTTTAAAATTGTAATTAG
Source organism: Gossypium turneri (assembly GCA_008044935.1). Classification (NCBI taxonomy): domain Eukaryota; kingdom Viridiplantae; phylum Streptophyta; class Magnoliopsida; order Malvales; family Malvaceae; genus Gossypium; species Gossypium turneri. The sequence continues at coordinate 5,366,589 of CP032577.1, forward strand.
GTGATATTTTTATTCAAAAAAATAAATAAAAACATGTGGCTATAATAATATATTGAATCTTTAAAACAAATTATTTTTATATAATATTGAAATAGAAACAAGATTATATGATTTAAACTCATGTTAAACGAGTGTTTGACAACGATTTTAACCGATATTTATTTTTTCCAATTTTGAACTTTAATTTCACCTTTTCACATGAAAAATATTATTTTTTTCCTTTTCTTTTTGTTTTTAAATGTGCAAAAAATATATAAATATTAAAATTATCCATGAACTTTAATAAATTTTGCAATGTTATACATCAACTTTAAATTGATGTATTTGTATGCATCGAACTTTAATTTTGATTCAATTTTCACATTTCATTAATCTCGTTATCTATGTTGTACAATTTTCCATTAAGTAGTGTGTGAATTGCGAACATGACATTTTATTAGGTCAAAATTACACAAATAAATTTAAATTAGTTCCACCTAGATTTAAAAAAATAAGCACATTTCGGAAAAGGGTTTCTTCTTTCCCCAAGAAATATGTTTTTTTTTTTTAATTTAGAAAAGCAGAAAATTGACTAAAATTGCAAAAGAAAACATAGTATAGGGACCTTATTTAAAATTTGACCACAAATGATGTGGACTTTGCTCATATTGTATTAAAACCATTTAACCCATGAACCAACTTAACCCCAAAAACACTACTGGAAACCCACTAAGAAAATCCTGAAATCCCAATCAGATGATCTTGGTCAGTGGGTTTAGATATGTTTTGTGTGGGTTTCCGCAGTTGATTTAGTTTTTTAGGTTTGGGTTGGTTCTTGGGTTAAGTAGATTTTACACACCAAATTTTCTTCTTCTCTTTTTATATCATGGCACTTAATTAAGCCATGTCATATTTTACAAATGGTTAAATTTTATTTTAGGTTCATGTACTTTTTGTGTGTTTAAAATTTAATCTCTCTATTTTTATTTTTAAGAATTTAATCCCTTAACTATTTGAATTTAAAAATACAAATCCTATTATTAATATTATTAAATTTTTTCTATTAATTCCGGGCCCATTACTACCTCATTTCTTTTATTATATGACTACAAAATGAGAATTTTTATTATTTCAAAATATCACATCAATAAACTTAACGGTGCTAATAATTAAATATAAAATTTTGAATAAAAATAAAAATAAATTAATTAAATTCCAAATATACGACAAGTACATCAACTTGAAGCATATTTTATTGATTTTAACATGCGAGCACGTTAAGTTGGTTCTGGGAAAACCTCCCACATTCCCATGTTTTATAGGGTCACTCTCACGTGCCCACATTTTGTTGCCCACTATATTAACAGTTTTTGTTTGTGTGATAGTGGGGTTGGTGGTTTTGATGGGGAATCACCGGTATAAATACCCCAAAGCATAAGATCTCTAAGTATCAAAAAGTAAAATTTGAAAACAATTTCATCTAGTGAGGTTTTTCGAGTGTTTAGAAGATTTTGGTGTTTTTCGATTTTCGTGTTTTCATATAGCTAAGTTTAACGTCCTCGTTGGTTGTTTGACGCGCTCGATCAGTGGTGTTACAGCGTTAGGATTTTGACATTTGATTCAGGCAATGACCGGAGGTATTTATGTTCGATCTTTTCTGCTGTACATTAACGTTTAAACAGTTATTTTCACTTACATCAAATATAAAATAAAAGGACGAAAATGCATTTCTCCTTATTATAAAGGGACCTCCGACATATTTTACCATTTATTCATCAAGAAAACTTTTGTTGTGGGTGTAGTCAATTTGACACCAACCCATAGGAGTTGGTGTGGTGCTTATATGGGACTTGGTGGCAACTGGCCAACAACAATCTAAATTGACATGGAATTTATAAGATTCATTGATCTCTAACACCCTACTTTGACTTGAAATCATAAAGAAAAATCTTGGCCCAAAGTCAAATACGATCTACTTAAATTGCCTACCAAACTAATTAGATTTAAAAAAGAAAAAACTAATAACAGTAGTTGTTGAGAAACCTACATCGATAGTGTTGGTATAGCTTTATCTATACTATTAATAAAATCTTTGACTGAATTAATATCACAGATTAATTGGGTTGTACTCGATTAGGAAATAACTATTATATCATTTTACTAAATGACAACTACTATATTATTATTTTCAAACATTATATTTCATTATTTATTGTATTTTTAAATACACGTTTATATTCTAAATACGTAAAGTGTTCATTGATTAAACACACATCTATCGTTTTATTTATTTTTATTATTTTCCAATAGGAGTTTTTGTAGTAGGATTGTAGGTCGGGCTAGATTCAGGCCGGACCTTAACAGAATTTTAAATTTGGGCGTGACTTGAAAAATAGGCCTAAATTTTTGTCAAAGCCCAGCCCGGTCCAGCTCGCCCACATTAAATTTTTTTATATAATTTTTAAAAAAATATATAATACATCAAAAATACTAACTATGTGCAAGTTAACAAGTAAATATTTTTAAAATAGTGGCAAAATTAACAATAAAATAAGAGTTATTAATATCAAAAAAATAACAAAATAGTAGCAATATAATAGTGAAATGACAGCAAAACAATGAGAAAACAGTAAGAAAACAATAATTTTTTTCTTTTTACAATTTCGAGACCGACCAAAAAAGTTTTACTCGAGGCCTAACCTTCTCATTTTTCGAACCAACCTTTAGATGAGAAAAAATTAAAAAAAAGGAGATGAATCTCTTTGGGTTAATCCTCCTTGTAACATTGATTTATTTTGGTTTAAAGAGTAGGTTTGATTAAAGAGATCCCTTCAACGGGTCCATCTCCATCATCTTCATCATTTTTAATTTAAAGTATAGTTGTTGCTTTTAATTTTACTTCTAAGCGATTGCTGCAAAGGGTAAGACAACACTACCACTTTGAGTGATTGAAACAGCAGCCAAAATTCTTTCTTTCTTATCATTAATTAATCAAACCTAGAATCGCCATGTTACTCCCATGTGATGTGTTCTTGATTGATGTTTTATAAAAGCTGCAATTTTATTTTATATACCAATTTTGAGTTTTAATCTTTTGGATTCTATGTTATAAAATATTTTATAAATATTTGAGTTTTAATTTTTCAATTTTTTATAAATATTTTTGAAAAAATATTTCTCAAATAAATAAAAGATGACCAATAATTCTAATGTAATATTTATTTATATATCATAATAATTAAAAATATTATAATTTTAATTTTAATTTAATTCAAATAATGACACTTTTTTTTAAACTTTTAAATCAAAGTCATAGTTGTTTTTTAATTCAAATAATGACAAAGATGGAACCTACCCCCAAATTGATGAAAGAGATAAGACTTGGCGACAGACAATGATTATATTAAAATCATGACACCCAAGTTGGCCCTCACCATTCACACACCGGATCTAGGATTTTATTCTCCAACCTAAAATTTCTTAATCTGAACGACCTGTTTCTTGACGTACAAAATATCAATTCTTCTTGAATATTTTTTTATTAAATAAATTAATTTAATATTTTTTTAAAAAAAAGCATAAACAATTTTACTATAAAAAATTAAAATAAAAAAAAATCGCATTATGTAAAATTAAATATTTTTCTAATATGTAAAAAAGAATAATTAATATACTGTATTAAAAATTTCATAAATATCATTATAATTTTAAAAATTAAATTAAAAAATAACTTGGCCTGAGTCTTATTTCTCAATACTAGGCATCCTAAATTGCACAATTCACTTTTTCATAAGATCGAACTTATCAATAATAGAATCTGTAAAAAAATTCTCGTTCAGGATTTTGGGATTGAGAAGACCTAATAACTCGTTCAAGAGCTTGGGAAGACTCGATACAATGTTCAGGAGCTTGAGATTGAGAAAACCTGATATCTCGTTCAAGAGCTTGGGAATGTCCGATATCTGATTTTTCTCCACTAATAACATAAGGTTGAGAAATCGATTGATCATTATTGTTTTCTGACACCCTTTTCTTGAAAAAAGATTCGATATTTTTGTTTATCATAATTTAATAAAAAAACTTGAAGATTGTAATAATATATTAAATAATATATTAGGAAAAAAAGGAAAAAAAAAACAAATAAATAATATAATTTATGCAAAAATATTTACCGAGAGGTCTTTTGCGTAAGGAGTTAAGAGAAAGATAATTTGTATTTTTTTACTCTGTACTCTCAGTCTCGGCATCAAACTCGTTTCTTTATCTCTCAACAGTGTCAACAACTTATTAGAAGAAGATAATTCATTAGCAATATATACAGATCAAAATAGAAGAAAGTTACTAACCTAATATGTATGGGTATCGGCCAAATCAATTGATTTTGGAATTTGGCTTTAAAGTTTATTTTGGGATTCTAAGTTTAGTCTTTCAAAGCATATCACTCACTAATGTTTGGTCATTATTACTATTAAAGTTTATAATTAAAAACGGAAAAATATTTTGTTAATATAAAGTATAATTTTATGGCTTAAGGGGTTGAATTATATGAAATACAATTTGTCTAAAGGGACGGATGTTATACAATGTGGACACCAATTTTTAAATACATGATAATTTATATATAAAATTCATAAACCTTAAAATTCCAAGGGGGCAGTCCCCCTCCCACCCGCGCCCCCTAGATCCATCCTTGGGTATAAATCTGTTTAAGTTGTAGTGGTATTCAGGTAAAGCTCTTTTAATAATGTCAATTCCAAAATTTGAACTTGGTTCGAGTATAATTAAGTTGGATTGACTTTGATTAAATCAATTTATTTTTTTTGAACAAAAGATTGATGAACTTCAATTAATTGGTGAAGAAAAAATCATCAAAAAACCCAAAACTTGAAACCAAAAATGACAAAACACAGATATGAGAAATTGCAGCTTGCTTATCCTTCTCCTTCACTCTAATCTGTTCATCAGTTGAGGACTCATCTTAAACTCTCTTCCTCATTTCTTCTAATCTTGCGATAATTTTGAAGCTAAAAGATGATCTCAGTAGGTCTGAACTCATCGGAGACACAAACCCCATTTCCTCCGACACAGTAAGTCCTCTACACAATGTATATATTTAAAATTAAGTTTAAGCTCATTTGATGACTAATTTTTTAGAATAAAATAGTAATTTAATAAAAAAAATTCAATTCAATTAACAAATTATTTTTTTTAAACATTAATATTAGGGGTGAGTATTTGATCGAGTCGAGTCAAATTAAGTTAAAAAATTTCGAGTTAGTCGAGTTGATGAATCCTATTTTAGCAACCGAACTTAATTTGATTTTTTTTTTAATCGAGTAAAAAAATTTCGAGTTTAGTCGAGGCGAGTTAACGAATCTTATTATTTATACTTAATGTTGCATTTAAATGGACATATTATTTAACTAGTAGACGAAGTACAAACTTTTAGATTAATTTTGAGTAAAGGAAAAATGGAAAGTGGGACAATTCGGGAAGTAAAGTAAGACTATTTGGTAAACATTTATCAAAACAACGTAGCTTTGTATTTTAATTTGATAGTTTTGACTTTTAACTTTAGATAAAGTAAACATTTATCAAAACGACATAATTTTACCTTTTCTTATTTGGATTTTCGAATAACTCGAATTAAATGTTAGGTTGAATTGAGTGAAATTGTTCGAGTTAAATTAAAAAAATTAATAATGTCAAATTAAAATCTTGTTACAATATAACTATTTTCATGTTAGAGCACGTAAATTTGAAACCATATATATTTAAAAACATTTTTAAAGCATAATAATAATAATAATAATAATAATATATTTCAGTATGATAAACTTAAATCATTAATCACTCATTTACATTCAAAATTTATTATTTTATAAATTTTTAAATTTTTTAAATTTCAACTTTTTTATATATTTTTAAGATTTTAAAAATATATATAGTTTTTTAAAAATACAAATTTTAGAATTTTTATAAATATTTTGAATTTTAAAAATTATTTTCAAATTTTGAAAATTGCTTTGATTTTTTTTTTGTAATTTTTGTTAAGAGAGAGACCAATTTGCTCATCTTCAAAATTGATAGGGACCAAAAGGGTATTTATACTAATCTGTTATTCGAGTTATAAAAATTCAATTCAATTCGACTCGAACTCGAAATTTGAAATTTCTTATTCGAGTTGACTCGAATAATTCGAATAACTCGATTCGATTAACTCGAAATTTGAAACTTTTTTTGATTTTTTCGAATCGAATTTTGCTCACCCCTAATTAATATCATTATAGGTTTTTATCATATTACTTTTTTTGATACAATGCCTAGAACTACCCCAACCCTTAAATAGGAGGATAATGTGCTTTAGCGCACTCAAACTCACGTTCTCCTACACTAACAATAATACCGATACTAATCGAACTAAGATTCAACCAACTAATTAACAAATTGTTTAAACGGGATAGGTAGCTTAAACTACTAAAATTTTTTCTTTATCAAATTAAATTTTACTATTTTCTCATTTATTTTGAGGTTTGTTTAAATTGGGTTGGTGGGTTGGTGAGAGTGAGACGTCCAAATCTCTCCTACCCATTTAGGTTTGGCCCAATCATTTTTTTTTTAAAAAGAATATAGGTGACCATCAATCTTTCCTTTTTGACCCACACTTCTCCTTTACCTTTCCCCATCTCTCTTTTTACTTCTATCAAATGGTTAAATTTAAACTCTAATTGTTAGCCTTAAAAAAGCGAAAAATTCAACTTCATCTTCCAAATTACCTAACATTTTTATGGCATGATTAAGAAATCATTTATGTTTAGTTAATATATAATTATGTTTTTTTAGAGTTTCTGCAGTGGGGAGATAAGGGCGGGCAGGGGCCCCAACCCTCTTAAAATAAAAAACTTTCTATATGATCTCTCTAAAATTTTTAAAATTTTAAATTAGTGAAGGTAAAATTGTACTTTGGTCCCCTAAAAATATAAAAAATTTGATTTAATCCTTTAATAATTATAAAGATATAGTCTATTAAAATTGTGGAATTGCATTATTTTTATCGTAAGAATTACAATTTAATTTCGGTCCCCTCTAAAAAATATTTTTGATTTCACCCCTGGGTTTATGATTTTTTTTTTCAATAATATTATATTTAGGGTTCAAACCTAAATTCTCTTCTAGAGTGTTATGTATTTAACCATCGGGTGTTGATATGAATTTTAAGGATAATTATTTAATATAGAAATTTTTTATTCTACAAGCGGAATTGAGATTTTGTAATGTGTCATTATATTTTTAAAAGATTAAAAAAATAAACGTGTGACAAAATCTAAAACTCATTTGTGGAATAAATGTGTACCAAATAATTATTTTAATTATTGTTACAAGGTAGATATGTAGGGATTAGGAAGAAATATTGGAAGATCTAGTATGCTACAAACTAAGTTTTAGGCCATTTATGATGGCCTTCAATTAACTAATGGGTAAAGGTTATTATTGAAACAGATTGTGCTTTAGCTATCAAAGGTGTTCATGGAGATTATAAAAGGACATTCAAATATAGATTTGATTTTGCTTATCCAAGAACTACACATGCACGAGTGGAGAGTGCTCATAAAACAAGTACCTAGAAAGGTGAACTCTGTTGCTGATAATTTAGCTACCTCCTTCGATTGATGATCAGATACGGAGTGATAGATGTTTTCGGTTATCCAACATTGATCCTACTGTTAGCTCATAATTGATGTTGTTTATATCTTGTTAAAAAATTATTTTAATTTTAATTGATAAATTTATTAATAATTTAAAAGAAAAATTGTTCAACCTAAATGATATTCTCCAAAACATGTGGATGTTTGAAATTTTAGTAGTATAAATAATAATGATAATAATTTTTTAAGGTGCTCCACAGTCACAACCAAAGCTTCTCTTTTCTCAATCGCTTGATTCAAGCGGGCCACCGCCGTCGCCATGGGTGTCTTTGTGTGAAGTTGGCTCTTAATTGATGATAACAGAATTAAAATTCTTCTTTTTTTCCCCACATAAATGTATTGGTTTTACATTTTTTTATTTAAATATTTTTTTCGATGAAAATTTTTAATATTTTATAATATATATGTGTATGTATATATATAAAACATAGGAGTAGGAGAAGATCCACACATTTCAAGGACCAACGGCAACCCTACGTATCCATTCTATTCGCTTCGCCCTCTCCTCCTCTGCCTCTTATCTCCTTCTGTCTTTATCCATATCTTTCTCTTTTACGTTTTCTGCATCTGGGTTTCCAATTAACATTCCGAATCTGTGGTGGCTTTTTACTTTTTTTGGTCGAATCAAGGTTTGGGTATTTTTCATTGCTTTTTTTTTTTTAATTCTTTAATTCCCATTGTTGTTTTTTGTTGTGTGGTTTTGTCAATGGGCTCTTTGGATGAGGGCCATTTATGTGTTGAGATTGAGAATGGAATGAAGCTGGATGTAAGTGAGAAAGAGCCTGAAACTATAGCTATTGAGGATGCTGTGAAAGTTCTATTGCAGGGTTTGGGTGAGGATGTTAACAGAGATGGCCTTAAGAAAACTCCCCTTCGTGTTGCCAAGGCACTTCGAGAAGGAACAAGAGGTGCTTTTTTGTTTTATCCCAAATTCTAGTTTAATACTATTGTAATTAGGGTAAATTTTCTGAGATCTGTATTTTGTACTTTGCTTATAATATGCAGACTTGGTTCAAGAAGGTTCTTAATTACCTAATTTTTGCTCAAAGATTTTGTTTTTAGCTCTTCCTTTTATATTTTGCAATCAATAAGCACAGGGTTCGTTTAGTTCAGTTCCAAGGTCTTACATGCAAATGGCTTTCATTTATTAGTTCACTGTTCTTTGCTAAATGGGACTTACCACTTAGGAAAAAGCCAAAAATAAAAGCTGAAGGCTTTTGAAGTATTAATTTTTTTTGGCTTTGTTGATTTAGTATGTTTTGGGCTCCATTGAATATAAGATTGTGTTTGCTCATTACATGTATATGTGATTATATATGTTGTTGCAGTCTCATATTTTGATCCAAGGCTTTCCTATTGCCTTCTTAGGTTACAAGCAAAAAGTAAAGGATATTGTTCAGGGAGCTTTATTCCCTGAAGTGGGTTTACATGATGGAGTTGGTCATGCTGGAGGAGTAGGTGGGCTTGTGATTGTTAGGGATCTTGATCTGTTCTCATATTGTGAGTCGTGCTTGCTCCCGTTTCAGCTTAAGTGTCATGTAGGTTATGTGCCATCCGGTCAGCGGGTTGTGGGATTAAGCAAACTGTCTAGAGTAGCTGATGTTTTTGCAAAACGACTGCAAGCCCCGCAGCGTTTAGCAGATGAAATATGTTCAGCTCTGCACCATGGAGTCAAGCCAGCAGGGGTTGCTGTGATACTTGAGTGTTTGCATATTCATTTCCCGAATGTGGAGTCAGTCCTCCTTGACTCAAAGCATCAAGGATGGGTAAAAGTCCTGGTGTCTTCGTGTTCGGGGGTTTTTGGAAATGAAAATGCTGACGCTTGGAGTGATTTTCTTGGCCTTTTGAAATTCAGAGGTGTGACTGTGGATAGAACTCTAACCAGGGACTCCGTTAATCAAAGTTGGTGCCCTTCAAATTCTTCATCTATGGCTAAGATTTCGTCCGAACTTGTAGCGGCCAACCCTGAAATGGTTGCTGCAGTAGCATCAATACTCAGATCTTTGGGTGAAGATCCATTAAGGAAAGAGCTTGTGGAAACTCCTAGCCATTTTGTGAGGTGGTTGATAAACTTTGAAAATACGAAGTTGGAGATGAAGCTGAATGGCTTTGCTTGTGGCATATTCGATCTTCTCAAACCTAATGGGGAAATCAGCTCCCGCAACAACGAACAGATGCATTCAGAGTTGAACCTCTCATTCTGGTCACAATGTGAGCATCACCTGCTTCCCTTTTATGGTGTGGTCCATATTGGATACTTCTGCCCTAAAGGAATCAATCACCTTGGGAAGTCCCTTTTGCAGTCAATAGTACATTTTTACGGTTTCAAGCTCCAAGTGCAAGAAAGGCTGACCAGGCAAATAGCTGAAACAGTTTCATCGATCCTAGGTGGAGATGTCATGGTAGTTGTGGAGGCTAACCACACCTGTATGATTTCTAGAGGGATTGAGAAGTTCGGCAGTAACACAGCTACCATTGCAGTGCTAGGACGATTTTCAACCGATCCGGCTGCTAGGGCTATGTTTTTACGGAGCATTCCAGACGATACTACATCTCGAATATTATAGTTACTCTTTTCCAGATCTAGATCCGGTTATTCTTTACCTCAGTTAATGCTTTCACCCAGTATGCAGCAGTGCAGAAAAATGGTATATACTGTATACGCCCATGGATTACAAAAAAATGCAGCTTGGGGCCTGGTTATGTTCCAACTCCAGTTTGGCTATTTAAGGCAAGGAGTTCCATTTAGTCTCAGAAGGCACCCTATTTACAATTTTTTCTCTCTCTCTCTTTAATATAAATCCCTTTGTGGGAATTCCAGGGGTAAGTCCTCAATTCCATCATTACATTTCTGGGCATACTTTTTTTTTTTTTTTCCTAATTAAAGATCTCAATGTACTGAGGAAGTTACTGAAATTTTTAAACACCATTTAGAAATTGGAAAATAAAAAATATATTCACGTTTAATGGTTTAATTTTTTTTTTTTTTCACTTTCATTTCTTATATTTATTTGCTGTCTCCTGATCCTAATGGTGAGAAACTAAATAGTTTGGACCCATTATCTACTTTTAATATTCTGGCGATGTAATGCTTGGTTGGCCTTTCAGGAAATTATTATTTTGGCTTGGCCGAAACTGCCAGGGGTGTGCGCGAAAGCATGCTTCAGTGATGTTACTAGGTAACCGAAATCTGGTTTAATTGTAAAAAGATTTTAAGAATAACAATTTTTCATTATATGAATATCTATTTACTTTTTATAATTTTACATTTTAAAAAAAATTAAATAGTTTAAACAATATTCTAAAAATAGATAAGTGATTTAAGTTGAAAGATTTAAATTTCTTTAAACAGATTAGATAATCTAGTATTTTATAATTAAGTTATATAGAAGGTTTTATAATTAATATTTGAATTGTTGGAAGTCAGTGCTTAGAGACTCCAAAATTAGAATTTTGTCTGATTTTTTAGGTGAATTAAAAACCAATTTTGCCTACTACTATCATCACATAATCAATGGCTAAAGCATACCAATAAAGTCAAACCTAGCAACACAAAATGAAACTCGTCTCTAGCTGAGAAAAGTTGTTCTTTTGATTTGAGTACACGTATCTTTTGACTGTAAAAAGAGTAATTAATTTCCTATACTTGAGTACTAAAATCTGAAAAAACTTGCACCCCATCCCAAGGAACCGACTTTGAGTGACGGATAACACAAATAGTAGAAGCAGCTATGAGAATGCTAAATGGAACTCTACAAGAATCAAATGAAATTACATTACATCCACAACCACCCCCCCCCCCCCCCCCCAATCATATAGGATTTTACCAATTCAATTCAGTCCAAGGTAAAATGTGCTTGGTGAAAGGGGGTTGGCACTGCTAACCATTGACGTTCTAAAAGGTTGGGCTGCAATGATGTGATTGCAAACCCAGCAGATTGTGGAACTCCAATTGGTGCATGCTGGATCGAACTGCCATTCAAAATATCGAATGTCAAGACATAGAAAGATCAAGTGATGATGATCTCGCACAAAAAAAAAATATGCTAAGAATGGCAGATGCAGATTTCATAAGTGAATGGATGACGGTAATAATTCAATAGATCAAAGGGGTTTCTTTATTAGTGAGAATTAGTGTGGAAAACCTGCTTCAAATGAAAAAGGTTAGTTTGTAACACCAAAACTACATGGGCCTGGATGATTTTCCAGTTAAAGGTACCAATAGACCTACTACCCCCTAACGCTAGTATACACCATCAATCTTAACATGAATGGGGCAAAGAATATGGGGAATCAGCAAAAAGCAGTCAGAAGAGCAAATTAAGAACACCAGGAAAACTTCATGTTGAATAGATAGCATGAAGCCCTAGCCTGGGAAAAGTAATAAATGAATTGACTCACTTGAATGAGAGAGACAATGAAGATCCAGCTGGCGTGTGAATTCCATTTTGATCAGGAGTCAGCAATGACCAAAACACTAAGAACAAAAAGAACCCGTAGTCCGTTAGTGGCGAACACTAAGGTTTAAACTCTTAAACGAAGAACAAAAAACAAATAAAACAACCAGTGGGAACTGTGTTGCTTGTACAAAGTTAAGCAAGCTGGTAGCTTTAACTCATATAAAGCATGGGATCCAGATCATCATTCATGACAAAGATCACATAAATTTCTTAATGTGTGGCTAGAATTGTCAAGTCCCCCTTTCTTTATGCTTTGTTCGGTATGAAGGTTTTGATAATAAAATGTTTAAGATTCATAACCACTTCCCTACTTTACAGCTTCATGATTAAATTAACAAAATTTCCGTTCTAACTCTTTTCCATTCGTCATACCAAGCAAAGCCTTGGTCCTTAGCTACCGAGGATCATATGAATTACCTGATTGCTCTGGATGATCATTCAGTCTAGGACAAAACAGTATATCCTACATCATGAAGTTTAGCAGTAAGCCATTACAAATCTGATTCACTATATCAAAGAGCAAATTTTCTGTGTTTACACCGCACAACTTACCTCCTCCATACTTTGAGAGACAGTATGAACCATTTCTGCAAGAAAATAAAATACAAGTCATTCTTTCTTTTAACCAAAAAAAAAAGAAGTAAAAGTAAATCCCTTGGCATAAATCTGGCAGAATAGAATTCAAAGAAAAATGATACAAAAGACATGCTCCAATAAATTGAAGTTTATCCATAAGAATCAACTGACATTCATGAACAGTGATGTTATTCAAAGATGCTTAAAGCAGATACCCCATTCTGGATTAGTGCTAACATAGTTTTAAAATATAACACAGAAAAGCATATTCAGTAGGTCGAGAGGAAAATTACATAGCTTCTTAAATATCCTTCGCTAAGTGACAAAACACCAGATAAATGTTTCTAGTTCATCTAATTCCATGTGTCCATGAATGTCTAAACCTCTGCCTCGTGAGGTAGACACCTAATCCTAAGTTCTAAGACACCACTCCACTATTCCTCCACAATCACCAGATGAGGATAAAAAAAGATGTCTGCCCATGCCACATGTATTTATTAGTTCTTTATACAAACGACAACAGTCCACTGAACTATAAACATGGGAGTTATAACCATATTACCTAAGTTTGAAGCACTTGGTTTCACAGCAAGTGTCAAACCCAGAAAACAATCATCAGGTTCAGTGCCGAAATCCCATAGATTCAACTCAAGATTTGGTTTCGTCCCTTCACAATGTACAACAAAATATTAATAGGTTGAACCAGGAAAAACAAAGTGAATAGAAAGCGTTATCAAACAGTCTAACATGGGAACTAGTATTGAACTTCAAAACTTACCCATGTTGTTTAGCCTCAGCTCAAGTGGATCACACAGTAGCGGATGAGGAACATGCACATCCACCTGTCAGGACCTTTTAGTAAAATTGATCTAATACAAGTAGAAACATTAAATCTCCAGAACACATATATTACATTAAAAAAAGGATGCTGCAATGCCTGTTCTGCCGTTGGCCTCCTTAATGGGTCCCATGAGCAAAGTTGCTACAAGCAGTCAAAGCAGGGGGTGTAAGATATTATAGTACAGTAAATATCACTTTGCTAAATGCTAGTCAACCGCACTACACACCGAGATTAAATCAACAGCCTCTGAGCTGGCATTGGGCATGATATCTGATAGGTTGGTAGGTGATATCTGCCCAAAAGTAATGGCAGCAAACTTTTTTTTTAAAAAAAAGGTCAAACTATAGCAGATAATTGATAACTAATAAATATTTATTAAAAAAATCTTACCTCAGAATAGCTTATATTGATTAGACGAGAGATATTTGTTGCTTCAGGGAAAGAAGTCCAATCTAGTGCACCCAGAACACAGCATATCTTGTATAGTTGATCAATTTCACTGCCAGGATGTGAAAGAAATACCGTAAGAAAAAATCCTTAAAAGTTCTGATATATCTTTCTTTTCTTCAGCGGTAGAAGTTAAAAAACAAAACTAATGTACTCTGAACAATTAGCAAACAGAAGTACACTCATTCTTTCTTCAGTGGTAAAAGTCAGAAACAAAACTTATGCATTCAGAATTAACAAACAAGAACAAAAGATAGTGAACAAACACGCTAAGAAACTTGCATGGTAAGTAAAGCAATTTTCTTAGGATCACGGCACTGCCAAGATAAGTACATAGAAAGATAACAAATATACCTTCTTCAATATATGTAGTTATGCATCCCCACATTGAATGCATGGCTGAACATTCATGTACATACACATAGTAGCATAGTGAGCATCCTTTGACCACAGCACTGGCAAGACTATTAAACAGAAAGGTAAGAAATTTACCTTTCTCAGTATCTATAGTTGTAAATCCCCGCCCATGCATGCATGCACACACATTAATATGTTTTTTGCTATAAGGAAAAAAAATGAAGAAAGGAAAATAAGGCAGACTAAACAATACTTCTTTGAACTCACCCAATCAAAAAGCCTTCAATTCTTACAAGAGAATAGAAGAAATCATACTTTCATACAATATCTTAATTGAATTCTATGTAATGATCACTTTCATTTACATACACATAACAGTATTTGAAAATGATAAAAGAGGCATGGACTGAGGACGATATAAGAAAATTTATGCACCATAATGCCCATAAGCAGAAAAGCCCAAAAAATAAATACGCATATGTAGGTTGGATCAATTTGGTTCAGGTTAAAACTATCTGAAAGACCACATGGAAATACAGAACAGAAACATCAGAACAAATTTTCCTTGGCATACGTTAATAGGTTATTGTATAATTTTAATCCATGAAATTATCGACATTAGCAATCATAACTAAAGATCAAGCAGAATCACCAGAGTCAAGGGTCACATCATACCAACAATATATTATAGGAAAATTTATAAAGACCAAAACTTCAGGAATATAACGCAGCTCTCTCTCTCTCTCTCTCTCTCTCTCTCTCTCTCTCTCTCTCTCTCTCTCTCTCTCTATATGTATATATATATATAAAGGAATGTATCAAAGTTAGTACATGGTATAGGTAACATATGTTAAGACACAAAAATCTTTGCCTCACTTGTGCTCATTTATGCCTGAGAAAATATATACTTGTAAGAACAAAAGGATTGTCTTAATTTATACCATCTTCCACCAAAACTAAAAAGAGGAGAACTTAGAATAATAAATCACCTTTCACCAGGGAAAATAGGAGACAATGTGAAAAGCTCTGCTAATATTGCACCAACAGCCCACATATCTGTAAGTGTTACCATTATCAGACATCATTCAAGCTAAAGAAAGCATTATAAAATCTCAACCTATTACAGTAATGGAAACAAAGCAAAACTCAATGAAAATAAAAATGTGCATATGCACATGTACACACACTCAGAGACTTAAATCCATATACCAATTGCAGGAGTGTAATAGGAAGACTGCAACAAGACTTCGGGAGCACGGTACCTAACACAATTAACCCAAAAATCATTAGATGAGAAAACTAACCCTGTATAAACAAGATAGAGTTATGAAGAAATCAGTGAGACTGCGCCCACATTGCCACATTGCCTGAACATGAACAAACACAAACTCAAATTTAATGAGAAATTAGAACTGCACAATCACTTACCACCTAGTGGAAACATATTCTGTATAAGGAGGCATTGACAATACTTCTCTCGCCAGTCCAAAATCAGCAATTTTGAGAAAATCCTTGGTGACCAGCAAGTTTTCTTTAAAACAAACAAACAAACAAACAGATAGGTTACTATATAGATATCCACTATCAATTGCAAAAAGGACTTAAAGAATGCACCGAAAAGAAAGGAACATTTACCAGGTTTCAGGTCTCGATGAAAATATCCATTCCCATGCATGTGGACAAGTCCTTGCAGCATCTGAGACATGAAGCTGCGTATCTCCCCTTCAGAAAAAGGTCTTTGTTGCTCTTTCATGATTTGGTAAAGATTATGCTCCTAGAAAGAAGTTAAATTAAGCTCCCATAAAAAGAACCCAAAGGTGTTTCCTACAACTTCATGCTTGATTCCAGCAATCGTACGTCACACTACTGATTACTTCAAATGAAAGATCAAAATAACAGTTTATAATGAACAATACAGAAGTAAACAATTAATGTAGCATTATGTTTAAATGAAAGAAGCACAATCGACATTGAGATTAGCGGGCAAACACAGTCACTTGAAACCTTTATTTTCAAAAGAAATCATGATATTTGGTTGAAAAGAGATAACTAAATTAGAGGTTTTGTGTTTGTTTGGGAAAGAGGGGTGAAGCAAGTACCTGCATAAGTCTTGCACTAAAATCAATTCTAGAATGCTTCAAAAATCAACCATAGTAGTTTTGGTTAAACAAAGGCCAGCCTTCCAAATTTTGAACAAGCTTAAACATTGAAAATTTTAAATTCAACAAACAGATTCCCCTAGAAGCATAGCCTCTGGCTAGGAAATGGTTACAAACTAGCATTTGTAACTAAGGCATGAACTAGACCTCTCCAAAGTTCCTAGCCCCCGTCTCTAATCATAGTAACATTCCCAGCTTTGTATTTTCCAAAAACAATTAAATAAAGCAACATAACACTTTAATATCAGAGATCAAAAGTACACTATTTAAGCAGAAGAAAAAATTTCACAAACTCATGCTTCCACTGAATAATAATGTGAACTTGGAAAAGCATCCTTACCATGTACTCGAAAATGAAGAATAGTTCATTGTTTTCCCTGACAACCTCCTTTAACTTTACAATATTAGGGTGATTTAGCTTACAAAGGGCCTGTGGAGAATAAATTATTGATACTATCAAGAAAAAGCATGTATCCATAAATGGTGGAGAATAAATGGAACATGCTCTCTTGATGAAGGCTTGGGTGAAAAGCAAAACATTCAAGGAAATATCACAGCATACCTTGACTTCTCTTAGATTCATACACTCTTCCCAAAAGTAGAACTTCCTTTTCATTTTCTTAACAGCAACCTAGATTGGAACATTGACAAAAGCAATGAGGCAGAGCTCAAGTAAGTTCTACATTTTGTAAATTCACTATTATCTTGGTAAAACTTAAAAAGGAATACAGACAAGAATAAAAGAAAACCACCCACAATAGACTGAGTTCATTTTTCTAATCCAAGGTTTTCCTAAATTATAGCCAAAGTTGATGAACGTTCATTGAGATGACATTATCAAAAAGTTTAAAAGAGTAAACCAACCAATATTCTTCTATTGAACTCCTAGGTTTTCCTAATCCTGTTTCTATATACATATATATATGCTCGAAGCTTCTACATAAAGGACTTCTCTTATATGTATATATGCTATAATATCTCACGTCATGCATATATCCAGCCAACCCATTTTTCTATTCCTTTAAAATCCAAGTTCCAAGAACAGTGTTCCATCTCATACATTACATCCCCATTAGAATTCACAGCTTTAGAACCTCATTTTAACTTCTCTTCTAACAGACAAATCAAAATGCTTGCCAACCCCCCCCCCCCCCCCCCAAACAAGGAAGGGGATGGGACAGGAGGCATATGCAGCCTGGTAGGTAGAGAGACAGGGATCATCAACTAAGGTTCAGATATCCTAAGATAAATGAGAAGTCAGATATAAATTTTAAGTTAAACCCCAAAAACTAGTTGCTGGTAGATGAACAATTGACCAAGTAACCAATACAGACTTCACTTAATGATTCAAAATCACAAAGTGATTTCAAAATTGATCCTATATTCATTATTCTCTATCTGCAATGTATTCAACCATATGTGAGGTATAAAATGGGCACAAGAACATATCTTATTGACAAATAAAAATAAACAAGGTGGTTATTCAAACTGAAATGTAAAAAGCAACTAGGGGAGAAAGAGCTCCTTACAATCTCAAATGTTTCTATATTGAAGGCTTTGAACACACTACCACAGGTACCATCTCCAAGCTCTTCTAAAATTTTATACCTAAGTGAAAAAAACACGAGAAAAAATGAGAACTTGACAAACTTACAGATATTAAGAGCATTGGGAAGAAACTAACCTTTCCATTATTGCAGTTGTAGTAGATAATAATCAACAATTTGTCAATGTACTTCTAACAACCTCCAAATAGAGATGTCGACTGTACCGACATAGGCATGATCACTAGCTTGCATACACGGTTTACTGCTGCTAAACTGTAGCATGAAACGTATGATGTTGTCAGGAACCGACTTCTCATTATAAGAATGATTGAATATCACCCAGAAAATTATCAACATCCTCAAATGCAGCTTCTACAAGCTGCAACCAGTTCGTATCATCTAAAACCAACGAGTCTATGAAACCTGCAACAAAACTCCGGTGTAAGAGTTGAACTTCATCTATCAATCCATTTCCTTACACTCAGCTTAAATGATGCCCCATAGATGAAACCAGGGATGGGCTGGACAATCACCAAAAAACAATACAACTCAACTAAATTATTTGTCATAAATCATATTGTAAAGAAAGAGCAGTGACAAATATATTAGACTTGGTCTTTATAAGGCTTGTATGAAAAAGTATAAAACATAATTCTGTTTCTGTCCAAAGAAATTATACATGGTGCTTTAGACCTAGAAAGAAATGTGGACTGAAGGCCACGGGTAAATCTTTACATGGTCAGAAACACTGAAGCTAATATAAGACTTTAACTCGTTACCTCTTTGTACTCATTCATTAAACAATGTGTTATTTAACAAATGAACTCTCTGGATTTTCAAACAAGGAAAAGTTTGCAATAAATACATCAGCAAATTCAATCAGATTTCTCCTACATGTAAAGTCATTAATCCATTATTTTTAACAACTTAGCCTTAAAAATATAAAACATTTAAAAAACAACTTGCTGATTGAAGTCCTCGATTTACTGAAGCCGAATCAGATAAAACCAACTCAATTTAAATCCAAACTAATAAATAATTACATAAATCATAATAAAAAAAAGAGGTATGGAGGACCTTTTCCTGAACTCAAAGAAAAATCCCTGCAATTGATTTCTTTTTTTTCAAAAAATAAAATAATACAAGGATGCAGACAGTTATCCATGCTTTAACGCCTAGCCAAAAAAAACATATTCAGCAATACTTTCTTTCTATTTCCTTACCTTGAAAAGGGCGCGTATTTTGACCAAAATAGAAAAAAGAGAAAAGGCGCGTATTCTTTTTATTAAGAAAAATAGAATAACAAATCTACAACAATAAGATATTATAATTATACGAACGCAAGCACTCGGCCATGGCTAAATTCAACCGCATAGACACACCATAGCCGATTTCGAATCAGTCTCTATCTTTTGACCACTTCTAACATTAAAAAGAGCACCAAAATTAATAAGAAATATCAAAGAACTTTCGGCAACTTCTACCCCTCCGTTTTCTCGGGAAACAAACAGGAATTAAGACGAAAACTTCAAGTGCATTCCAATGTGAAAGAAATATACAGCTCAAAGAAAAAAAAGCGAAACAACAATTGAACATTCACAACAAAATTACGCAACTTTTTTCCAAAGAAAAGATGAAGACAAAAAGAAAGACACTGAGAGAGACTGAGAGAGATGAAACTCACATCCGATAACCAAAGCGACGAAGCAAGAAATGGAAGCAGATCGCCAATGTCTAAACGATGTTCGTTTAAAACAAGGAAAATGGAAGAGTTTCAGAGACAGAACCTTCAGAAAAAGAAATCGAATTCAGATTACTACCAGAGGAAGAGGAAGGGGAGATAGAAAACGAAAGAAAAATATTTAATAATTTAATATTTAATATTGTTTTTAAAAAAAAAGATTTTATTCTTTTAAAAAACTTTTGAAAATTGAAACGAAGAACAATGCTTGGTTGTGGAGGGGAAGGGCGGTGGTCCCAGCGGTAATACAATATTATTTTTGCTTGAATTACTATAATATCCCTCAACGACTTGGTATATTACGGAATTGTTTTTTCTGTGTTCTGACGATAATGTCCCTCATGGATGATAGTGACGTGGACGATGAATTAAATGCGCACATAAAGTTTGCTGGGACTTAAGCGTCATTAAAGGAAAGGTATTTGGGTGTTTTTGTCCGTGAAAAATTTTCAGTGCGGCTTGGGCGTGTGATTTACACTGTGGATCCGGCCCATTGCTTCATTCAGATCTAAATTCATAAAAGACTTAATATAACCTTTGGTACTTAAATTTGACACTTTTTTCTAATTTGGTACCGAAACGTTTTTTTGTCCCAATTTGGTATTTAATTTTGAAATTTTTTCTTGGTACATAAGCCTTTTTTGGATCTAATTTGGTAATTTAACTTGACATTTTTTTCTAATTTGATACTTAAACTTCTTTTAGGTTCAATTTGGTACCCAAGTTTATTAAATGATATGCAAATTACCCCAAAACACTAATGGTGTTAAAAAATTCGTGTTATGCTACAAAAGTATCTTTAGTATTAGAGAAAATTCTTGTTAAAAAGTTATGCATTGGGCTTTACTTAACGAATTAATCAGAATTAGAGAAAATTCATGTTAAAAAGTTATGCATTGAGTTATACTTAACGAATTAATATTGAATAAAAACATAATAATTTTAAAAACCCAAAATTAAAGAAATTCATTATTTTAAATTGATAAAATGAAATAAATAAATTAAACTAAAAGAAATTTAAAATTTAAAATGCAAAAAGAAATATCATGTCATTGGTCACATAATTGTATAACGTTTGACAAGTTTAGGTATCAAATTAGACAAAAAAAAAAGAGAGAGTCAAGTTTAGGTACAAATTAGACCTAAAAGTGATTAAGTACCAAATTAAGAAAAAAAATGTCAAGTCTATGTACCAAATTAAGAAAAAAAAAGTGACAAGTTCAAATGCTAAATTGGACTAAAAAAATTAGATACCAAATTAGAAAAATATCTCAAGTTCAAGTACCAAATGTTTATTAAACCATAAATTAAGAATATTCGTCTTGAGGATTTGACTACTGACCTAGGTTGCATAGGAAATTCATGCTTTTGTTGTTATTAGCTGACACATTGATATCAATAACTTCTTTTTCAAAAGGTAAATTAAAAAATGTAAATTATATTCTAAGTGATAATATGGTTAACAAAGTGAGCCGGTAGTGACATGTTATATGCAATAATGTTAATATGATATTTTGTCATATTAATAAATATTTTTAAAAATTTAAATTTTCTAAGTGATTATTTGAAAAATCAAGTATAAAATGAACTTGGACAAATGACTGTCTATGTTCAATTGCACCTAGACAATGATTGTCCATGTTCATCCAGGACTTAATTATTCAAATAATTATGAAACAAAAGCTTTCACTTCCATTAAATTTTACATTATCTTTTAGTTTTCTGTCATTTCAATTTTTTTATATTTATAGTTATTCATGGTAATAATTATTGAATATTTAAATAAATTGTAATTCAATTATGATAATTGATTAGCAATTCAAATATTTATTGTAATTTTAAATAATTTTATTCATTTTTAATAATTTTATTTTTAAATATCCTATCACTCTTAATAATTTTTAACTAATTTTCTATATTTTTTATAATTATTTAAAAAATCACATCCATGATTTTTCAAATAATTATTAAAAAATATTATTTTTTAGTATTTTTTATTTTTTAAATATTTGTTGACATGGTCAACATGAAGTATTTTCTCATTACCACACTTCTCATCTTTAATAGATAAATTGTAGATCATCTCATACATATATATCACAATTATATCATAAATAATTATTAAACAGATATACAAAGAGATGAGTAATAAAATAAAATTGTCAGCCAAGATTTCCATGGTTTTATTTCTAGAAAATTAATGAAAAATAAAAAAAATACATAGTTTTTCATCACAAGACATTCATTGTGTTTTCAACAGTCATCACTCCATCTTCTCCTCGTCATGGACTCCTTTTGAAAAAAAAAATATATTTATGTCCTATATATGTTTCCGGCTCATAAGAATTCTAAAAATAAAAAATAATCCTACATGGAGATGATAGTCCACGGTCTATTTCCTAAAAATCACAACTTTGGTAAAAAATAATAATTATATAACAAAGATATATAATAATGCATTCATTCACATACATTCCCCTAAATGTGCGAATAATTACAAGAATGTCACATTTTATCAAATATTAATCAAACAAGATGAAGAGAGAAATTCGGTTTCGGTTTACACTATAAACATAGCACAACCTAGCTCTTGATACCAATTGTTGGAAAAATCCTATTTGAAAACGATTTTCTTATACAGCGGAAAATTAAAATTTTGAAAATCGTCCCGATTTGTGATACTTATATTAATAAACCTTAACTGAATTCGTACCTGTGTTTTTGAATAAACGGATCCTTGATGTTTTCCGGCTTTCAACCAAATGATCTTCTTCGCTCTTCTCGTACCACGAAATACTTCGAGTGTGGGCTTGAACAAATTGAATCAAAACACAGAACTAGAAAAAGTTTTTCTTTTGGGGTGAAATAAAAAATTATCTCTTCTTTAGTAGAAATCGGTAAATTTGTTATTCTGAAAAATATGTTTATAAGTTGAGAATAAATTCTCTCTATTTTTCGACAGAATAACAATCTCTTAAAAGTTGTGTTAATAGCTCTACTGGTGCCATTTATTTATAGGAAAAGAATGTATAACCCTTGTATAGTTGTAAAGGTTTATTTTAAATAAAAAAAAACATCCTACTTAGGAGAGTGGTGAATGACTCGCCCTTATATTTCTACTAGGGTTGTTGCCCCATTCATGTTATATGAGGGGTTTTGGGCCTCTCTCACATCGAGTCCAATTACGAGTATTTCCTGGACCTTTTTAACCCCAATAATCTATAATATGATGCAATACGGTTCAGTTTTTCTATTTCCAAAAATAAAATTTAATATCTAAATATTAAATAATTTTCTCACCGCAATTTTACCCTAGTTAAATTTTGATGATTTTACCCCTTAGTAAAATTTGACAATTTTACCCCCGATAAAATTTCGAGAAAATCGTTCAGTATGTCACAACTCACCATGTTCATTAAGACCGAATGATTTATTTTCTTTTTCGAGTTTCAAAATAGTCAAAAAACATAAACTCATTCTTCTATCATTTTTTAAGTAATCCTATATAGGATTGCAAATTTCCATTTCCATTTCCATTTTCATTTTTATTTCCAGTTTTGGAAACCTAGATTCATTTGCAAATGATTTCATTTCTCCGTTTCGGAGAAAACCATAATCATTCCTGAATGTTTCCCATTTTATTTTTTATTCATTTTGTTTATTTCTATTCAAACACGCAATTCATTTCTGATTTCAACGAGCTAGCGGAGGGATCGATTGAACATATGTAGTTAAGGCTCAAATGATTTATAATTAAGTTTTGATTTTTCGCCTATTAATTATAAACTCATAGTTATGAATTCATTCCACTATAGTATCGTGACTGAGCTTTCCTCAACGACATACTATTACGAAAGCAACTACTCATTGCTCGTCCAATGACCTTTTCATAAATGTGTTACCTCAACGACATACCATTACATCTTCTTTTATGAAAAGTCAATTACTATCAAATAGTGATCAAGTCATCCATCACAAAGACGGGCAACCTGTGACCACGTTTAATTTTCATCAACCATGTAATACCAACGAGAGGATATCATTTACCCATGTTTTGGGCTATAAATTCCACTGTTGTGAATGACGCTACATGCTACAAAAGTCGTACACCCAACGTATCAGCTTTTAGTTCCTTATTTATTTGAACTTAGACTTTTACTTACATCAAAGTGTACAAGTCAGCATACATAGTCCGCCATCCACTCAGGATTTAGGTATGTCACACTATGAACGTCACAAGTGAATAAATCCATAAACGGATTTAGGTATGTAGTTAAGGCTCAAATGATTTATAATTAAGTTTTTATTTTTTGCCTATTAATTATAAACTCATAGTTATGAATTCATTCCACTATAGTATCGTGACTGAGCTTTCCTCAACGACATACTATTACGAAAGTAACTACTCATTGCTCATCCAATGACCTTTTCATAAATGTGTTACCTCAACGACATACCATTACATCTTCTTTTATGAAAAGTCAATTACTATCAAATAGTGATCAAGTCATCCATCACAAAGACAGGCAACCTGTGACCACGTTTAATTTTCATCAACCATGTACTGCCAATGAGAGGATATCATTTACCCATGTTTTGGGCTATAAATTCCACTATTGTGAATGACGCTACATGCTACAAAAGTCGTACACCCAACGCATCAGCTTTAGTTTCCTTATTTATTTGAACTTAGACTTTTACTTACATCAAAGTGTACAAGTCAGCATACATAGTCCGCCATCCACTCAGGATTTAGGTATGTCACACTATGAACGTCACAAGTGAATAAATCCATAAACGGATTCAGGATCTATTCTGCTTGGGTCCTGTCCGATGTATTGTCAGTCCAGTCAGTCACATCCATGTCTCTATCTTTTGATAGTCATCCGCTTCGATGCTCAAGATAAGGCATCTCTCCAATTGGACTTGATAGACGGCATATAAGTCTTTCAATTGGTTTGCTCATTTCCTATTAGACTAAGGAAATGTTTAGGTTCGTCTACTAATACAAGTTATCTTTCGGTACTACAATCCGACCATGTAATACATCTTAATATTAGTTAAATATTTAGACAACTAATGAGCAATATTTGCTTCTATCTTGATTTGTGTGAAAAAACTATTTGAGGACAATAATACAAATTATATTAATTTAATTCATGAATAATTTTATTAATCAATCTGTTTGAAAAAATTACAAGTGTACTTAGACAAAAATACTACACTTATGGCACAAGATCCAACACCTTGTTTTTGGTAAAAATGAACCAATTAGTACCTATTTTAATGTTCCAACTATAACCATTCAAAAGATACATTACATATCATTTCCAAATGACTTAAAACTTACCTAAAACATATTAAATAGGTTCAAACTTACCATCAAAACATTCAATACATATACACAATTTAGACTTCAACAAATCAATGTCAATTACCAAATATACACTAATTCATTCCACGCCAATTTTCCTTATGCTAATCCACTTTTAAGCAGGCAATTTCATAAACATACATATTTCAAGTATATATGTAACACCCCTCACCCGACCTGGTCCCCAGGTGCGAGTTACGAGATGCTACATTTGTTGTCAGAGCAACCATCGTCAAATTTACAGAAAATAATCATTCAAACACGCAACTATGTTTTAAACACATTTACATTATATTAAACAATCAAATTTGATCCTTAATCGAGCTTATGAAAGCTCTTTTGTTGACTTGAGCACGAAATAAGACCGAATTGCAAAGTTTTAAACTTTCAGGGCTGACGTTGTGATGTCATCACTTTCACATTGAAACATTGCCGAACAGTTTGTCACGTCACGACGTCAGGCCACTCGACATCGCAACATCACATATTGCTGGTTGGCGTTGTGATAATGGTTATTGGGACGAGGACTCTATTTATGGTAAAATTTGAGCCATTTGATACCTATTTCAAGCTTCAAACCAAAATTTCAAGTAACCAGCCAATTTAATCATTCAACCTGCCAAATCTTACCTCATCTTACAATTAAACGTAACAAACTAATTAGCTTGACAAAGTTTGCCTAACATAACAAATCACAGCGACAAGGTGAGCTTAACATATAATCAACCATCTTGTCATTTAAATATATACCAACTCAATTCATTTCAAAATCAATATCTCAATATCATACTCTTATTTAATTCCACATTTATTCATTCAAACATCAATCTCATATTAATTCATTTCAAATTTTCTTTTCATTAGCTGCTAAGCCCGATGAACTCTAGTAAACAGATTCAGTTACACATGTATCTTCAGTACAATAATTGCTTGCTTGAGCTGAATACATATTCTTGTTAGGTTACTAGTCCAGGCTAAACCTTTAATGACACATTCAATTGCTTGGCTAAGCTAAAAATATACATGTAAGATTATCAGTCCAGGCTAAACCTTTAATGACACATTCAATTGCTTGGCTAAGTTAAAAATATACATGTAAGATTATCAGTCCATGCTAAACCTATGTCACATGTATCTTCGAGTCCGCAACAAATATTGGATCTCAGCAATCATTGGTAATCAATCTGTACAAGTGTGCACAAAATCTTTACTAAGTTCACCCAGACATATTCAACACACATATATATATACATTTCTTTATAATTTAATCAAAATCTCACATTTTGTACCAAATCGCAAATAATTCAAATTTCAACCAAACATGCACATATTCATAATTCAAATACATAACAATTTAAATAAAATTATACCATACAAAGTTACTTATCCAAAATAGCAAAAAAGTTGCAGTTGTAGGGACAAATCGATAATTTTGGCTTTTCTCCAATTATCTCCGGTTTGATCTAATTCTCGATCTAACAATTATTTTAGACAATTCATCAATATCAAACATTTTCATATTATTCTATGATATGTGTGAACCTATATAATTTCATTTTTTTGATGCCCTTAAAGTTTTACATTTTTTTCAATTTAGTCCCTAAAACTGAAATAACTATATCTTTTAATTTTGAACCTCGGTTTGAAAACTGAATTTAATTAAAATCATTACAGACCCTCTAGTATCTTCTATTACTAAAATTTCACATCAATTTCACAATTTATTCACTTTAGTCCTTATATACAAAACTAACAATTAAACATTACAATCTAGTCCTTTTTCACATCTAAGCTTAAAATCTATCAATTTAACACCAATTTATTCAAAAAATAAACAACAGAAACTTTTAAACACTTTAAAATTTTTTCAAATTGATACACGAGCTAGCTAAATCAAGCTTTCATGACCTCAAAAACACAAAAAAATTACAAGAAAAGGACTTGAAATCACCTTAGAATTGAGGATCCAAAGTTGAAAGCTTCCAAAAATGGCTTCTTAGGCTTTTCTTAATTTGTTTTAGTGGAGAAGAAAAAATAAAGATGACAATGTTGCACTTCTCACCTTTATATACTTGATTTAAAAGTTAAATAATCAAAATTAATTAATTAAACTTCAATTAACTAAACCTTAATTAACATCTTTCTCCGCTAATTGTTGAAACAAAATGGTTTATTTGCCATTTGAAACCTTTAACTAATTAAAAATCTATGAAGATAAAAGTTTTACAATTTAGTCATTATAACTTAATTAAGTAATTAATAGGCAAAATTGAAGGACTAAACTTTAATATTCTGTTATAACAACTCCATAAATATTTATATTTAATATTTACAGACCCAGTTTATGAAAATGAGGTTTCGAAACCACCTTTTTCGGAACCACTGAAAATCAGACTGTTACAAATTTAGTGTGTACAATCAATCATTATTAAGAATTTAACGCTTATGTGACTGAAATAAAATCATCATAAAAATTGAGTGACGAAATTAAAAGAATTTTCTTAAATGACCAAAATTAAGTCCTAAAAATGGCCAATTGAATACTCACCGTAATTAATAGGTTTTATTTTATTAAAATTCATCACGAGCCTCCCACTAATTTTTTTTCCCAAAATTATTATTATATTAATATATTACTATTATTTTTTAAATTTATGATAAAATGAAGTTTATATTTTGTAATTATAGCAGTGAAACTGTGAGCAACAAAATTAACCCCGAATGATTTCTTAAATCCAAATATCTCGGAAGAAAAGCTCAAAACGGCCTTCTCCACATAACCCATCAATGTACACAAGCTAATTTGCAGTATTTTTGTATACTTTTTAAGCATTAAACAGAAAACGAAAGGGTTCAGAAACAAGGAAAGTTCTGCTCTCCGTATAATCATCTGCAATTTGAATTACATTAAACAAAACAAAACAAAAATTTCTAAATTTCACAAGAAAACGCAGTGCTCAGTAACTTTAGATATCACACAACATTGTTTACACCACCAGCAAAATACAAGAAAGATTAGGAAACTCGCACACCAACATGGAATTGTTCAAGATACCGAGTACTTTGTGAACTTAGAAATGGTGAGCTACACCACTCAATGAGAAACTGAAAAACTAGTGCTATTTATCAGGTAACCTTCATAACCTATGGCTCCACAAGAATCTTGCCAGTGGCATGGCCGTCAATGCTCTTGGCCCAAGCCTCTTCAGCCTTACTTAGAGGATGTACTGAATCAATTACTGGCTTAAGCTTTCCTTCTTTCACCAACTTAACAAGAAATTCGAGGTTCTCTTTCTTAGGTGAGGTAAACAAGGGTATGAGTTGCCTCTTTGCGAATGTTATCTTTTTGAAAGCAACACTCATCAAAGTGCCGAAACCAGGAGTGGTATCTACTACCTTCCCTTTTGAAGTCAAGTTAGCCTCAAAGGTAGACCAAGGAATGTTGTGTGCGCAGTGGATGATTACATTGTATTTTCGACCAGAAGGGCTCTTGAGAGCCACCCCATCAGGAGTTTTGTAGTCAAGAACCTCATCAGCCCCCAGGCTCCTGACTAAATCTATGTTACGAGCCCCACAAGTGGCTGTAATGTGTGCATTTGCGAGCTTTAGGAGTTGAACGGCATATTGACCTACACCACCTGAAGCAGCGGTAACCAATACATTCACTTCTGGGCCGGTTCCATCGAGTTTGATCCCAGCAAGCTGGGTGAGTGACTGGTGAGCTGCGAGGCCAGCAATTGGCAAAGCTGCAGCTTCACGGGCTGATACCTCTGGAGGCCTTGAAACTGTGGAACCTTCATTAGCCACAGCATATTCAGCTAGTGCACCTCCATTCTGTAATTGCAAAATATATTCAAATAATAAGATATTGGCAAGACCCAGGACACAAATGATGCTAGATAACACATAAAACAAGGAAATGAATAAGAAGGTGAAAAAGAATCTATGGCCAGAGTGTTGTATAGCTTGAAGCAACAAACCGTCCAATGTAACATCAAACATACATATGTTTCTCTCATGCAAGAATGCAACAAACTTCAGAATAAGAATGAGTACTTACACCAAGTACGGCAACAACGTTCTCCCCAACTTTGAAACTCTGAACTTCTGATCCAACTTGTACGACTTCTCCTGCTACATCGGTACCTGCTCGACCAAATGTTGTTTAGCAAATGATTGATAAACAAGCAATCACAGAAAGAAAAGTTTTGATGCTTCGGATTAACCCATAGAGCTGAACCATCCAGAGAAAAGTAAAGTACCAGGAATGTGGGGGAATTTCCGAGGTAAAAATGGCCGAGCTACCCCATCCTGTAGTTTCCAGTCGATTGGGTTAATACTAGCTGTCTCTACTTTGATCAAAACTTCATCCTTTTTTGGACTGGGAACCGGAACTTCAACATGCTGCAACACCCACAAAATTCACACTCGTTATAAAATCAGGTCATTAGCAATTTTTTTTTCAAGTTCATCAAAGTAAAGAAATGCTGGAAATGCATATATGCAAAAAAAGAAGAAGTTGACTTTGCCGTCAATTCTCAGTCTCGTACTCTTACTGGAATTCCCGTGCTAATGGAATCCATTTCATGAGTTTAACAAAATTACAATTTGATCTCAAAATTATTTAAGTTTTCCCATGTTAGTGAAAGAATCAATTCGGCTTTGGACTCAAAACTCAAAACCAACTTAATATTTTAATAAACAACCAAAATTTTCGATATTTCATTTCGCTGATTCGATTCTTAGACAACATCTATTCTAGGCATCTTAATTTCACTTGTAATAAAATTCCTAAAGAAAGCATGAAAAAAACCTAAAAGAAAAAACTTGAGAAATTTCAAGAATTAAGAAGTGGATAGATCCAACGTCTTAATCGGCAGTATGAGAAGAGCAGCACCGATGGAGGTGACGATGAGCCATCAAGGTAGACACGTGTAGAAAAATCAGCACATCTCAAGATTTTACGGATGGTGTCGGTACCTCAAAATTAAATCAACGATCCTAATTTAATTAGCTAATTTAAACCCCCGCCCCCCCCCCCCCCCGGCCTCCTTCACCCAGCCTTATATCCATAAAACTCTATAAGATTAAGGACTAAATCACAAATTTTAATTAAACCTCCATTTTAAACTTTTAATCAAACTTTTAAACTCAAGAAATAAACATAATCAAAAGAAGCAAGTATATTACCTTGAGATCGGCGACTCCTCCGCCATATTTACTGTACTGAACAGCGCGCATCATACTCTTAATCTTATCCATTTTCGTTTTTCAAAGTGAAAATAAAAACCGAAGCTTTTAAGTCTGGGAAAGGCAAAAATCAAGAAAAACTGTGAGAAAGACAAGGTGGAGAAGGATCAGATAATATCTTTTGGCGTCAGATAGTTTGAATTTATAGCAAAGTAATCCAAATATGAATGTCTTTCTTTCCAAGCTACAACCCAAAAAACAAATATCTTTTTCATGATGAACCAAACAAAATTATTTATTTAATCAAAAAAATTAATGTGCATTGTGGACCAAACCAAACAAATAATTGAATGCGTGTTAAGTTTCAACCCGATGTAATGTTCTAGAAAGGTTGAATTTCAATAGTCTATGAAAATAGTCAAAGAAATAATTTTTTAAGAATTAGGGTAAACTATAAAAATAGTCACTTTGTTTGTCTCAGATTATATTTTAGTCACGTACGTTATCGTTTTGTTACAAAATGGTCACTTTATCGTTAACTTCGTTACCTCCCTAACAATAGTCCTATGTGGTAGTCCAAATAAGTTTTAAATGCCAACTCGTATGTCCAGTTGTTGGTATAAAAATAGGTTTTTAATTAAATAAATTTAATTCGGACTGTCACGTAGGGCATCTAAGTTGACATTTAAAACTCATTTGGATTGTCACGTACAACTGTTGTTAAATAGGTAACGGAGCTTAAAAGTAGAGTAACCATTTCGTAATAAAACGATAAATAAGTGATTAAAATTGTAATCTGAAGCAAATAAAAGTGACTATTTTTGTAGTTTACCCTTTTATTTAATTATTACCATTAAAAAATTATTTAATCTTATTATATTTATATATACATTGCCAGATCAAACGGCTGTTGTTTTTTTCAAATACATAAATAGGCTACTAGCAAGTTGGTTCCTTTTTCTTCTTCTATTATATATAAAGACAAAAATACATAGGATACTGCAGAAGTTTTGCGTCTAATTTTCGACACATTGACTTTTCTTTTTTCTGTTTAGGTGGATGGAAAAGAAAGGAAGAAAAGAAAGGTTTAATTATCCATTAGTCCTTTTACTTTTTAATTTTTTGGAATTTAATCTTTTTATTTTGTTTGATTTAAAAATTAAAATACAATTGTAACATTATTAATTTACTTCTATAAATAAGAGTTATGAATTTGAACTTTAATTTTTAAATCAAACTTTTGAATATTAAAAGGTCATATATTCAAATCCAATAAAGTCCAATAAAAGTATGACCAATTGAATTTTAATTTTTAATTGGTCCTTGTGGAGTTAAACTCTTGAAATTAAAAGAAGAAGACTAAGGGTACCTTTGAATGGATGCTTGCCTTCAATGCAGTATGTTTAGCTTTTTTTTTGTCTCACGCTACAGTATCGTTATAGTGTCTAATCTCACCACTACCGCCATTTTTACACTAATTGCAGATAAACATATCGCACATCCAAATAGGCCCTAAATTTCAAAAGTACAGTGTGCTTTACCACTACATCCAACATTTATTAATTATAAATTATATGTTTAATGGAATTAATCCATGTATTTACTTGTAGGCCGATTTAATATTTGTCCATTATTCACTTGAAAAATAAGTTATTTTATTTTTAAAAATAATTATTTTTATAAATTATAATAAATTTAGTTTTAATTAGTACCAAAATATAATATTATTAAAAGTCATATTTTTAATCTATATATAACTTGTTTACGTTTTTTAAATAAAATAATTCTTTTTAGGTTTATTTAGAATTTCATTTAATATTCAAATTCAATCCATTAAAAATAATTTTAAATTATTTATTTAAAATGATTCTACTCAATTTGATTTATACATTTAATATATTAATAATATTATTACTAACTTAAGGTCAACTAGATAAATTAATTTATATAAAAAGTAAATAATTACTTAAATAAATAAAATTTTAATTAAAAATAATAATTATTTAATTAAATAAATTATTGAAAAATTGTAAATGTCTTGTATAAGCGGAGTGTATGTAACCTCCAAACCCGACCAAGACATTATACTCAAATTCGGAAGACTACATTAGCCACCGAAATGGCTCGATAAGCTATCAGAGTATTTTTTTTTAAAACGATTATATTAAAATATTTGTTTTATTTTAGATAAAAACTTGGTCTATTTTCGGAAAACTTTCAGGTTGTCAAAAACCGATTTAAATTTACCAACTTAGGTAATGGAGACTTACTTTTGAAAACTTAGTTAATTACCAATTTATTTATTACTCCAAATTTTAATTATAATTTAGCAGCGAAAAAGTGATAATTAAATTGATTTAAATAAAAATTATATTTCATGCAAAAATAATTAAGATTCATATTTCAATATTTAAGGTCAAATTAAAAGTCATGCAGGACCCAAATCCTAAGTCCCATGTACAGTCTCTAAAATGTAAAAATATCGAATAATAAATCTAAAACATTTTAATAAATTAAAACTGAGACAAGACCCTTTGAATGTCGTGTTTGCGTCCTAACCTGGTGAGTTATTTGTAAAGATGGAAACAAAAAGGGAGTGAGCTATGAAGCTCAGTGTGAGCTCCATCACAAACAAATCAGTGCAATCGATTAACATAAATCACATCACATAGAATAATCCACCATAGCAATTTTAGAATATCGGTATATCAGATCAACTCAATAATGTATATGTATATGTATCATCTCAGAAATCTCAGAATTGTATACACATGTTTTATGAAATCAATACAATTTTAGTTTAACATAAAAGATCCTACCCCACCGCTACACACCCTAGTAAGAGTTCCCCAAAATTCGTCCATCCTACATATCGAGTTGTGGATAAATCACAAAAGTTGCAGGTTAATACGTTGCCAGATGGTTATGAATGTACAACATATTTGTAGATAAGAGCTACCAGAATGTGGGTGGGTGAACCACCAGTGTTACAGGTTAATACGCTGCCAGATAGTTGTGAATGCACACCATATTTGTAGATAAAAGCTGCCAGATAATTTGTGGATAAACCACCAGAGTTGCAAAAAAAAAAAAAAAGAGCACTCCATAGTTTCTCACCCAATTTTAACACATCTCACTTTCTCTATTTTACAGGAAAACCCTAAAATTACTCACCATTGCTCTACGCCACAACTTGCAAACTTAAAGCTCTTACTTCGTTATCTCATTTATCTCCTACTTTACTACTATCTGTTTATATTTATTTGACTGATACTTATAAATATATTATGTGAAGTGGGTCACAGGGTGGGTATAACGAGGATTAGGTGGGTCTGGGGACCTACGTGGGTGGTGGGGCAGGGATGGTTTTGAGTTTTGTACTTGCAGTGGGTCGCGAGGTGAGGATGGGGATGAAAATTCTTGGCGAAGATGGGTGCAGGGGTAGCACCCCCCACACCTGCCCCACCCAATTAACATCCCTAGTCAAATCTCAATATTAATATTTCAATTCATTTCACCCTTAGTAAACTCTAATAAGATGACTTAGATACACGGAAACCAACAAGTCTAATATTCATTTCGTATTTAACATATGACATTAGTAACATTCGTAATTCAACAATTAAATAATATGTACGGTATAAAACAATTTAATAAGGACAATAATTGAAAGAAAATTCTAGAACTGATAAGTAAAGCTCATTTAATTTTTAAAGCAAAGTTTAAGGACTAAATTGTAATTTTAGTAAAATATTTTTTGTAACAACCTAATAGTCAGGGGTGTTGGAAAGTGTATTTTTGGGACTCCGTTTCTACAAACCGAACCCGTAAATATTTTTATTAAATATTTACGGAGTCATATTAGAGGCGAATTAAATTTTGGACAAGTAATTTTCATGAATAAAGAGCTATTAATGTATAGGGATTAAATCGCGTAGGCGTTGAAAGTTGAATTATATATTGAAATTAATTAAAGGGACTAAATAAGTAAATATACCCTTGTTTCCTTTTAATGGACGGTCATAATGAAACATTTATGATATGTATATATATAATATATATTATGTTAATTTAATATATGTAAATTATAATAATAAATTTTAAAACAAAATAAAAGAAAACATAATTGATAGTGGAATGAAAGAGAATTTCATTCTCTTTTACATGCATTCGAAACAACAGGGAGAAGAAAAGAAGTAACTCACGTCTTAGGAGGGTTTGGACATCAAATCCAAATTTAGTTAGTGTAATTTAGTTATTTTCTTGTAATTTTTGCGTTTTTTAGAATCCCGATACTTAGAACTACCCGACTTATGATATAATTTTTAGTATTGTTTGATATTTTAGATGTTGTCATTGTTGAATAGTTTAAGTACTAGGGGTTAAATTGATAGATTTTTAAGTTAGAAGTGGAAAAGGACTAAATTGTGGAATTAATTGTTAATTTTGAGTAATAGGGACTAAATTGCGAATAATTCAAAATTAAGGGGTAGAATTGAAAATAGGGAGCTAAATGTAGCTTAGGGTGAAATTAGTATAAAAATATAAAGTTAAATGTGGAGATTAAAATTAGTCTCAGTTTAGGGACTAAATTGAATAATAAACAACGATTCCGTACTCAAGTGTGGTGATGTTTATTTTTGTAATGGCATGTACCTAGGAGGTCTTTTGATCAATGTTGTTGATATGTGATAATATTTTGGTTTTCAAGTGAAATGATGGTTATTTGTATATATGGTTGTGGTTGAGGTTATGTTTGGTATGATGGCTTAGCTTAAAGTTTAGTATGTGTTTAATTTGAGGTTTGGTAACCTAAGTAGCTAAATGTTAGTCCAATTATGGAAAATTTGGTATGAATGAAGGTTTTGAATGGATGATGCTTTGTTAATATGTTTGAAGATATAAAATGTGGTACCAATGATGCTTTGTTAATATGTTTGTTAATATGTTTAATTGACTTTTGAATAGGTTAAATGACTGGTGAATTGGTTGTTTAGTGTCCAAGTAAACACAATTTGGTAAACTTGAGTTTTAAGATACATTTAGGTACACATAGACTGAGACACGGTCTGTTACACACATGGGTTGACACATGGCCTGTGACACAGCCGTGTGATATAAGTCAGTGAGACACACGGGCAGAGACACGGGCTGGGATACGGCCGTGTGTCCCAACTTCAAAAGTCACACAGTCTAAGGTGTTCCACACGGCCTGGCCATGCGGCCGTGTGACCCCTATTTTTAGGTATTTTTGAAATTTTCCCTAAACTTTTAGAATTATTTCAAATTAACGCCTGTCTATTTTTAGATTATTTTTAGGGTCCCGTAGACTCGTATAAGGACTGTAAAAGTATTTTTAACTTTGATTTGGAATGATATAGAAAACTTAAGTTAGGTGAAATAGGTCATTCTACTAATATCATCAAAGGTAGCAGTCGGAGTATGGTCCAATACTCTGATGCTAATAATTGGAATAGTCTTGTTATGTATCCAACTTTTAGTTTTCAAGAGGGGATAAATAGTAATAAGAGTATAGACAGTGGAAGATCAAGTTTAGTATTGCATAGCATGATTCATTATTCGATTGTATAAAACACTATTATGGAAATATTAGATTAGCATGTATTGCTCCCGGTACGATGTGATGTACATAGTTAGCTTGCAAATTTACTTATGATGTAATTAAATGTTGTGATTGGTTAGTAACGCTTGTGACCCTAATCTGACGACGGAGAGGGGTTAGGGGTGTTACAATTTTAGTAAAACATTTTTGTAAAATCAAGAGTAAAATTGTGGAATTATCCAAATGAGACTTTATCATGCAAACTTTCAAGTCACTTTATAGCATTTAAGGACTTCAATTGCATAACATAAAAATCAGGACTCAATTGCAAAGATAACAAAACATGCCCAACCTACATATGACATATTGACACCCATACATACTATTTCATGTTTTCATGTCAATTTTTCCTATTCTAACATATCTTATATCATACATAGATCATTCAAATCATGCTTAGTTATACTAAAACATACATTAACACACTTTAACAATCATGCGCATTCAAGCTCAAATCTAATCAATCAATCAACCACAAACCTAATTCTTCTAACCCCATTTTGGGATGTTACAGTGTGAACACTAGTCTGACTTATAAATAAAAACTCTCCTCGGAGAGGAGGCAACTACAATTGTCTATTCTCAATCTCTATTTGCAGTTTCAGTGTTATTAAGTTCAAATTTTAGATTTAATTCTTACATTTTAATTTAGCATAATTTAATTCTTTTATTTTTGTAATGCCATTACAATTAGTTTTCGAATTTGATGAGTATAAAAAGCAAAAAATATGAGTATTCATTTTAAAAACCCATAAGAATTGAAATGAGTCTTGATCCTATTAAAGCGGTGTTGAGTGAAGGTTTAAATAGTAAGGTGATAGAGGATTTTGAACCTAATATAATCAATATTCATCAACTGATGCATGGGTAAATTGGAGGATGGAACTAGCAAATCAAATGTCCAATGAATGATAAGCATCTAGAAATGTTGTTTGGAAGACTTTCTATTATTTTATTTATCTTTGATGTGGTGTTTATCGTATTTTAGTATTGTACTACACTTGTATTAATTGATTGTTTTTTATTTATTAATCGATTGTGAAATTTTCTTTAAAAGTATGCCAGGCTTTTCACAATCAACTACAACTTCTTCCCAAAATTCTAGAGGAACCAAAAGGAAATGAGGTAGACTTACACAACGATGGAGCTTTTAATGCAGGTACGGGATTCAAGGCTGGTTATTTACTTGAATTGGAGAGAATGATTGAAAAAGTTTTACCTCATGCAGTGCTAAAGGATAAACCTAATCTTGAATCAAGGATTAAGACATTGAAGAAGGATTGAACAATCATTTACAATATGCTTAGAGGAAAAGACAATAATGAAATTGAATGTAAATAATGACAATGAAACGCAAAAAAAAAAAAAGAGAGAAAATAGAATGCACACAGAATTTTACGTGGAAACCCTTTTGGGAAAAAACCACGGGTAGAGGAGAAAAAAATTCACTATGTCGAATTTGAATGATGCAAGAGGATAGATGAACACGTCTATTTATAGGTTTAAAAAACTTATTCTAATCAAAGTCAAATAGAAGTAATGCAGTAAGGTTAAAACACCTTATTCTAATCAGCCTCAAATAGAGGAAGTAAATTTTTATGCAGATTTCACTTGTGCAGCCTGTATCGTACTGCGGGGGCTAAAGGCCCCCGTACCCCCAGTTGGGACCCTAGTCCAGTATTTTTCTTATTGGGGATCTACAATAAACTACAGCCTTGGCCCACGTAAATCACCCTATCTTGCCACTTGTATTTTAATTTTAACAGGAATTTAGGTAAACAATTCC
The DNA here is from genome assembly GCA_008044935.1 of Gossypium turneri. Taxonomy (NCBI): domain Eukaryota; kingdom Viridiplantae; phylum Streptophyta; class Magnoliopsida; order Malvales; family Malvaceae; genus Gossypium; species Gossypium turneri. The sequence continues at coordinate 5,404,375 of CP032577.1, forward strand.
TTAACAAACAATTTCTCAACAAACAATTTCTTTACACGAACTCTCAACGAACAAGTTCTCCACTTTTTCCATGAAACCCCTTGAGGGTTTACCTTCAAAAATAAACACCAACCAAATCTAAGTAATACTCAAACTTGGTTATAAGAAGTGACTTAGTCATCATATCTGCAGGATTATAATGAGTACTAATTTTGCTCACAACAATATCACCACGAGCAATAATATCACGAGCAAAATGATATCGAGTATCAATGTGCTTTGTTATCTCATGAAACATTTGATTCTTCTTAAGGAAGGTGACACTTTGATTATCACAAAATACTGTACTAATTTGAAAGTCTTCATTGAGTTCACTAAAGAGCCCCTTTAACCAGGTTCTTTACGAGCCTCAGTAATCGCCATGTACTCAGCTTCAGTGGTAGACAAAGCGATAGTAATTTGCAAAGTGGCTTTCCAACTGATTGCACAACCCCCAATTAGTACCCCGTAAGACATAACTTGTAAGAGATCTTCTTTTATTAAGGTCTCCAGCAAAATTAGCATCAACATACCTAATGACTCCATCTCTATTTCTTCCAAAATGTAAGCAAACATCAGTAGTATCTCGTATCTTAAAATCCACTGAACTACTTTCTAGTATTCTTTATCAGGATTCACCATGTATCTACTAACTGCACTGACTGCATATGATAAATCTAGACTTGAACAAGCCATAGCATACATAAGAGATCCCACTACACTAAAATATGGAACATGTGATATGTAGTCAATCTCATCATCTGATTGTAGAGGCAAAGCCGATGATAGTCTGAAATAGGCTGCTAAAGGAGTACTAACAAGCTTAACACTCTACATATTGAACCTGCAAAGAACTTTCTCAATGTACCCTTTTTGACTTAGGTACAATATACTTGCTTTCCTATCTCTGGAATCTTCATACCAAGTATCTTTTTTGCTACTCCCAAATTCTTCATCTCAAATTCTTCACTAAGCCGGGCTTTGACATTTCTTATCTCTTATTTATCTTTTGCTGCTATCAACATGTCATTAACATAGAGGAGTAGATACACAAAAGAACCATCACTATTTTTCTTAAAATAAATACAACTATCAAAGCTACTTCTTTTGATATAAAAGAATCAAACCTTTTGTACCACTGCCTTGGTGACTATTTCAAGCCATAAAGGGACTTTTTTAGCAATCAAACATAGTCTTATTTTTCTGAGACTATAAACCTTTCTAGTTGTTACATGTAAATGTCCTCAAGTTCTCCATGTAAGAACGTTATTTTTACATTTAACTGTTTGAGCTCCAAATCAGACATGCCCATAATACCAAGCAAGGCTTAAATTGAACTGTACTTCACAAATAAAGAAAACACATTTGTGAAGTCCACACCTTGAATCTGATTATAACTCTTTGCAACAAGCCTTACTTTACATCTGGGTTCTTTAACTCCTAGAGTCCCTTCTTTTCTCTTGAACACTTATTTACAATGAACAACCTTCTTAACTTTAAGAAGCTTCACAAGATCTCATGTTCTATTATTATAGAGTGATTCCATCTCTTCTTGCATGGTAAACATCCACTTTTTTGGGTTAGCACTCAGAATAAGTAGATGGCTATTGATTTGCATTTATATCTTCAGTCACATTTAAAGTATAAGCAATTAGATCAGCCTTGGCATACCTCGTTGGAGGTTTAATTTATCTTTTAGCTCTTTTTTTGGCAATAGAATATTGTGGTGAAGAGACGACTCTGTTCTGAAGTTCTGTACTAACTTGAGGGGTTGACTTTGTTGTAGATACTGGATCAATCTAAAGCTCCACCTACTTTTGTGTTTCTTTATTTGAAGAGTCTTTAAGAGATAAATTAGGCAGCATAACAGTTTCATGAAAAATAACATCCCTACTAATCACAACTTTTTTATTTTTAGGATACCATAACTTATACCCTTTTACACTAGTCTTATAACCAAGAAAAACACATTTAATAGATCTCGGTTCCAATTTTCTGTTATCAACATGAGTATACACAAGACACCCCAAAATCTTTAAATTAGAATAATCAGTAGGATTACCAGACCATACCTCTTGTGGAGTCTTTTTTTCAATGCCCTAGAAGCATATGCTAAAGTCTAGTAACGTTATCATTTGACAAGGAAGAGGAAGTGACGGTTGCATCACCAGTAATAGTAGAACTCTGCAAAACATATAACTTGGCAGTTTTTGTCTGCCCTTTCATCACAACGATGGAATCCTTGCTAATCTTCAGAACCCCACTTTCATTTGTGTATTTGTTTTCTTTTGAATCAAGAGTACTCAATGAAATCAAATTTCTCGTCAATTCTGGTACATGTCGTGCGCCACTAAGTGTTCTAATAACTCCACTGAACATATTGATTTTGATTACGCTAACACTTATGATTTTCCATGAAGTATTATTTCCCATCAAAACAACACCTTCAAACACTATTTCATAAGTTGTAAACCAATCCTGATTCAGACTCATATGGAAGGTGCAGCCAGAGTTAAGAATCCACTCCTCATCTACTTTAAAATTGTTCGCAGAAGCAACTAGGAGTTCACCATCGCTGTAGTCTTCTACAACATCAACTTCACTAAATTTTTCTAGTTGTTTTCCTTTTTGATTCGCAGCCTTTATTTTGATCTTATTTTGTAACTTATAGCACTTAGATTTAATGTGTCATTTTTTCTTGCAGAAGTTACAAGTTTTATCTCTGTTTGAAGATCTCAATCTACTCTAAGATTTATTACGAGGATTTCAATCCTTTGTCTTCTTACGATCATCATTAGTATTTCATTCTTGTCTCTCATGAACAGTGAGACCCTCTCATTGAGAGTCGAATCCATCCACAAGATGTTTCATCTTGTCATACGAGGTTAAATAAGTATCGACCTTATCAACTGTGAGAGATTCACGGCTATACAAAATCATTTCTCTAAAGGTTGAATAAGACGTGGCCAGAAAGAAAGTAGAATCAACCTTAGATCTTATTTATCATACTGAACCTCTATGGCCTCTAGTCCAAGAGAATTTCTTTATACACAATTAAGTGTTTGTGCATAGATGCACCCTCCTCCAAACGATGAGTATAAAGATGCTGCTTCATATGTAACTTACTAGTCAAGGTTTTCGACATGCATAGTTGCTACAGTTTTGCCCATAATGTAGCAGTAGTCTTTTCCTTCATCGCATCCTGCAGAATTTTGTTCGACAAGTGCAGATTTAATTGCATCAAAGCTTTTCGATCTTTACGCTTCTTTTCTTCCTCTGTTAACATTAAAGGCATCTTATTTATCCCTAGCGGGGCATCCTCCAAATCCATCTGCACAAGAACTACCTGCATATTTTTTTGTCACAACACGAATCTAGTGTTCCAATCTAACAACGAAATTTCATACTTCAATTACGCGATTTTCGTGATCGAAATAAGTAACCTGGAAAGCTTTGATACCAATTTGTAAAAATAGAACGTCGATAATGATAATGAATTGCGAAGAAAGAGAGAAAATAGAACACACAAAATTTTACATGAAAACCCTTTCGGGGAAAAAATCAACGGTAGAGGAGAAAAAAGTTACTACATTTATTTAAAAGTTTGTAAAACCATATTCTAATCAAAATCAAATAGAAGTAATGTAGTAAGGTTAAAACACCTTATTCGGCCCTTGGCCTTCGCCCTCGTAGATCCCGCTATCTTGCCACTTGTATTTTATTTTTAAGAGGAATTTGTGTCACACAACTTCTAACACATATAGTATATAATGGTTATGAAATCTTTTTTTTATAGAGCTTGAAGTTTCCGTTATTATAAGCAACTTACTTCCATATACAAAAAAGATCGAACCATGGGGAAAGATGCTCAAACAACTGGTGATATTTTAAAAGAATTACGTGCTGAGGATGTTGCCAATGAAAGGAATCCTGAAGAAGGAATCAATGACAATGAATACGAAGTTGATGTTTCTTTAGATGAGATGGATGTCTCGGCTACACAATCGCAACAATCTAATCTAAATAAAGTTGATTCTACATTTCCAAAGAAGAAGAAAAAGAGTTCTAAGGCTAGTGAACCAAATTCTTCTACTTCACTTATCGATGCTGCCACATTATTGGGGGATAATATAAGAACAGTTGACCTTTAATTAAGTAGGTGCATTGCCTCCGAAGTGCTCATTCAACAGAAGTCAGAAATGATCAGTTAAGAAAAGGTACAAACTTTCCACGTGGCTTTAGGTGAAATAGAAGGTTTAACATATGATGAGCGAATTGATGCATTGATCAAAATTCGTGATCATCCAACGCAAATGCTCATTTTCCTAACTCTACCAGCTTCTATGCGATTAGCATGGACGATAAAATTTATTTCTACCCATTAAAGATGTGGTTGTGGTGGTGGATGAATATAACTTTTTGTATGCCATAAAGGGTTGTCCCTTTGTGTATGTGTAAATGAATGTGGTGGTGAACTAGTATAACTTTTTGTATGTAATTGTAGTTTGTCACTTGTTGCATGTAATTGCAGATGATATAATGACATGGAAATATGTCATACTAATATTGTCACTTTTTGTATGTGTGTAAATGAGTTTTCTACTGTAATTGGACTCTTGAAAGCTAACCATAGTTTGTTATGTTATTTAGATGCTAAAATGATGGTTGAATTAAGTTGGTGCTACTTATTTAACAATATTTTTATTTGATAACTCTTTAACAATACTAGTAAACAAAATAAACAAAAAAAAAAGAAGAAGATAAATTTTGATACAGAAGCTTTGTAGATCTAGGTTATTGTTGTACTAAGCTTTATTTGATAAATTATTTTGATATAACAATTAAAATATTTTTGAATAGAGATGCTTTTTGAACAAAGAGTTGATGAAGTTCAAAGTAAAAAGTTGGAGAGGAAGATGAAGATGAAGATGAATTTGGGGAGATAAAGGGGACCCAACGAAGATGAAGAAAGTGGAGAAAATAAAAGATATTTTAATATAAAATATTTAGGGTTTAGGGTTTAGAGATATTTTATATTAAATTATTATTGTTTTGATAGAAAATATTATTCTTTAATATTAAATTGATGTGAGAAATACATTAAAATATTAAAGGGCATATTCATTGTTCGAGTATTTTTTTTTTTTGCTATTACATATCTATTCCTCTCAACCAAACACATGAGTACTATTACAATACTCATTCCATTCCAACCAAACCACACCACACCACTGTTATGCCTATTCAATTCCATTACAACCTTATTCCATTCCCACAGAATGACTATTCCATTACAAGCCTATTCCATTCCATTGAACCAAACGTGTCGTTAAATTTTGAATGAAGGAAAAGAGAAAGTGTGGGAAGGAGGTGTATGGGCAAAGCATCGACGGGTTTTAACTTTGAGAAAGTTAAAACATAAAATTACTAAAACCACATTGTTTTGGTTTTTCTTTTTCGGATAATTCGAGTTTTGTAATTTATATTTGATCTAAATTGAATTATTCAGTTTTCTTATTCGAGTTGACCCAAATAACTTTAGCAAATCGAATTATTTGAACTACTTAATTTAAAATTTGACTTTTTTTTTGGTTGTTTTTTCAAGTCGAATTGGATTTTGCTCACATTTAGTTTTGTTGTAATTGATGTGGTTGGATAAATGGTAAAACTACCATGAGGATCCTTATACTAAGAGTTAGATTATATTTTTCCTCTCTATTAAAAAATAGGCAAATTAACTCCTATTTATTAGATTAAAGAGCAAACTGATCATTCTTTTAAAATTTCATCCATCTGTATCGTTAAGTGATGACTTGACTAATGAAGCAAGTAGGACGTGTACCTTTTGCTAACATGATAAAATGCCATGTGAGCAAATGTTTTAAAATTTAAAAAAGTCCAAAAAATATTTTTTAATAATTTTAAAATACTAAAAAATTGTTGTAATTTTATATACTTTTAATAATTTGCAATACTTTTTGTCATTTCTTATAATTTTTAATAAAATTTAAATAAATTTCTATATTTTTAATAAGTATTTTTAAATTGAACAAAAAAATTAATAGAGTTGACAATTGAATTTGAATTTTGAAATTTAAAAAATAGAAAGATTAAATTCTTTAAAAAAAATTATAAAAACTAAATTTTAAATTTGTGAAGAGTACACAAACTTATATGGTATATTTTAACTAAAATAAAACTTGTGGTTGCATTAACAGTCGATATATGTATTTTTCCTGATCTATCACATGGCTACATTTTTTACTTTGACCTACCAGAAGGAAAAAAAATAGTGATGTTTGATGTTTCTTCGTTGTTACTAACCAGATTTGACTCCTCTCACACACATGCCTACACTTCAACAGAGGCTAACACCTGCAAAAACAAAACCTATATCTATACTGTTACACATAAAAAAAAGGTATAATGACTTTTTTTGGTCTTCTAATTTTACAAAAAGGTCATTTTAGTTCTTTATTTAATTTTTAGTTTTTTAGCTATCGAATTTATATTATTTGTCAAATTACCCCAAAATGAATGAAAATGTTAACTTTTGTTAACTTTGTTGATGTGGTATATAGGTGGATGATATGTCAACATTTAATTAATTTTTTAGATTTAAAATTTTTTAATAATTGTGATGATTTTTTTATTTTTAAAAATATTTTTTTGAATTCTTAAAATGTTAAAATTTTAAAAATTTAATTAAATGCTTACGTGTTATTCACACATATATATATAAACGTTAATTTTTACATCTATTTTGAGGTAATTCGATAAAAAAAATATAAATTTAAGAACTAAAAAGGATAAAAAATTAAATGAAGAGCTAAAATAATTTTTTTAAAAATTAGAGGGACAAAAAAAATCCTTATAATTAATTTATATAAAAGAAATCTATATCTATACATTTCAACATAGCAAGTTTTTCTCTTTTTTTTTATTCTAATAAAATATTTTATTTTATTTTATTTAAATATTTTTAATTTTTTAAATGTTACATTTTAAAAGAATTTAAAATTCAAAAGATGTATTTTTAGTTTCTTATTTTTCAGAATTTGTATTCAAAGATGACGGTATGCATGACAACTTACAAATTGATTCGGTATACATCTTTGACCCAGTTAAGAAAATTTTATTTTAGGGTAAATTATAAAAATAGTCACTTTTATTTGCCTCAGATTACATTTTAGTCACTTATGTTTGAAATGTTACGCTTTGGTCACTTATGTTATTGTTTTGTTACAAAGTGGTCACTCTACTATTAAGCTCTGTTACCTCCCTAACAGCGGTCCTATATGGCAGTCCAAATAGGTTTTAAATGTCAACTTGGGTTTTAAATAGGTTTTAATTAGGACTGCCATGTAGGACATCCAAGTTGACATTTAAAACCCATTTGGACTGCCGTTGGGAAGGTAACAGAGTTTAATGGTAGAGTGATAACTTCGTAATAAAACGATAACGTAAGTAACTAAAACGTAATATTTCAAACATAAGTGACTACAATATAATCTTAGGCAAACAAAAGTAACTATTTTATAGTTTACCCTTTATTTTATTACTTTTTTTTTTTTGCCATTTAGTTTTGAATGACATATTTAAAGTAATTTATTTACTTGTTAACTTTCAAGTCGATTTAATTTAAGTAATATGTTTGCACCAAAAAAATATATTATTACTTTTTATTTTAATGTTAAATAATATATTTGAAAATTGAAATATTAGTAATTAAATTAGAAATAAAATTATTCAGTAATTAATTGAAAAGAATTGATTATTAATTAAATTGATAAGTTATTATATAAATATACAAGGACTAAATTATGAAAGAAGCATGAAATGAAGGAAAAACTGAAGTGAGATCTAAGTGGTAATTATGCCTTGGCCTCAAATGGTAAATAAACCATTATTAAGTTATTTTAAGTCGGATGCTTTGATCCATCCATTCCCACCGCTGTTTGCTGTATTAGATTTTCATCACCCATTCGAAAAATAAAAATAAAAGATTTTAATCTTGAGTTAATCAAATAAAGTTATTAGAGTTATTTAATTTTTTCGAGTCAACTCGAATAAGTAATTCAAGTTTTGAGTTCGAGTATAGTTGAATTTTACAATTTGAATAACAGATTGGTGTAAATACCCCTTTGGTCCCTATCAATTTTGAAAATGAGCAAATTAGTCTCTCTCAACAAAAATTACAAAAAAAAAATTCAAAATAATTTTTAAAAATTTCAAAATTTGTATTTTTAAAAAATTTAAAAAAATTCTAAAGAATATATAAAGAAATTTAAATATTTAAATATTTTTTAAAATAATAAATTTGAGACTTAAATAAGTTAATTAATTATTCAAGTTTATCTCTTTTAGTTTCATTATTAGAGAAACGAGTCCTTTTTTCAAGTATGCTCAGATCAAAAGATTCGACTCTTTTTATAAACTCCTTAGTAAAATTTCTTCTTTTTAGTTCATTGATAAAACTCCAATCAGTATACAATTCATCAGGAAACAATTTTTCTGGTGTGAAAAATATATATATATATATTTTTTGTATCATTTCCCCAAAAGTTGCTAAATTGGGTGGATATGTAAAAGATATTTTTTCTTTTCCAATCACTTTGACATGTATAAAAACAAAATTGTGACATTTCATTAGTATTTTTTCTTCTTCTTATTTTGGTTTAAAAAAGTTTTCAAATTTATGCGCTTTAACATGAAATTAGTTATATTATAACAATATTTTAATTTGACATGTTTAATTTTTTAATTTAATGAATAATTTCACTCGATTTGACTTAACTTGAATTTTATTTCACTCAACTCGAAAAAAAATTTTCAAATAGAGTTAGGATGATAAAAATATGACTCATCAACTCAATTAACTCGAATTTTTTTCACTCGATTTGATTGAACACTCACCCCAATCAACCATTGAGTTTTAATTATGATATTATATATACACTATTAAAATAATCCCTAGATTGAGTTGGTGTTACGAGTTAATTAGATGTCAACTCGATTAGAAAAAGACTAATATACCCTTTTATTAAATAACTACTATTATTATTTTAATGCCCTTTTTGTCTTTTCATATTTTTATATAATTTTTAAATAAAAGAATTAAAATTAATATGTCTACGGATTGAACCTATGTTTAATGGATTTATAAACAAGTTATTTATACATTTTTGTTTCCTTTTACTCACAAGCTAAACTATTTTTTATTTTAATTTTGTACATATTGCATATGTGTTGTTATCATTATTAGTTTCAAACATTAGATTTCATTATTTATTGAATGTTATTTTTAAACACACACCTGTTTTCTAAATATGTGATTTCCATATGTATACGTGTGTGATAGATTTCTAATATATATATATGTGTGTGTGTGTTGGTAGGAAAAAGAAATTGGATCTCATCCTTATCAGCAAAGTTTGTAAGAAAGAAAGGAATAAATTTCTCTCAAGGTTAGCTCCATTGTCGAATGTCCAATACTTGGGTAGGGATGGTTTTCTCTTTAAATTTTAATAGATTTCTAGCTTGCATTAATGAATAAATGAAGCCCATTTCTTAATTATGATAGTTGGGAACTTAGTAAGAAAGTAAATGAAAAATCATCACCATCTTCTTCATGTTGTCATTCATGCTTAAAGAAAAGAAAGAAAATTTCCTATATTTTACCTAGCTATTGCCGTCCATCATTCCACATAAGTAAGGAAGATTGTTTTTGAAATTTTCATGAATTTTTGACCATCCTAACTTAGCACGTCCAACCTTAGTTTTAGATTTTTCTTCAATTTTTAAGTTTTAATCAAATTGCCATGGTTGAGAAAATTGTGTAATGGAAGCTTAGATTCCATGAGTTGTTGAGAATTATACTTGGTTTAAATCGAAATCTTGTTTGTTGAAAAATATGAAAATGGCCATTGAGTGTCATGGAAGTGCCCACTTCCCTAGCATTGGAGCTATTTAATGACAATTTTTTATATTTGAGTATTGACAGTTTATTGAACGATTTGGATGGGTTGCGCTGATTACTTGGAAGACATCTAGCCCAATAACGAAAGTCATATTACTTAGGAAACTCGTATTGAAGATTGGATCGAATTAAATCACTCAAGTAATTCTTTGCAACATGGATATTTGGATTGGATTGAAACTTTATGTGATTAGCTACCAAGAGTCCACATTTGTATTATCTACTACTATTGTATTGTAAGCAATTTATATTATTATTGTTTTAATGGGATTGATTTAGATCTTCTATGTTAGCAAGTCTCGAATATAAATCTATTTAAGGGAGAGACTTGTATAGGTTATTATATTGAGAGATTTTAAACACTTATTGTGTTCAAGTAAGGATTTTTTTCTTAGAGTACAATTTGTTAGTAAAATTATTTGTGTTGTGGTTGTACTTGTTGAGTTCATAGGGGTGAACTAAGTGGTGAGAGTATTAATCTTTAATGTTAAAAAATGAGGAGAATTATCACGGGGTGTGTGATAGTTTAGATTCATTTGTTGTAATCGTTGAAGAGAGTAGATATTTCTCATTAAGCTACGCTCCGTAGATGTAGGGAAATCAAATTGCGTGAACAATTATTGTGTGTTCAATTTGTTTTTCTGTTTTCTGATTTGGTGCTAAAGAAGGGCTTACTTCCATGTCACTCCTAAGCACTTAGTTTAATTACTAGCAATGGTTTTATAATTACATTTGGTATTAGAGCCTGCCATTTAACATAACTAGTGGAGAGCCTAAAAATTTCTAGATTCAAATTATGGAAGGTTCTTCTACATCTTGTCCTCCTATGCTTGAAGGTGGAAATTATGCTTATTGGAAAGCACAAATGAATGTATACATTAAGTTTATTGATGAAAAGGTATGGCGTGTTCTGTTGACAGGTTGGGAACCCTAAAGATTGACACTGAAAAGGAGAAAGTAGTTAAGCCTGAAGTTTAGTGGACTATTGAGGAAGAAAAACTGGCCAATGCTAATAATAAAGCTCTATATGTTATATTATGCAGAGTCGATCTTTAAGAATTCAAAAGAATTTCCAAATACGCTTTAGAAAAGTCACCTTGATATATTGAAGATTGCTTATGAAGGTACTACAACTTTCAAATAATTGAAGATGCGAATGTTAACATCTAGGTTTGAAAGTCTTAGAATGCAGGAACCCAAAACTACTGGAGAATTCTATGTTAAGTTGTGTGATCTTTCAACTCAAGCATTCGTATTAGATTAGGAGTACTCTAATACAAAGTTGGTTAGAAAGGTTCTACGGTCTTTTCTTGAGAGTTTTTATTTATTTATTTATTTATAAAAGTTACTAATGTTGAGGAGGCTAAGGATCTGTAGAGGTTGCCTATTGATGAACTTATTAGCTCATTACAAACTTTTGAAATGAATCTTGATGAGGCGAAACAAGGTAGGAGTAAGGGAGATAAAAACATAGTCTTTCAAGCCACTGAGGCTGTGCCCACTTCCTCAAATGTAACTACTATTGGAGCTTTTTAAGATCAAATTATCCTGCTAACACATAATTTCAAGAAGGACTTCAAGAAACAAGCTAGGAGGTTCAAAAAGTTTGAAATTAATTCTAATGCCTCTAAAAACAAGATAAAGGGAATTACTATCAATGAGGAGTTAGAGAAAGATAAAAATAAAAAAAAGGAGTACAGTGCTATGAGTGTTAGGGGTGGTCACGTTTTGATACCCAAGACAAGGTATCTCCCCAATTGGACTTGATAGAAGACATATTAGTTTTTCAATTGATTTGCTCAATTCTAACTAGGATAAGGACGTGTTTAGATTATCCACTAATATAAATTGTTTTTCCGTATACAATCAGATCACATAATATTGCTTAGTATTAGTTAAATGTTAGATAATCAATGAGCCAATATTTACTTTTATTTTGTTTTGCGTGCAAAAGCCGTTGATGACAATATACGAAGATATTAATGATATTGAAGGATATTTTATTAAACCAATTTGTTTGAAAATTACAAATACATATAGATATGAAACCACTACACTAAGGTTATATCCATCTTTATAATGTGTAAATTAAATAAAAAATATAAATAACCTTTATATAAAAGATCTTATAAATTGTTCAAAACTTTCATAACACTTCTTATAAATAAGATAATTTTTTGTCATAACTTTATAAAGTTATTTTTTATAAATAAGTTATGATAAAAAAAACTATTAACATTTTTTTATGAATAAGTATATTATTTTTTATAATATATAACATGAACACATAAATAAGTTAAGTTCATACTTGGCCATAGCTTCCTTTTTAAATAAATATATTATAACACTTTTATAACATGTAAATTATTTTTTATAATAAACTTTTTGGACACAACGTTAGAATTTTTTAAGATTTAAATAATTTAATTTTTGTTATAACTTTATAAAATACACAAATTATTTTTATAATATAATTTTTAAAATTTATAATATAAGAAAATTTAGGCTATAATCATCCCAGACACTCATATGCGTTCATGCTTATAATATAATTTTTATAACTTATATAAAAATAATATTTAAAATCAAATTTGAGTGTAATTACCTACGTAATTACTTCAATTCTCACTCTTCCCCATGAAAAAATTGGAAAATGTAATTGAGGTTCTCCAATTACACCAATTCGATGGGACTTACCAACTATAATGGTTACCCAAACATGCCACTTTTATGTAAGTACAAACAATTACATTCAAATCCAATTATTAGAGACTTTCCAAACACAACCTAAAAATATTGTAAATTTGAAAAGGAAACTAAAAAAGAATGTATTAAAAAGTGTTAGGAGAAAACTGGAACAAAATAATTTGATTTTGATTTCATCAAATATCACATCATCATCAGCAAATGATTGTACGAGATTCTTGAAAAAATGAATTCTGACCTCGATAGTGTAAGGTCTTTTCAACATGCCCTAATAATGCAAATTAGATTCTGTTAAAAACTACCATCAAAGAAAACAATCTCTCCAAATGAAAGTACAAGTTGTAGTGCTCACTAAAAAGGGCACTAGGACAAGAACAATGAAAAACACAAATGAATTATTTACGAAATTTTATTTTCTTACGTCTGTGGAGCCTACCTAAGCGAGATAACCCATTATTCTTAATCCCAATATAGTAAGTGATTTAAATCCTATCACACTCAATATAACAACTTCACTTTTGTACCTAAAAATCTAAATCACTCACTTCTAAGTTTTCAAGAGGTTATAAACCAAACAATAAACTTGCTTACACTATTAATGTTCCTTAATGAAGAAATAAGTGCTAAATACTTTCAATATAAAACCTATACCTACATGAAGAACATAAGCTAGATGACAGAACGAGAAGACCTAGGATGTAGAAGATTATAACATAAGTGGTTCGACAGATTTGGATCCTATATATCCACTCATGTGGTACTTCATTGTACAATATATATAAGAATTATATGAATCCATCTGTATAGATATCATCATCTACATCCAGAAAGCCGTATGCTTTGGAAAGACTCCAGAAGATGTTGATCGTAAATGAGAATATTGATTACGAAGAAAAAGGAAAATGGATTCGTATTCACATGTATGAGAATTATATAGGAACAAGAATGATCTTGGAGTCAAAATCGAAATAGATTTCTTTGGAGTAATAAAACTCTTCAAATTACAATACTCGTAGAGAGATAACTATAATAAATGCAAAGAAGAAGCATCTTTTACACAGTAGCGAAGGGTTTGAACTAAGATTTCTAGATGGATGAGATGAGGTATTAGTGTCTCTAACACATAATTTAAATGTGAGAATTTGTCATCTAAAAAAGGAAATATTGAATGAATTGATTGTAAATTATGAGATTTTGCGATTTCTGCCCCTTGTGAGTAAGATATTAATCATAAGGAAAATGAAATTTCCACAATGATTGCAAATCCTACCGCTATCATTTGAGAATACAAATTATTGTCGTGCCCAAAAATCGAATTTTGGTAAGTCTCTTCAAATATATAAAACTTTAATACTTACTAATAGACTAGTTCAATTACATTCAATTCCCTTAAAAGACTACAACTAAAATAGCATACACAATATATTAATAAAGTCCAAGATAATGTAGAATCATTGGAGATAAGTCTTCAATTCAGTACTGATCCAAACTTCTTATTTTAAGGAATTCGATTGCTTGACTCGATCCAATCCATTCATCAAGTAATGTTGCTTCAAAAGGATCGTTCCTCATCAATTGACTATCATACTTCCACAATATTAGCAGGACTTATAACCCAATGATTTTGCTCCAAAAAATTGCTAACACAAAAAATGAAAGATATATTGTCTGTCTTGGTGCTTATAGCACTGCATACAAATGTCATTGCTCACATAATTACTTCAACAAATTTAATTAAAAACTTGTAGACAAAAATACACTTGACCATATCAATCAAAAAAATGTTAAGGGTAGACTAAATTATCCATTTAAACCTTAAAATATGTGAGCAATAAGATAATTTAATATTAAAAATAAATAAAAATATTTTGAGAATTAATATATAGATTATTATTATATATATATTGCTAATCGAAAGAAAAAAAATCAACAATTTAAGTTTTAGATGATAAGTGTGACTTGAATTATATTTAAAAATAAATAAAATTATACGTGTTATTGTCTTAACTCTGCTCATAAAATTTTACTTTGCACTAATAATAATATTTAGAGAAGGAATTGTATGAAACTGTCGCTATTGGTATAATTATTTAAGCATTACTACATAAAAAAAGTGTCTAATTATCCATAGTATCATCTTTAATTCAAATTACATAAAACAAAAAATAAATAAATAAATTTCATAACAAGACACAATGCTCAATAACATTACATCACACACAACATAGTTGAAAAAAAATTCCTCACATACCAACATATACAGATGGCTCATAAGCAACCGAACTCACTGAAAAATTATAAAATTAGTGTATGCATCAACTAATCTTCATAAACTAGGGCTCCACAAGAATCTTGCCAGTGGCATGGCCATCAATGCTCTTGGCCCAAGCCACTTCAGCCTTACTTAGGGGATGCTTTGAATCGATTATTGGCTTAAGCTTTCTTGCTTTCACCAAATTAACAAGAAAATCAAGGTTCTCTTTCTTAGGTGAGGTAAACAAGGGTATGAGTTGCTTCTTCGAGCATTTAATCGTTTTCGCAGCAGCACTCATCACAGTACAGATACCAGGAGTGGTATTTACTACCTTTCCTTTTGAAGTCAAGTTAGCCTCAAAGGTAGACCAAGGAATGTTGTGTGCGCAATGAATGATTACATCGTATTTGCGACCAGAAGGGCTCCTGAGAGCCACCCCATCAGGAGTTTTGTAGTCAAGAACCTCATCAGCCCCCAAGCTCCTGACTAAATCCATATTACGAGCCCCACAAGTGGCTGTCACATGTGCATTTGCAAGCTTCGCGAGTTGAACCGCATATTGACCTACACCACCTGAAGCAGCGGTAACA
Organism: Gossypium turneri; assembly: GCA_008044935.1. Classification (NCBI taxonomy): domain Eukaryota; kingdom Viridiplantae; phylum Streptophyta; class Magnoliopsida; order Malvales; family Malvaceae; genus Gossypium; species Gossypium turneri. The sequence goes on from CP032577.1 coordinate 5,419,922, forward strand.
AGGACATTTACTTTCGGACCGGTTCCATCGAGTTTGAGCCCAGCAAGCTGGGTGAGAGACTGGTGAGCTGCGAGGCCAGCAATTGGCAAAGCTGCAGCTTCAGGGGCTGATACCTCTGGAGGCCTTGGAACTGTGGAACCTTCCTTAGCCACAGCATATTCAGCTAGTGCACCTCCATTCTGTGATTGCAAAATAGATTATGCAATAAGACATTGGCATGACAAAAGACATAAAAACAAGGACATGAATAAGGGGAAAAATCTATAGCCTGGTTGTTGTATAGCTTGAACCAATTGTCCAGAGTAACATCAAACATAGATATGTTCCTACATGCAAGTATGCAACAAACCCAAGAAAAGAATGAGTACTTACACCAAGTACGGCAACAACTTTATCCCCAACTTTGAAACTTTGGACTCCTGATCCAACTTGTACGATTTCTCCTGCTACATCGGTGCCTGCTCCACCAAAAGTTGTTTAGCCAATGATTGAACACAAGAAATCAAAATATTAAAACAAGTGAAAACTGATGCAAATCAGATTATTGGGCTGAACCATCCAGAGGATACTAAACAAGTGAAGCTCAGAATGCAATGCATGCGACTGAAACAGGCATGAGAAAAGAAAAAAGTACCAGGAATGTGGGGGAATTTGCGAGGTAAAAATGGGCGGGCTACCCCTTCCTGTATTTTCCAGTCGATTGGGTTAATACTAGCTGCCTCTAATTTGATCAGAACTTCATCCTTTTTTGGGCTGGGAATCAGAACTTCAACATGCTGCAACACCCACAAAATTCACACTCGTTATGAAATCAGGTGACCAACAATATCTTTTTTCAAGTTCATCAAAAATACATATATCGACACTGCTGTCAAGCTCTCAGTCTAAACTCTTATATCAAATGGAGACAAACTCAAAGGTATTTGGTCAAAAAAAAAAAAAAAAAAGAGAGAAGCAAGTAGATCACCTTCAAATCATCGGCTCCTCCGCCATATTTACTGTATTGAACGGCACGCATCAAATTATTAGCCATTTCTTTTTTGTTTTTCCTAAGAAAAAAAATGAAAAGCGAGCGAAGGCAAAGAAAGAAGATCAGAGAAAGTGAAGGAGGGAAGGATTGGATAGGATTGTGGGATGATGTATGTTGGCGTTTGATAGTTCGAATTTATAGTAAGGCAATCCAGACATGGAATGGGTGTTCCCGATTGTAATGCGTGTGTAGGTGTGAATTGTGAAACCGAATCTGATGCTCTAGAAGCAGTTGAATTTTTTTAATGTCAAAGTTTCGATACTATATCACGTGTTTAAATTGGGTTCCATATATATTTATATCTGGCGGCTATTCCTTTTTAAATATATAAATTGGCTATTCTTTGAGTTGATTCAGTGCGTCATATGTAAATTTTTAGATTCTTTTTTATTTTAAAATGATTTTTTTAGATAAAAATTAATACAGGGTAAATTCATGCAATGAATGGGAGGGATAAAAATGTGGGCGATAATCAACTCGGAGACTGACAACATCACTAGGCAAAATAAAATATAAGAAGCAATTAATTGTTTTAAAATTTCATATTTTATCCTAATTATTTTATTTTTCGAATGAATTTTCGAACCCGAATAAACTAATGGTTTTCCATTCAACAAACATATTATCGAAACTTCCATACAGTATACACATTCTCCAATCAATTGAATAAAAAAATTATGAATTTGACCTCAAAAGAATAATAAAAAAGTCAAATGCTTCTAGAACATCACATCGGTTTCACAGTTCACACCTATACCCATTCAATGATCTCGCTTTGACCGGAAGGAACCATTCCATGTCTGCATTACTTTACTATAAATTCAAAGTATCTGACGCCGAAATATTCCGTCCAATCCTTCCCTCCTCCTCTGTCTCACATTCTAATCTTGAGTTTTTTTGCCTTCCCACAAACTTAAAAAGGAGCTTTGGGTTTTTAGTCTCTTAGAAAAAGAAAGAAAATGGCCAAGAATCTGATGCGTGCTGTTCAATACAGTAAATATAACGGAGGTGTTGCTGATCTCAAGGTAATATTCTTGCTTTATTTCGAGTTTAAAAGTAAGGATAAAAAGAAATGTGTAGTTCTTTTCCATGCATAAGATGGAGTTTTAATTAAATTTTTGTTTAGTTTAGTCCTTAATCAAGTTTATTAGGATTAGTTAATTATATTAGTACCGTAGATTTAACATTGAGGCCAAATTATTGGGAATTTAACGATTTTGACAGCTAAGTCAACTCTCTCTCTCTCTCTCTTTTCTTTCTGCAAATCATTTCCAAACATTTGTCTTCTGTTTTTTAATAAACTTGAAAAAAAATGGCCGGTGACGTAATCTTATAACGAATGTGAAATTTATGGGTGTTGCAGCATGCTGAAGTTCCGATTCCCAGTCCAAAAAAGGATGAAGTTCTGATCAAAGTAGAGGCAGCTAGTATTAACCCAATCGACTGGAAAATACAGGAGGGGGTAGCGCGCCCATTTTTACCTCGCAAATTCCCCCACATTCCTGGTACTGTTACTTTTCTCTAGATGGTTCAGCCCAATGGTTTATTTTGCATTAGTTTTCAATGCTTTAATGGATTTAAAGCATCAAAACTTTTCTTTCTTGTACTAGTTTGAATGCTTGTTTTCAATCGTTAGCTAAAGAACATTTGGTGGAGCAGGTACCGATGTAGCAGGAGAAATCGTACAAGTTGGATCAGGTGTCCAGAGTTTCAAAGTCGGGGATAAAGTTGTTGCCGTACTTGGTGTAAGTACTCATTCTTATTCTTGGGTTTGTTGCATGCTTGCACGTGGGAAACATATGTATGTTTGATGTTACACTCGACAAGTTCGTTGGTTCAAGTTTTACAACAACCAAGCCATAGATTCTTTTTCTCCGTTATCATTCATGTCCTTGTTTTATATGTTATCTAGCATCATTTATGTCCTTTGTTGTGCCAATCTCTTATTATATGAATCTATTTTGCAATCACAGAATGGAGGTGCACTAGCTGAATATGCTGTGGCTAAGGAAGGTTCCACAGTTCCAAGGCCTCCAGAGGTATCATCCCCTGAAGCTGCAGCTTTGCCAATTGCTGGCCTTGCAGCTCACCAGTCACTCACCCAGCTTGCTGGTCTCAAACTTGATGGAACCGGCCCACAAGTAAATGTTCTGGTTACCGCTGCTTCAGGTGGTGTAGGTCAATATGCAGTGCAACTCCTAAAGCTTGCAAATGCACACATTACAGCCACTTGTGGGGCTCGTAATATGGATTTAGTCAGGAGCTTGGGGGCTGATGAGGTTCTTGACTACAAAACTCCTGATGGGGTGGCTCTCAAGAGCCCTTCTGGTCGCAAATACGATGTAATCATCCACTGCGCACACAACATTCCCTGGTCCACCTTTTCGGCTAACTTGACTCCCAAAGGAAAGGTAGTAGATACCACCCCTGGTTTCGGTACTTTGATGAGTGTTGCTGCGAAAAAGATTAAATGCTCGAAGAAGCAACTCATACCCTTGTTCACCTCACCCAAGAAAGAGAACCTCGATTTTCTTGTTAAGTTGGTGAAAGCAGGAAAGCTTAGGCCAATAATCGATTCAAAGCATCCTCTAAGTAAGGCAGAAAATGCTTGGGCCAAGAGCATTGAAGGCCATGCTACGGGCAAGATTCTTGTGGAGCCTTAGTTTATGAAGATTACTTGATGCATACAGTAATTTTATACTTTTTCAATGAGTGGGGTTGCTTATGAGTCATTCGTATATTCACAAGTACTCTGTATTTTGAACAATACAAATCTTGGTGTGCGTGTGTTGCTTTTTTCGTCATATGTTGTGTTAGATGTAATATATTTGAACATTGTGTTTTGTTCGAAATTTAATTTTTTTGTTTTTTGGTTTAATGTAATTCGAATTGTAGATGCTCCTATGGATAATTGGATTTTTGTTTTGTGATTAATGCTTAAGTAAACATAAATTTTCTACATGAAAAATTATTCATTAGTTTTTATTCAAATATTATTTTTCCTCTAAAAATGTCGGTAAAGTCGAAGTACTACCAGGACATTGTCTTTGCACCATCATTTCCATCACATCAACAAATATTAATTGGTTCAAACTTAGAATGTGATGTGCCGTAGATTAAAACCCATAACGAATGCACACAAAGCATCCCACAGAGATCAATTAATGAAAAATTCAACATGTTACAAACAATGAAAAAATAAATACTTGCCTGATTAAAAAAAATAGTAAATTTTGGAAGTGGAATGTGTTGAAAAATTTGGGAGTAAATTTGAAAGAAAAATTGAAAGGGTTTGTATTTAATTAGATGCAATGAAATTTGAGTGTATTTTAATTAGAGGAAAGGAGGAATCTGAACCTGATCTCCCACCCATAAGTAACAAGATAAGGGTAATAGGGTAAGGCCCTTTCAAGATAATAGTTGACATTCAACCATAGGCATTTGTAAAACATCAATATGACATTTCGTGCCTACTTTCAATTTGACTTCTAATCATGGCATTAAATCAAAATTATCTCGGTAAAAATCATATTTTATCAACTCAATCTAGATTATAACATAAGATTGTGAAAAAAATAGAACGTCGATAATGACAATGTATCACAAAGAAAAAAAAGAACGAAAAATAGAGAAACACACAGATTTTTACGTGGAAACCTTTTCGGGAAAAAACCACGGGTAGAGGAGAAGATAATTCACTATGTCGAATTCGAATAATTACAAGAGGAGTAGACTGTCTATTTATAAGCTTGTAAAACCATATTTTAATAGAAGAGGTGTTCTAATCAATATCAAATAGATGAAGTGTAATAAGGTTAAAAAATATTATTCTAAAATAAAATAAAAGAAGTGTAGTTCTATATGGATTTTACTTTTATTTTAATTTACCACTGTCTTTTATTTTAATATTCGGGTCACTCAATTCTAACAAAAATAAATTTGAAGATCGAATTGCACAAACTGAAACCACTCGAGCTTCGATGATATTTTCCTTCCTTTTATCTTTAATCTCTCACCAACATCTTTTACTTCAAAGCCAATATCAACACAATAAAAGTTAGAACAACAAATCATAGCAATCAAAACCTAGTACACTTTCTCACTTCAATGCCCACTTTCAAGAATTCAAATTGAAACTTACCGTAACTCAAATCTAGCCTTATATTAACTAACCTAAAAACATTGAATTCTCTGTTGAAAACTCAATTCCTCTTCACTTTCTCTTAAGCACTCGTTAAAGACAATTTCTAAGAACTATGTTCAATCTCCAATTAAGTCTAATTCCTAGCATCCTAATAAAATTATAAACTCATTAGCAATGTAAATCTAACCTGAAAACAAAAAGAAATCTCGACTCTCTCTAATCCAATCAACATCAGCATAGCTTTAAAAATGAGAAAATCATTAAATTAAGTTAAATCATCATTGCCTAGTTGGATTTTTCAGAAATCAAAGTCAAGAACAATCAAGAAATTGATCTCCCTTGGAAAAAAAAAATGGAAAATCGTGTTTTGATCTTAAAAACATAAAAAATTTTGTTAGAAATAAACTTTTCAAGATTGATTGATAAGAATCAAAAGCTTAAAAAATTATTTAAAGATTTGAGAGAAATTTTGAAAGAAAATGTAGAGCAATTTGTGTTCGAGAAATGAAATGGTGAGTAATTATTCACTCCCTTCAATATTCACCATCGGTCCATTTGATAATGAAATAGTGAGCAATTTGTGTTCGTGAAATGAAATGGTGAGTAATTGTTCACTCCCTTCAATATTCACCGATGGTCCATTTGCGAATGAAATAGTGAGCAAATTGTGTTCGTGAAATGAAATGGTTACTTCAATATTTCAAAAATAAAATCTAATTTTCCATGGCATTAAACAAAATTTTGAATATTGAATTTTGAATTTTAAATTTTATAACAAAACACAGTTTTGAATAACATTACAGTTAGCACACTTTAAATTGCCAACAAATAAAGAACTCACACACCAACATTTGTATTCTTCAAAATACAGAGTACTTGTTAATATACAAATAACTCATAAGCAACCCCACTCACAGAAAAAGTATAAATTTAATGTATGCATCAAGTAATCTTCATAAACTAGGGCTCCACAAGAATCTTGCCAGTGGCATGGCCATCAATGCTCTTAGCCCAAGCATCTTCGGCCTTACTTAGAGGATGCTTCGAATCGATTATTGGCTTAAGCTTTCCATCTCTCACCAACTTAACAAGAAAATCGAGGTTCTCTTTCTTAGGTGAGGTAAACAAGGGTATGAGTTGCTTCTTTGAGCATGAAATCTTTTTAGCAGCAACACTCATCAAAGTACCGAAACCAGGAGTGGTATTTACTACCTTTCCTTTTGGAGTCAAATTAGCCGAAAAGGTAGACCAAGGAATGTTGTGTGCACAGTGGATGATTACATCGTATTTGCGACCAGAAGGGCTTTTGAGAGCCACCCCCTCAGTAGTTTTGTAGTCAAGAACCTCATCAGCCCCCAGGCTCCTGACTAAATCCATATTACGAGCCCCACAAGTGGCTGTAATGTGTGCATTTGCAAGCTTTAGGAGTTGCACTGCATATTGACCAACACCACCTGAAGCAGCGGTAACCAGAACATTTACTTGTGGGCCGGTTCCATCAAGTTTGAGACCAGCAAGCTGGGTGAGAGACTGGTGAGCTGCGAGGCCAGCAATTGGCAAAGCTGCAGCTTCAGGGGCTGATACCTCTGGAGGCCTTGGAACTGTGGAACCTTCCTTAGCCACAGCATATTCAGCTAGTGCACCTCCATTCTATGATTGCAAAATAGATTCATATAATAAGAGATTGGCACGAAAAAGGACATAAATGATGCTAGATAGCATTTAAAACAAGGAGATGAATAATAATGGCGAACAAGAATCTTATGGCTTGGTTGTAGTAAAACTTGAACCAACGAACTTGTCGAGTGTAACATCAAACATACATATGTTTCCCACTTGCAAGTATGCAACAAACCCAAGAATAAGAATGAGTACTTACACCAAGTACGGCAACAACTGTATCCCCGACTTTGAAACTCTGGACACCTGATCCAACTTGTACGATTTCTCCTGCTACATCGGTACCTGCTCCACCAAATGTTCTTTAGCTAACGATTGAAAACAAGCATTCAAACTAGTACAAGAAAGAAAAGTTTCGATGCTTTAAATCCACTAAAGCACTGAAAACTGATGCAAAATAAACCATTGGGCTGAACCATCTAGAGAAAAGTAACAGTACCAGGAATGTGGGGGAATTTGCGAGGTAAAAATGGGCGCGCTACCCCCTCCTGTATTTTCCAGTCGATTGGGTTAATACTAGCTGCCTCTACTTTGATCAAAACTTCATCCTTTTTTGGACTGGGAACCGGAACTTCAACATGCTGCAACACCCACAAAATTCCATGTAAGGATTCAATTGATGAGTTGAAGAATAATTAAATTATATCTCCAAATTATATTGGGATGAGATCACAGGGTTTAAGCACTATGTAACTATCATTTCCATATAAGGATAATAATCCATTTGGCTATCCACTCTAACTCAAAAATCAAACTTAACATTTAATAAACAACCAAAACCCTGGACATTTCGATTTCACTTGTAATTTAAAAAAAAAAAAAAAACCTCAAAGAAAGAATGAAAAGAAGAAAAAAAGCGCCAGACATAAATTGATAAAGTTTCACGACAGTGACGACGAGCACCGCCGATGACGGTGACTCTGAGCCGCAGAGCCAGACACGTGTAAGATTTTACCCAATGATACGGTGGTAGGTTTTGCTACTTACTTATTTTCCCGCAAATTATGGTTTTCTCAAAATTAAATCTACTGTCCTAATTTAATTAGCTCATTCTACCCCCCCCCCCCTTCTTCACCCTCATATCCATAAAAGCCAATAAGATTAAGGACTAAATTAAACAAAATTTAATTAAATCTCCATCTTAAGCATGAAAAAGTATAAAAAAACATAAGAGCAAGAATATAACCTTGAGATCAGCGGCGCCTCCGTTATATTTACTGTATTGAACGGCTCGCATCATATTCTTCGCCATTATAATCCTTTTCTTAGAGGAAATGAAAACTGAAAGGTGGTGTTAAGCTGGTGGGAAGGCAAAAACTGATGATATAAATTGGCTTCAGATACTTGGAATTTATAGTAAAGTAATGCAAAATATGAATATGTTTCAGATGCGTGTAGATGTCAAAGCAATGTGATGCCTCTAGAAACCTTGAATTTTATCACTCCATCTAATTAATTGAATAAATGGTTCAAGCTGTTAGGCCTTTTTCCATTGTGATTGCAGTTTGAAATAAATAATGAAATTTATTTGGCTTTTAACGGTCCAAATTTGACCTTTTTTACCCTAACGTCACAGTCGAATAAATTTCGTTATTTATTTTTACTGTAATTTTTAAAAATATTTTTCAACCGTTACAACAATTAAAATTTAAATATAAAGAATAACATATTCTTTCATAATTTGTAATGTAAAAAAAGAAAAAAATTATTGTTATTTACTTGAAAGAAATGGTGTTGTTTCATTAAAAAGTCAAAATAGTACGATTCCAGGTGTGGCGGCTGCTTGCTTTGAATACATAAATGGGCAACTTCCAAGTTGGTTCGTCCTTTTATTATTATTAGTCTTATTATTTTGTGCGTGTCCCATGCAACAATATGAATTCTAATTTTCTTAATATCCATTATTTTTATTGTTTAAATTAACATTTTTTACGAGGTTTAATATTTTACTTCAATTATTTATTTTTTATGCATCTCAATAAAAGTTTATGATTTTTAAGCCCATTTAAATATTTTTTTATAAAAAATTATATTCTATATTTTGGGAGTATTTGATAAACAGAGTTTCAAGTTTTTTTTAGATGATTTGGGCACAAATAGAGGATTAGGTAGTCAAACCCTATAATTGTGGTGTTTGGTGAATGAATATTTGTAAGAATTTGTTGAGTTAAAATCTCCAAAATAAAAAAAAAACACTGAGATGAATAACTTTTTTCAACAGATGATTGGGAATAAGATATATGGAATGACATATCTAACCATGATTGCTCAAAAATTACTCATTTGTCACATACTCTTAAACCTAATAGGGCTGCGCTCATTTTTTTCAAAAAAAAAAAACTTCCACCGCAAAAATCAACATTGCCATAAGAAATTTTCAATCGAACCCATTCATCCTTGAATATTTATATACTCTTAATTTATTTTCAATTTACTTGTGTAAAATAATTTCTTATACAACTTTATATTAATTAAAATATGCTACTTGGTAAATTTATTCAGGGTGTGACATAGCTATCACTAATTTACATGCTAAGAGCATGAAATAATTATAACTAAGAATATAGTTTACAATTATATTGACACACTATTAATAGTTATCAATTTCCACAAGGCTAATATTTGTAAATTTAAAAAATATTCGCTAATTAATTTCCATAATGTATGTTTTAATTCCTAGGTAATAGTGTTTCATTTCAATAATTTCACCCAATAAAAACTAACAATAAAATGTGTCATGCCTTTATTTGTCATTTTAAATATATCAACTTTCAGCTCTCAGTTAAGTTTTACCAAACACTTTTAAATAAACAGTTAACAGAATCAGTTGGCCAAATCAACCACCATAATCAACAATCAACTATCAACCAACTGCCAAGTAGGGCTTTTATTTTTAATTTTTAAACCTATTTTCAACTAGAGTTAGATTTTAAACTCTGACCTACTTAATCATTTTTCACATTTTTTATAAAGAAAAAATTGTGAATTAATTTAAAAATTTCAAACAATTTAATTAAAATAAATAAAATGATTGAGATGTTATTTTGATTAAGAAAGGTATAGAGTATAGTCCAAGGGTGTTTGATATTTTGGTTGTTGTTTATTTTTATTATAATGAGCTGCCAATGTTGATTTGCCATAATGTTTGAAATTGGAACCTTCTGGCATTTGATTAATTAATTATGTGTTATTTTATTGAGAATGGCCATCATGAACTGGAAAGTGGTGAAGATAAGAATAAGAATAAATGTAATTACATAATTTCCCATCGTCATAGATTCTTCTTTTGATAATGACCCTCTTCCTTTTCCTTCACCAATACTCTAAATATCATTATCATTTATTATACCTTTTTTTTTAATTTTTTTTATATTTAATTGTGGGGGTAGGTAGGATTGCTTGAGATTTATTTCATATATTTTTAATTTATGTATTGTAAATATTAAAAAGTAATTAATTTGTACATAGATTAAAATAGTGGTAAATTTTTTTAAATAAAGTAATTCTTCCGTCGTGAGGTTAATTTGTAATAAAAAATAATTTCATACATTTATAATTTACACATTAGTAATGTGCCAAGAAATCTTGGGTGCAGCCTTTACACACGTTCAAAATGTGCTAATTGGGTGTTAGTTTGATTGGTATTGGTAATATTGTCAATACAAGAAGATATGGATTTAAGTACGTTGAAGCGCATTATCCTCCTATTTATGAATTGAGAAGGGACTATAGGTAATTCTAGGCATTGTGTCAAAAAGAGCAGTTATGATTAGATTTTGGTTCAATTTGTAATGTTATATATGAACTTTGATTTTGCATATTCTTATATATAAAATATTAATTTAATTTATTTTTTCGTAAATTACTAACATAATTATCTATATAACATCTTTATTACAATACAAATAATTATATATATCTAATAAAAATAAATTGATATATTTATTCCTTTAAATATGTACAAATGAATCAAAATTAAAGTTTCATGTATATATTTATGAAATAAACAAGTTTGCACCCTGTCCTAACACAATGCCAGAATGATGTTTAAACACAATTTGGTGCAAGATAGTTTAAAGAAAGCAATAGGAGAATATGGTAAAGAGAAATAGACATCAAAACTTTGTTAACGCAGTTCGAAAAATATTTTTACTTTGCAAAGCTTTACTTAGTGAATGGTTTATTCAACAATCAATCCAGAAACTTGTTGGCTAAAGCCTAATCTACTTTGTTATAAGAAGCAATTGCAATCCTAATAGATATATCTGACTTGTTACAGTCACTTACCCAAATAACTTCACCTGCAACATATTTCCACTCTCTAAAAAGGCCTATATAAATAGTGTAAAATACAATTAAAAATTACCAACAATTTCACAAGCAAATAAAGCAAAAACACTCTCTCCAATGTGCATCAACATATGCATAGGTGTTTCCTATTTATAGGCAAAATTTGACAACCTCTCCATATAACTTTGTGCGGATAATATCACCATTTAAATTGAGACATTATCCAAGATTAAGCCATTCATTTTGAATTTCAAACAAAGTCTTCGATTCCATGTAAAATAGTCAACTTGGTCCCCAAGTAAAAGAAATGAAGATATAAGGATAAGGCTTGAAATGGGATTGTCGATCCTTCCTCCTCCTCTCCGAATTTATTCAACAACATAAAGGATAGATTAAAACATGGTTTGAGGATCATTTGCTAACTATGTAACACATCATGAAGATAAAAGTAAAAAGTCTCAACTTTGAATTGCACTTAGGTTGTCCTAAACAAATGTTCAAACCGTTGTCCCAATAGTTTATCTAAACAAATGTTCGAAAATGGCATAAAATAGAGTGTTCTAATAGGTAATTCAAGAAATTGGTACCTAATTGATTACTTGATATCTTAGTGTCGAGAACTGAAAATTTGAAGAGAATTTAAAACACGATCCCTCTTTGTATAATGTTATTTGGTTATGATATCACTTAACTAAATTAAATTTTATGGAGAAGGCCTCATTTCGAGTTAATCGAGAAAAAAAGATCATGCCCCGTAAGTTAGGACACGATGCCTCGAATCTTCAAAAACTAGAATAATCGTCATTTAATCATTACCTAAATTTTGTTTTTTATTATCTTAAGTAGGATATCCGATTGCTTCGGTTCTAGGAAAATTCCATACTCCGTAAGTTAGGAGCACGACTTCCTCGAATCCCAAAAATAATGAACATTGCCTCGGTTTTAAATATTTTATATGTGTTAGATAAAATGAGTGTAACTTTTAAAAGATATACATTTAATTTCTTTGGGCATAGTGTAAAAACGGATAAATATATTTTAACATGATGGCATGGTGATTAGCAAAATAAGGTAAAATAGTAGAGGGTAAAAAATGAAATAATGATATTAGAAATATAAATAAATAAATAAATGAAATAAGAAAATAAAAAGGTAAAATAAAAAAGGTTATGCTAGTGAATAATAATAATGCAACTATAACGATAATAAAAATACATCGATTTATAGTAATAATAGCGATAATCATGTCATGCTTACTATCATAATACTAACATGAACGATAAAAATAGTAATAATAATAATAACAAGGATAAAAATAAAAGAGCATAATAAAAATAAATATAAATAAAATATATTTTAAATGTTAAAATAAAAGATAAAGTAAATAAAGAGGCAAAATTAAATAAATGAGGGATTAAATTAAAATTTAAACGACATTTAAGGTACGTATTGCAAAAAAAAAGAAATAAATAAATGGGTAAATAAAGAAAAAAGAAATAAAAGGCTAAATTGAAAGCATAACAAAATTCAAAGTCTAAATCATAAAGAAACAGGACATAAAAGGATTAAATTAAAATGGGATAAATGTACAGGGACTCAAAAGGCATTTATCCCACCCACATTTACACGTGTCCTTCCCTCAATGGGTCCACAATGGATCGAGGGACTAAATTGCACAAGAACAAAATACTAGGGGTGAGAATAAAATAAATAACAATGAAATAGGACGAAATTAGAAAGAACAAAGAAAGCAACAGGACCGAAACTAAAAATATCCCTTTTCTTAAAAAAACACGCGAACCTTGAGGTATTTCGGGTTGGGTAATTGGGTTGCACTTCAAAACATGGCCGTTTTGCGGCTTCTGAAGCTAGGCCAAAACGACGTCGTACCGAGGCCCTATATAAGTCAAAATTTTCAGAAAAAATTCACTTCTCCTGCGTTTTAAAGAAAATCCTCTCCTTTCCCTTTTTTTCTCTGAACGAATCTGTAACAGCCTGAAATTGGGCCTAGTCGGAACAGTGGTTCGGGACCACAAATCCGACGAGGAAAAATTTATTTTAAAATTATGACATGAGTTACATTATGATAAGAAGGTTGCATGAAAATACTGATATGAAAATTTTATCGAATTAGTGATTAATTAAGGAAATAAAGTGATAAAAAGAGTAATTGAGTTATGTCAACATTGGAAAGTATATTATGATATATCAATTCAAGAAAGGATTAAATTGTAAAAGTGAGAAAAGTTTTATTACCCAAGAGTAAATACTCAAAATTTGAGGGGTTAAAGTGTAAATATGAAAAAGTTGAAGGACCAATAGTGTAAATATTTTAAGGGTGGAATGATCTAGAAACTAAGAAAAATGGATGGATTAGGACCAAATTGAAAAAGGTGAAGAAGTTTGAGGGACTAAATCACAGTTTTACCAAATTAAGTGATGACTCAAGGATGGAATTTTAAAAGATCATGAAGGGCAAAATGGTCAATTAGAAGAGAGAGAAATCTAGAAGATAATGATGATGTTGGAGATATTTTATATTAATAAATAAATAAATAGTTTATTAATATTTTAATTTGATTTTTTTTAAATGATATTTTATTATTTTATTATTAATTTATTTAGTATATATATATGTGGAAAGAAAGATGAAAAGGGGGGGGGAACCAACCCATCATCTTCCATGCACCAACGTGAGAAGAAGAAGAAAGAAAGAATGTTTTCTTTTTTTTACAATTTGGTCCTTTTCACCAAAAATCCACCATTTTCACTTAGAAATCAAAAGAATTTCCATAACCACCAAGAGAGAAAATTGATAAGGAGACTATGGGGAGCTAGAATATCAAGTTAGATTCAAGAAATAGAGGCTGGAGGAGAGAGAAAATCAAGCTAAAGATTGAAATCAATAGAGCAAGGTAAGAACATCAAGATTTCAATATATTTTTGAGTTTGATGTTATTGAAAAAGTATGAAATTGATGTTAATGTAGGGTTTTATTATATAAGGTTATATGTTCTTGATATGTTAGTGAAGAAAAATAAGAGAAAGTGATGGGAATTACTATAGAGAAAAGGAATAAGGGTGTTATAAATTTAGTAATGACCATTTTGCACTAAAACAGTTTTGGACAGCAGCAGTAGGTTAAATTTGAAAAATCACCATAAATCATGGAAATCGAATTAGAGGATGAGAAAAATATGGAATTAAAGCTTATTGAGTCTAGTTTCTCATAGAAGAAACGGTTTAAGTAATGGACTTGTAAATCATGAGATATAATGAATTTTGTGAGACTAGGTCAGAATGAATTCGGTTTCCCCTGTACTGACTTTGGAAAATCATTAAAAATTGGAGAAAAATAATTAGAGGCTTAAATTTATATGTTTAAATCCTTACTGAGTCTATTTTTAATAGAAATAAACGGTAATATCATCTAAATCCCGTACGATGAGATAATTAATTTTTAGTGAAGAAGGGTCGAAACTGTCAGACAGCAGAACAGGGATGACTTTAAAGAATAAACTGTACTTATTGGCTAAACTAAAAATTCTGAAAATTTTATGGTAAGAAGATATGTGAGTCTGGTTTCAGAGAAAATTAACGGATCTCAATTTTGAGTTCTGTAGCTCAAGATATAAATAATTTAGTGACTATGACTCAAGTGGACAGCTTTGAATGAATAGAAATAAATGTGAAATTATAGATAATGTTACATATAAGCATGTTATATATATTAAGGATGTGGAATGGAGAGGAGGAGGAGGAAAATAAATGTGTGGATATTCTGCTAGCATGGGTTTGCATTATAAATGGTTAATTTGCATGATTTGGGCTCGGGGACTAAATTGAATAAAAGTAAAACTTTAGGGGTAATTTTGGAAAAATGTCAAAAATGACCAAATTGCATGAAATGAGTTGTTTTATTAAATGAAAAATTAATTTAGATCAAGATCGGGTAGAAAATCGAGCAAAAAATGGAAAATTACCAAAATGCCCTTGTATCTTGGTATTTCTGCATATTAGCCTGGTAAGTTCGTATGAACTATATTCTGTATAATTTTAATTAAAGTGAATGTTATTTTATGATGAATATTATATGGATATGTGTTTTATTATTGAAATTGAATTATTATTGGTAATATGTACAATTATTAGATGCAGTGAGATGATTATCGGAAGCTTGATTGTAGTTGGTAAGAAATGTTGCATTTTTTATATTGTGAAGAATTATAAAAGCATGTTAATAATTTGAAAGTTTAACAATTTATGGAATTTTTATAACTCGGTTCAATACATTTACAAGTGTATGTGTTCTGGCAATGCCTCGTACCCTATTCCGGTGTCGAATACGGGTAAGGGGTGTTACATTTAGTGGTATCAGAGCTACGGTTTAGACGGTTCTCGGACCGAACGTAGCATATGTGAAGTGTAAAAATACATGCTATTACTTGTGATAGTGTGATATCTTCGGGCTCTAAAAAAAAAAAAAAATTTATGTTGTGATAAGCTCATCCAAGTATGTTGGTGATCATATGATGCTATGTGCTTAACATATTTGATTAAGTGAATATGGTAAGTAAACACATGACTTAATGTATTATTTTGATATTATTTGATATGTGTTGAGATTTGTTTGGAATTAAAATAAATGTTTGGCAATATCCCAAAAAATGTTGTTAAATCGGGAAAGGTGGTAAAGGGTTGCAATATATGGTCTTTGGGTTGAACACTCGGAATAAGCCGGAGTATGTTGTATATAAAGGGGTTGCTGTGTGCTGATTCCCCGATTCATTGGTGGTGCTATGTGCGATATCCACTGTATCTTTGAAATGTGAAAGGGGGTTGCTATGTGCTGATTCCCCCGAGGCCCGATTCATTGGTGGTGCTATGTGCGATATCCACCGTATCTTTGAAATGTGAAAGGGGGTTGCTATGTGCTGATTCCCCCGAGGCCCGATTCATTGGTGGTGCTATGTGCGATATCCACCGTATCTTTGAAATGTGAAAGGGGGTTGCTATGTGCTGATTCCCCCGAGGGGTTGCTAAGTGCTGATTCCCCGATTCATTGGTGGTGCTATGTGCGATATCCACCGTATCTTTGAAATGAAAAAGGGGGTTGCTATGTGCTGATTCCCCCGAGGGGTTGCTAAGTGCTGATTCCCCGATTCATTGGTGGTGCTATGTGCGATATCCACCGTACCTTTGAAATGAAAAAGGGGGTTGCTATGTGCTGATTCCCCCAAGAGGTTGCTGTGTGCTGATTCCCCGATTCAGTGGTGGTGCTAAGTGCGGGATCCACCGACAACGGTTAATATTCCGAGTGTTCAACGAGAAAGTGTGGAAGGTGAATATTGCTATATGGTGGAAAATTTTATGGGGTAAATATTGAGTTAGATACTAAATCGACCCATGTATGAGATGGGAGAAAATATCAAAAACGCAAAAGAAACGATTTAATTATAAACTGTGTTGAACAACAGCAGTTGGGTAACTTTGAAAAATCACCATAAATGGTGAGAAATGAATGGGAAGTTGAATAATATATGAAATTGAAGCTGAATGTGTCTATTTTCATATGAAAGAAATAGAGTAAGCAAAAGAGTTGTATTTTTGGAGATATCTGAATTTTACTGAAACAGGGCTGGATTGATTTCGAGATCCCCTGTTCTAACTTTGGAAAATCACCAAAAATCGTACAAAAATAATTGGGGCATGAAATTTACATCCATGGATTCCTTATTGAGTCTATTTTTAATAGAGACAAACGAAACCATTTTTCAAATTTTGGACAGAGAGTTATGTGAACTTTTGTAAGGGAAGGTCAGTATTGTGGGGCAGTGAAACAGGGGAAGGTTTAAGGAATAAACTGTACTAATTGGCTGGGTTAAAAATTCTGAAATTTTTATGGTAGAAAGGTATATGAGTCTAGTTTTGGGGAAAATTTACGGAATTCAATTTGGAGCCCTAAAACTCCAGATAAAAATAAATTAGTGACCTTGACGCAGAAAATCAGCTTGCTGGAAATTGAATTGGAAAATTAAATTGAGTAGAACGCAGGTATGAGTACTTTCGGTAAGTGATATGTGATTCCGTATAAGACCATAGCTGGGCTGTGGCATCGGTATGTAATATGTGATTACATGTAAGACCATAGTTGGACTATGGCATCGAGAAAATGAGATACTTAATTCCGTAAGGTGTTCTCTAATTTGACAAATTGTGGTAAGTGTTAAGCAAATTTTATGTGATAAACCATATTAAACAGTGAAATTGAGCTCAATTATGTGATCTCATCATCCAGAGGTTGTGTTTGACAGGTTATGTTAATAAATTATGTGTATGTGAATTTAAGTGACAGAAATTAAATAGCTAATGATTTTGAGCTCATTTACATGAATCTGTCATTTAAAATTGTGATTGACAGGAAGAATAGTGATTTGCATGTTTATGTTTAAATATATGTATTTATCTGAAATACAAGAAAATGATGGTTATTGGTATGGCTATGAAATGAACAAATGGTGAAAACTATAAGGCTTAGTTGAATATCTTAAATTGGTATTTGAATGTATTAAAATATTGGTGAAGGTAAAAGATCAAATAAGTGAGAAATAAGGTTTGAAAAATAGCCTAATTTTTGTCTACACGGGTAGACACAAGGGCGTATGACCCCTATATGTGATAAAATATATGAATGAACTAGGTGGTTATGATGGTATTACATTGATGATGAATGTTAATTCATTTATATATGTATTTAAGAGAATAAGTTAGAGGCTTTACGACCTCACCCCCTTATTGGTATTGTTTTATGACTAAATTTTTACGAGAATCATGTTGAATAAATTCATAAATGTGAACTAAAGAGTTCAGTGGTCAAATAATTAGTAATGCAAACAGAGTTGAGCCTAGTGTAATAAATAAACTCAGTTTTAAAAGAAATATCAGATTGTTAGTGAATGGAATAATGTGAGGTCTGTGATAACAGAATTAGTGAGAGAAATGATAATTAAGTGGTAAAGATGCCTGTGTGTGACGATTACAATTGAAATGAACACGATGATTTTTTTTCTGGATATTCTATATATTCTTTCATCCTCAGAGATATGTGTATAATTGTTCAATTTCTAATGGAGTTTTTATGTTATGAGAATGTTAGCTAATTATGATGTTAGACGAAAGCCCTGTTGGATTGGCCGGTTTGTGATTGGTTATTGTTCTGTTTTGCATGCATATTTAGAAAGTGTATTGTTTTGCTACGATGAAATTCCAGAGCTAAAATGTGGTGATTCTGGTGATTTGCATGCTAAAAGAATGTTGAAGGATTGTGTGTTTGAGATATATTCTCAACATGAAGAAAAGAGTATTTTGATATGTTAATGTTCGATAGTTGAAATCAACTCAATTGTTTTATTAGAGTGAACTGATTTCTCGAGATATGATTTGAGTTGTATGTATTTAAGCATGCGTATTCACGAGTATAAAGACGGATAGTCGAAATGAAAAATCTATATTTCAGAAAGTATGATATAGATATATATTTATTGGAAAGAGATATATGAGATTAAATCGATTAGTGATTCTGGAAAGTTAGTGAAAGTGTTTTATGAGAGTTACAAGTAACTTCTCTTGGTAAGATTTTCGGGGACGAAAATCCCTAAAGGGGGGGAGAGTTGTAACAGCCTGAAATTGGGCCTAGTCGGAACAGTGGTTCGGGACCACAAATCCGACGAGGAAAAATTTATTTTAAAATTATGACATGAGTTACATTATGATAAGAAGGTTGCATGAAAATACTGATATGAAAATTTTATCGAATTAGTGATTAATTAAGGAAATAAAGTGATAAAAAGAGTAATTGAGTTATGTCAACATTGGAAAGTATATTATGATATATCAATTCAAGAAAGGATTAAATTGTAAAAGTGAGAAAAGTTTTATTACCCAAGAGTAAATACTCAAAATTTGAGGGGTTAAAGTGTAAATATGAAAAAGTTGAAGGACCAATAGTGTAAATATTTTAAGGGTGGAATGATCTAGAAACTAAGAAAAATGGATGGATTAGGACCAAATTGAAAAAGGTGAAGAAGTTTGAGGGACTAAATCACAGTTTTACCAAATTAAGTGATGACTCAAGGATGGAATTTTAAAAGATCATGAAGGGCAAAATGGTCAATTAGAAGAGAGAGAAATCTAGAAGATAATGATGATGTTGGAGATATTTTATATTAATAAATAAATAAATAGTTTATTAATATTTTAATTTGATTTTTTTTAAATGATATTTTATTATTTTATTATTAATTTATTTAGTATATATATATGTGGAAAGAAAGATGAAAAGGGGGGGGAACCAACCCATCATCTTCCATGCACCAACGTGAGAAGAAGAAGAAAGAAAGAATGTTTTCTTTTTTTTACAATTTGGTCCTTTTCACCAAAAATCCACCATTTTCACTTAGAAATCAAAAGAATTTCCATAACCACCAAGAGAGAAAATTGATAAGGAGACTATGGGGAGCTAGAATATCAAGTTAGATTCAAGAAATAGAGGCTGGAGGAGAGAGAAAATCAAGCTAAAGATTGAAATCAATAGAGCAAGGTAAGAACATCAAGATTTCAATATATTTTTGAGTTTGATGTTATTGAAAAAGTATGAAATTGATGTTAATGTAGGGTTTTATTATATAAGGTTATATGTTCTTGATATGTTAGTGAAGAAAAATAAGAGAAAGTGATGGGAATTACTATAGAGAAAAGGAATAAGGGTGTTATAAATTTAGTAATGACCATTTTGCACTAAAACAGTTTTGGACAGCAGCAGTAGGTTAAATTTGAAAAATCACCATAAATCATGGAAATCGAATTAGAGGATGAGAAAAATATGGAATTAAAGCTTATTGAGTCTAGTTTCTCATAGAAGAAACGGTGTAAGTAATGGACTTGTAAATCATGAGATATAATGAATTTTGTGAGACTAGGTCAGAATGAATTCGGTTTCCCCTGTACTGACTTTGGAAAATCATTAAAAATTGGAGAAAAATAATTAGAGGCTTAAATTTATATGTTTAAATCCTTACTGAGTCTATTTTAATAGAAATAAACGGTAACATCATCTAAATCCCGTACGATGAGATAATTAATTTTTAGTGAAGAAGGGTCGAAACTGTCAGACAGCAGAACAGGGATGACTTTAAAGAATAAACTGTACTTATTGGCTAAACTAAAAATTCTGAAAATTTTATGGTAAGAAGATATGTGAGTCTGGTTTCAGAGAAAATTAACGGATCTCAATTTTGAGTTCTGTAGCTCAAGATATAAATAATTTAGTGACTATGACTCAAGTGGACAGCTTTGAATGAATAGAAATAAATGTGAAATTATAGATAATGTTACATATAAGCATGTTATATATATTAAGGATGTGGAATGGAGAGGAGGAGGAGGAAAATAAATGTGTGGATATTCTGCTAGCATGGGTTTGCATTATAAATGGTTAATTTGCATGATTTGGGCTCGGGGACTAAATTGAATAAAAGTAAAACTTTAGGGGTAATTTTGGAAAAATGTCAAAAATGACCAAATTGCATGAAATGAGTTGTTTTATTAAATGAAAAATTAATTTAGATCAAGATCGGGTAGAAAATCGAGCAAAAAATGGAAAATTACCAAAATGCCCTTGTATCTTGGTATTTCTGCATATTAGCCTGGTAAGTTCGTATGAACTATATTCTGTATAATTTTAATTAAAGTGAATGTTATTTTATGATGAATATTATATGGATATGTGTTTTATTATTGAAATTGAATTATTATTGGTAATATGTACAATTATTAGATGCAGTGAGATGATTATCGGAAGCTTGATTGTAGTTGGTAAGAAATGTTGCATTTTTTATATTGTGAAGAATTATAAAAGCATGTTAATAATTTGAAAGTTTAACAATTTATGGAATTTTTATAACTCGGTTCAATACATTTACAAGTGTATGTGTTCTGGCAATGCCTCGTACCCTATTCCGGTGTCGAATACGGGTAAGGGGTGTTACAGAATCCCTGGGTCGGGCAATAGGGGTGTCGGCGCTTCGCCATGGCCACCAGTCATCGGCGACGGTGGCCATCACCTCTGGTGGTCGGGGTTATAAAAAAAGGCATTTTTTGTCTCCGTTTCACTGGGAACCCAAATCTAGGGACGAAATCCCTAAAATCTGAAAATGCAAAAAAGGACCTTTTGGTTCCCTTCCTCCTCCGGCGCGGCCTTTCGGCGAATCCCCAAAGATTCGACGGCCTTTCAAGTCAGAGGAGATATCAACGGTGGCGGAAAAGGTAAAAAAAAAGCTTTGTATTTTATTTATTGTTTTTTTATATGTATACGATGTAAAAATATACCATTTAGAACTGAAAATTTTTATATCTCTTTGTTTTTTCTTCGTGTCTATTACATCTATTTATTCAGCTTTTATAGCTGAGTGATTACAAATATTTGTATTTTTATTATTTTTTTTCTGCTTCTATCTTTTTCTTTCTTCTTTGCAAGTTGCGATAGTGGTCAACGCTCCCTTGCCATCTCAGTGAAATGATGGTAGGGGAGGCAATCCTCGGGCATTGCATCTGTTGACGTGGCCAAGAGCAGTGACGCATAAGGGATATAGGGTTTTTAGTTTTTTTTAAAAAAGTATAGGTTGTCGACTATTTGGCTTTGGGGTTTTGTATTGGTTTGGGCTTGTAATTTGGGTTTTATTTATTTTGTTTTTTTTGTTTATGTATTGGGCCAGGCAAAATTGGGTTACTATCGCAGCCCTTCTTTGCTCATTGTCGTGTAACGGGAAGGGAGCAAAGACTTTAAATGATGACCAATTTTGCCCGGTCCCGTTGAATCTCGATTTCTTTGGTGCTTTTCTTCTTCAGGTAGCCTATTCTTTCAATCCTTGGTTACTCTACTTTACTGTATCCATTTTGCTACAACTTTAAGAAGGCGAGATTTAGTATTACGGCTTCATCTTGCTCTATTGCAATTTCAAGGAGATAAGACTTGTTGTTGTAGCTTTATTCCAACCCACTGCAACCTCAGGGGTATAGGAATTGTAGTTTCAATCCGATCCACTGCAATTTTAAGGATATAGGAGTTGTAACCTCATCTTGCCCCACTGCAACTTCAGGAAGATAAGATTTGCTACTTCAATCTGCTCCACTGCAACTTCAGGAAGATAAGATCCGTTATGGTAGATTCAATCTGATCCACTACAACTTCAGGGAAATAAGATTCGCTATGGTGACTTCAATCTGACCCACTGCAACTTCAGAGGTATAGTATTTGTGGTTTCACTAATCTGCTACACCATTCTTTGGGAAACATGACGTGTAGAATCCATTTTATAGGCCTATATTTATGCCAAATGGTGAGGATGTTATGATTAGAATGAATCAAATGCTTCTAACTAGATCTATATGAATGATATTTGCATGAATGCAGAATGCCATTTTTCAAGAATGATCCCCTTTTTAATGCTTAGGTTGACATTGCTCATTATTCGTCAAGGTTCCATCACTGATGTGTTACCATGCCTTCTTGTTCAGATTTGATATCTTTGACAGAAAACCTGAAGAAGAATATTCATTCCCAAATATTTCCAACCCTTAGATTTGGTTATTTCTAACTAGTGGTCATGTTTCAGGTCATTGTACTATTTAGAAACCTTTTAGAGTAATATGCAAAAATCATTTTACTTGAATATTGTTAGTCCATTAATCGTTATTTCAATGTAAAAATGCTTGAAAAAGGTTATAACAATGGACAAGATTGAGATTTATTGGGAGCAAAGCTCGAAATGAATAGATTAATCAAAATAGAAAACGTTGCTAAAATATAGAGTGAGTAAGATGAAATTAGGTGTCTCAAATATCGCAACATGAGCTTCTCTACACAAACTTCTTGAGGACCATTTTGAACTAATATGCGTTGAGGAGATTTAGAGTACTTTGTTGATGTCCCAAGATGTAACGTTTCTCCTTCTGAGAAGATACGACTACCACATGCCCAATCTTCGATCCAAATTTTAGTTGCCCTTTCTCTGGTTTTCAACTCAAAACCCCTTTTATCTCAAGGCACCCTTTGCGAGTTTTCACCTTGGCCTCTCCATTTTTTATAAGTGAAGTATTTCTTGACTGAATCCGAATTCACAAGATTAGGCAAGTTTTTGTCATCTATCTCGGTCAAAATCAGCGCTCCTCTAAAAAGGGCCTTCTTTACCATATTAGTTCCTTCCCAGTTTGGCATCCATTTTTCTCTAAAGTCCTTTTGTATGGAAATGATGTTTTTCAATACCAGTTCCCCCTTCTGGAATTCTCTGGGATGAACATTTTTGTTATAAGTTCGCGTCATTCGTTTTTGGTACATCTGACCATGACGGATAGCTTTTAACCTCTTTTCTTCAATCAAGTTCAACTAATTATATTGAGATTGGATCCATTCTGCTTCATCTAACTTCAACTCTGATAAAACTCAGAAAGAAGGAATCTCGACTTCAATGGGCAAAATCACCTCTATTCCATAAACCAATGAGAAAGGCGTTGCCCCAATGGAGGTTCTGATAGATGTTTGATAAGCATAGAGGGCAAATGGTAATTTCTCATGCCAATCTTTATAAGCTTCTGTCATTTTCCCTACGATCTTCTTAATGTTCTTATTGGCTGCTTGCACTGCACCATTCATTTTTGAGCGATATGGTGATGAGTTGTGATGTTTGATCTTGAATTTACTACAGACCTCTGCTATCGTACTATTGTTCAAATTTAATGCATTTTCAAATATAATCCTTTCTAGCATTCCATATCGACATATAATATCTTTATTTAAGAATTTGCTAACTGCCGACTTCGTGGCATTGGTATAAGAAGTGGCTTTTACCCACTTGGTGAAGTAGTCGATGACCATAAAGATGAATCGATGTCCATTGGAAGCTTTTGACGAGATCGACCCAATGGCAACTATGCCCCACATAGAGAAAGGTAATGGAGAAGTCATAACATGAAGAGGTAAAGGAGGCACATGAATTTTGTCACCATAAATTTGCCACTTATGACATCTTTTGGCATAACTGATACAATCCCCTTCCATGATGGACCAATAATATCTGAATCTTATGATTTGCCTAGCCATTGTAAAACCATTAGCATGTGTTCTGCAAATACCCTCATGGACTTCTTCCAAGGTTTTTTTGGCCTCAATAGCATCCATACATCTTAGTAGCACCTGATCTTTTCTTTTTTTTTTTATATAGGATTTCCCCATCTAAGATAGAGTCATTTGACAGTCTCCTCAGTGTCCTTTTATCATTCTCGGTTGCCTAATCACGGTATTCACGATTCTTTACATATCGCATTATATCGTGGTACCAAGGATGATCATCATTTTCTTCTTCCTCGATGTTGTAATAATGGGCCGAAGCCTCATAGATACTCATCTGGATAGGTTTTACATCCTCTTATTTGTTCACTTTAACCATGGAAGCTAAGGTAGCCAGGGCGTTAGCCATTAAATTTTCATCTCGCGAGAGGTAGTAGAAGGCAATGTCATCAAACTCCTTAATTACTTAAGGACCAGCCTTCAATAATTTATCAACTTGGGATCTCTCGTCTCCCATTTTCTTTTGAGTTGATAGATTACTAGTGCGGAATCCCCATATACCTCTAGTACATTGATCTTGCGTTCTATGGCTGCACGGATACCCATGATGCATGCTTCGTATTCTGCCATGTTATTTGTGCAATCAAAATCAAGTTTGCTGGTAAGAGGATAATGATCTCTATCTGGGATACCAAGACTGCCCTGATTCCGTTACCCATAGCGTTTGAGGCCCTATGAAAATTTAGTTTCCAAGGATGTTTTTCTTGAGCACCTTCTTCAGTGATCACAATATATATCATATTCTCGTTTGAGAAGTCAAAGTTTAAAGGCTCGTAATCTTCTAGACCTCTACTGGCGAGAAAATCTGCTATTGCACTCCCTTTTATCGCCTTTTCATTCACGTAGATTATATCAAAATCGGAAAGTAAAATTTACCATCTAGCTATTCTTCCATTCAAAGTAGTCGACTCCGTTATGTACTTTAGAGGGTTTATTTTTTAGATTAGCCAAGTTGTATAGTACAACATGTACTGTCTTAGTATCTAGGTTGTCCAAATTAAGGCGCAACACAACTTCTCAATTGGCGAGTATCTTGTCTCACATTTAGTAAACTTCTTACTGAGGTAATATATCGCTCTTTCTTTCCTCCATGACTCATCATGTTGGCGAAGAACACATCTCATATAGTTTCCAAATACTGTCAAATACAATATTAGTGGCTAGGCCAGATGGCATTAGTACTGGGGTATTGGATAAGTAATGTTTGACCTTGTTGAAAGTCTTCTGGCATTTCTCATCCCATACATCTGGATTATGTTTCTTAAGGAGATGAAATATGGGGTCACATATCTCGGTTAGTTGTGAAATGAATCGGCGATATAATTTAATCTTCCTAAGAAACCATGGACCTCATTTTGAGAGCCCGACGAAAGTAACTCCTGTATAGACTTGACTTTATCCGGGTCGATCTCGATCTCTCTCACGCTAACTACAAATCTTAGTAATTTTCTCGACCTGGCCTCGAAGGTACATTTTGCTGGATTCAACTTTAGCTGTAGTTTTTTTAACCTTAAAAATAATTTCCCTAAGACTTGTACATGTTCCTTTTCTGTTCGAGATTTTGCGATCATATCATCGACATAAATCTCGATTTCTTTGTGCATCATATCATAAAACAAAGTTACTATGGCTCTTTGATATGTCCCTCTCACATTTTTTAGTCTAAATGGCATCACTTTATATTGTCCCTCACATAGTTACGAATGTGATCGTTTCCATATCTTTAAGATGCATCTTTATTTGGTTGTATCTGGGAAATCGTCCATGAAGGAGAACAGTAAATAATCTGTCGTGTTGTCCACTAAGGAGTCAATGTGAGGCAACAGGAAATTATCCTTCGGACTGGCTTTGTTTAAATCCCTGTAGTTTAGACATATTCGTACTTTCTCATCTTTTTTAGGGATGGAGACTATATTGGCTACCCACTCCGAGTAATTAACCACTTGTAGGAAACCAGCGTCGAATTGTTTCTTGACCTCTTTTTTTTTATTTTCAATAGGACGTCCAGCCTCATCCTTCAGAGTTTTTGTTTAATCGACTTATATTCTTTCTTTATGGGAAGCTCTGATCTTCACCTTTTTCTTTTCTTGTTTGTCTCCTAAGCTAACAATTTCTACTTACTCTTTGTAAGGTAGGATTTGTTTCTCATCTTATTCTACCATCCTTAACGAATCAGGAGATAAGTTACAATCTCGATCGTTTTCAAAGTCCTGAGGTTCTTCTGAACACATATCCTGCTCAAAAGGAGACTTTGAATCAGTAGCAGCTTCGCTTATATCATTGATATCTAGAGGCCTGTTATAGGAATAAAGAACGACCCAAAGAACAAATGAATCTAAGAATAATTATCTGTGTGGTATGAGTGTGAATGAAAAGGAAAAAAATAAAAGAATATTTGCCAAAATGAGACACAAAGATGCATTTTATTGAAATAAAAATAGTGGACATATGCCTTTTTCACAAAAGGAGTCCT
The DNA here is from genome assembly GCA_008044935.1 of Gossypium turneri. Lineage (NCBI taxonomy): Eukaryota > Viridiplantae > Streptophyta > Magnoliopsida > Malvales > Malvaceae > Gossypium > Gossypium turneri. Next base: position 5,446,722 of record CP032577.1, read on the forward strand.
ACTCCTCCTAGGCTTCGAGCAATAAGTGTGTTTTCAAACATTACTCTGAATTAGTTTTAAAAATTACAGGGATCTATTCCGTAGTCCAATTGTTCAGAACATTTTTGGGGATATAAAGATGAATTCCTGATAGGTTTTCTTCCTCAATTCTTTCTTCAGATATGGCAGATGCTCAAGTTTCCCAACATTCCTTTCGTAGTTTTGGTTAACAGGCTCACTTTTTCTGACATTTTTCGTCCAGGATAAATGATTTCTCATGGCACGAATGTTTTAGATATAAGGGGAAATATCATTGGTTCCCATTTGACCTCTCCCCCTATAACAGCCTAATTTCAGTGGTGTCGAAAATAGTGATTCGAGATCACTAAATTCGACCAGTGGGTTTTAAAATTTAATAAATTAATAATTATGGGTCAAGTGTGAATTTAGAAAAATTTTTGAATTAGTGAATTTTGTGATTTAAAAAGAATTTAATAGGTAAATTGGTCTAAAACGAGGTATAGAGACCTCGAATTCAGAAGCCGAGCCATAAATATTTTTATAAATATTTATGGAGTGTCATTGAGTTAGTATAAAAGTTTCGTTAGAAAATTTTAACGTTTGGATAGTCAATTAATTAAAAAGGACTAAATTGAAAATAGTGCAAAATTTGTTAAATTGTGATTAAATAGCTTAAGTGACTAATAAGGAGAGATTTAAAAGGCAATTAGGCCCAAATTATATGGGCTAGACGGTTGGGCAAGAAAAATCAACAAGAAATAAAAGAGAAAGAAACTGAATTGAAAAACGAAACAAAGAAGGAGAAAGGAGAAAGGAGAAAGAAAAGAAAGAAAAGGAGAATTGGGGTTTTGAAGTTCCAAGCTCAATTGGTAAGTCAATTTAGTCTATTTTTCTTGTAATTTTGATATTTTTGGAATCCTAGGACAAAATACTACTTGATTTAAGTTGAAATTTTGAAAGTTAGTAAATTTTTAGATGTTGTTTATGTTGAATAAATTGAAGAATTAGAGTTTAAATTGATTGAATTTCAAGTTAGAAGTTAGTAAAAGGTTGATTTGTAAAATAAATTATAGGCTTTGAATTAATAGGGACTATATTGAGAGAATTTCGAAATTAGGGATTTATGGTGAAAATGAAGAGTTAAAATGAGTTTATAGTAAGAATTAAGAGAGAATATTGAGTTAGATTGGGAAAATAAAATTAGTATTGATAAGGAATTAAATTAGAATTTAGGTAAAGTTTAGGTATAAATGGAAATATTTTGATGAAATTGTGTATTAATGATTTTTAATTGTTTAATTACGTAGCCAATGTCGTGCAAGAGTCATTGTCCGAGAAAAAGGAGAAGGTGGACAATGAGTGATTCAAGAAAATTTTGGTCAGCATTGCCATAATTCGAATTTAATTATTAATTGTTATAATTTAAATTAATATACATGATAAGCAAATTGAGGTAAGTATCATGATTGAATTGAATTAAAAAAATTACGTATTGGTATTGAATTTATTAATAGTAATTGTTGAATTTTGAATAATATGTTTAATAAATAAAAATAAGGTGAATATCGATATTGAATTAAATGATATTGAATTGTTTGTGAATTGAAATAATAGATGTTTTGAATTGATTGAATATTTGAAATTGTTGTGGAAATGAATTCGAAATTGAAAAAGTAAAATAATACCCTGCATGCCATAGGATTTGTGATGTGATGAGGAGATTTGTAGTTCAGCCGAGAAGATGATTATGTTATTATATGCTTCGGTTTATCCGAAGAGGCATCTAATGCCTTATTGGTGTGTTTGGGAGGATATGATATATTGGTGTGTTAAGGAGGATTTATATTATTTCGGGTGTGTTAGGTTGGATATTCTAGTATGTTTGGTTGGATCCGTGCATCCATCAAGGTCCGAGTCTTGTTAATAGGGGTAAATAATTGAAATGAGAAAATTTGAATAAGTGTGGTTGATTGAGCTATGGAAAGAAATGAGAAAGTGAAACTGTGAATTGATATGTGAATTGGAAATCGAGATATGAGATTTGAAGATATGAACCCAAAGTTCATGATTTGATTAAGAGTAAATTTTTGTTATATGATATTAGTGAGTACAAATTGCAATAGAATTGATATTGAATATAGTGATAAATTGAATGAATTGTATATGAATTAAAATGAACTATTGGAATGAATTGTATATGAATTGAAATAGTGAAATAAGGTATGAATACAAATAAATACAAGATTTGAAATATTGCTTATTGTTATTAATTATCAAATTGATTTAAAGTATGAGATAATTAATGAATAATTGTAGACATAAATTAAATGTATATAATTTATCGATTAATGTTATTGATTTGAATTATGGTAATACCATTGAGTATTCCTATACTCAGCGTACGGTTGTTTCCGTGCGTAGGTTAGTAGAAAGCTAGTGTCCAGTCCAGTGTCCAGAGCAATCTCGACCTCAGAGAAATTTTGGTGATGTACTTTTGTTTTGATTATGTGGCATGTACCTAGGTGATGTATAGGTTAAGTATAAGCGTTTTGTTATTACTGTTGTAGAATGATGTTTAAATTGGTTATAAGTATGAAATGGAACTAAAATGACATAATTTATACAAATATGAAATGAAAATGATTAAAGTATGCTATGTCTGTTATTTATTTCTGAATTAGTTATAAGTTATCCGATATGTCTGGTAATGCTCCATAACCCTGTTTCGGTGACGGTTTGGGGTTAGGGGGTGTTACACCCCCACTTAGTCGTGCTATTTTTTACTTAGTCGTGCTATTTTTCTTTCTTACTTCTTTTTCAGTTCCTTCTTGTTTTGTCTTGCATCTGGCCTGTACCCTAAGACAAAACGGTCTTGTTTGTCCATCAGCAATGGTGCATCGACTCTTCCTTGAAGGTATTTTCTGAGTTCTCTTCCAGGTAAGACTCCCTTCCCGACCGTCAACTACAGGCCCATCCTCGTGGTTTTGGATATTTTTGGTACTGGGATCTTATTTCCTTCAATAATAAAAATTGCATTAATAAATTTCAGTGATCGAAAAGAATATTCTATTACTTCCTCATCCGCTCCTATGTATGGTGTGTTACTAGTTACGGATGCAATGATATCCTCTTCAGCGTTTATTGTTACCAGTCGACCCTCCGTTACCAACTTCAGTTTTTGGTGTAATGACAACGACACTACCCCAGCCAAATAAATCCAAGGCCTAACCAACAAGCAGCTATAAGAGAGTTTGATATCCATTACCAAAAATTCTACCTCATATGTGTTTGGCCCAATTAAAAGTGGTATTTCAATCCTACCCATCACCTTCATTTTTGTACCATCGAATACTCTCACAATATTTAGGCACGTCTTCATGTGAGAGCTATCTACTAGCAACATATTTAGTGTGGATAGAAGCAAGACATTCAGTGTGGATCTACTGTCGATTAACACTCCTGACAATGTATATCATTTGCAGCGGGTAGTGATGTGTAGAGCTTTTGTGGATCCCATATCTCCTGAAGGTATTTCATCATCATTGAAAAAGATAAAATTGTTGGCACACAGATTGTTAACCAAACGATCTAGCTTGTTTACAAAGATATTATCAGCGACATAAGTTTCATTTAACACCTTCATCAACGCGTTATGATGTGTCTCTGAGCTCAAGAGCAAAGCTGATACTGATATACGAGTTGGTTGCTTGTGTAGCTGTTCTACAACACTATTCTCACTATGTTTTAAGAACTTCAAGAATTTCTTAGCCTCGTTCTCAGTTACTGGCTCATTGACAGGTAATTCAAGTCTAGTAATTTTTTCTTTCTTATGATCAACTGCTAGTGTTTTTTCTTTAAGGGGTTCGGTTCTTGCAGTTATAGGGTCATAGCGCCTCCCACTGCGTGTGAAGAAACCAATATCATGGCCCCCTTCTACAGTGCCAACCGAGTTCTCTTCCGAGATCATCACGTTACAATCATAATTCCATGGAACCTTTTTGCTATCCTTATAGGAAAAATTCACGGGTTTTTGAATTATGACTCTTGGCGTAGCTTGTGCTCCCACTTCATTACTTCTTGGTCGTGAAATAATCACCACCGGGTAGTTGACCTTATAAACTTTCTCCATTGATCCTTCCTCTAAGGCACAAACATCTCCTCTTTCTGAGCCTTTGTCATCTTCAAAAAATTTCAATTCTTTGTTATCCATCAAACTTTGCACTAGAGCTCTGAACTCAGCGCACTCCTAGATCTCATGACCTCCTTTAGCGTGAAACTCACAGTAGCTTATCACTCATTGGGGTATCTTTTATGAATCTTGAATCATTAATCCCACATCTATAATTTTTTGCCAAACCCATTTTAGTAGGGATTTCACTTCCGCAACATCGGTTTTGGTCATATTTTCTTCACTCTCGATTATCGCATTTACCCCTTGGTCAGAATGACTAGGTAATGAATTTTCTGCCACATTAGCTCCCGAGGGATTATCGAACCTTACAATCCTTATCTTGATGAACCTCTCGATCAATTTTTTCAATGCAGTGTAGTTATCAATTGAGTGTCCCGTTATTCCCGCGTGGTACTCGTATTGAGCATTCGCATCATACCATTTTGGGAACAAAGATTGCATGGGTTTTAAATAAAAAGGGGATACTACATACGCGTTAAACAAATTATAATATAACTCTCTATATGTCATCCGGATATGTGTGAACTTAAGTTTTTCCATGTTTGGCCTTAAGTTAGATTCTTGCCTCGAAGGTCCTTAATGCCTAGTTGTCATGGTCCTTGGTTGGCCTACAGTGACCGCTTTTGAATAGCTCTTATTATACACACTCGCGATGTTTACTTCATTTTCTTTCTTTCTCGGGCTAGACTTTTTAGCGTTTTCCCCCACGTTTATTTTCTCACTCCTTATTGCATTCTCAATCATTTCTTCGGACATTACTATATCTGAGAAGCTCTTGGTAGCGCTACCCAGCATATGGTTAATGAACGAGGCTTTCAAAGTGTTTATGAAAAGCATTGTTGTCTAATTTTCTAAAAAGGGTGGCTGAACTTGTGTTGCCACTTCTCTCCATCTCTGAGCATATTGCCTAAAACTTTCACTTTACTTCTTCTTCATGTTTTACAGCGTAATTCTATCGGGTGTCATATCGGTCACATAGTTGTATTGTTTCATGAAAGCCTGTGTCAAGCCTTTCCATGAATTGATTTTGGCACAGCTTAGCTAATTGTATCATTTGACAGCTGACCCAATCAAACTATCTTGGAAGCAATAGATTAACAATTGGTCATTATTGACGTATCCTGTCATTTTTCGGCAGAACATTGTAATATGGGCTTTAGGACAACTAGTCTCATTGTATTTTTTGAATTCTGGAGTTTTAAATTTTGGTGGGAGCACTAGATCTGGGACTAAACTCAATTCCTTGGCATCGACCCCACAAAGAAACTCAATTCCTTGTCAGCTACTTCCCGTACTTGAGTCACAATTTCTCACATGATGTGATCTCTATCCCTGATCTGACCTTGAGAGCTTTGGAGTTGCTCTTTCTAATGTTTATTATTTGTTTCAAGAAGCTCAATTCGAAGTTCACAATTTTGCAATGTAGCCTCGAGCTCTTCTATCTTTCCCTTCAACTCTTCAATCTTAGTTAGGCTTGCTTTCAACTTAATCACAAAGTTGCGACTACAATATTGATGCAGTGACCTTTCTAATTCTGTTAACCGGGCTCTCAATCCAACCTTTTCATTTCAGCTTTCTAACAAGTCACTTTTTAGAGCATCTTCTCGAATTCGAGCATCTTAGAATTTCTTTTCCCACTGATAAGCTCAAATAACAAGTCTCTTTCTGATGTTTTACCTCACCCGGTAGTCCTAATCAATCGACGCAGTTTCTTATAATTTGTTTTTAAACTATCCAAGTCTTCCTCAGCCTTGTTTTTTCCTTTCCTCATTTTCTCGACTTCTAACTTTTGGACGTCAACGTCTAATTCTAACTGAATCATTTCCTCTTCTAACTTTTCTATCCTTTTCCCTAGCTCCGAACTCTTCTTTTCGAAGTCTTACTTTACGATCTCTAATTCAGACGGGATTACTTGCAAGTGTTCTTTTATTGGCCGGGTACTTTCTTGGCTCATCGAAGGGACATTTTCATTAACTCTTTTACCCCACCACCAATCATATTCCTGGGTCATCATGGGATTTGTAAAAAATCTCTTCATTTTTTAAGTTTGATTCCACATATTCGAAATTTCACGAACCTTCTTTTTGTAATTATCACATTTGTACGCAAACTCACATTGAGCCAGCCCTTGCGTTGTCGGTATAAACTGCCTCAACCTATACTGTCTCAATACAAGTAGAGGGGCATATCCAACAGCTCCCCAAATCCCGAGTAGATGGACCAGTTAAAGTCTCTACATCTGTACAAAATTTTATCAAAGATCATCCAAGGGGACTTCCATTGAACGTCTTCGTCTTTGAGACTCTAGAGAATTGTCATTCACTTTTTTTCAGAAATCTTGTCTCGTCTTAGGATAGCTACGAATTCTTTAAACAGAGAGTAATCCTCGGAGAATACTCGATAAGAGACTTCTTCTACCTTCAAAAAGTGGCTATAAAATCAGACTAGCAAGAGTTGTGCACACCCGATAAATCCTCCTTTACACGCTCTCTGACATGCTGTAAGGCCCAGATTTCGCCCGGGCCCAATAACCAATAAAATACCCACAGTCCATTTTAAAAAAAAAAGCCCAAACATAAAAATAAGCCCAAAACCCATTTACAACCCTAGCCCACAAACTATTCTCAGCAAACCTAGGGTTCCCTAACCCTCTAGCGCCGCACGCCTCTACCAGCTTCAGTGCCACCGCCACTCGTTCGCCAATCGTTGGCCATCCGTCCTCTGACACCTGCAAACCAGTAAATAGCACGCAAGCAAAAAGAGAAAAACAACAGAAAGGAAAAAAACAAAAAAGCCGAAACGGCAAACAACGAAACAAATCTCAAAATGACGAAAATAATCATTAAGGAGTTTGTAACTTGGCTATAAGAGCCATTATCGATGACTTGTATTTTTTTTACGCACACCAGTTAATCGAAAACAAAAACAAAGATTCGAAAAGGTTGAACAATCTTATTGTTTTTCCCTGTTTTTCCATTTCTTTTATTTGTTATTTTATTTATTTGTCCAAATCTTTTAAAATCAGTTTAAATAAAAAAAATAAAGGGGAAAGAAATCACCTGAACCGACCGGTAACCCCGCCGTCGGTCTCTTCACCACCGTGCGATCCGAACACGAGAAGGGGCAAAGGACCCCTCTTTCTCCGATTTCAGGCTCCAAGGACTCGGCTTTTGAACGCGCTTCAAAGTGCTGGTCGAGGAGGCATTTTCGCGCGACGCCGGCCACTGGACACGGTGGCGCTATGGCGGCGAACGTGGCCGGATTTGGGGGGAGTTTGAGAGAGAAATGTGTTTTTTTTTAAGTTTTTTTCTTTTACACTAAAAATGAAGTTTCTTTAGAAAAAAAAGGTTTAAATGGCAACTAGAAAACAGCGCCGTTTTGCGTAAAATTTACTGACGTCGAAACGACGTCGTTTCGTCAGTATACCCGAGCGCCGACCCGACCCATCCTTAGGATCCGCATGTTTGCGGTGAAGGGACTAATTGCGTGCGGAGCCCTTCCGCTCTTGGGCTGTTGTGCAATCCGATCCTTTTTCATCTATTTTGAAATTGGGCCGCGAATTTTGCCTCAGTTTCAATTCGGTCCTTGGGCCATGTGCAGTCCGTCTGTCAAAACGCTGCGTTTCTGGACTGGGGGATTATTTCTCTGCAGGTCCCTCGCGCTTCGAGCGCGTTTCAATTTCTTCCTTTTTTTATTTTGTGATTTTGACCCCGAAATTTCAGCCCGATTGCGATTTGATCCTCAGCCTATCAAATTTCGAATTTTTTATTTTTATTTTGTTTTATGATTCTTTTTAGCAAAAATCAGTTATCTAATATTTATTTATTTGTTTTCTGGTTTTGGTTAGAATTACATTGGCTTTATTTTTATTTATTTATTCATGGTTTTTTATTTTGGTTGGTTTATTTTATTTTTATTTATCATTGTGATTTTATTTATTTGTTATTATCAAAATACTTTTCAAATTTAGATTCCTTTGTATTACATTTTTTTTGTTACTATGTTATTGTTATCTTTATATTATTGCTTATATAACTATTATCTATGCATGTTGACATTAAAACTCTTAGATATCAAATATTTGTATTTTTCATGCATATTATACCATGGTTATTTAAATGTGTTGTATAGCCACGTATGATTCCTTTCGTGTTGTCAAATTGTTCTATTAAAAGCATAATGAATCAAATGTTTTTCATTCCACTACTATTTCACTCAAATTCGTAACCAATTTCAAAGATGAGGCAATATTTCACATTTTGGAAATTCGAGAAATCGTACCCTAACTTACTGGGTCTCGATTTTCTCGTTAAATCTAAATAGCAAAATATCCTTTTAAATTTCCAAACGCATAAAATTTCAAAAATAAAGGCAATATTCCGTATTTAGAAAATTTGAGAAATCGTGCCCTAACTTACTGGGCTTCGATTTTTCTCGTGATCCTAGATAACTGAATATCATTTTAAAATTGAATATCATTTAGAAAATTGATCCTAGATAACTCTCAAAAATACGAGGTGTCATGTCCTAACTTACTGGATGTGACATCTTGTTACCTCGAGATAAGAAGGCATTTTCCATTTTGATTTATTCAAGTAATTTTAAAATAACGCAATATAAAGAGGGATCGTATTTTTAAATTCTTTTCGAGTTTTTAATTTTCGACACCAAGACATTAAGTAATCAACTAGGTACCAATTTTGGGCGTTACGAGGGTGCTAATCCTTCCTCGTACGTAACCGACTCCCGAACCCATTTTTCTGAATTTCGTAGACCAAAATCGTTGTTTTAATAAAATCAAATCGTTTATTAAAAATAACCACTTTTCAAGGTGATTCGATCACACCTCATCAAAAAGGATTGGTGGCGACTCCCGTTTTCGTTTTCGTTTTCGTTTTCAAAATCCAAGTCGACCCCGTTTTCATCAAAAAAATGGTGTCAACACATGCACGTAAAGATCTGAAAGTTTCAGCCAAAATTATTGGGACGGGAGTGGCCCATTTAGCAAGTCGGTCAAATATATCTGAAACTGCATCATCAACATGCCCTAGTACTTTTGGGAAGATAACTAACCCATAAATACTCAAGGAAAAAACGTCGACTCTTTTTCTCGCATCTGAATGTACCACGATCAAATCCCACAGACTTTTCCAAGGGATGCATTTGCTATCCCCTTTTTGTTTAATTCAGGCTTCGACCCATTACTCGCTCATCCCAGTTATGTTCATTAGTCTCTTTAAGAAAGTTGGGACATTGGCGGCTCTAGAATAAGCTTTGTCGGCTTAGATCCTCGGGTAACGGATTAGAGTTGTGTACTCTTCTACGGTGGGAACCAAGTTTGCCTTTCCAAAATTGAAGCAACTATATGCAGGATTCCAATACTGGGTAAGAGCTCGGAATAAGTGCTTATCCATTTTAACATCGAGTAAATAAAGTAAATCACCATATTCACGGTAGAATAAATGCTTGATTTCGTCATCCCATTGGTCCCATATTTCTTTCAACTCTTGAAGATTATTATGAGTCACACTGATTCGAGTGAAATCCCATAATTTTGACATGTATCCTTTCGTCAAGCTGTCACCTTTCTCTTGTGCTTTTTTAGACCATATTCGTACCGTCGCATTGTCTTCCACTTTATCAAGAAAGCCTTTTTCCATGACAAGCTCTTTATTTAGCAACTGAATGCGAATCAACACCCTTTTCTATGATGAAAATACAATGCAATCACAGCCAAAACAACACGAAACAAGTCAGTACATTTCATACAAAGTAAGAAATAGTAAATAGAACATCTATTCGAGTGACCACTAAAGGTTTGACATGGTTCTACCTGGGTGGGTTCTTTAGGGCTCATTATATGCAGTTTGGTTCTAAAGTAGGGGTACCTAAACCAGCAGATTCTTTAATCCTTACTGATTATAGGCTCATACGGACCAAGTTCAGTTCAGGGAAAGACCTCATGAAGACATAAGTACGGATGTATCCCGAAAGCGATTCACTATCCTATACGGAGGTGAAGACCTCACAAATGAATAGCTTTTCACTCCCACTTAAGAAAGGCAAAATGGAGCAATTATGCCATGCAATGTGCGGAAATATACCAAGAGAAACTCAAACCAATAAAGTAGACATATTGAATCATCATGTAACCCGAAATAATGAAGACATTATTTACCACCAAAATAAAGTATGAAGGGTGAAATGCAAGGATGGGATCGTCAATTTAAACTAAATTATCAATTTTTGACAAAAAGACCAAAAAGTAATCAACTTGCGGCTTGACTCTCTTATTTTATCCCAAGTGGAGTCGCCAATCTGTCGAAACCTTTTTTTTTAATCGACTTTTATTTAAAAAAAATGAAAATGGAGTCGCCACCAATCCTTTTTAATTAGGTGTAATTGGATCACCTCAAAACTTTATCATTTTAATAAAATATTAGATTTACTAAAATTATTTCGGTCTTACAAAATCCAGAAAATAGGTTCGGGAGTCGGTTACGTATGAGGAAGGATTAACACCCTCATAACGCCCAAAATTAGTACCTAATTAATTACTTGATATCTTAGTGTCGAGAATTGAAAATTTGAAGAAAATTTAAAACATGATCCCTCTTTGTATAATGTTATTTGATTAAGATATCACTTAACTAAATTAAATTTTATGGAGAATGCCTTATTTCGAGTTAATCGAGAAGAAAAGATCATACCCCGTAAGTTAGGACACGATGCCTCGAATCCTTAAAAACCAGAATAATCGCCATTTGATCATTACCTAAATTTTATTTTTTTTATTATCTTAAGTAGGATATTCGATTACTTCGGTTTTAGAAAAATGCCATACTCCGTAAGATAGGAGCACGACTTCCTCGAATCCCAAAAATAATGAACATTGTCTTGGTTTTAAATATTTTATATGCATTAGATAAAACGAGTGTAACTTTTAAAACGATTTACATTTAATTTATTTGGCATAGTGTAAAAACGGATAAATATATTTTAACATGATGGCATGGTGATTAGCAAAATAAGGTAAAATAGTAGAGGGTAAAAAATGAAATAATGATATTAGAATAATAAATAAATAAATAAATGATATAAGAAAATAAAAAGGTTATGCAAGTGAATAATAATAATGCAACTATAATGATAATAAAAATACACCGATTTATAGTAATAATAGTGATAATCATGTCATGGTTACTATCATAATACTAACATGAACGATAAAAATAGTAATAATAATAACAAAGATAAAAATAAAATAGCATAATAAAAAGAAATATAAATAACATATATTTTAAATGTTAAAATAAAAGATAAAGTAAATAAAGAGGCAAAATTAAATAAATGAGGGATTAAATTGAAATTTAAACGACATTTAAGGTATGTATTGCAAATAAATAAATAAATAAATGGGTACATAAAGAAAAAAGAAATAAAAGCCTAAATTGAAAGCATAACAAAATTAAAAGTCTAAATCATAAAGAAATAGGACATAAAAAGATTAAATTAAAATGGGATAAATGTACAGGGACTCAAAAGGTAATTATCCCACCCACATTTACATGTGTCCTTCCCTCGATGGGTCCACAGTGGGTCGAGGGACTAAATTGCACAAGAACAAAATACCAGGGGTAAGAATAAAAAAATAACAATGAAATAGGAAGAAATTAGAAAGAACAAAGAAAGTGGCATGACCGAAACTAAAACTATCCCTTTTCCTAAAAAACATGCGGATCTTAAGGTATTTCGGGTTGGGCAACCGAGTCGCATTTCAAAACGATGTCGTTTTGGGGCTTTTAAAGCCAGGCCAAAACGACGTCGAACCGAGGCCTTATATAAGTCAAAATTTTCAGAAAAAATTCACTTATCCTGCGTTTTAAAAAAAATTCCTCTTTTTTCCTTTTTTTTTCTATGAACGCATCCCTGGGTCCGGCCATAAGGGTGTCGGCGCTCCGCCATAGCCACCAGTCATCGGCAATGGCGGCCGTCGCCTCCGATGGCCGGAGTTATTAAAAAAAAACCTTTTGTCTCCGTTTCACGGGGAACCTGAATCTAGAGCCAAAATCCCTAAAATCCGACCAAAATCTGAAAATGCAAAAAGGGACCTTGAGGTTCCCTTCTTCCTCCGGGGCAGCCTTCTTGCGAATCCCCAAGGATTCAACAGCCTTTCAAGCTAAAGGGGATATCGACGGTGGTGGCAAAGGTAAAAAAAAGCTTCGTATTTTATTTATTGTTTTTTTATATGTATACGATGTAAAAGTATACCTTTTAGAACTGGAAATTTTTATAATACGATGTAAAGGTATACCTTTTAGAACTGGAAATTTTTATATCTCTTTGCTTTTTCTTCGCGTCTATTACAATCTATTTATTTGGCTTTTATAGCCGAGTGATTACAAATATTTGTATTTTTTTTTTTTTTGCTTCTGTCTTTCTTTCTTCTTTACAGGTCGTGATGGTGGTCAACGATGATGGGAGTCGCACCCTTGCCATTTCGGTGAAACGATTGCAAGGGAGGCAGTCCTCGAGTGTCGCATTCACTGACGTGGCCAGGAGCAGCGGCGTATAGGGGATCTAGGGTTTTCGACTTTTCTGAAAAAAGGTTAGGTTGTGGGCTATTGGGTTTTGGGGTTTTGTATTGGTTTGGGCTTCTAATTTGGGTTTTATTTATTTTGTTTTTATTTTGTCTTTGTTTGGGTTTATGTATTGAGTGAGGCAAAATTGGGTTACTACAGTAATAATATAAGGACTAAAATGAACTTTATGATATGGTACAAGGACTTGTAGTAAACTTTAACTGGACTCAACAATTTTAAGCACAACCAAAATTTTATGTGTATAATTGCACCAAACCAAAATTCATATATAGCATTGCACGTTAGACCAAAGTTCACGTGTAATTTTGAGATTTATCATATTTAAAAATTTTAAACTAGAATTTATAATTTTATTTTTAAAATCTGAATATATTTATTATTCACATTAAGTATAATTATTTGAATTTGCATTACTTAAATTATTAATAGAATATTTAAATTCATAAAAAATCGAATATCTGTAAATATCTAAATCTATTATGATCCTTAAGCAGCACGAATGTATTGTTGATTTTAAGTACCTTAGAGTAACACATCATTAAGGGTTTGTCCATAAACTCTCAAGAATTTTTAGGATTCCTTCTATGTTTGAACAAATTAAATGGTAACCGTTGAAATACTTTGCATATGGATGACTTTAACGCATAAATAATATTTTATTCTGTTAGTGTTAACGAGTTTATTTTATAGTAGTTGTATTTCCAATAAGGACATCGTGTGGGTGATAAAGGGAGTTAAGGGGAAAATAGTGGGATGAACGGACGATAAAATAAAAGGGTTTAGGTGGGAAAAAACTGAAACGACCTAGTTTTAGTAAAACTAAATAATAATATAAATTTAAATTTTAAAATAATATAGTTTAGCATCTAGTTTATTCGAATTTAAAAATTAAACTCGATTCAAACTTGAAATTTAAAATTTTTTTCAAGTCACCCCTAATAAAAAAATATAAATGTATTTAATTGCCATAAATTTGTGAAGAAATTGTCTTTAATCACGAGCGGACGCCAGAAGTTTCAAACAAAAACTGCGCCCTTACGTGAACGTTGTCCAGTCGTGGTCAAAGAATGACATATTTTTTCCCCGAATGAATTATACCCTGATAGTGGTAGCATACATTCATTTTCCTCATCTTTTTACTGTCAACAATGAATGATGAAACAAAATAGACTCTCTAAGTCCAACTTTGTTTTTTGTAAAGTAAGATTTCACCATTAAATCATTTTATTATGCGTGAGTTAAAAATTTAATTTATATCATTTTAGTTTAGTTATTTTTTATTTTTAAATTTCAGAATTTTAATTTTGACTAAATAGTAACTATAAATTCATTTAGTTATAAAAAAAAAAATGCCCCATACAAGGCCCTTGCCTCTAATTGAAAAAAGGGTAAACTACACACATGGTCACTTTTGTTTACCTTAGGTTACGTTTTAGCTACTTATCTTTGAAATGTTACGTTTTAGTCATTTACGTTATCATGTTGTAACATTTTAGTCACTGAGCCGTTAATCATCGTTAATGGTGTAACGGTAAGCTGACGTGGCACATTAAATCATCATTTCAAACAAAATTTTAGGTTAAATTATACAATTGATCCCCATATTTTTTTCGTTTTAAGTAATTTAATTTTTTTTATTTTATGTTCTTTAAACTTTTCTCTTTTTTCCATTCTCTTTTGTTTCTCCCTCTGTTTTCATATCTTTCCCATTTCTTTTAACATATTAGGAAGTCGAATTGGCAGTGAAAAAAGAAGTAGGAAGTCGACTATCATCATTTGCCTATAACCAAAACCCTATAACCAAAACCCATAAACCCATACCATGCTTCTTTCTTCACTACCAATTCGACTTCCAGGTATGTTAAAAGAAATAAAGAAAGTAGGAAAACAGAGGGAGAAGCAGAAGAGAATGGAAAATAAAGAAAATAAAGAATGAAAGTTAAAAGAACATAAAAGAATTAAATTGCTCAAAACTAAAAATTATGGGGACCAATTGTATAATTTAACCTAAAGTTTTTGTTTGAAATGATAATTTAACGTGCCACGTCAGCTTACCATTACACCATTAATGACAATTAACGGCTTAGTGACTAAAATGTTACAACACAATGACGTAAGTGACTAAAACGTAACATTTCAAACATAAGTGACTGAAATGTAACCTAAGGTAAACAAAAGTGACCATGGGTGTAGTTTACCCTTGAAAAAATGAAACAACCCCTATGTTCATCGCAAATCCAAGCTTGCCAGCTCCCATCTGAGTCCCGCAAGACTCCTCCAACAGACAAACGCTGATAGCTGCTGGCACAAGCGTCGTCCATATTTACCTTACCATTGAATGACGTTAAGACCACCACTAATAGCCCGGTCCCTGCTTCGCCCCTGCAGTAAACATCTCGCCCACCCAAGACTCGGCGAAACTATCTCCGCGCCGCTGCTACTTATACCCGTAAAAGCAAACACATTTCGGCTCTTCCATAGGCGCCAGCTCACTATCAAGCAATGCAACAACAATCACATTTTGCAATTTACCACAAAACCATGGACCAAACAAGTGTGCAAAGAAGGAATTATGCAAATGAGAAGGAAGAATAGAACATCAAACCCCTCTCGCGAGAAGACAGTCTCGCACTACATGAACTGCATAATTCCACCGCACTTTCGCACCAAGCAAAGTAAGCCGATGAGGCCATACTCCATCTTAATCGCACTTCATTTGTGAGTACCCACATTATGCCACAATAACCACAAGAAAACCCAAACCCATTGGGCAGTATTACAACGCCAAACCAAACGCAAGTCAACCCCATTCCCTAAACTATCCAACTATCGTGACCATTCATACGTTCTCGCAGTCGAAAACTTACCTGCAGTGGACCAGCGCCAAGCAACCCTGTCCTCTCCAGCTTCCTCTAAAGGAGGCAAGATAGTCGCAATCAACTACAAATTCTGATAAGGTAACACTGGTGCGAAACGACCGCAATCCCATTTCCTAGTTGTAGTTACCCGGAAACGCAGATTTGGAGTATTAAAGTTTGGTCCCTAAATTTTGTCAAATTAATAATTAAGTAAGGTATAAAGATTAAATAGTCAAAATTGTAAAAATGTATCACTATAAATTTTTAAATATCCAAAGGACCAATTGAGTAATTGGACCAATTTTAAAGTGCCAAATGGCGGTGGATGTTTATTTCAATCCACTAACTTTGTTAATTTTGATTAAGATAAGTTAGTTAAGCTTTAGTTAATTATTTAAGATTAATTAATTTTATAATCAAGATATAAAAGAAAACTAATTGTTATCTTTATTTTTTTTTATTCTTCAACCGAAACCATCAAAGAAAACCTAGAAAACCATTGTTGAAGCTTAAAGTTATTCGGGACTTAATTTGGTGAGTTCAATTTAAGTTTTTTTTTTAATATTTATGTTTTTGATGTCATGGGAGCTTGATCAATTAGCTAACTTATATACCAATTTATAAAATTGTTAAAATTCTAAAAGTTTTCATTGATGAGTTCTTAATGAAATTATTACTAAATTGTTATATTTTAAGCTTAGAAGTGAAAAAGGATTAGTATGTAAAGTTTAATTGTTAGTTTTTTAACATAGGAACTAAAATGTATGAATTTCGAAACTGGTGAAAAATTCTTGTAATTATTGATAGTAGAGGATTTCAAAATGTTTACCCTGTTGTTTTCCCTTTTCTTGTAGATTGTTGATTTGTGGAACATGTCTAGCGGATCGACGAGAAATCCACACTATCTCGTCATTGATTTGGTAGTCTTCCAAACATTCTAAAGTCCGATTATGTGGCATGTATATAGGTGTTATACTTTTGTTAACTTGAGAATGGTAACTTTGATTTGAACCTTGATAATGTTTGATTTTGGGAAGGCTAATATATATATATATTTAAGTGTATATTTTGGTAATGTGATAATCTATTAATATAATACTTGAATGACAAATTTGAATGTGAAATGGTATGGTAAAATATAGATATTGAATAATTAAATGTATGGTTGAATAGGTTGAATTTGTATAAGTTGAATTAATATGATTTGGAGCCAAATTGTGGTATATTGGATTGGTTGATTGGAAAATGGTTAAATGTAATATTTGGAATGTATTTTAGTATGTTTTTATGCAAGTAAGTTGTGCAATTATGCACCAAACTTAGAATTTGAGAGGTTGATATGAAATAGGTACCAAATGACTTAAATTTTATAAAAAAATAGAGTACACGTCCCGACAAGCAATCTTTCTTATCGCAACATCGGCCAACAGTATGTGATGTTGATTGGTCTGATGTTGTGACATGACAATCTCTGTTCTGTGATGTCATGACATCGGTCTTGAAATTTTAAAACTTTACAATTTAGTCCTATTTCATGCTCGGGTCAACCAAAGAGCTTTTGTAAGATTGATTAAGGCTCAAATTCAATTTCGTATCATAATGAGAATGTGTTTATGACATTTTTGAATGTTTGAATGATTTATTTACGGTATATTTGACAGTAATTGCTCTACCAACGGATATGGCATATTGTAGCTCGGACCAGACGATCGGGTCGGGTAAGGGGTGTTACATCATATCACAAACTTAAATCAATTTATCCAATACAGCTGAACCTAAATAAGAGAGCTTGAGAGGGCCAGCATCAACAACCCAGACATCATTCTAGAAGTTCACAAACTGGCCATTAATAAGAGACCAATAAACGCTAGTAAGAACATCTGACCATACATTGGAAAGACAACGCCAAACATATGAGCACTTGCCCCGCTCAATGCTCTGTGGCAAGGATGACATGCACAAATCGAAAAATTATCCAAATTTTCTAAAAAATCCTTTTCTAACCGTACACATAATAATATAATAGGAATATGTTATATATGTAAACTTATCCATGTAATATATTGTAGGGTAAACTACCCATTTAATCATTCTAAAATTGATGTGTTCTTGTTTTGGTCACTCCTCTGTTAAAAAACAAACGGAATGCTGGTTGTACTGCCACGTTTACATGCTTTTAAATTAAATTACATTAAATGTTAAATTATGAAACAACATTGTTTCAATCCCCTTCTTTTTCTTTTTTTTTCCTTTCTTTCTCCTTTCCATCCTTCACTCCGCCTGACCTGGTTTTAATTTCTGGTTTACGATTGGTCAGGCTAAACAAAGGCATTGTGAGAAACCAGGTCAACTTCTTTATGCTTCTAGAATTGTTGCTGAGAAGGAAGACGTTCTTGATGGGTTTTAGGTTGTTATCTGTAATGGTCCAAGTGAATATAAGTTATAATTTATCTTGAACCATAGTTTTGACTTATGAAGTTAATTATTCCATTTCCATAAGATCAGATCATGTAGGAGCACTTGGCATTAGCCGACTTCGATGTTTGTAAACTTGTAACAAGGTTAGATTAGGGCCTAAATTGTCAAATATTATACTGTAACAGAATTTCTCAATGCCATGCTCTATGAAATTGCTCCATCATCAAAAGAATAACATGTGTGATTTTATCTCAACCAACTCAATGAGCTGTCATCAGCTCATTTCTTAACAACCTTTGTCAATGATTTGTTGACACGTATCATGATTTCTCTCTACTATCTTCATGTATAAATCATTACTGTTTGTAATGTTTGCGATATAATTATTTACAAAAGAATCAGAATTTCAGTCGTCATTGTCTTCTCTCTTTTCTCTCTATTTTAGCTGATTTCAGTTGTTTTCATTATGTTATTCTATTGATTTCTTACTTGGTATCAGTCCCAGGTTTTCAATGACTTTTTTTCCTCCGTCTGACCCACCATCGTTGGTGGTGGATGACGGTTCTTCATCAACCTCTACTGATTCTTCTTCTGGCAGTAAGATGTTCTCCTCTAAGAAACTTACTCTCATTTTGGACGATACAAATTTTTTACTTTGGAAACAACAAATTTTTCTTGCTGTCAAATATTTCAAACTCCAGCGGTATCTTGATGGTTCGATTGAGCCACCGCCTTGGGTTGTTACGGTTTCATCTGGGAGTGTCAATATCAACCTTCCCTTTGAAGTGTATGAGCAGCAGGATAGCACTCTTGCCTCTTGGCTGCTCTATTCTGTTGGCCTTACTATTTTTCCTCACCTAATTGGTCTTGATTCCACCTCTCAAATCTGTAGTGCTCTCACAACTCTCTTTGAAAGCAAAACTACATCATGGCTCATGCATTACCGTCGGCTATTACACTCTAAAAAAAAGGGGGGATCTAGCAATGAAGGACTACCTTATGAAAATCAAGATTATTTGCTAGCAACTTGTAAGTTGTGGGGAGTTTATAAGTGAACTCGAACAAGTCACAGCCATTCTCAATGGACTTGCCTCTGAATTTGACTCTATTATCACTATTATTTCTGCCACTCCCACATCGGCCACAGTTCATGTTGTTTCTACAATGCTCCTTGATACTGAATCCTGTCAACAATCTATGGTAACTAAATTTCCTCAATCAGCTAATATTGTTGAGTCTAATACTGCATTTACTGCTTCTTCGCCGTCTGCTGTTCCAAGTTACAGGCCATCATTTGGTAGAGGTTCTCGAGGTAGAGGGAGGGGTCAATCGCCATCTCGTCTTCAATTTCCACTTTGTGGTAAAATTGGCCACACTTTTGACCGATGTTACAATAAGTTTGATCCATCTTTTAAAGGAAATACTTATCGACCATCCCCATCACCACCATCTATTGTATCAATGCCCACTTCACAGCCAGTTCAACCTATGTATAGCATGTATGCATCTCCATCTCCTTTTGGTGGTTATGATTCATCTTGGGCTACTCCTAGTCCTTATAATACAACTTCATTGATGCACACAGGATTAATTGGGTCCACCATGACACCTGTTCTAAATACATATTGGAATATGTGACTTCTTCCACAAACTGGTTAGAATCCATTTGTTTCATCTTGGCTCACTGGTGCTACTATCTTAGGGCCAAGTGTTACTATTACTTTTGGGACTTCAAATGCTTCCACAAGATCAGTCTCTCAAACTCCTCAAGAGCATATTGCAACTCCAGCTCTCTCAGATGATAATGCTTAGTATTTTGATTCTGATGCCACTCATCACTTGACCAATTCCGAGACTTCTTTAGCCTCTAGTGTTCCTTACATCTGCTCAGGTAAAGTGTTTGTTGGTAATGGAAATTCTTTACCTATAGCTCATATTGGTCAGTCATCATTATTGTCTTCTGCTCATCCACTTTATATGAAATCTTTTCTTCATGTTCCAGGAATAACAAAAAAATTGTTATCTGTGTCAAAGTTTACAAGAGACAATAATGTTACTTTTGAATTCCATCCTAATAATTGTCTTGTTCGTGATTTAAAGACAAGTGATGTACTTCTTCAAGGTTTTATTCATAATAGGCTGTATCGATTGCCATCTACACCTTCATTCGGTCTTTCATCTGAATTTTTTACTCACTGTTGTACTGTAGAGACTCGTACTTCTTTGGACTTATGGCATCAACGTTTGGGTCATTCATGTAGCTCAACACTAAAGAAAGCTTTAAATAATTGTAATGTTTCCATTTATGGCAATAAAGAACTTAGTAACTGTGTTGCGTGTCATCTTGGAAAAGAACATAATTTACCATTTTCTTTGTCTTATACGATGTATAATTCTCCTCTTGAGCTTGTTGTTACGGATGTATGGGGGCCAGCTCCAATGAATTCAAATGGGTATCGTTATTATGTTGCCTTTACGGATGCTTACACTCGGTACACTTGGGTTTATTTTCTTAAGAACAAATCAGATGTCTTGGCTACCTTTATGAGTTTTCATAGTCAAGCTGAACGGCTTCTTAGTTGTAAGTTGAAAACACTTCAATCTGATAATGGAGGAGAATTTAAGGATCTTAATTCTTATACTCAGTAGTATGGCATTCTTCATTAGTTCTCTTGCTCTCATACGTCGGCTCAGAATGGGTTGGTTGAACGCAAGCATCGACACATTGTTGACACTGGTTTTGCTATTCTTGCTCATGCTTTTATGCCTCTATCGTATTGGTACGATGCCTTCAGTAGTACTGTCTTTTTGATCAATCAATTGCCATCTACACCCCTTGGTAATATTTCACCTTATGAAAAACTATTTACTCGAAAACCTAATTATACTTTTCTTCGTGTTTTTAGTTGTCTCTGTTTTCCAAACCTTAGATCATATAACTCCTACAAATTAGATTTTCGACCGACCCCTTGTACATTTCTTGGGTACTCTCCCATTCATAAAGGTTATAAATGCTTAACCCTTGATGGTAAAACAATCATATCACGCAATGAACCTTTTCAGAAAATGAATTTCCCTTTAAAAAAAATCTGCCACCTCTGTCACCTATATATTACTCTACTCTCATGTTCTCTTTACTACCACCTACACTTAATTCCTTTCTCGATACCCCTTTATAACCCCCACACATTACTCACCCTTCATTATCTCTTACACACAACCCCTCTCTTGCGGACCCTACCACTCCAAACTTTAATTCTTCATCATCCCACATACATTTTCCTACCTCTACGAGTCACACCATAACACCACCTACCAATCTTCTTACTCCCATGGATACCACTACAACACCATCCACCAATTTAACGTCTCATTTATGCCCTTTATCTTCCCCTACACCATCTGTACCTATCACTAATCTCAAGTCTTACTCATCTTTGTTACCCCAACCCAGTATTAATCAACACCCCATGCTAACTCGGGTATTTTCAAACCAAAAACATACCTTACGGAGATAATTGGTTCTTCTAATGATATTTCTACTGACATACATGTTGCTATGAGGTTTCCACATTGGCAGACAGCAGTTCATGATGAATTAAGTGCTTTGATGGCAAATGAGGCCTGGACTTTATGCGCTCTACCACCTAACAAACGAGCAGTGGGTTGTAAATGGTTATTTAAACTCAAGAAAAAGTCAGATGGCTCTATTGATCGGTACAAGGCTTGATTGGTGGCAAAGGGTTTCTCACAACAAGGTGGATCAGATTTTGTCGAAACTTTTAGTCCAGTTGTTCGTCCGACTACCATTCGTACTGTTTTAACTTTAGCAGTGATGAACAATTGGCCCTTAAGAAAAGAGATGTAAATAATACTTTTCTTAAGGGTTCCCTTGATGAAGAGATTTATATGACTCAACCACCAGGCTTTAAAATTTTTGATGACAATGGTACTCAACTCGTTTGCAAATTAAAGAAGGTTATATATGGGTTACGTCAAGCTCCCAGAGTATGGTTCAATACTCTTCGTAGCTTCTTATTAGTAAACTTGGTTTTCAGCCCTCCAAGACTGATTCATCCTTGTTTGTTCGGCTCAGTTCTTGTTTAAAACTATATCTTATGGCCTATGTTGATGACATCGTTATTACGAGAAGTTCTTCTAATAAAATTTCTAATGTTGTGCAACAGTTGTATGCTAAATTTTCTTTAAAGGATCTTGGTAATCTCAATTTCTTTCTTGGCATCGAAGTTACTCGTAATTCTTCGGGTCTTATTCTAACACAACACAAGTTCATCATTGATTTACTTTCTACAGCTAGACTTCTTAGTGCTTCTCCTGCTCTAACACCTATGGTTGAAAGTTCCTTGCTATCCTCCACTAATGGGTCACCATTTCCCGATGGACATCTTTATCGAAGTATTGTTGGCTCACTTCAGTATATCTGCCTCACTCGTCTTGATATTTGTTATTGTGTCAACAAACTTAGCCAATATATGAACAATCCGTTGGATACGCATTGGAAAGCTGTAAAACATGTTCTTCGGTATCTCATTGGCACTCTTCATCATTGTTTATGTATCACACTGGGTGACCCTGTTTTGGTTGCCTTTTCTGATGCCAACTGGGCTTCTTCGATTGAAGATAGACGTTCTATATTGGGTTTTTATATTTTCTTTGGGTCAACCCCCATGGCATGATCTGCAAAGAAGCAATCAGTAGTATCTCGATCGTCTTCTGAAGCAGAATACCGTAGTCTTGCTAATTGTGTGTCTGAACTTATTGGCTTACAACATTTTCTTGAAGAACTTAGAGTAAAGACTTCCCATACACCCATTGTTTGGTGTGATAACTCAGCTGCGGTTTCAGTTGCTGCTAACTCTACACATTATGCTAGAATGAAGCATGTAGATATTGATATAAATTTTGTTCGTGAAAAAGTTCTTGTCGGTCAATTAAGAGTAAATTATGTTCCCTCAACAGATCAACTAGCTGATATCTCTACAAAGCCAATACCACCTCGCAATTTTTCTCATTTTAGCAATCGGCTATATCTTGTTGACTCCACAAAGTTTGCAACATAGAAAAGAAGAAGACGGGAGAATGTCAAATATTATACTGCAACAGAATTTCTCAATGCCATGCTCTATGAAATTGCTGTATCATCAAAAGAATAACACGTGTGATTTTATCTCAACCAACTCAATGAGCTGTCATCAGCTCATTTCTTAACAACCTTTGTCAATGATTTGTTGACACGTATCTTGATTTCTCTCTACTATCTTCATATATAAATCCATTACTGTTTGTAATGTTTGCGATATAATTATTCACAAAAGAATCAGAATTTCAGTCATCGTCTTTTCTCTTTTCTCTTTGTTTTAGCTTATTTCAGTTGTTTTCATTACGTTATTCTATTGATTTCTTACATAAATAAAAAGCTAGAAAGGTAGAATATTCATAAAATTTATTCAAGAAAAACCTCTCCCGCTAACAACCTTTCCCTCGCTCTCCACAAGCTTCACCATCATGTTTTCATTTCTACCCTCCTAAAACCACCCTTATCGATTATTCCTCCACACAGAAGAACTTTTCCCCTTTATTGATGCCAACAATTATGAGCCTTTATCAGAACTGGGTATTGACACAATCCCACTCTCCACCACTTTCTCTTTATTCTTCACAAACACCACCACTTTCCCACCGACGACCTTACCATAAGACCCTTACTGCAGTTCTTGGACCAAACAAATTCCTCATTCTTGATCAATCTCTACCCTTACAATCTATTTCGACCCAACATCAAGATCCCTCTTGGGTTTGCTTTATTCCAACTTTTAACTTCTAAGATGATTTGGTCACTTGGTTAGGTATTTCAACCTATTTGATATGATGAGAATGCAGTGTAACAACCGGGGCAGTGATGGCGCACACGATTATCCTGATGGTCGTTACAGAAACTGGGTGGCCAAGCTGTGAAGGTGAAGTAGGAGAATTAAATTAGGGGCTAATTTAGTCGTATAAAATTTGAGTATTTAGCATTACTGTCAAGCACTTTTTGAGAAATAAAAATTTTATTTTAGACATATTATTATCAAGTAACAAATATATATTTAAATAATATTTAAAATAATTAATATTATTATATTTTAATAAGAATATAAAAAATTTATTATAACTTGTTAATATTTTAATATATAAAATATAAATTTTAAATATTTTTAAGCAATAAATATTAATTATTTATAAAATTTAATTAGAATATATAAATTATATTTTAAATATTTGTAATTAAATATTAACACATTTGTATTATTTTAAAAATATTTTTTATTTTTAATTAATATTTTTAACACATTTGTAATTAAGCATCAAGAAAGAAAAGGAAGTATTATGTTATTAGAGGGGTAAAAAAATAATTAAGCATTAAAAGTGCTTTTGGGAGAAAAAAAAGTTAAAAATTTTAGTTTCTCTTTTTCAAAAGTGGTTTTGAAAAGCTAAAAATTTCAGCCAAAACTAATTTGTTTAGTAATGTTTTTCTTCTAAAAGTATTTTTAGAGTCAAACGTGTTTTTTTTTTAAGCACTACTAAACAAGCCCTAAATCATTCAAAGTCGGGTGTTGAAACGATGTCATTTCATTCTAAATGGTTTAATTGTTTTGCAGAATTTAATTATATATGTGTAAAAATATATACACATGGCAGCATGGTCAGTATTCCATTTGATTTTTAATGAAGGTGTGATTAAAACAAGAACAGTTTTTAATGACCGTGTTAAAATTGATAAAAAAAAATTAAGTGATCAAAATAAAAATATAATAATTTTAGAATGACGATCTAGATAATTTACCCTATATTATATAATATAATAATATATTAAAACTCTTTATATATATATATAGTAGTTTCACTGATTTCTCATCTCATCAGCTAAAATTCTAATGGGGCTCAATAGTGAATTTCCCCTTTAATTTATTTTCCCTGATCTACTTTTTGGTTCAATCTTTTCATTTGCCACATTCATTTGAGAGATAAAAATGATAGTGGATAGTTTGATTCAGTAGCATAGCTATGTGGCTGGCAGAAGTACGGCTCCTTAAAATAAAAAAATTATTCATTTAAGTCTTTTAAAAATTTAAAAATTTTAATTTAATAAAAATTAAATTACATTTTAACTTCTTTAAAAATAATTAAAAATTAATTTAATATTTTAAAAATTATAAAAATATAAATGATTAAAAATTATATTTTAATTTCGCCTGAAATATTTTTTAACTTCACCCCGGTTTGATTGAAGGAGGCATTGCATTGGAGACATCGTGGTCAACAAGAGAATAGCAGTCCATTGAAAAGTTAAGCCACTTTGGAACTACATCCAACTAATGAAGAGCCTAGTGTACAATGGTCTGATGATAGCGATAGGACACTAGCCTAGTAAACTTTGTAAATGTTTAAGTGTTGATCCCTATGGTAGGTTGCAATTATCCTTATGTTCTCTTTTCGTCACTGTAGCAAAAGAAAAATAGAGTACGAAGCTTTGAATTACCATACGAGGTCCAACCTGAACTTTTCACTAATAATCGGACATGGCTAGATTAATAAGCCAGTTCCAAAGAGGGAATAAAAGCATAGCACTTACTGCTACAACGACAAGTACAGCTCCTGTGGGAAAAAAAGAAATGCCTAAACCCTAAAAGCCTAAAAGCTATGAAAAAAGGGTTTAAAAGATGTAGTAACCAGAAAAGGCAGATCTTCGAAATTACGACCCTCTTTATTATCTAGCCGTTGGCAGCAGGACCCATGTTATGACATCTCATCACAAGTAGCCCCAAAAAGTAAACCACCAAGAGCAAACGAAAATGCCCGTTTGAAGTACATTAATGAATGACTAAAATAGTAACATAAAATTACAGCATTCGATAAATTTATTAGTTTATTCAATGAATGAGATTATATAATTTAAAAGAATTATAAACATCCGTTGTATGCGTTAAAAAATAAGTTCTATTAATATTACAAAAATTTTAACTTCAATATCAATAGAACATTATGACACATTAACAATCACAGTATTTAAAAATTTTTACTAACTCTAGAATAATTTTTAA
The DNA here is from genome assembly GCA_008044935.1 of Gossypium turneri. Classification (NCBI taxonomy): domain Eukaryota; kingdom Viridiplantae; phylum Streptophyta; class Magnoliopsida; order Malvales; family Malvaceae; genus Gossypium; species Gossypium turneri. The sequence continues at coordinate 5,472,898 of CP032577.1, forward strand.
GTCTCTCTTGCTACAAATGAATAAAATCCGATTCGATTCGTGATTGGGTATCCATCAAAGAGTCACGCTTGGAAACTTACAGTGACCAAAACCTGAAAAGAAAATTAAACAAAAATGTAATTATATAAATTATATTTACAGTCAAATTAAGTAATCATGATCAAGAAAAAGATATACTTACTTGGATCTTTAGCCGTCTGGGTAGCCAAGCCGTTAAAATAACAGGTGGCGCCAGTCTTCCTGGATTGCGACCAATAAGAACTAAACGCGTAGCTCGCGTGCCAAAACAATGAATCCGGTTTGAAGCATTTCTTTCCGGGTTGAATCGGGTCACAAGTCTTATTCCCCTGCGAACACGCGTACGACAATGCTGAACTCAGGGCAGTCTCGTTAACTCCTTTAGCCGCCACGCACCAAATCTTCCCCTTATACGGCTCGTTATTATCTGGCTTCGGCAACGGCTCGAAACACGAATCCGGAGTCTTCCCACTCAAATCGATCCCGTATATCTTTGTCCCGTTAGGATACAACAACCCGAAATGCCGCTCAGTTCCCGGACCCGGTTTCTGGTTCTCATTATACAGAGCAAATATTAGAGAGGGGATAACCCATCCGGGTCGTGCCGGCGTGCCGATCGGGGGTTTAGCTGTTAGCTTTTTCACAACATTTCGGTTGTAAGTAGCGGCATTGTAAATGTTGGCTCCGATTTGATCGATATCGCCGGCATTTGGCCAACCTGTTTCGGCAATCCAGATCCTAATATCCGGGTACCCGAGTCTTGTCATTGCGAAAACAACCGAGTCAACCATTTGGTCGAACAAATTAGTGTAGGTTAAATTAGAAAGCGAGTCGGTGTATTTGATAGTTCGGGACTCGAAGAGTGCGTACTCGAGGTTAATGTTTTTGGGGTCCATGACCCAAGCGAAATAAGGGTAAACATCAAGGAAGTAGAAAGATTTGGTCCGGTGTAAAAACTGTAACAGCGGTCTAACAATCGAATCGGCGATGTCGGATCGGAAAGTGCCGTTGGAAGGCGGAAACGACGATTCCAAGACATCCATTGCCATCGAGGTACTGACTTTGATTTTGTCGAGGCCATGGGTTTTTAACGATTTCTTTATTTTACGCATGGCCGGCACGATGTTAGGCCAGATATCTTTAGGGGAACCGCTGATGACTTCATTGCCGACAAGGAGGTATCGGATTTTGGTTGTGGAGTAAAAAGGGACGACGTTGGTTTCGACCCAGGAATCAGCTAGCTTTTGACTGGTGGAGATGTTGTTTATGATCTCGTTGGGGACCATGATGCAGACTTGAAGGTTTGTACCTTTGAGAGCATTAAGGATGTCGTGATTTGCATCGTAGATTTTGACGCGTTTGGCTCCCAGAGATTGGATTAGCTTAACCGATTGTTTCGGAGATGGCAGATTGTTCCCCAGCTGACCGTAGTTTACTCCCACTTGATTTGAGAACTCCCCACCTGAAAGACAATAAAGGAAGATACATTAAATCCACAAAAAAAGAAGTAAAAATGATCATATTTCTGGGTTTTCAGGATTGAGCTTACTCGAAACGGAAAGGAAAAGAAAGAAGAAGTAGAGAGGAAGAAGGCCCATTTTAGTAATCAGCAGAGAAAGATTGGATATTTTTTTAATCAGTAACCAACAACTGCTGAAGAAGGTGAGAGGGGTTCATAAGGATGATTTATAGAGAGTCCAAGGGTTGGGTTTTGCTTATCGATAAGTGTGTTGGAGACTCTAGCGTGGGACAGAACACTGCTTTTCTGATACACACTTTAAAAAGGTCGAAGATAAAAGATAAAAGAAAAAGAAATAATAAAGTGATTATTCTCATCCGGAGAAAAATATTGATTGGATATTTTATATATATATATATATATATTTTATAATGGGAGTTTGAATGTGTGGTGTATTTATCTATTATTAGTATAAAAATAGTGATAGCAATGAGATTAGATATTACAGTGTGAGATAGAAAGTAAGCTAAATACATCGCACTGCATTCAACCACTCTATTCATCCAAATTGGTCCAAATAGTTAAGGAAGAATTAGATATCCAAATTTGTAAAATATCTATGTCAAAATATTTTTTAGATTTAGATATCCATCTACATCTATAATCCAGAAAAGTAAAATAGAATATCCAAATAGTAGTATCCATACTAGCGATTCAAAGGATCAAGTGATTAATAATCAGAATAGTATTGTTTTTCAAGAGTACTTTTGAACCAAAGTTAAAACTTTTTGCTTCTATTTTTGGGACAAAAAATACTTTGTCAAAAAACACTTTTAAAAAACAACATTTTACTTAATAATATTTTTATCTCAAAGGTACTTCTGAAAAACAATGAAAAATTAGCCCTAAAAATTTTTGTTAACATGATTCAAACCCTAATAATTGCATCCCCTCTCTTATTCACCTCCATTACAAATAATTCAACTTACCCATTTTAATGCGTAACAGATAAAATAATATAAGATTGGTGACGGGTTAAGTAATATTTAAGGAATCAAAAGGAGGTCATAAATAAGACATAGAAGGTAGGGTCTGTTGTCTAGTATAGTTATAGCTTTTTCTTCAGTTTCCTAGAAACGTAGCGAAAAGCAGGGAAATAAAAAAGGAGATGGTGACCCGGAAAAAAGGGAAGAGAGCCGTTGCGTGGGGTTGGGGCGTTGGGCTCCACAGTCCTTCGTTTCATGTTGGTGTGTCGGTGATATTGCGTATACGAGTTTTGCGGTTACGCAGGCTGTACCCAAATTAGTCCCTCACTGGGAACCAAATTTTCAAGTTAGTTGTAACACAAAAATTACAGAGCGTGTTAGATGGTATAAGGATGGCGTAATGTCACCACTAGAAGTAAGAAATGTGGATATAGAGGCTATCTTTGCAATATATTGGTTGGAAAGAAAAAATCAGACAACATTTGATCAAGGGAGGCTAAAGTCCCTCCTTGCTCCTCTGGCTTTGTCTCTAGTCTCATATATTCAATTTGGCACTCTATAGCTAAAGTGATAAAGAGTAATGTATATTAGATGATGATATTTGTTAAAGTTGACTTGAAAAGATTGAACAAAATGTTCATCAAATTGAAGATGTGATGGATTAAGTGTATCATCCAGAACTATTCATTATATTCTTTTGAGAATTCGAATGGGTATATTTGGTGTGACAAGAAGCACACTTCACCATTAGACAAACATCTGCTGGTTCTAGAGATAAGTTTGGACGAATTTGGGTACAAGTCAACTTGGAAGAGACATCACTAAAACATGCCACAATTGCGGGTCGCAATCAGAAAAATAGCTTACGAAAGGGTTTCACGTCCATCTGCTCTTCAATGTGGAATAGCTGTCCAAAATTTAAAAACTTGCAACCAACGTCTTTGCCTGGCTTCTTGTTTTTTTTTTTTTTTTAATAATCAAAATTAAATATTTAATTTAACTTTAATTAATTAATCTACACGTGGTTTTGTCGGCAATTTGGATTTAATTTTTACAAATTGTGATTTTTTACTTATATAATAAATTAAAGAAATAATATTTTAATTTAAAAAGGGGTGACGGCAAAATATCAGGTGGCACCCCTTTTTCACTGTGACTTTTACTCTTTTTTTAGTCGGAATGATTGTGATATAATTTTGAATTTCATACCTTTGTTTTATGGAAATTAGAAGTTAGTCCATTTATTTTAATTTATCATAATTTAATCTTTGTATGCTTTCGAATTTAAAAAGTTAGTTAAATTATTTAATACTATTAAACTCGATCATCAAATTACTTACCTCAAGATCAACCGTTTATCAAATTCATATGAAAGGAGTTAATAAAATCATCAATTCAACAATTTATATGTGGCGAATAAGAAAAGAATCAATGGTTCAAGTTTATATGTTTTTATCAACAATTGTAAAATTTCATAATTAGTCCTTTAAAACAAACTTAGAAATACTCAAGGGCTAAGCAAGAAAATTTATCTAGGTGCGGAATTAAATTGTATATTTTTACAATAGTAAAAATGTAATTTCACCATTTTAAAAGCCTATGTCTTTATAATTTTTAAATGATTAAATCAATTTTTTATCATTTTGGGGGCCAAAGTACAATTTTATCATTATTGATTTAAAATTTTATAAATTATAAAGGCGCTTAAATGAAAAAAAAATCATTTTAGGGGGATGAGGTCCCTGCCAGCCCCCTGGCTTCGCCACTGGCAATACTAGACATTGTATGATTATAGAAAACATATATGATACCAAAAAAAAAAAAATTGAAACATAAAAACATAAACTTTTCAAAATTTACTAATTTGTCACGTATAAATTGTTGAATTGATGATTTTATTAATTCCTTGAATTTGATAAACGGTTGATCTTGAGGTAAGTAATTTGATGATCGAGTTTAATAGAATTAAATAATTTGACTAAAATTTTAAATTAAAAAACATCAAAGATCAAATTATGATAAATTAAAATAAATAGACTAACTTCTAATTTCCATAAAATAGATGTATGAAATTCAAAATTATACCATAACCACTCCAAATTAAAAAAAAAATTAAAAGTCATGAAAAAGAGGTGTCCCCTAACATTTTGGCATCACCCCTTTTTAAATTAAAATATTAATTTTTATTAAAATATTAATTTTTACATGTGATGCAGCCTAACACATTGATGACACTTAATTTTACCGTAAATAATCTACAACATATATCATTTTCATAGTTAAATTTTTTGTATTATCTAAATAAAAAAACCTACAAATTCACATATTATCGAAAAATATATTATTTTTTTATATCAACTTGATTGGTGCATGCTTATCACTAGGGGTGTTCAAACTTTAGTTAAAACTGAATTAACCGACCAAACTGATTTAACTCAGTTAATTGGTCAGAGGTCAGTTAAAAGTTTTTTTTGAATTTCGGTTAACGGTTAATTCAGTTTGAAATCGAGTAATCAACTGAATTAACCGAACTTAATAAATAATATTATATATCATATGCATTAGGCTATTACTAGTTTGGTTAATTCGGTCAAATGAACATTATAATTCTTTTTTTGATATATTTTATACTTGTTTTAACAAAAAACAAAAAAACAAAACAAAACATATAAATTTTTGGTTAATTCGATTAACAAGCCGAATTAACCAAAATATTTCGGTTCTATTAATTTTTTTGAAAAAAACTCAGTTCAATTAATGATTAAAAAATTAAAATATTTAATTAATACCAATTCAGTTCGATTAATACTAATTCAATTCAATCAATCGATAGATTAACCCCCAATCAATTATCAGATGTTAATGTTACATTTTCATGATTCACTGTTGCCCATAAATATTATTTATTTAAGAGTGAAAATTAATGTATAGGAAATAATTCCTTACATAATTAACCAATATATTGTAAAAGGAATATTAGGTGTTAATAAAGTTAATTTCTCTTTCAAAAAAGCAAGAATAAAGTTCCTCTATAGAAAAGTTAATTATTCTCCAAAAAGAAAAAAAAAAGAAAATAATTGAAAAGTCTTTCAAACCAAACATCAATGTATCTCTAAGACTAGACATAATAAAAAAGAGTAAAGCATTTCAAGTTCACTTTGGTAAAAGCTAATCTAGAGGAAGGATTGTATCAGCTCTCTACAAACGACATTTTGAAGATTTCTCTTAAAGGATTTCATCCCTCTCTATAATATTATATTTTAAGAATTAATCTGTTCTCATCCATGATACAATATTATCTCTGATAAAAAGTAAAATGATTATTAAGGTTAATATACCATTCGATACATAAGTTTCATCCAGTTTTGTACTTGAGTTTGGCTTCAATATTCAAATAGGTACCTATTTTTTTTTTTCCTAATCAAGCACTTGAGTTTGATACTTGCATTTTTTTCCCCAATCAAACACTTGAGTTTGAATTTACTTTTCAAATTGGTACTTGAGTTTTTTGGCCCGATTGAGTACTTATGTTTTCTTTTACCATAACATATGTTAAATATTCATTAGGTCACATAATGTAATTTGGTCCGAGTACCAAATTAAATATTGAAGTTAAACTTAAGTACTAAATTGAGAAATAAAACTCATATGCCAAATTAGAAAAAAGAAACTCAAATATCAAATCGAAAATGTGAAAGGCTATGCCTTTATTTTTAAGAAGCAGTCTTGAAACCGTAAGACCCAAAAATAACTTCCAATGATAAGATCTCTTAGCTAAATGGAAAGAATATTAGCCTCCGTTTGTTTTTACTGAATATGATTTCTAGAAAATAATTTATTTTTTAGGAAAAACTGAATATTTCATAAAAGTTGTTTCCAATTAAACAAACGTACATTTGTGATTTTTTAACTTTTCATTGCTTAATTGAGTTTATTTTATACCTATAATTTTATATTTTACATTGTTTTTGCATTTATTAAAATTATTTTATTAAATTCAGGTTCATTACAACATTATTTTTTTGTTATATGACTACTAAATGAGTATTTTTTATTTAAAAATATGACATCAACAAAATTGACAAAAAAAAATTAACAACGTTAATAATTGGACTTGATTTTCAAATTTGAAAACTAGAGGGTCTAAATTCTTGAAAATAAAAGTACAGGGACTAATAAATTCTTAAAAATAAAAGCATAGGGACTAGGTTCCAAAATTGTGAAGAGTATGGACTTATGACAAATTTTAACCTTTACACTACAAAACATTTATTATTAATATATCTATAATTGTAATAAATATTTATTATTAAAATATTAATATTGAATATTTTCAATAATATTTGAAGAATATCATTTAAAATTATTATTTTTAAATTTATTATTAAAATAAAATTGAAATATTAAATAATTTATTAAAATAATAAATTATATTAATTATATTAATAATTTATTATATGATTAAATATAAATAATTAAATATGCATGTTTAATAATATTTAAAATGATAATATTTTATATTAATATATTAATAATTTTAAATATTTCAAAAATAAAAATAAAAATATAATAGTATTAAACTTTATTTAATTTAATTTTTATATAAAAATAAAATTACCCATAAAAGAGCTTTTTTCCAGAAGATGACTTACGTTTTTCAAAATGATAAATTATTTTACTAAAAAATGACTTATTTTTCGTTAACCAAACCGTTTTCTGTAAAAAAACATAGGAAAATATAGAAAATATTTTCTCCTCCCTCAATTATCAAAAACAAACTTCCAACGGTAAAATAGTGAGATAGATCCATTGGACGTCTAAAAGGCCTTAACATACCATAAGGCCTCCAATGGAATCCAAGAAGAAGATCATTTCAGCCCATTACCGTTACCGACGTCGCTTCCGAGGTTTGTTTATAGAAATCCAGACACCAAAATTTTACGAAATTCAGAGAGTTGGGAGAGTGAAGATCAAAGAAATTAAAAAATGCGATTCAGCAGGGCGTTGAAGGTTGCTCCGATTCTGCTTCTTCTGCTGATCCTTTTTACATTTGGTAAGTTTTCAATCCGATCAAATTTCATCTCATTAATCATACCGTCTCGTTGTTTCCAGATCTAATCAATTTTTTAAACTTATTTTCTTGTTTCGATTTAATCCTTCATTTTTATTTGTAAGGAAATTTACGCAACTGACGTTTATTATTGGCTTCTTCTTTTTTACTCTTCCATTCTTCAGCGAATGCCAGGAAGTCAGCCGATGTGACCCAGCTACAGATCGGAGTCAAGGTATATCTTTAAATGTGTTTAAACGGTATTTTGTAAGTGCTTTAGTGATTTAATCCGAGGTAATTAATTGTTCTTTTTTTTTCATTTATATAATAATATAAATTCATTCTTCTTCGCTTGCATTGCTTTTTCATGGTTGTTTATCCGTGAGCATGGAGTTTGTTACTTTTGCTTATTGAATCACATCAAATGAATAATTTACACTCTTAGTCTGCGTTGTTAGTTTTTACCTTATAATTTGGTAACAGCAGTTTTAGTTCCTGACCTTGCCTTTACCATGTTTGTTTGTTTGTTTGTTCATATATTAGAAATTGTTTCCTTTTTTATTGCCATTCTTTGTTGCTTATTGTCTTATTATGTATTTTTTTTCCTTCACTTTTTCACAGCATAAGCCCAAATCATGCGAGTTCCAAGCTCACAAAGGTGATAGAATCAAAGTGCACTATCGGGTATGTTGGCTTCAGCTTGATATTTTATTTTTGTACTATAATTGCTCGCTTGACCCTTAAATGTAAGTAACAAATATTTGATTGTGGATTTTTTTGGTGAACTTTTGAGAAACATATTGGATCCTTCTTTTGAAAATTTGAATACGATAGTATCAATGGAGTTCTTTAGGTGCTATATGTCAATTGGTTTCAACATCTCTAGCTTGTTCCTTTTGTTGAATTTTGACAAGAGGAGTTTGGTTTAGACCTTTAGTAAATTTTCTACATGATATTTTAAATTTCAGAGTGAAGGGCATTGATTTGGATAGTTTTGTGGGTGTTATGTATTGTCACAAATGGATGTTTGTAAATTGTAATAATCCTTTGATTCTGCCATTTGTTCTCAGTTTTGAATCCATTTGTTAGTTTCTTTTCACTAAAAACTGATTAAAAGTAAATTATTAGTCAATTTGAACTTTTGAGAGCATAGTGCTCATTGAAACGTTTGTGGTTGGAAACTTACAAGTAATTGTCTTTTCATGTATTGTGATCCCTTTCTGCAGGGGAAACTCACTGATGGAACTGTATTCGATTCAAGTTTTGAAAGGGGTGACCCAATTGAATTTGAGCTTGGTAGTGGTCAAGTAATCAAAGGTTTGTTCCCTCTAGCAACCACTGACAACCTTAAGCTAAGTTTCGGACAATGGTTCATTCACTTTATGACTGGATTGTTGATTGTTGCATGCATGGAGTTGATTGATGCTTGAAAAAAATCTCTTTACAGGATGGGACCAAGGACTACTAGGAATGTGTGTCGGTGAGAAGCGGAAGTTGAAAATACCCGCAAAGCTTGGTTATGGTGACCATGGTTCACCACCCAAAATCCCAGGTAATTCTTTTGTTGCTGTTGCCCTTATATGGATGATAGTAACTACTTCAATGGCTTAAGTTGGTAATGATAACCAACCGTTCACTGCTCATCTAATTGGAGGACCGATGTTATTAAGCAAAGCAGCAATACATAATTGCATAAAAAGCCATTTGCTTTTTATGGTCCAATGCAAAGGAAAATATGACAAAATTGTGGTTGTGCCAAACAGGTGGAGCAACACTAGTATTTGACACGGAGCTTGTTGCAGTCAATGGGAAGCCATCCAGCGGAGGGGATAATACAAGTGAAGATGAGCTATAATAACTGATGATAGGCACTCGTCTGAGCAGCTTTATCCTTTTACTACGTTTGTTTTCCTTTAAAAATGCTAGCAATGGTAAACCTCACCAGCCTTTCTGGCTGGGATTTAGAAAACAAATTCTGGTGCCATTTTTCCATAAGCAAAAAACTATTTATTGATACTTAGTTGGAGAAGCTAATATTTAATTTAGAATGTTTTTTTTTAATAAAAATAAAAAAAGATAGTATGGTTAAAGGGGAGCACTTGATCGAGTCGAATCGAATTCAGTCAAAAAATTTCGAGTCAAGTCGAGTTGAGTTAACTTAATGATTTTGCCTTTGAACTTAATGGGAAAACATTTATTAAAACGACTTAGTTTTCCTTTTTACTTAATTATTTTGACTTTTAATTTTAGAAAAGGTAAACATTTATCAAAACAATGTAGTTTTGTCTTTTCTTATTCAGATTTTCGGATAACTCGAATTGTGTAATTCATATGCGAAGTAAATTGAAAATTTTGATTTTTTATTCGAGTTTGATCCGAATAACTCGAATAACTTAAACTAATTAATTCAAACTTTAAATTTTTTATTGAATTTTTCAAATTAAATTGAATTTTAGGGTGAATAAGGTGGGTGAACTTGAAATTAAAATCATAGATGTCCCATGTGGTAGGGTTGGTTGGTCATAAAAGTTTTAGGCTACGTATTTATCATGAATTTATAGGATCAACCCAATGGTCTAAAATATTTTAATTAAAAATTGCTAATAAATATTCATTAACATGGATATAAATCTACATTATTAATTCTAAAATCAATTTCATAGTTTGATTGACCATTCAATTTTAAGATCTACTAAATGGAAATTAAAAAATATATATAAACTATATGGTTACCCAACCATGTTCGTGTTTTTTGTTCACTCAACTTTAAAATTTTTCAATTTAGGCACTGACATTAGAATTCGTTAATGTTTTGGTCACTCACAATTAAATTGATGATAAAAAATATTTTTTCTAACTGGTACAATAACACATTTAGTCCTCCATACTTGGATATTCTATCAATTTTATCCTATTTCTAAATAATTTAATAAATTTAACCCTTCACATTTATAAATTCTATCAATTTGATCCTTAAACTTTCTAACCAAAGCTTTCAGCTTTAACAATGGAGGCATTTCACATCTATTAATTGTTTTATTTATAGTTGAAATTATCCAATTCGGTATATAATCCTTTTTATTTTTATTTGTAAGAAGTTAGTGTTAAAAATTAACTACACACCATTAAAAAAAATAAAATATACAAATTTTAAAAATATAATATATAATAAATTTATAAATAATTTAACATTTGTAATAAAAAAAATTTACTCTTACTAGCATAATTTTAATTTTTAATTAATTTGGTAAATAATTTGACACTAAATTAGATTATTAGTGATACACATTACTTATTGTGGATTTAAAAATTAAAAACAAATGCTTAAAAATAAATAGAACACGTAATAATCTCTTAATCAATTTATAAAATTAAAAAAAAAATCATTATCAATGTAACAAGGAAATCCAATTAATTTCTTTCACATTATTTTTCTTATGAAAAATTAAATGTTAATAATTTTTCTTAAGTAATTATTTCTCGAGACTTACAAAAGTAAAAACCTACTTGAAAATATAAGTTAATAGATAACAACAAGTACGGTTGTATCCACAGGGATGGTAAAAATTAAAAACTAAAAACTAAGTAAAAGGGATTTAAAATTTAAAACTAAAAACTAAGTAAAAAGAGATGGTAAAATAAAATAAAATAAATCAATGGGGGAAAACTGTAATCAAAGGTGAAATCTCCGTTTGATTCATATATTCGATAATCGAGACAAAGATAACTTCAATGCCTTTAATAAATTAGTTCTAATTGTTGACTCAACTTCGAGCAACCAATCGATCCATACTTTCTCGGTAACCTAGAGGCAGGTCATTTGAAATTACTTCTCTAACCGATAAACAACCTCAAAACTCAACACCCAAGATTTAACTTACCAGCAACATTAAGAACTAGAGAGACCTAATTATAACCAACAAACTCACCTCAACGAGGTTCATTTAAACTAGATCACACATCCACACCACATAAACATAAACTACGACATAAACGGGTTATTGAGTTTGTCACTAGTATTAGACTGAATTAAACAATTACAAATTTAATTATCCTAATTGACTCGGCAACCATTTTAAGCTATTGAATATTGATCATTTATTCAATAAACTTGAACAGTTATAATTAAATCAACAGACGCATAAGGATCAAAGAATAATTAAGGGTAAACTACACCCATGGTCACTTTTGTTTACCTTAGGTTACATTTCAGTCACTTATGTTTGAAATGTTACGTTTTAGTCACTTACGTTATCGTGTTGTAACATTTTAGTCACTGAGCCGTTAATTGTCGTTAATGGTGTAATGGTAATCTGACGTGGCACGTTAAATTATCATTTCAAACAAAAACTTTAGGTTAAATTATACAATTGGTCCCCATAATTTTTCGTTTTGAGCAATTTAATTCTTTTATGTTCTTTTAACTTTCTTTCTTTTTTTTCTTTATTTTCCATTCTCTTCTGCTTTTCCCTCTGTTTTCCTACCTTCTTTGTTTCTTTTAACATACGAGGAAGTCGAATTGGTAGTGAAGAAAGAAGCATAGTATGGGTTTAGGGGTTTTGGTTATAGGCAAATGATGACAGTCGACTTCCTACTTCTTTTTTCACTTCCAATTCGACTTCCTAATATGTTAAAAGAAATGGGAAAGGTATAAAAATAGAGGGAGAAACAAAAGAAAATGGAAAAAAAGAGGAAAGTTTAAAGAACATAAAAGAAAAAAAATTAAATTACTTAAAACGAAAAAAATATGGGGATCAATTGTATATTTTAACCTAAAATTTTGTTTAAAATGATGATTTAACATGCCACATCAGCTTACCGTTACACCATTAACGACGATTAATGGCTCAGTGACTAAAATGTTACAACATGATAACGTAAATGACTAAAACGTAACATTTCAAACATAAGTGACTAAAACGTAACCTAAGGTAAACAAAAGTGACCATGGGTGTAGTTTACCCAATAATTAAAGCATAAACTAAGTTTTACGAATTTATTAAATTAAACTTTTATAAAACCTTTGACTAGAAAAGCGGGTTTAAAAACCCATAAAATAAAGAAAAAAAATAAAACATAGAACAATTATGTCTCAATCTCCTTTAATCTCAACCTAATAATATCTATTTATAGGGAAAAAAATAATACAATGGAGAAAATACAAAAATGCCTTTAATTACATAAAGTAGAGATTTTCGAGATTTCTTGGTAATTTTCGCGTCAAACAACTAGGCCATTTTTGGACGTATTCCTGACACTTTTTGGGCTCAAGCTGTGAAATAAATTTGGCTAAATTCTTCAATTCCCTTCGAATCGGTAGATTATGAGTCCAAAATGGAGGTCTATAACTTAAGTTATTGCTAAAATACTGAATTTACACGGTGCTGAAAGTCCAAACAATAAAAACTTGCCAAAAATAAACTTTAAACTCACTTTTTTTTCCAATTATTTCCTAAATCAAATATAAATAAAATGTAAATATAAATAATACATTTAAGAACCTAAACATCATTATTCAAGATAAAAAATATCACAAATAAATAAAATTTTACGTACTTAATATCAAATTTTAAAAACCAACTTCGAGAACCATTTCCCCTTCCAACGGCTTCCGCTCTCTTTTCTTCTAAAATACTGCCCTCCCTCCCCACGTTACTATGTAGCCATGAGGCTACTTAAAAAGTTAAATTTGACCTGTCGTGTGGGATATCTAAGTCCCCGTAATTTTGGCTTCCACAAGCATGGGAAGCCATGCATCAACACCATTTTTTTATTTTTAAAATTTTGTAACATTTTTAGAGTTTTTAGTAATTTTATAAAAATATATAAAACTTATATGATAAATGTTTAAATCTTATTGTTTTCCTTTTTAATTTATTATATTAATATTTATTTATTATATTATCTACCATTTTGTTAATTTTATGTTATATTTCATAAAAAGATTTTATCAAAAAAAAAGACAAACTCAGGGTGGGTTTGAATGGGCAGTGCGTTTACCTCCGATTAGTGTAAAAACAGCGTGGCAGTGAGATTAGATACTATAGCGATGTTGTAGAATGAAACAAAAAAATAAGTTAAACGTACCGTACCCAATTACCCGTCTAAACCAACCCTCAAAATGTTTACCGAAGGTATAAAGCATTTAAAAAAACATAAATGAAGAGAAAATGAAAAGGATTATGAAGTATTCGTAGAGAAAATTGACAAAAACAAATTAAAAATCAAGAGAGTGAGATGAATACATTGACATGGTTGCAAAAATTGCTAGCATGAACTCGTACAACTAATCAATAAATCAAAATAAACAGTTAGTAGTTATAGAAAATTTTTATTATATTTTCAAACAACAACAAGATATCAGTTTAACTGTCTTTATATTATTTAATCGAATAATTCGAGTGATCAATTGAAAATTAAAATTAACTAATTTAATTAACTAACAAACACGGCAAAGAATAATTTACAAAAATAATCGATTTACCTAATAATGTCACTATCAATCTAAATTGTTCACCTAGATTTCATCTGTCACTATCAATCTAAATTACATAATTTCTTTACTTAGCACCTTGATCCGTAAAAATTCGTAAATTATACTAATATCTCTTTCGAGCATAAGAGCAACTGACTCTAAGTTGATTAATTGAAATTTCTTTCTCATTAAAACCCCTATTATCGCATAAACTTGTGTTACGGATTCCCCTATTAGATTTGACTCTAATTTGATAGATTTATGTCGTCCTATTTCTAGAATTGCATGTAATTCCACTCAATTATGCAAGATCTACTCTTAAACAAAATATATTCAACCTCCGAACATATCGAACATGGACCAATAATATAGAAATATTAAACCAATAATTTAGCACACATAATTGAAAGCAATAAACTAAATATTTATTGCGTAAAATAAAAATTAAATGACGGAATCCATCATAAGGTTCATCTCCCTTGGGTATTTAGAAAATTAGTTCATGCTTAAAAATAAAAACATCCAAGACATAGTATAACCAAAAGAAACAAAGAAACTCGTGATAACTTCCTAAGAAATCAACTCGTGATAACAAAGAAAGTCGGCTCCAATGGTGTTTTTCAAGTTGTTTTCTTGAATATTATCTGACGGCTCTTTCCTATCTTCTTGTTTTTGTCATCTATACATCTTAGAATTCCCGACACTCCAGTTTTCGCTCCTTTTGCTCTCAAATGCTCTATTGAGCATTAAAACATGAATTGAAAAGATTAGGAACATAAAATTTATAATTAACATCGAATAATCACCCAAAAACGCATTAAGAATGAGGTTAAAATATGTTATTTTTAGCACTTATCATTTCACAACACCTTCCAAGAACACATCTCCTACAGAAACATTATTCACCGATAGAGTATACATTGCACAATTGATCAATACCGTTCAACAAGGTTCTTCAGAGGTAGACTTGTCCAAGGGTTGGGTAGCTCGCCGAGCTCGATAGGCCAAGCCTTGGACAAGGAATTTTGTACCTCGGGTCAGCTCAGGATCAATTTAAATAATAAATTTTTTTTAAAATTTAAATTTAATTATAAAATATATAAAATATCAATTTAAAATATATAGTTTAATATAGGCTTTTTGGGCTGGTCGAGCCAAAAACAGGCACAGCTCTATTCGGAGGTATTTAGTTTTATTGTATGTTTAACAAGTCCTTATTAATTCACAAAATTATGCAATTAATCATAATTGACTTTATTTTGCAGCTTCTCAACAGTTTTAATGTCTGTGGATCTTCTTCTAACAATGAAAAGGGGGTTTTAAAAATTATAATCTATTAAAATTTCTTATTTATTTTTATATAAGACACAATTTTAAAAATAACAAAATTTATGTGCATCACACGAGTAAAAAAACTAGCATATTATATTACAATGTCTAAGACCAAAGTTGATATGGACAGCTTAATTTAATGGCATGTGGACAAATTTTATGTTAAATTAAATTATTTTTCATATCAATTTTAAATAAATAAAATTTGAAGTAGTTGGAAAAAAAAAATTTGAGAATTTTATGTAAGGAAACAAAAAAATGAAAAGAAAAACCTCAAAAGCTTTAAAAAATCATTATCTTTTGTAATTTTATATATTTTTTCAATTTTTTAGAAATATTAAGTAACTTTTTACAATTTATTGATTAATTTTATTTTCAAGAGATGTGGTGTAACAGCTCGAATTTGGGGCTAGTCGGAACAGTGGTTTTGGGACCACAAATTCGATGAGGAAAAATTTATTTTTATTATATTTTTATGGTCTACGATTTCACAAAATAATTTCGTAAAAATTTCGTTCGAAAATTTCGACGTTTGGGCACTCAATTTAGCCAAAAGGACTAAAATGTAAAGAGTGCAAAAGTTGACTTCTACATGTTAGAAGTGTCCAATTGTTATGAAATTTTAAATTGGAGGTCCTTATTGATTATATTGTGGACAAAAATGGACATGAGATAAGTGAAATAGAAAAATTTTAAGTTAGGGCCATTTTGGTAATTTGGTAATTAAAAAGTATTAAAAAGACAAAATAGGCCAAAAATCATCATCTTCAACCTCATGGCCGAAATTAGCAAGGGAGAAGCCATGGTTAGGGTTTTCAAGCTTCCAAGCTCGATTGTAAGCCCGTTCTAACCCCGTTTTTAATGTTCTTTACGTTTTTAGAGTCCCGGTAACTTGATTTAGCTTATTCTAGCAATAATTTAACCTAGGATTTATATTTGGAAAAATAACCATAGGTGAAATGTGTTTATTTTGATGTTTTATGGTAGAATATGAAGCTAGAAATTATGTTAAATAACTTTTACTAAGCGATTTTAAGTGAAAACGAGTAAAACGACATAATCGGTAAAAATACCTAATGTTCATAAGTGTTAGAGTGGGAATTTGATGTTGCCATAGAAGGGAAAAATTTTAGCATGTCATAAAACATAATAATAAGAGATGAAGTTTAATTTCCGAGCTTTGGGGCAAAAGTGTAAATATACAAAAGTTTAGGGGCAAAATCATAATTTTTCCAAAGTTCGAGTCAAGGACTGTTTTGATTAATGTGAGTGTTAAATAAGTTAAATGTGTCATTATAAGTCAATAAAGACAAAGAATTGACTTTGATTAGTGAAAAAGAAAAGTGAGAAAAAATAAGAAAAAGTGAAATTCCCAGTTGAACCTTCGGAATAAACAGGGATACAAATGAAGTGACAGAAATGATCACATGTGTGGCACAGACTGTGTGTAGGCCACTATGTGAAAGTGAAAGTGATGGTCACGTGTGTAGTACTATGTGCAGGCTACTACATGTACCAGAAAGATAGGTCGCATGTGTAGTACTATGTGCAGGCTACTATACGTACCGGATAGCTTCGATCACGTGTGTAGTACTATGTGCAGGCTACTACGTGTATCGGATAGTGATGGTCACATGTGTAGTACTATGTGAACCAGTATCATTAATTATAAGGTGGTTGCTATGTGCTGATCCCACAGGATATTATTGATTAAAAAAAGGTTGTTGTGTGCTGAATCCATCGTGTATCTGTTATTATTCCGAAGTGTTCATCTGGAAATTGACTAAGTGAAAATACATGAGATCATGTAATGATTAAGTGTAATTGAATTATGTGTGGAATTGAATATTGACTTGAAAATGGCAAAGTGAATTTTGAATTGAATAGTGATTGAAAGTGAAAAAGTGAAATTATGAAAAAGTAGAATTAGCAACAAAATAGTTTTGGACAAAAACAATCATGTGAATTTGAAAAATCACCAAAAATGGTGGAAATAGAATTAGAGAGTGAATAAGATATGAAATGAAAGCTTAGTGAGTCTATTTTTACATAAAAGAAACAGAGCAAGCAAAAGAGTTATATATTTTGAGATATTTGAATTTTAGTGAGATAGAGACGGATTGATTTCGGAATCCCCTGTTCTGAATTTGGAAAATCATTAAAAATTGTAAAAAAATAATTATGAGTTATAATTTATATTCTTAGAATCCTTAATGAGTCTATTTTCAAGAGAAACAAACTAGAACACCATTTGAACTATGTACAATGAGATAATTCATTTTTAGTGAATAGTGGTCAGAACTGTCAGACTGCATAACAGGGTAAACTTTAAAGAATAAAATGTACTATTTGGCTAAACTAAAAATTCTAAAAATTTTATGATAAGAAGATATGTGAGTCTAGTTTCAAGAAAATTAACGGTTCTTAATTTGGAGTTCTGTAGCTCCAGATAAAAATAATTTAGTGATACTGACTCGGATAGACAACTTTGAATATACATAAGGGTGAATAAAGAAACTATAGAAAATGTTATTTCTAAGAATGTTAAGTACACTAAGGATGTGGAATGGAGAGGAGGAGGAGGAAAATTAAATATATATATATATATATATATGAATGATTTATGTATAATTGGTTATATGATCGATTATAATCGATAAACGTGGAAATATAAATAATGCTTACATTTGTATATTATTGATCATGGTTTAAGCTCATATTGGAAAATAAAGTTTCATAGTATGTGTGTATGGTATATTTGGTATATGATTTGGTATGAAGTAAGGCCATGAATGGTATATGGATTAAATGCACTAGCTTGCGACTATGGTTGAGTGTAATGTTTATATCTTGTGTGATATGCATAGGAAACGGGAGTGGAAAGGAAATGAAATACTAAGTTCATGCTTGAAGTGTAAAATGACGCAAAAAGGGGACATTAAGTTAAAGGATAAATATGTAATAGTATTGAACTTAATGAAATTGAACTGTACGTGAATTAAATGGAAATTGCAAATGATTTGATTTGAATTAAATGAATTATTGTGGTATTGAAATGTATATTGGATTGAGAAATTGAATTGAATCGTGAACATGAGAATCATGAATTAAATGAAATGGAAATGAAGTATTGAATTGCATGAGTATGTATTGGGTCTCAGAAGCCCTATTTGTTACAAATATAGTATTTTGAAGTTATAACGTGAAGATTTATAAAAGCATGTTAAAAATTTGAAAAGTTTAAATTTGAATGAAATTTTATAACTCGGTTTAACATGTTTATAAGTGTATATGTTCTGGTAATGCCTCGTACCCTATTCTGGTGTTGAATACGAGTAAGGGGTGTTACATGTGGGTTAGTAAATTTTTTTAATTTAAAAAAATATATTTATATATAAAGTTTATATATTATCTCTTGAATAATTTAAATTATTTTGATAATTTTTTTATATTAAAATTAATATATTATCTCTTTTTACAATATATAAAAAATTATATTAATATATAAAAGAATCAATTTATAAATTAAAAAATTTATCTCTTTAATATATAAAGTAAATGTATAAAATTATTTTAAATAATAGTATTTCAATTTCTTCATTTTTAACATATTTTTCTATGTTTTTACTTTCAGGGTGCGTTTGGTTCGCTGTATTGGATTAGAGGTGTATTGGATTAGAGGTATAATAGCAAATCAACTGTTTGGTTGAATGTAATGGAATAGAGGCGTAATAGTAATCTTGTGTTTGGTTGAATGGAATAGAGGTGTAATAGCATAATGGAAAAAACTAAAATGACTAGAATACCCTTAGCATAAATTTGTTTTGGTAAATGATTATTGTTATTGTTATTTAAATTTTAATAAGATTATTATTATCAATAATAAATATTTTAATCATATTTAAACATAATTATTATTAAATATATTTTAATTAAAATATATAATTTAATAAAATTCTTAATAATTAGCAGAAATTTGTTTTGGTAAATTATTATTGTTATTGTTATTTAAATTTTAATAAGATTATTAATATCAATAATAAATAATTTAATCATATTTAAACATAATTATTATTAAATATATTATAATTAAAATATATAATTTAATAAAATTCTTAATAAAATTCTTATATGAATTTACTCAAATCATAATATATGATACTGTAAAATATAAATTAACATAATTATTATTAAATATATTATAATTAAAATATATAATTTAATAAAATTCTTAATAATTAATATTCTTATATGAATTTACTCAAATCATAATATATGATACTATAAATGAAAATTTGAAATAATTAATATTAAATATATTTTAATTAAAATATATGATTTAATAAAATTTAAAATAATTATAACTAATAAATTATATTTTATGAATTTGTATAATTTAAAATAATAATTATTACATATAATTTAATAATTAATATTAAATTTCATAAAATTCTTGATAATAAATTTTCTTATATGAATTTATACAATTTAAAATAATTAATATTAAATATAAAAGTTATCTTTTGTTTGTTGAGGAATGAAGTACACAAACTAGAGTTTAGATTTAGCCCCAAGCATTATAAACAATAGTATTCCACTCAATTGTTCATCTTAATACAAATACATAGAACTAGATACATATTACACCTAGACTCCAGTGAAACACTTAATTAGCACATGAATTATAGAATGATCAACAACCAGTTACTGGAGTTCTTTTTATCTTTTATTTTGGTAAAAAGAAGGTCAAGGCCTAAGGGAATTAAGGAGGTGAATTTGCATGTGCTGGGGATCGAACTTGCAGGATCCACCTCCCCTGAGATTGGTAAGTGAACCATCAGAGCCATGCTCTAGGTTCACCAATCATGATCTAGTATAATATCAATAGTATACTAAAACATTAATTAAGTTTAAAGCTCATACTTCAGCTGCACTATCAAGATTTGCCGTCAGATGCCTTTGGGTTACCAAAAGGGCGAATTTCATTTTCCCTACCACGCCAAACAGGGGACTTCAATGAGGTTTCACGAGACTGCATCCAATTCAAGTTCCCCTGTATAAGGTTCAGAGTAGGACAGAGAGAACAAACATGGCTCATTAATCATATTTGTCATAACGGAAATAATATTATTAGACAAACTTGAAATTTACAGCGAAACTAACCTGTACGGTATTGATCTCTCCATTATGACCAAGAAACCTCATTGGTTGAGCAAGAGGCCATCTAGGACTAGTATTTGTGCTATACCTTCGGTGATAAATGGCAAATGGAGACTTATAAAGATCATTCTGAAGGTCAGAATAAAATAACCCAAGAACTTCTGAACGAAGCATGCCCTTGTAAACAATGGTTTTGATTGGACAAAGAACAGAAATAATGCTCACTTCCCCAAGTCTCTGAGGCTGCTGCTCTTTCAATCAATTTCCGGCAGATATATAGTTCCCGTTCAATGTCATCAACATTCTCTTCCTTGACAACTCTAACAAATATCTGCTGTATGTTGGGCATGGTTTCTTTTGCATAAAAACCAACCACTAATGTATTTATAGGAACAGACCTCCATCCAAGCACCTCAAGACCCTCTTGTCTAAAAGTATTTACAATAACTACAGAAGCAATAAGAATTAGTCAAACACAGGAATAGACATGTAAAAGACAGACTAGATCAAAATGAAACAGAAATGAGAATATATTGTACAGAAATGAGAAAATTTATTTCCACATGATTAACACTCTTTATATGTGATGAAAGCTAAGAAAAGCCATAAAACTAGTGGTAATAATAAGGAGATGTGAGTTTCAAAAAAGCTACTAAGTGATTAAACTGCATTAGAAAGTCCCTTCAAAGATGTTTAATCAATTTGGAACTGAATCCTTATATATAATTAAACTGACCTATGACTACTTTATCTGCCCAAGGCCATAACAATAGCTTATAGAATAAGATGGGTCAGGAAACAAGTATGCTCTTTACTTCAAATTTAAATAAGAATTGGCATATGAAGAAAGTGAAAGAAAATCAAAATGAGTTTCTATCTCCTAAACCTTTGGATAACAAATATTAACAGAATTTAGTTCTGCATCCATTTCATTGGTTTCATCTTTAGTTGAGTACTAATTCCTTATCTTAGTTCCAAAATAAATACAATGATAGAAAGAAAAAATGAATCACAACAATTAAATTTCAAAATTCAACTATTACTGAAATACAAGTTTCACAAATGTTCAAATGGGATCTCAAAGAAAGTATTGTGTTTGAATTCCACATTACTGGTGCATCAAAAGTTTGATAATATAAATCCTCTTTGGAAGTGAAGGGGAGAAGTCAAGGGCTCTTCAATAACATGTCCTTTTGGTCCAAGAGAAAGTTTCTATGGTTGTAAATTGATCATTGGTGCATTAATTTCTCCATTCAATCATGTCACTATACGGGGGTATATTCATCATTTTAAGTTATGCTAGTACAGACCTCAATCATGGCTGTCTTATATTGGCTATTAAGGTACTTAACTGGGTTTAATTCCTAAAGCTAATAAATTTAACAATTCTTTGCCAGTCTAGTTAGGATAAATTAGTATTTTTCCAATCTCTACCTCTGTGTATTTCCAAAGTGACTTGGAATATTTTAAAGTTAATGCTCACATCAAAAAAACCAGAAGCCACAGCATCAAAACTAGTTTCTCCTTCCCTTCTTAAAGATCTCCTTTAATTTCTATTTGAAACTCTACACAGTCAAAACTCTGGACAAATCCACATCAGCACACTATGGAAAACATTACCAAATCAAACGCATGGATTTTACTAAATCAGTCTTGAACGAATATCAGAGCTCGAAAATTACCAACAAATCGCTATCAAAGCTTGAAAATTACCCAATAAATTGATATAAGGAAATCTTAAACCAAAATAAAATACGTTATATCAGAGTCAAAGCAGTCAAGAACAAAGGCTGAAGCTTTTAAACAGCAGATTACAGAAAAAATTGCCACAATTCTAACATGAAATGTTAACAAGCACAGGCAATATATTAAATCATCCATGAATGAATATCAAAGATCGATAATTACAGAACAAATCGATACGAATCAATCTTAAACCAAACAAAACATGTTTAATCCACTCAAAGCAGTTAAGAATAAAGGCTAAAGTTTATAGACAGTAGATTTAACATGTTTCGAATCTGCTTACATGCAGAAAAAACAAAAGACAGTAACAAGGTTGACAGAGAGTTAGAAACCTACCTTTCAGTTGCACTAAATCGGGAATCGGCAGAAAAGAAAATGAGAAGAAACAAAGGGAGCAAATCGGTAGAAAAGAAAAGAAAATAAACAGAGGGCAGAAAAGAAAAGAAAAGAAATGGAGGGAGCAAATCGGCAGAGGCTAGAAGGAACAGAAGAGAAACAAAGGGGAAACAGATGGGAGGGTATAACAGGGATGGTAAACCTATGCGGCGCCTAATCTGGGCAAAATGGAAGGATTACAAATTGGTGAAATCCACCGATTAAGTCAGTAACCGATTACAATGGTATTAACAATACCATGAACCAAACATAGGAATGAGGGAGGATTGGGTGGGGCCACCGATTAGGGGTGTATTGGCATAGCGTCAATATTTTCTATGTGTCATCAAGTCTTTTAAATTTTTTAATATTAAATTAAAAATAAATTGTATTTTAATTAATACATTCAATCAACTTGTGAATCATACAGGAAAGAAACTAGTTTATATATAAAGAAAACATAGACATGAATCTAAAAAGAAAAAAAATAGATTAAAATCTGCAAGGAGTCCTTGAACTCATCACAAATTTGGAATTTAGTTCTTGTACTTTTATTTCTAGGAATATAGTACTTCATTTTTCAGATTTCGAAAATCAGGTCCAACTATTAATACTGTTAAAATTATTTTGTTAAATTCAAGTTCATTATAACATCATTTTTTTAGTTACATATCCACCAAATAGGGTTTTTTTTTTTATTTCAAAATGTTACATAAAAAATTAAAAAATTAATAATTTGAATTAAATTTTAAAATCTAAAAAATAAAAAAAATTAAATTTCTAAAAATAAAAACACAAAGGCTTAACTTGTGAAATATTTGTGTAGTTAATTTCTTTTAACTTTTTAAAACTAAAATTCTATAACTTTAGTGCCCAAAAAGGTTTCTAAAGGGTGAAATAGGAGTAGGAAAAAGGTAAATAAAGAGAATATTAAATTTAAATATGATGTCATTACATAGAAAGAAAAAAAATAATTAAATTATAATGAAAAAATAAATAAATATATATATAGCATATAAAATAGGTTAAACCTATGATACAAAAGTTTTGTAAGACAAAATAAAACGATAAACTATATAAATAGTCATTTAATTATTAGTGTGTTTTGTTTTGGCTACTCAGGTTTAAAAGTTTTTTATTTTAGTCATTAATACTATCGAAATTTAATATTTTAGTTACTCCTCCATTAAATCACTAACGAGTTGTTGACGTGACTTTTTTTTTATTGGCATAATAAAAAAGTCTTCAAATGTTTACACATTCTATTAATTTGGTCCTAATGCTAAAACATCCAATAAATTTAACCCTCAACTTTACACATTTTTTTAATTTAATCTTGATTCTTAAAAATTTCAAACATAAAAATTATAAAATAAAACCTTAAAAAAATAAATTTTCATTTTTCGATTAAAAATACTTGCAAAATTATAAAAATATTTATAAATAAATATCTATTTTTCTCATTTTCTAACATGACATTTATTTATTAAAATATTTTATAAATAAAACAATTTAAGAGAAAAAAAAAAAACCATGAAGAAGACTTGAGTAGATTCATCGTTTCTCTTAATTTTTTCAACATTAATGACCATCATTTTTAGGTTATATATTAAACTCTAGCTTGAGATTGAAAATGGTAAAAATTGATGTCTTTAGGTTGTTGCCCAAAACAAGTTTGCTGCATTTGAGGTTGTGTTTGAGGGTGAATATAATTGGAAATATATAGGTGAGGATGAGGTCTTGAAGACCTAGTAGATGGAAGATCATGCCAATAGCTCCACAATTGATTCCTAGTTTGATGGCATGACAGTGGAAGATGTAGAAATCGAGGAGTTTGGAGTAAGTTAATTGATGCCGGTGATTGTGACGAAGGCGGTACTTAGCACTTGACAAATTTGGCAAAAACTAATGAATAAGGCGTGACCTATAATAAATAGATTATTATTTGTAAAATAAAACTAAAAAAAGAAAATCTTGAATTTGATTCAAGTCTTTTTTGGGCTTTTAAAAAATATTTTATTCATAAAATCATTATTTTAAGAAATAAATTTCATGTCAGAAAAAGAGAAGATTGGGTATTCAGTTATTTATAATTTTGTGCGTATTTTTATCGAAAAATGAACTTTTAAATAATTTTTTATTAATAAATTTTATTTTTGAAATTTTAAGAATCAAGACTAAATTAAAAAATGTGTAAAATTGAAGGTTGAATTTATTGAATTCCTTAAAATTAGAACAAAATTGATAAAATCGGTATATTTATTATAAAAAAAACCCAACTTTCATTTTTTTCAAAGAAATAATGTTGAAAGTAAGTGAGACTATAGAGCTGAATGATTGATAGGGTCTAGTCCACTGCCACCCTTGATGCTCTTATATAATTAAAAGATGCTGTTACATGATATCTTAATGTTGGTGCTTTTGCTATAAGATTATTGCACCAGCAAATACACAAATTTTACACTACTTGGATAATATTCTTTGTATATACATTGCACAGCAGCTGTTCTGGAACTTCAAACCAGGACCAAGTAATGGTTATTAGACCTCAACTTTCATATGGGATACTTGATTTGACCCCGCATTAATACAATAATCAGTCTACCATGAATGACTTCTTATATAATTATGTGTGAGATTATGACTTTTTCTTACCCTGGAAGTTTTCTCATTGTAACCCCATTCCTGGCTAAGGTTTTGTGAAAATGAAATTAGCTAAGGGGAAGTTGATTGGAGGTAAATGGGTGTTGAAGTTGGGGTCATATTGCAGTATCCATTGGCTGCACTGAGCATTGGGTCATTGTCCCATTAGAAACATTGCTATGCAGTGCAAGGTTTTGCTGCTGCTGCCCAAAAATGGCTGATGCCCAGGAATCTATTGTGGATATTGGATGTGCAAAATTGTTGTTTGATTGAAATATCTGAAAAAAGAAAAAGGAAATTTAAAGAACTGAAACATTGTTCTTTAGAGAAATGAAATAAATATATAATTGTTGACATTAAAGCTTAGACTTACATCCTCGGACATGACACTATCCAGCTTAAAATCCAGTCTTCTATTAACTGAAGCTAGCTTCATTGAGAGGAACTTTGCATGGAAAAAAAAATTCTCATAACCATTAGTCATGAAAATTTGTCCAAAGAAAATTTTTGATCACTATATATGTTCATCAATGTTAATCTACCTCAACTTGTCTCTGCAATGATTGAACGTATTTTATAATTTCATCCAGCATAACTGCTTTTCCAATGACCTGCAATTAGAGGGTTTGATCAGTAAGTTTTCACTTATCACAATAAAGGCATTTCCAAATTACCTTGTTGCAACCAGGAACACGATCTTGCAGAAGCTTCATTCTTTCACTAATTTTCTCCCTACGGACCTGATCAAGTGACAAATTTATATAGCCTTTGTTAAATGCAAGAAAAACCCAGTTGGTCATGCTTGAATTCAGAACAGTATATATATGATTCTCACTCTTTCAGCTAAACTGTGGCTGTCAGTGGCTTCACCTCTTCTTGCTCTAACATGAATATAGTCCCTGGGAGGTTCTAGAGGCTTAGTATTGGTATAGGTGTTGCTCCGTTTTTCATTTGATTCTTGGTTTCTTTCAGACCCCTGGAAATGGATATAATTTTAGTGTCTTAAATGTTGAAATAATTTTTCTAGAGTTGCAATTTTGAGACCTTAAAATCTATTATACCTTTGCAGCAATTGTTGGTGAAGCTGAAGTTTCCACTGTTTTTGTTCTTTTCCTTGAATTCCAATATTTTGAAGCTTCCAAATCAGCATTGGGATTCAGTAATGATTCATTTTGAGAAGTGACAGACTTTGATCGACCCTGCAATGGAGAAATGTTGTTGTTGTTCCCTTGAAAACCACCAACTTGAGATGGCATTGAACTCGGGGGGAAGTGGAAGTGTAGACCATAATAATCAGTTGGTTGTTCACAATGTTGGGAGCAATTCAGCTCGGTTGCATGAATGTCCATGGCGGAAGATAGGTAGTAGGAAGCTGATAGGGAGGGTTCAAGGTGGAATGGTGGTGCATTGAGGGAAAACTGGTTGTCCATGGAAGAAGGAAAGGTTATTAGGTGAATGTGAAAATCCAGATGAAGAAAGGGGCAATTTGAAAAAAAGAGTGATAAATAGTTTGATAGTTGAGCTTTGGATTCTTTATGTTTGGGAAAGAGAAAAGAGGTGAACTGTGAATGGAAATGAATGTGTTGTATTTGTGAGATCAAAATGATTACATTACTTTTTTATATATAGAGAAGAGAAAGAAGAAGATTGGTTAGGTAACGAAATGCTAAGGATCATTTGACTTTTAATTTTATTTTTTTATGGGTGAAATGTTCTGAAATTATTTTATGGATCATTCCTACTAAATTATTTATGGTTTTTTTAATTATTTAATGATATTTCAGTAATTTTTGTCATGTTATTAACACATATTTTTGGTAATTTTGTTACCCCGAACCCTAAACTTTAAATCACAAACCCTAAACCTTAACCCTTAAACCTCAAACACTAAATCTCAAACACTAAACCTCAAACCCAAACTTTAAACTATGAACCCCTAAACCCTAAGTTTAAGGTTCAATGTTTAGGATTTAAGATTTAGTGTTTGAGATTTAGGGTTTTGTGTTTATGATGTTTTGGGGTTTAAGTTTCAAGGTTCAAGTTCGGGTTTGGGGTTTAGGGTTCAAGAGTCAAGGTTCAGAGTTGAGTTTGAGATTTATGGTTCAAGGTTCAGAGTAAAAAAAAAAAAATCAGAATTACTTGTTAGTGACATGAAAAAAATTACTGAAATGTCATTAAATAATTGGAAAGGGATTGTGGATGATGTGGTGGAAAGAGTCCATAAAATAATTGCTCCTATTAAGCCACGATCCGATTAATCTATTCACTATTAAATAGTTCAAATTAATTTTATAATATTAAAAAGAATTAAATAAAATCAAATTGGAATAGGATTAATATTTACTGTTTTAAAATGATATGATTTTTTTTTTCATTTACCATCCAATTCCATATTGAATATTTGGTCAACAAAATCATAATGAGTGTTGCAAGTTCGGATGGTTATTGCAAGATTCATTTTCAAAAGAGAGTAGAAGATAATGAGTGTTGTTGATGAAGAAGATGGAGTTTGGTATTTTTATTATTATTTAATTTTAGTTAAAAAATAAAGCTTTGGTGTAATTATTCTTTAATCCCTTCAAATTGTTGTATAAAAAAGTTATGTGACCAATTGTGCCATGGGTGACCTTTTAATTGTAAGCATGCCATGCCATATCAATGAATTTTTCACTATTTTTTAATGTCAAATTAAGGAAATATTCAATACCACAAATGTATTCCGCGCATGCAATCTAAAAACTCAGGCAGGCCCTTATTTGAGCATATTTGAAAGTTTCAGGCCTGTATTTGAGCATTTTGAAAGGTTGGAATCTTATGTGAGCAATCCCTAAAAGATTAAACCTTATTTAAACATTTAATCTAAATATTTTAAACGGAATTTTTTTTTTGTCTATACCCATCATTGAACTTGATGTTTTTCTCCAAAATTTCTCAAAAATTAATCAGATTTCGTACTTGGACAAATAATGTAACCTAACCTTTGAACCTATTTAGTATTTGTGAGAATTTTTATTTTTTTTGGACTTAATAATTTTTGGGGGGACCTTAACTTGATGAATAAATGAAAATGTGTGAGAAATAAATTCAATTGAAAAGGGAAAATTCCATGGCTGACCCGGCACATAGATTTGCTTAAATATTGGTTATTCGTCTCTTTCTTTGAACACACTTGCGTTTTTCCTTTTGGATTTAAATGAAGCATCAAGTGTTTGCCAACCCTTGTGGTCTCTCATTTATGGTCACTTTATACTATAAATAACAATAAATTTGCATTCTTCATCTAAAAATCTAAGTATTACGTGAATGCTACATTATTTCTATAGTATCTAATCTCATCGTCATCGCTGTTTTCACACTAACCGCAGGTAAATGCATCCTCTATCCAAACCCACCCTAAATATGATTACATAAAACTTATTAATTCAGTTGTTAAGATGTATACTGCCTTGTAACTTGATACGGTATTTATTCTTTCTATACAAAAATTATTCTTATCTTTTCAATCATAAAAACAGTTGATGTCTTAGTTCGTGGTTTAAATATTTACGCATGCATATTTCACAATCAATTATCTATACAACTTTCAGCTACATACACTTTCTATCAATCGAGGTGTTCTCTCTGTGAATCTATAGGGCTCCCCGCAAAGTCAGGAGACAAAACCCGAATTTGAGACAATATCTTCAATTGTTAGTTTATAAATATATTTATAAAAATCTTATATATAGATATTAAAATGTAGTACTTAAAAAAATACATTAAAAGATACATTTGTTAGTTTGTAAAATGATTTTTTTTTGCCGAAATTTTTGTAAATTAATTATTTTTTATATTCAATTAATAGGTATTCATGCAGAATGTGTGAAATAATAAAGGTGGTCAAAATTCAACTACTACTACTCCATTAAATGGTGGTCTTGTGGCATGGCTGACCAGGCAACTCCCACAGTCCTATCACATTCAACTGCTATCTCTACTTCCAACTTTTTTTGTTTTCTATTATTTTGCCAACACTTTATAAATTAATTATATCCCTCTATTATCCTACTATATGCACCATCCACAAAAAGGTGGTCAGCTCAAGTTGATATATATGGGAAGTTCCAACTAGTTAATGTCTTTACTGCATATATTTAGAGGGCCAAACCCAGATTTATTACCAAAAAAAGAAGAAGAAGAGGGGGAGAGGGGATGCAGTCAGCAGCTTTCGAAGATAAAATGTGTACAAATTAAGGGAGAAAATGGTATAAATCATTGAAATGTGAAACGAAAAACCTTAATCACTGCGAATGTTATTTGTTTTTCTTTTTTATGGTAAAGGATAAGTTCTATCAACATAACAAAGATTTTGGTCTCAACATCAATAAAATATTATGACACGTTGATAATTGGCTATGCCACAACTCAAGCACGACATATTTGAAATGATTGCAAGCACATAATATGATAAGGAAATTGGTCTCGGATGGTCCAAAGCGACGAGCAAAAATCAGCAAAAGAATCGAGCATTTACCAAACTAGAGAGGACGATAATAGAATCATCCCTAAAATCATCTGTAAAACTACTATTAAATGCATAAGCAAGACTAAAAAACGTGCTACTTCTAAAACTAAAGATTTATTAAATAATGAAAAAACAAACAAAAAAAACATATAAAACTTAAGACAACACGAGTCTAAATCGACAAGTGAAATCATTTATTATTCTAAAATACTCTTAAGATAAAAACTGATTAAGAAGTTGACAAAATGTCACCAACTTTCTAAAAAAAACTAGTGCGAATGCTATTTGCTTTTTTAAGTTGGTGTGGCTTATCCATATTTGCTTTAAAGCAATGGGAATTGGGAGGGCAAGATCCCAAAATTGACCAATATATACTCCTAACGCACGCCACGCATTGCGGGATAAGAAGTTCCCCTGATCAGATCTCAACTTTCCTTTTTGGGCTTCGAGTTGGGTCGATACTTAAATGTAATGACTGCTGAGTTTTGGTTTATAATAATTATAGTTTAGGGTTTCATAGCCCAGTTTTGATGAAGCACTAAATTTGGGTCAAGATTAACAACAAGCTTAATAATAATAATAATTAGGAACAGCACTCACCAATGGGCCTTAATGGATTTTTAGAACGAAGTTAGAGAGGTAATTATCCAAATAGGGAAGATTACATGATCACATCCTCTACAATCTACATTTGGATTTCAACACCTTCACGTAATGCCCCCAGCCTCATATATAACGACCCATTAAAACAAAACCTATTAAACCCACCCATTTTCATGGATGAAGTGATTGTGTAATTATTTGTTAGGTTCTGCGTTCGATCGAATTGGATAAAACCTATTCAAATCGAATTAGAATAATAAAATAAAAATCACCAACTCAATTAACACAATTCTTTTTACTCAATTCGATTAAACACTAACCCTAATTAGAACTCCCAAAGCTCCATTCTTTTTCTCTCATCACACAAACAAACACCACAATCTTAGGGGAAAGATGAGTTGAAAACTAACGCATACATATAGGGGATTATATTCTCTTCACAAGTTTGTATATGAGTGGCGCAATGAGTGGCGCCCCTGCCTGATGGGGCTTGCATCCCATTCAGAAAGCTAAACTCCAAACTTCATTTTATCCACTAAACTCATGCCATCCATCCATCCATCCATCCATCTCAATAAAGCTATAAAACAAGCAACACTATGCATCTTTGTCCTCAATTCAAGGCAAACAAAAGATTCCCATCACTCACATGTCTTGGACTTCAAATTGAAACCTCCAAACAATGACACCTTTTACCCACTTCACGGCTATTACCAGCGTGTTGGATTTACAAGTTAAAATTAAGATTAAATTGACACAATATATAAAATCGAGGGCTAAAGTTGTTATTATGTCAATTTTAAGAGTGTGCTCGGTTGAGTGAAAAAGTGAAAGGATAGGAGAAAAGAGTGGAAAAGTAGAAAGAAAATAAATTCTGAGTGTGCTTAGTTAGAAGAAAAGTGAAAGGAAAGACGATTATTTTTCATCCTGATGCATAAAAAAATATTTTTTTCAAATTGAAATGATAAAAGGAGAGAAAATAAGAGAAACGTACATGTTAGTTGAAAACTATGCATTTTTCAAATGTTTTATTTTCTTTCCTTTTGTTTTTCAACTCTACCAAGTAATGGAGAGAAAGAAAACTACTTTTTCTTTTCGTTTTTTCATCTTTTCTATCAAGCACACATATGAAAAGATAAATTATATTCTCCATCCTTCTAGTTTTCTACCCCTTCAATTTTTCATCCTTCCAATTTTCTTTCCACTCAACCAAGCAAAGCCTAAAAGCTACCACTATTAACCTATTGGTGACCCAAAAAAGACAAAAATAAATAGTTGAGTGATTATTTTGTAATTTTTCATATAGTTGGATGATCAAAAAAGAAATTTACTTGTAATTGAATGACTACTACTATAGTTTACCCAAAATTTAATGTCCCTTAAATAAAATTTTGGATCCAAATCTTAGAGACATGAAAAACTACGTTGAGAATTTGTTGAAAGAAATAACTATAAACCCCAAATATGAACTATGAAACGGACATGTAAAATGCCAAAAAAGTTAATAATATTGAGAATGCTTATTTTGTTTTAAAAGTCTAATTCCACTTAAACATAAAAATTTGATGAGAATACTCTTTACCTGCACAATAATTATATTTGAAAATAGGCAATTAAAAATCGTTCTAAAAAGCATGTAATCGTTAAACGATGATATATATATTTTTTGAACTACCCATAGACACTATCTAATTCATAAATAAGAAGATGATGTACTTTAACGTAGACAACAGAATTAATGCCAATCAAGTTAAACTATAATTATTTGAGGATGATGTTACTTTCATTCTTCTTTCACATGATGTATCATTAATTTCAAAGATACTCTCAAGTACATGATCCCATAAAAACTATATATTAAAAGACTGTTTAATGATTCAAACACCTAATCATTAACTTATATTAAATGTGATCCATTCATAAATAAATCATTTATTTGGATCTAATTTATTCCAATTATTTTTTTGATGTTAACCAAGCAACTGTGTTTCCATTATTTTAATAAACATTGCCTAATTCCCTTGTACCATTTTTACAGCATTTAATTAAGAAATACAAAAAATGTGAGAGATTTGGGGGTTAATTGTATCAAGCCACAAGTCTTTTCTCCTTAAACTTAATGGGTAAGTTAAGGGCATAATAGTCACCCATCCTCTCATCACTAATGGGATTTGACTTTCATCTTCACTGCTCCCCAAGATTCTTCCACCTAATTTTTTTTGTTTTCTATTTAAATTTTTAATAAATTAATATTTAGTCATATTCGTGAGATGATTAAACTTCTCGATCCACTCGAAAAATGAAAGGGTTTGAGTAAAAATATAAATTTGAAAGATAGGTTTGGGCAAAAAATAAGGCTCGCTTTCGAGTAAACTTTTTTGACCCAAGCTCGACCCAAATTTGTAATAATAAAAAAATGATGTTGTTTTCCTATGATTTTAATGTCATTTCACTGTTATATTGCTACTATTTTATTATTATTATTTAGATATTGTATAACTCTTGTTTTATTATTAATTTTGTTACTATTTCAGATATATTTACTTGTTAAGTTGCATTTATTTTATAAATTTATATTTAATTTATTAAAAAATATTTATTTTAATGTTTTTAGTGTGTTTAATGTTTTATATATTTTAAATTTATTTTTATATAAAAAATAATCTAAAACAAATTTAATATGGGTGGACCAAACTAGACTGGACTTGAACAAAATTTTAAATCTATTTTTCGGACCGAACTGAACCGAACCTATAAAATGGGTTTGAAATTTTGTTACAACATGATCAGACCATGATCACATCTAGAGATGACATATATATATAATAAAACGTGATTAATGCATAATTTTAACTTAATAGTAGTAATGTATTAAAACCAACGCGTATTGAGTTCTATAATAGGAACACATGTTAGCAAAACTCTAATTTAATCACCATTTTATTTTATTTTCATTTAAATAAATTTATATTTAATAGAATATTAGTCTATTAATCCTAGAAATACATTTTTAGCAATGCAGATGGTCCTTCCCTGAGATTTGAGGAGACCCTAAACCCTAAATCAGCCGCGATTTCTGTTGAGAAAACTATGGATCTTGACTTTGACCCAAAGTCCTATAAGTTATTGGTTGGGTCTACCTACTATTGGTGTTCTCCAGTCCAGCTTATACTTCCCCCAACCGCTCGCCATAATTTCTTACCTGGTCTGACATGTACCGCCAACTCTTGCCACTGTGTGCCACGTGTTATACCTTTCATTTCATCTACTTGTACTAGACTGATGTGAACTTATGCCACGCTTCCAACCAAACCATTAAAATTTTAGGTTTTAAATTTTATTGGGCAGGATCGGGTTTGGGTCAAATTGATGTAAAATTTTAGATTCGTTTTTTAAATTTCAACTCGATCTGATTTGAAAGTAGATTTAAAATTTTGTCTAAGTCTAACTTGAATTAAAAATGTTAAATCTTAGCCCGCATCGATTGTATGAAAATTTTTTAAACTACCTTTTTATATAAAAATAAATTTTAAAAAACATAATAAATTAAATGCATTAAAAACATTAAAATAAATATTTCTTAACAAATTAAAAATACATTAAAAATATATTTGTATTTAAATAAGACTGATATAGTTTCAACTTAGTAAGCGATATAATAACGAAATGACAAGAAAATAACAACAAAATAGAAAGTTCAGGTTGGATCAAGCTCGAGCCAAAAAAAATCCTACAAAGGCCTAGCTAGTTTAGAAAACAAGCCTTATTTTTTATTCAAACCTATTTTTGAAATTTATATTTTTATCTAAACCTTCTTATATTTTAGGCAGGCCTAAGCAGGTGACTTGGCCGGTAATTAAAAAGGAAAAATATTTAAAAAAGATTAAAAAGAAATTATAAATTATTATTGGTATAAATATAAGGCAAGCGTGTTGCCAGCTGTATGCATGTTGGAGCATGTGGGTCCTTCATGCATCATGGAGTACATAATTTTTCTAAAAATTAATTTGGTTCCACACGTGGTATATTTTATACTATACTCATCTTAAATGTCCAAAACCATGTTTTCTTTAAGACCAAATCGGTAACAATGTAATTGTTCTTACATGTTCAACAATTTTCAAAATTAGGATGGCTAAACATTCCATGAATCAAGTTGAAATAAAGAAAAAATAAATTAGAAAGAGGTATCTATATTAAATTTCTCAAATTTTGATTTTAAATAAAATACTGATGCTCGCATGTCATAAACTATTTGAGATCAATTAAAAAAATTGAATTTGATTCAATATTTATCGAGTTGAACTTGAGAAACTTTGAACTGACAACGTAATACTTGATTCGAATGACTTACAAACTTAATTAAACTTTTGATTTTAGTATAATTTATACTACGCGTTATAATAAACGTCGATAATGACGATAGAATGATTGCAAAGCAATAAGAAAAAGGAAAAAAATAAGAACATACAGATTTTACGTAGAAACCTTTTCAAAAAAAAAAAAACTATGTGCAGAGGAGGAGAAATTCACTAATGTTGAAAAACGAATAATACAATAGAAGTTTCGAGTATATCTATTTAAGGGTCGAAAAAACCTTGTTCTAATCAAAGTCAAATAGAAGAAGTATGGATCTATACGGACTCAACTTATGACGTATGGTCCGTTTTGTGCTTAACGGGAATAGGTAGTGGGATTCGAGTCATACAATCTCTAACACTATAACATTACATTTTTACCCTTATTATATAGGAAAGGCTTAAGTAGGAATGGATTCAAGCTTGAATACCAAGGAGCTTAATCGAGTTCAATTTTGTGTACGAAATTTGATAAATGAACTTGATTGAGCTCAAGCTATAGTAATCCGATTAAGTTTTGAATCATGCTCGAGTTTATAAATTAATATTCTATCAAGCTCGAATGAGTATTGAGCCTTGAATTTTGAGTTGAGCTCAAACTTGCCACTGTTCGAATAGAGATTGAATTGGTTACCTCCCTACCCATATTTTATAAAAACTAAGAAGTTGGTCCATAATTTCTTGGTAAACACAATGAACTTAAACTATAGGTTTTTGCTAATTTATTATATAAATTATAGAACCGTTCATTCTTTTTTACTAATTTTTTCATATAAAGTATAAAATTCTTAATTCTCGTTTTTAAATATATAAATATAGAAATATGAAAAATAACATAAATACCATTAAATATATTTAAGAAATTAAAATTAAAGAATAAAAACACGAATTGAGGAGACAATCAAATAGTAATAAAATATCCCGCGAAATAAAACCAGAGTCTTACGTGGCGAAATCCCAATTAAACGCAAAGGTGGACAGAAACGCATTGAAGCGGCGAAGAAACCTCCCACACTGCTAAGGAAAAAAGTTAAAAATGAAAATAAAAAGATAAAACAATTATTAATAGAAAACAAAATAAGTAAATAAATAAATAAAAATGGAGTGCGGTGAGCAGTAACAGGAAGAAGAAGATAGCAGAAAAGTATTAAATTGTCGTTTGTTTTTTTTTTCCTTTTTAATAAAATATCCGCAGTTCAGAATAGAGAAAAATGAAACAGAGTATTCTCATTCTCTGTTCTTTTCTCCATTGATAAATTTGTTTAACGTCTTTGATTCCTTTTTGATTGGGTGGGATGGCGAAAACGGGGGTGTTGAGTTCGGATCCAACGGTGAGAGCGAAGGCAGTGGAACTGAAGAAAGAATTGCAGAGACTGGTTAGGACTATCGTCGACGACGATGATTACAGCATCCATGCCATCGATCGAGCTAAAGATGCTCTTTGTGCTTTGAGAGGCCTTATTATGTTCAATAAACGATCCTCGCCGGCCACCTTTAAGTTACGTGAAGCGGTGCCCTGTCCTGAAGAGTTCAAATGTCCTCTTTCTAACCAGCTTATGAGAGATCCTGTTATTTTAGCTTCTGGTCAGGTAATGAATGACCTTTGCTTTTGGATTGGTTTCTTCAAGATTGAAAGGAAAAGAAAGCGATGCTTTGAGATTTCATTTTTGGGTCTTTTCTTGATGAAGGTGGTTAGTTTGTTTCACTGATTGGTGATAAGAAAATGTGGGTGCATGAAAATGATTTTTAGGTTGACATTCTTTGTATATTTTTCTTGTCTGCATTTCCGGTTACAATAAGAACTTCATGGCCACTTACGCGTGATTCAGATTAATTAGCTGAACTTGAAGATTTAGAAATACTACTATCTGAAGATTTCAATTCCTTTTTTTTCTCAATATATATTTACTGTACAATATTTCAATATGGCGAATGTTATTGCTCGATCTTTCTGTTTTAGAGACTTGAATTCTGGGAATGCATGAATTTGCTTGTATAATATACTGTGGATTCAAGTTCACCACTTGGATTGTTTGTTCTAGTTTATGTTAAAAATGGATTTATTGACTCTTTGTGGAGCTTGGTTCTTGATTTGGTTTCATTTGGATTTGCAGACATATGACAGACCCTTTATCCAGAAATGGCTGAATGCGGGCAATAGGACTTGCCCTAGAACCCAACAAGTTCTTTCTCACACGATTCTCACTCCCAATCACCTGATCAGGGAGATGATATCGCAGTGGTGTAAGAGTCAGGGGATAGAACTGCCGAACCCTGTACAGTGTGGTAGGGAGGAGGGCATCACGGAAGCAGAGTGTGACCGTTTCTTTTCTTTGCTCGACAAGTTGTCCGCTGCAATGCCTGAACAGAAGGAAGCAGCAAAGGAGCTTCGTTTGTTGACAAAAAAGGTGCCTTCATTCCGAGCTCTTTTCGGTGAATCCGTTGATGCCATTACTCAACTGCTCACCCCGCTCACTAGGTGCAACTCTCAGAGTGGTGTTCACCCTGATCTCCAGGAAGATGTGATTACGACACTCTTGAACCTTTCGATCCATGACAGCAATAAGAAGCTTGTTGCTGAAACACCAATGGTTGTTCCCCTTCTTATGGAAGCACTGAGATCTGGAACTATTGAAACAAGGAGCAATGCAGCTGCGACCCTTTTCACTCTGTCGGCACTTGATTCTAACAAGGTTCTTATTGGTAAATCTGGTGTCTTAAAACCTCTCATTGACCTTCTAGACGAAGGTCATCCGTTGACAATGAAAGATGTTGCTTCTGCAATATTTAACCTATGCATTATCCATGAGAATAAGGCAAGAGCTGTGAGGGATGGTGCAGTAAGGGTCATTTTAAAGAAGATTGTGGATGGTGTGCATGTAGATGAATTATTGGCTATCCTTGCAATGCTTTCGACCCATCAAAGGGCTATTGAGGAAATGGGGGAGCTTGGAGCAGTTCCTTGCTTGCTTCGTATTGTCAGGGAGAGCAATTGTGAACGGAATAAGGAAAATTGCATCGCAATCCTGCACACCGTCTGTCTTAATGATCGAACCAAGTGGAAGGCACTAAAGGAAGAAGAGATTAGCTACGGAACAATATCTAAGCTTGCTCAAGATGGAACTTCGAGATCCAAGAGAAAGGCTAATGGAATTCTCGAAAGACTAAGAAGGGCTATTAATATTACTCATACTGCATGAAGATATCACTCGATGCAATATCGCCAAGTGCATCATCTGTAAATTCTGTTTCCAACACCCGGTCAGCACTTCCACGTATCAGCAATCTGATCTCGTAAATTCTTGTCCCTCATCAGAGTTTTAATCTCTGGTTTAACGGTTAGCTGCCGCTGTTAATAAAAACGTTGGGAGCTTATGTTTATGAGATGTTCTCTTTGTTTCATCCAATAACTTGTAAGTTGTTTTCCTTTGCATCCACACACACCTGTTCTTATTTGAATACCAATCATGCATTAGATTCTTTTTTTTTGTGTGTGTGTGTGTGTAGATCCAACAGTTTGTACACAATTCACATGGCCATTTTTAGCAGCTTCTTGAATTTTACTTGCCATATATAACCTTGAACCCTTTTTTCTACACTAGTTGCATGATATCTCATCCTTCATTCTTGGATTTATGGCAGAAAGATTTCATCTTCTAACTTGTGCATTGTCCTTAGTGTTGTCCATAACCAATTCATCATATGACGACGTAGATACTTTGAAATTTTGTTGCATTAGTACATGTTGGCTCTATCACTCGGAGGAATGAATGGTTCTTAGATATGGAAGGGGAAGAATGTGTCCATTTTGAATGGTTTGTTGATTTCTGGTGTTGTGGTCCAACCAATTGGTAGCCTCCCAAAGTCTTCAACGTAACAGTTACCGCCCTAAATAGAGTGATGCAGAAGCCTAGTTCCTTCTTGTTCTCGTCTCCTTAACCTCCTTGGTTGAAACTGGGTTTATGATAGTGACTTGTATCCATCATTTTCATAAATGTATTATTTCATTGCATTACTTGAAAATCCTGAAATGTTGGTGCCCAAAATTTTGAAAATAATGGTAAAAGTACAGAGAGAGGTCGTTAATGGGTCTACCATGTGCCTTGCCAACGGCATTGGTCGATACTTGCTCCTAGCCTTACAAACTGAAACGCGCATGCTTTGTCTGCCCGCTGCTCACATACCCTTTATCCTCTACACAGGATCCGATTGGTGACTGCTGTTTCTACCAATAAAATATATCAAATTTCGAGGTTTTGGCTTGAGAAACTTTGGAATTTCAATGTTAAAATCTCACTATGTATGGGTTTGAGTTTAGTTTAAGTGAACTAATATTGTTTGTAGTTATTTGGATGATGATGATGAATCATTGTTGTTGATGTGATACACTATAATTGGTTCATGTGCTGGCTTTTCTCATTGCAAATTCCAAAGCATTTGCGAAAGACATGAATATAAATAAATATCCTCATATACGTAAGAAACAAAATCATGTGCATTGAAGTGACCTTACTGGTAAGAAAGCAAAGAAAAGGAGTGAATTAGGTGGGATTGCAGAGAGGCTTTTCTCACCCATTATCCACACATAAATGCAAATTCCTAAATTTCCCTTTTTCTATATTTTAACTTCCTCTGGGTTCTCTAGGAAAAAGCCTTCTCTGGCTTTTACTCCAATTTATCCCAAAAAAAAAAATTCTGAATTTTATCTTTCTACTTTATATAAAATACATTGATAAAATTTACAATTTAACCATAAAAAAAGTCTAAATTTGATCTTCTTCCTTTTTTGAAAGCCGATCTTAGGTAACGTTTGGTATGATGGAAAGTAGTCACTTTCTTGAAAATTTAATCGATTGAAAAGTGATTCCAATATTTAGTATGTCAATTTTTATTTACTTAGAATTTAACTTTCCCATGAACATGGCAATATGATTTCCATGATAAAATGTGGGAAGAAAACTTTCCCATGTAGATTGGAAAGTTAACATAATATTGATGCAAAATTAACCCTATTTTATATTTATTTATGGTATTGGTTTGTCAATAAACGTAAAAAAAAAAAAAAAGAAAGAAAGAGAGAGAAGCTATTGCTGCTTCCTTTATCCTAACCCTTACTATTTGATTTTCTCTATTACTTTGATAGATTCTTCGCAAATATTATATGTACATTCTTCTTAAATTTATTCCAGAATACACGTAGTTTTTTATGTGTATTATTAAGATAAATTTGCTTTCAATTAACATTATAAGTTAAAAAATAATTAAAATTTATTATTAACTATTAAATCCAAATATTTTTTAAGAATAAAGTTTATTATAAAAATCAAATACAAGAATATTATCTTTTATTTAATAAGCATAAATTCGTAAATTACCATTACATTCCTAGGAGAGTACTTAGTGAACCAAATGTGCAACTTTCCTAGAATTTTAATCAATATATTCTAATATATACCAAACGCTGTAAAGTAACTTTCTCAACAATCACATTCTATCGGAATTATAACATGGGAAAATACTAAACGTTACCTTATAAGCATGGAACAGTAGTTTGATTTGGCCAAAATCTACGGTCTTCATTAGCCGGCATAGATGGTTAAATCAACAATTAGGAGTACTAATATTTATGTATGTTTTAGTATATGGGTTAGCAATAAACTAATTCAGTTGGTAATATTTAGTCACACTTATGACTTATTTTTAGCAAAGAGAAGGAAAATTTTTCGTTTATTTTTACAATAATTTTTACTAATTTTAAGTTTAAATTTGTACTAACGTATCTTTATTTTTTTGTCTAACGATTGTAATGCATATGTAATAAATAAACTTATTCCTTATATATTTATTACACTAATAATCAAACGAGGCATAACTTAATTATCTATTCTTTATCTCATATAAAAAGTCATTAAATATCAATTTTCAACACTTTTTTAATATTAAATATTTTAATTTAATAAAATAAACTTAAACAATTAATATTTGTATATTTGTTGCATGTAAATAGTAGATTTTTTTTTATTGTTTGCATATAAATTATGGAATTGTTGATTTTATGTTTAGCAGTGTTACCTAATTGAATTAACTTTTTAGTTTTCATAAAATATAAAGACTAAATTAGAATAAATTAAAATAAACGGACTAACTTATCAATTTTAGTAAAGTAGAGGGATGCATTTGAGAGTCAGAACTATACAATTTCAAGTTCAAAAGAATTTATGCACATTAAATAGACATTAAAATGTCAAAAATAACAACAACCACACTGAATACTAGACTTTTTCAGACTTGGACAAAAGTAGGAGAATTAAAAAATGAGTTTAAGAGAAAAAAATTAAGTTGATTAATATATAGGTCGAGCTTGAGCTTCAACCTTCAAGGTCCGAGCTTGGCTCGTTTTATATTTTTATGATTTCTTTTCTTATGTATAAATATACTTAAACTCACGTTTTCCTCCTGATTGTTGCAACAATAATAACGCCAAACTAGATCTGCTCATGGGTCGGGCCACTCGGTCCAGCTTGAAATATGAGAGGGTTTGAGCAAAAATATAGGCCCGAAAAATGGGCTTGGACAAAAAAATAAGACCCGTCTAAAAAATGGGCCGGGCCTTGAGTAAGACATTTTTTGCTCGGGCTTGGCCCGGCCCGAATTCACTAAAGGATAAAAAAATTTGCTTTTTTTAAATATTATTTTATTGTTATTTTCTCCCTATTTTGCGATCATTTTACTATTATATTGCTACTATTTTGTTGTTATTGTTTGGATATTGTATAAAACTTATTTATTGTTAATTTTGTTATTATTTTAAAGACATTTGTTAATTTTGCTATTATTTTAGAGGCATTTGCTTGTTAAGTTGCGTCTATTTTAGTGTTATTTAAGTATACATATTTTTTAAAATTT
Organism: Gossypium turneri; assembly: GCA_008044935.1. Lineage (NCBI taxonomy): Eukaryota > Viridiplantae > Streptophyta > Magnoliopsida > Malvales > Malvaceae > Gossypium > Gossypium turneri. The sequence goes on from CP032577.1 coordinate 5,514,513, forward strand.
ATTTTCAATTTGTTGGGAAATATTTATTTTGATGTATTTAGTATTTTTGATATATTATATATATTTTAAAATTATATAAAAATAATATAAAAAATAATATGGGTGGGCCGGGTTGGGCCCGAGCTTTACTATTTTTATTCGGGTCGGGCTTAGCTAAAATTTTAGGCCCATTTTTCAGGCCGAGCCCGAACCTAACAAACGGGCTTGAATTTTTAGTTGAACCCAACCCGACCCGACCCATGCACACCTTTACGCCAAACGAACTAAAATTTAATCATCTAATTATATAATTATATAATACTACGTAAACATTAAATAGCAGACAACACGAAAACATTAAATAGTTGAGAAACAGCCAGACAGGAAATTGACGCACAAAATAATTTGAGACAAGGAATTAATTGAAACAAAAAAAAAAAAATTCAAAAACATTAATGATTTCGATTTTTAAACTAGTTTTTCTTTAATTTTTAAATTTTTTTAGCTACGTGGTAAGTTATGATTCGGGACTAATAGTTAGGGTAAAATAGATAACGGTTTAATAATTTAGATACCGATTCTGATAAAAAAAAGAGTTTAAATACTAATTAAAGAATATTTTGCAGAAGAGAGATGGATATTGTTTTTCATGTGGGGGGAATCGTTATCATATGATCATAAGCACCCTTAAATAATAGTGATCATGAAAATTAGCTGATGGGTTATTTTCATTGACAACCCATTATACCAATCAGAATTAGGATAAGGCCAAACTTCACAATCTATGCATTTTCAACCATGAATAATGGAATTTTAAATTTATTAATTGTTAAAAAAAATTACCCAAAATTTATATATTTAATTGGAGCTGCAACATGCATATATGTAGATGTTAATGATGTATTAGGGAAATAGCAAAATAAAAAAATAAAAAAATTCTGCTACTAGTTTCGTAATTTGTGAAAATTATGGATTTAATCTCTATATTTTAATTTGTTCTTTTTTAATCTTTGTACTTTTCTAAATTTTAAAATTTCAATTATCACCGTAGAAAAATTGTTGAATTCATTAAGTTCTATTTCTACAATATGATACGGTAAGCATATTATTATATCTGTAATGTTGTGTCAATTTTTTATTTTTACAAATTGCTTGCTAATAACTATCATTTGCGTCAAGACTGGAATTTTAAAATTCGAAAAGTATACGAACTTAGAACAATCCACTTGATGAATATAGACTAGTTATTGAATTTAACCAAACGAATTTAACTACTACGGGTCAAAACTAAAATTTGTTAAACTACCAAAATAGTCACTTTTGTTTGCCTTAGGTTACATTTTAGTCACTTATGTTTGACATGTTACGTTTTAGTCGCTTACGTTATCGTGTTGTAACATTTTAGTCACTAAGTCATTAATTGCCATTAACAGCGTAACCAGAGGTGAATCTAGGGGGGCTGGCATGGGCCCTGCCCCCCCTAAAATGGAAAAAATACTATTTAGGCCCTCTAAATTTTTTAAAACTATAAATTAGTGAAGATAAAATTACACTTTGGCCCCCTTAAAATTATAAATATTTGATTTAATCATTTAAAAATGATAAAGATATATAATATAAAAAATTAAATTACCGTTACACCGTTACACCGTTAACGGCTTAGTACTGAAATGTTACAATACGATAATGTAAGTGACTAAAACGTAACATTTTAAACATAAGCGACTAAAATATAACAAGAGGTAAACAAAATTCATCAAATTTAAAAAATATAAAAACTAAATTAATTAAATTAAAATACAGAAAGTAATAGTAGAACTTAAGCCAGTTGGAAGTGAAAAGAGGCTAGATGAGCATGGCCTTCACATTTGGCGGGCAAATGATTGCTTAGGTTGGATGGAGCTTTACCACAGCCATAAATGAATGGGTAGACTAGAGTGGGTGGGTGGCATAATTGAGTCCACTTAGACCTACAGCCTATAAATGGCCCAAATCCATAATTGGTACTTGGACCAAGTCTTGCTGATTTTCCTTGTTGAAGGTTCTGCCTTCGGCCTCTTCTCATTTGAAATTTTCTCAAATAGCCGCCGTCGCCGCCCTTTTGGGTCAAAATGAATTTGATTCCTCACTTTGCTGTTAAATTCCGTTACCTCCCTAACAATAACCCTTCGTGGCAGTTTAAATGGGTTTTAAATGTCAACTTAGATGTCCAACTGGGATGAGAATAGTTTTTATAGTCAAAATGAAAAAGAAAACAAAAAGAAAAATGAGACGAATGATTTTTTTTTTCCTAGTTCAAGGTGTAATTAACTTAAAATTTTTAATTAATTAAAAACTTATTCTTGTCCCGATTGGACATCCAAGTTGGCATTTAAAACCCATTTGGACTGCCACGTAGGATTGTCGTAAGGGAGGTAACGGAGTTTAACAGCAGAGTGACTATTTCATAACAAAAAGATAACGTAAGTGACTAAATGTAATCTGAGGCAAACAAAAGTGACTATTTTTATAGTTTACCCTAAAAATAATTACTGATGCGGTATATATGTGAATTGCTATGTCAATAAAGTTAACAAACGTTAACTTTTTCATCCGTTTTGAAGTGTTTTTTACAGACAATACAGGTTTAAAAATTAAAAGAGACGAAATATTAAACGACAAGTCATTTTAACTTTTCCTTTTATAAAATTAAGCGACAAAATAAATTATTATACCTTTGTTTTAATAACATTTACTAAATTATAGTTAGATTAGATCCATAGGAACCACATGGATGAGTGATAATAGACTTACTCTACCACATTTTAATTGCCTAAAACCTTGATAGGTGATGCCTTTTTGTCCTGCCCATTTGTACCTTCCTTACTTTGCTTCCAGAATATCGTGCATAAATTAAATAAAAAAAAATCAAATTTTGAATAAATTACATAAATTTAAAACAACTTTTTTATGAGTAGAATATCGTGCATCACATTAAATAAAAAAGTAATTTAATAAAATATTTTTATCAATTTAAAATATTATAAACATGTAATTGTATACCCTAGGAATTTGTGGGAATAATATAATTATTATAATTATTATAAATTTTAATGCATCCTACAAATAGGAAGAAATAAAAAAAAAAAAAGGAGTAATTTTGATTTCTTGCGGTTCAAGCACGCACCTTTTCTTCGTGATTATGTAAATACTTTGAAACCCCGAAGGTTAGACCTTTAGAAGCGCGTTTCTTGCTGTTTTTCTATATATAATAAAAAGTAAAAGTTAAAACTTTATGACTTTACCAAGCAAACACCTGACCACCACCACCCGCGGCTGAAACAACCCCTTCACGTTTTCTAGAAGCACCACCACCACCCAACTATTAATTTAAGTCTGGATAAAAAAGAAAAAGAAAAAGAAAAGCCCATTGATTGCACGACATCTGGCATGTACCGCCGGAATTGCACACGAGGCGAAATGGCATTCAATTTTGAAAACTTCCTCTGCAAGAAATTTTATTTATTTATTTATTAAATAAGAAGAAATATTGAAAGGTTGAAACTATTCCTTATAAATAGTTAGACACCAGCCACCAACCACCTCCCCAAAACCCCAGGAAATAAACATTAAAGCCAACCGGGTTTTATCAGCCTCCGCCATGGTTGACGATCAACAACAACTCAATCGAAGACCACACCATTCGATCCCTACCTTGGATTTAGATCGCTTGGAAATTGTTACGGCTTTAGGACGAGGAGCGAAAGGAGTAGTGTTCCTTGCCAGAGATAAGGTGAAGGATGAGGTTTTAGCTTTGAAAGTAATATGTCGAGATTCGATAGAGAAGAAGAATCGTAAAGCAGTCAAGACTAGTAATGGGAACGAAGGAAACGAGTATAGAAGAGTTAGTTTTGAACAGGAAGTTTTGAGGAATCTTAACCACCCGCTTTTACCTCGGTTGCGAGGAGTTTTGGCTACTGATAAAGTCGTCGGTTATGCCATTGATTATTGTCCCGGTCGTGATCTTAATTCTTTGAGAAAGAAGCAGACTGAGAAAATGTTCTCCGATGATATTATAAGGTATAAATAAATTGCTCTTCTTTTTTTTCAGTCTCATTTTTCTAGGTTTGAAATTGAATGAGATTCATTTCACGTTTCAAGAAAGCAATACTTAAAAACTATTTTCTTCTCAATTTTTTTTCCCCAGGTTTTATGCAGCGGAATTGGTTCTGGCTTTGGAGTATCTTCATAATTTAGGCATTGTTTATCGAGATTTGAAGCCTGAAAATATTATGATCCAAGAAAATGGCCATCTCATGCTTGTAGATTTCGATCTTTCCACGAAACTTTCTCCTATGTCGCCTGAAAAATCGATTCCTCCCAACTCGGTCAGTCAAACGCCGCCGGACTCAGTCAAGAAAAAGCGATTCTTCCCTTTTGGTAGGTGCTGTAACTCCGGAATCTCTCCCGACGACACGGCATCTCAAGAAAGTGTCAACTCGGAACGTACTACTGCGTCAGAATCAGTAGAGAAATCAAACTCGTTCGTTGGAACAGAAGAGTACGTCGCGCCAGAAATCATATCAGGCAACGGTCACGATTTCGCCGTGGATTGGTGGTCTCTAGGGATCCTCCTCCACGAAATGCTGTACGGGACGACGCCGTTCAGGGGACCGAACCGAAAAGAGACCTTTTACCGGATCTTAACGAAACCGCCCGACCTCGTGGGCGAACCGACGTCGTTGAGGAACTTAATAAGAAAATTATTGCAAAAAGATCCAAAGCAACGGATCACATTAGAAGGAATCAAAGGGCACGGTTATTTTAAGGGGATTGATTGGGATCTGATACTGCAAATGGATCGGCCGCCATATATTCCCGCACAATCAGAGGCTGAGATTTCAGTGGTGAACAAGGAAGGAATTAAAGGATTTGATGATGTCGAGTCATTTGTCCAAGAAATATTCGCCAATGGCGAAGATGGTGGGAAGAATAAAGGTAGCAATGATGAGAATCCTAATACTAACGATTCACATTATTTAAACAGTAATCCCTTTTCTGTATTCTAACTTCACACATCATTCATCATTATTTTGTTTTTTTATACTACAGAATATGAATTCAACATATAATTTTCGTACGTTGGGTTCATTTTTCAGTTAAAATCAGGCTCAGATTTCTTTCTTTTTTATTCATCAAAACGAAAGGTAGAACTTGTTTCGTTGTTGTTGCTGCTGCTGTAGCGTGGGATGTGATGTGTTTCCTGAAATCACGTGAATGGTCGTACAATGCTAACTTTTGACTTAATAAAGATGACTAAACTTTGTTTAATATTTTCCCCATGATATTTTGAGTTCTTCCACCAAAATAATACTAATTAATAACTCCTTGAGCAAAGAAATCGAAAAAATCGATTCGAACCGATATATTTCGTCCGTTTGGGTTTTGCATTATTCAATCTGGTTTCGGGCTGGTATTATCTTCATAACCGCATGGTTTGGTTTGACTTCAATTTTTTCACATGAAACCCGTTTTATCAAATCAAACCAAATGAAAAAAAATATGTTTAAAAGCAGGGGTGTTCAAACTTCGGTTAAAACTGAATTGATAGTTAATCGATCTAGTTCGGTCGGAGGCCGTTTAAACTTTTTTTGAAATTTCGGTTCACAGTTATTTCGATTTAGAATTGGGTAATTAACCGAACTTAATAAATAATATTATCTATTATATATATTAAGCTATTACTAGTTTAATTAAGCTCAGTTAATTTGGTCAAATAAACATTATAAATTTATTTATTTATTATATATTTTTTTTACTTATTTTAATAAAAAACAGAACATATAAATTTTAGTTAATTCGGTTAACCGAAATATTTCGGTTCGATTAATTTCTTTTGAAAAGATTTCGATTCGATTAACTGTTAAAGGATTAAAAAGTTCGATAAATTCGATTAATACTAGTTCAGTTTAATTAACCGATCAATTAACTATTTAAACACCCCTATTTAAAAGAATAGTCCTAAACCGAATCACAATTATCAATTTCAGATACTTTGATTTTTATTTTATATAATTTTAATTTCGGTTTTAAAAATAAAAAGCTGAGGGAATATACCTTCTAAAATAGAGGATAAAAAGGGCGCACGCACCTTTCAGTATTGTCGCGCCGACCAGTTGGCTATCCTCTGTTCGATTGGCTATTGCTAATGCCTTGGAAATTAAAAATTTACGAATGGCCGAATATGCTTACAAGAATAACGTGGCTTAACATATACCGGTAAAATATCTGGTTTTTTTTACCTAAATAATATAAAAATAGGATAAGCAGTCATTATTTACCAATTTAGGTAAATTGAAGAGTCTATTTTAGGTAACAATATTGCTGCTCTCGATTGCTTAGGTGCACTCTAAATTTTTCTTTTTTAAAATTTAATGATTGGTGGCAGGTGAGGGAGTGCGGTCAATTGCTCAGTCGGTAGCGTAGGGCATTGTTCAGTTTGCCTAGATTAGTAAATAATGGGGGCTTATCCTATTTTAGCATTTATTTTATTTATTTATATTATTTGGGTAAAGAATCTTTAAATATTTTACCCATAAAAAAATCTTTGATTTTATTATTAAATTAAAATTACTTTAAATATCAACCTCTTAAAACAGTAATTAAAATATTTCAAAAAATGATTAATTATGTTATATGTATATATTTACTTTCAAGAAATTTTAGAATATCTTTCTAATCTACTTTAAAAAATATTATATTAGTTTTTATTTAATAAATTATTCTCATCAAATTAACATAAACATAAACTATAAATTATTTTTAAAATTCAAAATATTTATACTTGAATATTAAAATAAAAAATTTCATAGGTAAAAATAATAGGTTAGAAGCTTATTTAATTACAAAAATAGTAAAAGAACTTATTTAAACAAATAATAATACTTTAAGGGTCTTTTTAGTATATTAGCCAAGTTAACGAGCAATTATTGAAAACATTTTCATAAAATAACAATATTATTATGAGGATATTTTTATGGTTTTAAATAATGTAAAATTTAAATTTGACGAGATTTGAACCCAAAACATCATTTTTAATGTTTTAATTTTTATCATTTCAACCAAAGACTCGTTTATTTAAAGTCTTTTACGTTTAATATATTTGATATATTTACAATATATACAAATTTTTTTAGTATCATAAAACTTGATTATGCCACGAAATAAAGTGAATACTTATAATTAAAATCAATTATTACAGTACACTATTGAAATATAAGTAAAATATAACCTAAATAGTGAACACCATGTGATGGCATGATGGTCAAGGGCGTTCATCGCCCTAGGAGTGGCTTAGGTTTGAGTCGTGTTAGTCGTGTTGGTTGTTTAGGCTTTATTTTGTTATTGTAATTCATCAAAAAATATATATATATAACCCACTAAATTAAGATTGAAATTGTTGGACGCGATATTCAACTAAAAAAATTTAAAATTTAATTTGAGGTAGATATTATTTTATATAATATTTAAAACTATTCATAATCCTTTTCAACCCCTTAAATAAGAGAATAAACACGCATCAACGTGCTTAAACTCACATCTTCCTATGCTAACAATAATACTTATACCAATTGAACTATGACTCAATTCTCAAAATTAGAGGCGAGTAAAACTCGATTTGATTCGAAAAAAGTTTGAATTTCGAGTTAATCGAATTGAGTTCTCTCTCAGCACAAATTACAAAAACAATCAAAATAATTTTCAAAAATTCCAAATATTTATAAAAATTGCGAAATTTATATATTTTTTTAAAATTATAAAAAATATATAAAGAAAGATAAAATTTTAAAATTTTTCTAAAATAATAATTTTGGGACCTAAATAAGTTAATTAATGATTCAAATTTACCATACTAAAGTATCTATTATTATTATTATTATTATTATTATTATTATTATTTTACTTTGAAAAAGTTTTCAAATATATATCGTTTCAAATTTATGTACTCTAACATGAAATTAATCATACTAACAAGATTTAATTTAACTAGAACAATTTCACTCAATGCGGTTCAACCCAAATTTTATTTCACTCAACTTGATAAGATAATAAAATGAGACTTATCAACTCGATTAACTAAAAAAAATTTTATTCGGTTCGATTCTATAAGAGTTGAGCCTACTAAAATTTTATAGCCATATAATTTAATATTTACTTCTCACGGAGAATGGTGTATCAAATGCAGTGCATGATTTTACAACACCACTGAGAGGTGCTCCCATGTCCCACCACCACCCTTTATTTCCCTTCTATATGCCTAGATGACATTTATGTAAGAATAATTAATTCAGTCAAATATATATATTTTCTAGAATAATAACATTTTAACTTGTTCAAAATTTTGATTCCAAACCTCAAAATTTGGTAGGGAATATTGGGGATTTTAAATTGCCGCAGTTTTAGCGGCGGGCAACAGCGAATGGCAATAGGTCAAGTATACACACACCATCAGCCTGGTCCAATTCGAATGATGAAATCCTAGAGAAATTAGCATCTACATTCTAGAAGCTTGAAAATGTCCCTGTGACGACCTTAGTAGCAATAATAATTGTAAATGTTTTTTTTTTAAGGTGAGAAAATATTACAATTTAGTAAGATGAGAAGTCGTCGAGAGATTGCGGAAAAAAGATTGTACCAAATTTTAGAAAAAAAATTGGTGTCAGGTGGCGGTGATGGACACAATAAGGGGTTGAGAATTATGATTGTAGAAAAAAAGTTGTAGAGAGAATTTTAAGTTGCTAAGGTCTCTCTAAATGATACGTTCAAACTTCTGTTTATAATCTTTAGAAAAGGAAGTTATGAAGAGAAGATGGGCATGAATGTGTTAAAAATGGTGGGTAGTGGGATCGAAAGTGGTTACTTAAATGTGGGAAAATGGAAGGCAACTTAAATAGATAATGGTTATAATAACGATTAATGAAAGTTGCACCCGCTTGAAGTATTTTAGCAAGGAAGTCTTTTAAGCCAATACAACGGTTGTTCATTAAAGAAATAAGGAGAAAGCACTTGCATTCCCAAAAAAGAGTTAAAGAAGAAATTGTCAACAATTTTTGTATCTTAACCTTTAAACCATACTCTCAAAAGTGAAATAACCCAAGAATCCTGCTAATCAAAACCGGTTCTCAACATAGAGTTGTTCTCAAAAATATTTATGCAAGGAACAAAATTTCCTGAAATTACCATTGGTTGGATAGTTAGTAACAAAAGAAAACAACTATCTACGACAATAAATTATCCTTACTATCTAAGTAATTGGACATTAGGGGTTTATCAAATGTATGGAAAATCTTTTGGCCAATTAGATGGGTAGAGTTCAGAAGAGGGAGGCAAGGGCAACCAAACATGTGGTTTATGTTGTATTGTAGAAATAGGTATAGCCCACATGGTTTAATGGCTTGGGAAGCAATCGCTACCTACCAAGCTACTTTTTATTAACCCAACAATAATATTTACTAATACGGGTCTTGACTCTCGAGTTCATCAGACAACAACTCAATTAAGAAATAAGTACAAAAGTTTTATTTAAAAAGTAATAATATTATTGTAAAAGCAGAGATCTTGGGTCTTGAGTACCTAAGTTCGAGACCTATCATGCACAAGCAGTATATATGGGAAGTCCTAAGTAGGAATGTCCATGACTAATATATCTACATTTGGTAAAATTGATTTTAGATACGTACATCATCAGTAGGTGGTCTTCATCAAATTACCTACCAGGTACCCTTGTTTTCCTTTTTCCTTTTATTTCTCCCCTATTTGGTAGACTACATACATTTTTAGTGTGGGTTTTGTTTAGCCTTGCTTATCAAAAGCACATTTGAGTTCATAAATGTGTCTTCATCAAACTCATACATTTTTAATTTAGTTTAATTTTTGCCTTTGAAGTCAAATATTATTTATAATAAATATATTTTATATAATATTTATACTGAGAATAAAAATAAAAATAAAAATAGAATGAATAAATTTGAAATGTGTGATGAGTATAAGAGCTTAAAGCATGTAAACTTTCCCTTTTTAAAACTTAATATCAAGAAAAATTTTATTTAAAAAAATTCTCATTATTTTGTGTACCTAACTACGATAAAATAAAAGGTAAACGATTTAGTTCGCCATCTAAATTTTAGGGTGTTTTCATTTTAGTCACTTAAGTGTTAAATCTCTCATAGCAGTTAAGTGTACATGCCACATTATGTTTGTTATTATATGATCACGAATCTTCTATACTAAGCTAAAAGCAAAGAAAAATCCTTACAGTTAATTAAATTAATTAATTTTTATCTTTCATTCCAAACAAAACTCATATTTTTTTCATCACTTCTTTATCCAAACGAAGAACAAACAATTAATTTAATTAACTGCAAGTATTTTTTTCCTTTACGTTTAGCTTAGTATGGAAGATTCGGGATTATATAAATAAAAGAAGTTTAAGTTTCGCAGAAATGATTAAATTTGTGTTATTTGAGTTGATTTCGTTAAGGATAATCTAGAAACATAAAATAAAATTTTAAAATTTTAAAAGATAAAAAAACAATTTATTCAATTTATTTTGATGTTTTGAAATTTAAAATTTCAATATTAAAAAAATAGAATTTCAGCAATGAGATAAATAAATGCAACTTGACAAGTTTTATGTATTATTTTAGTTTTTATCGCTTTTTCCCTTTAATAATTGATTTTTTACCTCGAACAATACTTTTAAAAAAAAAATTTTGGGTAACCAAAATAAAAGCTACTTAAAAATTTTGACCAAAATAAAAGTATAAACATGATGCGGCATGTACGGTGACTAAAATGAAAATACCCTCAAAATTAAGTGGCGAATTAAGTATTCTACCTTAAAATTAATAAGTCAAACCACCCTTCATGTTAAAACTCAATTATCTCATTGAAACCACAAGTTTTATTTTTCTTTTTACTTTTTTCAATTAACAAATAAAAGAGTATAAGTTTTATATGAGGATTACGATGTCACAATGACGTGATGGAGGCGTCCTGATGAGAAGAAAACGATGTGGCGACGTATTCCCAAATTCAACTGGGTTTTCTTCTCCTAGTTAAAGTCTGCTATTTATTCCCTAGTTAGACTCTGATTATTCTAAGAATATTATAGTCATATTAGGACTCTAGTTTTAGCCTATTTAAAGGGGCCATTGTATCCCTGATTCGATATGCCAATTAAGAGGCAATTAAAGATGTAGTACTACAGGGCTTTTTTTTTTGCGGCAAGATACAGTCACAAATGAGTTTTGGTGAGAGTTTTCGTGGTAACTATGGAGATAATTTTGTACCCATTTTGAGAGAACTTTATGAGATTTAAAGCTTTATTTTCAGGGTATAAGTTTATATGTTTAGTACATTTAGGTTTATTTTCTCCATATCGTACTCCTATTTGTTTACTCATTAGTGAAAAGCTGAAACTTCATTTACCTGTGGTTTTTTATCCTATTGGGAGGGTTTCCCACATAAAATATTTGTATCGTTCTTTTTCATTTTTATTATTTTGTTGTTTATAACATTTTATATTTTATTACATCAAAATAAACCCAATTTTTTTAAAAAGAACTTTTCCTGAATAGGTTCATAGTACAATAAACCAACATTTCATTTATAAAAAAATGATTCACTCCCAAATAAAAAAGATAAAAGATAAAACTTGTCGATTGAGTCTTAGCTCGACTGGCATGAATATTATCTTCCTATTTATGGGTTGGGAGGGGCTATTGGTAGGTTTAGACATTGTGTCAAAAAGAGTAGATATAACCAAAACCTATAATAAAATAAATAAAAAAAAAACATAAAACTTTGTTTGAAACTTTTAAATTTCCATTTTTACCACAAAATTAATTTTTTAAAATATATTTATTTAAATCTTATCATATACAATTGTATTAACTTTTACTATGTACAATTATACTTAAATCCGAGTCCACCATACGGGATTACTTAACTCATTACCACGTCTAATTTGTATTTGTAATTATACTCTACTTTTTCCTGTAAAAAAAACTTTTATGAATTATCTTTCCAATATTAACTTGATAATATTTAAAATTAAATAACATTTTCTTTTATAGTCGGTTGGATCTGCGGTGGAAAAGTAATGAAATAATGGGAATTACATTAAATGCAATTGCAATTGTTTCAGTAATAATTGAGTTAACGAGTCTCATTTTATTATTTTAATTTGTTTTAAGTTTTTCTCGAGTCGAATCAAGTCGAATAAAATAAAATTATTCGAGTTAAATTAAAAAAGTTACACATGTCAAATTAAAATTTTGTTACAATATAACTAATTCCATATTAGAGCATATAAATTTGAAACCATATATTTTTGAAAACTCTTTCAAAGCAAAATAAGAGCAAAAAAAATATACTTTAGTATAATAAACTTAAATAATTAATTTACTTATTTAGGTACTAAAAATGATTTATTTTAATTTTTTATATATATATTTTTAAAATTTTTTTAAAATTTTTAAAATTTTTAAAAAATATAAAATTTGGAATTTTTATAAATATTTAGATTTTTTTTTTAATTTTTGTTGAGAGGGAGATCAATTTGTTCATTTTCAAAATTGACAAAGACCAAACGTGTATTATATTTACACCAATATGTTATTTAAGTTATTCGAATTGTAAAATTTAACCCAATTTGACTTTGAAAATTGAATTTCATATTCAAATAGACTAAAAAAAATCGAATAATTCAAATAACTCAATTAAATTAACTCAAAATTTAAAATTCTTTTCGATTTTCTTAAGTGGAATCGAATTATGCTCGCCCCAAATAGTATATTCGGCTACCACCATGTGTAACCGTTTAATCTCTTCTACCTTTACCTATCTGTCACCCTCAAATCAATTTCAATTGATTTGCAAATCGCATTTTCTAGTTGTAACATTGAATTAGCAGAACACGTTTCTTGTCCAGAAACATAAGTTTTCGTAAAATTCAAAGCATGTACAGCGTGCTCTTTATCGGCTCGACTTTAACCTACCTTCTTAATTGGTGGTGGGTATGCTAGTCCCCCCATTATGGTGTAAATTGAACATGCAATGAATTGAATATGATAATACCTTAAAGTTAGTATGGTGCATGACATTTGATATAAAAACCCTAAACCCTAGATGGAGTAGGGGAAAGATGTCATTTTCCTGGTTGAAACCTACATCTAACTGCGTATATTAAAGTTGATGTAGACAAATACCTGTGAGATACTTGTAGTGGACGAAATTGTAAAAACCAAATGGATTGAAGATAGTTGAAATTAGATAACCCAATCATGGTTGGGAAACATGCAATTCAAGTGAAAATAAAGATACTTAAAAACATTTGATCCGAAGTTCTGAAACTTACTAAACGATCAAATATTACCAAAATGCAAAACCGACATTCGAGGAGGATCAATCTTCACTCGTCTTCTTGGCTGCGCAACCTAGCCAATTTGTTGGTTTCAACAGCATCCAACTGTGCTGCTCGCTCGACAATTTCCTTCCTCTTCTTTGTTGAAATATCATGGGATATCTCAGCACAGGATGTCCTGATAATACATTAGCAACAAGTGAGAAAATGCTCACAGATAATGTAACACTCCTCACCCGTCTTGACGGTCGGTGCGAATGATAGATACCATTGAAGCATGAATGAGTAAGAAATTATCTCGAATTTTATTTAAAAGTTCAAAATATTTTTTTATTGTAAAATAATTAAAATATGTTTTAGACAAATTAAAAATTTCAAAAGCAATTTAAAATCATTTTGACTTGATGTGGAGTGGTTGGGGTGATCGGAACTTAAAATAGGCCCCGAAAGGTCAAAACGACTTAAATTAATGAAATGCTGAAACAGGCGTGAAGTAGCGACTTGTGACTTATGACACCGCAACGTGACTGACTGAGTAAGGATATCGCAATATGGGGAATGTGAAGTCACAACGTTGAGCATCAAAGTTGCGACGTCACTCACTGAGTATCCCCAAAACACTTTACAAATACTCTAAAACATCCTTAAATACCATCAAATCATCTCATGGTTCCAAAGCATTTAAAAAACATTTCTAACTCATATTTAATAATAATTCTAAGTCATAAACATGTTCAAACTAATTTATAATTCAAAAACTTATCTTAACCTTTCAAGGAGGTTACAAACAACACTTGATTTTACAATTCCAAAAATTTATAAACACTTATGATAGTCTTAGTCTCTATGTACATGCCAATAACATATGAAAATAACATTTAATAATTAAAGAACAACCTTAAAACTTGATAGGTGATGTGATGCTCCTGAACAAAGCTTCAAGTTTCTCGAGCAACGTCCTTTACCTATGCGATTTTAAACAACTAATGTGTGAGCTTAAAAAGCTCAATAAGTATCAATGAATAAACCTACTTATCTTATGCTTTGTTAGTATTGAGCCCTTTTTAAACATGTCTTTGTCAATTCGTTCAAGCCACATTTTAATTCCATTAACAAATTAATTAATGCAATCAACTTACAGGGCTCAACTTACCACTTTATGGTTCGTTAACTTATCACATTATGAAATTCATATATAAAACTTTTGTGAACGGTTCATATAGTATTTAATCTTTTGTACCTTAATTTCCAACATTGTCATTCATTCATACATATATATATATATATATATATATAACTTTTCATACATTTCCTTCCCATACTATAAGTTTCATCCCTTTTCCTATTCTAAGGTAAACAAGATAGCCAATTACTATAATTTCATTATGGGTAAACTCACATAGCCCACATATATGTACACTTAAACTTATTAACGTTTCAATTCCGTAGTAACGTATTTTCACATTAAATTCTGATTAGCTGAACCATTCATTTACATTCTTTTCATTTCATTTAGTGAGAACCCTTTTTGTTATAACCCAATGTTTTGTTTTTAGCCATTTATATTCACTTCTACCATTATCATTTTCATTTTAGTTCATTTTTTTTTTTGCCATAGTAAACTTTAGCAAAATCAATTAAGATTCACAGGAATTTCATCCCATACAACCAAATATGAATATAATCATTGCACAAATGTGCCTTCCAACCTACACAACCGAGATATAGCGCTAAGAGTGCTCTAACCCACACAACCAGGGTTCTCAACGGAGAACATCCATTTGACCCACATTGAAATGTCAAGCTAAGGTAAAATAACCAATCTTTAAATCTTCATATAACATGTACGAGCACTAATAATCCTTATTGGCATGTCAACCGTATCCTTACATTTCGCTAAGTCTACTAGGGCACTTTACAATTATAATTAACATATATTTATCAATGCCATTAACACATACATACACACACATAATGGCACTTTGAGTGATTTCACATACTTATAATCAAATCCATATTAATAAAAGGCCTTGCAAGTAGACCTGATTATGGGTCAAGCCAATACAAAATTTTAGGCTCGTTATATAGGCTCGGGCTTGACTTGGCCCAAAAAATGGGCCTAAAATTTTGCATCAAGCTCGGACCAAATAAAAAATGCTAAACTCGAGCCCAACCCGACCCACCCATATTAAATTTTTTATATAAAAAAATTTAAAAATATAAAACATCAAATACACTAAAAATATTAAAATAAATGTTTCCCAACAAATTAAAAATACATTAAAAAAGACTTTATATTTAAATAACACTAAGATAGTTGCAACTTAGCAAGCAAATGTCTCTAAAATAGTAGTAAAATTAATAATAAAACAAGAATTGTACAATATCCAAATTATAACAATGAAATAGTAGCAATATAATAGCAAAATGACAATAAAACAACATCACTATGACAACAAACAACAAAAAACAATAGTAAATACTAATGAATTTTTTAAGCAAATTCGAGCCGAGAAATGGGCCTTATTTTTTTGTCCAAACCCATTTATTGGGAAAATATTTTTGCCCAAACCCTCCCACTTTTCGAGCGGGCATTTGGGCATAGGCGGGTGCCCCGACCCATAATCAGGTTTACTTGCAGGCATGTTCATTTTTTGAATGAAGGCACCATAGGTGCTTTACATTTACAAACGCATTTCCACATTTCTTTAGGCCTTGTGCATATGTCCATTTCTTTTAATAGTTTCAATTTGTGTAGAGTCATATTTTTATTATTCTTTACCTTTCAATACAAAATTTTCTATCTGAGTAGTAGTCACTAAATTATTTATTTCTCAATAAAAAAAATTCAAAATCAAGATCTGTTTGATGTTCTTGAAACTAGACTCTTGAACCTTCAATCAAAAAATTTTCCAAAATTTTTACTCTTGTACACACATGCTAGAAAATTTTTAAAGTCAGGACAAAGTTGTTGCCAAACAACTCTAACCTCTTTTCGCTCAAAAATATTTTAATTCTAAAATAAAATTTGGATGAATTCACCATTACTTTTATTAGAAAATATACTTAATAATAGTTTTACATATAAGGCTAATTGTCTAATTCATTTTATACAATTATTAACAAATTTTCAAAGACGAAAAAGGGGATGCTACCAATAGCTTCAACCTTCCCTCACTTAAACATATTTATCTATTATTGAATAATTCGAATTAAAGTTTCGTTTGTTCCAATAAAAACTAGACTCGTAAGCTTTCAAACCATATGTGGCTCAACTTCTAATTCAATTTCTACCATTTTTGATGAATTTTCAAAGACACACTTCTGTTTCTGTCCCAAAATTGTTTCAGTGCAAATATTAATAGCCAAGTAATTCAAGTGCCATATTAAACGCATTCACCCAATTATAACACATTTAATATATATTCATATAACAAATATCATATTTATTACACTATTTTCATATGAACAACTTAAATTCATTATTTTCCTAAGCATTTTAGTATAGGAAAAGTAAGAGTATCCAAGGGTACTTACCTTAATGGATGCTCTAAAACACTTAATCATTACCTCGATAAGCTCTAATTCGTCCTCAATCAAGCTTGTAAACTCTATTTTTTTTTTATCATTTCTTCAGTTTCCATATTCAAAAATATAATCCAAAATCAATATAAATTCCTTCTCATAATATTTCACAACAATTGTCAAGTTTGTGGAGGTGCAGGAAGTCATTTCTTACCTTATTGAAGCATTCTCACTGTAGCTTTAACTTCTCTCATTCAAGCTCCATAAACCTTAGCCTTCCATTGAAGAAATTGATGGAAGAATTGAGCTTAGGAGATTATATCCATAAAGATTTTAACAAAATCTTAAGGTGGAAGGCAAAGCTTTTAAGGGAAAATGGAGAAAAAAAATGAGAAAAATGCAAAAGAAGAAGATGATCAACCATGGAGGTTGCTACCAACTGAAAAAGAAGAGAACGAGGGTTGGTGAGAGGGGGGGGGGGGGCAGGTTCTTTTCTCTTATAAAAATACCAACAAATTAGCCCAAGGCCCATGTTAAACTATTTAAGTCTAATTTTGTCAAATTGCGGTATGATTCTCTAATACGAACTCCCAACAATTAAAAATAATTTTAAATATCAAAAATCATATTTAAATATTATTCCTATAATAAAAGTCTCAAGAATTTACCAAATTACCTTTCATGGCAAAATTACCATTTTTTCTATTTTTTGACTCTTTGCACGATTTCTTCTCAATAATGGAAATTGTCAATATTAAACCTTATAATTCACTAGTAAACTTAATATGAATCTATGGATGATGATAATTGCATCTTTTCTCTTTCTCTAGTTGAGTCCTTAAACTTTTTTATCTTTCTTATTTGGCCCCAAAAGTGATTTTCACTATAGTAATTCATATTCCCATTTATAATTTAGTCCTTTCATCACATCTTCACCTTCAAAATTATTTTCATTAAATCCCATTTTTGAAATCACTTTATCTTAATGAGATTTCTTTTATTTGACAAATTTTAAAATTTCTCAATAATTCACTATATTCGCTACCGAAATAGTAACACATGTCAAACTAGAAATTTGTAATGTTACAAACAAAATGCAATAAAAAAGGGACAAAAATGAGATGTACTATACCTGATGGGCATCATGAGAACCTCAAGCTCTTGAACCATATGCACAACAAACTGTTGGGAAACTATGACAAGCAAATATTAGATCATTGATTGTATAAGTTCAAATTGATGATAAGTGGCATTGTAAGAATATTTACATTGTGAGAAAGACAACTTACTTCAGTAGATAATCTAAATGAGTTCATAATCCCGTAAAGGAATTAAGTGACCATTTGGTTCAAATACTTGATGGATTATTATGTTGTCTAGAATTCCAATTAGAGAGATGACTAGTTTTGGCTATCAGAGCAGTTAACTCCATGGGTAGAGACGTAGATGTACTCATCGAAAGAATGATACATTGGGTTGGACCTAAGTTGAATTAATTCTAAATCTGTTTGTGAATTGATTCACTTGTGACCTTAATGGTGTGACTTACCTAAATCTTCAGTTAGTCACTGACCATGTGTATGTAACTTATGTGCTTTGATATAAGTGGAGGCTTATGCTCTAAAGATGATTGAGTCTATAGTTGGTATGTTGAGTACACGACTTGTGTTTGACATGACTTTACTAGCAATAATAGAATTCATTGCTCGATTAAAGAGTTAACGATATCCTCTCATTGACATTGTGTGGATTCACTGCAACAAAACAGGAAGCACAGCAAAAAATGCCGCTATAGACAATGCCACTAAATTTTGCGGCGTTTATGTGAAAAAAACGCCGTTATAGAACATGACCTTTAGCGGCGCTTTTATAAAAAAATGCCGTTAAAGAACGTGACCTTTAGCGGCGCTTTACCCACAAACACCACTAAAGAACATGATCTTTAGCGGCCCTTTTATCACAAACGCCGCTAAAGAACATGACCTTTAGCGGCGCTTTTATCACAAATGCCGCTAAAGAGCATGACCTTTAGCGGCACTTTTATCACAAACGCCGCTATAGAGAATGACTTTTAGCGGCTTTTTTTCACAAATGTCACTAAAGAACATGATCTTTAGCAGTACTTTTATCAAAAATGCTGCTAAAAGTACCATTTTTTAGTGGCGTTTATGAAAAAACGCCACTAACTTTGGAAAATTTGTAACATTAAATTTTCATCCATATACAACCCTTCTTGTAGCATGAAATCCAACCAAAAATAGCAAATCTAAATGATACTTCAAATTCAACGAAAGATATATGATATAAATTGATAACTGAAGTATAATTCAAAATATTCTTTCAATAATATTAAAAGTTACTATGTTAAAAATATTCTCTCTATTGACACCATTTTTTTGATGAAGCGGGGTCGACTTGGATTTTGAAAATGAAAACGAAAAACGGGAGTCGCCACCAATCTTTTTTGATAAGGTGCGATCGGATCACCTTGAAAAGTGGTTGTTTTTAATAAACGATTTAATTTTATTAAAATAACGATTTTGGTCCACGAAATTCAAAAATTCGGGTTCGGGAGTCGGTTACGTACGAGGAAGGATTAGCACCCTCGTAACGCCCAAAAATTGGTACCTAGTTGATTAGTTAATGTCTTAATGTCGAAGATTGAAAACTTTGAAGAGTTTTAAAAAAAATACGATTCTTAAAGAAAACTCGAATAATAGATTGAAAGTTAAGAAGATATTTGGCTATTTGGTCAAACGATAAATTGTGACCCAGCACGTTAGGTCATGTTCTCTCAAATTTCCAAAAGCAAATATTGCCTCACTTTGAAATTTTAAAAGGATATTTGGCTATTTGGTCAAACAAGAAGTCGAAACCCAACACGTTAGGGCGCGTTTCCTCGATTTTCCAAACGCGAAATATTGCCTTATTTTAAAAGTTTAAAAAGGATATTTGGCTATTTGGTCGAACGGGAAATCGAAACCCAACACGTTAGGGCACGTTTTCTCGATTTTCTAAACGCGAAATATTGCCTTATTTAGAAAAACCTTCCTTTTGATGTTTAGTGTTAATATGCATGACAAAACAATAACGAATACGACGAGGTAAGCATAGTAATGTGAGTAACAACAATATAATAGGCAAAATGAAATGACGAGGCGATTACATAAACAAAGCAAACGAATAAATAAATAGAACTAACATTTTAGAAAAATAAAGGTGTACATGAATAAATAAATAAACACCAAATAACAATGATGACAATAAATACAATTATGTAAAAAAATGTATGCATGTATAATTTTAAGTCATGAAAATAAGAAATGCATATAAATTATAGAGTATGAAAACGTATATAAATATATACATATATTAAATAAAAAAATTTGTAAGTATTATAAAAGAAAAATGTAAGTATGTGTGTGTATATATATTTACAAACTGTAATAATATAAAGATATATGTATGTGAATTATAAAATATATGTAAAAAATATAAAAAAGGTATTTTTAAGAATATAAAGAATATATAAGTATGTTTATGAAGTAAAATATGTATACATATATGTAAGTATATAAGAATTATGAAATATGAAAAATATATTTAAACATGTACAAATACACATATATATATATATATATATATATATATATATATATATATATATGAATTAAAATGTATATATTTATACCTATCTCTATGTATATATAAAAATATGAAATATAAAATATAAAAAGTATATATTTATAATAAATGAAAAGTATGTACGTAAATATATATTATAAAAATGTATGAACAATTTGGAATTATTAATATTAAAATATTTTAAAATAGATAATAATATATAAGATGATAATATATAAATTTAAACCAAATAAATAAATAAAATAAAATAAAAACTTGAGATAAATACTAGTCAATCTAAAATAGTTTAAAATAAAACAATATACAAAAGAAAATCTTAAACAATAAAAGAAACAGTTTTTTTTTAAATATATAAAAAAATTTTAATGCAAAACAATTTCAAATAAGTAATAAATATAAAGGCTTAAAACAAATAATGATAAAATAGCATATATAAAAAAAAACATATTAGGACGTGGTTGAAACAAAATTAAAAAAACGGGTCTTAAACTGCAAATATATGAAATAGGTGGCCAGGGGGACTGAAATAAATTTCGCTGAGGACATGGGGGACCGATTATGCAATATCCCTGTCCCTTATGCGCATTGCTTTGCGCAAGACCAGATTGGAACAGGCGCAAAATTATGTGGCAAAAATAGAAAATAATAAAAAGGTCAGATTGCACCTCAGCGCCAGATGGAGGGACCGAATGCGCAAATTATCCATTAGGGCAAAGAGGCGCAGGTCACCCCCTTCAAACGGCACCGTTTTGCTTAGTGCATTTAAGCAAAGTTTTCATTCTAGCCTCTGTCCTTTTTTTTCTTTTCTTAGTTTCAAAACCTTTCCCCCTTTTTTCAAGCGCCCGACCCCTGGGTTTCTTAGCCCCTGGAGCGCCACCGCTACAGCCATAAAGACTGGTGGCCGACGATGAAGGAGAGACCCCCGGTGGCATGGTCACGGCCAACTCCGGTGAGTTTCTCTTCCCTTTATTTTTTGCTTTTGATTTTTTTATTATAGTTATTTAAAATAGATTTGCAAAAGAAGGAAAAAAAATAAAAATAAAATAAGATAACAAATAAATAAATAAAAAGGAAAAACGAAGAGGAAATAACAAGGATTCAACCTTTTTAAATTTCTATTCGGCTTTTGATTTCTGATGTGGGTAAAAAAATACAAAGATTAGATCCAGGCTTTTATAGACTTATACAACTATTAATAATTTTTTATCTGCCTATATTTGCCATTACTGTTGGCATGCTCCTGTTATTGCATTTAATTTGCAGAAGTTTCAAGGCCGACGGTGGTGGCAGAGACATGCGTGAGGAGGCTGGCGGCTAGGGGTGTCAGACGCGTGGGAAGGCTGGTGGCTGGGGATGGACTTAGGTGCGGCAGTAGCAACAGCAGCTAGGGTTTCCTGCTGCAATTTTTTAATTTTGTTGGGCTTTAGGTGTAGGTTTTTATTTTTTACTGGGCCAGCAAATTTGTGCTTCTACACTCTCCATAACTTAGAACTCTTTAGATGTTTAACCCCAAAAAGTGATTGATAAAAATATTACACTACCTAACGTCAACCTTTGATTTTCTTAGCCGCAACTAGCTGAAGTAAATCCTCATCATCCGACTCCACATCTCTATACTGCCACATTCCACGCCGACCAGTTTTCGCTTCCTCCTAACACTCTTCCAATTTATTAAGCATCAATTTTCTCTCATTCGATTCCCATTTCTTCCTCTTTTCCAACCTAGCAAGACTGTCCTACAAATAAAACAAACAAATAACACGCCCGTAAGATTTAAGAAATTCGATACAGAAATTTGTAAATGGTTGACATTGTTTTGTCACAACAAGGATGACCTGGACATGACCCTCTAAATTCATGAAAATCAAACCTTTAAACATATTAGGATTTTTAACACAATTAGAGGTTGAGTAGAACAGAGAAGGGATAATTTATTGTTCAAACTTTCAGCATTGCCGCATTGATGCTATCCTTCGGGTCCTCGGTAAAGAGGGTTACAACAAGACAAGTACCAGTTCCCTGTCCCTTTACTTTTCCCCCAGAAGTATCCCTTTCCTCTTTCACTGCCTTAAATTGCAGTAAACTTCCTAATGTCTGCTCATTCAAAAACTGGCAGCCTCAGTACCAAATTCATCATCGAGGCTTGGAACTTTCAAAAATGCAAGACTACATAACTGAGCAAGCCTAGGTGTTGCTGATAATGAAGCATCAGTAGACCGTAATTGACTATAGGGAACCAACTCTTGGTTTCCATAGTCGAGATAAAACACTTCAAACCTGTCATTTGAAGACTGAACTCCTCCTCGAGGTGCATTGACAATCTTCACACATCAAACAAGATCCATTCAGTACCAAAAATGAAAAGAGAAGTGAAAGGTGAAAGCATAAACATATCAAATGGCACACGAATATGCATAATATGTGTGACAACCATGATTCTTAATTTTAGAACATTAAGAACCATTGTTTCATAATTTCTCCTGTTAGCTTCAAAATATTTTAGAATGTCTTTAGTACTTAAATATTGTTATGGGTTCAAAATTAACAGTGCCAGAAGGACTTTTGGAAAAGTTTGGCACTTCTTACCCCCACCATTCTTTAAACAATAACAGGAGGCACAATATGAAACCAGTTGAAAATTCCGTAGCCAAAACCATTCACATAAAGGATTACAAAAAAAAGAACATATTTAGAATCAAGTTTACCGAACTAACTAGTGTCATCTGCCATGGAAACCTTCCTTGAATATTCCATATCTACAGTCACCTGAGAAAAGTATGTTGACATATGATGATTAAAGGTTCCTAACAGTAACAAAATAAGATTTTAAAGAAAAATTACTCAAACCTGTTTTCTAATAAGGCGTGTTCTCAAAAACTCTTTTGCTTTCCGGGCACAAGCAGCTGGCTTTTCATCTCTACGAGGATTTCCAATTTTTGGACGCCTAATGCTTGAAAGATTGACTTGGCGCTCTGCAAGAGAACTGCCATATGGGGCAGAATTGTAATACCCCGTACCCGTTTCCGTCGCCGGAATAGGATACGAGGCATTACCAGATTTTACTGAATTTTTTTCTTTTTTTCAATATAACCCCTTTTATAAATGTCAATTCTTCCCTGAAAATTTTAAACCGAGACTAATTCGACACAACCAATCCATTTCAATATATTTTCAAGATAGATTTATAATATTCATAACATAATCTCATCACATACCAAAACCAAAGTTTGCTAGCCATACCAATGGCTAACCATACATTCATTTCATATTAACATCTACTTTACTAGCTTATACATGCCATTGATTTCCAAAATAAGTTTCTTTATATACCGAATCTTGGGGTTGATAGTGTGATGCGTCTCTGACCAAATCCGACCTCTGAGCTCTTAACACTACAAAATAGGGGAAAAGGAAACAGGGTAAGCACTTTGTGCTTAGTAAGCTCATGTAACAAGAATTATACTTACCTAATATTTTCAATACAATACAATAAACATTCATACATCCATTCAATACATTATTCCCCTATCATGCACAAACTCAACATTCAAGTTAGTTCAATATTTTCCATGTATCAATAATATATATATACCATGATTGATGAGCTCATCAATACCATGATTTTCATTCCCTTGTTATTTTTCCATGTTTATCCCGTTGAATTTCTCGGAATTTCGATGGATTTTCAGAGGTACACTTTAGTGTACAAATCCGGGTTCGTCAATTCATATTCATGTGCGCACATTTTCATTTCAGAGAGCACACTCCCGCGAACCTCATCCTTACAGCGGGATTACCAGTCTAGGCTAAATCCCCTATAATATAAACTCATAGAGTATTGTCGGGATTACCAGTCCAGGCTAAATCCCCTGCAACGACAATTACTCTAATGAGCTTGGATCTGAATTACCAGTCCAGGCTAAATTCAGACCCTAACTCGGATTACCCGTCCGGGCTAAATCCATTTTCCACATATTCTTCGGGAGGGCTATATCAGGATAGGATCACCCGTCCGGGCTAGATCCTTTTTACCGTCAATTCCTTTTCAGAGATCCACCGAATTTTCCTTCCATTCAACCGGGATTTATTTTCTCTTTTCATCAAGAATATCAATACTTCATCAATTATCATACAATAAACATCCAAATCATATTCACATCAAGAAAATATATTTCAAGCATTTATGAATATAATTCAAGTTACACGAACTTACCTCGATACTTGTTCGTAACCAAAAATCTACTAGTCCCAAACTTTTTCTTTTCCTCGATCTTGCTTCGTATTTGAATTTTCGGATCTAAATAAATAAATTTAATCATTAATCTAACACATTTCATGTTCATATGTAATATTCTCTATAATTCCATTATTATTAATAACGCAGTCAAAGCTGTCTCACTGAGTCACAGTCACTAAAATATTTATATCTTGAGTTACGGAACTCCAAATTAAGATCCGTTAATTTTCCCTGAAACTAGACTCACATATCTTCTTACCATAAAATTTTCAGAATTTTTGGTTTAGCCAAAAAGTACAGTTTATTCTTTAAATTTTCCCCTGTTTCATTGTTTGACAGTTCCGACCCCTCTTCACTAAAAATTAATTATCTCATTGTACAGAATTCGGATGGTGTTTCTGTTTATTTATTCTGAAAATAGACTCATTAAGGATTCTAGCCATATAAATTATAACTCATAATCATTTTT
Organism: Gossypium turneri; assembly: GCA_008044935.1. NCBI lineage: Eukaryota > Viridiplantae > Streptophyta > Magnoliopsida > Malvales > Malvaceae > Gossypium > Gossypium turneri. The sequence goes on from CP032577.1 coordinate 5,539,773, forward strand.
CTACAATTTTTAATGATTTTCCAAATTCAGAACAGGGGAACCCGAATTCATTCTGACCTTGTCTCACAAAATCTATTATATCTCATAATTTACAATTCCATTGATTAAACCGTTTCATCTATGAGAAACTAGACTCAATAAGCTTTAATTCCATATTTTGTTCATCTTCTAATTCAATTTCTACAATTTTTGGTGAATTTTCAAAGTTAACCTACTGCTGCTGTCCAAACTGTTTTAGTGCATGGTGTTAATTACGATTTTTCCCTAAACTTTCAATAAATGATAATTTCATCCCTGCTCAATTAACCTCTCAATTGAGATGATTTTTCTCAATTAACACTTTATCCTATAACTTTAAACTATTTATAAGCTTTGGAAATCAGAATTTTAGTACTAGACTTTAATTCCAAACTTTTTCACAATTAGGTCCTACAAATCAATTTATATTGAAATTACCTAATAAAATCATCTCATAAATGGATTAAGGCTTCAATTTCATTCTATTTCATCATAAAATTCCAGCACATATTCATAGCAACTTTCAAATTCATTCATAAAATCAAAAACTAATGAATTTAGTAATAGGACCTAGTTGTAAAAGTCTTAGAAACACAAAAATTACAAGAAAAAGGCAAGAATTAACTCATTTGGTGCAAAAATTATGAAAAACCAGCTTGAAGAAACCCTTAGGACGTTTTTGGCTGATGAGAATGCAGAAAATGTGAAGAGAATTCTAGATATTCCAATTTGGTCCTATTTTTATGTTATTAAATTTTGTTATTTTCCCATTTTACCCTTAATTCTTCAATTCTCCTGATTTTTGTCAGCGTATGCCGCCCAAAATATCTCCTTTTGGGGTTATTTTCAATTTATGTCCCTCTTCATTTAACAATTTAGCTATTTAACCCTTCTAGTAACTTTTTACACCTTTTTCAATTTAGTCCTTTTCACTTAATTGACTACCCAAACATTAAAATTTTCTAACGAAATTTTAATACCATATTATTAACACTTCATAAATATTTATAAAAATATTTTTGACTCGGTTTTACGAGATTGAGGTCTCGATACCTTATTTTTACCCAATTTCTTCACTAATTTCTTTTTCTAACTAATCACTAAATCGGTAAAATTTTTCTATCGATATTTTCATACTATTTTCCTATCATACCAATATTCATGCAAAAATATTAAAATAAATTTCTCTTTAAATCGGATTTTGTGGTTGCGAAACCACTATTCCGATAACCTTGAATTTGGGCCATTACAAGAATCATCAACCACAACAATACAGTCCCCGTTAACAACCTCTACAACCTAAGTTGAAAAGTCATACTATTATAAATAGTTACAAAAAAGCCAAAAACCATATACTAGTGGTACAAGAAACTTGCATGAAAAAGTAATTAAAAAACTGCTGCTATTACCTTTCCTGTGAAGTTCTGGTCACGGATTGCCTTTGAGTTTATAGCTAGGGGTACATAATTTGTCCAGATCCTTAGCCGAGTCTTCTTGGCTTCAAGCTCTGCAGCCTTCAACCGTCGTTTGGCGTCATCTTCCATCATATTAGCACTCCATTCAACATATTTTGCTAGACCCTTTATCGTAAGAAGAAATTGTTAGATTTAGAAATGAGGGGTGGGAAGCAAGCATAAAAGAATTCAATAATTCAGAATATGTTAAAAAAAATTAAAGATAAAAAGGATGCACATAGTGTTTTATACAATTTCTGGTATGAAAGAAATCTGCTAACCAAAGAAACAGTTTAATTGATAATATGCTCAAGGCATCACATAAAGTAGTATCATAACTACACTAAGATATAGGTACAGGTAGCTTCTAACTTTAAATTTGCATAGTGGATAGGAAAAACAAAGTAAGCTAGAGATTTAAAACAGCTCATTGGAGAAAACAACTAAAGAAATATTTAAGAGAGGATTAAAGATACAGAAAAAACCAATCTCAGTAAAGATCTGAAAATAAGAAAATATTCTTTTACCAATAAATCATGACCAACAAAATGAGATAAAAGAGAAAAAAAATCAAGTTCTTTGCACATAAACACTTAAGACACAGCCTCAAGAACAATCTCAAACATAAAAAATATTTTCTTTAACAAATAAAGGTGATCTTTTAAAGATAGTTCAAGTGTACAAACTTCTCCTCGAATGGAGAACTGCCAAATTATTATCAAGAAACTAATGTTTTGGAAATAAAAGCTTTTACAAGCAAAAATCGAACAAAAGAAAAGTAATTCAAGTCTAAAACATGAATAATAGAAACCCTATAATTCAGTACTCAATGCTAATATAACAGATTAAACATATTTTAGGCATCCACAGAAAAAGAAATCCAGGAACTTACATTTTCCACAAGCTCCATTGCAATGTCTTTCCCAGTTTCACCTTCATGATAATAAACTGATCCAATCAAATTGCTAAATTTGTCAACACCTTCAAGAACAATACGAACCTACAACATCAATCTTGACTTTAGGATATATATATATATATATATATAAAATGTACTCACACAAGTCGACCTGAAGTCTTTTTCACTCACATCTCTAATCAAACAGCGAACTTTTATAAAATGTTTAGCTTCTATCCCAAATGGATTAGAGGACACTTCAGCAGCAGCTACTGCAGACGTAAAAAGCTTCTGTGCAGATGTTAAGGCAGCCCATGGCTTAGTTGAAGCATCTCTATTTTGATCATCAGAGGTCAAATCCGTTTCAACAGCAGTTTCTGTAACAACCCTTCTACCCATTGAAGGGGACTACATGAACAGGGAAAAAAAGGTAAATATTCACGAAGACAAATTAACATGCAATTGAAATAAAAAGGTAGAACTGCAGTTTATAGTGCACCTAGATACCAGTAACAAACACTTGCACGAATTGAAAATCTGGGAGCAGATAGACTCGAACAGTACATCCATCACAAACCTACTCCACAATACCTCCCATTGGCTTACCTTATTTGCAGCCAAAAGACCCATGGCATCCAAGTTACTAGGGTCACCAATAGCAGATAGAGGTAAATCCCGAATAGAAGCCTCAATGTCACCAGACACCTACAACCACGATAAATATTTTCATTTGATAGCTACACATTGTTTCTAGGTCAGTTAGATGCCCAAATATAACTGGGCGTATAAAAAGGGGAAAGAGATTACCTTGCTCTATCGACCCACACCTTGTTGTTTGGCTTGTTCCCCAAGACGTAGCAATTCAGAAAGAATAGGGCTTACTTCGCCTTTCAACTCTCTTTGCTTCTTGACCTACACAAGCCAGCCTAAAATAACCTAAACACCAATTTTTAAAAAAATTGTTGAATCACTTTCCCCAGTATCACGAAAAAATTGACAAACGAATGGCCTTTATATAGGTTTATATGAGTTTTCATTGTTAAAGAGATAGGGTTTTTGATCAGTTAGGGGAAATTGGGGAAAAGAAATTGGAGAGGAAAAATGATTTCTTGATCAGTTAAGGTTTTCAATCAGTTAGGGGATTTGGGAAAAATTTCTGGGAAATCTGATTTGGGGAAGAAAATAGAATTTCGGCGTTTAAATCAAATCTAATTTGGGGAAGAAAATGACGTCATTTAAGTCAAATTGCTATTGCAATATTTGCGGCGTTTATAAAAATGCCACTAATTGCATAACTTTTGTGGCATTTTTAGCAAAAAAGCCACTAAAAAATTAAATTCTTATAGTGAAACGGCGCCGTTTTGAAAATTTTTAATACATAGTTGCGGCGTTTTTGGTTCAAACGCCGCTATTGCTTACCTTTTGCAGCATTTTTCTCATAAACGCCGCTAATGATTGACTTTTTTACAATTTTATATCTAATTATTATATAATTCATATCAATTTTAAATTTGAAATTTTAAGTAATATTTAAAAGAATTAGATAAATTTTAAAATTTTTATATAATTTTTATGTAAGAAAACAAAAACCAAAAAAATTCAAAATATGAAAAAAAAAGCTTTAAAAAACTATAATGATAATTTTAATATATTAAAATTTATATTATCTCTTTTACAATTATATAATAAATTATTTAATATATAAATTAAAAACCTTAATCAATTAAAATTATTTTAAATAATAGTTTTTTAACTTTTTTCATTTTTAACATATATTTTTCTATGTTTTTACTTTCAAATTTTTTCTATGTGTCATTAATTTTTTCTGAAGATTTTAAATATTAAAATAAAAATAAATTATATTTTAATTAATATATAAAAACTAGTTAAATAATAAATAAAAGAGGATGAAAGAGCGCATGAGTTGTCGAAAAGAGTACATGATGGCCACTTGGATGATGGGTGAGAATACAGGGAGCAAAACGATGCCGTTTTGTTTAAAATTAGACCCTAAACCATAAACACTAAGCCATAAACTTACACCCTAAACCGTAAACACTAAACTCTTAACACTAAATCATAAACCTTAAACCTTAAACCCTAAACTATAAAACTATACCTTAAACCCTAAATATATATATTACAAGGGACAAGTAATTAAAAACGAATCTTATTGCTTACCTAAACCCTAAAGTAAATTAATTTTTTATCATTTTATCAAAAACCCTAACCCTTAAACCCTAATAGCCTAACCCCTAAAACCATGAACAGTACTAAGACCCTAACTATAAAATAATAAACCCCAAACCATAAACCCTAAATTAAAAACCCTAAACTCAAAACTCTAATCCCAAAATAATAAACATTATATCCTAAGCCCTAAAACCCTAAACCATAAACATTAAACCTTAAATACTAAACCTTAAACCCTAAAATAAAATAAATTTTTTTGCGGCGTTTTTATAAAAAATGCCCTTAATGCCACTAAAGCTCAACAACAAACGACGTCGTTTTCTCCACTTTTTTGCGGCATTTTGTGAAAAGCGCAGCTAATGCTCGATCTATAGCGGCGTTTTTCAACAAGCGCCGCTAATTCTCGATCTATTGTGATGTTTTTAAAAAAAGCGCCGTTAATGCCACTAAAGCTCAACAACAAACGATGTCAATTTGCTCAACTTTTTTACGATATTTTCCCCAAAAGCACCGCTAATGCTCGATCTATAGCGACATTTTTCGATAAAGTGCCACTAATGCTCGATCTATAGCGGCGTTTTTCAAAAAGCGCCGCTAATGCTCAACCTATAGCGACGTTTGTTTCATAAGCGCCGCTAATGCTTGACCTTTTGCGGCGTTTTTGTCATAAACGCCGCTATAGCTCTAACCTTTTGCGGCGTTTTCATATGTACAACTTTTGCGGTGTTTTGGTTAAAGCGCCGCTAAAAACCTGTTTTGCTGTAGTGATTGATACATATGGAATGTGGCCGCGGGTTGCTTGTTCTCGAAAGAGTAATTTATCACAATCATTAGTTGATAGTGATCATATTAATCATCAACAAGACATAATGGTGACAATGACATAAAATAGGATTGTATTAAGTGAACAAATTTGACTCAAAGGAATCAAGGATATCATATGAAGGTAACATATACATGATAATGTCATTACACAAAGCTGTTGGATAAATTGTTTTCATAAAGAGTATATAATAAGGATTTTTCAATCATGATACTTCTTGTGGACTGACTCCATGGTTAAGTAAATTGTGAAATTATCAGAACGATGCTTCTGGACATAATTGCAATTACTCGAGCTTAATTGTATATGTTTGATTGACCCCTCCATTAGCTGAACAAAAGCTCGATCAGACTGTATTTGAATCAAAATAAATTCTACAATTTTGAAAATAATTTAATTGAGTCGATTTATTCGATAGGGAATTAAATTAGGCGGTCATGAGAATTTGTTCAACTAGATAATTTGATTAAATAATTTTCTTGAAAAAATTAATTTGGAAAATCTCAGTGATTTTAAAGAAATGTAATTTTATCAAGTAAAATTAAATTAATCAAATAAATTAAATAAATATAATATTTTTTAAAATTGGACACAAGATAAAAAATTAGAGTCAAGAACAAAAAACCGAGACCAAGACCTAAGATTGGTTGAACTGGGCCTGATGTATGGAGCTGGGCCAATAGTTCAACTGGTGGCTGGACTGGATTGGTCAGAGCAACCGAATTGGTTGTCGCACCAACTAGGCATGCGAATGCCTAGTTTGTAATAGCTCATTTTCTAGTGGTGTCAGAAATAGTAGTTTTTGGACCACAATTCCGACGTGAAAGTCCATAAATATTAGTTATTTAAATTTACAAGTCAAATATAATATAATATAATATTAAATTTTAATTTAATAAATTTTTCTAATTGAACAAATACTTAAGTACAAGTGGTTTGTCCCCAAAGTCTAGTGGTTTTGAAAAATGAGGTATCGGGATCTCTTTTCTGTAAACTGAACCCGTAAATATTTTTATTAAATATGTACGGATTGTTTATATAGGTGTATTGAAATTTGGTTAAGAAATTTTGATGTTTGAATAGGTAATTAAGGAAAAAGGACAAAATCGTAAAAGTTATAAAAGTTAATCGCTATTAATTTAAAAGGATTAATTGAGTGCAAAATTAGAATTGAATGGATCCTTATGGAAATTTAGCCATAGTCAAGATAGTGGACAGTAGATATATGTATTTTAGATTAAAATTATGTTTAATTAATGGCATTTTGGTAATTATATAAAAATTAAGATATAATATTAAAACAACTATCATCTTCTTTATTTTCTTGGTGGAGAAACCAAAAAATCCAATGCTAAACTTGGGGAGCTTTTAGCCAAGTCTTTTTGGTGTGCATGGTATGTATTCTTTCACCCGCTTTTAATGATTTTTTATTTTTTTGAAATCATTGTAAGTAGGTCCAACCAATTCGTATCTCCGTTTTTAAAATTGTTAAAGTTTGTGAAAATTACCATTGATGATTTTTGGATGTTCTTGATTTTAAATGGAAGATTTTTTAAGCTTGGAAATGTTTTAGGACTATTTTGTTAAATGATTTTGTATGGTTTTTAAGGATTAAACTAAAAGTAAGTAAATTTTGATATGATGTTCTTGAGAAATTTTAGAAATTGAAGGTTGTGTAGAGATGGCTAAAAATTTAGCAATTTGAGTTTTTGAGTTCATTGTGAAAATAAGATTGATTTGATGATATTAGAGACTAAATTTAAATGAGGGCAATTGTGTAAAAATTTCATCTAAGAAGTTATATGCTTTAAATTATATTGTTTTAAAATAATTGGGGCTGATAATTGAAATAAAATATCATATAGATCAAGAACCTATAGAAAATCGTGGAACAGGAAAAGTTGTTGAATAGTCTATGAATTTTACTATCTCTGTAGTTTAGCCCTGATAAGTTCATACTATTTAATTTAGTATAATTTGTAATATTTTATTGACTTGTGAATTATGATTTTTGAATAATTATATATATAATGAAATAATCATAAAGATGATTCAAGGTGAGAAAATGAATTAAATTGTAAAATGTTATACGATTACCTGTATCAAGCCTGAGTGAATTTAGGACAGGATATAATTGGCATGCCAATAGGTTATATAAGCGCGGTACGGATTTGGCTTGTGAAAAGATGGTAATTATTGATTTGTTACTGTCTACTGAATATACCGAAGTCCAACATTTGTTGCGGACTATCGTGTTATATTTATAATGATTCTAGCGTGTTACTGGGGGTGGATGTAAAGCCTATGGGCTTGGCACTTAGCACCCAGGTGTATTTCGGAGGGATGTTAGCCTTCGGGCTAGGCACTTAGTGCCAAGTGTATTCTTAATTAGTTTGGCTCGTTTGAGCGTTCTAGTGTGTTCTAGGTGGTTAATCGCGTATCCAAATGTGTTTATATCGTTCATTGGGCTGAAAATTTTAATGGTTAAATGACATGATATTAATATGTATTTGATTTTCAGTTATGATGCTTCAATGGTGAATTATATATGTAATCATGGTTTCCAATAATATATCGTGACTTGGTAATGGTTGAAACTGTATAAATGTGATGATTAAAATGACTCGTAATTACGAAACTCACCTGTTAACTTGTTGTGGTTGACAGGGTTAATATCAATTAATGATTTTGTTAATTATTAAATTGTGGTTATGCGGTAAGTTTTAATGTTTCGACCTATCAACTTATTAAGCTCGTAAAAAGCTTACTCAAGTCGTTTTTCTGTTTTCTTGTAGATACATTTTGTAGAATCGGGCAATCAAATCAACTTGAATTTCACACTATCCAAATATCTTTTAGTAGTTTTTGATATGTTTACTTTTGGGTTATATGGCATGTAATAGGTGTGTTTGTATATGTTTGGATACTTATTTCATGTGTTACACTCTTAGCTTGGTGTAAAGTTGTTTGAACTTGCTTGTGTATGTGCCTTTGGCTTTGGTATGTATATATTCTTGTAAATTTTTTTTGGCCATTTGGTTTAAGTCTCTTGGAAGTGTTTGAATCAAGGTATGAATGGATAAGAAGAAGTGGTAATTTTGGCATGAGTTTTATGTATGAACTTATGAACTTGAATGCAAATTAGTTTGGTATGATATGTGAATTGAGATTGATAATTGAATTGTGGTGTCAATGAGGACACATTAGTTAAGCACTTAGGTTGAATGTTTTGACATGTTTTAGGCTTGTTTGAATGTGTTTTTAAAGTATGAAAATGGTTGATTTTGATTTGGCTTGGTACCTAAGTGTTGGATGAAAGTTTGCCTTGTTTTGGAAGACACATGGGACACGAGCTATCACATGGTCTTGTGTCACACACAGCCCGGCCACATGGTTATGTGCCTTATTAAATTTAGTGCAGGATTTTTCACACAGTCACAGTTAGTTACACGGTCTGAGCATACAAACATGTGGAGTAGCCACACGACCATGTTTGAGGCCATATGGGCTGGCTTTTTTCACACGGCCGTGTGACCCCTGTTTCCAAAATTTTTCAAAATTTTTATATTTTTCTATTTTGATTCAAATTAGTCCCTGGTTGTTTTAAAACTATTTTTAGGGTCCCTTAAACTCGATTTTAGGTCTGTAAATATATTTATGCTATGAATAATATTTAGTTTTGATTATTAATATTTAAATTAATATTTGAATGGTTTAATGATGTTAAATGTTTCAATATGTTTTGCAATACTCCGTAGCCCTAATTCGACGAGGGAGACGAGTTCGGGGTGTTACATAGTCAAAGGTGCCCCGGTCATGGCAACAAGTTGTTCGAACAGCCTGCTAAGAGTCTCGACCAACCCTATCGGCAGCACCGGGCCAGGCGTGTGAACGCCTAGTCGAGGGATGTTGTACCTCGTGTGGTTAGTTGTATGAACGATCGATCTGGGTAGGCACCTGCCGATCTTTCCAACCACCATTTCAGCAACGAATAACCTCATGATGCTTTTCCACACTAGACAAGAGGAAAGGGAAAGCTTGTGAGAGTACGTCTAGCAATTCAATGCCCAGACCTTATAATATTGGACTCTACAAGGAAATAATGAGATAAAAGTCCACTTCAGACCCTTCTACATAAAGAAATGCCCTCTCCAAGAAGAAGTAAATAAGTAAAAACTAAGTGTCAAGCCCAAAACTTTGCTTTAGTATTGTAACGACCTAAAAGTTAGTAATGTCAGGAATAGTGGTTTCGGAACCCCATTCTCCGATGCTCGATTCCGTAAATATTATTAAATAATATTTATGAGATAGATATAGTGTTATTGTGAATTTTGCTTTTATAAATTTTATTAATTGGTCAGTTAATCAAGGTACAAGTAATTTGTATTGAAAGTTAATGGTTTTGGAAAATGAGGTATCGGGACATTGCTTTCATAAATCGAGCTTGTAGATATTTAATAAAATATCTACATAGTTGTTTTATAAATGAATTGAATTTTAAACAGGTAAATTTAATGAATTAGTGTTTAGTTAAGGTACGATAACTAAATTGTAATAGTTGTAAAAGTTCAATTTCTGGAGAACCTTTTATTAAATCTTGTAGAAGGGACTTAAGTGGTAAATATACCACTTGAATCATTAGTGGATGGTAGCTTAGTTGAAATAATGGAAATATGTAAGGAATTATTTAATAAAATATGAAATAAAAAATAAAACAAAATAAATTAAAATGTAATTAAACAAGTTAGTGGAGAAATAAGCACATTTTCATCATCTCTTTCATGCAAACCGTGAGAAGAAAAGGGAGAAGAGAGAACACACGACCATAAGGGTTTTTGAGTTTTGAAGTTCAATTGGTTAGTCAATTTAGTCCATTTTCTTAAAATTTTTATACTTTTGGAATCTCGAGAACTCAAGTTAGTTGACCTATGTTGTATTTTTTGTCATTGTTAAAGTTTTTGGATGTTACCATTGTTGAGTAATTGAAATTTTAGGGACCAACTTGATAGATTTTATGTTTAGTATTAAAAAAGGACTAAATTGTAAAGCCAATTAATGATTTTTTTGCAATAGAGATTAAATTATAAAAAATTCAAAATTTGTGGCAAAAATGAAAAATAGGAAGTTAAATTAGGCCTAGAGTGAAATCGGTATAAAATTGGAGGTTTAATTTGAAAGTTATGTTAATATTGGTTTTAGGGACTAAATTGAAAAAAGAAAAAAGTTACATAAATGAGCAATTGAATGTGAAAATGATTGTGTATTGATGATTTGGCATATTTATGTTAATTCGTAGCTAACATCGGCCCGGATTCTTTAAAACGGAAAGCAAAAGATAAAGTCATCGACAAATAGCTTGGAGTTTATGGTTTGTATTTTTATAACCCGAACCTTTTCAATTGTTGCATTCACAAATTGTGCTACATGTTAATAACATAAGGTAAGTTGGAAATGACAGGATGAGCTGGATTGAACTAATTCAAATTAGTTGTTTGTGATAATGACTAAATTGAATAGATTTGAAAATATGATATATTAATATAATTGTGCAATTGAGTTCAATTAGTGATGAATTATGTTGTCACATATGTGATTTAATAATTGGTTGATGAAATTATATTGTAGAAATGAGAAATTGAGTCTAATGAAATTGAATATAGGGTAGATAGTGGATATTAGTTTATAAGCTCGGTTTAAGATATGTAAATAGATTGAATAATTAGGTGATGTTATAGGACTAGTATATTGTCATGTTAAAATGCATTATAACATTTATAACATATTTTATTGTTCGATTATAGAAATACCACTGAGTTATACTCAGCATACAGTTTGTTTTCTCGTTCGCAGCTGAGGTACAATTCGGTTTGTCAACTCAGCATCCAACGACAATCTCCAACTCAAGTGTTGGTGATGCTCTTAATTTGTTTTGGCATGTACTTAGGAAATCGTGTCTAAAATGTTGATTTTGTAGTTTGATAGCACTTTATATCTTGATGGTCTTGATTATTATGTTTATAAGTGTATATAAATATGTATATATGAGAAGGTAATGGTGTTTGGTGGATGACTTGTTAGATTGCTTGAATGGTATGTTTGAGCATATTCATTTTGGTTGAGTCTGAATTGTAAATTGAGGTGCCTTTGTGGGCATATTGGTTAGGCAATTAGGTTGGGTGGTATATGGTATGTTTTGACATGATTTAGTATGTTTGAAATGGGAAATTTTAGGTGCAAATGGTATGGCTTGGTGACCAAGCAATGGTAGGTGAAATGGTTTGATTATGAGGTTATTTTTAGGTGCACACGGCCTAGGACACGATCTACCATGCGCCCGTGTGTCACACACTGTTACCCCACGCGGCCATATAGCCTATTTAATTTTTGGTACAGGTTGTACACGGTCGAGCACATGATCTGCGACACGGCCGTGTGACCCTATTTTGAGTTGTACACGGTCTGGCCACACGACCATGTTCTTGAGCCACACGGGCTGAGCTTTGCCACACAGCCTGGTGACACTGCCATGTGACCCTAATTTTACACGACATCAGGCTATTGCACGATTTGCTCACACGGCCATATGAGCCATCCACACGACCTCGGCCATTTCACACGGGCAAGGGATAAGGCCGTGTGTGCCCCCCGTTTTTTTTTTTTTTCCAACTTCTTTTCGATTCAAATCGATCCCTGTTCTTTCCTGAATCATTTGTAAGTTTTCATTTACTCAATATTTATCTGAAATAGATTGAATAATGCATTTATACATGCTAGTTTGCTATTAATTAGTATTTAATTGAGATTTATATGAATAAATTGTATGATTTTGATTCGTAATTTGTTCGTAACATCTCATTACTTGGGTTCAGCGATCAGACTGGGTAAGGGGTGTTACAAGTATCACCTTAACCTTCTCCAACCGTCAAACCTAGCAGCTATCTGCACCATTCATGGTGTGGATCGTGCTCATTCTAGTGGCCCTCTACACTTTATTAAGTTCATGGTGTGGATCGTCCACGAGTCACCAACTAAGTTGGGAAATTATTAAAATACTCTTACTTTTATTAAAACACTCTAAACCCTTCTCCATAAAGAAATACCCTTTCCAAGAAGAAGCAAATAAGTAAAAACTAATGGTGGATTTGGATGGTTGGTGGGGTGCGGTGTGTTTAGTTTACTTATTGTCTCACGCTACAGTACCGCTACAGTATCTAATCTCACCGCCACCGTTGTTTTTACACTAACCGCAGGTAAACACACTACCTATCCAAACCTACCCTAAGTGTCAAGCCCAAAACTTTGCTTTAGTATCACTTTAACCTTCTCGAACCATTAATTCTAGCGGCTATCTACACCATTCATGGTGTGGATCGCGCTCATTTTGTAACATCCCGATTTTGGGCCTAGTCAGAACAGTGGTTTCGGGACCACAAACCCGATGAGGAAAAACTTATTTTTCTTATATTTTTATGGTCTACGATTTCACGGAATGATTTTTTGAAAATTTTGTTTGAAAATTTCGACGTTTGGGCACTCAATTTAGCCAAAAGGACTAAATTGTAAAAAGTGCAAAAGTTGAGTTCTACATGTTAAAGGTGTCCAATTGTTATGAAATTTTAAATTGGAGGTCTTTATATGGTAATTAGACCATTGGTTAAGTTATGGACAAAAATGGATATGAGATAAGTGAAATAGGGAATTTTTAAGTTAGGGGCATTTTGGTAATTCGATAATTAAAATGAATTAAAAGGGAAAAAGATGGCAAATTGTGCTCATCTTCTTCATTTGGACGAAATTAACAAGGGGGAAAGCCATAGTTAGGGTTTTCAAACTTCCAATCTCCATAGTAAGTGATCCCAAGCCCCGTTCTTAATGTTCTTTATGTTTTCGGATTCTCGGTAACTTGATTTAGCTTATTCTAGCAATAATTTAACCTAGGGTTCATATTTGGAAAAATACCCATATGTGAAATGTGTTTATTTTGATGTTTTATGGTAGAATATAAAGCTTGAAATTATGTTAAACAACTTTTGCTAGCCGATTTTAAGTGAAAACGAGTAAAACGACATAATCGGTAAAAATACCTAATGTTCGTAAGTAAGTGTTAGAGTGGGAATTTGATGTTGCCATAGAAGGGAAAAATGTTCAGCATGTCATAAAACATAAGAATAAGGGATGAAGTTTAATTTCCGAGCTTTGCGGAAAAAGTGTAATTATGCAAAAGTTTAGGGGCAAAATCATAATTTTTCCAAAGTTCGAGTCAAGGACTGTTTTGATGAATTTGATCATTAAATAAGTTAAATTTTCTATTGTAGATCAAGAAGAACAAAATTCGGAGTTAGATCGGGGAAAGAAAAAGATAGAGAACTAAGTTGCTAGATTTGGTCAAATTTTGTACCGAGGTAAGTTTACGGTAAATAAATGCAATATTTCAATAATTATTATTAATGCTGTTATTTTCCAGTAATTATATATTTATTTCATGAATTTATTTAATGTTGACTCAAGTATGAGACGATAGAGAATTAGTATTAAAAAGCCCCGTTGAAACATTGGGAATGTATCGGATACAAATGTCATGACATTAAGGGAATGGGATCCCATGTAAGACCATGTCTGGGACATGGCATTAGCATCATTGAGGTTATAAGAGGTCCCATATAAGACCATGTCTAGGACATGGCGTTGGCACCGAGATGAGAGGTCCCATGTAAGACCACGTCTGGGACATGGCGTTGGCACCGAGATGAGAGGTCCCCCGTAAGACCATGTCTGGGACATGGCATGGGCACCGATATGAGAACTCCCATGTAAGACCATATTTGGGATATGGCTTTGGCAGTACAAGAAACATCCCATGTAAGATCATGTCTGGGACATGGCTTTTGCATGTTATTATCAGAAAAGAGACCCAAGAATCCTTATTATTCCAATGTGGCTCAACGGGCTAGTAAACAAATTATGTTCCATGAAAGTTCAGGTAAAAGCATAATAGACAAGTTAAGGTGAGTTATAAAGATTAAGAGTATATCAGTTATTAGTTGAGAAAAGAAATTTCAGCGAGGAAGAAGTAAGTTATAATCATGAGTTGTTTAAGCAAGCAAGTAAGGGAGTAAGTAAAGAAGAAAGTAAAGATCATGAGACTTGATGATAATTTATGAATACAATTATTTGTGACAAATGTTGTTATTTATTTACTTGTAAACTTACTAAGCTTTATGCTTACTTTCTTTATTTTCCTTCTTTCTTTTATAGTATCGCCAAGCCAGTTCGGGAATCACAAGGACGTCGGAGTTCGTCTCACACTATCTACAGATATCTCGGTATTATGTGATTTTGAAACGTGTAAAGTTATGGCATGTATAGGGACTTAGTCATTTTGAGTGTGTTCATATGATATGGCTAATGATTTGCTATTGAAATGGCTAATAAAAAAAACAAGTTTGGTATTATGGATGTTTAAATGTTGGTTAACACCAAGAAATTATAAAAGAGTAAAAATTTGTAATGATACAGTTTTTGGACATCAGTAGTGACGTGATTTTGAAAAATCACCAAAATTAGTAGGAGAGGAATTAGAGAGTTAATGAGATATATAATTAAATTTTGTTGAGTGTTTTCAAATGAAAGAAACAGTGCATGTAAAAGAATTTTATATTATGAGATATTTGAATTTTAGTGAGACAGGGTCAGAATGGTTTCTGAAGTTCCCTGTTCTCACTTTAGAAAATCATTAAAAAATGTACATAAAGAATTAGGAGTTATAATTTACATTTCTTGATTCCTTAGTGAGTCTATTTTCAGTAGAAACAAGCGGAAGAACCATATGAAGTCTGTATAATGAGATATTTAATTTTTAGTGACAAGAGGTCAGGACAATCGAATAGTGAAACAGGACTTTAACTAATAAACTGTACTAATTGGCTAAACCAAAAATTCTGAAAAAATTATGGTAAGAAGATATATGAGTCTAGTTTCAGGAAAAATTTACGGATCTAAATTTCGAGTTTCGTATCTCTAGTTATAATTAATTTAGTAACTGCTACGCGATTGGACAACTTTGTTGTAAATAGTGAAATTAAATTTAAAAGCAAATTTTTTTGCCTCAAACTAGTAAGTTAAGTCAAGTAACGCCTAGTGCTTGTCTCCGGCAACGGTCTCGGGTAAGGGGTGTTACACATTCTAGTGGCCATCTACACTTTTATTAACTTTTTGACTAAATTTAATGTCAAGAGTCAACTAATCACCAACTCAATTAAGAAATTATTGAAATACTCTTACTTTTACAAAGTAAAAAATATATATATATGTTAATCTGAAGGGGTTTTTTATCTTCTCATTTTTTAGTAAAATAATACTATGATGGATATTTGGATTGGGACATAAGAATTCTAACATTTTTCTAACCATTTTAACCACCAAAGCTAATATTCAAGTTAATCTTAATATACATAAACTACTAAATAATGTATAAAAAATAATAAAAATATTTTTAAATTTAAAATAATAAAATAATATTTAAAATATTTTATTTTTTCATAAGAAAATTATATCTTCTTTAATATTTTATTCAATTAAATCTTTTTTTTTTATCAATGATATAAAATTCTAACTAATGATATAAAAATCAAATTTTCTAAATTTATGATTATTATTGTTATTATTTGATCAACTCAAATGAAATTATTTTATAATTTGACATAAGAATATTTAGTGCATATTATATTATTAAAAATAATATACATAACATACACATCTAATGACATACAATATATCAACTGTTATATAAGAAAATTATGAATGTATAAATTAATTATTATACTACTATGATATTACAATGTGCATTTTTTTATGAACGATATGCAACCTAAACTTTAAAACATGTTACTAGGGCTGAGCAAAAAAAATTGAAAACCGACCTGAACCGAGGTATTTGGACTGTTTATGAAATGTAAGTTTAAAAATCGCAGTTTCCCTAAACCAAATCGAATTCTATTTTTATTTCATAAATAATTAATATTTATTTTTATTATATAAAATAGTTAAAATATTTTCAAAGTTCTTAAAAAATCATTATCATTTTTGAAATATTTATGAAAAAAACTTTGAAATTTTATCAAATAGTATTCAAAAGTCATAAAACAAAGCTCATTTTCCAAAAAGAAAAAACAGTTTGAAAATTCAAAAAAAAAATTAACATGAAAATCGAGAATTGAACTAAGTTGAACCGAATTATAATGTAAGGTTCCAAAATTCCTAAAAATATGATTGAAACGAACCAATATCACCACCCCTACATGTAACTAACTTTATGATAGATTATAGTATATACAATTAACATTATATGGTTAAGGTAGATTAATAATAATGTCTAACCTTATATGCAACTAAGTTAATATAATGTACATTGTTATATTAATGATTTTAAACCATATGTTCAAATCTTGTTATAATATTATTTTACTAAGAAAACACGGAAAGACAAAAACATCTTTAAATTAATATTTGTTAATTTGCAAAGTAACGATAGTTTAATAATTTCTCAATTAAGTTGGTGCTCAGTTTACTAACCACTAACTTAGTCAGAAGTTTAATAGAGGATTATAAGTATAGATATTAAATATTCGACCTGCTGGCATTTGACAATAATATAATAAATAAAACTTATTTTAAAATTTAAATTTAAAATTTAATTAATGAATAGTTTTTAATATGGTAATTCAAATATTATTAGTATAAGTATTACTATAATTTATATAATTTTTAATGAAAATAAAATAATAATTTTCTTTAGAGTTGGCACATAAAGCATAAGCCCAATATAAACCCACATCAAATTTTAAAAAAAAAAAAAAAAAACTCAAGTACAAACCCAATAGTAGATGAGTCCATGGCCGATCAAGGCCTAGTTTCAAAAAAAAAAAAACTCAAGTACAAACCCATTTTTTTGTCGAGTCTGGCCCGCCCAAAAAAATCATTTTACTATTTAAAAAATAATAAAATAATAAAAATTATATTTTTAATTGATATTTTATAATTAAATTTAAATTTAAATTTTTATTATTTAAATTAAATTTAAACCGACTCGACTCGAATTGTAAAAATCATTATCCAAATTCGACCGTAGTTGGGTCGAGTCAGCTACCCAACCCTTGAATAGTACTCCTCAGCACACACCTATAATCAATTGTTATCATGCTTGATTTTATGTTTGGAAACTACTTTTATGTTATTATGTTTCTTTTATTTGGGACTCAAGTGGAATTATAATATCATCCCTAATCCTTCGCTTTGCTTTAAAAGTTTAGGGGGAAAGGTTTTATTATCCAACAAGTGGTTAGGTGTAATGATAAGGCACATTGCACTTCTTAGGGAAGAATATAGGTACAAACTTTGGAGACAACATTATTAGGAGGGACAATCACGAACTCTAAATATGAACAGTAAAACGGATATACATAATATAAGAAACTGTTATAATTATAAAAAATTATTACGATTAATCTTTTCCTTTCTATTGTTTATCCAAATAAAATTTTTTAAAATTAACTTTTCTTTCCTCTTTTACTTTTTTTTCCTTCATTTTTTCCTTTTTAGTTCAAACATAGCCTTAATGTTATAACAAATCCATTTACACATTAAATAAAGGTATAATGATTTTTTCCCCTTTTAATTTCACAAAAATGTTATTTTAGCCCTCTATTTATTTATTTATTTTTATCTATTTTAGCTATTGAATTTATATTTTTGTCAAATCATCCAAAATAGATGGAAAAGTTACTGTTTGTTAACTTTATTGACATGGCATACATGTGGATTGCCATGTAGATGACACATCAATATTTAATTAATTTTTAAAATTTTAAAAATATTTAAAAATAATTTTTTATATTTTTGAAATAATTTTTGTAATTTTTTGAATTCTTAAAAATTCTTAAAATTTTTTTTATCTAATTTGAGATGATTTCACAAAAAATATAAATTAAAAAATTAAAAGACAAAAAAAAAACCCAAAAATAATATATTTTATAAAATTAAAAGATGAAATAAGCCTTTAATAAATTAATTATTCACCTATAAAGTAGCCATGGTCCTATGTGCTACGTTTTTGAGTTAATGTACGTAATTAATTATTTAATTAATAAAGTCGCCTGGCCCAAATTTCTTAACATTAAAGAAAAATGGTTGTCGTGCATTATCTCAACATCAAAATGTAAATTTTTATCAACCCTATGCGATGGTTTGATGATTAATTGAGTCGTGTTATTCACGTTTGTTCTTCAAATTTTACCCTATAATTATAATTCACCAAAAAATAAAAATATAAACTGTTTTTAAAAAGTAAAAAAAATTGAAGTATTAATTAGTAATCTGATTTTAAATTAAATATTAATTTATCTATCAAAATCCAATCGAAAAATTAAAGATGTACATAACTTCAACCCAATTTTTAATTTTTAAGTAATTTTATCAAATAGAACAATAAAAAAAATTATCTTATTCCTAAAAAAACATAAATAATTTGTAGAATAGAAAATTTTTGGGACATTCCCAAAGCAAGTTTAAGACTTTCCTTGTTAGGATGCCATTTAAGTTGTTATTGTTAAATAATTTTATCAAATAGAAGGACAATTTTTCTTTCTCAAAATAAAATATTTTTGTCTTGTTTCTATAAATAGTCGATTGAGTTTTAGTTTGATCGGTATCATTATTATTGTTAAGAGTTCGAGGGCGCTGAAGCAGATTATCCTCTTATTTAAATGTTAAGGAGAGGTTATGAGTAGTTTTAAACATTATATCAAAAAGAACAGATATTAAAACAATAATGAAATTAATGTTTAAAAAAATATAAATAAATTGTAGAGTAAATTTGGGGGGGGGGGGAAGCAAGTTGAAGACTTTCCTCTATAGGAAGCAATTTAAGTTATTATTATTATTATTATTATTTATAATAAAAACTTACGTTATAATTTAGGGAGAGAGGATATTAGCATCGAACACTAAACTTTGAGGTGCCAACATAGAGTTTTAAATTTCATTTGGTTGTTTGTAGGGGCGGAGTCAGAAAATTTTTTGAGGGGGCCCTGAACAAAGTTGTATATTTTTATGATAGCAAAAGTAAATTTCACCATTTTAATAGTCTATATTTGTATAATTTTTAAAAGATTAAATCAATTTTTCCTCATTCTTAGGGGGGCAAAGTATAATTTTATCATATACTATTTTAAAATTTTTAAAATTATAAAAGGACTAAAGGTGAAAATTTTTATTTTAAGGGGGTCAGGGCCCCTACCAGCCCCCCTTGGCTCTGCCCCTGGTTGTTGGCTTATTATTATCATTATTTGAAAGGTGGATTATTATTATATTAAACAAAATATTAAAATAAATGTTGCTATCGTATATTTTAAATTGAGGAAGAATCCACTTACATTGTTATAACACTAAAATAGTTTACACCTTTCTGTATTTTTTTGTGCGATTAATATTTTAACAATTCAACCATTGAATTTAACAATAAGGTGGTACATTCTTTAACTAAGGTTGCTCCCAAATATACTAGTTTTTCAACTTGGGAATTGCCTTTGGATTTTTTTTTATCCCCATTCTAAGTTTGGATGTTACTACTGTGAACGCTGTCGGCAGACAAAAACCTAAGATCGAGTGTATGGAGAAAAAACTTCATTTAACTAAGTTTTATTTGATAAATGTTTTAATATAACAAAGATAATGTTTTTGAATAAAACTTGATGAATTTCAAGGGACAATTTATTTCAAAATATTTCTAAGAGATAAAATTTTAAAAACAACTCTTCATATGCTTAGAAAATATTTTGAACAAGTTCAGATTGAGTAACAAATTTTTCAAACATTTTTTAACAAGTGAAAATTGCTCCCTGACTCAAAGTATCGATACTTATTGATCGCCACTAAGCGTGCGAACGTGTAGACTGGAAATACTGCAACAAAAAGATATAAAATTAAGCAGCGGTGTCCGCAAGTATATGGGTCAAATTGTAATATAGATTAATGTTACAACAAAATATTTCAGGAAAACATTTCGAGAATCATACCCAAGGGAGGTTAAATTAAACCTAAATTAATTCTCTACACTAATAAGTCTAAATAGTCCCAATTTAAAATTATATTACGATAAATAAAAATAACATCAATTAATTGAGTTAAACTAAAAATCAACCAATTAAACAATCGAAATAAATTCAATAAAACAGACAAGAGCTTATATCACTTTAGTGATCCTAATTAACTTCAGAACTCAGGTTTTATCAAGTTAGCTATTAATTAACTAGTTATTACCTGTCGGCGTCTAACTAATTAACTAATCGACCAATACACACTTACCTCTCGGCCTCACTTTCTTAACCAAAATAAATTATGAGGTACTCGGTAAACTTATCTCTCGATCTCGTTTATCCTAAATTACTTCCTAGAGGTGTCACTTCCTAGGGCTTAATCTCACATAATTTAAGCCAACTAACCCAAATTTCAACCCTCGTTCATTCGTTAATTATTCACACATTCATTTCCTAATCTCCCTAAGAAAATTAGCTACTCATGGATCTAGATACAATAATTCATAAACTCATATTTAACATGTAAAGCAGCAAATTATTCACACTACAAGACCGGTGTCGCAACATTGTCTTCAAAATCTAGGTATTTTGTCTTCGAAGTTTGATGTTGCGAAACCACTCGCCGGTGTCATGATGCTGTAGTCATCCTTCACCTTCTAAGCTCGAAAATAGTATCCTACACACTAGATAGAGCTGTTAGATCATCCCTAGAACCATAGTGACCCACTAGGTCATTACATAACTCAAAATGTCATAAAAACGTTTATTTTGAATAATTTAAACATAAAGCAATAAAAATTGAAAACGAACTACAAACATATAAAAATGCTACAAGTTAAATGCCGGAAAGACCTTAATTTCCACAATGAATTGTGACAGATCACTTATACCAAGTATTGATACCAATTTGAGCTTCAAAGTTCAGAAAAATCGAGCAAAAATCAAAAGTATCGATACCTTTAACAACATATTGATACCTTGCAAAAATTATCAATACCCTTGCCTGGTATCAATACCAATTTGAGCTTCAATGTGTTAGAAAATTGAACAAAAATCAAAAGTACCCATACCCTTAACAAAGTATCAGTACCTTTCAAAATTTATCAATACCCTTCTTGATATCGATACCGTTTTAAGGTTTGATGTTTTGGAAAATTAAAGAAAAATTGCCCAAGTATCGTTACCCTCCCCAAGGTATCAATACCTCATAACAACTATCTATTTCCTCTATTATATCGATACTATAGGCTTTAACGATTACTAAATTTAGGCATTAAATGTTTAAAGTATCGATACCTCGTCAAATGTATCGATACACGTCGCAAGAGACGTTAATGCACTGGTTCTTACATCTCTAACGACTCTATTCAATTTTCGAGCAACCCAAACGGTTGGAAATCAATTAGGAGGTATAAATACCAACTTTCAAAGATTAAGAGCTATCAAGAAAGATCAACAATTCTTTTATGAACCTTTTGTGCTTCAATTCATCATATTTTTCTCACAAATACGTATGAGCAATTCTTTGTATTTTTATTAGCTCAAGTATTTTTATTGTTTGAGTACTTAATTGGCAAACATCCTAATTTTGCAAGGATTGTCTCTTTGTTTGCTCATTTGTTTACTATTCTGAGAGGGTTTAAGTATTAATATTTGGGTAGAAAATTGAAAGAAATTATAAGATTAAACCTTATTCTCAAAGGTTGATTAAATTAGTGAATTTGGAAAAATTTATTAGTTGTGGAAAGCTAAGGTAGTGGAGTAGGCAATTCGGGCTGAACCACTCTAAATTCTTGTGTTCATTGTCTCATCTTTTCATACTTGCTTCAACAAAATTTTAAAAGGTCAATTCACCCCCTCTTGACTATTTCGGTTGATTAATCGAGCTAACAAGTTCTCCAGTTTAGATTCGTTCTCTTCTCTCATTGGCACTTCTCTTGGTGATAATTTGCTTGTTTTAAAGACATTGTTTTCGTTTTTAAAAAATCATGCCATGTTAATGGATATAAATTTAAATTTAAAAATTATTTTGTTATATAAATTGTGATAATGAAATGTATATGATTTATAATGTAGTTATGATTTCATATGAGTATATATATATTCAGAAAGTATTAAAAACATTTTTAATTTTGAATTCACAACTATTTATAAGTTTTTCAAAATTAAATTTATATTCTATAATTAAATAAAAATAATTGTATACACGTATTATTTGTGGATTTTAATTCAGTTAGTCTAATTTATTGGCTTTAGTCTGGATTATGTCAATTCTTAATTTATTTGTATTGTTATGATTTGATTCTATCTTGTGATAACTCATATAGTTTATGTACTTATTATACTTAAAAAAATCATAAATATCAAATTTATAATTGTTTAGGCTTAACTCTCAAATTGGTAACTAAACTATTTTTTTTTTCCATATTGGTACTTAAACTTTTTTTTTTCGTCACACGTGGTACCTAAACTATTTTTTTCCCCTAAGTTGGTACCTCCATTAGTCAAATCGTTAAGTCTATTTTGGTACCTAAACTATGTATTTTTTCCATTTTGGTACCTAAACATTTTTTTTTTGTTACAAGTGGTATTTAAACTACATTTTTTTCCCAAATTGGTACCTCTGTTAGTTCGATTGTTAGTTAAAATGTTAAGTCGATATAAAATAAATAACCAATTAAAATTTGACATGTGACAAAAAAAAAACCAAAAAGTATTATTTTCTCTTATATATATTGCTTTTATTTTTTTTTGTTTCTTTAGAACCGAACCGATTGCCAAACCGGTTAGGCCACCGATTCTCAATTTGATTAGTTCTTCTGGTTCAATCAAATAATTTATTAAAAGTTCATAAAAATAAAAATATATATTTAAAAAGTAGAGAAAATCGGTTCAATTATTTTTTTAGCTTGATTCAATTGGCTTGTATAGATTTGTGGGTCAATTGATTCAACCCCTATCTTCAAACTGGTAACCCAATCGATTCTCGGTCCAACTGATCCGACTGACCGTTCTGACTCGGTTCTGAAAACATTTGTGTTGATTGATGAAGTAACTTTTTTCGATCTCGTCAAGTCAAGCAAGCAGGTGAGGAAGTTCAAAAACATAATTAATCTACAATATCTTGACCTTAGGAGGGCGAAATTGGAGTATTGCTGGTATTATCGTACATTATAAAAGAATGAAAAAAAGGAAAATAGAAAATAATATATAATGTAAAATAAAATAAAAAAATTATTTTTTAAAATTCATATGGCGTGGCAAATTATTATTGGCTGGATTTTTTTTAACAATATAACATTTTTGTATTAAATGGATAATAGAATAATATTTTAGGTACCACGAAGAAAAATGTATAATTTAGATATCAATTTATGAGTTAAATTTTTTTAAAAATAGATTTAACAGTTTAATTAATAAAAATATCAACTTGAGAAAAAATATAATTTAAACAGCTAACATCATAGCAATTTTAGCAATTTCTCTTAATATTGATTTTCCCAACTTCTTATCTTTTTAAATGCATAATAATTCATTTGGCCCTTCAATTTTATAGAAAAAGTCAATTTAGCTATTTATTTAATTTTTTGTCACTTTTACCTTTTGAACTTGTATTGTTTGTTAAATCACCCCACATTAGATAGAAAAGTTAACATTTGTTAACTTTACTACGTGGCAGTCCATATGGAAACCACGTTAACAATTAATTAATTTTTCAAATATATTTTTTTACACTTTTTAATAATTTTAATTATTTTTAACTTTTTAAAAAAATTTTTTAATTTTCACATTTAAAAAAATTAATTAATTGCTTATATGGCATCTATGTGTATAATGCTAACTTTTTCATCCGCTTTGGGATGATTTGACAAACAACGTGAGTTTAAGGGCTAAAAAGGTAAAAAGAATAAATAGAGGGTTAAATTGACTTTTTATGTAAAGTTGGAGGGCTAAATAAATTATTATGCATTTTTTCCTTTTGAAAAAATTTAAAACCAACTAAAAATATTAAAAATCAAGAAAAAAAATGTGAATTATCATTTTCATATTGACTTGAAATCATAGTTTAATATAAAGCGAATGATATAACTATACATTGAAGGAAAAAAAAAAGGGAAAAGGGAAAAATTATGAGATTCCATCGTGTGAGAGGGAGAGAGAGAGAGAGGGAGAATAGTACGTGAAAACATTGGCTTCACGCATTCTCCAAAACACCCCCACTTTTCCCCTAAAAGAAAATTGGAAGTTAAAATTCCATGACTCATAAAGTCAATTTTTTTAATGAATTTGTTGTTAGACAAGTCTTTTTTATTTTCCTTTTGGTAAACAAAGTTGTTATCTTTGCATAAAGAGGTCCATAATTCATAGAAAACAACAAAATAAATAAAGGGAAAAAGGGAGGAAGAAAAAAAAAGGTTATTTTAAAATTAAATAAAGGGAGAAAACATAAAATTTTGGTTATGAAAATTATTTTATAATAGAATGTCTTTTTTTTTACGATAATCATTCGACGTGTTAGTGACAGAGTTCTTAAATTCTATAAGTAAAAGTTAAAAAAAAAAAATAGACACAATTTCTTAACCCACCTATGAAGTCAAAAAAAAAAAATTATCCATCAATATATCAAATATTTGTATTTTAATAAACCCTAAAAATAAGCACCACACCTTTTAAACCCTAATTGTAAAACCATGAGAATTGCATTTCACATGGTTAAACCTACTGCATAAAACTGACATCCAAAATCCAACAAGATTTAGTTACCATATAAAAAGACCTACTTTAAAGTAAATTCCAAAACAATATAACGTCACGAATTGATCGAATATTAATTCAATTGAAAAAATTAATAATTTATTTTTACACATTTAAAATTATCTTTTTATATTTTAATATTATTATATAAAAGTTTTCATCCGTACATATTGTATATTTTATTTCGTATATATTGATGTGTTAATGTTATTAGTTTCAAACCATACTCGAATGATCAATATAATAAATATGATACTCAAACTTAATGAACACGAATTATATTAATATTAAAATCTGAACACATTTATTTTCATTATCTTTATATTTTACCTAACTGATAAACTAAGAAGAAAAACATGAAAAACGACAGCACTCAGGAATCATAAAATCTACTTGAACCTCAGAAACGCATGACTTTCATTTTTGAAGTCCAATTGGGCTATTTGGGTAATGGCAGGTTCAGAATTTTTTTATTTTATTTTACCTACTGGTCGGTTCACATCAGGGTATACCTAATAATTTTTTTATATGTTTCGATAATATCGGTTCTTTTTTATATAATACACATATTAATCGAATTAAGAGTAATATTGAGGTTTAAAAATGAGAGAAGAATAAAAATTGTAATGCAAAAACCTTGGTACAACAATAGGGAAGTGGTGTTGAAATGCAAGAGACTCCTGAAAGTCCTCGTCAGTCCAAGAAGCATTAATGGCAACCTTGCTGTTTAAGCACAAGTGTAAGCCAAACCCAACTCACCCACATGCATGTATATCACCAATTTCATTTCTTTCTTTTTACACTAGAATTTTAATATTTCTTAATCCTCCTCTATATTACCAAACATAGAGCAAGTGGCTAATTCATGTATTTCTTTTTCAGTCAACTGCATCCCTTTCCTTCAACCTCGCTCTTCATTTTCATAAACCAAAAAAGGGTTTTCATTTGTGATTAAGAAAACTCAAAAGAATCTACAGCTATATTTTCATGGTAAGCTCGCAAAACAAAACAAGTATACGTAAGGCTTTCTTTATGTTAGTTTCTTCATTTTCATGTCTTTCACGTATTTCTATTTTCTAGTTTGATTCTTTTTGTTTATCATGCTTAAAATCTTCAAGAAGGAACTTAATGAAACGGCTTTGTTCTTTTCCTTTTTTCTGGAGATGCGTATGATATTGATGTCTTCGTTCTTGTTGACTCTGAATTTATATATGAGTCTTAATCTATCCTTGAAATGTTAACAGGCTGAAGAAATGAACATTGAAAATGGAGAGTTCGAGGATTGGCGAGGGTCAAAGGCAGATCCTGCAAAGCATGGCGGTGTTACAGCTTCAAGCATTGCCTGCGGTAAGTGGTGGCTTTCAGAGTTTTAAAGTTAATTACATTCTGCTAAAATGATGAAAAAAATGAAACCCCACCACTTGATTTGATCGTTTAGGATTAAGTTAGGGGTTGAATTAATTGTTGTGAATGGCATGCAGTTGTTGAGGTATTAGAGAACATGGTGTTCTTGTCCAACGCTACAAACTTCGTAGAGTACTTCCTCAAGTCAATGCATTACTCCGCCGCGGAATCTGCAAACATGGTGACTAACTTCATGGGAACCTCCTTTCTGCTCACCATTTTTGGAGGTTTCGTCAGTGATTCTTTCCTCACTAGATTCAAGACCTTCATCATCTTTTGCACTCTTGAGTTGTTGGTAAATATAAATATACTTGCTTTGCTTTGCTTCATTTCCCCTCTCCCCCTCCCCCTCCCCCTCCCCTTGCAATGTTTCATATGTTTTATATATTTTTTGCCATTTAGGGACTCATCCTCTTGACAGTTCAAGCACAAGACAGTCGGTTGCTGCCAGCCATAAACAGCAAGCCTTCCAAGACCCAAGAGGCTATCCTTTACACTGGTCTTTACGCAATAGCAGCTGGCGTAGGTGGCGTTAAGGCTGCCTTGCCTGCACATGGGGCTGATCAACTTGACCATAGCAACCAGCGTCTCGTCTCATCCTTCTTCAATTGGTTCTTCTTTTCACTATGTTTAGGGGGCCTCATCGCCTCCACTGTCATGATCTGGATTCAAGAAAACTTGGGCTGGAATTGGGGTTTTAAGATATCTGTGGTCACACTAAGTGTAGCACTCTGCATTTTCTCCATGGGGTTCCCCATTTATAGATACAAACGCCCCGGCGGTAGTCCACTCATTAGAATTTTTAAGGTAAAAAAACCAACATTGCTTGTAATACAATTGGATGACACCACTTTTTATGAAGTTCAATTTGGATTTCGCTTTTATGATAACACAATGGCTTAACAATGGGTCTAATTTTGTTTCTTTATAAAGGTGTTGGCTTCGGCTATTGCAAACAGGAAAGCATCACTACCAGAGGCAGAGAATCCCCAAATTTATGGTGAAAAGAGAAACCATGATAAGTTCAGGTATGCAATTAGTTTAACAGAAAAGTTAGAAAAATACGTTACTGGGAAATTGGGCAGAACAACATAGATGCCAGATTTTGGCCTTTATATAAAGTAGAGTTTTTCTTTCTCACATATGATGTCACTACAAATTGTTTGTGTTCAATATACAATGTATTGAAAACTACTTTTTTGACATTGGTTGCATGCAAAGGTGGACCCAAGGTGAGGAACAGTCATCCTTTTCGTTCCTCCTAATTCCCTATTAAATCATTACTTGGGTTCAACTTGATAACTATTTTCATATTAAGATCCGAATTACTTTTTAATTTCATACTTAAATTTAATCATTATTATCACATTGAGGTCTGAACTAGGCAATTGTTCTCACATTGGACTTAAATTTAAGGTTTTCAAAGAAATATTAGAGACTAATTTGGATAAAAAATATCCAAACCCCAATATGAAAAAAGTTCAAACCCTAATGTAGTAAACTGTCAAGTTTAAAGAAAGTCTAACCCCAAATATAAAAGTAGTTGCCAAATTTCAAGCCCTGATTGAACCTTTTTAAAAATTATCTAATTTTTGGCACTAAAAAGTTAGAAATCGATCTTTTTTATCCCTAGTTGCATGAATCTGGTTTAAGCACGGTGTCTTTAATAATATCATAATGCACTGTAATTTGACACAAAATGTTGAAGTCATGTAGGTTTCTAAACAAAGCATTAATGGGTGAGTCAGTCGCATCGACCGAGGTTGAGGAAACAAAGACATTCATAGGCCTCCTCCCTATATTTGCAAGCACCATTATGATGAACTGCTGCTTAGCTCAACTGATGACATTCTCAGTGCAACAAGGGAACATCATGAACAGATCACTTAACAGTTTCAAGATTCCAACTCAATCATTATCAGTATTCCCCATATCCATCATGCTGACTTCTATACCTATATATGAATATTTTGTGCGCATGTTCAGATCAAAGAACAACCACCATCCTGGAATTCTGAACATGTTCCAACCATTGAGGCGGATCGGGCTGGGGTTAGCTCTCGCATCAGGGTCTATGGCTGCCGCTGCTGTAGTTGAAGCTAAGAGGCGTGAGGCAGCGAATGACGATGTCGTCTTGTCTGTTTTCTGGCTCGGGTGGCAGTACTTGCTGCTCGGCGTATCGGACATGTTAACACTCGGGGGAATGCTTGAATTTTTCTACTCGGAGGCTCCGGATACCATGCGAAGTATGAGCACTGCATTGTCTTGGTGCTCGACGGCAATGGGGTACTTCATCAGCACGGTGTTGGTTACGATAAGCAACTCGGTGAGTGGACATTTCGGGAAAGAATGGCTGGGAGGAAGTGATTTGAATCACACACGTTTGGATTTGTTCTACATGCTTCTTTGCATCCTTAACTTCATCAATTTATTGAACTACATATTTTGGGCTAGAAGGTACTAAATATTTTTAGTACTTTACAAGGTTGATAGGAACCATATTATATTGTTTTAAAAAGTAAGTAATTAAAACTTAAAATTATAATTATTTATGATTAGTTTTGTTGTAATTACATCATTTGTATGTAAATTTGTCTTATAAAAAATTATATAAAATTATATTGTAAAATCCTGAAATTTTATGATATACATATTGAATGTTTGCTAATTGCTAGGCTAGTGATCTTCGTTTAAGGTAGATAGCTAAAGGTTTCTTAGTAACATGGTGAAAAGATGAAATGATATCTTAATGATTAAATTGGGCATAATTGTAAAATTTTCTTTCGAATTTTTCACTTTTTTTTTAATTTCACTCATAAAATTATAAATATTTTTTAAATAAGATCAAAATTGAAGGAAATAGTTAGTTGTTGACATGATTGACATGGCATGGCACATCACCAATAACGTAAAAATGTCTTGAGCAAAAAAGAAAGGATTTGCAGCCTTCGATGATTCTTTGCAAAGCAAAGACAAAGATTAAAAGGAGTGATTCTCTGCAAAGAAAAGATGGAAATCAACAGTAAAGATTCACTGCAAAGAGATGAATACGAAATATTCTCTACAAAGAAAAAAAAATAGAGTTACCTTGCAAAAGTTTTGTAATAAGAGAATATATTCTCTACAAATTGTAATAATAGTTTCGAAAATAACAATTGTGTAACCTTTGTAATAATGTAAGGGATTATATTCCCGAAGAAAGACGTTGTAAAGAGGCAAGAGCTTTCTATAAAATATTCTTAATTTTGTAATGAAAGGTAGACTCGACTCAAAAATTCTTTGAGCAAAGTTTCTCCAAAAAATTTTCTAACTTTCAAAAATTTAAGTTTTCAAAAATTTAAAATTCAATCTTCAGGACACATTTAAAAAAATTAAAAATATATTAAAATTCAATAAAAATAAAAAAAGTGGAAAATTTATTAAAAATAAAAGAATATATATATATATATATATATATGAAAATTTGATAAAAATGAGAATAGTTTTTAAAAAAATATTTAATTTTTTTTAGTTCATTTTCTTTTTTTTTCCGTAAACATTATTAGCCACTGGTTCAAGGCCTCAAACCCTTCGTAGAAGCTTGTGCCGAGGCCCATGATATAACCCAAGAAAAAGCTTCGGGCAGCTATCAACAAGTCAAACTTTATGGGATCATTCTAATAGATAGGAGTATAGATGATGACTTTTTTAGAGGATGATTATTATTTGGCTTAATTGAATAAGAGGTCCTCAAATTATGTAGTATTTTTTAACTATGTATCTAAATTTCTTTTGGTTGAACTAGATATCTGAACTATAATTTTGTAACTATTATGGACTGATACCATTATTTTTGTTTTTTTTTTTTTTTAAAAAAACTATTTCAATCAATTAAGAGTTCATATTTGACATTTTTATATTTTATATTATTTCCCTCTTTCTCTCTCTTTATTCAATGTAAAAAAAAGAAGAAAAAAGAGAGGTTTTAGTGGGCCTTTTTATATAAATAATTCAAAAATATTAATTAATAACAAAAAATAATTTTGAGGAAAAATTATATACGAAAATGACTCATTTGCTACAGTATCATCCGATGCTGCTTGACCAACCGGCGACACTACCCTCTTTTTCCTGTAATCATGACCCAATCATCAGTGTTTAAAAATAGATTTTTTTTGTGCTACACTATGTCAAGCGGCACCCGTATGTATTTTTTAAAATACCCATAAAAATACGGGTATTCACGATGGAGAAAAAAAAAGAGAAAAATATCTTTTTAATGGGTGTCATCGATCTAACTAGCGGTACAATTCATTTTTTTTAAATTCAATTAAAAGTAAAACCGAAAAAAAATAATTTTCTTGGGTGCCACCACTATTTAAAAAAATATTAGTTGTGAAGAGAAAAACGAAAAAAAAAAATTTATTAGTGGTGTCGCCCACGTGTTAGGCATCAACAATAAGTTCTTCTAAGATTGCAAAGTACCCATCAATGTATTGTTGTGATAAGCTCACTAAGTACTCATGTACTTAAAAGATTTGTTATTACTTTTCAGGTACTTGAAATGAGACTTTGCTTGAAGGGACAACGCCAGGAGATCTCCAAAGTGGTGGCGGAGTGGGCTATTATGCATATAGTGGACATGTGGCATAGTGTTGGAATATGCCTTTCGTGTCTGTTTTAAATAAACTTCCATTTTGTAGATAATTGTACCCAGTTTGATGTAACAACTTATTTTAAAGTACTACCTTTGTTTTTAGATAGTAAGTTTTTCAATTAACATGTCAAATAAAATAATTAGAGAAATGAAAAATTGTAAACTGTATTATTAAAATGTTAAGTATACTATGTGGTAACACTCAAAATTCGAACCCGACAAATCAAGTTAGGTTTGGGGCGTTACATATGCCCCATCCCTGGTGCAAATTTTGTATTTGTTGAAGTTTTTGGTTTTTTTTTTTGGAAAGAAGAAAAATAAGGAAGAAAGGGGAGAAAATAGAAAAAAATAAAAAAAAATAGTGTTCAATAAAAGGGGAGAAAAGAAAAAAAATTTGTTTTTTTAATGTTAGGTATTGAAAATTTGGGGAGAAATATTTATTTGTGTTGGTGTTTTAGGGAAAAATTGTGATAGTTTTAATATATGCTTGAGTTCATGGTGATGCGGTGGCTCTCAGAGACTCACATATTTCATTTGTCGTATGGGGAGTGCAGCATCACCTTAGAAGATGTCGCATTACAATTTGACTCCTAGTTGATGGTAGTTATATATGGTCATGGATTCAAGTATAGTGTTTAAACTTGCGCATGTCAAGTTTCATGCCACTTATTATATTTGAGATCATAAACATAGGGGAAAAAAGGGGTTAATCAACTTATTATATTTTCTCATCAAAGTAGTATCCTTAACCTCATTATCTAAAACATATGTCAAAGGTGGGGGCAAGAAGACTGGCAACGGGAAAAGTGACAGTGACGATGGAAACAAGCTAAAGCGCGACTTGGGGTGATAATGGTTGTAGTTATTAAAGTGCAGAATGAAAGGAAGGGTAGAGTGAGAAAAAAATAATTGAAAAAAAAAACACTGAGAAAAAAGAAGAAGAAAATATGGGGATCCCATAACCGTCACTATTTCACGTGATTATTCCAACTATAGTTAGTATTATTATCATACAAGTTAAAATGATAGTAGGGATCATCATAGTTTGATTCAATATTCAAGTAATTAGAATTACAATAACTATAAAAAAAAAAATTCCCAGTTCACTCAAAAAAGAATGATCGTTGCTAAGCTCAAAAAATTTATTTTCACTATCAAAATATATGAAATAACTTGACTACTATCTCTAATTAAAAAGGTGTCATCAGAAATGAAATTTTGAATATCTTTGACATCAGCTAAATGATCAACCTTATTATAATAACACGTCTGCGACACCACTTATTATTTTTTATCTCATTTTTCCCTTCACAGTTATTTTTTTTCCAAAAAAAACACTGCTAACGCTTGACACATAGGTGACACCTATTTTTTTCCTGACCACCTATTACCGATGCCGCCTGATATACCGACAGCTAGGGGCATAGTTAGGAGGGCTTGTAGGGATCCGGCACCCCCTAAAATGAAAAATTTTTCATTTTTAAAATTTTAAATTAATAAAGGTAAAGTTACACACCTGCGACAGCTATTAAAAAAATTCCCTCATAGGTGTCGCCTAACACATCGACGACACCAATTAGAGAAATTTTTTTCCTTTTTTTTCACTGATAGAAATTTAAAAAAAAAAACTAGTCAGTATCTCTTGCCAGACCGGTGGCACCCATTAAAAATATATATTTTCTCTTTTTTTTTCTCCACCATAAATACCCGTATTTTTCACAGATATTTCAAAAAATACATATGGGTGCCGTCTGACACAGTGGCGGCACCAAAAAAATTGTTTTTTTAAACACTAATGATTGGGTCATGATTAGGGGGAAAAGGGTGTAGACACTGATTGATACTGTAGTAAACGAGTCATTTTCGTATATAATTTTTCCTTCAGGCTATTTTAGTAATTAATTAATGTTTTTGGGTTATTTATATTAAAAAGCCAAATTTAGTGTAAATGAAAAAAATGGAAAAAGAAAAAAAAGAGTTAAATCACTTTTTGGGCCTAAACTTGGCAACTAGTCCAACATTGGGGCTTAAATTTTTTTTCGTCCAAGTTAGCCTCTAAACTTGGCAATTGTTCTCACTTGGGGTCTAAAAGTTTTTTTGTCCAAGTTAATTCCTGAACTTGAAAATTGTTCTCATATTGGGACCTAAACTTTTTCTTGGTCCAAGTTAATCCTTGATATTTCCTTGAAAACCATAAAATTCAAGTCCTAATGTGGAAACAATTATCAAATTCAAACCCTAAATAGTTATTTTACCAAATAAAAATTGGGGGGGGGGGGGTATCAACGTGAAAAACCCTAGGTTTAATGAAAAAGAAAAAAGAAGAATGTGAAAAATTATGGGGAAGAGAATAGAAAAGAAAAGAACAAGAACTTAATAAGAAGGGAAAAAACATGGGTGGTTTGAAAAAGAAGAAAAAGAAGGGTGGAGAGAGAGAATGAAAATAAAAAATAATTTAATTTAAATATATTTTTTTTATTTCATGTAAATGATGATGCAGATACAAATGACACACGACAGGTTTTTATTGGTTGAAGTACCAAGTTTGACCAAAAATTTTAAGTACCTAACTTGAAAAAGGGTTTAACTTAAAAGTTGTGGTACTCTCAATTTCTATATTAAACAAATTGGTCCTTCTTAAAAAATTTGGAGCAATTTAACCATTGTTAATTTTAAAGGAAAATTAATTATGGTGTTAACGTCTTCCTTCAATTGTACATAATTTTGATTGATATAATAATAAAAAATTAGCCATTGATGTTTACATATTTTATCTATTTGATCTTGATTCTAAAAATTTTAAGAAATTTAATCTCAACATTTACACAAATTTTACAGGCGGTGTGAACTTTAAAAATTACATTTATTATTATATCAATCCAAAATTTCACCAAGTCCTTGATAAAAAGATGGAAGTTCATGCATCATCTCTCCACAAATCATGAATAAATTCTTTGACTTGTTAGAAATTTATTTAAAAATTTTGAGTTAGATCTAATTTGTTTTAGGTTTACAAATAGTTGACTAGCAACATTTAGACATGGAGATCACCAATCATGCTTGAAATGTGGCATGCAATTTCAACACATTTAATGCTTTTATTTTTTTTGGATAAACAATGCTTATTGTTTTCTTAATACCTTGCGTTGAATATATTGTTGATAGAACATGCTTCCCATCTATTATGATTGTTCTTAGCTAATACATGAAGATTATATATACATAAATAATTAGATAATTTCAATATAAAATATTCTCTCTCCTTGCAATTAAGCAAATTTCTAATAATTTTTAAAAATAAAAATAAAAAGTCAATCGAGTCTTAACTCGATTGACATGAATATTATTATCAATGCAGCAAGTTGTGCATTATTCGAATGTATTAAAGCATATTACCCTCCTATTTAATGAAATTGTCAGAAAAAAAAAAAAGGAAAAGAAGAGTTGTCCAAACTTTAAACTTAAAACTAAGTAATAATTGAAGATTAAATTAAGTCTTTAAACATATAATGTAATGTTGGCGGTGTTACGTTACAAGTGAAAAATATAATGTTAAAAGTTTAAGGATTTTGCTCGGTCTTTGAGGCTAAACTATGTAACATTTTGGATGGCATGTTTCTTCTAATTAGAAGAGGATTCAATAGAGTTATGATCCATACTAACCGCTTGGAGGTGGTTAAAGTTCTATAAGATAGTGTGCCGGTAAATTTAGGTATTATAGTGGTTAGGCAGGTTCAATAGATTTTGCGAACTGAAGGACAGTGGTTGGTTAGGTTTGTTCCTAGGGAAGATAATCAAGTCATTGATTGCTTGGCTAAATTGACTTTAGGTTAGAAGACAAATCTAAGTGTGTTTGATGACGTTCGTAATAAAATCTTAGGAGCCCTACATCACGATAAAGGTAATGGTTCTTTTACTTCAATTAATTTGATGTAATTCATTGTTTTATCAGGAAAGAGTTTTAGGATTTCAATACATTTAAAAATCAATACCACATTCTTATTTATTATTGTTAGAGTTGTGACCCTGATTCTTATTAAAATAAAATACAAGTGGCAAGATAGGGAGATCCACGAGGGCGAAGGCCGGAGGCCCAAATAGAAGTTTACTTTCTTTGTTTTATATTAATTTGAATAAGGTGTTTCAACCTTACTGCATTATTTCTATTAGATGTTAATTAGAATAAGGTTTTCTAAACCTATAAATACACGTCGTCTATACTCCTTGTAATCATTCAAATTCGATATAGTAAATTTTCTTCTCCTCTGCCCGTAGTTTTTTCTCGAAAGAGTTTCCACGTAAAATCTATGTGTTCTATTTTTTCTTTCTTTTCTTTGCGATATATTGCCATTATCGACATTCTATTTTCTCAGTTATATTAAAGTTGTGTTTGAACATTTAATTGTTACATAAGCACACAAATTAGATTTAACAATAAAGAAAAGATTATGGAAGCAATTTATCTAACTAAATTTATTTATCGGTTAAATTAAGTTGTGTTGTGATTCGATTTGATATGATTTGAAATTTCGAACATAATACTCATTTAACATTAATTTTTATAATATTTATATATTATAATTAAATTTTAAAAAATATTTTTTAATTAATAAATAATAAGTAAGACTAGATTAAGGATGGGTTGGTTGGGCAGTGGGTACGTTTAGCTTACTTTTTGTTTTATACTATAGTATCTAATTTCACTGTTATTGTTATTTTTATATTAACCGCAGGTAAACGCACCGCTCATCCCAAAACTAAAAGAGCAAGAATTGAATATAAGATGCATTATGTTGGTGGGGAATGAAGAAGAGAAACAAAAATGAACACATTTATCATCTACCTACATTGCAAAACATGTCATCATTTGTGGCAGTCTCGTCGGTGACAGCTTACACACACTATCATTTCCCCTATTTATTCCAACATTGATCCATTGAACACCCACGTGCTTTCCCCCCCACTCCTTCATATCTCTTGTTATAATTTATCGTTTTGGTTTCAGTATTTGTCCCGACGAGATGAGATCTACCCCTGATAATCCGTGAAGATAAACTGTTAACCACTCAATCAACCCTCCAAGTTCAACACTAAAACTACGAATCCAACGTGGCACCAATCTATTGGACCCATTGCCCTTTTGGCTCTCTTTATATCTTCCTTCATTGGAGACCATTTTAGCAGTAAACCAAAAATGAAAATGGGGTCTCTTTTTACTCCTCTGCTCCTTCCACTCTTTTGTCTTTGCCTTACTCTAATCTCACCCACACATTCCACGGATTGTTCATCGCTCAAACTCTCCGGTGGCAAAAAACAATACTCCAATTGCACCCGCCTCCCCACCTTGAACGCAACCCTCCATTTCACCTACAATGCCACCAATTCTTCCCTTTCCATAGCATTCTCAGCACCGCCGGCTAAAGCCGGCGGTTGGATTGCTTGGGCCGTCAACCCCACGGCGACAGGCATGGCAGGTTCACAAGCCCTCCTGGCTTTCAAAAACAATGGATCTATGGTTGTTAAAACCTACAACATAAGCTCCTACAGTTCCATTGTGGAAGGGAAGCTTTCTTTCGATGTTTGGGACTTGGAAGCCGAAGCCGGCAGCGATGGGAAGATGGTTTTATATGGTTCATTGAAAGTGGAGGAAAGTGCGGAGAAGTTGAACCAGGTGTGGCAAGTTGGGCCAGGGATCGCTGATGGTCACCCGATGAAGCATGAGTTTGATAAAGCCAATCTGGGTTCCGTGGGAGAGTTGCAGCTGGTGGAGAAACTCACTCCATCATCCCCTTCACCATCTCCACAGGTTGCTAATGCTAACTCAGGATATGGGTTGAGGGTTACCCAATTAAATGTAGGATTTTGGATCCTGGGTTTGATTTACTTCATAGTTTTCATGTGATTTTAAGCAGAGTACAGTAATAAAAAGGGGGGGGGGGCATAATGAATGATTTTAGCACGAAATATCAATTGCCTTTTTTTATCTTCCATTGTATGATGACATTTTTTCCCACTGTAATCATGTTTCTTCTCTTGATTGAAGTTAAAATAGGTTGCACATCATGAAATATTCATGAAAATATTTTCACCTTTATTATGTACGAAGCACTGGTACTGGTAGGTAGACCCTGAAACTAGCGTCTTACATAATGAATTAATTGTCGTTTCCTTTTACTACTTCATAAATTTGAGGTTATTTTTGAAGAATATAATGTGATTTTTTTTCGTACAAATGGCCTTATTGTATGAAATCTTACTACTAAAGTTAAAACTGTAGGCATTTAGAGTTACGTGACGCATTAAGCCCAAGAACGCAAGCCCCACGTTCACTTTCCATTTTCTACTTTACAATGAATAAGATTCGAAGTCAGAACAAAGAAAAGTTAATTTACATGGATGCTCTCATATCCAACTCATTCATCTTCTTAAATTTTCATATTCCTTTCTGGAAATAGACATGGATATAAGAAATAATATGAACAATGGAATATAGAGTCTTACCCATACAATCTACTGAACTAATTCAAGTATGAACAAAACTAAAAATCCCAGCTTGACTACAAATTAACGTAAACATGTTGCTACATACACACCACAGACACTGGACGAACGGATTGTGGGGTTGTGGGGTTTGTGTGCCCCCAAACTAAGAATTTGTCTATCCAACAACAACAACAACAAAAAAAGAAGCCGAATTGCCAATTTGCCAACAACGATTTTCAATGTTTAATTAAAATATTGGAGCAATAACTGAAGCATAACTCTTTGACTTTGAAAATCTTTAAAAAAGCATTAAATTTGGGGGGGATAACGCCATTAATGTTGCTTTTTCGGCTCTAAGTAGTCCCATGACTTAAGGGACTTGCTTTGGAATTAAGTACGGCGCTTGTGAACCAAATCCCATGTTTAACTCCACTTTTCATTATATTACTTTCTTTTTAGATTAAGTTAGTAAATTACGGATTGAGTCTTAATTTGATTGATATTAGTATTATTGGCAGTGCAGGATGACGTGAGTTTGAGTGTATTGAAACGCATTATCCTCCTATTTGAAGGTTAGGGAGGAGCTATGAGTAGTTTTAAATATTATATCTAAAAGAGACTTAAACCTATATAAAAAAATCGAATACACTCATAATTAATTTATACAAAATGAGACTCAAACATCTTTTAATGCAATTTGTTTTAATAGAAAGAATAAATTTATGGGTTTATGGATATTGTAGTTTTAGTTGTGATATCTTTTCTTTTCTATACTTTGCTTGCTAGGGGTGTTAAGTTATGAAAAAAAAGGGATATGCCTCGATATTCACAATATATATATATATATATATGAGATTTAATTGGAAATAAGTTGCTGAGATCCTTACCATATTCAATGGTACTTTTTCTAAGTGTTCATCACAAGGATTTTTATAGTATTAGATTACTTCTTATAATCAAAGAAAGCTCTGGCTAACTTTGAACAAAAAGAAAAAGAAAGAAAGGTTTTGCTAATCAATTTTTGATCCAGTTTTATCATTGAATATAATCATTATTTGGGGTATATCCAGGGTTAGAGGCTGAGTTTTTGGAGATTTTGGATAGTTTGGTTCTCTTACAAAGGTCGAGTTTTGATAGAGTATTGATCCAAACTGATAATTTAGAGGTGGTTAAAATCATTCAAGAAAGTCAGCTGGCAAGTGCGAATTCAGTTTTGGTAAGGAGGATTCTTCAACTGTTAAAGCTGATTGGATATTGGAGAATAAGGCATGTGCCAAGGGAGGAGAATAGAGTTGCGGATTCATTAGCTAAAATGGCCTTTGGCAAGAAGGAAGACATTCGGGTTTTTGAGGAGGTTCCCAAAGAGCTCTCACATCTCTTGGAATTTGATATTGATAAGAATGCTTTTGATTTATATTAATTTGATGTAATCATTTGCTTATTTTATCAAAAAAATTATATTTACTTAAACCATTAAATTTTTCACTAAAATTGTTATGATTATGAAGGAAGATGTTAACAAAATACCCGAATACATTAATTAAGATAGTATTTATTAAAAAAAGTAATTACTAAAATATATATTTTTGGATTTGATAAAAGTAATATGTTAAATAGGAGGCTAAATTTTGTTATCAGTCCCTATATTTTGTTAAAGTTGTAGATTTAGTCCCTATCTTTAATCTAATCAACTCTATTCTATGTACTTTTTGAATTGGACAATTTTAATTACTGTACTTTTAGATGTTTAAAATTCTAATCTTGGCACATACAATAGTAGTTAAATCCATTTGATTATATTCAATTTTTAGTCCTATACTATGCATACATTTGTAGATTTGGTCTATAGTCTCCAATTGGATCATTCTAAATGTCTATACTTTTCAAATTTTGAAATTTCAAGTCTCGACAGTCATTAACCTATTAATTGAATTTTTAGCAAGTAATACGTGAAAAATAACAAATTAACGAAACATTACACATATGATCATTTGTTTGGGATCCTATTATAAATATTAATTGACCAACTTTTTTTAAAAAAATATAGGGACTTGTAAATAGAATGAATTGAAAATAGTGGAGTTTGAGGTCTAAGTTCATTGTACCTTTTTCTAGCAAGGCCACTAAAGTTTAAATTAATTCCATTTGCAAAATACATCTTCCTTATCTTAGTAATATATACATATTTAACTTGAATGCAAGGGCAAGGTAAATCTAATGTGTCCACTTTTTGACTATTTACCTTCCAATTCCATTTATCTAAGAATATTTACTATTACTATCAGTAATTCCTTTTTTGAAATTAACATAAAATTCCTTAATCCTTGGGCTATTCAACAACTCTGGCTACCGAGGCCGGTTCACTCACGGTAAATTTTTGTTTAATTACAGTCTTCATCCTCCACCTGATTTCACCTAATTAGATGACTCCTTGCCTAAAACAAAAGAAATATGTCCTCCTTAGGTTAATTTTGTTTTGGGTTTAATTTGTACATATTCGGTAAGTGAAAACTAAGGTGTAAAACTAAAATATTTGTTTGTTTTTTTTTTTTTTACTTACAATAATTCTCGTATAATCGATGATTATAAGTATTTTTTTGAACAATCTCATTTTAGGTTCTTATCATATCTGTTCTTTTTTTGACACAATACCTAAAACCAACCATAGTTCTTCTCCAACTCATAAATAGGAGGATAATGCACTTCAACTCACTCGAACTCACGTTTTCCTGCATTAGCAACAATGCATGTCCATGCCATTACAAGTGAGATTATTTTATAGACCCTTCCAACCACATCATCCATAGCCCCTTTTCAATTATTTAATGATATTTCAACAATTTTTTCCACGTCATTAACACATAATTTTGGTAATTTTTTTACTCTGAACCCTAAACCTCGAATCTTGAACTCGAATCCTAAACCTTGAACTTGGGGTTCGGGTTTGATGTTTAAGGTTTGAGATTTGAGATTCAAGGTTCAGAGTTTGACATTCAAGGTTTGGAGTAGAAAAATACCAAAATTATATGTTAATGACATGGAAAAAATTGTTGAAATATCATTAAATAATTGGAAAGGGGCCATGGATGATATGGTGGGAAGGGTTCATAAAATAATTTCTCCACTACAAGTATTAAACTAAATAATTAATTTAATGACTAATTTAACTCTAACTAACTAGAATAATTTATTCTGAAAGAACTCACACATTTATGTATAATGAAACTCAAACTTGAGATTTCAAAATTCTCGAGAGTTTGATTCTTTTCAAATACAACTCAAACTATAAAGGAAGTTGAATTTTATATTATTTTTAACACTTGATTTGAATAAATTATAAACCTAATTGAACTCTTTTCCTTAATTTTATAGTTCTTCTAAATAATCATTTTAATTTTTTTTAAATCAAACCATTAAATTGAGTTACTCATCAATGGAGTCTCAATTTAGTTGTGTAATTACTAGAATTCCATTCCTTTTATAAAGCAACAAATTAGTGACGAAGCTGGGGGTTGGAAGGGGTCTTGGCCTCCCTTAAAATAGAAAATTTCCCATTTAAGCCCCTTTATAGTTTATAAAATTTTAAATTAGTAATGGTAAAATTACACTTTGGCCCCTAAAAATGATAAAAATTTGATTTGATCCTTTAAAAATTATAAAGATATAAACTATTAAAATGGTGAAATAGCATTTGTACTATCGTAAATATATACAATTTAATTTCGCCCACCCAAAAATTTTTTTTATGACTTCACTCCTACAACAAATATTATTTTAAAAGTATTTATATCTTTTACATTTTGATAAATCTAGGAAAACACATACAGATTATAGGAATAATGAGATTTGAACCCAATAAATCATAATTTTTACAGTTTCATTTTTACCATTTCATCAAAAGCTACACTTGATTTTGTTTTTTTTAATACATTTATTACATATTTTTAACCCACATAATAAATATACCACAAATTAATAATACATAAAATAAATTAAAATAAAAAAATCCAAATCTGAATAAAATAAATTTCAACAAAATCGACCAGAAAATTTAGAAGTTCCAAAGCCTCAAATTATTAGTGTCTTTTTTTAACCAATAGAAATTGCTTGTTGGCACTATATCTTTAATCTACTAGATTTCCTAAGAAATCCAAAAAAATAAATTGTATTATACTAGATTTCCTAAGAAATCCAAAAAAATAAATTGTATTATCATTTTATAAAAGAAAATTTAATTAATTCCATGAACTTATTACATGAATGGTTGATAAGCCATAAAAGTAACATGTTTTTAATCTCATTCTTCATGCGTTTTTGGATGATTTATTATGTAAATGAGTGAATTTGATGCTCCTAATCCTTTGAATTCATGTTTCTATACTTAGGTGAGCATAGGGGAGCGAAAGGACCGACAAATAGGCCAAAATCAGAAAAAAAAAAAAAAAAAGAGAGCTATTTTTAGGATCCACACAACCTGGGCATTTCCACATGAGTTGGGCACATGCTCGTGTGAGCCACATGGGCTGGCCACACGCCCATGTGCCAGCCCGTGTCGATTTCCGCACCCTGCTTCCCTTTTACGCGAAAAAACCTAATTTTTAGGGTTTCTGAGCATTCTAAAGTTTATAAATACATATTAGAAGAGGACCTAAGGAGGACACACGGAGAGAAGAACAAAGAAAAGACTCGAAGAATGCCATCGGATTCAACTTACAAGCGGATCTCCTTCAAGATTAAAGATCTCAATTTAATTTCCTTCGAAGTTTTATTGAGTTTCTTTATATCTTGTTGTTATCCTAACTTTGAGATGGTTTTATTCTAGATTATGAACTAAATTCCCTAGATACCTAGGGAAGATGAAACCTAATATGAATCTTATTATTTAATTTCTGAATTACATGATAAATACTTGATTCTTGTTCTCAATTACGTATGCTTATTTCATGTTTTAATATTTTTAGGATATTAATGCATGTTTAATATGCTTATTTCAGTGGAGCAAAAGTCCCTATTTAAGAGTAGATCTATCATAATTGAGTGGAGTTGCATGCAATCCTAGAAATAGGACGACATAAATCTACCGAATTAGAGTCAAATCTAATAGGGGAATCCATAGATCGAATTAATGCGACAATAGGGGTTTTAATTAGAAAGAGATTTCAATTAATCAACCTAGAGTCAATTGTTTTTACTCTCGAAAGAGATATTAACATAATTTAATGATTTCTACGGATCAAGACACAAGTGAATAAATCGTTTAATTCAAATTCAAAATAATAGGTGGAGTCTAGGTGGATCCTTTCCTGGGTATTGTCTATCTCATTGGTTTTATTCGATTATTTTCCTAATTCACTCTCTGCTGCGTTCTTAGTAATTAGTTTAGTTAATTTTAGATTAAAAACATTTTCATCAATTTGTCGGCTAAATAATAGAAAAATAGTAATTACTAGTACTTTTAGTCCTCGTGGATACGATATTCCCTACTCACCATAGCTATACTATTGTTCAATAGGTGCGCTTGCCTTTGTCGTAATTATAGTTAGTTTAGTGACCATCAATGGTAATATACAATTTGAGGAAAAGAAAGAAACAATAAATATCCATTGTTGGCGGTGAAGAATAAACTTCATTAACATGATAAAAGCTTCAGCTCCAACAACGATAGAAGATTATAACACGTTGACAATCGATTTTTTCACAACTCAAGCATGATATGTTTGGGGTGATTGCAAGCACCTATCACGCTAGAAGGGAACCAACCCCGAATGGTCCAAAGTGGTGGACAAAATCAACAAAAGAACTGAGTATCAATCAAACCAGAGAGGAAAGCACTTGCAAAAGTAAGGCTAAAAATCTATAAAAGACAAGACAAAAATTTCTAAAAGAAAAGACTTATGAAACAATGGAAAAACATAAAAAAAAAAACATAAAACTTAAGACAACACGAGTTTAAACCAACTTATGAAACCATTTATTATTCCAAAATACTCTTAAAACAAAAACAAATCTAGAAGCTAACGAAGAGCCATTTAAGTATCTACATTTAATTCACTTTCCAAAAGAAACTGCTTGAGGTCGATGGAGGTTCAATGATGACGAATATTATCGTCTGTACATCACTACTTGCAAAAACAACAAATATACCCATAAAACATACCAACAAATTAAAAAAGAGAAAATACGCATGGATTGAATGAACAACAAAAAAATGAAAAAGAGGTTGGAGGGAAGGAGGTAATGGCAAATCTCGGACCAGCATCGCCACCATTGTTGGGCAAAACAAGAGAGAAGAAGCAAACGATTTTCAAGAAGGAAAAGAGAAATGTAATTGTATTATCATTTTTAATTGACTTGCTATCATTATGATTTTCAAAAAAAAAAAAAAAAGGGCAAACTTTTTTAGCAAGTCCCTATGGTTTATTGGTTTAACTTTTTCAATGTAGCCCACTCTACCATGTGACACTCTATTAGTGGGCCACATGGTAATTTGTGTAAAAAATTAACACGGTTAGATCAAAGTACAAAAGCTATAAACAGGCATTGGACAAATTAAAAGTACAAATACCACATTGAAAATTTTAATAAAGTATAGGGGTAATTTCTGCCATTAACCCAATAGTTTATAAACAATAATAAAATTGATATAAAAAATAAATATGACTTTAGTTAAAAGAAAAAAATATCAAAATTATACATGAATTTTGATTCAATATGCAATTTGATACATAAACTTTGATTTGGTGCAATTATAAATATGAAACTTTGATTGTGTTCAAATATAAACATGAAATTTTCATTTTGATTCA
This sequence comes from Gossypium turneri, assembly GCA_008044935.1. Taxonomy (NCBI): domain Eukaryota; kingdom Viridiplantae; phylum Streptophyta; class Magnoliopsida; order Malvales; family Malvaceae; genus Gossypium; species Gossypium turneri. The sequence goes on from CP032577.1 coordinate 5,584,335, forward strand.
ATCATACACGTTTAAAGAAATAAATACTTCAATTTATTTTTATATCGGATAAATATAATTATTTGTATATGTAGTATATAAACATAAAATAAGGTTAAACGTGTTGATAATTTGTGAGAATTTAATTAAATCAAAATTTTATATATAAAAATGGTTTAAGACAGTAAAGTAGTTAATGTTCAGTTGAGGGTTTAGAGTGAAACAAACCCTAAAACAAGAGAGATAAGATCCGATAATCCACTAATCACCAAACTTATTCTTTTCATTAATTTCTGGTAAATTTCCTCTACTTTAGCGCGTGGTCTCCCTTAAAAAGAGGCAACACGTGTCAAATAATGATTAGTTAAGTCTTTTATGGCTTCTATTTATTCCGCCAACTTTCAGCCCTCTCCTTACTAACTTAGCCAGTTAGCCGTTATTTGTTCTTTTGCCTTTTGTGTTTTGTCTGAGAAAAAAAGGAAAGGAAGAAAATGACTCCGTCGTCGCCGCCGCCGTTGTCGTCGGCTGTTTTTATTTGTATAAGCTTTTTGGCGCTGATGATTTCACCGTCGGCTGCTCTCACTTGCAGTTCCCAGAAGTTTACCGAAAACCAAGTATATTCCAACTGCCTGGACCTCCCTTATCTTTCCTCTTACCTTCACTTCTCTTACAATTCTTCCAACACCACTCTCTCCATCGCCTTCATCGCCACACCTTCCAAATCGGGTGGTTGGATCGCATGGGCCATAAATCCAAAGGCCACCGGCATGGCGGGTTCACAATCCCTCGTCGGCTACAAGAACTCCACCACCGGCTCCGCCCAGGTTCATACCTTTGACGTCAGCTCCTACAGTTCAATTGTTGCCAAGGATCTGTCCTTCGAGGTCTGGGATAAGACGGCCGAGAGTAGAAGTGACGGGAGTTTGGCGATTTTCGCTAAAATTAAGGTTCCGGCGGATTTAGCGGCGAGTGGGAAGATTAATCAGGTTTGGCAATTGGGTCCCAGCGTCGGAACCGATGGCAGGTTGGGGGCACATGCCTTCGTTGGTAATAATTTGCAATCTAAAGGAACCTTGGATTTGAAAAGTGGACAGAGTAGCACTAGTTCTGGAGGAGACGACAGGCTCAAGAAGAAAAATGTGAGTTTCCTTTTTCTATAAATTATCACCATCTTTTTAAAGCTTTACAAAAAAAAAAAAAAAACCCAGAAATTGTTGTTTAGATTGATTTGGGTTTTTGATGAATTTGACAAAAAAAACTTCACTGATTCTAGATTCATGGGATTTTGAATGCTGTGAGTTGGGGAATATTGTTTCCACTTGGGGCCATGATTGCACGCTACATAAGAACCTTTGAATCTGCAGATCCAGCCTGGTTTTATCTCCACGCCTTCTGTCAAGTATCAGCTTATGCCATAGGAGTTGCTGGCTGGGGAACTGGTCTTAAGCTAGGAAGTGAATCCAAAGGCATCACATATTCCACTCACAGAAATATTGGAATTGCCCTTTTCGTTCTTGCTACTGTGCAGGTATTTCTTCAATTACTAAATCTTTCATGCCCTTTTAACATTTTGGGTCATTCTTAGAATTGTGCGAATCAAGTTTAATTATGGTGGTGTGACACTGAAACTTGGGAACTTATTGTGTCTTTACTTGTTAGATTTTTGCCTTGTTTATAAGGCCCAAGAAAGATCACAAGTATAGATTCTACTGGAAAGTTTACCACCACAGCTTTGGATACGCCATCCTTGTCCTTGGCATCTTCAATGTATTCAAGGGTTTCAATATCTTGAAACCTGAAGACAAATGGAAAACAGCTTATATGATTGTGATTATTGCCTTGGGTGGTATTTCATTGCTGTTGGAAGCCATTACTTGGGTTGTCGTTTTGAAGAGAAAATCTAGAAAGTCCACCAAACCTTACGACGGATACAACAATGGCCAAAGTTGATGGCATCAGCAAGCCTCCAATTGCAGATTTTGTAACACCCTTGTCCTTTCTCATCCTTGTTGGGATGTTCTATTTCCTATTTTCAGTCTCTTGTATAATTGCTTGGTTCCAAATGTTGGTTTTTTTTAGCACTCGATCCTTTAGTACATGTTATATAGTTGTAGTATACCACTGAGTATTTCTGCCATCATTTTGTGTGTTTCTACTATTCGCACAGACACCAATACGCACCATGTTCACCTAACCGAATTACAAGTCCCCAAACCCTATTGTAATTGGAATTGAAAGATTGTTTTGACTTAAAGTGGTTTTAGACAGGGGACCCCCTCTTATTCCATGATTATAGGACTCTACTGCTTTCGCTTTTTGGTCATTTGGTTGCTTGCTTTGTGAGGTACCCATGGGATGGGAGTGACCAAGTTTTAATTTCATTCCTTTACAACTTTATTATACAACCATTCCGATCAAAATCAATCACTACGACTATTTATCTGACCGACCGAAATAAAACTCGAACAACTTAAGATGTCGACATTTTCAAAACCTTAATCTTTACTATTCAACTACATAATTTCATATGATATAATAACCCAAAATAAAACTAAAATCAACGTGATTTTGACGCCAAGAATCAAAGATTGCATTCAAATCTAAAAAAACTTAATGCAACGGCCACGGTGGGGAAAATGAAAAGAGTTGGTAGGATATTGCTTGGATCATTGACGACGCTAAAAGTGGAAGATTAGCGAAACCGACAAAATAGACCCCCTAAAGATGTTCTTGATTATGACTCTTGACCCACACTTGGCCTGTCTTTTCTCCTTTGCACATAAAAATTAAAAGCAAAAAGAAAAGAAAAAAAATAATAAGTTCATTGTATTGAGAATTAAGTATATGCCGTCGTCGCTAAAGCTGAGTTGACGTGCATGTGAACCGAATTGACAATGCACAACGCTGCTTTGAAGTTATTTAGAAAAGGTTTGCCGTGTACAACTAAGCAAAGGCTAAGCAACAAAAATTAAATTTGTCACTAAAGGGTCTGAGTTAGCGAGTTAGGGAAAGGTGTGTAAACGTGAATCTTGCTCAGCTATTTCTAGTCAACTCAGTCACATGGTACTAGCTGTATATATTGAAACGAACCCGTCTTCCATATTGTTTTTCTATTTTTAGCGACGAATACTTTGTTTTCATCGTTGAATTTATCAAAATTAGACTTTTATTTTGAAGTCAAATAAAATAACTTTTAAAATACAAACATCAAATCTCAATTTTTATCAAAATTCAAAATCCAATTACATATTTTGATATAATTTTTAGACTACCATTTTCATATTGTTAGTGGATTGTAGAAAGAGTTAAAGTCATCATTCTTGAAAGGGTTAATATAATTTTTCGCCATTCAACTTGATAATTAAATCTGTTTTAATATTTGTATTTTTTATCCACTTTGATATTTGAACTTGACAATTAGATCCATCTCGATCTCTAAACTTAGGATGGGTTTGGATGGGCGGTGAAGTGCGGAGCGATGTGTTTAGCTTACTTTTTTATCTTACGTTACAGTATCGTTGTAATATCTAATCTCACCGTCATCATTATTTTTATACTAACTGTAAATAAACGCACCACCTATCCAAACACACCTTTAGATTCTATCAAAAATTAATGATGTGTCAATTCGAGATTGTGTCATATTATCAAACTTTTATAATTTCAAAGTTTAAATATTAAAATAAAAAATTAAAATAAACCTATTTATCAAGTTTAGAATAAATATTTACGTAAACCCAAAACCCGAAAACAACTCAAAGTGTGAATAAAAGAAAAGGAAATAAAATATGGAAAGAGGTAAGACCTAACCCAGGCGTTACGAATTGATTGATTGAAGAGAGAGGAGGAACCGCGACGGAAATTCAAAACCAAAGCGTTACTGTTTGTAGTCTTAAATGAAAGTGAACTCATTATCTGTACTCCCAACAAGAAAAGTAAAATAAAATAGGGTAAATTCTACATATAGTCACCAAATTATCAAAAATTTTCATTTTAGGTACTTAAAATAAAAGTTTGCAATTTAAGCAGTCACGTTATATAGTTCGGTAATTTTAGTCACTCCCGTTAAAATCACAAATGACAAGCTGACATGGTAGTTTAAAAAATAGGGAGTGACTAAAATGATCGAGCTATGTAACGCGAGTTCTTAAATTACAAATTTTTTATTTTGGGTGCCTAAGTTGAAACTTTTTTATAATTGGGTGACTCTTTGTGGAGTTTACCCAATAAAAGAAAAGAGGATGGGGCCATATGTCATAATGATGCCAGGATGACTACATAAATTATTACTTTTTTCTACTTTTAGTGGCAAAAATATTTTAATATTACATCATAGCAGCGTCACTTTATTTTCATAATCATTAATCTACTTTTTATATTTTGAGTGTTTCCTTTTCTTTATTTTTTTAAAATTGTATATATTTTACTTGATTTGTTAACGTTTAATTCTGCTTTTAGTCCCTGTCTTCTACAAATGTTTGAAATTTAATCTCTTCTTTTTAAATCCAGAAATTTAGTCATCCTATTCTATTGATTTAATAATTAAAATTATTAACAAGTATCGGGTGTAATGATCAAGTACATGTTATGATAGATGCCGATAATGATAGTAGAATGACTGTAAAAATAAAGAAAAATAAAAACACACAAATTTTATGAGGAAATCCTTTTGGAAAAAACCACGAGCAGAGAACAAGAAATTTACTAATGTTGAAAAACGAATGATACAATAAGAGTTTCGACTACATCTTTTTAAAAGGCTAATCAATGTTAAATAGAAGAAGTGTAGTCCTATACGGATTCTACATCTATACGAATGATACAAGAGGAGTTTCGGCCCTCGGCCTTAAACCCTACACAGATCCCCTTGTTTTGCCACTGTATTTTCTTTCTTTAACAAGGATTCAGGTTACACAACTCTGACAATATATTTCTCTCTTAAAAAGAAAACCCTTAATATTTCACTAACACTTTACTAAGCCACTATATTTAAGTAGGTTATTCTCTTTTATATGTTTGGATTCAATCATAACAGTAGCGATGAGATGATAATTAAAAATGACTATTAAAGATAATAAATTAAATTTATATATAAATAAATTGTATTAATGAATAATTAAAATTTTATAAAATATTTATTAATTATATTCATATCTATTTTTAATCACTAGCACAGCTATTAATTGATGATTATTTCATTTAAGTTTCATGAAGATCAATTTCAGTTTCAGAAAATGAAAATATAGGTGAAAGATTAAGGACTAATTCGAATATAATTAAAGTTTAAGGATATATTTTGGATTTAAAAATGGTACAAGAGCTAAATTTAGGATGGATTTGATGTGAAATTGCATATTTTATTCGAATTATTGTTTAATCGATAAAAATTTATTTTTAATTCATTAAATAATTAACTTCAATATATTTTAGGATGTACCAAACTGTTAGGGTTAAATTCGAATTAAGCAACAAGCAAAAACAAATAGAAAAAATTAGACACAAACGAGAGTACAATATGAAAAAATAAACTTAAATGTATTAAACGAACAAATCCAAATCCTGAAAACGAAGCCTGAACTCTCATAGAGTCCTCTCAAAAGGGGTACAAAATTCTCTCCATAGTTACAATGAAAACTCTCACCTAAACTCATCTACGACTACATCTTGTCACCCCCAAAAGAAAAGCTCTGTAGTACTACATCTTTGATTGTCACTTCGAAACAGGGATATAAAACCGCTTTAAATAGGCTAAGTTTAAGTTTAGGGTTGATGAGTAGGATGCACGAGAAAGTTATAATTTTGTATATAATTAAAGTGAATTTAACATGTTTTAAAATATGGGAAAATTTTAAAACCTACCAACCAGACCATGCATGAGATTTATTTGGGATGAATAAAATAGTAAATTAATTCTTTTGATGTACTGCTTTTTCTTTTTAGTCATAGAATGGCAACGACGGGGACAAAGTTGCTGGAATTGGTGTGGTTGCTAGGGGTAAAACGAGTTTTCTTGTTAATGGGGGAGGCTCAAAGATTCTTGCTGACTCTCCTAAAATGGTGGAAGTCTTGGATATCAACTTGGGAGCTGATCTTGCTTTGAAGTAAGGATATCTAAGAATTATTTTGGCTACGGACTTACTGATTGTGTATAAGCAGATTTTAAAGAGGGATAAGCGTAGTCGTTGAAAATTCAAGCCTATCTTGCAGAAATTGAACTCTGTCCTGGCCAGAATTCCTCATGTGCGTTTTGAGTTTGCAAGGAGATCTATTAATTTGGTTGCTGATTGGGTGGCTTCTTATTATAGGAAGGAAATGTGTATTTTTGACTGGTTGCATCAACCACCATCTTCTTCGGTCTATATTCTAGACAAGAATGACGTACCAGTCCCGTCTGATTAAGTTTTCTAGTTTCTGTTATTTGCCTTGAATTAATTCTTGTTGGACCAAAAAAAAAAAATTAATAATCTAATTTTATCTCTCTTTGTTTAAACCATTTTAACTCCTAAAATTTTTGATTTTATCTCAATATCCCCATTACATGATACTTGATTTTGTCCCTTGGTATAGTTTAAAGTCTTGGCAACCTGGCAAAAAAGCAAAAGGAAAAAGGATGCAGACTTTAAAGTCATTAGAAGTAATTTGTTGGAGGTTGGTGGGAGTGGTAGTGTACATCTAGAACCAAGCATGAAACTTCCCATGTTCTAATTTGATTTTGCCTTAAACTAAGAGTCAATGTCAATGGCGACTACTATAATGTAAGTGTGTTTTACACTTGCCATTCAATGACTTCTTTCTTTCTATCTAATCCACCAAAAACACATGATGGTTGGCATTAGATTCTTTTGACCCACTTCCTACTTTTTTTTTTTTCTTTTAATTGTGAACACATTGGATTAAATAAAATATTTGATTGGTATCGTTGCATATAGATATTTATCCCTGTTACATACACATGATTCTAAACCCATCTAAACTGTTATTCTGAATTGTCGTTTGGGAGATAACATATTTTAACAGTAGAATGACCATTTTATAATAAAACGATAACGTAAGTGACTAAAACAGAACTTGAGACAAACAAAAATGACTATTTTAATAATTTACCCTGAAATAAAATGTTTGAAAAAAAAAATCTCTCTTTTACATTCACATGATTCTACCGAGAACCCTTTTATATACACTTTGAAAGACATGAAAAAAGGCAAAACTTTTGACCCTTCTCTCAATTAAACTTAGTGAGAGCTCCTCACAACTTCTCATCTTTCAACTAATTCTCTAACTTCTTGGTCACATTTTTGTATATAATCAGATAGATAAGGCTAAAGCTAAGGGCTCATCATTGCCCAAAATCAAAGATCCAATTTACTCTTCACAAAGCCAACATTTGTATGCTGATTTCCCCCACCCAACTTGTTGTTTGTTTTATTGATTCGGCCTGCTCAAGCTATTGGGGGTGGAGGTGAAAGGACATTGAAATAATTTGGGCTGAATCTAGATTTGTTTACTGATGAAAATGTGTTCATTTTATTATTATGTCAATTATTAATTGAAATAACTCAAATTTGTTTTATAGTGTTGTGTGACGGCCTATATAGTGATTTATATATGGTTGTGCAAGTTGACCAAGTGTCAATGGTCAGGTGTCCAATGAGTACTATTATTATAGATCAGTTGTCACCATGGTATGCATTGTGTATTCCTGTCTGTGTCGTAAATTATCCTTCTTTGACATCTTTATCCTTGAGATCATATAAACAATAAAACTTTACTGGTCCCTCAAGGGGTGCATCACAAGATGTGAGTTGCGGATTGTTTGCAAACTAGTCCAATGAAAGGTCTACAAGATTCATAATAATTTTTAGGGTATTTTATAATTTAATTCAAGAAATTGAAAATTTATTCCTTCTTTCATTTTCTTAATGGAAACAAACAAAAAGGAAAAGGAGTAAAACTACAAAAGCATTCATCGATGCCCATTGCAGAATTCAAAGCAACCATTGAACATAGGGTTTGCGATTAGGTACTGCAAAACATGGGAACTGGGCAGAGGCATAGTGGGGACTGGGGAGCCAACCCGAAGCACTCAAGTTTTAATTTAGGATCATGTGTTTTGGGGGCACGCCAGGCAGATGAGCTCTAAAAGAATCATACTCTGTTTTCCCCATTTCGCCAAAATGATGTTGCTTTCCTATCCAGTCATGAATCCACGCTTGTGGTCAGTGGACCAATTTATATTGAAACTGAAAACAATTTTTTGTACTCCATATGAAAGTGACCACTAACAATAAATAAAAATAATTATCAATTTAAATAGAAGGATAATGCGTTTTAACGCACTCAAACTCAAGTCTTCCTGCATTGACAATAATGCCCATGCCAATTGAGCTTAGGCTCCATTTTTTTTTACTGAAAATGACTTCTCAAATGATTCCTGGAAAAACTAATATTTTTTAGTGTTTACATAAATCTGTGTAAAATATTTTCTGTTGTTTGGTAGATTTCCTTAAAATATTTCATAAAAATTGTTTTCAATGAAACAAACATACATTTGAGATTTTATTAATCATGTTTTAGTTTTATTAAATCTTAATTTACTTAATTAAGCTTAATTATTAATTTCATACATTAGGGAATATAAATTTATATCTATAAATTTATGTTTAATTAAGTTGAAAATATTTATTTTGAATATTATTTGGATGAGTAAGTTGAAAAATGATTTAATTTCATAAAAATTGAAGGACCAAATTGTAAAATTTGTAATTTTTTTTAATTCTAAGGGTTTGAGTAGTGAAATATGAAACATTGATGTAGTAACTAAATTATATGATTATGAAATATGAAAATTTGGAAAATTGAGCATAAAATAGTAATGTTTGAAACAATAGGGGTTAAATTGTAAAGATTTGAAAACTTGAGTTTTAGGACTAATTTACATTATGTAAGAACTTACAATTCTGAAAACTAGAATATGAAAGTTTAACTGTTAAAAAATTTTGGAAATTTTGACAATTTTTGTTGTAAGGACTAAATTATAAAATTTTGAAATTTTAGAAAATGGATTGTTTTGCAAAACTATACAAAACTAGGTTTAAGACTAAACTGTAGAATAAGAAAAACTGTTTTTGAGGAATCAAATTGCAGAATAGTAAAAATTTGAATTTCAAGGACTAAATCTTAAATGATATAAAATTATAATATAATGGACTGTTTTCTTCGACAGTGAAGAGAGCTTCCCCTTTGTTACTCTAAAAGTTTCCCCTTTTTGTTTATTGAACAATGAAGACAGTGAACAGAGCTTTGTCAGTTTGGAAAATGTCTTACGAAACAAGATTGGTAAGACATTTTCCTTAAAATGTTTTGATTTTACTCTTTTTTTGGTAATTCATTTTCCACCAAACAAACACCGTAAAACAATAAAAATATTTTACGGAAAACATTTTACATGTAAACAAACTCCATGCATTGAAGTTGATTTAGAACATGAAATCGAATTAATATTATTGTTTCTTTAATTAATATTTGTAATTATTGTTTTAGGATGGAAATTAAAATATTAAATTATCTTTTATGTGACCTAATTAAAACTAAAATTAATCCTTTAAATATTATGTAATTTGACTGTACTGGTCTCCCTAGATGTACATATCAGGCCCGACCCTGAAGATAATTTGGGGACTGAATTTATGAACTGTTGCATAAATTCCTATTGTGAAATGTTATGGATGTGAATTTAAGAACTCGACTGTGTTCAGGACTGACGCACAGTTCAAGCCTGGTTCTGTTTTAGTATGCAGTTTTGGTGTTCTTTAGAACATTTGTGTCTAAACACATTCGAATTCAGATATAAAAGTATAATCCTTCAAATATATGTCATCAATGTCTGGGAAACTTGGGCTCTACTTTATGGAAATCTTTTGGCTTGTAAAAGAGTACATATATAAGAACATAAATGCAGTCTTATGTTTTAACTATAACAAACCTTAAAAAAGAAAATTTGAGAAAGCTCCAAAATTGACACACCGGGACTTAGAAGAGTGGAAACAGGTGGCTTCTCTGCAATACGGAGGACCAAAGATCATCTGGCACAGCAGGAGAAACCCGTCTTGGAAGCATTTGCCCCATCCTTGACCAGGGTGACTTTATTCCCAGACAACTCGCCTTTATATGAATCAGAGTTTAGGGCTTTTCGGCTTACATTGTTGTAGATTTCCCGGATAACGATCTCGAAAGTAGTCTGAACGTTAGTAGATTCGAGGGCAGACGTCTCCAGGAAGAACAAGCCTTCTTCCTCTGCGAGGCTTTTGCCTTCCTCCACACTTACATCTCTTATGTTCTCCAAATCACATTTGTTCCCCACCAGCATTCTTGTCAATGTAGTATCACAATGAGCTGCAAGGATTAATTACAATAAGGTTCAATTTTTTTTACTTGAATTAAACAAATGAATGCCATTTAGTTTAGTTTCCTAGAAAGTGAAAACTTTTCTGGGAATAAGTTTTTTCTCATAGCTTAAACAATTCCTCTTTTCCTAGACCAAGAAGAACCATGGGCAGGTACTAACTTTTTGCATAGAATCTAAAAAAAAGAGCTTTTTGGTATAAAGATCTTAAATCTAAGAATAGATAAAGAAAATGTAAATACTAAAATTTTACATTTTAGGGATGATTGCACGAACCAACTGAATTAAAAGTCATAAACTGAGAAAAGGGGCATTTACACAAACAGACCCCACCAAAATGTAAAGGCACAATCACTCAAAAAAGAAACAATGGTGACTATAACGCATTTTCCCAATCAAAAGAAAAGTAAGCTAGATATTGAGAAAAAGTTTGTAACAGTCAGAACTCAAAAACACTGACAACCCTAAGAACTTTATGCCATTCTGAACACATTATGGAAATTTGGGTTTTGTCATCCATCCCCACTTGGATCTGCAATTTTAGAAATTTTCTCTAGTGGAGCTTTCCTATATGAAAGCAAACATCCACTCCAGAGAATAAAGATCTGAATTTTATGGACTAAAGCAGAGTCTCTCTATGATTACTATAATTCAATTCTACATTCTTGCCATGGCAGAAACAATGATTCAATAAAAAACAATAAAGATTACAAAAACAGGGGGAAAGAAGATAAAGATTGAAACTTACTGGTCAGTTCATCAAGCCAACGTTTAATGCTGTCAAAGCTACTCCTCCTAGTAATATCATAAACAATAAGAGCACCAACAGCTCCTCTATAGTAAGCAGAAGTAACAGCTCGAAACCTTTCTTGACCAGCAGTGTCCCAGATCTGTGCTTTAACTTCTTTCCCATCAATTTCCACGCATTGGGTTTGGAACTCTACTCCAATAGTTGCCTTTGAGTTATTGTCGAACTCGTCCCTAGCAAAACGTGACAAAAGGTTCGATTTTCCCACAGCTGAGTCACCGATCAGCACGATCTTAAACAAGTACTCTTCACCTCCGGCTTCTTCTTCGTGGGCACCCATGTCTGTGGGATGTGGTTTGATGGTGGTGAAAATGGGTATTTGTATTTCTCGTCTGAGATGTGTGAAATGGGATTTAACTTTAAAGCAGGGGGAGTGTATAAAAATGGTAGGCGACGGACAAGGTGCGTAATTGGCGGGGTTTTGATGGAACTTGCGGTGATTTTGGGATTTGTGGGCTTTTGTAGAAATAGTTGGGGGGGGGGGGGCTATGTGGGCTTTTAGTTGAGTGGATTTACTCAACATTATGGGGTTTGGTTGGGTAGGTAATTGCATGGAGATTGGCAAATACTGGGTATTTTACCAAAATATTACAAAAACAATAAAAAAAATTCTAAAATAATATAATTTTTTTATTTACTAAAATAATACAAAAAAAAAAACAGTTAAAAAAAACATACTGAAGGAGGGCCTTGTGGCATAGGCGGCACAGATTGTTCGTATTTTGACCATTTATTTGTATTTTTTTCTTAAATTTTATTACTTTTAAAAATATAGTATTTTTTAATTTTTTTTATTTTACATTATTTTAGTACATTATATTTGAAATGTATTAATTTAGTGTGTTTTTTAAATAAATTTTAAAAAAACTCTTTTTTCGGCCCTATGTTCGTATTTTTTTCCCGGATTTTATTACTTTTAAAAAAACACTATTTTTTAATTTTTTTATTTTACATTATTTTAGTACATTATATTTGAAATGTATTAATTTAGTGTGGTTTTTAAATAAATTTAAAAAAACCTTATTTCGGCCCTTTTCTCGGATTTTATTACTTTTAAAAAATATACTATTTTTTAATTTTTTAATTTTACATTATTTTAGTACATTATATTTGAAATGTATTAATTTAGTGTGTTTTTTAAATAAATTTAAAAAAAACCCCTTATTTCATCCCTATGTTAGTATTTTTTCCCGAATTTTATTACTTAAAAAAAATACTATTTTTTAATTTTTTTAATTTTACATTATTTTAGTACATTATATTTGAAATGTACTAATTTAGTGTTTTTTTAAATAAATTTAAAAAAAACCCTTATTTCGTCCCTATATTCGTATTTTTTTCCCGAATTTTATTACTTTAAAAAATATAATGTTTTTTAATTTTTTATTTTACATTATTTTAGTACATTATATTTGAAATGTATTAATTTAGTGTGTTTTTTAAATAAATTTTAAAAAAACTCTTAATGTTCGTATTTTTTCCCGGATTTTATTACTTTTAAAAAATATACTATTTTTTAATTTTTTAATTTTACATTATTTTAGTACATTAATTTGAAATGTATTAATTTAGTGTGGTTTTTAAATAAATTAAAAAAACCCTTATTTCGGCCCTATGTTCGTATTTTTTTCCCGGATTTTATTACTTTTAAAAAATATACTATTTTTTAATTTTTTAATTTTACATTATTTTAGTACATTATATTTGAAATGTATTAATTTAGTGTGTTTTTTAAATAAATTTAAAAAAAAAACCCTTATTTCAGCCCTATGTTCGTATTTTTCCCGAATTTTATTACTTTTAAAAAATATACTGTTTTTTAATTTTTTTAATTTTACATTATTTTAGTAAATTATATTTGAAATGTATTAATTTAGTGTGTGTTTTAAATAAATTAAAAAAATCCTTATTTTGGCCCTTTGTTCGTATTTTTTCCCAGATTTTATTACTTTCAATAAAAATATATTATTTTCGTATTTTATTATTTTACATTATTTTAGTACATCATGTTTGAAATGTATTAATTTACTGTATTTTTTAAATAAATTTAAAAAAATCCTTATTTCGGCCTTTTGTTCGTATTTTTTTTCCTCAGAGTTTATTACTTTAAAAAAATATACTATTTTCTAATTTTATTATTTTATATTATTTTAGTATATTATGTTTGAAATGTATTCATTTAGTGTGTTTTTTAAATAAATTTTTAAAAAAAACTTTTATTTCGGCCTTTTGTTCGTATTTTTTTCCCGGATTTTCTTACTTTCAATAAAAAAACACACTAAATTAATACATTTCAAACATAATGTACTAAAATAATGTAAAATAATAAAATTAGAAAATAATATATTTTTTAAAAGTAATAAAATCCGGGAAAAAAAGACGAACAAAGGGCCGAAATAAGGATTTTTTAATTTATTTTAAAAACACACTAAATTAATACATTTCAAATATAATGTACTAAAATAATGTAAAATAAAAAAATAAAAAAAGTATTTTTTTTAAAAGTAATAAAATCCGAGAAAAAAATACGAACATAGGGCCGAAATAAGGTTTTTTTTAAATTTATTTAAAAAATACAGTAAATTAATACATTTCAAATATAATGTACTAAAATAATGTAAAATTAAAAAATTAAAAAAATAGTATATCTTTTAAAAGTAATAAAATCCGAGAAAAAAAATACAAACAAATAGCCAAAATACGAACAATTGGTGCCGCCTCTGCCACAGGCACCAAAGGTGCCGCCTATGGCAGGCCCTCCTTCAGTATGTTTTTTTTTAACTTTTTTTTATTGTTTTTGTAATATTTTGGTAAAATACCCGCAAATACTTAATGTGATTTCCCCTTTCTTTTGTTGAGACCAAACGCTAGGTTTGGTCCAAGATTTTGCTAAGGTGGGTTCATTATTACTATAATTAGTATGGTAAAGTCCATTATTGACTTTCTTACGCCATGATTATTTCCACTACCTAGTTTTTCATTCATTTAAATGTATTATATATCAGGGTTGACTAAAGCCTGGAAGTTTTACCAGTTTGGAAGTCAATAAAGCTATAAGTTGTGGTCTTTCGAGGAATAGCTTGCGATCCTTCCTTTGTTTTCTTTTTCTCTTCATTATAGCCAATCAGAACTGTGCCTTAAATATCAACAAAAATGGCTTCAACTGTTTAATTCCACTAGCATGTTTAAGTCCAAGATTCCGTATCTTATGCTGTTTTAGTGGAACATGATTAGATTCCCCATTGACCATTGTACAAGTTGTAGGAGGAAAATGATTGTTGTTTATAATTTTATCCCATGAAGCAACTATCCAGATTATTATTAGTTTATGAAGCTTACCTGTTTGGTCACTGAGAAAAAATCAACCGGAAAGACTTTCTAGAAACAATGATCCATGGTTTCCACTTGTTGTGGTGACTTTGGAACACACATGTAGTCAAGAATGTCTGCCTCTTGTTTTCCCACTTACTCAGCCTTTCCAATCCCAAGGGCCATTAATAAGAAAGCTGAACACCAAAAGGTAGCATCAAGTTTGCAAGGAAAAAAAATCATCATGATTTTGTTATATATGCTTCTTGTTTCATTGTTTCTAAGTAGTTGCAGCGCTGATCCTTTGGGGAACTTTTGCAATGAAAACACCAATATAAGTAGCAGTAGCCAAATATCTGTAAACATTGATCGATTGTTGGCTGAACTAGTCTCTAAAACTCCCTTAACTGGTTATATTGTGAGTTCCTCAGGTAAAGACCCTGATAAAGTCTACGGTCTTGCTCAATGCAGAGGGGATGTTAGTAATAAAGATTGTTCAAGTTGCATACAAGACGCTGCGAAGCAAGTACGCCAACGCTGTTCGAATCAAGCTGATGCGAGGATTTGGTACGACTATTGCTTTCTACGGTACAGCAATGATAGTTTTGTTGGAAAAGTTGACACCTCGTTTGGCATATTTTACTATAACGTTGAAAATGTTACGGACCCTCAAAGTTTCAACAAAGAACTTGGAGCTCTGATGGATAGAATTAGATCAGAAGCTGTCATGCCAAAGAATGAAGGGCTCGGAAAAGGTAAGACCAAACTGTCACAATTTTTGACCCTTTATGCATTGGTGCAATGTACAAGGGACTTATCTCAGATAGATTGTGCTCAATGCCTTGCCATTGCTGTTGGAAATTTCCCAAACTTTTGTGACAGCAAGAAGGGCTGTCGGGTCCTATACAGTAGTTGTTATGTCCGGTACGAGCTTTACCCCTTTTTCTTCCCACTTGATTCCAACAATGGCACCTCATTTGGCAAAACAGTGAAGATAGTTCATCACTAGTGTTGTGCTATGCTAAAATCAGTTTGTTTCAAGGATTAGTTTCTTTTCATTTAATAAACTGTGTAATCAGTGTCAATAAGAGTGATCTTTAGCTGTAAGATTAAGATGTTTCTTGCATTTTGCATTTAGTATATCTGATGTTTACACAACTTCTTTGTGTGGGATACAAGCAAGTTGAACCGTATCACACGCCCTCTTGGACGTTTAATTGCCATACATATCTATTTTAATTTTCTTCTTCACTTCAATGGATTGTTTATAATCAAATGATTTTTAATTATTCATTAGTTTCATGAAGATCACAATTAAAGGCATATAGTAATTAAAAATATGAGAAAGAAACATCAACTTCAGTTTTAGACAATATCAAATGTTAAAGATTTACATAATTATGGGTTATAGTTGGATATATGTGAAAGTTTAAGGACTTATCTAATATATTAGCCAATTATAATCCTTAAGAAGAAAAAAATTCCTATTTTTTATACATTGGTTCATGGTGGGGTGCCTCGTTAATTAATTAGATGGACCGCTTGCAGACCATGAATTTTGGCTCAATCTGGTATGCTCTTCTATATATTAGTATTAGTATGATATAATATTGTAATTTTTCCATATATATATTTGATATAATGTCTACAACTATCAATAGCCTCTCTCAACTTTTATATATAAGGATAATGTGCTTCAGCACCTTAAATCCATGTTCTCTTGCACTGACAATAATGCTGATACCAATCGAGTTAAGACTCGATCAATAGGATCAGAAGAACCTTACACAATATTCAATTTTGTAAATTCAGCTTTTAAGTTTTAGCCCCTAATCATACCACATTAAAGGACCTTAGCTGTTGGCTGTGCCGTGACTTCTAGGAAAAGGAATTACATCTCTGACATCAATGAGGCCGGTGGTAAGGAGAACCATCAGGTCAAACCGTAGGCTAAATCCAGAGGGCTTGACGGTTCCATGCCGGCGAAGATCTAGGTACCATTCATATTGATCTATTGACAAGTCAAATTCCGTGATCCTGAAATCACAAAACCATAGCTGAAAATAAGATATTGTTTTTGCATCGATGAGAAAATATCGAGAATAGTCAGTCTGCTAATAATTCTGCAAATAGTGTTTTGCAGTTTTGCCAATTTCATTTGGATCCACAATTTCCCAACATTTGTAGTAGACTAACGAGGATGACATTACCTTGTATTTAGCACGTTAAAGCTCTCTTCATTTTGGCTCCCTGTTATCACTGTTCCAATCTGCAGATACAATTTTGGCTCCCTGTTATAATCTTTCTGAACCAGCACATAACTTTTTGGTGCTTGAAGATATTTGTTTTGACTTTTCAGATGTTCTTCACCTCTTAATAAAATTTAGACTTACCTTGGGTACAACCAGCTCAAAGGCCGCAACTGTTTTTCCATCTTCATTCAAGCGTACATAAAATGGCTTAACTGCTTTTGGATAATCATAAATAATTACAGGCCTCTTGTAGTGATCATCGGCCAAGTAGCTGCCATTGAGTAAATGGATAGTAAGAACCAAACTCATAGGAAATGTCTTCGTCCAATTATGATCTTGCATTTGGCATGTCTAGATCAATAGCCACATTATACATACCTTAGATGTTCGGCTGTCAAAGGGACGCCCCACTGTAGTTGTGTTTCAAAAGCCTTATCTGGGACCTGATGTTGAAGAATAAATTAAATTAAAACTAATTCAGTCAGATCGAAGTTGCTATAGATGTGATTGAAATGTTTAATGGTCGAATCTAATGTTATTCGGAATGCTTAAATTTTTAAAAGTTTTCTTATATACTTGACCAATCATTGGAGGGATCTATCCCTGTGCAACGAATGACAGACACGAGTATTTTAAGAAAATAGATAGTAAGAGCAACATATGGGGGCTAAAATATAGGAAGTACATGGTGTCCAAGTTTACCTTTCTCAAAATTTCTACTGCCTCTCCATAGGAAATCTTGTCATAAGAACTTGTCGTCATGTGTTCAAGACGATGAGTAATAGTATTGTCGATTGTTTTTGAGACAAACTTCATGTCTTCTGGACAGTTATCCAATATCCATTTGCAGAGAAATTTGAAATAGTCCTCTGCACATTCCATAGCGTCCTGGAAACTCCAGTGGAGAATATCAATGAGACCTTAATATTTGAAAATTCATTTAAGTTGAATATGTAATAAATATGTTTTTGTTTAGATATTTTAACATGTAAACATGAAAATCACTGCATTTTTATCATCAAAGATCTAATTTACATAACATACGTGAGCCTTGAGTATGCAAAGTCTTACCCCTAACTCTGAGAAAGCCATTTCTACCTCAACAGTCCAGATTTCAGCCACATGTTTGGAGGACACTGTTTTATCAGCTTGAAATCTGGGTCCGAATGAGTAGACATTTCCAATATCACATGCATAGCTCTCCAAATGCAAGCGACCAGAGACAGTTAAATAACTAGGGCGACCAAAGAAATCATCATTGAAGTTCAGTAAGTCAGGCTTCACTGCAGTTACTGGTTTGGATTTTTCTCTTGCTTCGATCTGTCGTGCTAATTCAGTTGTTTTCTGCAGATCCTGAACTGCTACAATAAGTGACTCTTTATTGCTGTCACTTCTCTTGAGTTGTTCAACTACCGCTGATTTCTCCTTAATAGCTGCCTTAGCAGCTTCAAGGCTAACAACTTCAGCATCACTAACACCGACCGGCTCCTTTTCCTTGCTTGTTTTTCCCAAAAGAGTTGTAACATGAAACTTTTCACTAAACCCTTCAGTGTCTGTAGTTGTGATGATTGGCACTTGCACATGTAGGAAACCATATTTCTGGAAGAACGTGTGGGTTGCAAAATCTAGGGTGCTTCGAATTCGTGTAACAGATGACACCTGCAATGCATAGCATATGGTATAAGGAGCATATTAGGTTCAATTTGAAGCTAGTTTTCTTAAGACAGAAAGTCCAAAACTAGCAATGTATGCTGAGAATACCATAGTTGTCCTGGGACGAATATGGGGATACTCCCTTAAAGAATCAAGAGGTAGTCTTTCACTTGACAAAGGATACTTATCTTGCTCAACAGTTCCAACATGAAGAATCTTTTCTGCTTTAAGCTGAATTATTTGTTTCTCATTAGCTGAAAGCTTTTCCAAGACACCCTGGGCTAATATACATGTTCCAGTCGGTAGAATCTGGCCTACAGATACTGGAGCTATCGTTGAATCAATCACGACCTGATCGAGAAATTTTTATACTAATTAGGACAAGCTTAGCAATCTAAGTAATCAATCTTTTCAGCAAAGAAAAAGAAACAACAATACTTGAAGACATGAAGTGCAAGAGCCATCATTAATTTGTAGCAAGAAAGTGGAAGGAAGTGCTGGTTTAGGAACCAAAGGCTCGAGCTCTTCTCGAACAGCTGGGGAACTAGCAGGACCACACAAAATCCTAATAATAGTCCTGAAACGTGGGATTCGAGATTTAAGAATTCCCAAACAGGTTAAGCCTTGACGCCCCGGAGAGGCATGGTCAGTGTCGGAAGCACGGTGCTTCTTCACCTCCTTGGAACATTTGACCCACCCACCAACCACCACTGTCTCACCAACCAACACCATCTCGCCATCACTACTTTCCAATATGGTTTTCAAGGTCACCCGATTGGAGTACATCAAAGGGGAGCCGGTAACCTTTGGTTCTTGAGACTCCATCTTTTGTTATAAAAAAAAAAAAAAGAAGAAGAAGAAGGAGATGAAACCGGAAAGAAATGAAAGGAAGGTTTGTAGAGTTCACAATGATGGATGGTGAGACTTGCCCGGTGATGATATATATGTATGTATATAGAGAGAGAGAAAAGAGAAGGGGTTCATTTTTTGTTGAGAAGGAAGAAAAGGGAAGAGAAGGAAAGGGATTGTTTGCGTTGATTGACATGCTTTTCTGGGTACGTAATGAAAGAGGAAGAAAGGAAAGAGTTGGTGGCAAAATTAGGCATTCTTGTTGTGTTGGATATCCGCGGGAACTTCCATTCGAATTTCAATTATGAATGGTTAAATATCAATTTAAATGTGATCTATAATGATTCTTTTTTTTTTTTTTTTGTAAATTCTTTTGTGTAATAGGCCAATCTGCCTGGCCCGTTAGTAAAATAAACCAAATGAAAAAAAACCAAATTAAAATAGTCCAATAAATAGTCCAAATTACAAAAAAATCCACCAGACCCAAAATTTAACCCATACCCGATCTAAATTCCTAAAACGGTGGCCCAATTACAATATAGCCCAATTACACCTAGCCCAAATCAGCCCAAAACACAAAAAAATACACAGCAACCCTAGGGCAAACCCCAGCGCCGCAGCAGCACCTCTCGTCCGCGCGTGCCAGGCCTCTGCACTCACGCGAGCCTCCGTACGCGTGCGCCCGCTCCTCCAGGCCGTACCTGCAGCAAACAACAAACAAGGGTTTTTTACACAAATAGTATAGAAAAAAAAATACTGAAATAGGATGTCAGAAAAAAAATTTACCAAAATAGGTTACTTTTTCATTGGAGCCTATTAGATAGGCGCCAATGAATAAAATAATAATAAATTTTTTTTGAATAAAATATTATTTTATACTTTTTTAATATTTTTTTAAAAAAATACGGGTCAAAATACGGTCGGGTCGGGTTGGGTCGGCTCGGGTGGCGCCTGTGAAGTATACGCCAATGAAGGAGCCTCATAGAGAGGCGCCAATGGTGGCCCTCTGCCCGCTGCAGCCCCTGCATGTTGCTGCATGTGTTGTCCCTTCATCAATTTTTTCTTTTGCCTATAAGTAAATGCAAATGGTCCCAATGCCACACGGTAGAGAAAAAAAAAGAGAGAAAGGAGAAGAAGAGAAGGAGAAGAAGAAGAAGAAAGAAAAAAAAAAGATAATGTATTTTTTTAATAAATAATTTTGTTTATAATTTAATAAGTTTATAGTTTGTGAATTTTTTAGGATATATTTTAGAAGATATTGTGATTTTTTGTTATTAGTTATTAATTATAAATTATCTATATTTAGTGTTTATAGTTTAGATTAGAATTTTGTATGAATATTTTAACTTTTTTGTATGAATATTATAATTTTTTTATGAATATTGTAATGTTGTATGAATATTGTAATTATTTTATAATTAAATTTGTATTTATAGTTTTGGATTAGTAATTTTTTGTATGAATATTGTAATTTTGTATGAATATTATAATTTTTTTTGTATGAATATTGTAATATTATAGTTTTGTATGAATATTGCAATTTTTTTGTATGAATATTGTAATTTTGTAATTTTGTATGAATATTATATTTTTTTTGTATGAATATTGTAATATTATAATTTTGTATGAATATTGCAATTTTTTTGTATGAATATTGTAATATTGTAATTTTGTATGAATATTGTAATGTGGGGATATATTGCAATATTGTAATTTTTTGTATGAATATTGTAATTATTTTATAATTAATTTGTTAGTAATTTGGGATTATGTTATAAATTTTTGTGTTTGTAATTATTTAAAATTTAATTTATTAGTAATTTAGGATTAAGCTATAAGTTGTTGTGTTTAGTTTAGTATTTAGTGAGTTTAACATTTAAAGTTTATAAAAAAATTAAAAATCATTTCATTAAAAGTTTAATTATAAAAAAATTAAAAATCATTTTATTAAAAGTTTAATTATAACTGACTTTTTTAATCATATAGTTGTTGTTAACTCATTTAATTTTTATATAATGTAACTTTTATATAATTACATTTTATTTGATTTTGTATTTATTTAACAGTAATTATTGATTTTTTGAAACAAATTAACTAAATTCATTTTTTTATTGCAGATTTGCAGGAAATGGGTTCTCTAATTAATAATAATAATCACATATCAAGTACTATTAATGAGATGGTAATAAAATTTATTTTTGATATTCATGTTATTTGTTGAATTAAATTATATTGTATTAACTATTTTGCTAATTTAATAATGTCAGGGTCCGTACCGCGCATTGAGGGGCCGTGTTAATAGTGTAGGGTTTCAGCCAGATGAACGCCTAATACCATACTTAGAGTTAGCCGGGTTCGGATCAGCGGCATTGATTCGGACTTTTGATCTGCGATACGACTTGATTTCCGCTTTAGTCGAGCGATGGCGTCCGGAGACCCACACATTTCATTTGCCGTGCGAAGAGTGTACCGTCACTCTAGAGGATGTTGCAGTACAGCTCGGGCTTCCCATAGACGGGAATGCAGTCACGGGCGTAAGTTCAATCTCTAGGCCGGCTACCCTTTGCAATGAATTACTTGGACGCTCGCCAAGTTAGGGGAAATTTACCAGTTTGAGATTTTCATGGCTACATGCCAATTTTACTGCTAATGAATAGGAGGTGATGCAGGCTGTTCGAGCTTACATTATGCACCTTATAGGGGGTGTACTCATGCCGGATGCAAACGGCAGTAAGGTCCACTTGATGTACTTACCCTTATTATCCAATTTGCATAACACTCGTTCATACAGTTGGGGGTCTGCAGTTTTAGCCATGCTGTATCGCGAACTTTGTCGGACAACAAATCCTTCTGCGGTTGACATAGGCGGATGCCTCATACTGCTGCAGTCGTGGGCACTTTACCGGATGCCATTCTTGGCATCCATTAGTCATCAATCATATGTATTTCTACTCGTTAAAAGGTGATGAATTTTTACTCATTATAATAATTAGTTGACTTTTTTTATAATATATTATTCTAACAATTTGTTTTCGTAGGTGGAGTACTAATCCGGGTATCGGGAGGTCACCGACGATTCCGATATATCGTCTAATGATTGAGAATCATGCTAGAGAGGGGGTAAGTTTTTCAAATATAAACTTAATTTTATTATTTTATCTCACTCGACCCGCGTTAATAAAACAACGTTATTAATTGTGCAGTTCATTTGGATGCCGTATTCTGCTCCGGAAATTATGGCAGTTATGCCATCATCTGCCCGTGTCCACTCAAACCTATGGTGCATTAGCGCACCCATTATCAATTTTAACGTAGTGGAGTGGTATCATGGCAATCGAGTACTCTGGCAGTTCGGTTGCATACAGTATATCCCGACACTACCAGTACAATTGGGGGAGATCCATGGGATGAGCAAGAAGGGGAGGTATGGAGATAATTGGGAAGAAGTGCATGAAGAATATATTACGATATGGAATAACCGGTTCGGGAGGGTACCTCAGATGGATCGTGCTCTGGATTTGCAGCCCTCGTTAGAGTATATATAGTGGTACTGTGAGACAGGGAAACCATTTTGTGTTTGGTGGGCGGTCGATTTTAGTCCCTCCGCATACGACACGAATTACGCAATCCCTTCGAGATCTGCATCATGCACCAGAGCCAGAGCCAGAGCCAGAGCCAGAGCCAGAACTACATTCTAGGGATAGTTCTTATCATCCAGAATTAGGGGGCGATGACTATTTCGTGGCCTCATATCCACCTCAGTACTCCGCTCCTTCCGGCCAATATCTGTCGTCGTACTCCTCTCCTCCCGGATCAAGTTCATCGATGGCATTTGAGACATATGATTATTCATCTATGTTTCACACACCCCAACATACTGTTGAAGAGAATGTTGATAACCGTAATCGCCCACAACGTGAGCGTCGAGCTCCACAAAAATATACCCTATAACCACACCATCAAACCATCAATTTTAGGGGTTTTTATAATAAACAACCTCATATTTATGTAATGATAGTTCTTATCTAAATAAAATTATAATGGTTTAAAAATGTCTCCATAACTGCAACAAATTGTAGACAATTTTGTGATTCAAACCATATTTATGTAATGAAGTACATATCAATTTCTACTCGATTGAGACGATTGTCCAACATGGTAGTTTCGGAGAGGGCATTTACTCCGATTATGACCGGGTAATCTGCATACGCCATACAAATTTCCGTCAGATTTCTCCCTAATATCCATTTCGTTATGGATTTTGGATGATTGCGGACGACCTTTCAGGTTTCTACGCAACCTTATGTCTGGGACTAGCTCGAAGGTCGTCGGAGGTACCTCCCAAGTAGATAGGTCAGGAAGCACGGGGAACTCGTTTTCCCATACACGCAACGTGCATTCGATGGTGTACACTTCATCGATAAATTGTTCTACATTGAGCCCAACTTTAGCACAAGCTGCCACGACGTGTGCACATGGAAAATGAAGTGTTTGAAACCTTCTGCAATCGCACCGTCTATTTCGGAGATCAACTTCGTACGACCTAGGTGGTATACTGGGTCGACAACCGATGGTCTCTGTAACTCGAAACGTTTCATTATGTCGTGAATATACTTCTACTGTCATCGACCTCGCCATTCGACGGTTTACAACCATTGCATTCCTAATGCCTTCGACAAAGACATGTCCCGCCTTCATCTGGTTCACTTGTTGCTGACCCATTCTTGGCATCAAAGTAGCCAACCTGTAGAACGTTGCCGAGAAGACAGATGAAATTGGAAGATGTCGTGTTTTTAATAACATAGCGTTGATCCCCTCCACTAATTTTGTAGTCATTTGACCATAACGAAAGCCCTCGTCAAAACTTTGAGCCCATTGCCACAGCTCTATGGTACCCAGCCACAGCCGGAAAGATGTGTTGGTTTGACCCTCCATGTCACTCTCAAGCCGGGCCATTCTTTAGCAAAAAATGTGTGGCTGTAGCTCGTACGCTGCATATGTATTAAAAAAAATTAAGTTACAGTATTGCTCTAAAACATTAAAACTTATATTTAAAAGATAAGGTAATTCTTTACCCATTCTCACAACTTGTCTCTTCCAGTCTGCATTCTTATAATCTCGCTGGAAGTTAGCCGCGATGTGTCGGATGTAGAAAACAGATCGCCATGGTACACCAGAACGCCTAATGGCTGCAATTAATCCTTTCCCTCTATCGGAAATGATACAAATATTATCATTGCTAATCACATACCTCCGCAGGTTGGTAAGAAAGAACTCCCACGATTCTATGTTCTCCTTATCGACGATGGCAAATGCTATCGGGAGTACGTTCCTGTTGCCGTCTTGAGCAACTGCAAGAAGTAAGATCTGTGTGTATTTTCCATATAGCCAGGTTCCATCTACTTGCACAAATGGTTTGCAGTGGGGAAATGCGTGCACACATTGATTAAAAGTCCAGAACATCCGATGGAAAATTCTTTTACTCGATTGTAGTTGGTCATTTGGCCCGTAATAAGATCGTGTCTGCAACTCAATTACAGTCCCCGGTACGTGTTCCCTCATGGCGGCTATCCATCCCTGTAATTCATTGTACGATGCATCGAAATTTCCGTACAATTGCTCCATTGCCATCTATTTAGCTATCCATGCCTTCCGGTATGATACTTGATACTGGAATCGTACTTGTATTTCAGCAATCAGTACCGAAACTTTAATGGTCGGCATGTCTTTCACCATTGGCATGATGCATGTACAGATAGTTTTGGAGTCAAGTTTTCGATGATCTTCTGTCATACGTGTTGAAGTGCATGTGTGGGGCCCAACAAATTTTCGTATTTCCCACATCTGTGACTTCTGCATAAATGCAGCTCGTACCCGCCAATTGCAGCCTTCTGCCGACCTCCAACACTCTCCAATATATAATGTTGGTTTAGACTCGATGACTTTGTAATCTACTGATATATTCATGCTATACCGCTTAATCGCAAACATGCATTCTTCCTTACTTTCAAATCTCTGGCCCACGCGTAACTCATCTGGATCAGAATATACGCCCATTCGGTAAGCATGTGGTATTTCAGGGTACTCCAAAAACTCAGCTACCCGTGCCGCATCGGGGTCTATTCGAGACATGTGTGCCCCAGGATTATTGTGTATCACAATACGACGAATCTGGTTTCCGACTGAAGACGCATTAACGTTTCCATCCTCATTCGCGCCTTCGTCGTCAATATCATCCAGGACCTCATCTGCGTCGGGATCACTCTCACTATCCACTTCGTAATCAACAGGATCACTACTATAGTATACATCATCACCAACCACATCAGTCTCGGCTGCAGCATTAAGATCAATATTTATCCCATGTATAGGTGATTGACTATCAACATACGATACCGAAACCACTATACACGGCGCATTAACTCCATCTTCTTCACCTAATGGAGTGGGATCTTCAGTTGCCTCCACACTGGCTAACTCAGCAAATAACTGAATCGATGCATTTTTGTTACTCTCAGTCCCACAATAAAGAGCAACCATTGTCTCCACGTCTTCATCGTCTAAAAGTTCCATTTCGGTAAATTTTATTGGATCTGTTGAAACTGGAAACTTGTAGACAACTTTTGATATCCTTCTCCCACAACGTCTATAAATTTTTTCACTAATTTTTTCCTTCATATCATCAAACGAGATATTTTTATCAAATCTCATTGCTACTTGTTTGAGACATTCAAATATACATCCCACAGTTGTTGTTAAAATTTCTCCATCGAAATAAACGCATACAAAAAACTGATTCTCCATTTTCAATACTAGATCTGTAAAAAAGAATTTCAAATTTCTTAAAATAGTTTCAAAATGTAAACAAAATACATAAAAATTTTAATGAAAAATTTTTCATTCAGAAGCTAACAAAATTAATAACATGACAAAATAACTTTCAAATAATAAAATTACTAACAAGACTCTACATTCTATTTAAAAAGAAAAACCAAAATACCTAATTTTTTTTCTTCTTCTCCTTCTTTCTTTTCTTCTGCTACCTTCCTTCTTTTCTTCTGCTTTTTTCCTTCTTCTTTCTTCCGTTTCTGTAGTAAAATTTATGTCTGTGTTGGGGGTATTTATAGAGAAAAATCACAGTATTGGCCCCTTTCAGTATGGCACCACCATTGGCGCCTCCCAGATAGGCACCACCATTGGCGCCTCCTAGATTGGCACCACCATTAGCGCCTTCCAGATAAGCTCCAATACTATGTATTATACGGGTTATTTACTAACCCGGAAAAGTATAAAATAATATTTTATTCAAAAAAAATTATTATTATTTTATTCATTGGCGCCTATCTAATAGGCTCCAATGAAAAAGTAACCTATTTTGGTAAATTTTTTTTCTGACATCCTATTTCAATATTTTTTTTTCTATACTATTGGTGTAAAAAACCCCAACAAACAACAAGCAACCAAAAGGACAAAACGGAAAACAACAAAGGAGCAACAGATTTACAGCGAATTAAAATTTGTAACAAGAGAGAAAAGAGAAGAAAAAAAGGAAAATAGGGATTTTTGTGTTTTCTTTTTGGGCTATATAAAGCCAAATACGAAATTTGTAAAAGGGGGGAGATACACGATTTGTATACAATTTTTGAAAGAAAAGCAAGAAAAAAAAGTTGTTAAAGGTGATCTGAAATCGATTTTATTTTTGATTTCTTCTTTCTTTTCGGTTTTCTTCAAAATTAGTCTGTGGTATTTCTTATTTGGCAAAAAAAAGAAAATAAAGAGAGGAAAGGAGAAGGTGTTTACCTTCATGGGTGCGCCGATGAAGCCTTCTTCTCCTCTGGGCGAATCGGAGTTGAATGGGCGGAGGCCTGGGATTTGAAACGGCAGAGAATGGGGGAAAATGGAGACGGCGGATTAACATTTAGGTTTTTTAAGCTTTATAATAGTTCTAAAACGACACTGTTTAATGGCCATAACCCGATGACCCGACCCGAGCGTGGCCAGACCCGCGCGCTTTGGTCTTGGAGGGAATATTTGTGCCATCGGTCCTCCGGATTTGTTTCAGTGTTTTAATCCGATTTTCCTTTATTTTCTAAATTTGCCCCGCATATTTCATTGTTGTTTCATTTTGGTCCATTCGGCCACTATGCGTTTTGAAGGATAGGGAATATTTCCCATTTAATCCCTCATGTAATGCGCAAGCTTCATTTTACCTTTTAATTTTGTTTTCTTTTTCTTTTTATTTATTTTCTTTTCCGATTAAGCATTAAATCCATTTTAATTTCTATTTTAATTAATTTAAATATTTTGGTTCTGTTTTCTTTAATATATTTTAGTTTTAAATCTAATGTTATTTTAATAATTAAACTAATTAGTATAAATTCATTATTGATATTATTTAAATCTATTGAACCATTATCTAAAAGTTTTCTTTCGTGTATTATTCTAAGTTTTCATATATTATTATTTAAATTTAATACTTATTATTTTAATTTTATGTTAACTAAATATAATTTATACACTTTTTACAGTTTTATAATATTTATTTTTAAAAATTGTCTTCTATATCTATATATTTTAAAAATCTATATGACGATACTTTTACACCATACCATATTACCATTATATATGTATATAATTTTTATTAAATTATTTTCATTTTATGGATGTATCATTGTTTTCATATTATTATAACTATTGACCTTTAGTTTTCTTTCGAATATGTTTATATGTTTTTTTAAATCAATCTATATAATTTATTTTCAAACCCTGCTTTACATATTTGGTTTATTTCAACCCTTTTGCTAACATTATTATATATCTATATTATCATTTATATTTGCGCAATTTCATGTGTGTTAATTTACCTGATGTCTCAATTAACTTTTTTAAATATTAGTAATTTGTATATGATGTGAGATAATTGCTCTTACGTGTATGGTATTGTTTGCTTGTATCTCTTGCTTCTTTGTCGATCATTCGCGTACATTTTAATTTGCGAATCACCATTCCGCGTTGTACATTATTATTTCATTGTTTTTAAGACTACGTCTAATATCGTTTAAATATCAAAATTATTTTATTTCAAAAGTTTTCAAGATAACGCAAAGTTCGGCATTTGGAATCTTCGAAAGAATTGAGCTCTAACGTATTGGGTTTCAATTTTCTTCGTCGAATCTAAATAATCGAGATTATTCTTTAATCAAAACGCATAAATAAAAGCTCATTCTCGGGAATTCGATACGTCGTGTCCTAATGTATTGGATATGACGTGTTGATTCCTCGAGATGAGAATTTTTAAAATAATAATAAGGGCTATATTCAATGCTAGGAATTTTGAGAAATTGTGCCCTAACGTATTGGGTTTCGATTTTTCATCTGACTTAAAGCAATTGAATATCCTTTTTAAACTTCACCACACAAATTTTGGAAATCAAAAGACAAGCTTATTCTCGAGGACTAAAAATGTCGTGCCCTAATGTATTGGGTGTGACATTTTATTACTCTGAGACAAGGAGGCCTTTAGCATCCGCATCGATTTATCTAAGCATCTTTTATAAAATTAACATTAATAAAAGGGAGGATCATGTTTTTTAAAATTCTTCATGAATTTTCGATATTCGAAATTAAGACCTTAATTAATCAATTCGGTACCAATTTTGGGAGTTACGAGGGTGCTAACCTTTCCTCGTGCATAATCGACTCCCGAACCTGTTTTCTCAAATTTCGCAAACCAAAATCATTTTCAATGTGAGCCGATCACACCTTAATAAAGGGTCAGTGGCGACTCCAATTTTCGTTTCGTTTTCAAGTCGACAACAAATTTTTATTTTCAAAAAAATGGTTTCAACATTTTGAATTCTGATTTATTTTTTATTTTTATAATTTTTAAATAATATATTGACTTAATATATAAAACAAGTAGTGACATGTCAATGTTAAATTTTGGCTAAACGATTGTTGAATCCTTGCGTTGGAATAAATGGAATAAAATGCATTTTTATTGGTACGATCTGACCTATTATCATAAATCAATTCTGAATCTGACGGATCATTTCTCTTTCTGATATAAAAAATATGAGATTTCACTAAGTCAATTCTTAAGAAATCTCGAATCAAACCATTTGTCCTTACTTCAAAAAAGGTAGCATAGACCTCTTCGACGAAAGAACTTTTGTTGTATTGGTCCCAACTCAACATTAAACAAGTCCGAACTAGTTGAATACTTGTGTCAGAAATTCTCCAAGTCGGTTTGCCATTTCCGTGAAGGATATAATTGACAGCTGGAAGTTTCATATTAATTTTTTCCCGAAATGGATCCTGGAGGAAGAGTGTTTCTAAATTTAGACCGTTCGGTATTTCATATGGGGTTATAGGTTGAACCAAAACAAAATACTTTTTCTTGGTAGGTGTGATCCGTTGGACATAGATCCAATTTTTTCAAAAAATTAGTGTTTTAATAAATATTTTCGTTAAAAAATCAATTTAACTCTTATTAAAAAAATTAATGATTAAATTTAACTAAAAAATTAAAAATCAATTTAATAAAAAATATAAACTTCAAAGATTAAATTTATTATTAATTTGGTCCAAGCCTTGAGTGCTTATAGCCTACCTCCAAGGTCCATAGTCTAGAGTTTAGACCCATGTTGCCCCAATGTTTTTAGATATCTACTCTTACAATGGTAGTGTGCTCTCATTTCGTTTCATTTTATTATAAAAAAAAAAAAAGAAAAGAAAAGATTTTTTATATATACACAAGAAGTCAAGAACACATATATTATTTATATATACCCATTTTTACATTAAAATATTATTTTATTTATTTTATTAAAATATTATTTTTTATCTGGTGCGGCCTGGTACCTATTTTTAGATTAAAACATACCATTATCGTAAATAATCTATAACTTATCTATTTTTGTAGTTAATTTTTTATATTATTTAGATAAAAAAACATTTTAATATACATTAAACTAACGGAGATGCCCAGAAAAGACAAAGGAAAGAGAATCTGAGATGATGAGCAAAGGTAGGAAGGATATGAACAGGTGTCAGATGTGGGAGAGGCTGTAGCATGAGAGGGTAAAGTGCAGTCACAACACATGGCTGCCAGCCTCCAATCCCCACCCATACTTCACCACGCTTGGCAACCCCTCTACATTGTTGGGCAACGGTTTTGACTATTGCACCAACTTCAAAAACCCATCTCATTTATAGCCTGAAAAAATATGTTCATCAGCTGCTTGGGATTTGTGGAACCAAGATCCTACGCTTTCATTCTTTAGCTAAATGAGTTTATTTCTTTATGTTGGGGTGGGGGACAAGTTTCATCATTCCCCATGTGTCAATTTTTTTATGAAAGTTATAGCTGCCACATATTTTCAACTGAGTTAACCAAATCCGTATTATTATAATTATTATTATTTGAACCCATATATAAATGTGTTGTATGTAGTTAAGAAGTGTTTGGAGCATACCAAATAAGCTATTCAGTCATATGATCATTTCTATGGCTATTTTCTTCCCAGTAACCAAAGTTGGAAGTCCAGGGTGGTTCATTTTGGTGGGTGAGTACCTACCTTCATTCATCTTATGTGAACAAATGCTTTCCAAAATGTAGAATGTAGATCAATAGTTCCACCCCACACCCCCCAACATATCAAACTCCCCCTTTTAGCTCCAACAAACAATCTGTCTATTTGGGTGTTTTGGGGACCCCTTTTAGGTGTTGCAGTGTGCCCCTCTGAGTCACTGAATGATTTGACAGTCTATCTCTTACGGTCATTACTTGACCACAACTCTCTCTCACCCCTTCCTTCATATATGCTGCCCTAAAACTTCATATATATCACCTTCTTATTTGTACTTCCAATACAAAGTGGAGAAATGGCCAACATTAAACTGAGCTACTTACCTTTGCTACTCTTCACCTTCTTCCTTGTAGCACAAGGTCATATTCTTCTCCTTGCCTTGTAGCCATCTTTCTTTACCAGGCCTTTAATGTAGGAAATGCATAAATCAGGGATTTCCTTCCATTTTCTTGCTAAAACAAGTAGCTTTTGTTTTGTTTTCATGTCATATTTTGGTTACTTGTTAGTATATGCTTATGGATGGTTCCAATTTTGCAGGATCTAGAACTCAACTAATACTTCCATTCCAACAAGGGGCCTATCAATCTCCTCCATTGCATATGCAAGTACGGGGATTAGGCTTATTAGCTTCATTTCGTGTATATCTAAAATGCCTGTATTTATTTGCTTTACTTCTTTCAGGCAACACAAGGCAGCAATGAAGCAAAAATGGATAGGAATTCAAGGAGATTGATGATTGGATCCACAGCCCCTACTTGCACTTTTAACGAATGTAGAGGATGCAAATACAAATGCAGAGCTGAGCAAGTTCCAGTTGAAGGAAACGACCCAATCAATAGTGCTTACCACTACAAATGTGTTTGCCATAGGTCATGAAACCAGATATGGTTCTAAATTTACTGGTTTAGAATCAAACAGCGTATTAGAAACTAGATTCCCTTCTATATTCAAATACTATTATTTCCTCTCAGTAGTTTTCTGGTTTACTTTTTTGGCACATCAAGAATTTCCCGCTATCATGAAAGAAAGCTGGAATGTGTATCATTAATTCCTTTTCTTGGCTTCCTGTTATGTAAAGGTTTATAAAGTTGATTTGAGAGCAACTGCCTTAATATTCACCCCTTTAGGACTTGACTCAACCTTTGACCATGGCTGCAATACCAAAATATTCCATCTCAACTATTCAATTAACACTAGATAAACTTATCCTTTTCCTTTATTAGGAAAAGCTTATAATATAATAAAAAAATATAATTTAAGTAAAACTTGAGTCTCATAATTTAGTAAGACTTAGCCCATAAACACATGCTACGCTACAAAAGAACTGAAATCACATACCAAATGTAGACTCCAAATGAGAAGCATTATCTGCAATATCTTTGTATTGGGAACAAAAAAGAAGCAGACTGTGTAGGAGACACTTAGCAAAAATATGAGATATGGTGTTAGGGTTTTGGAGAAGAGAGGGGGTTTAAGAGTTTTTTGAAGTGAGGGGGGGTCAATGGGTCTGCAAGTTGGCATGTGGCAGTGGTCCCTAATATTAAAACATAAGCTAACAAAAATTCACATGGGCACCTTCTTTTGAATCTATTCAATTTCAATTTAAACCAACAATGGCAGAAACTGCGTAATATACAGAAACAAGCAAGACCCACCAACATTTATAAATGCTTGATTGCGTTTGGCTTTCTTGCAGTTTTGAGAATATTCTGGTGATCACCATTTTCACACACTAAAAGAGTTCCCAGAAATCAATACTCTAGTGCTTTTGTGGGGCTATGCTATGCCACACGTTTTGTACGGTTCAGACCTATAAAAAGTCCAAACCAGCATCACTAAAATGCAATGCAATTACTTTAACCCATATATAAAGAAGTTAACCTGTATGGTACTCTGGTGTGTGCATGTGTGAACAGTGAGTTTGAATATAAAAAAATTATACTAACAAAATCTACAAATTTAATAAAAGAAATAAAGTTGCATTTTTTTAGTGAAAAAAGTAGAGAGATTAAAATCTTTAAAATAAAAATAAAGAAATTACATTCTAAATATATGAAGTGTATAAGGACTTAGAGCATATTTTAACTTTAGTAGAAGTATTTATAATATATTTAGTATTTGTATCAAATATATATATACATCAATCTTTATAATTATAATAATTCGTACATTTTTAAATTTAACAAAGCAACTTTAACAATGTTAACAAATAGAGTTACATTCGTAAGTCCAAAAAGTAGAAGGACTAAAGGGACTACATTCTAAATGTACGAAAAATATAAGAACTTAGAACATATATTAATCTTAGTAAAATTATTCATGCATATATTTTGAGAACAAATATTTGTAAATTTGGATTTCATTTGCTATTTTGGTTCAATTTGTTTCACTAAAAATGAAAAATGATTTTTGGAAAAACTAATATTTTCTGGTGTTTGAATAAATCTATGTAAAATATTTTCTATTATTTGGCAGATTTCTTGAAAATATTTCATAAAAACTGTTTTCAATAAAACAAACATACATTTAAGATATTCTTATCTTTTCATTGTTTAATTGAGATTATTTTATGTCTATAAATTTATATTTTACATTGTTCTTTGTAAAACAAATACGACATAAATATATTTGTTATACAATATTATAGTGCAATTTTCTTTTAACAAATGAAATTTATTTTATTAAATAAAATAACTTACTCTTTTTAAATAAAATAATATTAAACTTGACTTAAGTTAATTTTTATATAAAAATAAAATCACCCATAAAGGAGCTATTTTTAAAAAATAACTTACTCTTTTTTAAGGGTAAAAATGACTTACTTTCTGTTGATCTGTAAGTCATTTTTTATTGACTGAGCTGTTTTCCATGAAACAAACACAGGAAAATGCAAAAAGTACTTTTCGGAAGCTATTTTCAGTGAAACAAATAGAACCTTAATTAGTATGAATGATATGCATGCACTGTGAATAAATTAGTGGAGTTTCAATATAATATATATTTGGAAAGTACAAAAACTATGAATTTATTTCTTTAGGAATTGCCATTGTGGCTTTAGAATTGTTGGCAAATGTTTGAAATCTAATATTTAGGTTTCATTTTTATCATGTGTATCTATGCATGTATGGGTTTTTAGTTTAGATTTTATTTTAAATTTAAGTCTTATCATGCGTAAATCATATTCAAATTTATTCTACTTTAATAAGTCGAAATTTATTATGGTTATTAGTCCATTTGTTTGTTTTCTTATGGTTATTAGTCCATTTGTTTGTTCCTTGTTATACAAATATATTATTAATTATAATTATAATTCCATTTTAGCATTGTAGTAATTGATTATGATTGTAGATATACAACTTGCAATTGAGTATTGTAATTGTACCTTCAAAAAACAATACTTTAGCAATTTCAAATCCACTAATAAATAGACATCCACCAAATTTGTAGGTTTAAGAAACAACCATTATTGCTACATTACTACATGTACAAATTTAAATCCAAATTCAAAATTTGAAGGGTAAACTATAAAAATAGTCAATTTTGTTTACTTCAGGTTACATTTTAGTTATTTATGTTTGAAGTGTTACGTTTTAGTCACTTACATTATCGTTTTGTTACAAAGTGGTCACTCTACCGTTATAAGCTCCATTACCTCCCTAACGGCAGTCCTACGTGGTAGTCCTAATGGGTTTTAAATAACAACTTGGATGTCCTACGTGGCAATCTAAATTAAATTTATTTCATTAAAAGCTTATTTTCATCCCAGTAACTGGACATCCAAGTTGGTATTTAAAACTCATTTGGACTGTCACATAGGACTGTCTTTAAGGAGGTAACAGAGTTTAATGGTAATGTGACCACTTCGTAACAAAACGATTACATGGGTGACTAAAACGTAACATTTCAAATATAAATGACTAAAATATAATCTGAAACAAACAAAAGTGACTATGTTTATAGTTTACCCAAATTTAAAATCCAAATTCCCAAAACTACCTCAGGAAAGCCAAGTCTGTCTTTGTTTCAAGAAATAGAAATCATTACAACTGTAATTTTCTTGTAAAATGGAAAATATTGAATAAAGTTGAAAAAATTAACAATAATTTTTGAAAAATATATGAAAATAGAAAACAAAAGATCATTGTAAACGGGGAAGGTTGAAAATAAGTTTTCTTTTAACGGTCTGTTTATTTCACTGAAAATGGCTTCTGGAAAAATAATTTTTGAAAAATGACTTTTTTTCTTGAAAAAATTAATATTTTTTGGTGTTTGAATGATGTGTAAAATATTTTCTATTGTTTGACAGATTTATTAAAAATATTTCATAAAAGTTGTTTTCAATGAAACAAACATATATTTGATATTTTATTATTTTTTCATTGTTTAATTGAGTTTATTTTATATCTATAAATTTATATTTTACATTATTTTTGCATATATTAGAAATATTTTGTTAAATTCAGATTCATTACAACGTCATTTTTTAGTTACATGACTTGTAACAGCCCGATTTTGGGGCTAGATGGAACAGTGGTTTCGAGACCACAAATCCGATAAGGAAAAATTTATTTTAAAATTATGACATGTGTTGCATTATGATAGGAAGGTTGCATGAAAATACTGATATGGTAAAATAAGGAAATAAAGTGATAAAAAGGATAATTGAGTTATGTCAACATTGGAAAGTATATTATGACATATTAATCCAAGAAAGGATTAAATTGCAAAAGTGAGAAAAGTTTTATTACCTAAGAGTAAATACTAAAAATTTGAGGGGTTAAAGTGTAAATATGAAAAAGTTAAAGGACCAATAGTGTAAATATTTTAAGGGTGGAATAATCTAGAAACTAAGGAAGATGGATGAATTGGGACCAAATTGAATAGGTGAAGGAATTATGAGGGACTAAATTGTAATTTTACCAAATTAAGTGATGACTCAATGATGGAATTTTAAAAGAACACAAAGGGCAAAATGGTCAATTAGAAGAGAGAGAAATCCAGAAGGCAATGATGATGTTGGTGATATTTTAGATTAATTAATTAAATAAATATTAGTTTATTAATATTTTAATTTGATTTTTAAATGATATTTTATTATTTTATTATTAATTTATTTAGTATATATGTGAAAAGAAAGTTGAAAAGGAATCAACCCATCATCTTCTTCTTCCATGCAACCAACGTGAGAAGAGAGAAAAAAAAGAAAGAAAGTTTTGCTTTCTTTACAATTTGGTCCTTTCACCAAAAATCCACCATTTTCACTTAGAAATCAAAGAAATTTCCATAGCCACCAAGAGAGAAAATTGACAAGGAGACTATGGGGAGCTAGAATATCAAGTTAGATTCAAGAAATAGAGGCTGGAGGAGAGAGAAAATCAAGTTAAAGATTGAAGTCAATTGAGCAAGGTAAGAACATCATGATTTCAATATATTTTTGAGTTTGATATTATTGAAAAAGTATGAGATTGATGTTAATGTAGGGTTTTATTATATAAGGTTATATGTTCTTGATATGTTAGTGAAGAGAAAATAAGAGAAAGTGTTGAGAAATAGTGTAGAGAAGGAAAATAAGAGTGTTATAGACTTAGTAATCAATATTTTGCACTAAAACAGTTTTGGACAGCAGCAGTAGGTTAAATTTGAAAAATCACCATAAATTGTGGAAATCTAATTAGAGGATGAATAAAACATGAAATT
The DNA here is from genome assembly GCA_008044935.1 of Gossypium turneri. Taxonomy (NCBI): domain Eukaryota; kingdom Viridiplantae; phylum Streptophyta; class Magnoliopsida; order Malvales; family Malvaceae; genus Gossypium; species Gossypium turneri. The sequence continues at coordinate 5,620,875 of CP032577.1, forward strand.
AAAGATTATTGAGTCTAGTTTCTCATAGAAGAAACGGTGTAAGCAATAGAATTTTAAACCATGAGATATAATAAATTTTGTGAGACAAGGTCAGAATGAATTCGGGTTCCCCTGTTCTGACTTTGGAAAATCATTAAAAATTGTAAAAAAATAATTATGGGATAAACTTTATATTCTTAGAATCCTTGATTAGTCTATTTTCAAAGTAAACAAACAGAAACATCATCCAAATTTTGTACAATTAGATAATTCATTTTTAGTGAAGAGTGGTCGGAACAGTCAGATAGCGAAACAGGGGAAACTTTAAAGAATAAACTGTACTATTTGGCTAAACCAAAAATTTTGAAAATTTTATGGTAAAAATATTTGTGAGTCTAGTTTAAGATAAAATTAACAGATATCAATTTGGAGTTCTGTAGCTCAAGATATAAATAATTTAGTGACTATGACTCAAGTGGACAGCTTTGAATGAATATAAATAAATGTGAAATTATAGATAATGTTACATAAAAGCATGTTATATATATTAAGGATGTGGAATGGAGAGGAGGAGGAGGAAAATAAATGTATGGATATTCTACTAGCATGAGTTTTTTTTTATTAAAAATGACCAATTTATATGTTTCAGGGACTAAATTGAACAAAAGTGAAAATTTAAGGGTAAATTTGTAAAAATGTCAAAAAGTGACCAAATTGCATAAAATGAATTGTTTTATTATTTAAAGTAGTAAATTGAATAAAATATTAATTTAGATCAAGATTGGGTGGAAATTCGAGAAAAATAGAAAATTTCCAAAATGTTCCTAAATTTTGGTATTTCTGCAATTTAGCCTGGTAAGTTCGTATAAACTATATTCTGTATAATTTTAATTAAAGTGAGTGTTATTTGGATGATTTGATTCTGATTATAATGACATGTATAAGTTAAATTGGCCAATGTTAGCTCATTAATGTTTTGATTTTTGATTAATTATAATCAATAAATGCTTGATGAAATGAAATTCTATGGAATGGAATGGAATGAAATAAAATAAAATTTGAAAATATATGAATGAATTGTGTATAAATCGGTCACATGTTCGATCATAATCGATAAACGTTGAGTTAAATGGTAAATACGTATTAGAATTGAGTTTAATGATATCGGATTATATGTAAATTAAATAAAAATTTCCATTGCTAGTGAAATTGATTTGAATTGTGAACATGAGAATTTGTGAATTTAATGAAATGAAAATGAAGCATTGAATTGTTAAGATTTGTGAATTGCATGAATATGTATCGGGTCTCGTAGGCCCTAGTTATTATGAATATAATATTTAGAAGATACATTGTGAAGAATTATAAAAGCATGATAAAAATTTGAAGAGTTTTAATTTAGATGAAATTTTATGACTCGATTTAATACGTTTACAAGTGTATGTTTCGGTAATGCCTCGTACCCTATTCCAGCGTCGAATACGGGTAAGGGGTGTTACATTTAGTGGTATCAGAGCTACGGTTTAGTCGATTCTCGGACCGAACGTAGCATATGTGAAGTTTGGAATATACATGTCATTATATAACCTGTGATAGTGTGATATCTCTCGACCTTGATGAGATTTGTTTTACTTATAGATGGAGATACTTTTCAACTTAGCTAATTTCGATAATATTGAAAGCATTATGCGAAAAGTGTAAAAATGATATGCATGTATTTTGATGTTTTATGGAAGAATATGAATGTTTGGAGTGTGATAAACAACTTGAACTAAGTGATTTTCGATAAAAAAACCTAAAAGGACTAATTTGGAAAAGTTATAAAATATGTCATAAGTGTGTGAATAAGTGAAAATTTTGGATTTAAATTGTCATAAAATGGTTCAGATAGTCCTAAAATGCAAGGAAATTGAATAAAAATTATTTTACGAGCCTAGGGGAAAAATCGTAATTTTGTGAAACTTTAGGGGCAAAAATGAAATTTTTCCAAAGTATAGTTTTTGGACTGGAATGAATAGTGTGAATGTTATATAAGTTAAATGTATTGTTATAAATCAAGAAAGACGAGAAATTGAAATTGATCGATAAAAAGAAATGTGAGAAAAAGAGAAAAATTTCCTAATGAACCTTCGGAATAAAAAGGGATACAAATGAAGTGACAGAAATGATCACATGTGTGGCACGAACTATGTGTAGGCCACTATGTGAAAGTGAAAGTGATGGTCACGTGTGTAGTACTATGTGCAGGCTACTACGTGTATCGGAATGATGGGTCGCATGTGTAGTACTATGTACAGGCTACTATGCGTACCGAATAGCTTTGATCACGTGTGTAGTACTGTGTGAAGGTTACTACGTGTATCGATAAATAATGGTCGCATGTGTAGTACTATATGCAGGCTACTATGCGTACCGAATAGCTTTGATCACGTGTGTAGTACTGTGTGAAGGCTACTACGTGTATCGATAAATAATGGTTACATGTGTAGTACTAAGTGAAGGCTACAATGGGTACTGAAAAGCTTTGGTCACGTATGTAGTACTATGTGAAGGCTACTACGTGAGCCGTAAAACTTGATCACGTGTGTAGTACTATGTGAAGGCTACTACGTGAACTGTAAAACTGATCACGTGTGTAGTACTATGTGAAGGCTACTACGTGAACTGTAAAACTGATCACGTGTGTAGTACTATGTGAAGGCTACTACGTGTATCGAATGATAAAAATAATATGGGTAGTACTGTGTGAAAAGCTCCGAATATTATTTTTTTATACCGTCATGATGATGAAATATGAGTATGTGATCGGAATGTAATAAGTTGTGAAAAGAGATTGAAGTGATGAAGTTTGAGTTGTGTTATAAAATAAATGGTTATAGTGCTATGTGAATAAGGAATGTTGGAATAGAACAGATTTGGATAGTGATGGTGATGTTAGTTTGAAAAAAATCACCAAAAATTATAGAAATTGAGTTAGAGGCTGAATAATATATGAAATTGAAGCTGAGTGAGTCTATTTTCATATAAAAGAAACAGAGCAAGCAAAGGAATTGTATATTTGAGGATATTTAAATTTTATTGAGACAGGGTTGGATTGATTTCGAAATCCCCTGTTCTAAGTTTGGAAAATCACCAAAAATTGTAAAAAAATAATTATGACTTGAAATTTACATGCTTGAAATCCTTAGTGAGTCTATTTTTAAGAGAAAGAAACAAGAACATTGTTTGAATTTTGTACAGTGAGATAAGTAAATTTTAGTAAGGAGAGGTCAGGACTGTCGGGCAGTGAAACAGGGGAAAATATATGGAATTAAATTTGGAGCCCTATAACTCCAGATAAAAAATAAATTAGTGACCATGACGCAGAAAATCAGCTTGCTGAAAATTGAATTGGAAGATTAAATTGAGTAAAACGCATGAATGAGTACTTTCGGTAAGTGATATGTGATTACATGTAAGACCATAGTTGGACTATGGCATTGAGAAAACGAGGTACTCAATTCCGTAAGACGTTCTCTAATTTGACAAATTGTGGTAAGTGTAAGCAAATTTTATGTGATAAAATATATGAATGAACTATATAGTTATGATGGAATTACATTGATGATGAAAGTTAAGTGTTATATATATATATATATATATATATATATATGTATTTATGAGAGTAAGTTAGAGGCTTTAAGACCTCACCATCACCCCCTTATCAGTATTGTTTTATGATGAAATTTTTACGAGAATCATGTTGAATAAACTCATAAATGTGAACTAAAGAGTTCAGTGGTCAAATAATTAGTAAGGCAAACAGAGTTGAGCCTAGTGTAATAAACATTTGATATTTTCTTATCTTTTCATTGTTTAATTGAATTTATTTTATATCTATAAATTTATATTTTACATTATTTTTGCATATATTAGAAATATTTTGTTAAATTCAGATTCATTACAACGTCATTTTTTAGTTACATGACTACTAAGTGAGTATTTTTTATTTAAAAATGCGACATCAACAAAATTGATAAAAAAAATTTAATAATGTTAACAATTGGACTTGATTTGAAAATATGACAAGTAGAGGGACTAAATTCTTAAAAATAAAAGTACAGAGACTAAATTGCAAATTTGTGAAGAGTACATAGACTTATGACATATTTTAACCTTTATACTACAAAACATTTATTATTAATATATTTATAATTTTAATAAATATTTATTATTAAAATAGTAATGTTGAATATTTTCAATGTGAAGAATATTATTTAAAATTATTATTTTAAAATTTATTATTAAAACAAAATTGAAATATTAAATAATTTATTAATTATATTAATAATTTATTAGATGAGTAAATATAAATAATTGAATATGTATGTTTAATAATTATTAAAAAATAATGTTTTATATTAATATTTTAAATAATTTTAAAAATAAAAATAAAAATTATTTTTAATATAATAATATTAAACTTGATTTAGGTTAATTTTTATATAAAAATAAAATTACCTATAGAGGAGCTATTTTACGGAAAATAATTTACATTTTTTAAAAGGGTAAGTCATTTTACAGGAAAATTAATTTATTTTACATTGACATGTAATTTATTTTCCGTTGACCAAGTTGTTTTCTGTGAAACAAACACATGAAAATGTAAAAAATATTTTCCATAAAACCTTTTATACGTAAACAAACATATCCATTTTAAATCAATTTTCCTAAACTCAAAACTTATATAAAAGTTAAAATATTATCTTTATTTTTTATTTATTCATTTTGGAGAAGTTTTAAATATCAAATTTATTACCTTGAATTAAATCCATATAAATGTAGGAATTTTTTTTATTTTATTTCTAGTGTTTATAGGAAAATAGGTACTACATAAGCTTTCATTTTTTTATTATTGTAAATAAATTTTATTTGTTTTCTAATTTACAAAAAAAATAAAAATAAAAAATTTTAAAAAACCAAATAGAGCATAAATTTTTAATTACATATACTCTCTTTGGGGTATAATAAAAATTAAATAAAAACTAAGTATTATAAAAGTGATATACATAGTATTTAAACCCTATTTATGAAATTAAGATTCCATTCTAAAAATTTATGAAATATTAATATATACCAAAGAAATTGCCATACTCTTATTTATTTATTTTAAAATATTAATTAAAGATATATTTTTAATCCCAAATGAGATTAGAATATGCACCAAAACAATATATAACCCATCAGCAGAGATCCTCCAAAACCCATGTATACTAGGCTAATTATTAGTCCAATTCCCCAGCAGCAACGTCCAACTCCATCACTTCCCTACCATTCGGGTCTTACCAATGTATTTAACCTATTACCTCAATTAACAACTAATTTAATATATCTCACCAATCTAGTTAACATTCACCTTACGTTTCACTTTATTACATTCATTCGAGTCCGTATATCATTCCCGAATCAAAATCAAATCTACCATTATCATTCTATATCCGCCCTCAAACTAGTTTAATTAGTTAGCATGATCTTTCACATGTTATTTATAATTATATATCGTAAATACGTACTTGTAATACAATTTCATAATGTTGAATTCATTTTCAAATATCAATTAACTAATTTGCAATTTATATTCCCTATTAACATGACTCAGACTTGAATGGATACATGGATTCCAACCAACATGCCAATTTGGCACCTAATGTCTTGTCGAAATGTCCGAAAAAAATAGATAGCATCTAATGCTTATTGGTATAATCGAAATAAAATTGTACACTGCACTCATTGGAATGTCCGCAAGAAAATGCACTTAGCGCTCATTGACATATAGTCGAAATAACACGTACTCGATCTATCCTATGGCATGCCAACTGTATCCTACTTTGTCCAAACAGTTATTAAGGTAACTAATTATCCAATTCATCGTATAACTCAATTTACATTTCATCATTTTCAATTCACCAACCAATTCATCATTTCGTTACATAACATAACATAACATGATTGAACCCAATTCAAGGCCAATTTCATATTTTCATCAAGTTACACTATTTTCAATTCTATTCAATTTAGTCCTCTACTTCGATAACCAATCTCAATCATAAAAATTCAATTTAAACAATCATTTCCAACACACCTCAATATCATACTATGAAAAACAATATGAATATGCAACAATTATAATGATTCGAACCATAGAAATACAAATTGAAGACTCGAGTTACTCATCGTCGACTCTCGCCTTTCCTTTCCCTCTCGACGGCCTTGCGTTGTCTTTAGCGACTAATCATAATCCAACTATACACAATACCAAATTTCATATCAAATTACATTCAATTACCAAGTCACACATAATTTGCAATTTATTCAGTTTAGTTCCTAAACTTAGAACGAGAATGACTTTTGATCTAGATCTTCGGATTAAAATCTGGTTTCACATATTCTCATTAGTGACTTTTTATTTCTTATTCCCATCAAAATTTCATAGTAATTTTTAATTTTATTCAATTTGGTCCCTAATGTGCGAAACCATCAATTAAGCTTTACAATTTAGTCTTTTTCTAAAACTAAACTTAAGTTCTATCAATTTCACACCTAATTATTCAAGAAAACAACAATGAAAACTTTCTAAAACTTTAACAATTTTACAAATTAATACGTGAGCTAGCTAAATCAAGCTTGTCACGTCCCAAATTTCTAATTGATAATGTTTTAAGTTAGAACAAGAATGAGTTATTGGTCTAATGGTAAAGAGCTTGTGAATTAATCCTTGAAACCCGAGTTTGATTCCCCTCTCTTGTATAACTTTAATTTATTGAATTTTTACCCAATTTTTGCTTCATTGCAACGATGAGTGAGTTGGAAGAAAATTTTGTGCGGTTTTTAAGCATAAAGTGTCGGTCATGAAGCACAAAGCACAATCCCAGATCCATATATAGAAACCCTTTATTTGATTCTTACTGACTCTGAAATTCAGATAAAATCAATTTAAGTGGAAACAAGATCAAACACAATCCCAGGATCTGTGTCTTTCTAATTCTTCATGTCTTTTAGTTTGGAACTTGCGGTTTACTATATCTATTTTATTAACTAATAAAACGAAGAGCTAAGTATTAATTGGGTTTTGGAGAGCTAGAACAGGCTGATTGAGGAATATGAACCTTCAATAAGTTGGGTACTGTTCCCGATGGGATGGATTATGGAACTTAAAAAGGGCCAGCATTTGGCAGTGCGCACTAAGCCACTTTTATTGCCAAAATAAAACAAGCCAAGAAGCTATGGAAGAAAAAATAATAATAAAGAACATGTGTTCCTACAAAGACACGAGGCTCCCCAGGATCAACGTGGGTTCTACCCTTACACGTTTGTAAATTGTACATTGAATGAGTAAAAGGTAAGATACATATATAGAAACCTATATTTGACCCTACTAAGATTCAAGACGAAAGGCAGCCTATTACTACTACTAAAAATATCCCCCAAGTTCTCCCTTTATATCTATCTACCTCGAGGATCCTTCTCTGAAAAAAGCTGCTCTTAATTAGATCTCAAGTCACAGTCATGAGTGGGGTTGAGGAAGTTGATGAAAGAGTGAGTCTTGATTTTCTTAAGCACAAAATGGCTAAGTTTGCCAAGGAAAGGGACTGGGATCACTTTCACAGCCCTAGAAATCTCCTTTTGGCCCTGGTATGCATACATACTTGCATCTTATTTCTAAATTTTCTTTTTTTATATACACACAAGCAGTAAGTATAACTTGTGTATATTTAACCTTGTCTGTGATGAATAAAAAAAGGTTGGTGAAGTGGGAGAAGTGTCGGAGATATTTCAATGGAAAGGGGAGGTCCCAAAAGGATTGCCTGATTGGAAAGAAGAAGAAAGAATACATCTAGGCGAAGAGTTGTCCGATGTTCTACTCTACCTAGTCAGGCTGGCTGATATGTGTGGCATTGATCTTGGGAAAGCTGCTCTGCGCAATCTTCAACTTAATGCTATCAAGTATAAGGCTTCTAACAAATACACCCAACACCCTTAATACAATACTGAAATGGGTGAAAAGTTCTTTACATGACGACTCTCGGCGGAACTTCATTCGATGCTGGGTTGCAGCCTGCTACATGTACTCTTGTTACGCCCATTTTAGTGTCTTTTTTTGTTTGAGCCTTTCTTAGGCCCATCCCTGTATCGAATCTTTTGCTTAATGGATTTGGCATTTTGGATAAGTTATATAAAAACAGTGGAATATCGATGCCCTTCCTAGAAATCAATATTTTCTCCCAAAGAAAAACACACAACACAAAGGCCAGACAAAGGGAAGCATATGATGTGATTTATATGAAAACCAATTGCTATTGTTTAGGTAAAAGTTAAAATTTCAAAATTCAAAAAAGTAAAAGGACTAAAATGGATCGATTCAAAAAGTATAGGAACTAATAGCAGAATTTAACCTTTATTAAATCTTTCCAAAAATGAGATCTGATTTGATTTGATGGTACTGTCGATACGTGTAATTAGGATCCAAATAACTTGTACAACCTCATCAAGTTCGTCATTCTTTATTGTTAAATTCAAAGGACTCACTCAGGGTTTGCAGTAATGTACTAAACCATGATGGAATTTGACTACGGCCTTGTGAGTCTCAGTTTTTGCCCCTTCTTTCAGATACAATCCCAAAGGACATTGATGATAAAAGCTTTTTTTTTCTTAAAAAAAGAGTTAGATTAGTTTATTATCTTACAAATACGTCCCCACTTCTTTATAAACATTAAAAAGATTAATTTAAAAAATAAAGGGACCTTGTTCTTTTGCTATTTACAACCTGGAATAGAATGATGGTGACTTGAGAGAGAGAGAGAGAGAGAGGAGAGAGGCATTGTTTATTAAGGTGGCAGAGTGGTTTCTGAAATGGGTTTCAGTCTTAAAGACGAAGAAGCCCTACCCACCCTGTGGCTTGGAATTTAACTTCTTGAAAGCAGCATTGGCCAGTGTGCCGATGCAGCAACTGGGTGAGTTTTGACTCAAAGTAGGAGCAGCAGTGGCTCGATGAAGGTGGCACCTGAAGGAACCAGCGTGGCTTGTTGGAGAACATATGCAGGATTTCTTAGATTCCATCACATTCTTCTTTGCCTTCATCGATTCATCTCCCTCGCTTACTGGACTCCTCATTAAAGTGTGCCTATCAAACAACATGTTTTTGGTTTATATAAAAATGCTTCCACAACACGATAACTCTTTGTACAATGGCATTTGTCAGGCTGCTATCCACTTAATTTGCATTAAATACTACAACAATAACACAAACAAGTCAATGCGTGATTAAGCATCCACGTGATATTGTTGCTCACAAATTTACTTCAAATACAACTGTTTTTCATAAAAACTTATAAGGTACATAAAATTGAATCTTGTAATTATTACCATATTCCCATAAATCTTTGGTTTTGTCCTCTTAAAAATAAGATAATTCGATTAGGAAAAATAGTATGAAAGTTTCATCCTGATCTGCAGATACAAAATAGAAAGCTGAAAAGCTTACCAAGGTGCAGCCGCAGGGCTTTGACTTGAGTGACTCCACTGTTTGGATCAATAAAAGAAGTGAGGAAGATGAGCACAAGAATATAAATAAGGGTTAGCCGAAGAGTGAGGGTATTGAAGAAATGGTGATAGAGATGAGTAAAGAGGATATATATATATATACGTTTATTAGCGTAAGAAACGTTCAAATTATCAACAAAATTTTGTTTCCTTTATCTACGAGAAAATTGAGGGATAAAATCAGTATATAATTCGGAGTTGTGAGTCATCCCGTAGCACTTATCTCTGAGAGAGAGGCAAGAGGAGGGCATGCATGCAAACTCTACGTACTTTAACCATAAATAATCCGGATAAATCTCAAAATTATACATCAATTTTAATTTAATGTGTAATTATATACATCAAATTTTGATTTAATCCAATTCTCATGAATTATTAACACAATTATTGATATAACATCATTTTATGTTTATATATTGCATACAACAATAATAATTATATTATCAAATATAAAAATAAATTGATGTATTTATTTATTTAAATGTGTATGATTGAATCAAAATTAAAGTTTCATGTATCAGTTTAAACCACAGTCAAAATTTCATATGTATAATTGCACCAAATTAAAGTTTATGTATCAAATTGCACATTAAATCAAAGTTAATGCATAATTTTGAGATTTATCCTTAAATAACAATACAATTTTAAATTAATTTTTATAACTTTAAAATATTCTAATAAATCTCTAAACTATAATTTCGACAGATGGTTCATTAACTTTTTTATTTTTTTTAAAAAAACTTAAACTTCCTAAAAATTAAAATAAAATATAATTTAAAAATAAATACTTATAATATTCAATATATATTTAAATTTTCTATTAATTAGAAAACACGTTGGGGGTTAATTGAAAAGCTCAAAAAACATGTTCAATGACTAAATTGAACAGATAAAATATATATATAGGATTAAATTGAATAAATAAAAGTAGGAAATAATTTTAGAAATATAAAAGACATAAAACTCCCCCAATTGATCTAATCATCAAATTAACTTAATTGTAATTAATTTAGTTCAAACCCAAAATTAACCGAATCCCAAATCATTTTTTTTCGAATTATAGAAAACCTTGACTCTTTAGCTCACCATAAATTTTGAATAAGCACTTGATGTGTTTGCGCAATTTGATTTCCTCACGTTTATGAGGTTTTGTCCAGAGAGACAATTCACTGTCGAAGCAAGTTGTACAATAAGTGATGCAACCTCTAACACTCACTGGATTAGACTCCTCACTTTTACACCTAAGATCTAGACAACTCTCCTCTAAGTTTTTCCAATGACACACTTGATTTCGCACTCATATGAAATGTTCCTCAATGAATATGGATTAGCGTTCTTAAGTCGAAACATCACCTATACAAGTCTCCTTAATTTACAAGAAACCAAGACTTGCTAACATACTAAATCAGTTACAATTAATATTCCAATTAAATAGTAAGATAATCAGCAAAGAAAATATCTTCAATGAGTCCAAGATAAGCTTCCAAGTCTATCCAAATCGATCCAATTCAACCTCTTCAAAGTTGAGAAGTCGATTTCCATGATTCAATCAAAACAAATCTTCAAGATATGTTGTTATAAGCAGTTTGAACATCATAGATAAACTTGTAGTGTTTTCAATATAACAAATGCTTTGTTTATTAAGTGCATGTCCAACACATAAAGGCTATATTTTGATTAGGTTTATCTTTGATTCTTTGTTGGAGTTTCACTTTTTTGGTATATACCCTTTCTCTTTTTTTAAAAAAAATTATAAAGCAATCAAAGTCTTTTTAAGAAAAAAAGAAAAACAGTGCTTTTTCTTTCAAATTTATTAGATCCCTTGTATCATCATTAATTTTGAAAAAAAAAAAAACGAAAAACAAGATCTAGAAAAGAAGGGGAAAAAAAAAAAAAAAGAAACCTTCTATGGAATTTTGTATTTTTGTTTATTATTGGGTTTGATGGTTGAGAGGAGTGGATGTTTTTAAGGAAGCAGGGGTGTCGGATTGTGCAATTTTCATTAATGGGAGAGGAGAGGGACGGTAGGGGAGTGGGAGAGGATCATAATTTGGGGAGGGATTGTGGGAAAGAAGAAAAGAGTAGGGGTGAGCATTCGATCGAATCGAATCGAATCGAATTGAATCGAAAATTTTCGAGTTAATCGAGTTTTCGAATCTCATTTTATCATCCTAACTTTATTTGAAGTTTTCTCGAATCGAGTCAAGTGAGATGGAATTCGAATCGAATCGAATCGAATATATTTGTTCGAGTTAAATTTTAAAAATATAATTTTAGGTCCTTTTAACCATTATCACCCATCGTAATAAAATTTGTCCACCTTAATCAAATTTTTTATTAACTTTCATCACTTCATAATTTATTTATTAAATTTTTATATACTGGTTAGCTTCTTTGCTTGCTTAGTTGTTTCAATTATCTTCAGATTCTTGTCACTATGTATTTTGGAATTAAATAATATATTAAATGTAAAAATATGATTTTTTAATAAAAGTTATTTTAAAAATAAAATGTAAAATTGATACCAATATAAAATTTTAACACGAATATTTTATGACATAATTAATAATTTAATTTTAATATAAATATTCAATATGACTAAACAATTCAATAATATAAATAATATAAAATGTGAAATTTAATTTAATAATATAAATAGTAGATATAAATAAAATTATTACTATTTATGTTTAGTGATTTTTTTTGGATAATTTTGATTTTTTATTTGAGTGTAAAGGGTGAGAAATAAAAGTTTAGGGGGAAAATAAAAAGTTTTGAGGAATAAAAGTTTGAGAGAAAGTAAATAGGGGGAGTAAAATTTTGGAGGGAAAATATTAAAAAAAATTGGAGGGGGGAGGGTTTGGGATAGATGGGAGGTGGGATGGGAAGGGAATAAAAGTTTTAGGGGAAAAGTGGGAGGAAATAAAAATTGTGGGGGAAAATAAAAGGTTTTGAGGGTTTTTGGGAGTAAAATTTTGAGAAAAAGTAAATGGGAGAGTAAAATTTTAGTGGTAAATGAATTTTGGGTAGATTAGGGGGTTGGGAGGGGAGGGGAGTAAAAGTTTTGGGGGAAAAGTGAGAAGGAGTAAAAGTTTTGAGGGAAAAGTAAAAAGGTTTGTGAGTTTAGGGTAAAAATGTAAAATATTATAGTTTGATATTCGAATTATTCGAGTTATTCGAATTCAAAAACTCAACTCGATTCGAACTCGAAATTCGAAAAAAAATTTGAGTTGATTCGAATAACTCGATTAACTCGAATAACTCGATTCGTTTAACTCGAAATTCAAATTTTTTTTCGATTTTTTCGAGTCGAATCAAATTTTACTCACACCTAAAAAAGAGATTAGAAAATGGTAGGGGGAGGGGAGGAGGAGAGAAGGATGGAAAATGGCAACTTCATTAAATTAAATCTATAACGGAAAATAGTTAGTGGCGACTGATTTTCTATTTTTTTAAAGTTTAGTGATTGAATTAAAAGTTTAGTGACTATTTGTGAAATTTACCCAAAAGAGTTATAATAAATAATAAATTTGAAGGACTCCATGCGTAGCCCGTGATGTTAGCAAAAATCAGAATATTTCAAGTTCCAAGTCTAAAACACTGTTCTTTTATCCCTGAATCTGCAAAACTGTTGAAAGAGTTTGCCCCATTCCTCCAAAAGTCATCTTTCGGAGTTCCAAATTTAAATATAATCCATGAATTGTGTAATCATCTTTCGTACCCTCAAATATACATACATACATAATCAAAACAAATGAATCACGTGAACTCTCATCATGTTTCTCCAACGGCTTTGATTTTGTTTCTTAAAAAAGTGCAGCAGAATCCTTTTGCAAGATTGAAAACAAGAATCATTTTTTTTTTCAATTTTAATTTCTATATAATAATTCATATCATCATGTTGTAACGAGCCATCAAAAGATTGTCTTACAAAGAAGAAGAATATTGTGGTCCTAAGTAGTAACCTCACATAATAATTAGAAATCTTAACCCCAGTGATCCCCTCTAATATACAAAGGGAAGGGGGGGAAGATCAAAACAGACCCCATGCCAACTTCTTCAAAAGCAATATTTACGTAATCCTCCTAATTATATAGGCTTTTTGCAGCTTCACGATAAACAACTTGGTACCAAGCAGCTTGAAAGTAACCCCAACCCTTTTTTCTGCATAAACCACAACTTTAATGGGGTTACTCATAATTGCATGAGAAAGTTAAAAACACAATTATCACTAGCATGGGAGGGATAGTGGGGGATAAGTTAAAAAAATTAATGGAAGAGTGGACCTACCTTTTTGGGTTTTGGGTAAAGGAGGTCAGGGGAGATTTTGTAAAGGTCTTCATCAACGGGTTTTGGAGTTGGCTTGGCCATAACAATGGGGCTTGTTGCTGCTGCTGCTTTCTCCTCGCTCACCTCCCACCTTTGCTTTTTGCCTTCTTTAACATGCGACTCTCCTACTTTTTTCTGCAAAATTTCCATATGAATGCATGTTTAATAATTGTTTATCGATAATTGCACAAAGTAAGCTTCGTTTTGTGAATTTTTTCTTTTCCTTTCTTGACATTTTAGAACCTTTCTTGTATCCATGACGCATGAACAATTCAACGCATTTAGAAGAAATTAAGTGCCTTTCATAGGCATCAAGAGAAGTAAAGATCTTTCTGAAGAAGAATATAAGGTGGTTGCTTATATTAGTTGTTTAGTTCTTAGTTGACATACCTTTTTACGAGGAACAACAATCATGGCAGGGGTAACAACATCGTTCTCATAGAGATCGCCGGCGACATATAAATCACGATCCTCGGCGTAGCTGTAACGAAGCAATCCAGTTTGCCTAACCGTTTCAAAACACTGAGTAAACGGAAGGTCATTGTTCCAATCCCAGCTACCAAAAGCTGGAACATGGCTCCTCCTGTAATAATCCTGAACACAAAAAGGTATCATCAGTTCATCACTTCACCAACAACAAAGCCAAGTACCAAAAACAAAACCAAATATAGAACACACATGAACTCAATTTGGAACATATATAAGGTATACAGGGAAAATGGGTACGCTTTACTTACATCCATATTGTGAGAGACAAGAGTGAAAGAGAGAGACAAACAAGCGTTTGAATATGTCGGGCGAATGACCTGACTTTATCAAAGAGACCAGGAATTGGGTGGTTGGAAGAGAGATATGGAAGTTTTGGTGTCGTCTTTCACTTGTTTCTTTGCTTGGGTGGGCGTGGGAAAGTGTGGCAATTTAAAGCGAGGAGGGGAGAGAAAGGGGGGGGGGGATCCAAAGCAATAAAACTTCTGTTGGGTAAAATGAACAAAAGTAACCACGGATAACGAAGTTTCACAGTAGCAGACACTTGGACAAAGAGGCAAAGTAAAGGTGAGAAAAAGGTAAAAGGCGGAGAGAGAGAGATTAGTAAACAAAGTTAATGGTTGCCTTTGATCAAATGTATATTCCAGTGCTTCACACTTTGGTTTCAAGCAAAGGCTATGGATTGGCCTTTGTTACTGCCTTTTAACTCCCCCACACGCGTAGGACCTGGTGGTCATTGCAGAAGAAAGTGGCTGAACCTAAGATTGGAGAAGGTAGAAAATTAAAGCAAAGAAAGAAAGAGATTTTTATTTTATTATGAAATGGGGTTAATGACGATGAAGTCAGTAAGGGGTCAACACTCAACAGTTTACAAAGGGTCTAATGGGATCTGAAATGGAACAGTGTTTTAAAGTTGAAAGTTGCAGTGATATGGAATAAATTAGTATCTTTTTTATTTTAGTTTGCAGGTAGCAGTTCAATAGATAAGGACATGTGCGACTGTGCACACAATCTCTTCCCTTTGCTCCTTTTGCTTAAAAATTGTTTCCAAACTGTAGTCTAATTTTTAGATCTATTTTTATAGAAATAATATTTAAACAATCAATTTTGTTTTAATTTATCCAAAAAATCAATGAATAAATTTTTAATTAATATTATTGGCAAAAAAAAACTATTTAATTAATATTGTAAAGTTGATAATTTAGTATATTTTTTACAAGAAATAAAACTTTAAAGATCATAATTGAGATATAGATTAGGGACAATTTACTCTTTCAGAATTTTATAAATCAATTGTAATATGTATATATTATTAAATGTAAACTATTAAAATAGTCACTTTTGTTTGTCTCATGTTATATTCTAGTCATTTATGTTTGAAATGTTACGTTTTAGTCCCTAAGCCGTTAATTGTCGTTAACAGTGTAATGGTAAGCTGACATAGCACGTTAAATCATCGTTTTAAATAAAAATTTTAGGTTAAATTATACAATTACTTCCTATATATTTTTTCGTTTTGAGCAATTTAATTCTTTTCTTTTATGTTCTTTTAACTTTATTTCTTTTTTCTTTATTTTCCATTCTCTTATGCTTCTCCCTCTATTTTCCTCCCTTCTCCATTTTTTTAACGTAGTTTTTCTATGTTTTCCATTTGTTAAAACTAGTCCCTATAATTTTATTTTTTGAATAATTTTATTTTTTCTTTTTATTTCTTTATTTGTTAAAGTCTCCTAACTAAAAAATCGATTGAACCAATAGCTAAACTAGTTGAACCGAAGTTTTTAATAATTTTTTAATCAGATTGGTCAGGTTGGTTCGATCATCGGTCTGGTTTTAAAAACATTGATTTTGTCTTTTTTGGTCACCTAACTATCTTAGATTCTCGAGTTTTTCCATTTATAAGTTAGCCAATTGATAACCAAAGAAGACAAAATTGAATAGTTGGGTAACCATTTTGTAACTTTTCGTAATTGAGTGACTAAAAAGAATTTACTAATAGTTGAGTGACCATTTTGTAACTTTTCATAGTTGGTTGACAAAAAAAAAAAACATAATTGGGTGACTAGTTATGTAGTTCACCCTATAAAATTTTACTTTTGAGATAAAAAAAATTGGATAAAATAGCACTGTTGGTCACTCAACTATAGTCCAATTTCTTTTTTGGTCACCCAACTATCAGATGTTTTAAATTTGCCCAAAAAAGTGGCCTGTCGACGCTACACGGGCGTGTGGCTGTGTGGGTCACACGGGCTAGGCCGAATTGGGTGTGTGGGTCGTGGGTCAGGCCATGTGGGCCACACGGGCACGTGGGCCCGAAATTCTAAAATTTTTCCTAGGGTTACATTCGTCTTTCCGATCGACTGTGAACCTTCCGTAGGGTCGGTAAGTGCAAAACAAACCCTAATGCATGAGATCTGCTATTCTGATAGACTGATTTGAGTTTAGGAAAAACCAATGTATATGTTTGACTGTTTTGTATATACGTGTATGATATTTGAATATGAGCATGCGAGTCATGTTAATTCTATTATGTCTGTATATCTGTATTCTGTATCTGTATATGGGGTAGGATCTGTTTATTGGAGGAAGTATCCTGTAAGGCGATATTTCGCCGTTATCCTGGCAGCATAACTACAAATTATTCTGATAAGTGTCGTACGGACACTATGTGGTGTGTAGGGCTAGGTGGGTGTTTTAAACCCCACGTGGTGTGTTGGGATAGACGAAGATGGCGTGTAAAGGGTAGGGGTAGGACTTCGCATATATGTATGACTCTGTTGAACTGATTCTATTAAGGACTTATGTTCGTATCTGTATCTGCTCTGTATGTGAAACATCTGAGTATATATGCATATATGTTTATGTTAAGTTACACACTGAGTTTTGAAAACTCACATCTGTTTGTCTGTTCTGTTCAGGTAATCCTCAGGCATAGGCGGGTTGGTGCGACAAAGGCACATCGGTGACCACTAGTCCGAAAAGTACTTTTAATTAGTGATTTATTTAATTTATAGTTTTCTTGAGAGTTTTGTAATTTTGGGACTCTCCAAATTTTTAGATTTCTTTCTGTTTTTGTTGTTGGTTTTTGTTTTGATTATGTTTCTGCGACGCACAACAAACGATTTTTTGAAAATAACGGTTTCACGCAAACAAACGGTTTGGAAAATTACAAACGTGGTTTTTGACATATAATGACACTTAAGATTTCTGTTGCAAATTAAGTTTTTCTGAAAGAACAAACTATCGACGGTTTTAGTAACAAAGACGTTAATTGATGTGTTTTATAAAATATGGACTCCTTTTTAGTGATAAATTATACGAGGTTTTAATATAATATGATTGAGTTCAAAACCCTTCTTTGTAACACTCCCAGATTCGGTCATAACGTCTAGGCCGAGTTTACGGTGTTACACTTATACCAATCAAACTAAGACTCAATCGACACAATTTAGTTCAAGAAAAAAGTTATAACAAATTGGTGTGGTTAATATCAAAACTTTCTTAATTGTTTTGTTTTTCTTTCTGTTCTAGATTAGGTTATGCAATTCAGGTCAGATTACTCAAATAAATCCTCATATTGCAAATAAATAAATAAAACACCACATGTCAATTATTTAATGGGCTAATGTACTACATCAACAACCTATTAGTGAATTAATAGAATTTTTAATGGCAGTGATTAATTCAAACAATTATCTTAATTAGAGTAACTAAATTGAAAAAAATTAAGCGAGTAAAATAGGACAAACCCTATTTATTTTAAAGTGACCATAAATATAATTTACCCTTAAATCTAATAATAAATATAATAAGTGGTAATTTAGTAAATATCCTAAATAGGGCGTCGTAAGTTTATCTTAAATTTGACTTGATCTCCAACCATTTTTTCTTTTAAAATTAGCCTAACCTAATTCCACTTTAATCTGATTTAGGGCTAGTTTGGCAACACTTTTGAAAAGTGCTGTGGAGAAGTGCTTTTGAGAAGTGCTTTTGAAAAATTTGAGTGCTTAGTATTACTGTCAAAAAGTACTTTTGAGAAATAAAATGTCCATTTTAGACATGATATTATAAAGTAACAAATATATATTTAAATAATGTTCAAATTAGTTAATATTATGATATTTTAGCAAAAATATAAAAATAATTTATTATAACTTATTGTTAATATTTTAATATATAATATTAATTTTAAATATTTCTAAGTAATTAATATTAATTATTTATTAAATTTAGTTAGAATATATAAACTATATTTAAATATTTAAATATAATAATTAAAATATTTGTAATTAGATATTGACACAATTGTATTATTTTAAAAATTATTTTTTATTTTTAATTAATGCTTTTAACACATTTGTATTATTTTATTTTCAAAAAGTCTTCTAACGTCTATTTGGAAGAAGAAATAGTAAGGTTAAAAAAGTAAAATACCAGCCAAAAGCATTTTTTGGCTGAAAAAAGCTAAAATTTTCTGCTTTTTCATATGTGAAAAAGCACTTAAAATAAGTTAAACAATTTTGTACACTGACCTCTGTTCTTTATTGCTTTTTAGGGAAAAACACTTTTTAATAGAAAAGCTCATCTGGGAAGCATTGGAGAACACAGCCTTAAAAAGATATAATGACTTTTTTAGCTTTCCAATTTTATAAAAAAAAAAACATTTTAGTCTTGCATTTAACCTTTCGTCTATTTTAATCCTTAAATTTGCATATTGTTTGTCAAATCACTTAAAAATAGATAGAAAAATTAAAGTTTGTTAATTTTACTAACATGGCCATCCACATGTATGTCACATTAGCAATTAATTATTTTTTAAAAAAACTTATATTTTTAGTACTCTTTAATAATTTAACAAATTTTATTTTAAAAAATAAATTTCATAAAAAATTTGGATTTTTAAAATTTTTAAAAATGAATTAATATCTTATATGACATCGCAATCGATGTGTATGTGGACATCAACAAAGGTTATAAACATTAATTTTTTCATTCATTTTAGAGATTTGACAAACAACATAAGTTCAAAATTAAAAGAGGTGAAAAAAAATAAATGAAAGGCTAAAATGATTTTTTTATAAAGTTGGAGGGTTAAATAAATTATTATGCGGATTCAAAAATCAAACTTTGAGTTGAATTGAAATAGTTTTAGATTTTTTTTATCACCTCTAATCAAGGGTTGTTTAAAACAATCTAGGAAGACAAAACTTTTGATTAGGAATGAGCAAAACTCAATTTAATTCGAAAAAATTAAATTTTTTTCAAAAATTCAAAATATTCGAATTGGGTTAAATTTTACAATTCGAATAACAGATTGATGTAAATACCTTTTTGGTCACTGTCAATTTTAGAAATGAGCAAATTGGTCTCTCTTAACAAAAATTACAAAAAAAAATTAATTTAATTTTTAAAAATTCAAAATATTTTGAAAATTCAAAAAATTATATATCTTTTAAACAATTATAATAATTTTTAAAAAAATTCTAAATAAGTGCTTTCAAAAAAATTCTAAATAATAATAAAGAAAGTTAAAAAAAATAAAATTTCTAACATAATAAAATTGAGGACTTAAATAAGTTAATTAATAATTTAAGTTTATCATAGTAAAGTATATATGCTTTAAAAAAGTTTTCAAATATATATGCTTTCAAATTTATGTGCTCTAACATAAAATTAGTTAGTCTGTAATAAGATTTTAATTTGACATATTTAATTTTTTAATTTAACTTAAATAATTTCACTCAATTAAAAAAAATTAAATTAAATTAAGATGACAAAATAAAACCGGTGAATTTAATTAATTCAAATTTGTTTTACTCGGACACTTCTTCCTACTTTTGATGATTGTCATGCGGAAAACCTAACATGACCGGGCAAATAGTGGGATAAGTGGCTTCACGAGAGCCACATGAAGAGGCTGTAGTATTGGGATACTGCACCGTTTTCCTTCACACATGCTGTCAATAACCTATAGCTCTTCACACTTCCACCATATGAGAACCACTGCAGCCACCTCTTTATACCAACAATATAAATAAAGAGATAAAAACAGAAAACAGAAGAGCATGGTACGAGGTGGAGTAGTTAGTTGTCAATTTTCATGGAGATTCTAGCCGTGCCGTTTGTCCCAATATCATTTATTCACCCCAACAAATGGAGGAAATTAAAAAATGACAAGCGACTCCCCCCTTTTTCATGATTTTGACCCTTTATATCTATTAAAGTTTTGGGTAAATTAAATTTCATATATTAGATTAAAAAGTAAAGTTTATTAAAAGAATTATTTATTTTTATTATTAAAAATTAATCGTTGTATGCCTGTATGAGGTATATGTAACATACCATGTGTCACTGTTTAATTATTCTTCAGCTATGCCAGTTTTTAATAGAAATAATTAATTTACTCTTTAATTTAACATGTAAAAACTCATTTACCCGTTTTTTTTTAAGTAAAAACAGATGAAATACAATATGTCTCATAATATAAAAGCCTCTATATGATAATTTAACTATTTTGTCTACTATTTCTTTTTACATCAAAGAATCCAGCCGGTGATCACTTTTCAATTGGTGATTGCATTCATGAATCAAAAAGAATTTCAATGTAGAATTTTAATTTGGTCAATTCAATAAAAAAGAATGCGTGAACTTTAATTTTGACTAAATTACGAAATAAAGTCTTTTTTTTTTCAAAATTATAGAAATAGGTTAATTTTTTTAAAAATGATGGAAATGGGCCGATCTTGCTAAAATGCGTTCAATTGGTGTCATTTTCAGGAGAAAATCAGAAAAACACTTCCAGCTGGAAATATTTTTTCCCTCTGACCGGTAAAGCACTTTTAGCTCAGCGCGTTAAGTAAAAACGTATCCTGGTCAGCGCGTTTTTTTCTCTTCCCCCAACGACCACTTCTAGCTGAAAGCCTTTTTTTTAATTTTTTCCTGAAAACGACACCAACTAGACGAGTTTTAACAAAATCAGCTCATTTCCATCGTTTTAAAAAAAATTGACCTATTTTCATAATTTTAAAAAATAGGTTTTATTTGGTAATTTAGTCTTTAATTTTAGTTTCAAATTCCATAGATGGGACGTTGAACTCATTTATAATATCACCCAAACAATGATGACATCATGAGGACGTGACTTGAATTAAGCCTTTTTTCCTTTTTAGGTTTCCAAAGAGCATTGTTTCGTCTTGTTTTATGTTCCTCAAAACGATGCATACTAAAGATTGGAAACGATCTTAAGGTGAGTTTGGATGGACTGAGTCTGGTATGATGTGTTTAGTTTATTTTTTTATATTTGGGTGGCACTAGGTTGCACTTAAGATGCATGTAAGGTACTTACACTAATTTTTTTAAATTAAGATTGATTCAGGCAAAAATAGGTTTTTTTTATCTAAATTCCGCTCAATTTAAGAAATGTATTTTTGGGTATATTTGTCTTTTTTAAATTAATTTTTATTTAAAATTTTATTTTATAAAAAATATAATACACTAAATGCACTAAAAAAACATTAAAATAAATTTTTTAAACACATTAAAAAGTATTTATATTAAAAAACACAAATAAATATAATAAATATTTTATTGTATTAAATATAATTTTTAAAATTTTATATTTTGAGTTGGGTTATTTGGTTCGGTAGGTTTTTTTTTTAGGTTTTAGGTAATGAGTTTAATTGTTATTGGGTTAGTGATTTAATATAGATATAAAGATATATATATATAATTATTTAACATATATAATTAATATAATTATTTTTTATAACATAATATATTTCAGCCGAGCTCGGGCAAAAAGTTCTTACTCAAGACATGGCTTATATAAAAAAACAGGTCTTAAATTTTATCTAAACCCATTTTGAGGACTCATATTTTTGTACAAATATTCTTTTTTTCAGATAAGTGCTTGAGCCTGGCGAATAACCCAACCCATGAGTAAGGTAGAAGTATTTACAATAAAAAAGACAAAAGTTTGCGGAAAATGAACTTTCCAACCACCAAGTTATCTTTGCTTGGGTTAACCTGTTTCATTTAGACCCATTGGGCCTATTTGTAGAACCATTGACTAACTATTTAAAGATTAAGCTGATGAATAATTTGCACCTTAGATTTATAATATTTGGATTATATTTTTATTTTAATTTATAAATTTTAAAACTTAATTTTCATATGAGATTTTTTTTCAAAATTTAAATTATTTTTTATTAATATAATTAAAATATGACATTACAATTCAATGTTACTAGTTAGGTTGGTTGAACTGAAAACCGATTAAGGTATCAATATAAATCTTATCGACAATTCAATGTTATAATTCAAGTGGACTAAGTATGCTAAGGTAAGGCATTAAGTTTTGATTGATGGTTCGATTCCTCGTAGGTGTAGATCTTATTGACATCAATCAAGGTGTTCTCTAAACTCCGTGAACCTTTCGACCTATCCTCGAAGCGAGAGACAACTCTCGAGTGAGACAATACCTTCTGTTTGGGGTCTGAGACCTAACTCCCCTCAACACATAATTTGGTACTTGAGTTCAACACTTCTAATATGGTATTTGTGTTATTTTTTAATCCAATGTAATACATATGTTTGACAAAAGTTATACATTTTGGTACCTAAAGGTAACAGTGTCAACTTTTTTATATTTAATTCGAGTTTTGGAGTTGATCTGATGAAAATTCATAACTAGCAAATAATATTAGTAATTAACTTTCATCAAATCAATAACGAACTAAATCACATCCATCAGATTATATTTAACAAATTAAATGTAAAATTAAACAAATTCACAATTAACACAAAATTCACCCTATTAATAAAATAAAAGAACATTCAAATATAATAATATCAACAATCAACTTTCATTAAATAAATCACAAAACTCGAATTAAACACTAAAAAATTTACATCATTACCTTTAAATACCAAAATATATAACTTTTGCCAAATATAAATACTAAAATAAATAAAAAATTAATACAATTACCAGAAAAAAATGTCTAAGGGAAAAAAATCATATTTAAGATTGAAACCATGAAAAGTACCCTCTTTAAATACCCACGTCCTCCTGCACCGATAACAATGTCCATGTCAATCGAGCTAAGACTCAATCGACCGTGTTATAGAAAAGTTGATTGATGGTTGTCCGCTCAAGAGCAATGAGGCGTACCTAGAATTTTTAAATTGAGTGATTAATTTTTTAAAAAAAATTAAAATATTTATAAAGTTCCTATCAACTAATGTATAATATATGTTTTCTTATTGTTTTTTCTTTGCTTCATTAGTGAAAATTTTCTATTAAAATATTATTTTTTATACATTTAAAAAGTCAACAAATAATTAGTAGTTTTTTTTACAAAAAAAAATCATTTACGTTCTTTTTTGTGCCATGAGAATATAATATATCTATTTTTTAAACAGAAGATTCATAAAAATCACACTTGTAAAAATAATTTCTAAATAAAAATGTTAAATTTCTAATCGATATTCAAGAAATTCAAGATTATAAGTACAATCAAACGTAATTTCTTCAATGATTTGTATTAATCAATCTCTAAAAATTATTACTCGATCGCGATATTAGGAATATCATACAATAACACCCCCGAACCATTCAATAAATAAATAACTAAATCTTGCATAAAAACCCTAATCTATCACAAGAAAAGCTAAATGTCTAATTTTCTAAAGATTAATCAATAAGACTTGAAAAAAAAAGGTTATTACCAAATTAGGGAGACCCGTTTGAAAATATTGAAACTTTTAACATCTATTTTGTAAAAATTCAAGAGAGAGTGGGAGAGAATAAGAGATTTGAAAAGAAGAAGAAGAAGATAAGTGTGGAAAGGAAATAAAAGAATTAGGTATTTTGAGGTTTTAGTGAATAAAGAGAGATCCAATTTTTTTTTATATAAAAAATAATTATTATTCAAAAATACTAGTAGGAGCTTTTCAAATTTTTTTCCCATCAATTTCTTTATGAAATTATTTTAATTTTTTAATAGAAACAATACATCAATTATATAATTTTTTTTAAATAAATTATATATTTACATCATTTTAATAACTTATATATTTATAATTTTTAAACTATTAAATTAAAATTTTATTATTTTTAAGAGATTTAGCACAATTTTATAATTATTAATTTAAAATTTTATAAATTATAAATAGATAAAAATGTTATTTGAGAGTGATCCACCGCCAGCCCCCAGCTTTAAGTAGACATAAAATATCATATCAATCAAAACACCTAATTTACTTTGCGTTAAATTGACAAGAAGTGCAGGTTCATCAACAATGCCGTCTTAGCTCAGCCGGTAGAGCGCATGGCTTTTAACCATGTGGTCGTGGGTTCGATTCCCACAGACGGCGTTCTTCAGTTACATTCAAATTTATGAAGTTTTATATGTCAGAATGTAGAATTCGCAGAGCAGTGATGTTTTCTAAACAATGTTTTTATTATGCCTCCCAATTCTTCTCATTTTCCAGAAATTTTCAAAGCTATATGCTATGTATAAACACAAAGTAGGCCACAGCCTTTGACGAATTTAGTGTATCGTTTAGGGTGGTTACCTTCTATTCTCGATGTCACTTACGACTGCATTCATCTAAACATGCCGAAATGGAAAATTGGACAATGTAGATTTCAATGACAGTTGACAAAATCTATACAATAGTCTCTTGTTGAGAATTATATTAGTGTGTGATGGATAAACAACTTGCAAATTTTATAAACCAGTTGAAATGAATCTTGAGTTCCATTCATTGCTTTTTTCATGTAGTCGTTAGAATTTTGAAAAGCTGAATCCAGTCAATGATTCATGCAGGTTAGGTGCTTTATGTTGCCTTTAGGATTTGGAATGTTTATATATATATATATATTTATATACACTAATCTGATTAAGTGTACAAAGAGAGAGAGAGAGAAGAAAAAGATTCAATATTAAAAGGACACCTATCTTGGAGTGATAAACCAAAACAAAGTGGTCCTAAAATAAAAAATTAAGAAAAGCAAACCATGCATGTGGATGCTGCTTATCTCAAACCAAGCATAATTATGAGGTGGTTAAAGAGTCTAATCCTAAAGCTTTGATGTTTATCAAACCATAAGCAAGCCTTGCCCCACCATGTTCTTCTTTCCCTCACATAAAATATAATAAAGCCTCTCATTCAGCCTCCTCATGCATTTTCTAATGCTTACATGTCTGCCACTTTTTGTTCTTTATTTCCACCTTTTTAATTAATTAAATTATGATAACTTTCAACTTTTATTCATAAATTACAATTTCTTTTGTAAAAAAAATAACAACAACCTTACCATATATTTATTGTTTATATTGTAATATGTTATCCACCAATGATCACCAACTCGAAACTCGGATGAGATCTAGGTCGCCTACCTACGACCCGACCAAGCACCACCAGATGGATATGCGCGAGGCGTGCAATGAAAGGATAGCTAGGGGAGCTTGCGATATTAGCTTGCACGAGCCGATGGGAGTTTGTGATCCCGACTCGCATATACCCAAGGAGTTCGCGTGTAGGGGGCCGCGAGGTCTAGCAGGCAACCCAAAGCAGTACACGTGTTCAACATGCTGGAGGCCTGCTCAGAATGTCAGTCTTATAAAGAGTAGGGTCAAGTCCGTTAACAGTGAAGTCAAATCATGAAAAATAATAATATGTATAAATATCCGAATGTTCCCTTTAATGAGACGTATAGAAAATTACTCAACACAATCATAACCATTTTTAAATTGCAAGAATTATTTTTAATTACATAAATACTTAAATATTGTAATATCTTTTAAATAAAAACATAATGATGAAAATGGATACTAAACTAAACTCTAACAGGAAAAAAAGATTGAGCTCTAAAACTAATATACTTTTATATATCAATGATCAATAACCAACAGCATCTATGATGATATAATATATTTTATTAATATAAAATAACAATAAATATAATTTTATTTTATTATTAGTGTCTTTATATAAAAACATAAACTAATTTTATTTATATTTATTTTATTAAAAACTCATTTTTTGTATAACAATTATTGATAATATTAAATTACCTTAGTAGCATAATATTTTTATTCAAGTAGCATTTAAAGAATCAAGAAAAATAGCTTTGAGTCATTTAATAGGTTTTGTTTTCACCAAAAATGTTCAAATTTGATTATATTATTATTTTATATTTAGTAATAGTTTTATTATTTGATATTAGTATTATTTCTTTCTTATGAAGTTGAATGAAGGAAGGAAATCAAAATACAATTAATTTTTGTAATATTATTAAAAAAAAAGATGTTAGAGTGAAGAAGAAGATCAATATTTTTTTTAATATTATTAACATTTTTTTTATTGTTTTGAGGAAATTGAATGTTTTAATTTATCTTAATATAATTTTATTTCAATTGTTTTTAGTAAGATGAACTTTTATTTATTATTGTTGGAGATAAACCCGATTAAGTAACGAACAACTAAAATAATGAAGAAATTGAAAAGATAAAGCATAAATATTTTACGTGAAAAAACCCTCCGAAGAGGATAAAAAATAACGGGTAAAGATAATTTCACTAAAACGGCAAAACCGAAAAGTACAAAAGATGGAGAAAAAACTAAACCCCGAAACCCGAAATAAGAACCTTCAAAATATAAACATAAATGTGTAATGGGTTATTTTTCTAGGGTGAAAAATAGCCTATTTATAGGCTAAATTCATAGGCCAAATAATAATAAAATAACCTACACTAATCAGAGTTTAAGTGTAAAACTAAAAACAGAGTTTAACTGAGAGAAGAAAAATCGAAAAATACGAGGCATACCTCCACAATTATTTAATTTGTTACATTTATTTAATTTAATTTTTATCTTAATATTGATTTTTTATCGATAATTGTTTAAATTTTATTAAATGATAATGTTTTCATATTAAATTTGAAAATTAATGAACTCTGTTGACACCATTTTTTTGATGAAAACGGGGTCGACTTGGTTTTTTGAAAATAAAAACGAAAATGGGAGTCGCCACCGATCCTTTTTGATGAGGTGTGATCGGATCACCTCGAAAAGTGATTGTTTTTAATAAACAATTTAATTTTATTAAAACAACAAGTTTAGTCCACGAAATTCAGAAAAACGGGTTCGGGAGTCGGTTACGCACGAGGAAGGATTAGCACCCTCGATACGCCCAAAATTGGTACCTAGTTCATTACTTAATGTCTTAGTGTCGAAAAACTGAAAACTTTAAAGAAATTTAAAACACGATCCTTAAAAAAAACTTGAATGACATGGATTTAAATTCAAGAGGATATTTGGCAATTTGGTTAAACGAGAAATCGAAACCCAGCACATTAGGGCACGTTCCTCGAATTTCCAAATGCAAAACATTGCCTCATTTTAAAAATTTTTAAAAGGATATTTAGCTATTTGGTTGAACGAGAAAAATCGAAACCCAGCACATTAGGGCACGTTTTCTCGAATTTCCAAACGCAAAACATTGCCTTATTTTGAAATCTTTAAAAGGATACTTAGCTATTTGGTTGAACGAGAAAAATCGAAACCCAACACATTAGGGCACGTTTTCTCGAATTTCCAAATGCTAAATATTGCCTCAATTAGAAATATTTTCCTTTTGAAATATGATATTTATGTGTTTAATGGAATATTAAACATGATAGTGTTAAATATAAAATGAACAAAACAAATAATAAAATAAATCAATTGTGCATATATCATAGCAAATAAAATAATAAATAAACTAAAGCATAAAAAATGGACATATAAATAACTAGATAAATGCTTATAAAATAATAATAACAATAAAGGAAAGTAGATAAAAATCATAAAATATGAATATATGAAAAATATATATAAACTATAAGATATAAAATATAAGTATTTACATGTATATGTATATAGATTATAAAATACAAAAATATATAAAATGTAAGTATGTACGTTAAACGTGTGTATGTACGTAAATTTATAAAAACATGAAAAATATGTATTCTAAAATTATTATGTAAAATATATACAAGTAAACATGTACATGTACACGTATATGACTAATATAAAATGTAAAATGTATGTATATAGGTATATATATTATAGAAATGTATATATACACGTATATAACAAAGTTTGTAATAATAAAAAGAATAAAAGGGACAAAAATAAACAAACAACAATATAATGAGGCAAATATCTTGAATATTTAAATAAGTAAACATGAACAAATGATAGTAGTAATAATAATAATAGCAGTATAACAGCAAGATTATTACTTAATAAGAAAATAAATAAAAGGTAAAAGGACTAAATTAAAACTTAAGATGAAATACGGGGTTCAAAACTGTAAATAATTAAAAGAATAGTCCAGGGACCAAAATAAAACGCGCTAAAAGGGCGAAGGACCAATGGGGAAATAATCCAGACCCTAACACGCAGCGTTTTAACGCGGACTAAAGTGAAGCGCGATAAAAATCAGGCGGCCGAATTAAAAAAACAAAATGGGACCAGATTGCACAAAGAAGCAAAAGAGGGAGGGCCTTGCGCGCAAATAAACCATTTTTAGAGGAACACGCGGATCCTCCCCCCAAGGTCGGGTCACCGTGCGGGTTAGGGCCAAAACGGCGTCGTTTTTGCACCTGACCCCTATCATCGAAACGACGCCATTTCAAAATGGTTATTTAAACCAAAAATATTTTTTTTACTTCATTTTCTGTCTCAACTAAAAAAAATAAAGCAAAATCCTCTGCCCCCTTTCAACAAACCCAGAAACCGACCATCGTCCCTACCGGTGAATGGTCTTGCAGAGGCCGACACTCCGTCATGGGCGGTGGTCGGAGCGAGAAAAATAGGGGTTTTTTTAACCCCGTTCTCGATCCCCACCTAAGACCCGATCCTTCAGACCCAACAAGCCGAAAAAGGAGGGACCTTTCGTCCCTTTTTCGATCTGATTCCAACACCGAAGATATCTCCGGCGACGGGCTTTCGAGAACGATAAATTTTCCTTTTTCTTTTCTTTTTCGTTTTGTTTTTAGTTTAAAAGAATAAAATAAAATAATAATAATAACAGTAAAAGAAAATATGCGAGAATAGAACAAAAAGAACTTTGGAATCAACCTTTTTTATTTCTTTAATCTGCTTTTTGTATTGATGTTATTAAAAAAGAAGAAGCAATACATGGAGGGAAATCCGGCCTTTTATAGTCGATTTCCTTCTATTTTTATGCTATTTTTGCTCTGTTATTTACTGCTTGCGTGTATTTCCTGTAGATGATTGACGGACGACAGGGGCGGTGACAGACGCGCGGTGGCGGCGACAGAAGACAAAAGGTCTGAAGCAGGCGGCGCTTAGGGTTTCAGACACTGAAACCCTAAGTTGACTTTGGTTTTTGGGATTGGGTATTGGTTTGGGCTGAAGGGTATTGGGCTTGTTGGGTTATTTTGATTTGGTTTAAACTGTTAATTGATTTGGGTTGTGGTGTTTGGGTTTGTATTATTTTGATAGGTTTTGGGCTGGGGGTTTATTACTGGGCCCGGGCAAAATGGCCTACAACAGCTGCCCCTCTTTGCTCGTTGTCGTGTAACGAGAACAGAGCAAAGACCAAGAAAGGCCAATTTTGCCCGGTCTCGCCTGTTTTGGACTTGTTCTAGTGCTTCTCTTCAAGTAGCTTTATTTCAGTCCACTGTGGCCTGTTGCTTCGCTCTACTCAACTGCACTTCAGTAAGCTCTGACTTGTAGCCTCAATCTTCTTCGCAGCAACTTTAGGGGACGAGATTCATGGTTTTAGTCTGCTCCACTGTAACGTCAGTGAGATAAGACTTGATACGATCTGCTCTACTGCAACTTCAGAGAGATAAGATCAGTGATTTTAATCTGCTCCACTGCGACTTCAGGAAGATCGGATTGGCTTCTTTCGTCTGCTCCACTGCAACTTCAGGGAGATAAGACTGGATGCGATCTACTCTACTGCAACTTCAGAGAGATAAGATCCATCATGTTAATCCGCTTCATTACTACTTCAGGAAAATAAGATTGGTTTCTTCAATCTGCTCCACTGTAATCTCAGGGAGATAAGATTTGAAATTCTTTGGTCCACTCCACTGTAACCTTAGGGAGATAAGACCTGATGCGATCTACTCTACTGTAACTTCAGAGAGATAAGATCCTTTATTTTAATCTGCTCCACTGTAACTTCAGAGAGATAGGATAGTGTCTTCGATCTTCTTCGCTGTAATCTCAGGGAGATAAGATCTCTGGCTTCAATCTGCTCTACTGTAATCTCAGGGAGATAAGATCTGAAATTCTTTGGTCTACTCCACTGTAACCTCAGGGAGATAAGACCTGATGCGATCCACTCTACTGTAACTTCAGAGAGATAAGATCCTTTATTTTAATTCGCTCCACTGTAACTTCAGGGAGATAGGATAGTGTCTTCGATCTGCTCCGCTATAATCTCAGGGAGATAAGATCTCTGGCTTCAACCAGCTCTGCTACAACCGAGAGAGGCAAGGTTTGTGTCTTTGATCTACTTCGCTGTCGATGCAGGAAGACAAGATCTGCTTCTTTAACCAGCTCCACTGCAACCGATGGAGGCAAGGCTTTGTTTTCGATCTGCTTCGCTGTTAACGCAGGAAGGCAAGATCTGCTTCTTTAACCAGCTCCACTGCAACCGATGGAGGCAAGGTTTTATTTTTGATCTTCACTGATCTGTTCTCTGGGGAACATGACCTGTATAATGAACCTAATTATGCCTAATGATTAGGATGACATGATCAAAATGAATAAAATGCTCCTAACTAGACATGTGTGAATGGTGTTTGCATGAATGCAAAATTTTATTTTTCCGAGAATGATCCTGCTTAGGTTGTCATTACCCAAAGTTTATTAAGGCTTTGTGACTGACGTGCTACAACGCCTTCTCACTTGACTGGCTTTTCTGAAGAAACATTTAGCCAAGTTGCCCCCCACTGTAAACCTCAAAGTTCAAACCATTAGGGCACACAATTTGTGCCATCATTCTCCCACTGCAATCTAAGGGTAGAAATATGTGGCTTTTCCTCAATCTTCTCCTATCACTATTCGAGGATACATGATGTGAAATTCTTTAGTCCTTTATACCATTCCAATGGTGTCATACCAAATACTCATGCACAAAATGAAGAATTTCTTCTCTGAGGAAACCTCTTCCTATTGTCTGATGATCATTGCTTTCTTATTTACTCAAGCTTTGTTACCAACATGCGTCTTGTCAATCAACGCATTTGCCAACAAAAAATCCAAAGAAAAAGTCTAAATTTAGACTATTCCTTTCCAAATTTCCAACCTTTAAATTTGGTGTGTTCTAAACAATAGTCCTGCTTCAGGCTCCTATATTATTTAGAAACTTTTTAGAATAATATGCAAAACTTCCTTTGTGAAAGTTTTATTAGTCCATTAATCATTATTCCAATACAACGTATTTGTAAAAAGGTCATAACAATGGATAAGAATAAAGCTGGTTCTGATCATAATTCAAAAGAAATAAAACATTGAAGATAGTGAAAGAAAGATAACAAAGAAGTGGATTGAGAATGTGTATCCTAGCAAAAAGAAAAAAAGAAAAAAATGTACTATCAAGAATATACATATAAATAGAATAAGAACCAGGTGCCCCAGTTATCGCAGCTTGAATTTCTCTGTACAAACTTTCTGAAGACCATTCAGAGTTTGACATGTGTTTATGAGATCTGCAATACTCCGTCAATGCTCTAAGGTGCCGCATATCCTTTCTTGTTGGTTCGGGTAAAGCAAGATCATCACATGCCCCCGATCAAAATTTGATCTGCTCAAATCACCTTATGCCCCAATTCGATCAATACTTGAGCCACCCTTTCTGGGTTTTCGACTTAAGCCCCTTTTGGTCTCAAGGTGCCCTTTGCGGGTTTTCACCCTGGCCTCTCCAAAGTTTTTTTTTTTAGGAAGCAAAGCGCCCTTTGCGGGTTTTCACTTTGGTTCCCTTTTTTTTCAAGTGAAGTATTTCTTGACGGAGTCCGCGTTTACAGGATTTGGCAAACTTTTGCCATCCATCTCACATAGGATCAAAGCCCCACCAGAAAAGGCCTTCTTTACAACATAAGAACCTTCCCAATTTGGTATCCATTTTCCTCTTGAATCTTTTTGCATGGGGAGAATCTTTTTTAGCACCAAGTCTCCTTCACGAAACTCTCTGGGGCGGACCTTTTTATTATAGGCTCGCATCATTCGTTTCTGGTACATTTACCCGTGGCGAATAGCTCTTAGCCTCTTTTCTTCTATTAGGTTCAACTGATCGTACCGAGATTGGACCCAATCGGCTTCGTCCAACTGTAGTTCAGATAGCACCCGTAGAGAAGGGATTTCAACTTCAATGGGTAATATCGCCTCCATTCCATATACCAGAGAAAAAGGTGTTGCCCCAGTAGAAGTTCTAACAGATGTTCGATAGGCAAGGAGAGCAAATGATAACTTCTCATGCCAATCCTTGTAAGTTTCAGTCATTTTCCCCACAATCCTTTTAATATTCTTATTGGCTGCCTCCACTGCACCATTCATTTTTGGACGATACGGCGATGAGTTATGATGTTTGATTTTAAATTGGCTGCAAACCTCATCTATTGTGCTATTATTCAAATTTAACGCATTGTGAGATATGATTTTCTCAGGCATTCCATATCGACAAATAATCTCTTTCTTCAAGAATTTGCTGACTGCTGACTTCGTGACATTTGCATATGAAGCAGCTTTCACCCACTTGGTAAAGTAATCAATGACCACGAAGATGAAGCGATGCCCATTAGAAGCCTTTGGTGATATTGTCCCAATAACATCCATGCCCCACATGGAAAACGGCCAAGGAGAGGTCATGACGTGAAGAGGTGAAGGAGGCACATGTATTTTGTCTCCGTAAATTTGGCATTTGTGGCATTTCCTGGCATAATCAATGCAATCTCCTTCCATGGTGGGCCAATAGTACCCAAATCTCATGATCTGTTTGGCCATCATAAAACCATTGGCGTGCGTCCCACAAATACCCTCCTGTACTTCTTCCAAAATTTTCTTGGCTTCCACGGCATCCACACATCTTAACAGTACCTGATCCTTCCTTCTTTTGTATAAAACTTCCCTATCTAGGACATATTCAATTGCTGTTCTTCTCAGAGTTCTTTTGTCATTCTCTGTCGCTTGATTAGGGTACTCCCGGTTCTTCACGTACTGTAGGATATTCTGATACCAAGGACAATCATCTTTCCCCTCCTCTTCAATATTGCAGCAGTGAGCTGGGGTCTCATAGATACTCATCTGAATAGGCCTCATTGCCTCGAGTCTATTCACCTGAATCATCGAAGCTAGAGTAGCTAATACGTCAGCCATCTGGTTTTCCTCTCGTGGGAGATAATAGAAGGTGCTATCGTCAAACTCATCAGCCAATTCAAGGACCAGTTTTCTATAATTGATTAACTTAGGGTCCCTAGTCTCCCATTCCCCTTTAAGTTGGTATATCACCAATGCAGAATCCCCATATACTCTTAGCACTTTGATGTTTCGTTCAATGGCTGCACGAATGCCCATACTACATACTTCATATTCTGCCATATGATTTGTGCAATCGAAGTCCAACTTGCTAGCAACAGGATAATGATCTCCCTTTGGGGATACCAAGACTGCCCCAATTCCATTACCCGTAGCATTCGAAGCTCCATCGAAATTTAACCTCCATATGTTATCCATTTGAGGATTCTCTTTGGTGCTCGCCACATACATCAGGTCCTCATTTGGAAAATCGAAGTCCAAAGACTCATAGTCTTCCAAAGCTCTACTGGCTAAGAAGTTAGCTATCGCACTTCCCTTTACGGCCTTCTGACTTACATAAACTATGTCAAACTCAGATAGCAGAATCTGCCATCTAGCCATTCTCCTGATTAAAGCAGTTGATTCCATCATATACTTCAAAGGATCCAACTTTGAAATCAGCCAAGTCGTATAATACAACATATACTGCCTTAGTCTTCGGGTTGCCCAGATTAACGCACAACACAACTTCTCAATTGATGAGTATCTCATTTCCCAATCAGTAAATTTCTTGCTGAGATAGTATATTGCCCTTTCTTTCTTTCCTGTCTCATCATGTTGGCCCAATATGCATCCCATAGAATTCTCAAACACTGTTAGATACAGTATCAATGGCCTATCTGGACTTGGCGGTGATAGTACTGGAGTGTTAGCCAAGTATTGCTTTATCTTATCGAAAGCCCTCTGACATTCCTCATCCCATTCACCCGGATTATGTTTCTTTAAGAGACGAAACACTAGATCACATTTCTTCGTCAATTGTGAAATGAATCGAGCAATGTAATTCAATCTCCCTAGGAAACCTCGAACTTCCTTCTGAGTGCGTGGGGGAGGTAAATCTCGTATTGCCTTTACTTTTTCTGGGTCCACCTCAATCCCCTTTCTGCTAACTATGAAGCCTTATAACTTCCCTGATCTGGCTCCAAACGTGCATTTTACCGGGTTAAGCTTAAGCTGAAATTTCCTCAATCTCAAAAATAACTTTTTCAAGACTTGAATATGCTCTTTTTTAGTTCTAGACTTTGCGATCATATCATCAACATAAACTTTGATCTCCTTATGCATCATGTCATGAAACAAAGTCACCATAGCTCTTTGATATGTTGCTCCCACATTCTTCAATCCGAAGGGCATCACTTTGTAACAAAATGTTCCCCATAGAGTAATGAATGTTGTTTTCCCCATATCTTCAGTGTGCATCTTTATTTGATTGTAACCAGAAAAACCATCCATGAAAGAGAATAGTGAGTAGCCTGCCGTATTATCTACCAAAGTATCAATGTGAGGCAACGAAAAATTGTCCTTTGGACTAGCCTTGTTCAGGTCTCTGTAATCCACGTACATTCGCACTTTTCCATCCTTCTTGGGAACAAGGACGATATTTGCTACCCAATCTGAATATTTGATTTCTTGTAAGAATCCAGCGTCAAATTGCCTTTTGACTTCTTCCTTTATTTTCAACACAATATCAGGTCTCATCCTTCTGAGCTTCTGCTGAATTGGTTTACAATCTTCTTTTATGGGCAGACGATGTTCCACAATGCTAGTATTTAGCCCGGGCATATCTTGGCATGACCAAGCGAAAACATCCTTGAACTCTCGGAGTAGTTCAATGACGTCTTGTTTTGTCTCTGTAGTGATTTCTGTTCCAATTTTCACCTCTTTTCCATCTTCTAGACTCACGATTTCTAATGATTCCTTATGAGGTAGGATCTGCTTATCCTCTTGTTCCACCATTCTTAACAAGTCCGGAGATGCACCATAATCTTCGTCATTTTCAAAGTCGTGAGATCCCTCCAAACACATTTCTTGCTCAAAAATAGGCCCCGTGTTTGAAGCAACGTCATTCATGTCATTGATATCTAAAGACCTATGAGGGCATATCAAAGAATATACCAAGAATATATAAATTTATGAACAAATATTTGTGCAAAAGAGGTACAAATGAAAGAATTGTTTGTAAGACAATCAACCAAATGGAAAATATGTATTTGCATAGAAAGGAAAAAGAGTGGTTAATCGAGATGAATGTAGATATGTATTTCATTAAAATAATAATATTTAGGCCCAAGCTTATTTCACAAAAGATTTCATATCGTTTCTAGGCCAAAAACAACAGGAATGTTCTGAGCATTACTCTGAATAAGCCCTAAAGACTACAGGGATTTCTTCGGCAGTCCAATTGTTTAGCTCGCTCCCAGGCTAGTAAGGGCAGATCTCTAACGAGGCCCTTTTTTCCGTTGTTTCTATAGCGTTGATGTGAACATTTTCCAACATTCCTTTAATGCCTTTGCTACTGGACACTCCACACTCAGAATGAATAAATCCTCCCGACACAAAAGATGTAGATATGTGTGGAAAGGTTAGAGGCTCCCCCTTAGCTTCATATCCGTTCAAACGCGCTCTTCTTTTCTCTTGTCTCTTCTCTATTTCTTTCTTCTTCTGCTTCATGTCTGGCTTGTATCCTAAGCCAAAACTGTCGAACTTTTCCTTCAGCATTGGTGCTTCAATCCTTCCCTGAAGATACTTTCCCAATCTTTTCCTTGGTGAGGCTCCTCTTTCTACCATCAATCGCAACCCCATTTCGGTGGTCCTGGATATTTTCGGTACTGGAATTCTACTTCCCTCCGCAATAAACATCGCATTCATAAATTCTAACGACCGAAAAGAACATTCCAGTGCCTCATCGTTGATGTCCACATAAGGTGCATCACTAGTTATCATTGCGATAATATCCTCCTCTGCATCTATTGTTACCAATCGATCCTCCGATACCGACTTCACCTTCTGATGTAATGATGAAGGTACTGCCCCTGCTGAGTGTATCCACGGTCTTTCTAATAGACAGTTGTAAGAGGGTTTAATATCCATTACCGAGAAGTCCACCTCATAAGTGCTTGGGCCAATCCTTAACGGTACCTCAATTCTCCCCATAACCTTCTTTTCTGTTCCATCAAATGCCCTTACTATGCTCTGGCATGCTTTCATGTGCGAACTGTCCACCGGTAATCGACTAAGAGTGGATAAAGGTAATACATTCAGTGCAGATCCATTATCAACCAAAGCCCCCGGGAGTGCGTACCCTTTGTATCGGACAGTAACGTGCAGGGCTTTAGTAGAACCCCTTCCTCCGGATGGTATTTCGTCATCATTGAAGAAGATAAAATTGTCAGCGCCTATATTATTGACCAACCGATCAACTTGTTTACCGAAATATCGTCAGCCACATATGTTTCATTTAGTACCTTCAAGAGTGCATTCTGATGTACTTTTGAGCTTAGGAGTAAAGCTAATACAGAAATACAGGCTGGCTGTTTGTGCAGCTGCTCCACAACACTATACTCACTGTGTTTCAGAAACTTTAGAAACTCCTTCGCCTCCTCTTCTTTTATTGGTTCATTAACCAATGGCTCAACTTCTACTGCTTTCCCTTTCCTCTGTTCTTCCTTCCAATTCTCTTCCCTGGACGACTCTGCTTGAGCGTCATATCGTTTCCCATTACGCGTGTAAGAATCTATTTCCTGATTTCTTTCCGCTTCTCTTCCCAAGATGGTCACATTGCACCCATAATTCCACGGCACCATTTTGCTATCCTTATATGAGAAACTTGATGGTTTCTGAATTACAATTTTCGGTGTTACCTGAGCCCTAGCCTCATTACTCTTAGGGCGTGAGATAATGACCACAGGATGATTTATTTTTAGAGTCCCTGTTCCCAGCTCCGTCGCGCATATGCTCCTCTTTTCTTCCACACCTTCATAAAACCTCATCTATTTGTTATCCATCATGCTTTGAACCAAAACCCTGAATCCTTCACATTCTTGGATTTCGTGCCCTGTTTTATGGTGAAATTCACAATAATTTCCTATCTCATGCCCTTCCTCAGAATCTGAAATAACCAACCCTCTTTTTGCCATTTCTTTCTAGACCCGTTTCAATGGAGTTTTTACTTCAGTAATGTCAGTCTTGATTTCTTCTCCCGTACCTTCGCTCACTACATTCACCCTCTTATCAGCGTGATTAGGTAATGGATTTTCTGTGTTAGGTGAGTCGTCAAGTTTGACAACATCTAATTTGATAAGTCCTTCCACTACCTTCTTGAAAGCAGTACAATTTTTTATTGAGTGCCCTGAAATTCTCGCATGATAATCACATTGTGCGTTCGGGTCATACTGTTTTGGATACGGGGGTTGTAAAGGACTCAAGTAACGAGGGGCAACAACATATGCATTGAACAAAGTCTTATACAACTCCTTGTATGACATTGGGATTGGCGTGAATTGGGGCTTTTCAGTAGTTTGCCTAGCTCCCGACTCTTGTCTTGATGATCCCGGTTGATTAGCAGCCACTTTCTTTGGTTGATTCACGGTAATTGACCTACCGTAGGCATTCACATTATTCACTTCATTTTTTCTTTTCCTCGGGGCTGCCCTCCTATTATTCTCTCCTCCATCTATTCTTTCACTTTTGATGGCATGCTCGATCATTTCACCATTCATGATTATATCCGAGAAATTCTTTGAAGCACTTCCCAACATGTGAGTGATGAACGGGGCTTTCAATGTATTAATAAAAAGCGTTGTCATCTCTTTTTCCAAAAGCGGTGGTTGCACCTGAACTGCCACCTCTCTCCACCTCTGCGCATACTGTCTGAAGCTTTCGTTCGATTTCTTCTCTAAATTCTGCAGAGTTATCCTGTCAGGCATCATTTCCGAGACATGATTGTACTGTCTTATGAAAGCCTGTGCTAAATCCCTCCAAGTAGCAATTTTGGTTCGGCTCAGCTGATTGTACTACTTTGACGCCGCTCCTGTAAGACTTTCTTAAAAGCAATGTATTAATAATTGATCATTATTAATATACCCCGTCATTCTTCTGCAAAACATAGTAATGTGGGCTTCTGGGCAACTGGTCTCGTTATATTTCTCGAATTCCGGCATTCTAAATTTGTAAGGTAGCACCAAGTCCGGAACCAAGCTCAGATCTTTTGCATCTATTCTATGATAGCTTTCGATGCTTTTATTGCCCTAAACTTCTCTTCTATCCATTTCCATTTCTCCTCAAATTGTTTTGGAAGTTCCTCCTTCGCCTTGTCCTTTTCAACCATCTCATCAAGATCTGGGATAGCAATATTATTTGGGCTATCACCGGGATTAGAGCCCGTTCCGGGTTGAAAATTCATCGGTATTGAGGTATCGCCTTGGAACTGCTGAGGCCTAACCGTCACAGAGGGTTTTCGCGGATGCGACTCAGTCTAAACTTGCGCATGTGGCGGCGTGAAACCTGGAGGATAAAGTGGTTCACCATTATTTTCTTCTTCATTAATAATCACAGGACCTTTTCCCTTATTTACTCCCTTTAATAATTGCGTCATCTTAGTTATCAGATCATTTTGAGACTCCTGCATCTTTTGTGCCATGTCATGCTGAATCTTTTCCATTTGTTCTTTCACTTGCGTCTGCAACTGGTCTTGCATTTCCTTTTGCAGTCGTTCTAGCTTTTCCAACCTTTGATCCATAATTTTTGACTTAGCACGGGTATCGTAACAATGTTCAGTTGGCAAGTTTTTGTTGGTTTCCAGGATAACTGTCATAATTTTAATTAATTAGGGCTTTTTTTTGAAACTTCAATGCATAATAAAATGTAATGAGGATGAATGGATGCAGAAAGAGGCATTGATTCTAATTCAATTTCATTAGAAAAAACTCAACTAGAAAACAAATTTCTTTTACATAAAGTGGATTACATATATGGCTTTGCCTTTATGCTCAAAGCCTTAACTTTCCTAAGGAGCCAAGCTAACTCTCGACCCCGACTTGATTCCGATTCATATTTCAAACTGAATACATCGGCCTAAACTGCTAAAGCTTGCAAATGATCAGCTACTTCCCGAATTTGAGTTATAGCTTCACCCATCACGTAATCCCTATCTCTAATCTGATTTTGAGAATAGAGGAGCTACTCCTGGCATTATTCGCTACGCCTTTCAAGAAGTTTCTCTCGCAATTCAGAGCTTTGCAGTGCGTCTTCAAGTTCTCCTATTTTTTCCTTTAATTCTTCAATCTTATTCAAACTTGCTTTTAGCTCGATCACAGAGTTACGACTACGGCACAAGTGAAGCGACCTTTCTAACTCCGCTACCCGATCTTTCAATCTTGCTTCTTCATTTTGGCATTCTAATAAACTTTTCTCCAAGGCGCTCTCTCGAGCTCAGGCACCTTGAAATTTCTTCTCCCACTGATCAGCTTTGGTATTTTCTTCCTCGATCTCCTGTTTCCATTGTTCTGATGTTTTCCCTAGACCCGCAGTTCGCATTGACAATCGCAGCCTCTTATAATCTGTTTTTAAACTATCTAAATCCTCTTCAGCCTTATTCATCCCTTTTCTTAACTTTTCAGCTTCCAACTTGTGTATATCAACATCTAGTCCCAAACGCATCTTTTCCTCTTCTAGCTGTTCTATCCTCTTTCCAAACTCTAAACTTCTTTTTTCGAAGTCTTGCTTGATGATCTCTAGTTCTGAAGGGACTACTCGTAAATGCTCTTCTATAGGACGACCACATTCTTCTCTTGGATTTGGGATGTTATCATCGATCCTCTTGCTCCGCCACCCGTGATATTCGGGAGTTGTCGTTGCTCTTACGGTAATTCTTTTCATCCGGTGAATTCGTTTCCAAGCGTTAGACATCTCTCGAATCTTTCCCCTGTAGTTATTACCTTTATAAGAAAACTCACACTCGGCTAGCCCTTACGTTGCCGGTATGAACTGCCTTGACCTATATTGTCTTAACACGAGCAAAGGGGCATATCCGACAGCTCCCAAAATTCCAAGCAAAGGGACCCAGTCAAAATCCCCACATCGGTACAAAATCTCATCGGGCACCATCCAAGAAGCTCTCCATTCAACTTCTTCATCTAGTAGATTATGAAGGATCGTCATCCACTTTTCCTCCGTGATATCATTACGTCTTGGTGTCGCTGCTAATTCTTTCAAAGGCGAGTAATTTTCTGAGAAAACTTGATAAGAAATCTTATCCACCTTCCAGAAATGGCTGTGAAACCAAACCAACAGGAGTTGTGCACAACCAACGAATCTTCCCTCCCCCGTTCTTCGACATGCACTCAAAGACCTAAACGTTTCGGCCAAAATTGCTGGAACGGGTGTGACCCTCCTATCAAGTTAATCAAAGAAATCTGTAATAGCTTCGTCTATATGCCCCAACGCTTTAGGAAAAATAACCAGCCCGTACATACTCAAAGCAAAAACATCAACCTTTTTCTTCGTATCCGGGTGTGCCAAAATTTGATCTCGTAAACTTCTCCAAGGGATACATCTATTTTCTCCCCTTTGTTTGATTCGTGCTGTGACCCATTGCTCACTCATTCCGAAAATTCTTGTTAACTTCTTTGTAAAAGTCGAAACAGTAGCAGCTCTAGAATAAACTTTATCCACTTGGATTCTTGGACAACGAAGTAAAGTTGTATACTCCTCCACAGTAGGCACCATGTCTACCTCCCCAAATGTGAATCAGCTATAAGCAGAATTCCAAAATTGGGCCAGAGCTCGAAATAAATGTTCATCTACATTGATGTCAAGCAAGTAGGGTAAATCACCATAATTATAGTAAAACAATTGTTTGACTTCATCATCCCATTGAGCCCAAATTTTTTTCAACTCCTGAAGATTGTTCTGAGTCACATTGATGCTGGTGTAATCCCATAACTCTGATGTATACCCCATTGTCAGACTATCACCTTTCTCGAGTTGCGACTTTTCTGACCATATTCGGATAACCGCATTATCTTCCACCTTGCTAAGAAATTCACTTTCCATGATTGGCTTTTCTATCTAGTAATCGAATGTGAATCAACGCCTGTTATAATGAAATGCCGTGCAGACAAAATGCCATGCAATCAAAACAAAATAATAAGTTAGTATCAAAATTAAAATCCGATACAAGCAAGAAATAATAGAGCACCTATTTGGATATCTACCAGGGGATTGAAGTAGTTCTATCTAGGCTGGGTTCCTAGGGTTCACTACATGTGGTTTGGTTCTAAAGTAAGGGTACCTGAACCAGCAGATTCCTCGATCTTCACCCATTATAGGCTCATACGGACTGAGTTCGGTTCAGGGGAATACATTTCCCTATGGCTGCACGGAGATGAAAATCTCACGAAGACATAGGTACGGATGTATCTCGAAAGCGATCCACTATCTTGCACGGAGGTGAAAACCTCACGAAGGAGTAGCTTCTCACTCCCACTTAAAAGGTGTGACCAACGGTCATGCAATGAAATGTGTAGAGATATATAAAAATTTAAAATACAAAACATGATAAAAACTATAACTTAAAACAAATGAAATGTAATGAGAGGATCGTATATTTAAATCAAATTTTCAACTTTCGACAAAAAGAAAAAGGTAATCAGCTCGTGGCTCGACTCACTTATTTTGGGTCCCCAGTGGAGTCGCCAAGCTGTTGACACCATTTTTGGATGAAAACGGGGTCGACTTGGT
The DNA here is from genome assembly GCA_008044935.1 of Gossypium turneri. Classification (NCBI taxonomy): domain Eukaryota; kingdom Viridiplantae; phylum Streptophyta; class Magnoliopsida; order Malvales; family Malvaceae; genus Gossypium; species Gossypium turneri. The sequence continues at coordinate 5,663,376 of CP032577.1, forward strand.
TTTTTGAAAATAAAAACGAAAATGGGAGTCACCACCGATCCTTTTTGATGAGGTGTGATCGGATCACCTCGAAAAGTGATTGTTTTTAATAAACAATTTAATTTTATTAAAACAACAATTTTAGTCCACGAAATTCAGAAAAATGAGTTCGGGAGTCGATTACGCATGAGGAAGGATTAGCACCCTCGATACGCCCAAAATTGGTACCTAGTTGATTACTTAATGTCTTAGTGTCGAAAAACTGAAAACTTTAAAGAAATTTAAAACACGATCCTTAAAAAAAACTTGAATGACATGGATTTAAATTCAAGAGGATATTTGGCAATTTGGTTAAACGAGAAATCGAAACCCAGCACATTAGGGCACGTTTCTCGAATTTCCAAACGCAAAACATTGCCTCATTTTAAAAATTTTTAAAAGGATATTTAGCTATTTGGTTGAAAGAGAAAAATCGAAACCCAGCACATTAGGGCACATTTTCTCGAATTTCTAAACGCAAAACATTGCCTTATTTTGAAATCTTTAAAAGGATACTTAGCTATTTGGTTGAACGAGAAAAATCGAAACCCAACACATTAGGGCACGTTTTCTCGAATTTCCAAATGCTAAATATTGCCTCAATTAGATATATTTTCCTTTTGAAATATGATATTTATGTGTTTAATGGAATATTAAACATGATAGTGTTAAATATAAAATGAACAAAACAAATAATAAAATAAATCAATTGTGCATATATCATAGCAAATAAAATAATAAATAAACTAAAGCATAAAAAATGGACATATAAATAACTAGATAAATGCTTATAAAATAATAATAACAATAAAGGAAAGTAGATAAAAATCATAAAATATGAAGATATGAAAAATATATATAAACTATAAGATACAAAATATAAGTATTTACATGTATATGTATATAGATTATAAAATATAAAAATATATAAAATGTAAGTATGTACGTTAAACGTGTGTATGTACGTAAATTTATAAAAACATGAAAAATATATACATATATGTATTCTAAAATTTTTATGTAAAATATATACAACTAAACATGTAAATATACACGTATATGACTAATATAAAATGTAAAATGTATGTATATAGGTATATATATTATAGAAATGTATATATACACGTATATAACAAAGTTTGTAATAATAAAAAGAATAAAAGGGACATAAATAAACAAACAACAATATAATGAGGCAAATATCTTGAATATTTAAATAAGTAAACATGAACAAATGATAGTAGTAATAATAATAATAATAGCAGTATAACAGCAAGATTATTACTTAATAAGAAAATAAACAAAAGGTAAAAGGACTAAATTAAAACTTAAGATGAAATACGGGGTTCAAAACTATAAATAATTAAAAGAATAGTCCAGGGACCAAAATAAAACGTGCTAAAAGGGCGAAGGACCAATCGGGAAATAATCCAGATCCTAACACGCAGCGTTTTAACGTGGACTAAAGTGAAGCGCGATAAAAATCAGGCGGCCGAATTAAAAAAACAAAATAGGACCAGATTGCACAAAGAAGCAAAAGAGGGAGGGCCTTGCGCTCAAATAAACCATTTTGAGAGAAACATGCGGATCGTCCCCCCAGGGTTGGGTCACCGCACGGGTCAGGGCCAAAACGGTGTCGTTTTGGCACCTGACCCTCATCATCGAAACGGCGCCGTTTCAAAATGGTTATTTAAACCAAAAATATTTTTTTTTACTTCATTTTTGTCTCAACTAAAAAAAATAAAGCAAAATCCTCTGCCCCCCTTTCAACAAACCCAGAAACCGGCCATCTTCCCCACCGGTGAACGGTCGTGCAGAGGCCGACGCTCTGTCACGGGCGGTGGTCGGACCGAGAAAAATAGGGGTTTTTTTAACCCCATTCTCGATCCCCACCTAAGTCCCGATCCTTCAGACCCAACAAGCCGAAAAAGGAGGGACCTTTCGTCCCTTTTTCGATCCGATTCCAACACTGAAGATATCTCCAGCGACGGGCTTTCGAGAACGATAAGTTTCCCTTTTTCTTTTCTTTTTCGTTTTGTTTTAGTTTAAAAGAATAAAATAATAATAATAATAATAATAACAGTAAAAGAAAATATGCAAGAATAGAACAAAAAGAACTTTGGAATCAACCTTTTTTATTTCTTTAATCTGCTTTTTGTATTGATGTTATTAAAAAAAGAAGCAATACATGGAGGGAAATCCGTCCTTTTACAGCCGATTTCCTTCTATTTTTATGCTATTTTTGCTCTATTATTTGCTGCTTGCGTGTATTTCCTGTAGATGATTGACGGACGACAGGGGCGGTGACAGACGCGCGGTGGTGGCTGCAGAAGACCAAAGGTCTGAAGCAGGCAGCGCTTAAGGTTTTAGACACTGAAACCCTAAGTTGACTTTGGTTTTCGGGATTGGGAATTGGTTTGGGCTGAAGGGTATTGGGCTTGTTGGGTTATTTTGATTTGGGTTAAACTGTTAATTGATTTGGGTTGTGGTGTTTGGGTTTGTATTATTTTGATGGGTTTTGGGCTGGGGGTTTATTACTGGGCCCGGGCAAAATGGCCTACAGCAAACTCTTTAAATTTTGCTCATAATTCATAATGTTGTATATTACAATGTATTGAATAATTTAAATTTATAATTTTATTTTTGATAATAATTATAATATTATTAGAATATGATTTAGCAATTCATTTTTATCAAAAGCTATAAGCGACCAATTGACAGTTAAATCTTTGCTTTTCTTTTTAATAAATTTGATTGTTGTCGAGGAAAAGAAAAGTGACAAATCCACGGTTAATATTCTTTATCATATAAATTTTACATCTTTTTAAAATATTTTATTTTTTATTAATTATTAAAAATTTTAATACACAAAATTGTTAAATGTATTTAACATAAAAGAAAAAAAATAAGTATATTTCGATAGATTTTAAAATAATAAAAATTAAATTTCAATATTTTTCTACCAATACTGTTGATTTGCATAGGTCTAATGAATTCCGTGTGGAGTAGCACAAGAGGTGCAGTGGTTTGGATCGGTTACTGTTGATGACTCTCCTTGTGTCGCTTCCTTTTTAATCATCCACTACAGGCTTTAGGAATGACACCATTCAGCTTTGCAATTACCCTATCAACATCATATTCAACCTGTCGTTGAAATCCTTTGTAAAGAATATGACCAAGTTCCTAATGCCAGAGCTCCAATTTAGACACACAAGCTTTGCTACATGTGATGGATTGAACTACTTTATAGTTGTTGCCAAAAGTGTGAGCACCTATCATGATCTTCTCTGTTGACTTTGATGAAACCATGCGTTTGTATTTGTTAAAGTTAACAAGCATGCCTTCATCACATAATTGACTTATACTCGCTGAATTTGTTTTCAGGGCATCAACAAGAACCACATTCTTTAAATTTGGCAATCTAGGAACATTAAAAGTTCCTTTCCCAAGGATATGACCTTTCTTCCCATCACCAAAAGTGACTTGATCAGCAAGATGTTCTTCAAAATCAAGCAAGAATGATTGGTTACTTGTTATGTGACGAGAGCAACCACTATCAAAATACCAAACTGATGCAAAAATTAGTTTGGAAACAATGAAATTATACACAACGGGAGTTTAAAATTTTTTCTTTAAAACTATAATTGTGATGTTTATAGAAATAAACATATTACACGAATTAAACTAGTGTTTTCAGATTAGACGGACTTTGTCGTTCCTAGCTTTCAACCACTCGATCTTCACCACTAATCTCGACCTCAATTTGCTATAGTGTGGATTCTATTTGCAAATCGGTGACAACTATGGTGAAACTTTCAAGGTCTGGAAACAAAAGACAAACACGATTCTTACAAGGAGTGTATATGAAAGAGTGGCGTGTAACATCTCGTTTTTCAGTGGTACCAGAACCGATGGTTTTGGAACCTCAATTTCTGATGATCGAGTTAGTAAATATTATTTTATAATATTTACGAGTCTATTATAAAATTATATTAAGTCCTGGTCCAATAATTTTAGTGTTTGATTAGTTAATTAAGGAAAAAAAGACTAAATCGTAAAAGACATAAAACTTAGTCACTGTTGATTTTTATTAGCTAAGATGCATGATTAATGTTTTTTAAGGCTTTTTAATGTTGGTGGACGGTTTATGTCATTATTTTAGATAAAATTTGATGTAAATTAATTAATTAAATATTAAACAATATTAAAACATAAGAAACATAAACATCTTCTTCCTCATTTTTCTTCTTAGAACTAAAATCATGATGTTTGAAGGGTTGAGGATCGACTAAGCTTAATTATCTTGCATGTAAGTCCTAATCAAGCCTGTTTTTCGTAATTTTATGTTTTTGATATCGTTATAGCTTGGGACTATTTAAAAACTGTTAAAGGTTTTGAAACTTGCCATTAATAATTTTTAGTTGTTCTCGAGGTTAAATGATAGATTTATGAGTTCGGTTGTTAAATAAGACTATTTTATAAAGGAATTTTTGTTAGTTTTGAGCTTAGGGACTAATATGCAAATATGTTAATCTTAACATGAAATTTCATAAAATTTTAGTATTTGAAGATGGATTAGGGATGAAAATGTGATCGATTTTAAGTTTTGGACTTTAAATGTAAAAGTTATAATAGTTTAGGTTTTAGGGACTAAATTGAACAAAATGTAAAAGTTTAGGGAAATGTTGTAAAATGAAGTTAATGGAAATGCAAATGATATTGATAAATTTAATTTAACTATTATATAGACCAAGGATTGAACTGTACGGAGGAAAATTGGGAAAAAGGGAAAATTACAGAATAGTCCATACGAATCAACTCGTTAGCCAAATATAATAGGTAAGTTCATAGTATAGATGAATATATATAACTTGTGCCATCATGAATTGGTTTTAATTGAATTGTGAATGAATCTTTGATACTAGATTGAAGTTATAAATTGTTTACAATTAAGTACAAGGTGAGAAAGTACTTATTTGGAAATTGTTGATTATTTGTGAAACACAATTTATATGATTTTAGAATGAACATAACTTGTTTACAGCACATGTACGGATATCATGGAAGTGCCTCAGATTTATGAAAGTTACGAATCCTATTTAAATGTCCGATTGAATGTAGTAAACGATTAGGATACAGTTGGCATGCCAATGGGGTTAAAATGCGCTCTTGTACGGGTTTGCACTTTGGTGCCTCTGGTCAGACTTTGGTGTCTCTGTTTGTACTTTAATGCCTCTAACTGCACAATTGTGCCTCTGTTTGCACTACGGTGCCTCTATATAACATTACGATGCTACCTGGTGTGGTGTGGTGTAGTTACTCGAGTATCCGAATTAATTTGCTATAGTTCATTGGGCTAGTAAAACTTGTGATCGATCATCAAATGACTTGTTAAGATCTGTGAATGCATATGAATGATTTGGATTGAATTCATGAAGCACATGTAATTATCTTGTGATTTGAACTCGTGTAAATCTTACATGTTTCTCGTATATTAAATGTTAGGTTGATATCTTTATATTACTTGTTTAAATTTCAATTACATGAATGAGGTAAGTTGATTTAAGATTTAACTATGAGCTTACTAAGCTATATACGCTTACTCTGTTTCATTTCATGTTTCCTGTAGTTGATGTTTTGCGAAACTAGGTAGTCGAATCAACTTCACGGCTTACACTATCAAGCTTCAGTCTCGGTAGTTGACTCATTTTATTCCGGTTTTGTGGCATGTATATAGGTTATTTTGGGTTGTTAGTTTAAAGTTATAAGTTGAAGTTGTAGTATGTTGTAATGGTTGTCATGTATAAGGTTGAATTTAATGATTCCTATGGTATGCATTTGGTAAATGATGAAAGCATGTTTTGAGATGATGTGCTTGATCTTGGATCATGAAATGGTTGGGAAATGATAAAAACTTGGATGAGATTCTTGGTATATGTGTTAGTTGACAGTTGTGGTATATGCATTTATGGTATTAAGTTGTTTCATTGATTTGGTGAGTTTTGAATATGTACCAAGGTTATTATATGATTGAGATATATGTATGATCAACTTTGGTAAGAGTTAAAACATGTTTTTAGGCTTGTTAAAAGGTAAGCTTTGGAAAGTATCCTTGGTATAATGCATAATGATGATATATGCTTGTATGTATGATTGAGCTTTATGTATTGGATTTGGTTGTGATGGTGCTAAAATGACATATTGATAACTATAAATTATATAGACTTTTCTAGCATCTTTTTGTTGGAAAAATGGGTTTGGAAAATACAGCGGAAAATAAATTTAGAGAAAAACCAGAGTTTTAAAATTTTTCCAAAACAAGATCTTGGTTGTGATATCTAAAGTAATAAACACTTAATCAAAATTGTACCTTTTCAATTGGTCTAGGATGAGCGCTTTGACCTAGTAGTCTTCTCTGCTATCCTCAATCTCATGTCTGCTGAGTGTGGGCTCATTTTGAGTTAGAATTTTTCAAAAAAAATACCAGTGAGGTAATTTCACAATTTCTATAAACTTTTGGGTCAAGTTGTAAATAAAAAAATATCTCTAGGAATTTTCTGGATTTATCTCTTCAAAGAATTTTCTCTCTACAACTTTCTCTTGAATTTAAGTGTGTGTAAATAATGACTCAAGACTCTTTTTATATAAGGAGAGTTCAAAGAGTTCAACTATGATTAAACTTAATCACTTCAATATTAAATTAATAAAATACTACTAAAATAAGTATTAAATTCAATTTAATATTAAACTATTAAAATAACATTATTTTTGGAATAGTTAATCTGAAATCAAATTCTCTGGTAGAATTTCAGTAGGAATGTAAGCCTTCTACTGGCCAACCACCGATGACTAACTGACATCAACCATCGGGACACTGTTGTCACAACCACCGACACCATTGTGTCTGGTGATACAGGTGCGACACCCTTATGGCACCCTTAGCCAGTTTGGTTGTTGCCGGTTCGATCCGGGTCAATGACGACTTGCCTAATCTGGTCTAGCCACCGATTGAACCATCGGCCCGGTTTCACATACCAGGCCCGATTCGACCAGTTTTTGGGTTTTGGTCTCGATTTTGGACTCTCAGGATAAAGTTACGACCTCAAGTCCAATTTTAAAGTTAAATTACCCATTAGGTCAATTGTCTAACTTGAAAAATTAGCTTCCAAAAATATCATATTAATCTTAATTGATTTGATTAATTTAACTTTACTTAATCAAAATTAATTTTTCTAAAAATCACTTAGATTTTTCAAATTAAATTTTCAAGAAATTTTTTAATTAAATTTTCTAGTTGAACAATTCTCACGACCACCTAGTTTAATTCCACATCAAATAAATCGACTCAATTGAATTATTCCCAAAGTCATAGAATTTTCTTTTGATTCAAAAGTAGTCCGATCGAGCTTTTATTGAGCTAATGGAGAGACTAATCGGACATATACAATTAGGCTCTAGTGATTGTAATTATGTCCAGAAGCATTGTTCTGATAATTCACAATTACTTAATCATGGAGTTAGCCTACAAAAAGTACCATGATTTAAAACTCCTTGTTGTATACTCTTTACGAAAGCAATTCATCCAACTGTTTTATCCAATGACCTCGTCATGGGTGTGTTACCTTTATATGATATCATTGATTTCTTTGAATTAAATCCGTTCACTCAATACAATCCTATTTTATCTCATTGTCACCATTGTGTCTTCTTAATTATTAATATGATCATTGTCAACAAATGACTGTGATAAATTGCTCGTTCGAGAACAAACAACCGGTGGCCACATTCCATATTTATCAATCCACACAATGCCAATGAGAGAATATCATTAACTCTTTAATTGAGCTATGAATTCCACTATTACTAGTAAATCGATGCCATACACAAGTCATGTACCCAACATACCATTTATGGGCTCGATCATCTTTAGAGCATAAGCCTCCACTTATATCAAAGCACAGGAGTTGCATACGCATGGTTAGTGACTAACTCAGGATTTAGGTAAATCACACCATGAACGTCACAAGTGACTTAATTTACAAACAAATTGAGAATTAATTCATCTTAGGTCTAGTCTAATGCATCATTCTACCAATGAATCCATCTATGTCTCTACTCGTGGAGTCAACTGCTCCGATAGCCAAGACTAGCCATCTCTCCAATTAGAATTGTAGACGACATAATAATCCTTCTTAGTATTTGAATCAAATGCTCACTTTGATTCTTTTATGGGATTACAAACTCATTTAGATTATCTACTGAAGTAAGTTGTCTTTCTCGTAATGTAAACATTCTTTACAATGCCATTTATCTTCAGTTTAAACTTTAGATGATCAAGGAACTAATATTTGCTTGTCACAATTTCACTATGCATGCAAAATATAAAATACAAAATACAAAAAACATAATAGTGAAATAAAAAATTAACTTTATTTATTTATTCATCGTTCAAATAAATAGAAAGCTGTTACATGTTTACTACAATATAGGATAGGTGAAAGCTTGGTTGGATATTTGATTTGGATTTCATGAAAATGATTTGTGCATTAGTTCTTTTTGTAATGGCCCAAATTTAAGGTTATCGGAACAGTGGTTTCGGGACCACAAATCCGATGAGGAAAAATTTATTTTTCTTATATTTTTATGGTCTACGTTTTTACAAAATGATTTCGTGAAAATTTCGTTCGAAAATTTCGACGTTTGGGCACTCAATTTAGTAAAAAGGACTAAATTGTAAAAAGTGCAAAAGTTGAGTTCTACATGTTAGAGGTGTCCAATTGTTATGAAACTTTAAATTGGAGGTCCTTATATGGTAATTAGACCATTGGTAACTTGCTAGACAAAAATGGACATGAGATAAGTGAAATAGGAAATTTTTAAGTTAGGGGCAATTTAGTAATCTAGTAATAAAAAGAATTAAAAAGGGAAAAAGATGACAAAAATCATCATCTTCTTCATTAGGACGAAATCAGCAAGGGGGAAGCCATAGTTAGGGTTTTCAAGCTTCCAAGCTCCATAGTAAGTGATCCCAAGCCCCGTTTTTAATGTTCTTTACGTTTTTGGAGTCCCGGTAGCTTAATTTAGCTTATTCTAGCAATAATTTAACCTAGGGTTTATATTTGGAAAAATACCCATAGGTGAAAAGTGTTTATTTTGATGTTTTATGATAGAATATGAAGCTAGAAATTATGTTAAACAACTTTTGCTAAGCGATTTTAAGTGAAAACGAGTAAAACGACATAATCGGTAAAAATACCTAATGTTCATAAGTAAGTGTTAGAGTGGGAATTTGATGTTGCCATAGAAGGGAAAAATGTTCAGCATGTTATAAAACATAAGAATAAGAGATGAAGTTTAATTTCCGAGCCTTGGGGCAAAAATGTAATTATGCAAAAGTTTAGGGGCAAAATCGTAATTTTGACAAAGTTAGAGTCGAGGACTGTTTTGATGAATGTGAGTATTAAATAAGTTAAATTTGCTATTTTAGATCAAAAAGAACGAAACTCGAGGTTAGACAAAGGGAAGAATAAAGTTGAAGACTAAGTTGGTGAATTGGGCTATAGTTGGTACCGAGGTAAGTTTACGGTAAATAAATACAATATTTCAATAATTATTATTAATATTGTTATTTTCCAGCAATTATGCATTTATTTTATGAATTTATTTAATGTTGATCCAAGCATGAAATGATAGAGAATTAAAATTAAAAAGTCCCGTTGAAACATAAGGATGGTACTGGATACGAATGTCATGACATTTGGGTAAAGAGGTCCCATGTAAGACCATGTCTGGGACATGGCATTGGCACCGAGATGAGAGGTCCCATGTAAGACCATGTCTGGGACATGGCGTTGGCACCGAGATGAGAGGTCCCATGTAAGACCATGTCTGGGACATGGCGTTGGCACCGAGATGAGAGGTCCCCTGTAAGACCATGTCTGGGACATGGCATGGGCACCGGCATGAGAACATCCCATGTAAGACCATGTCTGGGACATGGCTTTGGCATGTTATTATCAGAGGAGACCCGAGTATCCTTATTATTCCAATGTAGCTCAACGGGCTAGTAAACGAATTATGTTCATGAAAGTTCAGTTAAAAGCATGAATGGCAAGCTCAGGTAAGTTATAAGAGTTAAGAATTTATTATATTATCAATTGATATTCAACGATGCAACAAGAAAGAGTAAGTTATGCATACGAGTATACTAAGTAAACAAGTAAGAGAACTAGAATGAGATCAACTAAAGAGTAAACTAGAGATATAGACATTTGAGCTTAATTATTTGTGTTTAATGTTGTTATTTATTTGCTAGTAAACTTACTAAGCTTAATGCTTACTTCTTTTATTTTTCTTTCTCTTATAGTATTGCAAAGCTGCTTCAAGGATCCTAAAGAAGTCGGAGATCGTCTACACTATCAAGAACTATTGCTCGGTATTTTTATGTTGAACCATGTTGAGTATGGCATGTATAGGGATTTAGTTATTTTAAATGTTTGTAATTATGATCTTGCTAAAGAATGATGTGTAAGTATTTGATGATGAATGGTTGCTAAAATGGTTAAGTATGGAAGTGTTTGTTGTTATAAAAGTCTAGGTGATAAACTATGCATGGAAATCATAAAAGGGTAAAACTTTGCAAAGAAACAGAATTCAGGCAGCAACAGTGACGTGACTTTAAAAAATCACCTAGGATAGTATAAGATGAATTATAGAGTGAATGATATATTGATTTAAAGCTTGTTGAGTCTATTTTCATATAAAAATAACGGTGCAGCAAAAGGAATTTTATATTTTAAGATATGTAAATTTTGGTGAGACAGGGTCAGAACAGTTTTTGGTGTCCCCTGTTTTGAGTTTAGAAAATCATTAAAAATTGTACAAAAATAGTTAGGAGATATAGTTTATATGTATAGATTCCTTATTGAGTCTATTTTCTGTAGAAACAAGTAAGAACTTCATATGTAAATCCTACAGTGAGAAAACTTATTTTTAGTGACAAGAGGTCAGGACAATCAGGTGGTGAAACAGGGGAGACTTTAACTAATAAACTGTACTAATTGGCCAAACCAAAAATTCTAAAAATTTTATGGTAGGTAGATATATGAGTCTAGTTTCAGGGAAAATTTATGTAATTAAATTTCGAGTCCCGTAGCTCAAGATATAATTAATTTAGTAACTGCTGCGCGATTGGACAGATTGCTGTATATAGTTAAATTTATTTTCAAAACAAGTTTTTATGTTTCAAATTAGGAAGATAAGCTAAGTAATGCCTCGTGCTCGACTCCGGCAACGGTCTTGGGTAAGGGGTGTTACATTTTGTTGGTATCAGAGCAGGTTTAGTCGGTTCTCGGAAATATGCAGTATGAATAAAAGTCTACCTATACATGCCATACTTATATATTTTGATAGTGTGACGACTCCTGACGATTTTAAAATGTTTTCTTTTATAGTTATGGATCCTGAACGAGCTAGTACAGATGAAGTAGAGAGTAATGCGCCTGCTTCCACAGAAGGGACGGCGCCACTAGATGTTAATGTTAGTGAAAGGCCTGCATCAGTTAGACAGGGAGGAGGAGCTAGAGAAGCCTTCTTCCAAGCCATGAATGATTGGTTTGCCGAGTTCGTTCGTACGAATCCGGCTGTAAGACCTCCACCCCCTCAAGATTCACAGGTTCCCCATGTAGCTTCCCCAGCTGCAGGTATAGTTATCAGGGACAGACCACCTGTTGATAAGATTAGGAAGCAAGGGGCTGAAGAATTTCGGGCTACCAATGATGATGATGCAGAAAAAGCAGAATTCTGGCTTGAGAATACCGTCAGGGTTTTTGAAGAATTATCTTGTACACCGGAAGAATGTATGAAGTGTGTGGTTTCACTTCTTCGAGATTCAGCTTACCATTGGTGGAAGACCTTCGTGTCAGTAGTACCGAGTGAGAGGGTTACTTGGGATTTCTTTCAAGAGGAGTTTCGAAAGAAGTATATCAGCCAGAGATTTATAGATCAGAAAAGGAAGGAGTTTCTTGAGCTAAAACAAGGTAAGATGTCTGTGACTGAATATGAACGCGAATTCGTCAGACTTAGTAAGTATGCACGGGAATTTGTATCCACTGAAGCCAACATGTGCAAGCGATTTGAAGATGGGCTTAATGATGACATCCGACTATCAGTGGGTGTATTGGAAATAAGAGAGTTTGTTATTCTGGTAGAAAGAGCCTGTAAAGTAGAAGACTTGTTAAAAGAAAAAGAGAAAGGTAAGATTGAAGCTGGAGCACAGGATACAAAAAGAGGCAAATGAGTAAATCAGTTCAGTCTACGTCTAAGAGGCCTAGGGAGTTCTCTAGCGGATCACATTTTCCAGTTAGATATTCTAGCCGAAGTAGGGGCAGAAGATTCGAGGGTGTTAGAGCTCAAACCACAACAGTTGCAAGTACGGGCAGTACTCGACCTCCTAGGCCGGAATGTTCTCAATGTGGGAGACGTCACCCCGGAGAGTGTAGAGCATGTGAAAATGTTTGTTTTAGATGTGGAGCGTCAGATCACTTTGTTCGGGATTGCCCTGAAACAACTAAAAGAGAAGAGATAACTAGTGCGAGATCAGGAAATGCTCCTACCAGAGGTAGACTGCAGAGAAATCCAGGAGTGGGAGCGAGTAGCAGGGGTGCAACCAGAGATTCAGCAGCTAGATCAGATGTTAGAGCACCTGCAAGAACATATGCTATTCGAGCTCGTGAAGAGGCATCCTCTCCTGATGTAATTGCGGGTACATTTTCTCTTTATGACACTAATGTTATTGCATTAATTGATCCTGGCTCTACACATTCATATATATGCACAAAACTAGTATTTGTTAAAAATTTATCTGTTGAACCTACTAAATTTGTGGTTAAAGTCTCGAACCCCTTGGGCCAGTTTGTGATGGTGGATAAAGTTTGTAAAAATTGTCCACTGATGGTAAAAGGTATTTGTTTCCCGGTTGACTTGATGTTATTGCCTTTTGATGAGTTTGATGTGATATTGGGCATGGATTGGTTAACTCAGCATGATGCAGTAGTAAACTGTAAATGAAAATATGTTGTGTTGAAGTGCCAGAATGGAGAATTACTTCGGGTTAAATCTGATCAGACAGAGGAATTATCTGATGTGATTTCAGTAATGACAGCTCAGAAGTGTGTTAGAAAAGGGTATGATGCTTATTTGGCATATGTGTTGGATACTAAGGTATCTGAGTCAAAGATACAGGCAGTGCCAGTTGTATGTGAATTTTCTGATGTGTTTCCAGAGGAATTACCGGGGTTGCCACCAGAAAGAGAAGTGGAATTTTCTATAGATCTGATTCCGGGAACTACCCCAATTTCCATAGCTCCGTATCGTATGGCTCCTACAGAATTAAAAGAGTTAAAGACACAGTTACAAGAACTTGTTGACAGAGGTTTTGTTCGTCCGAGTCATTCACCTTGGGGTGCTCCAGTTCTGTTTGTGAAAAAGAAAGATGGGTCTTTGAGATTGTGTATTGACTATAGACAGCTCAATAAGGTAACTATAAAGAATAAGTACCCGTTGCCTCGAATTGATGACTTATTTGATCAGCTTAAAGGTGCCACAGTATTCTCGAAGATTGATCTCCGATCGGGTTATTACCAGTTGCGGGTAAAAGAGTCAGATGTGCCAAAGACAGCTTTCAGAACCAGGTATGGGCATTATGAGTTTCTGGTCATGCCGTTTGGGTTGACTAATGCACCTGCAGTATTCATGGATTTGATGAACCGGATATTCAGACCATATCTAGACAGGTTTGTAGTAGTTTTCATTGATGACATTCTAGTTTATTCTCGAGATGAAAATGAGCATGCAGAACATTTGAGAATAGTGTTGCAAATTCTGCGTGAAAAGAAGCTTTATGCTAAATTCAGTAAATGTGAATTTTGGCTTCAAGAGGTGGGTTTTCTCGGACATATTGTATCTGCAGAAGGCATCAGGGTAGATCCAAGTAAAATTTCAGCTATTGTCAATTGGAGTCCACCGAAAAATGTATCTAAAGTTAGAAGTTTCTTGGGTTTAGCTGGTTATTATCGGAGATTTGTACAGGGGTTTTCTATGATAGCTTCGCCAATGACCCGTTTATTACAGAAAGATGTTAAATTTGAATGGACAGATAAATGCCAGCAAAGTTTTGACAGATTGAAGGAGTTATTGACGAAAGCACCTGTATTGGTACAGCCTGAATCGGGTAAGGAATTTATTATTTATAGTGATGCATCATTAAATGGTTTGGGTTGTGTCTTGATGCAAGAAGATAAAGTAATAGCCTATGCTTCAAGACAACTTAAGCCACATGAAAGAAACTACCCGGTACATGATCTTGAATTAGCTGCTATTGTATTTGCATTGAAAATATGGCGGCATTATTTGTATGGTGAAAAGTGTCATATTTATACTGATCACAAAAGCTTGAAATATTTGATGACACAGAAAGATTTGAATTTGAGACAACGCAGGTGGCTTGAATTGATAAAAGATTATGATTTGGTTATTGATTATCATCCGGGTAAGGCTAATGTTGTAGCTGATGCTTTGAGCCGGAAATCTCTGTTTGCTTTACGAGCTATGAATGCCCGATTGTCACTGGCTGATGGTGGTTCAATTATAGCTGAAATGAAGGCTAAATCAATGTTTCGTCAACAAATATGTGAAGCTCAGAAAAATGATGAGAAGTTACAGGCTAAACGGGTACAATGTGAGTCAGGTAATGATTTAGAATTTCAAATTGGGACTGATGGTTGTTTATTATTCAGAGGCAGAGTATGTGTACCAAAGGATTCCGAGCTTATACAGAAGATTTTACACGAGGCCCACAGCGGTATTATGTCTGTACATCCGGGGAGTAATAAAATGTATAATGATTTGAAAAAGATGTATTGGTGGCCAGGTATGAAACGTGATATCTTTGAGTTTGTATCAAGGTGTTTAGTATGTCAGCAGGTTAAAGCTGAACATCAGGTACCTTCGGGGTTGCTTCAACCAATCACTATACCGGAATGGAAATGGGAAAGAATTACTATGGATTTTGTATCTGGGTTACCGTTGTCTCCGAAGAAGAAAGATGCCATTTGGGTAATTGTTGATCGATTGACAAAGTCCGCGCACTTTATTCCGGTCTGTATGGATTATTCTTTAGATAAATTGGCTGAGTTGTACATATCTGAGATTGTCAGACTACATGGAGTGCCTGTCTCCATTATATCAGATAGAGACCCCCGATTTACGTCTCGTTTCTGGAACAAATTGCAAGAAGCTTTGGGTACTCAGTTGCATTTCAGTACTGCATTTCATCCTCAGACAGATGGCCAATCTGAACGTGTAATTCAGGTATTGGAAGATATGCTCCGATGTTGTGTACTAGAGTTTCAAGGTAATTGGGAAAGGTATCTACCTTTGGTTGAATTTGCTTACAATAACAGTTATCAGTCCAGTATTAAAATGGCTCCGTATGAAGCTTTGTATGGTAGAAAATGTAGAACACCGTTATATTGGACAGAGCTCAGTGAAAAGAAGATACACGGGGTTGATTTGATTCGGGAAACAGAAGAAAAAGTAAGGCTGATTCGGGATAGTCTAAAAGCAGTTTCCGATCGTCAGAAGTCATATGCTGATCTTAAACGAATGGAGATTGAATTTCAGGTGGGTGACAAAGTGTTCCTAAAAGTTTCTCCTTGGAAGAAAGTTCTCCGGTTTGGTCGAAAGGGTAAATTGAGTCCAAGATTTATCGGACCATATGAAATCATAGAAAGAATTGGACCAGTTGCTTATCGATTGGCATTACCACCGGAACTCGATAGAATCCATAATGTTTTTCATGTATCTATGCGACGTCGGTATCGATCAGATCCTTCGCATGTTATTACTCCAACAGAAGTGGAGATTCAATCGGATATGACTTATAGTGAAGAACCGGTTAAGATATTAGCACGAGAAACAAAGGAGCTTAGAAACAAAAAGGTAAATCTGGTGAAAGTATTATGGCAAAAGCACGGGATTGAGGAAGCGACATGGGAACCGGAAGAGACAATGAGGAAACAATACCCGAATCTCTTTACTGGTAAGATTTTCGAGGACGAAAATCCTAAAAGGGGGGAGAGTTGTAATGGCCTAAATTTAAGGTTATCGGAACAGTGGTTTCGGGACCACAAATCCGATGAGGAAAAATTTATTTTTCTTATATTTTTATGGTCTACGTTTTTACAAAATGATTTCGTGAAAATTTCGTTCGAAAATTTCGACGTTTGGGCACTCAATTTAGTAAAAAGGACTAAATTGTAAAAAGTGCAAAAGTTGAGTTCTACATGTTAGAGGTGTCCAATTGTTATGAAACTTTAAATTGGAGGTCCTTATATGGTAATTAGACCATTGGTAACTTGCTAGACAAAAATGGACATGAGATAAGTGAAATAGGAAATTTTTAAGTTAGGGGCAATTTAGTAATCTAGTAATAAAAAGAATTAAAAAGGGAAAAAGATGACAAAAATCATCATCTTCTTCATTAGGACGAAATCAGCAAGGGGGAAGCCATAGTTAGGGTTTTCAAGCTTCCAAGCTCCATAGTAAGTGATCCCAAGCCCCGTTTTTAATGTTCTTTACGTTTTTGGAGTCCCGGTAGCTTAATTTAGCTTATTCTAGCAATAATTTAACCTAGGGTTTATATTTGGAAAAATACCCATAGGTGAAAAGTGTTTATTTTGATGTTTTATGATAGAATATGAAGCTAGAAATTATGTTAAACAACTTTTGCTAAGCGATTTTAAGTGAAAACGAGTAAAACGACATAATCGGTAAAAATACCTAATGTTCATAAGTAAGTGTTAGAGTGGGAATTTGATGTTGCCATAGAAGGGAAAAATGTTCAGCATGTTATAAAACATAAGAATAAGAGATGAAGTTTAATTTTCGAGCCTTGGGGCAAAAATGTAATTATGCAAAAGTTTAGGGGCAAAATCGTAATTTTGACAAAGTTAGAGTCGAGGACTGTTTTGATGAATGTGAGTATTAAATAAGTTAAATTTGCTATTTTAGATCAAAAAGAACGAAACTCGAGGTTAGACAAAGGGAAGAATAAAGTTGAAGACTAAGTTGGTGAATTGGGCTATAGTTGGTACCGAGGTAAGTTTACGGTAAATAAATACAATATTTCAATAATTATTATTAATATTGTTATTTTCCAGCAATTATGCATTTATTTTATGAATTTATTTAATGTTGATCCAAGCATGAAATGATAGAGAATTAAAATTAAAAAGTCCCGTTGAAACATAAGGATGGTACTGGATACGAATGTCATGACATTTGGGTAAAGAGGTCCCATGTAAGACCATGTCTGGGACATGGCATTGGCACCGAGATGAGAGGTCCCATGTAAGACCATGTCTGGGACATGGCGTTGGCACCGAGATGAGAGGTCCCATGTAAGACCATGTCTGGGACATGGCGTTGGCACCGAGATGAGAGGTCCCCTGTAAGACCATGTCTGGGACATGGCATGGGCACCGGCATGAGAACATCCCATGTAAGACCATGTCTGGGACATGGCTTTGGCATGTTATTATCAGAG
Organism: Gossypium turneri; assembly: GCA_008044935.1. NCBI lineage: Eukaryota > Viridiplantae > Streptophyta > Magnoliopsida > Malvales > Malvaceae > Gossypium > Gossypium turneri. The sequence continues at coordinate 5,680,999 of CP032577.1, forward strand.
GAGACCCGAGTATCCTTATTATTCCAATGTAGCTCAACGGGCTAGTAAACGAATTATGTTCATGAAAGTTCAGTTAAAAGCATGAATGGCAAGCTCAGGTAAGTTATAAGAGTTAAGAATTTATTATATTATCAATTGATATTCAACGATGCAACAAGAAAGAGTAAGTTATGCATACGAGTATACTAAGTAAACAAGTAAGAGAACTAGAATGAGATCAACTAAAGAGTAAACTAGAGATATAGACATTTGAGCTTAATTATTTGTGTTTAATGTTGTTATTTATTTGCTAGTAAACTTACTAAGCTTAATGCTTACTTCTTTTATTTTTCTTTCTCTTATAGTATTGCAAAGCTGCTTCAAGGATCCTAAAGAAGTCGGAGATCGTCTACACTATCAAGAACTATTGCTCGGTATTTTTATGTTGAACCATGTTGAGTATGGCATGTATAGGGATTTAGTTATTTTAAATGTTTGTAATTATGATCTTGCTAAAGAATGATGTGTAAGTATTTGATGATGAATGGTTGCTAAAATGGTTAAGTATGGAAGTGTTTGTTGTTATAAAAGTCTAGGTGATAAACTATCCATGGAAATCATAAAAGGGTAAAACTTTGCAAAGAAACAGAATTCAGGCAGCAACAGTGACGTGACTTTAAAAAATCACCTAGGATAGTATAAGATGAATTATAGAGTGAATGATATATTGATTTAAAGCTTGTTGAGTCTATTTTCATATAAAAATAACGGTGCAGCAAAAGGAATTTTATATTTTAAGATATGTAAATTTTGGTGAGACAGGGTCAGAACAGTTTTTGGTGTCCCCTGTTTTGAGTTTAGAAAATCATTAAAAATTTTACAAAAATAGCTAGGAGATATAGTTTATATGTATAGATTCCTTATTGAGTCTATTTTCTGTAGAAACAAGTAAGAACTTCATATGTAAATCCTACAGTGAGAAAACTTATTTTTAGTGACAAGAGGTCAGGACAATCAGGTGGTGAAACAGGGGAGACTTTAACTAATAAACTGTACTAATTGGAAAAACCAAAAATTCTAAAAATTTTATGGTAGGTAGATATATGAGTCTAGTTTCAGGGAAAATTTATGTAATTAAATTTCGAGTCCCGTAGCTCAAGATATAATTAATTTAGTAACTGCTGCGCGATTGGACAGATTGCTGTATATAGTTAAATTTATTTTCAAAACAAGTTTTTATGTTTCAAATTAGGAAGATAAGCTAAGTAATGCCTCGTGCTCGACTCCGGCAACGGTCTTGGGTAAGGGGTGTTACACTTTTAGTGTCAAATATATGGATGAATATATGCTTTGACATATAACTATTACTTGATGATAGAACTTATGGCACTTTGATACTTTACATGACATTGTTTAGCTAAACTTGAATAACATAGGAAATGAAGTAAAATGTTAGGTTTGAATGTTGATTGTGATTGTGCCCTATGACATATTAGTTAGAACTAGGAAAATAACATGTTTTAGTATGTTCTTTTTGTGTGTTTTGAATAGATTGAATGAATGGTTAATAGTATGCTTGTGGCCTAAGTGATTTTTGAGAAAATTAATTTTGATTAAGTAAAATTAAGTTAATTAAATTATTTAAAATTAATATGATGTTTTTGAAAATTAATTTTCAAGTCAGACAATTGACCCAATAGGTAATTGAACTTGAAAACTGGACCTAAGATAAAAAAATTGGGCTCGAGAACCCAAAACCAAGATCAAGACCCAAAAATTGGTCGAATTGAGCATGATATTTGAAACCAGCCCGACGGTCCAACAGATGGCTGGACCAGACTGATCGGGCCGTCAATAGGCTCAAATTGAACTGGTAACAACCAAATCGACTAGGTGTGTCGTAAGGTTGTCGCACCTGTGATGGCACCACCATACACGACGATGCCGGGAGTGGCGCCATTTCGGTGGCTGGTGAGTAGTCCTTTGACGGTTGAGTAGTGGAGGAATTACACTCCTACTGAGACTCTACCAAATAATTTGATTTCATATTAAGTATTCTAAAAATAATATTATTTAATAGATTTAATATTAAATTAAATTTAATACTTATCTTGATAGTATTTTATTAATTTAATATTGAAGTGATTATCTTAATATTTAATTTAATTTAATAACTATTCTAAAAATAATATTATTTAATAGATTTAATATTAAATTTAATCTAATATTTATCTTGGTAAGTATCATATTAATTTTTTATTAAAGTGATTAAGTTTAATCATAGTTGAACTTTCTAAACTCTCCCTATATAAAGAGAGTCATGGGTATATTTTAAACACAATTGAATTTAAGAGAAAGTTGTAGAGAGAAAATTTTCTAAAGAAATTATTTTAGAAGATTTTTAGAGATATTTTTCTTATTTATAACTTGGCAAAAGTTTAGAGAAATTAAAAAATTACCCCACTAATAATTTTTTGGAATTTTTTTATTCGAAGCGAACTCACACTCAGTAAACACGAGCTTGAGAATAACAAAGAAGACTACTTGGTCTGAGTGTTCATCCCAGGCGAATTGAAATGGTATAATTTTGATTAAGTGTTTATTACTTTAGATAACACAACCAAGTTCTAGTTTTGGAAAAAAAATTGAAACTTTGATTTTTCTTCAAATCTATTTTCCATTGCGTTTTCAAACTCGAATTTCCAATAGCATATATATGTTTGACACATGGTTGTGTGCCATACTTGGGCATGTGGCATAGTCTTGTGGCTCTTAGATTTTTTGGAGTAATTGTTGCACATGACATCAGTGAGTTATACAGCCATGTACCTCCAATTTGCACGACATCAGTTTGTTACATGGTTTAGGACATGGCCCTGTGACTTATATTAGAAATTTGGCATTTAGGTCCACACGGTTTTAGTCTGTTACACGACCAGACGACACAGTCGTCTGACCCTTTTATACACGGCATCAGCCTTCCACACAGTTTGAGTACACAACTGTGTTATTTGGCTCCACACGGCCTCAATCTGTCACAGAGCTTGCCCACATGGTTATGTAACCCCTGTTTTATGTTTTTAGCTTACTTTTATGTTATGTTTCAAATTTGCCCTTTCTTGTTTCTGAATTAATTCTAGAGCTTCGTAAGCTCAATTTAAGCTTTGTTTTCTGTATGAATAACATGATTATTGAATAGTTATTTATTAATGATTGTTTTAAAGTAAATTTTGAATTGAAATTGTATATACCGATCTTGTTAAATGTTATAGCACCTCGTAACTCTAATCTGACAATAGAGACTGGAGAGGGGTGTTACAAGATAAGTACTCTCCAAACTAACTTACAAAACCTATACAAGTTTCACAAATATATAAAAGTTTTGATACTTAACATACTAAAGATCAATTACAATCCAAATTCCTGCAACAGTTAAATAAAGACCAATATAAAGTGGATTGTTGGTGATATGTCTTCAATGCTATGTCGATCCATAGAATCTAATTGCTTGATCTAATCGAATCCAATTTTCAAGATAAATTGCTTCAAAATGATTGATCTTCATAAATGAGTTTGCTTGCTTCCACAATATAAACATCATTCAAAGCCCAAAATCTTTCTTTTATAAATTGCCAATTATAAATATCATAATCAACAAGGTTTATCGTAATGTTAGCTGTAATAGTCAATACCATTGACACTTTGACAGCTATATCCAAAACAATTGTCCCAACATATTTCGTTATTATTTTTTTTTTGAAAATGCCAGCTGGTGCTATTAATGGGAAAAGAAAGCAAATTAGTTACAGGCCTTAAAGACTAATGACCCTACAAATGTCCCCTCCTAATTGATCACCAAAACGGTGCTTTGAAACTCACAAAACAAAACAGAAAGTAATGGAAAGCACACAGAACATACACAAACTTGAAAATGAAAACAAACAAATTCAAACTTAACAAAGAAAAAAAAACCAGGCCTGGAATCTCATTCTTCTTTAACAGTTTAAGCAACATTTTTTGTGCATTAGTAACTCAAGAGACCGATTACCCATGAACAACCAATTTTTGACCTTTCCAGTAGTAGTCTTTGTCAAAATCCTCGAGTTTATCAGACAGACAGTGTCACAAAGTCTGGACTCAACTAATCCAGTTATCCGCCATCATCTTTGCCACTCCTATCGCAGTTCACCAGTTCTTCCACCACATGCTGTACTTCCTCTATCCAATATTGGGGGTGATCATATCTCCATCTTTCTAGCGTCATTCCATGTGCCACTTTATTGGCTTCCCTTGGCATAAATCTAAACCACATTCTTCTAAATTTGGGTGCTCTCCCATTGATTTCTTGAATCACACTGCTAATACATAATCTATCTTCTTCTGCGGAGTTTAGTCTTCTGATTATAGTTAGCGTGTTGCCCTCAACACATATACCTTGAAAACCCATTTCCTCTGCCATAGTAACATCTTACAAACACGCCCTTGCCTCAGCCATAATCGGGTCTAAAATATTCTCCTATGGGTAAGTACACGATGCCATCACCAATCCTTCTTTATTCTGCACACTGATTCCTGAACATGAACTTCGAGAATGTTGATTAAAAGAAGCACCAAAATTAATTTTTATAACATCATCAATAGGTGGTTCCCACATAAATCTTTTAGTCTCTTGCATATTCTTCAATATCTCACCCATTTGCGTTATTTCTGAACAATAAGCACTGATAAACCCCACAATTTCATGTGCTTGCTGCCTTATCCTTTCATGGTAAATTTTGTTGCGATTGTACCAAAGAGCCCAGGAAGAAATAGCTCTGGTTTTGCATGCTTCATTACTATAGTTCTTAAACTCTAATGCTAACCATTTTTTCCAATTGGATTCTCTGTTGGTTTTTGAGTCACCCCCAACTCTCGCAATACTTGTTGAGTAAAAGTGTAATCCCGAAAAAGGTGGCTCACTATTTTATTTTTTGCTTGGCATACTGGACAAAGCGTATTCACCACAAGCTTACGGGCTCACAGGTTATACAACATGGGCACAAATTCATTAGCAATCCTCCATATATGTATACGAATCTTGCTTGGCACATTAAGAGCCCACATTTTTGTAAAGAACTGAGATACATATTCATGTTGTATCATAGAATCCTCCACTGTAATTAGCCATTTATATCTACTTTTAACTGTATAAATAACTGTATTATTACCTTTCCAAATTAACGCATCCTGTGGTTCACTACTCGCCAACGAGATTAAGAGAATTCTCTTCAGCTACTCCTCTCCAAATAGAATAACATCTTGCTTCTAGGTAACAGATTCCCTCTCGATTAAATCAGACACCTTAGAATATCGAATATCAATATTTTGACATTACACCCTATCATTTCCAGGCTCTGGAACCTAGGCATCATTCCAAATATTTACTACAGTGCCGTCACCAATTCTTCACCCCACCCCTTCCTCAAGGAGTCATCTAGTTCCCTAGTTATTTCGCCAGGTATGCGAAGGGTAAGAACCTAATCCTGAACTCATGAAGTCCCCTCTTGGGAAATATTTTGCCTTCATTACTAGTGCAAACAAACAATTAGGCTGCTAATAATTTTCCACCCCTGCTTCGCCAATAGGGCCATATTAAACGTCGATAGATCTTTAAAACCCAGCCCTCATTTTGCTTTGGAGACACATGTATCATTTCACTTGCACCAATGAATGTCTTTATTAGTTTTTGAATTACGCCACCAAAATTTACATATTATGTTCTGAAGTTCACAGCAAAACGAAATTGGCAACATAAAACATTGCGCCGCGTAGATCGGAATAGCTTGTAAAATAAACTTTAGAAATACTTCCTTACCCCCAGCCGATAAATAATGCACACTCTAATTATTCATCATCTTAATAAAACCTCCTTTAATTCCAAAAAAAAGCATTTTTTTTCTATGTCCAACCATTGTTGGCAATCCCAAATACCTCTCTAGATTATTAGAAATCTAAACCCTTAAGATTCTCCCCACCTGATCTTGCATTTCTTATCCAACGTTACCACTGAAATATATTAGAGACTTGTCAAAATTAACCAACTGTCCTGACACTGCTTCATACTCATTGATTACATTTTTCATAATATTTGCACCCTTAATCGATGCCTCTTCAAACAGCACACTATCATCAGCAAAATTAAATGCATCACTGAAATACCACTTCTCCCCACCCTTGCCCCAAAGAGCCTTCCCTCCCTCCTAGCCATGTCAAGTAATTGTGAAAACCCTTCAACCCAAATTATAAACAGATATAGACTTAGGGGGTCTCCTTGCCTCAATCTTCTTGTACCCTATTAATCACCACTATATACGATACACTAGTGACGCACCTCATTATAAGTGAAATCCAACCGTCAAAAAAACCCATACTATGCATCATTTTCTCTAAAAAGCACCACTTAACCCTATTATACACTTTGCTCATATCGAGCTTTAAAGCAAAGCCACCATTCAAAGTCTATTTTCTTTTTTTGAAAGAGTGCAAGATTTTATATGCCACAAAAATATTGTCTGTGATTTGCCTTACTGGCACGAACACCCCGTGAGTGTCATCGATACGATAGTTAAGCACCCGACAAAACCTATTGACTAACACCTTCGAAATAATTTTATATATCATAATACAAAGGCTAATAGGTCGAAACCGACTCATAGTTTTCGGTGAATTAACCTTAAGGATAAGTACAATGTTTGTATGATTCACCTCCTCATATTTCATCGACCTTTTAGCATATCCAAACAATATCTAGTAACATTATCGCTTACTACATGCCAATACTTTTAAAAAAAATATTGTAGAAAAGCCATCCTGCCAATACTTTTAAAAAAAATATTGTAGAAAAGCCATCCTTACCCGATGTCTTAAGAAGAGCTATGGTTTTCATTGTCTCAACAACATCTGTAACAGCTCGATTCTGGGCCTAGTCGGAACAGTGGTTTCGGAACCACAAATTCGACAAAGGAAAATATGGTTATTATTATATTTTTATGGTCTATAATTCCACGAAAAAATTTCGTAAAAATTTCGTTCGAAAATTTTGACGTTTGGGCACTCAATTTAGTCAAAAGGACTAAATTGTAAAAAGTGCAAAAGTTGAGTTTTACATGTTAAAGTGTCTAATTGTTATAAAATTTTAAATTGGGGTCCTTATGTGGTAATTAGACTATTAGTTAATTGATGGACAAAAATAGACATAAGAAATGGGTGAAATAGATTTTTTTTAAATGGGGGTATTTTGGTCATTTGGTAATAAAAAGAATAAAAAGGGAAAAAGATGAAAAAAATCATCATCTTCTCCATAGTTGCTGCCGAATTTGAAGAGTCACCATAGCTAGGGTTTCTTCACTTTCTCAAGCTCATAATCAAGAAAGACGAGAAATCCACCTTAATCGGGGAAAAGAGAAGATTGAGGATTAAATTGCAAAATCTTTACATTTTGTATCGAGGTAAGTTGTATGTAATTACTACATTGTTATAATTATTTTTGTTATGTTTTGTAACAATATACGTGAAAGGGTTAGTCTTATAATGTGTTTTGGACAAATTATAAATTTATTTGAGTAAAGATTTGAATAAGGTGTCGATGAACACGTGTGTAGTGCTGTGTGGAGGCTATTACGTGTATCGATAAATAATGGTCACATGTGTAGTACTATGTGAAGGCTACTATGTGTACCGAGAAGCTTTGAGCACGTGTGTAGTACTGTGTGAATGCTACTACGTGTATCGGTAAACTACGGTAACATGTGTAGTACTAAGTGAAGGCTACAATGGGTACTGAAAAGCTTTGGTCACGTGTGTACCACTATGTGAAGGCTACTACGTGAACCGTAAAAACTGATCACGTGTGTAGTACTATGTGAAGGCTACTACGTGTATCGAATGATAAAAATAATATGAGTAGTACTGTGTGAAAAGCTCCGAATATTTTTTTATACCGTTATGATGATGAAATATGAGTATGTGATCGGAATGTAATAAGTTGTGGAAAGTGATTGAAGTGATGAAATTTGTGTTGTGTTATAAAATAAATGGTTATAGTGCTATGTGAATAAAGAATATTGGAATAGAACAGATTTGGACAGTGACGGTGATGTTAGTTTGAAAAATCACCAAAAACTATAAAAATTGAGTTAGAGGTTAAATAATATATGAAATTGAGACAGGGTTGAATTGATTTCGAGATCCCCTGTTCCAAATTTGGAAAATCACCAAAAATTGTACAAAAATAATTATGGCTTGAAATTTACATTCTTGAATTCCTCAATGAGTCTATTTTTAAGAGAAATAAACGAGAACATTGTTTGAATTTTGTACAAATAGTTAAATAAATTTTAGTGAAGAGAGGTCAGAAGTGTCAAACAGTGAAATAGGGGAATATTTAGAGAATAAACTGTACTAATCGGATGAACCAAAAATTCTGAAAATTTTATGGTAAGAAGGTATATGAGTCTAGTTTCAAAGAAAATTTACAGATCTTAATTTGAAGTTCCTTAGCTCTATATAAAAATAATTTAGTGACTATAACGCAGAAAAACAGTTTGCTGGAAGTTGACTAAATGATAGATTTATGTGTGATATAAATTATATGATTTATGATATTATTTTAGAAATTTATTAATCAATTACATACATACTTACTAAGCTATAAGCTTACTCCTCTTTATTTTTCCTTTGTTTATAGTGATATTAATCAGCTCGAGAATTGAACGGAGTCAGAACATCATCCTCATTATCATCATCAACTCTTGGGTATTTTGCAACCAATCCTTTTGAAAAATGGCATGTATAAATGACTTAATGCAATGTAGTATAAACTTATATATATAAATGTATAAAATGTGGTTTGGTTTAAAATGTTAGTATCTATAATTGATGAATTATTTCCCTAAATCTATTGTCCATATAGTTTAGGATGTTATGAATGGATTAATCGTGTTTGAATATATGATTGTATTTGGTTGAATTATTGATGTTGCTTGAGATTGTGTTTCGAAAATTTGCAGGAGGAATTGAATATTTATGAAAAGAAACTATGTCAAAATTTTTATAAAAAACAAATTTATCATTTGATAACACTTCTTACCTTGTTTCAACGATAAATACGGGTATGAGGTGTTACATTTTAGTGGTATCAGAGCTATGGTTTAGTCGATTCTCGGATTAGTATAATGTGTGTAAAAGTATATCTATACATGCCATTTAAATATTGTGATAGTGAGATGATTTCTGACAATTTAAAATTTTGTTTTATATAGTAAATGGATCCTGATCGAAGTGTGGCAGATGATGTTGAAAGTAACGCGCCGGCTCCCGCACAAGGGATCGCACATGATGAAAGTAGACATGAGACACATAGTCAGGATGAGGCTCGGGAAGCTTTCCTTCGAATGATGAGTAATTGGTATACAGAATTTGTTCGTGCAAATCCGAATGTTCAACCCCCTCCACCCCCTCCTATTCCTCAACCGGTTCCCGCAGCTCCACAAAATGTTGACTTGGTAAGATCAAGTAGGCCTTCTGTTGACAAAATCCGAAAGCATGGAGCTGAAGATTTCAAAGCTAATATAGATGATGACCCACAGAAGGCAGAGTTTTGGCTTGAAAATTCCATTCGGGTATTTAATGAATTGTCTTGTACTTCCGAAGAATGTTTAAAGTGTGCAATATCTTTGTTAAAAGATTCAGCGTATCGTTGGTGGAAAACATTGGTATCTGTGGTTCCGAAAGAGAGGGTTACGTAGGAATTATTCCAGGATGAATTCAAAAAAAATACATAAGCCAACGGTTCATCGATCAGAAACGCAAGGAATTTCTCGAGTTGAAGCAGGGCCGAATGTCTGTGGCTGAGTATGAAAGAGAGTTTGTTAGATTGAGTAAATATGCTCAAGAATGTGTACCCACCGAAGCTGCTATGTGTAAAAGGTTTGAAGATGGTTTAAATGAAGACATTAAAATATTTGTTGGGATGTTGGAACTGAAGGAATTTGTAGTATTGGTTGATCGAGCTTGTAAGGCTGAAGAATTGAATAAAGAAAAAAGAAAAGCTGTGATGGAGGCTCGAGATACAAGGAAGCGGCCTATGAGTAAACCATTTCAAACTCAGTTAAAGAAGTCTAAAGAGATGAATCCTAGAGTGACTACTTCAACTGGATATCCACGTCGAGACCGGGGAAAATTGTATTTGGGTGCCGAAGCTCAAGCTACATCGGTATCAAGTGTGGGTAGTATGAAGCCTAGTAGACCGGAGTGTCAGCATTGTGGAAGAAAACATCCTGGTGAATGCTGGTTAATTAGCCGGGCTTGTTTCAAGTGTGGTTCTCGACAACATTATATTAAAGATTGCCCTGAGAAAACTGAAGAAGAAAAATTTCAAAATGTTAGATCGAGTGATACTGTTAGTAAAGGTAGACCGTCGAGAAACGCCGGAACTAGAGATAGTGGTAAAAATAGAATGAAGGGTACAGCTGCAAAATCAGAACCTCGTACGCCTGCTAGAGCTTATGCCATACGTGCTCATGAGGAAGCATCACCTCCCAATGTGATTACTGGTACATTTTCGCTTTATGATATTGATGTTGTTGCCTCGATTGACCTTGGGTCTACTCATTCATATGTATGTGTGAATTTAGTATCTAATAAAAATTTGCCTGCTGAAAACACTAAATTTGTGGTAAAAGTATCAAACCCTTTAGGCAAATATGTTTTAGTTGATAAGGTTTGCAAGAATTGTCCTTTGACGATTCAAGGTTACTGTTTCCCAGCTAATCTGATGCTCTTACCATTTGATGAGTTCGATGTTATCTTGGGGATGGATTGGTTGATTTTGCATGATGCCAAGGTAAATTGTAGACAGAAAATCCTTGAATTGAAATGTGGAAATGATGAAATTCTTCGGGTTGAAGCGGAGGAGCCGAATAAACTGATATGTCTGCTCAGAAGTATATGAGAAAGGGATGTGAAGCTTATCTTGCTTATGTCTTGAATACTGGTATAACCGGGTCGAAGCTTGAATCAGTGCCGGTAGTCTGTGAATTTCCGAATGTATTTCCAGAGGAATGGCCTGGGTTACCTCCGATTAGAGAAGTTGAGTTCGCTATTGACTTGTTACCTGGTACTGCACCGATTTATATTGCTCCGTATCGGATGGCTCCGACTGAGTTGAAAGAATTAAAAGCTCAGCTACAAGAATTGACAGATAAAGCATTTGTAAGGTCGAGTTTTTCTCCTTGGGGTGCTCCTGTATTATTTGTGAAAAAGAAAGACGGCTCTATGAGACTTTGTATTGACTATCGTCAGCTCAACAAAGTAACTATAAAGAACAAGTATCCTTTGTCGAGAATTGATGATTAGTTTGACCAACTAAAAGGAGCAACAGTGTTTTCAAAGATTGATCTGAGGTCAATTGAGAGTTAAGGAGTCCAATGTGCCAAAGACCGCTTTCAAAACGAGGTATGGACACTATGAATTTCTGGTAATGCCTTTTGGTTTAACTAATGCTCCGGCTATTTTTATGGATTTGATGAATCGAATTTTCCAGCCGTATCTGGATAAGTTTGTGGTGGTGTTCATAGATGATATTTTAATTTATTCTCGGGATGAATCCGAGCATACAGAACATTTGAGAATTGTGTTGCAGATTCTGAGGGAGAAGAAACTGTATGCTAAATTCAGCAAAAGTGAGTTTTGGCTTCGTGAAGTTGGATTCTTGGGACATATAGTTTCAAGTGACAGTATTCGAGTTGATCCGAGCAAAATTTCAGCAATTGTGGATTGGGAACCACCAAAGAATGTGTCTGAGGTTAGAAGCTTTCTGGGATTAACCGGGTATTACCGACGCTTTGTCAAGGGATTCTCAATTATTGCTTCTCCTATGACTAATTTGCTACAAAAGAATGTTAAGTTTGAGTGGACCGATAAATGTCAGCAAAGTTTCGAGAAATTGAAGGCATTATTGACGGAGGCACTAGTGTTGGTACAACCTAAGTCAGGGAAGGAGTTTGTAGTTTACAGTGATGCATCATTGAATGGTCTTGGATGTGTGTTAATGCAAGAAGGCAAAGTAATAGCTTATGCTTCGAGACAGCTAAAGCCGCATGAGAAGAATTATCCAACGTATGATTTAGAGTTGGCTGCCATTGTTTTTGCTTTAAAGATTTGGCGCCACTATTTGTATGGTGAGAAGTGCCGAATCTTCACTGATCATAAGAGCTTGATGTATTTAATGAATAAAAAAAACTTGAATTTGCGACAACGAAGATGGCTTGAGCTAATAAAAGACTATGCGCTAGTGATTGATTATCATCCCGGAAAAACTAATGTGGTTGCTGATGCTTTGAGCAGAAAATCTTTATTTGCTTTGAGAGCTATGAATACGAGATTAACTTTATCTGATGATGGTTCAATTTTGGCTGAATTGAGGGCTACACCGTTATTTCTTTAGCAAATTCGGGAAGCTCAAAAGAATGACAGCAAATTGCAAGCCAGGAAGGCTCAGTGCGAAGCAGGTGTTGACTCAGATTTTTGAATTAGATCGGATGATTGTCTGATGTTCCGGGACAGGGTATGTATACCGAGGAATGATGAGTTAATTCAGACCATTTTATGTGAGGCACACAGTGGTGATTTGTCAGTTCATCCAGGTAGTGTGAAAATGTATAATGATTTGAAGAAATTATATTGGTGGCCAGGCATGAAAAAGGATATCTCAGAATTTGTATCAAAGTGTTTAATTTGCCAACAAGTGAAAGCTGAGCATCAAGTACCATCGGGTTTACTTCAACCGGTAATGATTCCAGAGTGGAAGTGGGACAACATTACGATGGATTTTGTGACGGGATTGCCTCTGACTCCAAGGAAGAAGGATGCTATTTGGGTAATCGTTGATAGATTGACAAAGTCAGCCCATTTTATTCCAGTACGCATTGATTACTCACTTGACAAGTTGGCGCAGTTATATGTTGCTGAAATAGTGAGATTACACGTGGTGCCTAAGTCTATTATATCGGATAGAGATCCGAGGTTCACTTCAAGGTTTTGGATAAAGTTGCAGGAAGCCTTGGGTACAAAATTGAACTTTAGTGCTGCGTTCCATTCGCAAACTGACGGGCAATCAGAAAGAGTGATTCAAGTTCTTGAAGACATGCTCTGGTGTTGTATTTTAGAATTTGAGGAAGTTGGGAGAAATATCTACCATTGGTTGAATTTGCTTACAACAATAGCTATCAGTCAAGTATACGAATAGCACTATATGAAGCTTTATATGGGCGTAAATGTAGAACTCCTTTATATTGGACTGAGCTCAGTGAGAACCGATTTCATGGAGTTGATTTGGTGAAAGAAACTGAAGAAAAAGTGAAAATAATCCGTGACTATTTAAAAGCTGCTTCAGATCGGCAAAAGTCATATGCAGATTTAAAGAGAAGAGAAATTGAGTTTCAAGTGGGTGATAAAGTGTTCTTGAAAGTATCTCCATGGAAGAAGATTTTCAGATTTGGTCGTAAAGGCCAATTGAGTCCACGTTTTATTGGACCGTATGAAGTTATTGAAAGAATTGGACCTGTAGCTTATCGGTTAGCTTTGCCGGCAGAGTTGAACAGAATACATAATGTATTTCATGTATCGATGTTGCGACGCTATCGTTCAGATCCTTCACATATAGTTTCTCCTACAGAGATTGAAATTCGACCAGATATGACTTATGAGGAGGAACCAATAAAGATTTTAGCTAGAGAGGTCAAACAATTAAGGAATAAGAGTGTAGCTTTAGTAAAAGTGTTGTGGCAAAAACATGGGATGGAAGAGGCTACGTGGGAACCGGAGGAAGCTATGAGGAAACAGTACCCAAACCTCTTTTTCGGTAAGATTTTCGAGGACGAAAATCCCTAAGGGGGAGGAGAATTGTAATAGCCCGATTCTGGGCCTAGTCAGAATAGTGGTTTCGGAACCACAAATCCTACAAAGGAAAATATGGTTATTATTATATTTTATAGTCTACAATTCCACGGAAAAATTTTGTAAAAATTTCGTTCGAAAATTTTGAAGTTTGGGCACTCAATTTAGTCAAAAGGACTAAATTGTAAAATGTGCAAAAGTTGAGTTTTACATGTTAAAGTGTCTAATTGTTATAAAATTTTAAATTGGGGGTCCTTATGTGGTAATTAGACTATTAGTTAATTGATGGACAAAAATAGACATAAGAAATGGGTGAAATGGATTTTTTTTAAATGGGGGTATTTTGGTCATTTGGTAATAAAAAGAATAAAAAGGGAAAAAGATGACAAAAATCATCATCTTCTCCATAGTTGCTGCAGAATTTGAAGAGTACTATGTGAAGGCTACTATGTGAACCGTAAAACTGATCACGTGTGTAGTACTATGTGAAGGCTACTACGTGTATCGAATGATAAAAATAATATGAGTAGTACTGTGTGAAAAGCTCTGAATATTTTTTTTATACCGTTATGATGATGAAATATGAGTATGTGATCGGAATGTAATAAGTTGTGGAAAGTGATTGAAGTGATGAAATTTGTGTTGTGTTATAAAATAAATGGTTATAGTGCTATGTGAATAAAGAATATTGGAATAGAACAGATTTGGATAGTGACGGTGATGTTAGTTTGAAAAATCACCAAAAACTATAGGAATTGAGTTAGAGGCTAAATAATATATGAAATTGAAGCTGAATGAGTCTATTTTCATATGGAAGAAACAAATTAAGCAAAGGAGTTGTAAATTTGGGGATATTTAAACTTTATTGAGACAGGGTTGAATTGATTTCGAGATCCCCTGTTCCAAATTTGGAAAATCACCAAAAATTGTACAAAAATAATTATGGCTTGAAATTAACATTTTTGAATTCCTCAATGAGTATATTTTTAAGATAAATAAATGAGAACATTGTTTGAATTTTGTACAAATAGTTAAATAAATTTTAGTGAAGAGAGGTCAGAAGTGTCAAACAGTGAAACAAGGGAATATTTAGAGAATAAACTGTACTAATTGGCTGAACAAAAAATTCTGAAAATTTTATGGTAAGAAGGTATAGGAGTCTAGTTTCAGGAAAAATTTACGGATATTAATTTGGAGTTCCGTAGCTCTGGATAAAAATAATTTAGTGACTATAATGCAGGAAAAACAGTTTGCTGGAGGTTGACTAAATGATAGATTTATGTGTGATATAAATTATATGATTTATGATATTATTCTAGAAATTTATTAATCAATTACATACATACTTACTAGACCTGTCCATGGGCCGGGCCGGGCCAGGCCCGAAAAAAATTTTCGGCCCGCCTCCTAGGCCCGGGCTTGGCCTGGCCCGAAATATGAGCCTGAAATTATGCCCAGTCCCGGCCCGGGAAAAATATCATAAGCCCGAGCCCAGCCCGGCCCGGCCCAGCCCATTTTTAATAAACATTAAAAAATTATTTTAAAAATAAAAATAAAAAAATAAAAATAAAATTATTTTAAAAGTATTTTAAAATTAAAAAATAAAAATAAAAAATATATCTTTATTATATTCGGGCCGGGCTGGGCCGGGCCCGGGCCAAAAAAGTGGTGCCCGAGGCCCGGCCTGTTTTTTAAACGGGCCTCGTTTTTTTGCCCAAGCCCATATTTCGGGCCTATATTTTTACCCGAATCCTCCCATATTTCGGGCGGGCCGTCGGGCCGGGCCGGGCCGCCCGGCCCATGGACAGGTCTAATACTTACTAAGCTATAAGCTTACTCCTTTTTATTTTTCCTTTGTTTATGGTGATATTAATCAGCTCGAGAATTGAACGGAGTCAGAACATCATCCTCACTATCATCATCAACTCTTGGGTATTTTGCAACCAATCCTTTTGAAAAATGGCATGTATAGATGACTTAATGCAATGTAGTATAAACTTATATATATATAAATGTATAAAATGTGGTTTGGTTTAAAATTTTAGTATCTATAATTGATGAATTATTTCCCTAAATCTATTGTCCATATAGTTTAGGATGTCATGAATGGATTAATCGTGTCTGAATATATGATTGTATTTGGTTGAATTATTGATGTTGCTTGAGATTGTGTTTCGAAAATTTACAGGAGGAATTGAATATTTATGAAAAGAAACTATGTCAAAATTTTTGTAAAAAAAAAATTATCATTTGATAACACTTCTTACCTTGTTTCAACGATAAATACGGGTACGAGGTGTTACAACATCTTCTGCCTTAAATTCCACCATTAATTACTCATTAAGCCCTTCCATAATACATAATGATATTATCGAGAGTAATGTATCATAGTTGCTATCCTCTTTTAACGAAAACAAACTTTTAAAATAATTTGTAGCAATTTTAAATATCTCATCAAAATCATTAACCCAATTCCCACAATCATTCTCCAACCCCTTAATCATGCTTTTTTTTTTTTTATTTTGGTGAGAGCACTCCTATGAAAGAATGCCGTGTTTTGATCCCCCATCCGAAGCCAGTTGATTCTCGCCCTTTGTTCCCAAAGCAATTCCTCCCTATCAGCTTCAAAATTTAACTTTAGTTTAACCTCTGTAAGCTTCGCTAAAACTACATCACTAATATCACTAACACTTAATTCAAGCAGTCTAAAATTTAAATTTGTCGTTTGTCTCTCCCTTAATACTTTCTCCTGTTTTGCCTAATTGCTCAAGCTTACACCCATCTCCTTCAGCTTCACCAAAACATCCTGCCCATTCGAGTTCCAACCACGTTTAACTCGCTCATTGAAGCCATTATCCAGTATCCAATCGACATTAAAATAGAATTGATATTGTATTTCCCGAATTCGTAAGCTCTTATCACTAATTGTATCCACAATCACCGGGTAATAATCAGAAAAGCTATGTTGCAAGTGGTTCATCGAATACCCTGTAAAAAGATCCCACCATTTTGAATTAGCAACCTCTTTGTCTAATGTTTCCCTTATATTATTTCCAGGCAACCTACCTCTCTCCTAATGTGTACCATTGCCCAGAAAATCCCAAATCGCTCATCTCGCAATCTTCTAGAACTTTTTGAAAAGCAACTATCTGTCTTTCCTCACAGATTTTGCTCTATTATTTTTCAAAACAGAACAAAATTTCATTAAAATCTCGTAGAATCAATCATGGCTGATTATTCTTGCACTTCAGATACTTTAACAACTCCCATGAATCCTTTCTAGCATGCTCCACAGACGTTCCATAAAAAATCGTGAATCTTCATATTGCCATATCATTCCCCTCATCCACCTCCACATCAATATGGAATTTCAAAAAAATTTCTAAAGATATATTCAACCCCTCCCTCCACCCTAACTATAAAAGCCTTCTCGCCCCTTCCGTATCGATATCAATTCCATACTCAAACCACACTGTCGTCTAATTTTCTCCATACGTTTACCAGCAACCTTTATTTCCATAAAAAAACAAATATTTGACGTTGAATGTGTCTCAACTTATTTTTGAGACGTTTGATGGTCTGTGGCTGCCTCAATCCATGAACGTTCTAATTGAAGATTTTCATTGCATCCGATCGGCTTGTTTGCTAACGGCCATCAATATTTCATTTCCCATTCCCAACTCCAATAACCCCTTATGGTTAGCAAAATCACCCACTTCTGTATGAAACCTCTGCCTTTTCTTCCCATCAACAAATTATACAGGCAAATCTTCCAACTCTGATCCTTCTCCATTTTTCTCAAACTACCCCACCCTATCTTCAAACCTCTTATCCATAGGCTTTCTTATATGTCGAATAAAATGCCCATCTGAACCCTTTCCTCCTCTATAATCACTTCGATTGGTTACATCTGCACCAAATCTTATCTCTCTGCTCTCCCCATCAATTTCCATTCTTGCCCACCTATTAGTCTCCAATTCTTCCCGCAACCATTTACTCACCAACTGCCCTCCACTCCTTGGCGTAGCCCTCAAAGGCAGATTCTAACCAAATTCTATCTACTGAATCCCTAAGTTTAATCAAATCGGATAGAGGCTCTCCTTGTGAGCTAGACAACCGCATAAAATACAAAACAACCACAATTTTTCATATTGAAATAGCGTATATATGAATTTATCCTACTCGATTACGATTCATTTCTTCCTTTTAATCGGGAGACAAATATCAAATACAACCCTAATCTGCATAAATTTTCTTACCCCTCGTTACTAGTGACGCATCATACTCCTTGAATCTCTCAATAAAGTCTCTGAATTGTCGCGCCATCCCCTCCGTTAGAAATCCAATCGGTAAGTTCCCAGAAAATAGTAGTCTAAAGAGGAACTTGAATTGGGTCCTCGCCCTATGGAACACAATAAGATGTCGGTTAAAAAACCATGGCATACGATCCATAAATCGCTTCAAATCAATCTCGCTATAAAATCGGAATAAAATACACTTGTATTCAATCTCCATGATAGACACTTCTCTTAATAGATTCCACAAGTCAGCCAAAGTATTTTTTTTAAAGACGAAAAATTCACAATACTGTCCGTAAGAACTCACCCTACCAGGCACAATCCATACTCCTGATCAACAACGATATTGTCCCCTACCACAATCATGGGATCTTCCTTTTCATCCATAATATTAAGATTAGCCAAATCTTCATCCACCATATTGAGATAGCCATGACGCACCCACAAACCTAAAAATCAAATCTCCACAAACGATAAAAACTCTTGCAAATAAAAAACCCTAAAGCGAAACTTGTGCAACAAGGCAGACGGAGAAAAAACAAACTTATGCTACTAGGCAGACGTTTCTTTATTTAACCTTAATTGTTAGTTATTTTAATATTCATTATTAATGTTTTCTAAAGTAAATAATTGTTTTTTTCATTTAACTTTAATATCGTTGCGTGTTTTTGTATTTTATTTTTTATATTAACTCATATTTTAAATATTTTATTATATTTAAGATTTGTATTATAATGTAATATATAATATTTAAATATCTTTTTGTTATATTAAAATTTTTAACAATAATTGATAAATAAAAAAACATTAGTCTTAAATTCTTTTAAAATAATCTAAATTTTTTATTTTTAATTAATGAAATATTTTTATATAAACATATATTAACTATATAAGAAAAACACATCACATTAAAGCAAACCAAATCAAAGTCGTTAATTTGCTTCCTCTTTCCTCAGAAATATTTTAATTGATCATCTCTCGTGACTTGAAATCCTAGCTAGTAGTTAGATTGGTCCAAGTACCTACTCGAACCAACCCTCTTCTTGGTTAGAGAGGTGAACGTGAACCAAACCCTAGACACCCAAAAAAAAAAAAAAAACCTAGCCATCATCCTCTTCCTCCCCCTTAGCTTTTGCTGAGACCATAGGTTTAAGTGGGGGCGAATGTAGGCCGTGTTGTTGAGTTATCCATCCCTCTCACACGTACGCACCTTAATTTATTTAAAGGATTGAGTGAGGCTAATGATATATATTGAATTAAAAGAGACAATGATATAATAAAAGAAGAAGAAAAAAACTTGATGAAATTAAATTGAAAGTTACAATGAGTTCCAAGTTGTCATGAACAGAAATCAAGCTTGCAAGTTGTCACTTTCCTCACACATGTATGCACCCACTTGATTGTGGTCCAGGTAGAACCAACATCCTTTACGCCTCATCATCAATGGACACACACACACACATTTTTAGATATTGATGAGATTGTGAGAATTCCAATTCGCTTAATGGTTGAGTTTTTCATTACCTTATAAGATGATAAAAGCCCTACCTTCTCTCTTATTTAATGAAAGTAGATTTCATATATATTAAAGTCTCTACATTCTTCCTAGTGATAAAAAAAGTTGCCCCTTTTTTCTTCCTTCCTTCTTTCTCTTCATCTTTATCCTCTATGTGTGTGTATGTATGTGCTTGTTTCATGTACAAAACTGTCTTTTTTTTTCATGACAATTTATCTGCTGTAAATCTTATTAAATTGTTGTTTCAAGTATAACTTTTTGTTAGGGTTGGTTGCATTAATCGAAGAAGAAGAAGAGAAAGGAAGAAAATACAACATACAGTGGAGAAAGGTGGGAGGGGACCATACACTATAGCTAGCTTAGAGTTTGATCCTCTCTCATGCTCTTCAGAATTTTCAATATCATTACTTATTTTAAAAACTATTATAATTGATATATCATAATCATCCTAAGGTGGTATTTAAGAAAAAATAAAAAAAATATTTTTTTAATTTAATTGCGGAGTTAAATTTTTCCGATGTTTCAAATAATAATATTGTTATACATACATAATACATAGTCAATAGAAATTTTTCCTAAAAGAGAGGCATACTAAATTTTTAATGTGTTAAAAAATTTCACCACCAAATATATCAAATAAATTATTCATATACATATATATATACAAAGTTTCTTCATCTTCACACTCATTCATAATATAAATATATATATATATATATATATATATATATATATATATATATTGATACATTACAATTTGAGGAGAAGATTACATTAACAAAGCTTGAAAAGCTAGTTATTGGGGGTGCCAAACAAAAAGTTTAGCCATGGATCCTTGTTGACTAAGAAAGTTATATTTGGTAGTATATAAATATTTATATATTATTGGTATATTAGTTGCGAAATTCATAAATAGGAGGATAATGTGCTTCAATGTAAGCGCACTTGAACTCACATCCTTCTACATTGACAACAATATTCATGCTATAATCGAACTAAAACTTAATCGGGAACTTAAATCCTAATTAAATAAAAAAAAATGTAAGTCCCATATTTTAAAAAATCCCCTAGATGATATAAATGGATAAAATTAAAACCAAATCATGAAGAAAAGAAAATTACATCCTTTTTGAATGAATAGGGTATTTTTCCCAATTGAAAAACAAGAAGAGCACCATAACAACTATAATTAACAACAAGAATAATAATTTTGATTGAATGGTCAAACATCTTTATGGAAGAAAAAAGAAGAAAAAAGAAGCTTTATAGTTAATGAGGAGAAATTTGAGTTTTCATTTCCTTCAATCGATGAATGGAATATTGAGAAATATATAGTGAAGAAACTGATTTATCATTATGATAATTTATCTCTTTGTGTTTTATTTGAGTCTTGTTGCTGCTACCGACAAAACATCACTCCATGTCCATAGCCCACCAACAATCCAACGTAAAAGCAAAATTAAGGCATTCAAACTTATAATTACTTGAGTTAAACAAAAATGCTAGATTATGGGTAAAAAAAATATTTAGTGATTTTGGTTGAAATGGTAAAGTTGAAATAATGAGTATGATGATGTTTTGGATTTTAATATCATGATTCCCGTTATACATGTATTTTCTAGACTTATCAACATAAATACCCTCAAAATAGTATTTGTTGCTTTGTAAAACGAATGGGTTTGGGTAATTTTATAACTGAGTTGAGATCTAGTTAATGTGTGACAGCGATTCAGTAAAAAATTTATTTTATAATAAATATAGATGGAGGGATAACAAACTTGTATCTTAATACTATTGAACGTGTTCAATCATTGGATTTGTAATTTGTAATTATTTTATTTAAAGATGATATAAAAATAAGAAAAAACAAAAGTGGTATCATAATAATATTAATTATAATTTAAAAGAATATTATAACTGAGTTGGTGACTCGATTAAGAGTGACACCAACTCAATAAAGTACTTAAATATAAGCATATAGGTATAGATTAACTAAACAGGTGGAACTAAAATATTATCCAATGATCAACTTTGAGATTGGTGTGAATTGAAGACTTGAACATATGTGTTTTGCTATTTAACCGTAATCAAATGTAAGGTAAAACAATTATATTAAGTTGCAATAGCAATCAAAATTAATTATTACAAGTATTGAATGAAATAACTAACAAAATTCAAACGAACTATCTTGTATTTTTTCTAGGAAGAGATTAAATATAGAGTGAGACTCAAGGTGTATTTGGTTGGATGGAAAAGTGGAGGAACGAAGAATACATATCCTCTACCGCTTTTGATGCCCCTCCAACCGTTTTATCTATTCAATTTTCCATTCTTCTACTTTTCTTTCCACTCTACCAAACAAAGCTTAAACTCTAAAATCCCAATATTTCAAAATTCTCAACATTGCCATCAAATTTAAATTTAACATAAAAAAATGATAAACTATAAAAATAGTCACCTATGTTTGCCTTAGATTACATTTTAGTCATTTATGTTATCGTTTTGTTACGAAGTAGTCGCTCTGTCCTTAAGCTTCGTTACCTCCCTAACGACAATTCTACGTGACAGTCCAAATGAGTTTTAAATGCCAATTTGGATGAGAATAGTTTTTTTAGTCAAAATGGAAAAGAAAACTAAAAGAAAAAATGAGACGAACGTTTTTTTTTTCCAATTCAAGGTGTAATTAATTTAAAATTTTTAATTAATTAAAATCCTATTATCGTCCTAGTTGAACATTCAAGTTGGCATTTAAAATTCATTTAGACTGCCACATAAGATTATTATTAGGGAGGTAAGGAAGCTTAATGATAGAATGACCACTTCGTAACAAAACGTTAATACAAAAAACTAAAACGTAACATTTAAAACATAAATGATTAAAATATAATCAGAGAGATAAAAATTGCCGTAGAAGAACCGAAATTGAAAATAAATAGGGAGAAGAGAGAACATTAAATATTAAACAAAATAAATGGAGGAGAGAGGGGAGAGGAAAGGAAAACAGAGAGGCCCCCACAATCCAAGTGGGAAAATGGAACCATGTGCGCTCATATGGTAGTTGGCTATTTCAGCCCCCACTTCACTCCCTTTTCTCACCGCTATTACCCAATCTGATAACGAAAGCAAACGCCTTCAATTCTATTACTATTTTTTTTATAAACTTAAATACAAATAAAATAATAATTTCCCACTTAAAAACTTACGTTTTTATTTTTCCTTTAAAATATATTTTAAAAAAAAGAATAATTAATTGGTATATATCCAAATCAAAGATTGATTCCCAAGTCTCCTTCCTCTTTACTACACCTCCCATTTCCAATCCCTTGCTTTTTCTTAATTCTGGTCACATGTTTTTGTTCTTTTAAGTCCCCCTAACCACATCTTTGTCTTTCTTTCTTCCTGTCTGGTTGGTCTATTTAGATACTGTGTCAGAGACTTAGTCAGCTTTTGTCCCTGCGAACCAACCGTGTCTGAACCACTTCTCTTCCATCCCTTAAAAGGGCAATACCCTTATTAGATATTTGCTTGATCTCATAACCCAACACCCCACCCCAAAAAAACCCTAATTTGTTATCAACTTTCGTATCTCAATAAATCATATAGCATATCCCCCCTCCCCATGAATAACCCTCACCATCTGAACCCTACTTCTCTAAAATCCAGGTTCACCACGAGGTTCCTCCGGGCCCTGACTAAAATCCGTGCTCAAAAACCTATCTCCTCATCTTCTCCCACAGAGATCTTCCGACGGTATCGTAGGATCAAGGTTGCAGCTGACAAGTCCATGGCTTACTCCGTTAGGTCGAGGAGAATTTGGAGTAGGGCAATGCTTTGGAAGCTTCGAAGCCGATCTTATCGTCGTCAAGACCCTTGTTCAGCAAGAAGATTTGGGAAGACTAATCAAGCCATCATGAAAAAATCAAGTAACGAGAATACTACAACAAGAAGGGAAGATGGGGTTGGGTTTGTTGAAGAGGCAGATGAACTAAGACAGCTTGTTCCAGGTGGTGAAACCATGAATTTATGCAACTTGTTGGATGAGACTGCACATTACATAAAGTGTCTTACCACCCAGGTACAGGTGATGAAAAAAATTGCAGATTTCTACTCTTTCTGAGTAATTATATACAAATATATTCTTATCACTTCAATATATATAAATAAATCCAAGGAACATAATTAAAAAAAAAAAGAAGAAGAAGAGGATAAATTTGGTCTATACAGAGATGGGTGAGTATTTTATTTCTGTAGAAAGCATATATAGATATATAGCCAGCTGAAACAGTTCCTAAACAGAAAGTGATGATCAGTAGTACTAAGTGAAGAAACTTGCAAAATCTGTGTCATGGTATTTTAAAGTATTTGTATAGTTAATGTTGGTGATTTCTATTCCTATATATATGCATCTATTTTACATACAATTTGGAGTCATTTCCTCTTAACTGAGTGATTCTTTTATTACCCTTTCTTGTTCTTGGGTGTCTAAAGCTTTTGGTTGATCAAATATCATTTTCCACCTCTCTCTCTCTCTAATTTTAATTGTTTTTAGTTATATTATTATATTGGAAGAAGTATGCATCAAGATAATTATATCAAGGTGAGAAAATTGTAGTTTAAGGGTATCTTTATATATAAAATTATCAACCACACAAAATTAAACAAGGATTATTATCCATTAAACAATGCCAAGACTCAATAAATAAACACACTTCAAAGCTGAATGTTTTTTCTTCCCAATAATGCCAAAACAATCAATCATAATCAATAATTCTTAATTTTTGTCAAGAATATATATATATATATATATGTGTGTGTGTGTGTGTGTGTTTATTCCTTTGCTTTAACACTGATTAACCATTCAGCTAATGCCTTATCAATCGTAATAGCATGCATATTATTATTATTACAAAATAGCAGCCTCTCATTTCCACTTAACTATCGAATCTTATATATAGTATATTTTAGTTGCTGTGTGAGTTGTAAATTTTGACACTTTAAAGTTTAAACCCTAATGCTTGTCAACCATATTTTTCTTTTCTTTTTTCTTTTTAATTATTTTTCAATTAATAAAGTAATTACCTTTATAGAAGAAGCATTCATCCTCAGATCGTCCATTTCCCACCTTCAGTATTAACCAAAACTTGTTCAAACTTCAAGGTCGTGTATAATATATACAGTGTAGGGTTAACTAGCTTTTAAAGCTAAATTATTTTTTATAAAAAATATTAAATCTATAACTCATCAATGGCTGGCTAGATGTATATTGAAATATCTAATTATTAAGGATCTATTGCTTTAAAGAACTGTAAGATGGTATAGCTTTTATTTTTTTTCCTTTTCACAAAACAAATTCAGATTATATTTATGCTAAAATCATGGTCTGTAAAAAAACTTGTAAAATGAAAGCTAAATTGATAATCAAAGTGATACAGGGTATAAAGTATTATAAAAAATATAGAAATTCGTGTTAGTCTAATTATCGTCTCAAGTGTAGTCTGAGTTTGAGTCGTACTAATTACGTTGCTGGGTTAGAGCTCTTTTGATGAACTATTAGCAAAATTTGAAGCTCTCTGAAATCATGTAAATTATATACTATAATCTATTAAAATAATTCACTCAAATCTTAGCATTAGCTTAATTACTCCCTCACTACTTAAGTTTGAATTTATAGCTAGCATATAGAAATTAATTAAGTGATTTATTTTGAGTATATATTGTTTTTTATTTTTATTTTATTTTTTGAGTATATGCACTGTCATGTAATATACAAGCATGCTTTGAATGCTATGTGAGTAGAAAAAATAGCCTATTGCATTGGTTTTGGTCCTTTGTCGAATAGAGAAAGGATTGTATAAAACTGTAATTCCATGTTATCCTTATTCCTTTCCAATAGGAGAATGACAAATCAGATTTTTCCTCTTGATTCTCAGCTTTTTTCTCCTATTGGAAAGGGATGAGGATCATATGGAATCACAATTTCATACAATCCTTTCTCTTGTGGATTAACCTTCTTGATTAAAGGTAACTTATCAGAATGTCGATAAAGAATTTAAAGGATGAAGGAATAAGAAATAATTAATGGTTTTATTTGAAAACCCAACTCTATTGATTATTATTCCAAAAAAAAAAACATTGATTATCAGATAAAGTAAAGACTTGTTTGGTTATATTAGCTACTAATGTAATGATAAATTATTTGTTATCATTGAATCTCAAGTTTAAATCTAGACAACTCATTCCTATACCCTTACGTAAAAAATGTATAAAATTTTTCATGAATTGAGTCGAGTCTAAATTTCTTTTATTCCTTTTACTAAGCTCAACATTCATAAGTAAAAATACTTTTAATTAATAATAAGGAGTAGCATTAGACTTGGAGAGAGGTTGAACATCAACATAATATAAATACAAGTATTGATGACATACCAAACTTTGATACCATACCCTGCTTGAAGGGGGAATTTAAATTAACCCAAATTTAATTAGCATTGATTGAATATTTCTTAAGGATTACTATAAGGTTTTTGCCAACTAGCACATCAATGATGGGTGGGTTTCTCTAATCACTAAAAAACTTTGATGTGGGCAACATAACATTCCTTCAAAGTATTGTAAAAGTTAGTGGTTCCTCAAGCAAATTAGGTGGTTCATGTTTACATGAGAAGGGGATCCATTAGGTATTTATGAAATTCATTAAAAGAATATTTCTTTGATTTAATTTCTGTTTATTTCTTAACAAATTTATAGCTTTTTCTTTAATAAATTACTCCATGTATCCATGATTTTAATGCATTTTTCATTTTCATTCATGATTTTAAAAGGGTAAACTGCACAATTGGTCACACAACTTTCAGAAATTTTTATTTTGGGCACTGAAAATAAAAAAAAATTGCAAATTGGACACTACCGTTAATAAACCATTTTCATTTAGTCACCCAACTCTAAACATTTTCATTTTGGTCACTCATTTTCTCTTTCTAAAACTTTATTTTCTTATTTTATTTTTTTAAAATTAATTTTAATTTTTTTCTAGTAAAAGGGAAAATCTGATGTTTTATAGGGAATTACTTAGGTTTTTAAAGGAAAAACTTGAATTTTTACAGGAAAAACCTGAAGTTTGATAGAAAAAACCATTATATCTTTTTAATTTCTTTAATTATTTCACTTTTTTAGAATTAATTTTAATTTTTTCAGTAAAAGGGAAAAACATGGTATTTTACAAGGATTTATCTGGATTGTTATAGGAAAAATCAATTTATCTTTTCAATTTCATTTATTATTTTTTTAGAATTAATTTTAGTTTTTCCTAGTAAGAATGAAAAAACCTAAGGTTTTATAGAAGATTACTTAAGATTTTTTTTAGGAAAAACCATTTTATTTTTTAATTTTCTTTATTTATTTTCATTTTTTAGAATTAATGTATAGGTTTTTCCCGTAAAAAGGAAAAAAAAACTTGGGTTTCTTCAAGGAGAAATATAGGGTTTTACAAAAAAAAAAATAAAAAAAAATTGAGTTTTTACAAATAATCTGAGTTAAAGGGAAAACTTGGGTTTCATCTTCATAGCCTAATAGCTTAATTTCTTATTTAAACAAAAAGTTTTTTTGGAAAAAAAATAAAAGGTTAAAATGTGCCAAAAGTCTTTATACTTTTTGAAAATTGGGAATTTAGTCCCTATACTTTTATTTCATGGAATTTAGTCCATCTACTTTTCTGATTTTAAAATTTAGGTCAAACTGTTAACACTGTTATATCCTTTTTGTGAAATTCAAGTTAATTACAAAGTCATTTTTTTTAATTACAAGACTACCAAGTGAATATTTCTTTTATTTAAGAAATGTCACAGCAACAAATTTAACAAAATGAATTTAGTTGTGCTAACGATTGGACCTGGATTTTGGAATCTGAAAAGTAAATTGACTAAATTTCACGAAATAAAAGTATAGGGACTAAGTTCCTAGTTTTTGAAAAGTACAGGGATTTCTGGCACATTTTAACCAAAACAAAATTAATATTTTTAAAAGCAAATGAGTGACCAAAATAAAACTTATTAAAATTGGGTGACTAAAATGAGTATACAATAACACTGAATTAATGAAAGCAACGGAAATAAAAACGGTTGTTAACAATAATGCTCAATTTGCAATTATTATTTTATTTTTGATACCCAAAATGAAAACTTATGAAAATTAGGCGGGCAATTTTATATACTGTGGTTTACATTTTTAAAATTCATTTTTCTAGATGTTGATTTTATTTTATCAATTTTATCAACATAACTAAGTTTTGTCTATCTAGTGAAAAAAAAAAGGTAAATAAGTAAATGTGAATGAGTTTTTTTAATCTAAAATTTATCATACAGATATTTTCATATCATTAATGTGATATCCGTCTATTTATATTATATTTAAGTGGTCAATTGAATTGGCGTCGTCATAGGTGAACCGAATACTAAATTGGTAAATGTTATTAAAAGTGTGTTTTTGCCTTTTACACAAAATAAATCTAGAAAAACACCACACAAGGTAGGACTTTAACCTAAGACATTATGGTCTTCAAAAAGTCAACTTTACCGTTTCAATCACAACTTCATTTATTTTTTACACATTTTTTTCTCTAATATTATGGATGTGCCTTAATCTAATATTATATTAAAATTCTAACATAGTTTACTTATATTTTATTAAAAAAAAAGTATTCTTACTTTTAGTTTAAAAAGAGGTTTCATGCATAAAAAAAAACAAAGAATAAGGGTTTATTTTATTAAAAAAAAGGGGGAGGGGAAGCATAAGGACTTACTTGAACAAAGTATGCTAGTTTAAGGGATTTTTAATAAATTAGCCAAAAATAAATGGATTTCTAAAAACTATGACTTATAAAGGAGTATTACTCAAAAATCATATGAAGGTCTAAACACATATTACTCACATTTCTTTTAAATATATATAAGGATTTATATAATTAACTTTTTCGACTTATTCGACTTATTCGAATTTGAAAACTAAACTCGAAATTCAAAAAAAAAAATCGAGTTGACTCGATTAATTCGAATAACTAGAAATTCGATTTTTTTTAGTCGAATCGAGTTTTGTTCACCCCTATCAGTGACTAAAATATTACAATACAATAACAGAAGTGACTAAAACGTAGCATTTCAAACATAAGTGACTATTTTGGTAGTTTACCCATTTTTATACAACAAGTGTTAACCTTGCTCGACCCTTTGTCCCGTTTTATTTGGGAAGATAGCAATATGATGAAAGCTTTGTAATGATCAAAGGAAGAAGCAAGTACTTACCAGTCTACAAGATTGCCACCTCTGCAAGCGCCATACCTTAGTTTCCGATCTGACATTTACCCTAAGATACAGTGCGTTATAGTAAAAACACCAATGAAGAAAATGCATGCCACTCATAATATCTAATCATCTAAACAGGTTTTTTCGTAAAGAGAAGGAATATATGTACATATACGTCTTGGAATCGTCGTGTCTTTCCATTACCAGCAACCCCGTGGCGGAATTGGTGGCAAAAATCACTGAAAACTGGATTTGTCCGGTGCATATTCCTTATGGAATGTGATATGACCAAAAATAAAATTCATGGAAGAATAAAAGAGAAGATGGGTACAGGGATTGATCTTTCTAGATCAACAAATCGGAAGGAATATTTTGAACAGCTTAACAAAACAATCATGTCCATGCAATGCGCATCTAAAGTAAACAAAGACAAGGATATATGTCAAACTCATGACCAAATCAACTTGTCTTTTTACATGAAAACATGGGTTGAAGGTCGGTACAATGAAATCGCAATCTTGTAGCCCATAATTGCGGTACGAAATTGGAATAATTTTCCATGTTAGGGTCCACCATATGTACATATTCCCTTTTGCTTGACTCAACTCCTCGAAAGGCTAAGGCTTTAACCAGGTGTTGGACATATGTAGCTTGGTAAAAAATTCTTTTCAAACATCATAACCTGCACTTTGATAGTTAATCTATGGGGCTGTGGATTGATTGAATGGAAAAGTTCAAGGATGCAAAGAAAGAGCAAAAATATGTAAAAGGAAATAAATTCTGAATGTACTTGATTGAGAAGAAAAATGAAAGATGGCATATCTAACTACATTTTGTTATTCATATGCATCTTTCTTTCTATTTTTTCATCTTTCTAATTTTTTTCCCACCTTACTAAGTAATACCTAAGAGCAACAGAATGCACATCTAACGATATTTTGTTATATATATGCATCTTTATCTACAGTATACATATGTTAGCGACTTTCAGGTGAAGCTCGAGAAAGCACTTTTTCAAACTATAATAACTGAACCCCCTAGGTACAGTCATTTTTCTCTGCTCTGATTTCGGTACTGTACAGCATCTTCACTTTTGACAAACTTGTGCTCGACTGCCACTGCTGTTTTATTGTGAGGAGGAACATGTTCATGTGAGGATCAGTTAAAAAACATGACCATCTCTCTCTCTCTCTGAATATTAAAGCTAACTTGATTCATTCCTCTAAGATGTCCAATGTGTTTATTTCATTGAGCCTGGAAAGCAGAGCCAGTGTGAGGGATGAGTTGAGATGGTAGGTCTCTAATACGGAAACCATTGCCCCAGAAAGAGGCAAGAGAAAGACCCATAATAGCCATGGCGACGACAGAGCATGCAGGTGGAACTGCTTGACTACTGCTCCCGAGAAACTGGGTTGCAAGGAGACCTGCCATGGTGGAGCTTTGCATTCCAGTGCACAATGAAACCGTCCGACTAACTTCTTCTCTTTGTCTGCACATTAACAGCATGGTATCAGTCTATCAGAAGATCCGAATTAAATCAGCCAGTAAAAGCCAAAATACTAATCAGATCATCCCGTATATAAATTGTAATCAGCATATGAAAAATCTTTTGCAAATCACTCTTCATTTCAAGCATTCCCCTACAGACAGTACTTAAAAGAGGAATAACAAAATGCTTAAAATTGCAACGAGATTCAGGAGACATGCAATTAGAGGAAGGTTCAAGAAAACCGGGGAACATTGAATACTTGAAACGGCAACTCCTCTGCCTGATTAGTACACATTTCTTATTTAGGTTAAAAACAAAGTACCTCAGAGGTCAAAAGAAAACTTGAAAAGGTGTAAAGCAGGCAGATAAGAAAAGATTCCAGGGCTACCAAAAATGGTATTATTTACCATGCTCCAATAATCATGATGTGGTGATGTACTAGATGTTCTACTACGCTTGATCAAAGCCATTCCTCCACTAGAAGTTTATGAATTTCTTATGCTTCCACAAAGTCGGAAAATTTAAACTCTTATGAGGGAATAGATATCATAGATGATAATCGGATGGGAAAAAATATTGTGGATAGTGGTCACAGCTCATATTTTGGTTTTAAAGGTGACATTTTCTATCCTAACACTCTTGTCAGTCTATATTTTATGATCATGGTATCATAACCACAAGGATGGATAGGTTAGCATACAGAATTCTAATTTTCTCCCAAACCTTGTATAACAAATGACCTGCAACTGTTATATTCTGATTCTGTTCTAAGGATATGCAACCTGTTATTTCTCAGGAAAAAAAAAAAAAAAGCTTGATTTGGCAAAAGAAAAAGAAGCACGTTAACTATAGAGGCCAAAGTACGGGAAAGATCACAATCTGATATAGAAAAATAATATCACCATCCTTACAGAGGACTTGTCTCAAGTTCTAGTAAGTGGTAAGCCCCTAGTCTTCTGTCAAGTAAACCAGGTGATATGAATGCTTAAAGCATAAGACCAAGTAGGACTATTTCTAACATACATCAGACGTAGTACACAAGTTCTAAATTACCTGAAAGCAGGAACTTTTGAGATCCAATATCCCACAGCAAATGCCACAGCATGAAATGTCAAAACAGGAAGAACCAACTGAAGACCCTCTTTAGATAAAATTTGACTCCTATTCAATGCAAGAGGGCTACCAATGCACAAGGAAGTACAGATCATAGCAACAAAGGGCATCACAGGTTGAAGGATAGTGACGACTGGTTTTGCATAGGTATTGAGCACAAGCCCAATAGTGATAGGAACAAGAACAACCTAACAAGAAAAACCAAGCAAAACATTTTACATTTCACCAAGAAACAACAATGCTTACTTGAGAATATTATATATGTTGAATCACCACATTACCTGTAAAATCGACTTCGACATAGCAACAGCATCAACCGGAACGACAGACCCTATGAGAAGGCCGGTTAAAAGAGGGGTGACTATCACTGATGCAATGGTGGTAAAGCTAGTGAGAAGTATACTCACTGCCACATCTCCTTTGCTCAAAAAGCTAGCATAGCTAGACAGTTGAGCCCCTGCAACACAAGATGTGAGGATAAAGCCTGCATAGAATGTCGGAGACAAACAAAATGCCTTTGCAACTAAAACCCCAAGTGCCGGTTTGAGCAAATACTGTGCAATAAATCCAACAGATAGCGGTAAAGGTCTGCAATGAAACAAAATCATACAAAGGAGCACCTTTCAAATTGGGCAAACAAAATAACATAATTAGCAGCCATATGAAACTGCACATGATATAAAGAGAAATGAGATACTTTTACCTTTTGAATGCAAGTGTGAAATCATCAAATGAAAGTCTAATTCCAATGGACAACATGATCCCACCAAGTGCAGGAGCATACAAGTCCTTAGATACCCTACATGAAAAATCGTGTTTTATAATTGTTTTTCTTCCTTGAACAAAACTTATGGAAAAGAAAACCGTTGTAGTCATACAAAAGAAGGAGCAAATACAACAATCTAAGAACTGTTCTCTCTCCTAATATATTTAATTAAAAATTG
The DNA here is from genome assembly GCA_008044935.1 of Gossypium turneri. NCBI lineage: Eukaryota > Viridiplantae > Streptophyta > Magnoliopsida > Malvales > Malvaceae > Gossypium > Gossypium turneri. The sequence continues at coordinate 5,713,569 of CP032577.1, forward strand.
TCCAAGGGGTATCGATTTTCATTTGTTATTTCCTGAATCTTTCTCAATTGTGTAACAAACCATTGACATTTCAGGTTTGAAAAAGAGAAACAGAGCTTTGAAGATAAAAACAAACAGAATATAAAAAGGTGAAAGGAAAAGATATCATAAACAAAACTACAAAGCTTGAAGGAAACAGGAAAACCAGTCAACTAAAAGCCAACATGAGTGAACATTTAAAACTCACAAAAAGCCAGAAATTGATATAAGTGACCACCATATATAAAAGAGCAAAGTAAAAACTGAATTTTCACACACACACACACACACACACACACATACACACACACACACACACAAAACCGAAAACCCAGAAAGAATTAAGAATTTGATTATTCAAAAACTGATTAAGATGCAAAAAATAAAAGGACTAACCAAATAAAGAAGTTTACCAGGTGAAAGTGGAAGGTTGAACAAGAGCAGCAACAGCGGTAATAGCGACAACAAAAGGAAGCATTGCTGACAAAACCTGAGACAAATCAACCTTCTTAGATACTTGGGTAGCGCCACCACCTGCGTTACTCCCAAACGAAAGTCTCCGCGACCCAACTCTCCGGACATACGGCGTCGTCGAACAGGCAAATACAAACAACCCTCCTCTAGTACTTTTAGTAATTTCACAGTAACCCTTCCTCCCACTCAGCTTCAATCCATATCTCGAATAAGAACAACAAACTGGCGACGTCGCCGGTTTGGGAGAGATCGAGAGCTTCTTGGCTTTCGAAGTGAAGGCGCTTGTGGTGGGGAGAGAAAGATAGGGAGTAAGTGAGATCATTTTTATCGTATTCGTCAGGGAATTGAAGTTGTTTTTGCCTTCCTTTGGCCGGCGCCGGAGAGAGGGATGGCCGGCAACAAAGGTATTAGCAGTGGTGGAAACAAAATGAGAGGAGGTAAAGGGAGATAAAGGGATATATATGTTTCTTAGGGAAGTTCCACAGTAGTTAATAGGACAGTTTAAGTTGGTTGTATTCTAATTTTCATCTGTCAGGAAATGGACGGTAATGGTAAGGTTAACAACCCGTGTTAAAATCTTTCAAGGATATTTGCAACGCGTATCCTTATAACATATTTGTATCATCTACCCTCGAATAACAACAATTAGTCACCTAGGCTCTAGGTTATTCTAGAGATTTTATATCTACCTACTTGACTAATTCACAAAGAGCGTCTCATGGAGGTCAATTGATTAAATCAGACTCATTTGACCTATTTGAATTAGCTTGATTCGTGGAACATGTGGAGAAGCTCATCTACTTAAAGTCTTGGTGGCCCAGTGAAGCATTTAGGAAAAATTAGGGCTAGCATGGAAGATATGAAAACTAATCTTATAAGAAAGATTTGTAATCTTATAATATTTGATTTTGCAATCTTAGAGGATTGTGTAAATCCCATAAGAATCTTAATTTTAGATAGGTTTTAATCTCAATCGTCGATGTAAGTAAACTATACTGTTGGATCTGGGGGACCTCAATTATAAATATAGGTCTTCCCCCTCATTTGTGATAACTCAGTTGTAATCCTTCAAAGTAATAAAGTACTTTTGAGAGCATTTACTCAAACACTTGACGTGCTTTTGCTTTATTATGGTTTTTCTGTTCTTTCATTGTTCTTTTGTCTTTGAGTTGCTTCCACTTTATTTCCGATGCCTTGGAGAATTTCATTTGTGAATTCTCACTTTGCAAGAGTTAGGCTGACTTAGTCAAATTTGAAATCAAGAAATCCCCTAAGGTCGCACGGTTTACTAGACTTAAGTTCTAGCCCAGTGACACTAATAGAAGCTATTTCAAGTTTGTTCCCTAATACAGAGGTAAGGAATTGTGTAAGACATCTTTACAAAAATTTCAAGAACAATGTAAATCACAAAAGGAATGCCTTGAAAAATGCTTTGTGGAAAGTTGTTAGGTCAAATGATGTGTGGAATTTAAAGAATTTGGGGTTGAGTCAAAGCCACTGTCAACTACAACTTTTAATTGGTTGAAGCAAAAAGTTCTTTCTTAGTGGTTTGGGGCACACATCTCCACCAAGAGAAAATGTGACATGCTCTTTGGCAACCTATGCGAGTGCTTCAACAAGGTATGATTTGGTTCTGGTATTTGCAATTCTATCTTAACTAACACTATTTATGAGATTATACTATTACTAACTATTTATTAATTACTTCTTTTCAGTTTAGATTATTTTGGAAGGTGATAAATCAATTTTGACCATGATAAAGATCATCAAAACAAAGATTGAGGAGATTGGTAAACAAAAAAGATATTGTTGAGAAATACTTTGGACCTTTGTGTCCAAAGATCTATAGGAAGCTTGAACAAATTGCCATACATGCTAATAAGTAAATGAGTGAAACTTACCCTCCATTCTTTATCTATTTCCTTTAATGATTCTATATTTAGGGCTTACATTAAATTTAATATATATTTTTCATATATATAGGTGTTGGCCTACTTATGTTAGTAATGATAAGTATGAGATTGAATGTGGACCATGCCATAAGTGTCATAGGGCTAGAATGATATGCGGCCTGTGACACAAGCATGTAGTTTATTTAGGGTCCCATTCATGTTCATACAGAAAATGAGACCTATTTGGTATTCTATGTGTCCATGCTATAACCTGCATGCAAATGAATAAAGTGAGACCAAAAAACTATATCCACTCTTGCTACTCAATGAATACTTAACTCAAAGTATACTCCAAACTAATTAAACTTGTCAAAGGTAGCATTTCCTAAACCTTAATCCTATCAGATTGGTTCTTATGTTGTTAATATCTTTTTACTTTTTATGTGTGCAGGTACAATGTAATGGGAACATGTCCTTAGTATGGAACTTATTCTACCTTTTGATTTAAGAAGGTCTGCAAGAAACCATTTTAAAGAAAAAAAAAAAGGAAAGAAGTTGATGAAGCCACCAATAGTAGTCTAAATGTCACATCCCAAAATTGGGTCTAGAAGTTTTCAGGGTAATTTTGAAATTTTGGCTCAAGATGAATTCAAAAATTCAGAAATGTGGTAACCCGAAAGTGTCTTCGTCCATGGCTTTTTGAAAACTAAATCAATTTATGAATATACCGTGGTAAAGACTTTTAATTTTGAAAAGATGACTATTTTGTAAAAGGTTTTAATTTAAAAGTAGCTTTAAAGCAAATAAACCAAGTTTTAAAATCATCCCATTTATCCCTCTTTCACCCTAATAGTGACGTGAAAAAAAAGGAGAAAAAAACGTTCCTTTTCCCTTCTTGCCATCAATTGAATCCCTAAAACCCCATTCACCGATTTTGATTCTCAAAACTCTAATACCTTTGATTTTTACCATCTTCCATGTAACAGCCCGTTTTCAGTGAAATTAGAACAATGGTTTCGGGAACACAAATTCGAGTCTAGAAGAAAAATAATTTTTAATATTATTTTATAGTCTATAGTATGATAGGAATATCATATGAAAATTTTGTTAAGAAATTTTACCGATTACATGTCTAATTTGATAAAAAAGAACTAAATTGAAAAATGTGAAAAACTTGTTAATTATAAGAATTAAGTGATTAAATGGCTTGATTAATAAATGAGGGAGGACTTAAGGAATAATTATGCCTAAATTGATGGATGAGGCGACATAAGTAAGAAAAAATAATAAAATGAAGCCATTAATGGAAAAATAGTAAATAAATTGAAATAAAAAACAAACAAATTGGAATTAAAATATTTTCTAGAAATTTCTTCATAAAATTCGGCCAAGAATAGCCATATGAGAAAGGGTTTAAGCTGGTCCTTCATATTTTGGCTTCATGTGAGCTCAATTCTTACCCGTTTCTTGTAATTTTTTATTTTTTGAGATTTTTACAATTAGGTCCAACCACATCTTATCTTAGTTTTTGATTTTATTAAAAATTTTAGAAGTTTCCATTGATGAGTTTATATGATTTTAGTTACTAAATGATGAATTTGAGATGTTGATGGATATTTAAAAGTATTTTGTAAAGTGAATTTTGATGAAATTGTGATTTAGGGACTAAATTGTAAATATGGAAAATTCATGAAAAAAATTCTAAATTTTATGAAATACATGGGTTGCTATTGATATACATAAAAATTGGCTAGGTTTGGAATAAGGATTAAATTGTGAATTTTATTTTCCGAGCCTAGGGACAAAATCGTAATTAATTAAAAGTATAGGGGCAAAATAGTAAATTTTCTAAAGATGTGTATTGGACTGAATTGAATATGAATTTTATTAAATTAATTTAAATTCATTCATATAGCTCCGGATAGACACAATACGGAGTTAGATCGAGGAAAAGAGAAAGTATCAGATTAGAAGTTTTTGTGTACACGAACACTTATCGAGGTAAGTTCGTGTAACTAAATTGTGTATTTAAATATTTTAAATTGAATATTGTTGTGTGTGAAATGTACAAAATTTCCATGAATAATTATGATCACATATCCGAAGATATTTGACAAGTACTAAGTCTTGTTTGAACCTTAGAAATTCGATGGATACACATGACATTGTCATTAAGGGTTCCCGATTGGTTGTTGTCCTGCATGTGTTGCGGACAACCATAGCTCGCAAGAGCATCCTGTTATTTAGCTCTTATGAGCATCTCGTTATATGGCTCTCATGAGCTTCCCGATTAATAGCTCTCTTGAGCTTTCCAATAAAAAGCTCTCTCATGATCTTTTCGATATTGGCTCGCATGAGCTTCCCGATTATGGCTCTTATGAGCTTTCCATTACATGGCTCACTTGAGTTTCCCGTTATATGGATCGAAAGAGCTTCCTGATTACATACTCGCATGGGCATACCTGTATATGAATTGATAGATTATAGATTTGTACACTTCATGTGTACTACCCGTGTATCCATCGATACTTTGAATGATTCAACGGGAAAAATTCTGACATGAGATAATATGATTTCGAGATGAATTAATACGTGTATATACTTGAAATACATGGATATGATTTATACATGTTATATGGATACATGATGTGGAAGGTATATGTATATGAAAATGTGATTATTGATGAGCACATACATGTTTCTTGATATTCATATGTAATACATGACTAACATGATTGATGAGGATATGTGTTTAGGCTTTTGGCTAAATTGTTCTGGATAATTTCTTGTATGCTTACCTTATATGTGAAATAATGGTAAGTTAAATTCCATGTTATACGAACTTACTAAGCCTAAATGCTTACTCTATTTTATTTCCCCTGTTTTATAGTAACTCAGAAGCTCATTAAGGTTGGAAGTTGGTCAGAGCTACATCACACTATCTATCGGCCCATTTCACTATATATAATAAATCAATTTTGGTTATAATGGCATGTATAGGCAAAACTTGGCCAATGATGGCATGTAAATGTTTGGTTGAAACTAGCCATTGGTATAGCTTGTGATTGGTATATTTTGATATGTATATATATATAAATGGCCTTAACATGTTAGATGTGTGTTTGAAATGGTTGATAGATGGAAAACATATAGGCATATTGATGATTGGTTTGAGATAGTATATTTGGTAAAATATGCATATATGTGTATTAAGTTAATTTGGTAAGAATGGATACTTGAATATATGTAGTAATATGTCATGTTTAAGACATGAATTTGGCTTGTTTTGGTTGCTTTGTTATGGCTTGTAAATGTGCAAATTAATGTGTTTAGGTTGGTACCAAGTTGGGTGAAAAATGTGGCTTGGAAATGACTTATTTTCGTCCATACGGGCGTGTGTCTCAGCCTTGTGTGACAGACGGCCATGCGACACGGCCGTGTATCCCCTGTATATAATTAAAATGCAAAACAGAATGCTCACATGGCCTAGCACACGGGCGTGTGGCTTGGCCGTGTAACCCAAGTCAGATAGCTCAAAAGTTTGGACACGGTCGTGTGCCCCTATTTCAAATGCCCACACAGGTGGAGACACGGGCGTGTCACTTGACCGTGTGAGCCACACGGGCTGACCACACGGGCGTGTGTCCCCTACACATTTGAAAATTTTTGATGTTTTCTGAAAAATTTTCTGAGTACCCGATTTAGCCCCGATCTATTTTTAATGTGTATTTTAGGCCTCGAGGGCTCACATATGAGACAATATGATTGATTTTGACTGGTTTCTGATATGAGTGCTAAATGATATGAAATGCTTGTTATATGATCTGTAAACTTTGGTAATGTTTCGTAACCCTGTTTCGACGATGGATACGGGTTAAGAGTGTTACATTTATTGGTATCAGAGATACAGTTTAGTTAATTCTCAGACTAACATAGTATATACGAGTCTAGCTATACATGCCATTATATAACCTGTGATAGTGTGATTTCTCCTAACCATTTTAAAACATATTTTTCATATAGCAATGTCATCCAATCGAGCTGATTCTGAAGAAGCTGAAAGTAATGCTCAAGCTTTTGTGCAAAGAGTAGCCTCGATTGGTAAAAGACTCGTATCTGAGGGTCGAGGAGGATAGACTAAAGAAGTCTTCTTCCTAATTATGAATGAATGGTTTACTAAATTTGTGAGAACAAATCTGGCTGTGCAACAACCTTCACCCCTCCTATTTCTCAATCGGTTCCCGATATGACTCAAAATACAGAACTTATTAGAACTAGTAAGCCTCCTGTTGATAAAATTCGTAAGTATGAGGTAGAAGAATTTAGAGCTACAGTTGAAGATGATCCCGAAATTGCGTAATTCTGGTTAGAAAACACTATCAGAGTTCTTGATGAACTATCTTGTACACCGGCCGAATATCTTAAATGTGCGGTGTCTCTGTTAAAAGGTTCAGCTTACCAATGGTGGAACACATTAATTTCTATGGTGCCAAAAGATCTGGTCACTTGGGAATTTTTCCAAACTGAGTTTCGAAAGAAATATATCAGTTAGAGATTTCTTGACCAGAAACGTAAAGAATTCTTGGAGCTTAAACAGGGTCATATGATAGTATCTGAATATGAACGATAATTTGTTCGACTGAGTAAATATGCTCGAGAATTTATTTTGACTAAAATCGCAATGTGTAAGCAGTTTGAAGAGGGTTTAAATGGAGACATAAAATTGTTAGTTGAGATTCTTGAATTAAAAAAATTTGTTGTACTGGTTGATCGAGCATATAAAGCTGAAGAATTGAGTAAAGAGAAAAGACAAGCTGAGATTGAAGCCAGAGTTCTAAGTAAAAGATTGATGAGAAAGTCACACCAGTTGGTATCAAAGAAATCAAAGAAATATCACGACCATTCTACTACTTTTACGGGATATTTCGGTAAAGACAGAGGTACTCGACGCTTCAGTCCAAGATCTTCAGTTACATCTGTAGCAAGTTCGGGTAGTGTTAAGAACACTAAACCTAGGTGCAAACACTATAAAAAGCTACATTTTAGGGAGCGTAGAATGAAAAGCAAAGCTTGTGTTAGATGTGGTTTCTTTTACCACTATCTAAGAGACTGCCCAAAGAAATCTGAAAAAGATACTATTCAAACTTTGAGGCCGAAAAAAGATTCAACTGTCAGATCTGAGCCAGAACTTATGCTATTCGTGCACAGGAGGATGCCTCTGCACCAGATGTTATTACTGGTACTTTCTCTCTTGTTGATACTGATATAACTGCTTTAATTGATCCCGGTTCAACTCATTCATACATTTGCGCGAAATTAGTGTCTAATAAAAATTTACCTGTTGAGTCCACTGAATTCGTGGTTAAAGTTTCAAACCCATGGGCTAGTATGTGATGGTTGATAAAATTTGCAAGAATTGTTCGTTAATGGTACGAGGTTATTGTTTCCCAGCTGATTTGATGCTATTACCGTTTGATGAATTTGATGTGATTCTGGGTATGGATTGGTTAACTCAGCATGATGCCGTGGTAAATTGTAAACAAAAACATATTGTGTTGAAATGTTAGGATGGTGAAATGCTCTGTATTAAATCAGATAAAGTGGATTATTTAATGTAATATCAGTCATGTCAGCACAGAAATATGTGAGAAAATTTTATGATAATTATCTTGCTTATGTGTTGGATACTAAAGTGTCTAAATCAAAAATTAAATCAGTGCCAGTGGTTTGAGAGTATCCTGATGTGTTTCCAGATGAATTACCTAGATTACCGTCGGTTAGAGAAGTTGAATTTGCTATAGATCTGGTATCGGGAACAACATCAATATCAATAGCACCATACAGAATGACTCCTACAAAATTAAAAGAGTTGAAAACACAGTTGCAAGAACTAACTAACAGGGGATTTGCTCGATCTAGTTTTTCATCTTTGGGTGCATCAGTTCTGTTTGTTAAGAAGAAGGATGGATCATTGAGATTATGTATTGATTACCGACAACTCAACAAAGTTACAATCAAGAATAAGTATCCACTACCTCGCATTGATGATTTGTTTGATTAGTTGAAAGGTGCCACAGTGTTTTCAAAGATTGATCTTTGTTCTGGTTATTATTAGTTACGGGTGAGAGTCAGATGTACCGAAAAGATCATTCAGAACTAGGTACGGACGTTATGAATTTCTTGTGACGCCATTTGGCTTAAATAATGCACCTGCGGTATTTATGGATTTGATGAATAGAATTTTCAGACCATATCTGGATAGACTTGTTGTGGTATTCATTGATGATATTCTGGTATGTTCCCGAGATGAGACTGAGCATGCCGAACATCTGAGAACTATTCTGCAAACTTTGTGAGAAAAACAACTGTATGCTAAATTTAACAAATGTGAGTTTTGGCTTTGGGAAGTGAGTTTACTAGGACATATAGTATTGGCTGAAGGTATTAGAGTTGACCTGAATAATATTTCAGCTATTGTTAACTGGGAACCACTGAGAAATGTATCTAAAGTCAGAAGTTTTCTAGGATTAGCTAGTTACTATAGAAGATTTGTAAAAGGGTTTTCGCTGATAGCTACACCAATGACACAGCTATTGCAAAAAGATGTGAAATTTGAATGGTCTGATAATTGTCAGCAAAGTTTTGACTAGTTGAAATCCCTATTGACTGAAGCACCAGTTCTGGTTTAGCCTGAATCAGGTAAGAAATTTGTGATTTACAGTGATGCATCATTGAACGGTTTAGGTTGTATTTTGATGCAATAAGGTAAAGTAATAGCTTATGCCTTTAGACAGTTAAAGCCACATGAAAAGAATTATCGATACATGATTTAGAATTGGCAGTTATTGTCTTTGCACTGCAAATTTGGTGACACCATTTGTTCGGTGAAAACTGTCATATATTCACTGATCATAAAAGCTTAAAATATTTGATGTCGTAGAAAGATTTGAATTTAAGACAGCGTAAATGGCTTGAACTATTGAAAGATTATGATTTGATTATCGACTATCATCCGGGAAAAGCAAATGTGGTTGCAAATGCTCTGAGTAGAAAGTCTTTGTTTACCTTGCGAGCAATGAATACCCGATTGTCATTGTTTGATTATGGCTCAATCTTAGCTGAGCTAAAAGCTAAACCGATGTTTCTACAGTAGATTTGCGAAGCTCAGAAAAGTGATAATGAGTTGCAAGCTAAACGGGTACAGTGTAAATCGACTTCTGATTCAGAATTTAAAATAGGACTCGATGATTGTCTGTTATTCAAAGGCAGAGTTTATGTACCGAAGAATTCAGAGCTTGTACAAAAATTTTTGCATGAAGCTCATAATGGTACTATGTCTGTTCATCCGGAGAGTAATAAAAAGTACAATATTTGAAATACATGTTCTGGTGGCCGAGAATGAAACGTGATATTTCTGAATTCGTATATAGATGTTTGATATGTCAGCAAGTTAAAGCTGAATATTATGTACCTTAAGGATTGTTACAACCAGTTACGATACTAGAATGGAAATGGGATAAAGTTACAATGGATTTTGTATCAGAATTACCCTTATCTCCGAAAAAGAAAGATGCCATTTGGGTAATTGTCAACCGTTTGACAAAGTCTACACATTTCATTCTGGTACGTACTGATTTCTCCCTAAGCAGATTAGCAGAATTATATGTGTCTGAGATTGTCAGGCTGCATGGAGTGCCAGTCTCCATTATTTTGGATAGAGATCAGTGTTTCACATCCCGATTCTAGAACAAGTTACAATAAGCTCTGGGTACACAATTACATTTCAGTACCGCATTTCACCCTCAAACCGATGGTCAGTTAGAGCGTGTGATTCAGATTCTTGAAGATATGCTTCGGTGCTGTGTTCTAGAATTCGAAGGCAGTTGGGAGAAATATTTGCCGTTAGTCAAATTCGCATATAATAATAGTTATCAGTCAAGCATAAAGATGGCATCTACGAAGCTCTGTATGGTCGTAAGTGTAGAACTCCATTGTATTGGACTGAGCTCAGTGAGAAAAAGTGTAATGACCCAAAATTCACGGGCATTAGAAAAGTGCAATATCGGGCCTCCGTCTTAGTGAAATGGGTTCGTAAATAATTATTAGAAATATTTATGACACTAGTGGTGTGCCTAATTAGGTTCTAATTATGTGAATTTAGCTTAATTAGGAGTAATAAGGAAAAAAGACTAAAGTGAATAAAAGGTAAAAGTTGAATTGTAGATTAAAATAAAATAAAAAGGACCAAAATGGCAAATAAGCCATTTAAAGGCAGCAAACAAAACAAAAATCTACTTTTTGTTTGTTTAATTAATATAAAAAATAAATTAGTTATAAATTTAATTATGTTAAATTATAATAATTATATTATAATTAATAAAATAAAGACAAGTGTATGGTGATGATAAAACACATGTGTAATAAATATATGTAAAAATTTGTAGTATAATTATTTATTTACTTATATTTCAAACTAAAGATATTTATTATTAAATTAATTTATTATAAATATCATATTATGAATTGAATTAAATTAAAGCCAAGTGTATGGTGATAAAAATATACAAATGTAATAATAGTATTTACACATTTGTAATATATTTATTTAATTACTTTTTAAGTAAATAGATATATATTATATTATATTATTATCATTATTATTGTTAACTAATATATATGTATATAATGAAGTAAAATAAAAAAAGAAGAAAGAGAAGAAACAAAACAAAGAAGAAAAGAAACAGAGAGCAATTCGAAATAGGGGAAAAGAAAGAAGAAAAGAAAATGAAAATGAAAATGAAAAACTAGGGTTTTGAAGCTTAAAGCTTTCATTGGTAAGTCAATTAAGTCTTTTTTACTTAATTTTGATGTTTTAGAAGCTTTGGAACAAAGTTTTGTTGAAATCAAGTTGAAGTTTTGGAAATTCTTAGGTTTTTGAATATAGTTCATGTTGAACAAATTGATGAATTAGGGGTTTAATTGATGGAAATTTTAGTTAGAATTGATTAAAGGATTAAATTGTAAAGTAAGCTATAAGTTTTGCATAGTAGGGACTAAATTGCAAGAGTTTCGAAATTAGGTATTTATGATGAAATTTAGATAGTTATGTCTAAGTTTGGTTGAAATTTGAGTAGAAATAAAGTATGAATTAAGATAGGAAAGTAAGTAAATTTAATTAGGATGAAATTGAATTTACGGTAAAATTGAATAGGAAAATTTAATTATTAGACATAAATTAATATTGTATTAATGATTATGAAAATTATCCTAATTTTTCGTAGCTAATATCATACCTGAGGTTTCCACGAAGAAAGGAAAAGAAAAAGTGGACGAGGAGTAGATACGAGAATCACGGTTTGTATTACTATAATTCAAATTTAATTATTATTAATTATTGTGTTTTAATTGAAATGCATGGGAAATAAATAAGGTAAGAAATTTGGTATGATAATATTATTTTCAATGGAGTTGATTTCAAGTGAATATGATTATTGAAATTAAGTATTGATATTGAATTGAATGAAATTAGATTGATTTGTGATTATATGTGAGTAATTGAGATGAATATTGAATTGAGAAAGTGGAAATTGATATGTGATACTGATGCTGGAAGTGAATTTGCTTATCAAAATTGAATGAAATATCGATTGAAATGTGAAATTGAATCAAATGGAAAATATGAGATATTGTGATTGAAATGGCATTAATTGAAATTGAATTGAGAAATATATATATTGAATACCCTATTAACTAGTCAGGCTGAGTCGGATATAGTTGACATGCCATAGAATTTGGAAGAGTACGAGATTTATCGGCTTTTCCGATCAGGCACTTGATGTGTCGTATATCAGGCACTTTATATGTCATATTTCAGGCACCTCGTATGTCGTATCAGGCGTCTCGTGTGTCGTTTCAGGCACTTATGTGTCGTATACTGATCAGGTACTATGTACCGTTTTAGGCACAATGTGCCGTACTGGTGTGTTTGGTTGGATTCGTGTATCTGCCAAAGTCCGAGTCATGTTAATAGGGGGAAAATAAAAGAATTGAAGTAAGAAATGATATTGAATTATGAATTATGTGAATATTTGAAGGTATATTGATTGGAAATTAAAAGCGATTTGAATTGAACTAAATTGATTTGAAATGAGACATTGAATTGAGATGTGAAAATGAAATATATGAAATAATGATTTTATGAAATGGTTATTGATGAAATGCATGAAATGGATATTGATAAAGTAAGAAGATATATAAGTTAAAATGAAGAAAAGCTATTTAAAATACATATTATTAAAATAAAATTAAAGTTTAAATGCATGAATGATTTATTAAAGGTAAAATAGTGGTAAGATTTCATGTGTATATATATATTGTTTTTGCCTTAAGTATTTGAATTATAGTAATACCACTGGGTGTATACTCAGCGTAAGGTTTGTTTCCGTGCACAGATTAGATACAGAATTTTTTTTTTTGAAGAGTTGAATTTGAGATTACAAGCTTTCATCTCATCACATCTTCAAGCAACAACAGGGTATGTTTTCAAATTTTAAATAAAATGACATGTACTTAGGAAAAATATTAAGTATGTTCCAAGTGTTCATTTTTATGTTCAAATATATTAGTAATTAGCCAAGAATTAATTTGGCACCAAATGTAATATTCCTATATCAGGTTCCTTGAGTCGAACATGGTATAGGGGTGTTACAAAAATATACATGGAGTTGATTTGATCCGCGTGACTGAAGAAAAGGTGAAAGTGATCCAAGATAGCTTGAAAGCAGCTTCTGATCGTCAGAAGTCTTATGCGGATCTTAAACGTAAAGAAATAGAATTTCAAGTTGGCAACAAAGTATTTCTGAAAGTTTCACCTTGGAAGAAAGCTTTTCGGTTTGGCCGTAAAGAAAAACTGAGCCCGCGATTTATCAAGCTGTATGAAATTATTGAAAGAATCGGACCTATTGCGTACCGATTAGCTTTACCGCTAGAGCTTGACAGAATTTACAATGTTTTTCATGTGTCCATATTATGACGGTATCGGTCAGATCCTTCACATGTGAGACGAATATAGAGATTTAGCCTGACTTGACTTACGGTGAAGAACCGATTAGAATCCTGGCATGTGAGATGAAAGAATTGAGAAATAAAAAGGTAGCTTTAGTAAAAGTCCTCTTGCAACGACACGGAATAGAAGAAACTACCTGGGAACCTAAGGAAACAATGAAAAAGCAATATTCGAACCTCTTTACTGGTAAGATTTTCAAAGACGAAAATTTCTTAAGGGGAAAGAGTTGTAACAACCCATTTGCAGTGAAACGGGAACAGTGGTTTCGGGACCACAAATCCGAGTCTAGAAGAAAAATTATTTTAATATTATTTTATAGTCTATAGTATGCTATGAATATCATATGAAAATTTCGTTAAGCAATTTTACCGATTACATGTCTAATTTGATAAAAAGGACTAAATTGAAAAAGGTGCAAAACTTGCTAATTATAAGAATTAAGTGATTAAATGGCTTGATTAATAAATGAGGAGGACTTAAGGAATAATTATGCCTAAATTGATGGATGAGGCGGCATAAGTAAGAAAAAAATAATAAAATAAAGCCATTAATAGCAAAATAGTAAATAAATTGAGATTAAAAACAAACAAATTGGAATTAAAAGATTTTCTAGACATTTCTTCATAAAATTCGGCCAAGAACAACCATAGGAGAAAGGGTTTAAGCTGGTAAGGGTTTAAGCTGGTACTTCATATTTTGGCTTCATGTGAGTTCAATTATTACCCGTTTCTTGTAATTTTTATGTTTTTAAGATTCTTACAATTAGGTCCAACTACATCTTACCTTAGTTTTTGATTTTATTGAAAATTTTGGAAGTTTCCATTGATGAGTTTATATGATTTTAGTTATTAAATGATGAATTTGAGATGTTGATGGATATTTAAAAGTATTTTGTAAAATGAATTTTGATGAAATTGTAGTTTAGGGACTAAATAATAAAATGGAAAAATCATGGAAATATTTTGAATTTTATGAAATACATGGGTTGCTATTGATATAAATAAAAACTAGCTAGGCTTGGAATAAGGATTAAATTGTGTGAATTTCATTTTCCGAGCCTAAGGACAAAATCATAATTAATTAAAAGTATAGGGGCAAAATAGTAAATTTTCCAAAGATGTGTATTGGACTGAATTGAATATGAATTGTGTTAAATTGAGTTAAATTCATTCGTATAGATCCGGATAGACACAATACGGAGTTAGATCGAGGAAAAGAGAAAGTATCGGATTAGTAGCTTTTGTGTACACGAACACTTATCGAGGTAAGTTCATGTAACTAAATTGTGTATTTAAATATTTTAAATTGAATATTTTTGTGTGTGAAGTGTACAAAATTGCCATGATTAATTATGATCATATATCCTGTAACAGCCTGAATTTGGGGCTAGTCGGAATATTAGTTTCGGGACCACAAATTTGACGAGAAAAAAAATTATTTTCATTATATTTTTATGGTCTATGATTTCACAAAATGATTTCGTGAAAATTTCGTTCGAAAATTTTGACGTTTGGGCATCAATTTAGTCAAAATGACTAAATTGTAAAAAGTGCAAAAGTTGAGTTCTATATGTTAGAGGTGTCCAATTGTTATGAAATTTTAAATTGGAGGTCCTTATATGGTAATTAGACCATTGGTTAAGTTGGTGGACAAAAATGTGTATGGTTACGCATGTTTCCAAAGTTTTTCATTAAGGGCATTTTGGTCATTTAGTTATTAAAATGAAATAAAAACAAAATTAAAAGCCAATTTTTGTCCATCTTCAACCCTAGGCCGAAAATTGCATGGAGAAACCATGGCTAGGGTTTTTCAAGTTTCCAAGCTCGATTGTAAGTCCGTTCTATCCCCGTTTTAATGATTTTTACGTTTTTGAAATCCTCGTAACATGATTTACCTATTTTTACCATTCTTTTGAACTAGGGTTTGTGTTTAAAAATTTACCCATTAATGATATGCATGTATTTTGATGTTTTATGGAAGAATATGAATGTTTGGAGTATGATAAACGATTTGTACTAAGTAATTTTTGATGAAAATGCTTAAAAGGATTAATTTGTAAAAGTTATAAAATATGTCACAAGTGTGTAAATAAGTGAGTATTGTGGACTGCTATAGTTATGAAAATGGTTCAGCTAGGCCTAAAATGCAAGGAAATTGAATAAATTTTTTTACAAGCCTAGGGGCAAAATCGTAATTTTGTGAAACTTTAGGGGAAAAACATAATTTTTCCAAAGTATGATTTTTGGAATGGAATGAATAGTGTGAAGGTTATATAAGTTAAATGTATGGTTATAAATCAAGAAAGATGAGAAATTGAAATTAATCGATAAAAAGAAAAGTGAGAAAAAGTGAAAAATTCCCGAATGAACCTTTGGAATAAAAAGGGATACGAATGAAGTGACAGAAATGATCACATGTGTGGCACGGATTGTGTGTAGGCCACTATGTAAAAGTGAAAGTGACGGTCACGTGTGTAGTACTATGTGCAGGCTGCTACGTGTACCGGAATGATAAGTCGCATGTGTAGTACTATGTGTAGGCTACTATACGTACCAGATAGTTTCGACCACGTGTGTAGTACTATGTGCAGGCTACTACGTATATCAGATGGTAATGGTCACATGTGTAGTACTATGTGCAGGCTACTATGTGAACCGAACATCATTGATTAGTAAGGTGGTTGCTATGTGCTGATTCCACCGGACATCATTGATTAATAAGGTGGTTGTTATGTGCTGAATCCACCGAGTATTTGTTATTATTCCAAAGTGTTCATCGGGAAATTGACTAAGTGTAATTGAATAATGAATATAGGTGTGGAATTGAATTGAATATCGACTTAGAAATGGAAAAGTGAATTTTGAATTGAATTATGATTGAAAGTGAAAAAGTGAAATTATAAAAGAGTACATTTAGCAATAAAATAGTTTAGACAGCAACAGTTGTGTGACTTTGAAAAATTACCAAAAATGGTGGAGATTTAATTAGGGCTGAATAATATATAAAATTGAATCTGAATGGGTCTATTTTGACATAAAATAAACAAAGCAAGTAAAAGAGTTATATATTTTGAGATATATGAAGTTTAGTTAGACAGAGTCAGAATGAGTGCGGAATCCCCTGTTTTGAATTTGGAAAATTGTCAAAAATTGTACAAAAATAATTATGGGATAAAATTTATATTTTTAAAATCCTAAGTGAATCTATTTTCAAGAGAAACAAACATAAACAATATCTGAATTCTGTACAATGAGATAATTAATTTTTAGTGAAGAGAGGTTAGAACTGTCGAGCAGTGAAACAGGGGAAACTTTAAAGAACAAACTATACTATTTGGCTAAACCAAAAATTCTAAAAATTTTATGGTAAGAAGATATGTGAATCTAGTTTTGGGGAAAATTTACAGATCTTAATTTGGAATTCTGTAGCTCTGGATAAAAATAATTTAGTGACTCTAACTCGAATAGGCAGCTTTGAATATACATGTGAGTGAATAGTAAAATTGTAGTTAATGTTGTTTAAGTGTGTTATACAGATTAAAGATGTGGAATGGAGAGGAGGAGGAGGAAAATTGGAAGAACATATGAATGATTTGTGTATAATTGGCCATATGGCCGATTATAATCGATAAACGATTGAAAAGAAATGATGTTTATAATTGTGCATTATTAGTTATAGTTAAAGTTCATGTGAGAAAATAAAGTTTCATAGTATGTGTATGTGGTATACTTGGTATATGATTTGGTATGTAGCAATGTCAGAAATGGTTTATGAATTAACTCATGTTGATAAGTTTGCTACATAAATAAATGTGGTGCTTATCCATGCTTATAATGCTTATACTATATATTTATTTGGCTAGCATGTTTGGTGTGTATGCTTAGGCTTTGGCCAAGTTGTGGCTGGATTACGCCACATTAAATTTATAAAATTATGCATTAAGATGGTAAATGTCTAGATGGAAATATGTTTGTGATCATAAAAGGGTGGTAAGGTTTAAAGTTTGTAATCTTGATTAAAATGGTTTATCATGTGGTTAGTCTTCAAAAAGACTAGCTTGCGACTATGGTTGAGTGTAATGTTTATATCTTGTGTGATATGCATAGGAAACAAGAATGGAAAGGAAATGAAGTACTAGGTTCATGCTTGAAGTGTAAAATGATGCAAAAAGGGGACGTTAAGTTAAACGATAAATATGTATTAGTATTGAACTTAATGAAATTGAATTGTACGTGAATTAAATGGAAATTGCAAATGATATGATTTGAATTAAATTAATTATTGTGGTATTGAAATGTATATTGGATTGAGAAATTGAATTGAATCGTGAACATGAGAATCATGAATTAAATGAAATGGAAATGAAGTATTGAATTGCATGGGTATGCATTGGGTCTCAGAAGCCCTATTTGTTACAAATATAGTATTTTGAAGTTATAACGTGAAGATTTATAAAAGCATGTTAAAAATTTGAGTAGTTTAAATTTGAATGAAATTTTATAACTCGGTTTAACATGTTTATAAGTGTATGTGTTCTGGTAATGCCTCGTACCCTATTCTGGCGTCGAATACGGGTATGGGGTATTACAATGTTACATCGCCAGATTCGATCATAACGTTTAGACCGAATTTGGGGTGTTACATATCCGAAGATATTTGACAAGTACTAAGTCCCGTTTGAACCTTGGAAATTCCATGGATACAAATGACATTGTCATTAAGGGTTCCCGATTAGTTGTGGTCCTGCATTTGTTGCAGACATACCACAGCTCGCAAGAGCACCCCGTTATTTAGCTCTTATGAGCATCCCATTATATGACTCTCACGAGCTTCCTGATTAATGGCTTTTTTGAGCTTCCCGATAAAAGGCTCTCTCATGAGCTTCCCGATATTGGCTCATATGAGCTTCCCGATTAAGGCTCTTATGAGCTTCCCGTTACATGATTCACATAAGCTTCCCATTAAATGGCTCGAAAGAGCTTCCCGATTACATGCTCGCATGGGTATACCTGTATATGAATTGATAGATTACAGATTTGTACACTTCGTGTGTACTACCCGTGTATCCATCGATATTTGAATGATTCAATGAGCAAAGTTCTGACATGAGATAATATGATTTCGAGATGAACTAATATGGGAATATACTTGAAATACATGGATATGATTTGTACATGTTATATGGATACATGATGTGGAAGGTATATGTATATGGAAATATGATTATTGATGAGCTCATACATGTTTCTTGATATTCATATGTAATACATGACTAACATGATTGATGAGGATATGTGTTTAGGCTTTTGGCCAAATTGTTCTGGATAATTTCTTGTATGCTTACCTTATATGTGAAATAATGGTAAGCTAAATTCCATGTTATACGAACTTACTAAGCCTAAATGCTTACTCTATTTTATTTCCCCTGTTTTATAGTAACTTGGAAGCTCATTAAGGTTGGAAGTTGGTCAGAGCTATATCACACTATCTATCGGCCCATTTCGCTATATATAATAAATCAATTTTGGTTATAATGGCATGTATATGCAAAACTTGGCCAATGATGGCATGTAAATGTTTGGTTGAAACTAGCCATTGGTATGGCTTGTGATTAGTATATTTTGATATGTATATATATATGGCCTTAACATGTTAGATGTGTGTTTGAAATGGTTGATAGATGGAAAACATATAGGCATATTGGTGATTGGTTTGAGATAGTATATTTGGTAAAATATGCATATATGTGTATTAAGTTAATTTGGTAAGAATGGATACTTGAATATATGTGGTAATATGTCATGTTTAAGACATGAATTTGGCTTGTTTTGGTTGCTTTGTTATGGCTTGTAAATCTGCAAATTGATGTGTTTAGGTTGGTACCAAGTTGGGTGAGAAATGTGGCTTGAAAATGGCCTATTTTCGTCCACACGGGCAGAGACACGGGTGTGTGTCTCAGTCGTGTGTGACACACGGCCATGCGACACGGTCGTCTGTCTCCTGTATATAATTAAAATGCAAAATAGAATGCTCACACGGCCAAGCCACACGCTCGTGTGGCTTGGCCGTGTGACCTTTGCACCTTATTAATGTAAGTCAGTATGCTCAAACGGCCTAGCACACAGGCGTGTGGCTTGGCCATGTGACCCAAGTCAGAGAGCTCATAAGTTTGGACATGGGCTGGGACACGATCGTGTGCCCCTATTTTGAATGCTCACACGGCCTGAGACACGGGCGTGCCACTTGACCGTGTGAGCCATACAGCCTGACCACACGGGCGTGTGTCCCCTGCACCTTTGAAAATTTTTGATGTTTTTTGAAAAAAAAATTTGAGTACCTGGTTTTGCCCCGATCTTTTCTAATGTGTATTTTGGGGCTTGAGGGCTCACATATGGGACAATATGATTGATTTTGATTGGTTTCTGATATGAATGCTAAATGATATGAAATGTCTTTTATATGATCTGTAAACTCTAGTAATGCTTCGTAACCCTGTTTCGGCGATGGATACGGGTTAGGAGTGCTACATTTCAAACACCGAATCTTTTCTTAAGTAAAAAAGGAATATCAAGAACACCATTAAAGCCATTATCATTCAACTTGTGAGTTTTGTTGGATTTACACCAATCGTTTGTTTTTCCCTCAATCAAGGTAACATTTTGATTTCATAATACTTTTTAATGTAATCTAGCCATTTAAATCGAGCTTTAAGCTATTGAATCAAAAGTTTTGTGTAAAAGTCGAGATTTGGGTCGTTAATAGTGAAATCTAGGATTTTGAATGAAGCTACTGTATCAAAGTGTTTTTCAAAATGTTTTGATGTGATTAGAAGGTTTTCAAATCTCCTTAAAGTTTTGTTGAAGAATTCGAAAGTTTTGTTGAGATTTCATTAAAAATTGGCCATGTATGTTAAATTTTCGGAACCATGAATCTGAGCAGTTTTGTGTGGTTTGAAGGTTGAGAATTATTCTTAGATGAGTAATTATGTGATTGGAATTGATTTTAGGCAATGAGAATGAGTAGAGAGTAAGGTATTTGGGTTTCGAGTATGTTAGTTGAAAATTTCAATTTTAAGAGGAACTAGGTAGACCAGCATGTTTGCTTGTTGAGATGTGTTTATAGCTGTAAACTAACTATGGTTACTATGTGATCTATTTTGGGTGAAGATTCAGAACTGTTAGAGCCTTCGATGAGCAAGGTGAAATGAAAGAAAAAGTTAATTAAGCTTTTGACGACTAGGCGAAAGCGCGAACGGTGAGTGTTTGGAATCTCTGCTTATAGACATGATTTATATTGTTAAATTGGAGCTTAGGAGTAGCCTAAACCTCTATCCTAAGTTCTGAGTGTAAGTTTTGTTGCTCTTCTCATTTTATATTGCCAACTTTGTGACTATGTGATGTGAATTGAGTATTGTAATGTATTCAAGTGATATGCGACATATGTTGTGTTATTTCTTGTGAAATATATCAGTTGTGAGCATGTAAACATGCCGAGTAAATGTGATGATGTTGTGTTATAATGTAAATGTGCAATGAAAGTGTGTAGAAAATGGTAAGTAAAAATGTGTATAATTGTTGATATTTTGGCCTTGCGATCTTTTGAAACTGTTAGATATAGTTGGCATGCCATAAGATTTTGTGAGTACTCACCTTTGTGTGTGATTTTGGGGCATTAAGGCTCGGGACAATTTGGAGAGATAAGGGAATGTGAGCTAAGCTCCATTCATGGGGATATATTGGTGTGTTGGAGAGTGTTAGTTTAATGCTACACTTTTGGGAATTGTTCGATTGCTCGAGTCATTGGTGTGTTGGAGATCTATGTATCTAATGTGTGGTGATAGAACCCACTTTTATGTTTCATAGTCTCAAGTTGCCAATTTATCGAATAGTGAATTGTGTATGAAATTCGTTGCATGGATAACTATGTAAATACAATGTTAGATGTATTAGTAAGTGATGCATAAATAGGTTAATTTGGCACTCTAGTTAAGCACTATTGAGAATGTGTCTCTTGCGGTTTTCGTTTAACATATGATTTTGTGTGTATTTGCGGTAATCCTGTGCATTCACTAAGCTTGTTAAGCTCACACACTCCATTCTAAACCATTGTAGATAATTAGTGTTGCGGTGTGATTCCAAGGAAGTGATCCAAGTTAGGCTTAGTAAATTGAGTAGGTGATATTATTATTCTTTGAACTATTGAAATAAAGGCAATATGGATAGAGATATTGGTTGGTTATTATTATGTTATTTTTGGATTAGTATGATTATGAATTTCTAGAATTTTTGCTTGAAAATTATTATTAGCTTTTATTGTTATTACTATGCTTTGGAATGATAAGGTAAAGATATTGCGTTGGACTGTCTATTGGGTGAATTTGGTGCTTGAAGCTGTGATGATTAATGCATGTTAGAATAGAAATATGTTGAGCATGTTTTATACTCTGTTTTATTGCGTTTTTTTTGTGAATCTGAGCAGAGGTATCTATACTTAGGACATAAATATCGATACCTCGGAGTTGAATTGTATTTTCGTGAAGTCAGTAGCTTAATTTGGTATTGATATACAAACACAAGTATCGATACTCGGGGTGAAAATATCGATACCTTTGCCCATGTATTGATAAAATGCTTTCGTTTAAAATTTGACAGAATGCTTGTTTGGTGTCGATTTTCTTACTAGTATCGATACTTATCTCCAAAATATTGATGCACACGATTGAGTATCGATACCTACATGATTTTCTTTGGAAATTTGTTCAATGGTTCTTAAGCATGCTTTAAATTGCTTCTAGGGTTGATTAAGGTATGTTAAGTCGTTTTTAATGTTGCCTAGGGTGTTTTAGACGTAAAACTTCTGTAAATGTTTGGATGTAACAATTGTTGTACATAATTGAGACTTTGTGAATATGTATGAGCTACGATGTTTGATGTAGCGTCCTGTTACTCAGGCTCCGCAACTAGGCCGAGTATAGGGTGTTACACTAAAGGTAAACAAAATAGGGTATAAAGCAAACTAGACAACATGTGGTAAATGTAATGGGCCATTTTTCCCTAGGCCCAAACCAGATAAAAAAAACCAACTACAAAAGTAAATAAAATTTCCAAAATAATTAAATAGTTCAGTCCAAAAATTACAGACCAAAAAATTACAAACCCAAATACAAAAGAGGCCCATTGGCCCAAAAACCTAAACTAATTCAGAAAAAACCTAAACCCTAATGCTCCCATGTGCACCGCACCCCTCCCTCGATCGTGTCGCCCGCGCATCGTCCCAAGGCCTGGTACCCTCTGCCGCCATTACACCGAAATGGCAAAGGCCAGGGTCTCCTCATTTGTTGACCTCGAGAACCTGCAAAAGAGAACAAAGAAGACAGAAGCAAGGACAACAAGAAATAGCATAAAACAGTAGCACAATGTATAATGAACAGTGGATTATCGGCTATAAAAGCCATTACTAGATCAATGTAATTTTTTACAGACGAAAAAATTGAATACAAAATACACAGAGAAAAATCAATCAAAGAAGGACAGAAAAATTCTTAAAGGTGGTCCTTTTATTTTATTTCTTCACTTTTCTTTCTTTATTTATTTTTTTAAAAAATAAACATAAAATAGAATAAAGAGCTGAAATCTTACCGATTTTTCAC
Organism: Gossypium turneri; assembly: GCA_008044935.1. NCBI lineage: Eukaryota > Viridiplantae > Streptophyta > Magnoliopsida > Malvales > Malvaceae > Gossypium > Gossypium turneri. The sequence continues at coordinate 5,736,667 of CP032577.1, forward strand.
ATTTGCACCGCCGTGGGTGGCCGAGGCCGTCATCTCCGATGAAAGATGACACTTTTTTAGGCTTGGGGAGTTGAAAGGCTGAAAAATGGCCATTTTTAAACTTTTCGGCCGCCGTGGGCGGCGGCGCCGTCGTCGGTGATCGGCGGCCGTCACGATGGCGCGATGACCTAAAATCGGAGGAGACTAGAGAGCATGAGAGAGCTTTCAAAATATTTTTTTTAAAAAGAAACAATGCAGAATGAATTTTTTTAAAAAAAAATTTAGCTTTTATAGACTCATTAATCGACGTCGTTTGCTTCAATAGTCCCAAAACGGCGTCGTTTTGGCCCTTGACCCGAGTTCTGACCCAAGACCCCCCAGGATCCACGTGTTTTTGGACTAAGGGTCTATTTACCCTTTCAGTCCTTCCGCTTTTGGACTCTCTTTCAATCTGGTCCTTGTTTTAGCTTTTTTTCTTTTTTAAATTTACCCATTTGATTTTGTTATTTTTTATTTTCATCCTCCGACTATTTAGTCTCCAGGGAATGCTGCGTTTAAGGGACAAGGGGATTATTGCCTAATTGATCCCTGTCTTTCCTTCGCGCATTTGACTTTAATCCCTTACCTTATTTTATTGTTTAATTTGTTTATTTTATTATGATTTTTACTTTAAATTTTGTTTAGATCCTAATTTAGTCCCTTACTTTCGATCTTTTATATTTTATTTCCCTTTTTATTTATTTATTTATTTATATATTTATACATTTATCTATTTATTTTCTTTTTATTTTTGTTTTTTTCTCACTATTATTATTTTATCTATTATTATTATTATCTATTTTATTACAAATTTCCTTTAATTTCATTTACATTTTAATTTGGTCCTTTATTTTCAATATTTTATAAACTATTTTCCTCTATATTTATTTATGTATTTATTTATTTATTTACTTGTCCTTATTATATTAAAATTGGCATTGTCTTTTTTTATGTGCATATTTTGTCACTATTATTATTATTATCATTGTTATTATTTATTTTATTATTTATTTTTTTTCTTTTGATTGTTCATATTAGTATTAAAGTAGTATATATTATGTGATTATCGCCATTATATGTACTATGAATTGTTTTATTAGTATATTCATATTATTGTCATTTATTAACGCGACATTTTATTCGTATATCATCGTTCCATTTTCAACATTACCATTTTATATTATTTCATTAAAATACGTCATGAATCACGTTTAAACATATTTACCCATAGTTATTTTTATACTATTCCCCCAAATAAGATAAATACCCATCGTTTTAAATTTTACATATGTTATTATAGAAAAAGGGGAAAATTTTAAAAATAGGCAATATTTCGTATTTGGATATTCGAGGAGTCGTGCCCTAACTTACGGGGTTTTCGATTTTCTCGTTGAATCTAAATGACCAAATATCCTTTTAAAACTAAAATACGTGAGATTTAATATAAAAAAAATAAAAGGAAAGCTTATTTTCGAGAATTCGAGACGTCGTGTCCTAACTTACGGAATGCAACCTTTTGTTACCTCGAGATAAGAAAGCCTTTTACATACATTTTGATCTATTTAAGGGACTTTACTTAAAAAGGTAAGAAGGTCCATATCAGCATCCCAACAACCCTAGCCTCTAACCCATCAACCCTAGCATCTAACCCATCAAGGCTAGTTTCAACCTTCAAGCCTACAACCCCAACCTTCTAGCCAACAAAGCTCAAACCCTACTCAACATCCAAGGCTTAAATTACCATTCAGGAGGATGACACCTATTGGTCCACCTTTTACAATTAGATGGATGCCAAGCTAAGTGATAAGCTATAAAAGTAACATATTTTAATCCCATTTTTAATGCGTTTTTGGAAGATTAATTATGCAGATTAGTGAATTTGATGCTTCTGATCCTTTAAATTCATGTTGCTATACTTAAGAGAGCATTTGGGAGCGAAATGAATGAAAATCGAGTTAAAATCAAACAAATAGAGCTATTTTCAGGAGCCACACGGCCTGGGCATTTCCACATGGGCTGGACACATGCCTGTGTGGCTCACACGGGCTGGAGACACGCCCATGTGCCAGCCCGTGTCAATATTGCACCCTGCTTCCCAAATACGCGGAAAAACCTCATTTTTAGGCTTTCTAAGCATTCTGAAGGCTATAACTACCAACTAGAAGAAGACATAAGGAGCGATCAAAGAAGATAGAAGAAAACACTTAAAGAACACCATCGGAATCAACTCGGAAGCGAATCCTCATCAAGATCGAAGGTCTCCTTTTAATTTCTTTCGAAGTTTTATTGAGTTTCTTCATGTCTTGTGGTTATTCTGACTTTGAGATGTTTCTATTCAGGATTATGAACTAATTCCCTAGATACCTAGGGAGGATGGAACCTATGATGAATCCTTTATTTAATGTATGTTTTTACGAGATAAATACTTGATTCTTATTCTTAATTATGTATGCTTATTTCTTGTTTTAGTATTTCCAGGATATTAATTCATGTTTAATATGCTTAATTCAGTGGAGCAAAAGTCTCTGTTTAAGAGTAGATCTAGCATAATTGAGTGGTGTTGCATGTAATCCTAGAAATAGGACGACATAAATCTACCAAATTAGAGTCAAATCTAATAGGGGAATCCATAGATCGAGTTAATGTGACAATAGGGGTTTTAATTAGAAAGAGATTTCAATTAACCAATCCAGTGTCAGTTGTTCTTACTCTCGAAGGAGATATTAACATAATTTATGGATTTCTACGGATCAAGACACAAGTGAATAAATCATTTAATTCAGATTGATAATAAAAAGTGAAGTCTAGGTGGATTCTTTCTTGGGTATTGTCTATCTCATTGGTTAATATTCGATTATTTCCTTAATTCATTCTCTATTGCGTTCTTAGTTAAATTAGTTTAGTAAATTTAGATTAAAACACATCACTCCAAATTATCGGCTAAAGAATAGAGAAACGGTAATTACTAATTCTTTTAGTCTTCGTGGATACAATATTCTCTACTCACCATAGCTATACTATTGTTCGATAGGTGCGCTTGCTTTTGTCGTATTCATAGTTAGTTTAGTGACCATCACTAAAACTCCACTACCTCCCACTCCTTCAATACAACACATACAATATCCAAAAAGGCCAAGAATGAACTGATCTTCTGTTTCATTACTTTATTTTATTTAACTTATGAGAATGGTATTTTGTGTATTGTTTTTTTGTTGTTGTTGTAGATGATTTTGTAAATGCAAATATTCTATGTATTGCATTTTTAGGAAGGGTATATTGTGGTATAGCTTATATATTATATTTAGGTTCTAAATTTATAATCTCTTTTGGGATAGTGTTTAGACCATTAAGCGGCAAATAGCTAATTATACTTTAGGAGTTAATACAATTTATTTTGTACTATTGAACGATTACGAATTTTGCCATATTGGATATGAAATTAACATTTCAATGTCTTGACATTAATTTTGTTTATTTCCTTTTTTTTTCTTCCATCCCATTAACATTACTAAATAACAAAATCTTATATAATTTGGATTTTCAACACAAGCAAAACCATTAACACAAATCCAATGAACCATTTATACAACATTTTTCATAATCACTTTTTTAAACCTTAATGCCACAATTACTTAAGTTTCCTAAATCATTAAGGATACCAACAATTTACCCAAACTCAAACTAACTTAAGCAACCCTTAAACCCTACAACATTCTCTTAATTCTATTGCCTTTCACTTCAACAACATTGATGTTTTTTAATGGAAAACTCATTGCATTACAACACATAACACTATTACAGAAACCCAAATCATTCTCTCCTTCCTCTTCTCCCTCTCCATATTTTAACTTTCCTTAACATTCTAACCAGTACTACCCTTGCACGATATGTTACAGGAGGATCAAACTAGGTAAAATAAAATGGCAATAAGCCCTTTTCCCATTCCTATAATTTGAACACCTAAAAAATCTCCTGCCTGAGTTTTCATTGAATCAAGACATCCTTGGGGAACCACAATAGCTTACATGTATAGTGTTTGGTGCCTCCATCTCCTCTATTCTTTCTTATCTTCTTCTCTTGCATGCCATCTAGTTAGAGAGAGAGAGAGAGAGAGAGAGAGAGAGAGAGAGAGAGAGAGAGAGAGAGAGAGAGAGAGAGAGAGAGAGAGAGAGAGAGAGAGAGAGAGAGAGAGAGAGAGAGAGAGAGAGAGAGAGAGAGAGAGAGAGAGAGAGAGAGAGTTAGTACTTTTATTTAAGGGTTAGGTTTATAAATTATAAAAAATATAATATACAATAAATTATAATTCGTAAACTAAAAAAACATGATTTAAATATGTGGCAATGACATAGCATCTACATAGATATTTAATAGCTACCATTAAGGGTGAGAGTTCGATCGAATTGAGTCGAATCGAGTGAAAAAATTTCGAGTTAATCAAGTTCATGAGTCATATTTTATCTTCCGAACTCAAGTTGAATTTTTTTTCGAACTGAGTTGAGTGAAATAAAATTCGAGTCAAGTGAAATTGTTCGAGTTAAGTTAAAAAAAATTAAACATGCCAAATAAAAATATTATTACAGTATAACTAAATCCATGTTAGAGCACATAAATTTGAAACCATATATATTTAAATTTTTTCAAAGAAAAATATTAAAAAAATAAGATACTTGAGTATGATAAATTTGAATCATTAACTAGGTTTCGAAATTATTATTTTAGAAAATTTTTAAAATTTTAACTTTTTTATATATATTTTTAGAATTTTTATAATTTTTTAAAAATATAAATTTTGAAATTTTTATAAATATTTTATTTTTAAAATTTTTGTTATGAGAGACCAATTTGCTTATTTTCAAAGTTGACACTGACCAAAAAGGTATTTACACTAATATGTTATTCGAATTGTGAAATTCAACTCGAATTGAGTTATTCGAGTTAACTTGAATAATACGAATGACTCGAATAACTTGATTCGATTAACTCGAAATTCGAAAAAAATTTGATTTTTTCTAATCGAATCAAGTTTTGCTCACCCCTACCTAACACCTTTCCACATACTATATCTGTCACACTCCTAATGTCGTTTAACGACACAATAATCAAAATGTTACAAATCGATAATGTCAGTGATCATTTTGTAACAAATTAAAGTTCAGTAACCAAAATGTAAACTTAGCCAAACAGAAGTGACTATAGTTGTAGTTTACCTTTTTATTTAATGAAATCAAGGCATTAAGTAGAAATTTATTGTCGATCGAATCTTAACTTAGTTGACACTGTTGCTATTCTAATAGTCAAGAAGACATGGGTGGGATTGAGCAAGCTTCAACGCATTTTTTCTTCGTTTTAAAGATTGGGAGGAGTTATGGTTACAAGTAAGCATGGTATAAAAAATATAAATATATTTTGAATATATATTTTAATTAGATTTAAATATGCCAAAGATCCCTGTACTCTTTTGAAATTTTAAATTTTAGTCCTTATACCTTAATTTTGAGGCATTAAGTCCTTATACATTTTTTTTAAAATCTTGGTACCTCCATCAGTTTTGACATGATTATATAAATGTTATAAAAAAAGGTAAAATAACTCTTTTACCCCTCATGATTTATAGTTTTTTTTTTGTACATTTGGTCCAAACTATTTAAAATTAAAAAATATATAAAATAAAAAAATGTGAACAATTTAAACTATTTAAAATTTTAAAAAATAAAAATAATTTTAAATAATAATTTTAAATAATTTAAAAATATACAGAAAAATATAAAAATTTCGAAAATTTCAAAATTTGTGTTATTTACTTTATGAATGGTAATAAGGTTTCTCCAAGTTTGAGTTATTCATTTGGTCCATATTAAATCAAATTTGATAATTTTTATTATTTTAAATCATATTAATTATATATCAAAATATAATATTTTATAAATTTAATTATAAAGTATATTAAATATTAGTATTAAATAATTTTTAAATAATTATACAAATTTTGAATCGATTCAAATTAAATTTAATATAAACTTTTTTTGTTCAAAATGCACTATAGTAAAAGAATTTCATATAAAAATGGACTCATTTTAGCAAAATACAAAGGTGATAAATTAAGTATTGAAATTTTCATATGGTGTAATTAGAACAAAAATTTAAATTTAACTTCAATCTATTTAAAGTTTGTGTCATTATTTAATTCAAATCATATATGTATCATAAGTATTTTTGTATAAATCAAGACATTTTTTTAATTCAATATAATGTATTTTGAATGAAATATTTTATCATTATTTTAATTTAATTTGAATTGATTTAGAGTTTGTATCATTATTTAAAAAATATTTTACACTAATATTTTATTTCATTAATAATTAAATTTACATAAAAACATTTTTTGATATAAAATTAATTTGATTTAAAATAATAATAAAATTTATCAAATTTGATTTAATATGGACTGAACTAATAGCTCAAAGTTTAGAGAAACCTTATTACAATTCATGGAGTAAATAACACAATTTTTTAAAACATTTTCTTGAAATTTTTATATTTTACATATATTTTCAAATTATTTAAAATGACTAAACTGGCAATCCCAATTCTTTTCAAGTAATATTTTTGAATGGGTGGAGGAAAATTTAAGACATCACGAGTGGCTAAAATGGGTTAAAGCTTCTTGGCCCACCTTTTTTGGGCTAGTAGCATGGCGTATATGGAATAATAGGAACCTATTTGTCTTTTAAGGTTTAACATGGAGTTTAACAGAGACCACCAAGATTTATGTTTGTTGGGCAAGACAGTATACCAATTCTCATGCGTGGGATCCATCTCAAGATTTAAATGAAGAATTCGAGCAAAACTTAGGAACAGCTGTCGAGTAAAGACGTAGATTTAGGCTTTGTTTTTCTTTTAATTTAGCTTGTTTTTCCACCAAAAAAATTTATTTAAATTGAATTTTTATTTTTATTTTTAAATTTTAAAGAGTTCTAATTTTTCATAATTTTTTATTATTTTTATATTTTTATTGAGAATACGAAAAAAAAACATTTAATTTTTAAAACACTTTTCTAATTATTTATTTAATTTTAAAGAGTTTGTATCAAATTGACAAAAAAAAAATTGTAAATCATGAGAGCCAAAAGAGTTATTTTACCTTTTTTTATAACAATCACGTCATCAATTCTAACGAATTCTAACGGTAAAATTAATGGAGGAACCAAGATTTTTAAATAAAAATATAAACTCAATATCTTAAAATTATAATGACTGAAATTTTAAATTTTAAAATAATACAGATACCTTTGGCATATTTAAACCTTTTAATTACCTTCTAACATCGCCTATAGTCACATGTTAAAACTGCTCCAAGAGAACATGTTCTGGTCTATTGGGGATGGATCTATTGCCCGGTTTTGGGATGATTGTTGGATTCTTAGTTAGGGACACTTAACGAGTACTTTTTGGTAAGGGTGAACAAAACTTGAGTACTTTTTGGTAAGGGTGAACAAAACTTGATTCGATTTAAAAAATCGAAAAAAATTTAAATTTCGAGTTAATCGAATCGAATTATTTGAGTTTTGAGTTCGAGTCGAGTTGAATTTTACAATTCGAATAACTTGAATAATTCGAATAACAAATTGGTGTAAATATCCTTTTGGTCCTTATCAATTTTGAAAATGAGCAAATTGGTCACTCTGTCAAAAATAATTACAAAATAATCAAAATAATTTTCAAAAATTCAAAATATTTATAAAAATTTCAAAATTTATATTTTCTTAAAATTTTAAAAATATATAAAAATTCAAAATATTTCTGCATGTCTCCAATAAAACGCTTCCAGCTAGAAACGCTGGAAGCATTTTCTTGCATTTCACCTGAAAATGCTTTCCAACTGGAGGCGTTTCCCCCGTATTATATTAGGGTTTAAGGGTTTTAGTGTGTTAAGGTTTAGGGTTAGAGTTTTAAAATATGGTTTAGGGTTTTAAATTGATAAAAATTTTAACATAATAATAGTAATTATTGAATTCAATACTTAAAATATTTGTATTTATACCAATCGTATATTTGAATTTTATTTTGCAAATCGATTAAAAATCGAAACTCGGAGTACTCGGTTCGGATGCAGAATTAGTTTTAAAAATCATTGCCCTTTTTTAATCTTAGTTTGATTTGATATTTTAGTAAAATACTTATCCAGTGCATTATTTTTGACGAGATGGGTTCTAAAAATATATCTTGGGATATCTGAAATGATTCTAAAAAAATTTCCTGGATAGTAGGGGGTTGAAATTTGTAGAGAAAAAAACGCTACAATCAAGACGCACTGTTAACAAAAGTACTGAAAGCGCGTCTAGCTGGAAGCACTTTTGGCTAAGGTGGCACTGAAAATGCTTCTAGTTGGATGCGCTTTTAGCACTTTTGCTGACAATGCGTCCTCATTGAAGCGTTTTTTCTCTACAAATTTCAACCCCCCACTATCCGCATAATTTTTTCAAAATCAAATAGGAGGTCATCCCCTAGGCTATAAATGTAACATATTTCAACCTTCGGTGGCATAAGTCGAGGAAATAAAATCTGAAGTTCAGAAGAATAAAAGTTCGCAATAAAGGCATAAGTTGGAGCAACGATACTATTTGTATAAAAAGTAAGCATAAGCATTGATTTTTCCTGTTAATATTTATTTGAAGCATTATATTTTTTGCATTATGTTTTTGTTTTGAACTTTCCTCGACAGATAATTTGGTTCAAAATGAGTGGACAGATTAATATTATTATTTATTACGATGGTGAGGTCCGTGACACTGAGAACGACATAGTTTTTTTATCGGAGAACACATAACGACTGGCATTTAACCAGAACATAGAGTTGCCAGAAATTCGAAAAAGAATTAGGTGAAAAATTGTCGGATCCAACCAGATGAGAATATCGTCTTTTAAGCATCAATTTTGTGCTTCGATCGATCCTGTGAGATATGACGCTTTCGATATCAAATGTGCTAAAGGCTTGAAGGCTATGGTGCAGACGTATATCAACAGTGGATCACAGTTTCTCGAGTTATATGTGAAATTTTCAAGGCCAGATAAAGGCATTTGGACGTCAACATCTGTTCCTGTTCGAGAGGTCAGAACGGTTGAAAATGTCAATAGTCCAACGATGTAGTTGTGTGGTGGGTTCACCACTTTGTTAGAAAGTTCCTATTATGATATCTTGGAATCATTGATGGGAAGACACTCATGCATCTTGGCTTTAGATTTCAACTGTAGGAGGTAGAACACCGAACAATCGGGTTTTGGTGGTAGAACGAAATACACAACCTCTGCACAACACTTAGTTAATGGGTTAGACATGAACTTCGGTAGGTCAATATTCAACGCTAGGAATACTTACTAGGAAATGGCAGTAACTTCCAGCGGTTGCCAATCGACAAGTGATTCTGGACGTTTCGAAAACTACACGAGAATGGATGATGTTGGTGGGTCCGAGAATGAATATGGCAATGAATCTAATGTCAATCCAGTCTAGGAGCCCGGTGCCGATGGTTCAGAAATTATAATATTTTCTAAATCTGAGCCTATTCCAACTAAACTAGAAGACGGTGAAGGAGGTGAAGGAGGTGAAGATGATGAAGAAGAAAAAGATCCACGATTCACGACGTACTCACCTCCAGCCCACATGCATAATGTCGATCTATTAGTAGAGGATGGGTTGGAGTTTGCAAAATTACCACACATGAGGCCGGGCCATGCGAGTTCTTCGTTGGATTCAGGTGATTTGGAAGTGGGTAAGGAGTAGTTTTCCGCTTAATATTGGTTTTGTCACTGCAATGAAGCGATACAACATTAAGAATGAGGTTAACTTCCACGTGGTTAAATCCTAGTCTGAGAAGTTCGAGGTCAAGTATGCAATCCGAGACAATAGATGTGCATGGAAAATCATGGCTTCTGTCAAGAAGAAGACGAAGTTGTGGACAATAAAGTAGTTTACCTCTCCGCATAGGTGTGTTGTCACTGGTACTATAACAATATAGGTATATATTATGACATAGTTGAATTACTAAATTTAACATACTCATGGCATTGTAGGTATTTCACGGGATCATCCGAAGTTGGATTCAGAAATAATTGCGGGCATAATACTACCGATGGTGAAAGTAGTCCGAGGATTGCTATTTCGATTTTAATTGTAAATATCTGTAGCCAATTCAATTACACGCCTTCGTATCGCAAGGCGTGGATAGCAAAGCAAAAGGTATTAAAGTCATATATCTTGAAGCTCAGTAGGTAATTCCATATGACTCAACCAATGGTTCCACCTATTTAAATAACTTGTTAGCATAATAATTTTAATTTAAATCAATTTTATTATTGTAATATCTATTAAATTTTATCTTGTTACGAGTGGAAATGTATACAGGTAGTTCGCTCGGTGATGTAAAAATAGAAATTGGTACTGTGCCCATGATTGCAGTAGTAAAATGCAACCATCATTTTTTATTTTTCCTGGTTGCGTCACCCGAAACATCTTCCGGTACAATGTCGCCAACACAGTGGACCCCCAACTGAGTTTGCCCGCTTCTCTAAAATTGACGAGTTTCAGTAACCACCGTAGATGAACGACATTTTGTGACTTATCCGGCATCAGGATACCTCCGATGATCTGAAGGATATACGCTCGAGCATGTCGTTCTCTTTTGACTTTAGTTGAATCCTCATCCAGCCTCGCAAAATTTCTTCTTAACCAAGCCATTTCGATCTAACCTCCGTAAATAATCTCCGGAATCGAACCCAAAAGTTCACCACATAGCCTCCCCAACCAATAGACTGAATAGACCCGATGACTACCAACCCATCCACGGGTAACCCTAATTGTAACTATAAGTCCTCCAGAGTGATAGTACACTCACTTCATGGAAGATAGAATGTGTGCGTCTCGTTCTCCACCTCTCCACCAACATGCTTACGAGTTCTGAGTCCAACTTACACCCCCGGCCCACAAGGGTCACGTGCCAAAAATTGGCTTCCCTCAAGTATGGTTCAATCAATGGTGATGGAGGACCAGGTAGATTACAGTTATGACATTGTAAAATTCAATCTTCCGCCTATTTACATAAAAAATATACAAAATATTAAGTTAATATATAACAATGAAATAAAAAACAATTAAACAAAATTGAAATTTATTAAAAATTATTCTTACCATTTGCAATTGAATGACGGAAATGTGCTTGTCATCATGACAAATTAGAGAACCGGTTGTTGCTGATTATATAGAAATCAAATTAATTTTTAATAAAAAATATTAATAAAAAATAGAATTTAGATAGAAATAGAATTTAAGTAATAAATTTGAGAGAGTTTTTTTGAGAGAATATTGTGAGAAACGAGTAAGAGTGGGGGGATTTTATAGTTTTTTTTTTTTTTACCATGGGGTGGGAAATGCGTCCAGCTGGAAGCGTTTTACTGGTGACACACAAAAAGCACTTCCAACTGGAAGCGATTTTTTGGATTTCTCCTGAAAATGCAACATTTTCCCTAAATCGGCCTATTCCAGTAAATGTTCCAAAAATCGGCCTATTCCAGTAATTTAAAAAAAAAAGGCAATTTAGGGTAATTTAATCAAAAAAGTTAAAATTTAAAAAAGTTTAAAATAATAATTTTGGGACCTAAATAAATAAATTAATGATTTAAGTTTATAAAGTATCTTTTTTTTTTCTTTGAAAAAGTTTTCAAATATGTATGGTTTCAAATTTATGTGCTCTAACATGAAATTGGTTATACTGTAATAAGATTTTAATTTGACATGTTTACTTTTCTAATTTAACTCGAACAATTTTACTCGATTCAACTCAACTCGAATTTATTTCACTCAACTTGAATTTATTTCACTCAACTCAGATTCGAAAAAATTTTAAATCAAATTAGGATAATAAAATAGGACTTGTCAACTCGATTAACTCAAATTTTTTTCACTCAATTCGACCGAATGCTCACCTCTACTTCTTGAATCGAGTGATCCAAGTGACTCGCTTATGGTTTAGGACATAGTGGATGGAACTGGGAATTGGCTCTGCAACGCTCTGGTGGCATGCTTTAGTGGGTAGGTGTTATTCTATATTCTGAACATCCACCCCCCCCCCCCCCAGTCGCCTCACAATGATTTGGATCAATGCTTGTGGAAATTGGATGCAAAAGGTAGGTTCTCAGTTGCCGAGGTGTATTTTGCTCTAGTGCAGGACCGATGGAAGGACGCTGATGAGCGATGGAAACTTGTGTGGGCTCTGCCTGGGTTGGTCATGTAGGGGAAGCTCCTCACCAATGCAGAACGATGTGGACGGGGTGGATGACCCTTTGTGTGCAGTTTGTGGTAATGACTTAGAAAGTATTATGCACATTTCGAGGGACTGTCCGGCTATTGCAAAACTATGGTGCCACTTTGTTCCAACTACCAAGCAGCGTTTGTTTTCTGATGCTGCTCGGGTGGACTGGCTGCTTGTCAATCTAGAGTGTGACTATGTATGCCCTGTTCTAAACTTGCCTTGGAATCTCTTGTTTGCACATGTATGTTAGCACATTTGGAAACGAAGGAATGGGGGTGATCTTCATGATGAGATTTTTGTGTATTTATCCGCTGGTTCGGAAAAGTGCTAGTGCGAGTTGTCAATAGAGAGATGTAGGGGCCTAACAAGGAGGATCAAGGGCTATTTTAGCATTGCTTTAAGAAATATTTTTAAAAAATACTCTGAAAAATTAATTTTAAAAATTACTTTTGAAAAGTTTGATTTAAAGGTTTAAAGATTTAATGTTTAAGGTCAGAAAATACTTTTGAGAAATAAAATATTTATTTTAGACATGGTATTATAAAATAATAAATATACATTTAAATAATGTTCAAATTAGTTACTATTATGAAATCTTAGTAAGAATATAAAAAATAATTCATTTTAATTTGTTGTTAATCTTTTAATATATAAAATATAAATTTTGAATATTTTTTTAAAAATTAATATTAATTATTCATAAAATTTAATTTGAATATATAAACTATATTTTAAATAATAAAATATAACCACTAAAAATTTAAAAATATAATATTATATATATAAAATAAATTTTAATAGAAAAATAATTACATACAAGATATAATTATTATATAAAATATATTATAATGGTTAAAACAGTCATTTGATCCAGAAGCACTTTTGTCAATAGCAAAAGTTAAAAAAAAATTGCTTTTGCTTTTAGGTTCAAAAGCACTCTTGACTCAAAAAATTGTATGTTTAGTATTGTTTTTTTACTTGAAAAGTGCTTTCGACCCAAAAAGTAAATTTGAAAAACAATGCTAAACAAAGCCTAAGTTAATCGAGCGACCGCAACAAGCCTAGTCCCTCCATGGGGCACCCCATCACCGGGCTGGTGAGAGGGACAGACAGACAGACACATACACACATACAGAGATGGGGTGATTGATACCAGATATTTTAGCAATAATTCAAGTGAAAAAATGAAGTATCACATCTTACAAACCGGCTTTCTTTCTTTCTTTTTTTTTTTTTTTTTTTTTTTTTTTTGGGAAAACAAACAAATTAAACCACTCGAAAGTCAAGATCCAGTGACTGAGATATCACTGGTAGATATTATTATTAAAAAAATGCCAAAAACATTTATATAATCATCAAAATTAATTCTATGTTATCCTTTCATAAATCCGATACTTTAAGAACAGATGTAGGTTGAAGATATACAAACAGAAACACGATGGGGAAATCAAGAGTATACGAACAAAATGCCTCCTAAAACATGGTAGCATGGCATGTGAACTGTGATCAATGATCACATCACATGCCATATAATAGTATAGTATAAACTCAACCCCCGCCAAGGCCAAGCTGGCCTGTCGTCCCATCATTCTTCTACCCAAATTCAATCTTCTCCTTATTGCCAACAGTTCAATAATTTCATGTCTTTCTAAACTAAATAAAGAATTGTTTTGCAGACTGTACTAAGTTGGTAAGGTTTGAAAATCACAACTTTGATATAAAGGATTTAGTAGTTCATAGTATGCCTATATAAAAAGTTTCCATTCTTTCATAACCAGCATCTAACTGCTAAACATTTGAACCTATCAGCACCAATACCTTGCAGGACCAAATAACGGAAAACGAAATTGCATGGTTACCTGAGAGATTATAATTTTAAGAAACAAACTTTTTAACTACAATCCCATCAGAAAAATGAAACCAAAGTGTTCCAAATGACAGCAAAGGAGGAATCTACATCTAACATGCAAAAGACAGTGTCCATGATAGAAGTTGCGCACTTTAGGGACAAAATTCAACCTACTAGACATATTTAACGGTAGTCTGTTAGCCTATTAAAAGCCATCTGATGCAGCCGATATAGACACACTGCAAATTTTACATAGAGAAAATCAAGGAAAGTAGACCGAATTTTTACACTGGTTTATAGCAGTTTCGCCCAATTTAAACATTCCAATCTTCACAGCTTAAAAGACTAGGTACATCCAATTTCTTCTTCAACATTCCAGTACCAAGTTGTTCAAGGGAAAGTTATGATCACTTGCAAGATCAGTTACACATCAAATATCTAATATGACAATCTATATGCTGATGCAAAATGCTACAATAAAGTATACAGTGAACACAGTGATTCTCAAATTCTGAATTTAGCCAATGCAAAATCAAATAACTTAGATGCTAAAGCAAGATCTTTTAGAAAGCCTCTCACTACTTCATTGCATGCCCAGAAAATAAGCATATGGCTTTACCACACATCAGGTAGATACCCAAAAGTTCACTAATTGAGCAAGGCTTTATCAACCCTCCCAAAGCCAGAAAAAATAGAAGGGGAGAAAAGGTAAAATCAACCTTCTTTTCTTCGGAACAAACTGCCAGTTCAAAATCTTAGGGAGAAATACACCCCCATCCAATAACCATGATCTACACAAGGTCACAAAACCCTGTTTGAATTATGACAATAAGAATAGATGCCGTCAAGGTTTAGACCTGAACATATAGATTAAAGAACTCATACTACACCAATATTTGATATGGAACAGGGGAAACTCAAGATTAAAGAATAATCAACAAAACAACTGAAACGCAACATTCAAGCATATAAAGCCACTCAATTGTTTACCAAGCAAGAAATAAGGGAAATGAAGCAAGAAATGTTTATTATTGAATTTCATATCACAATTGATTCACGAAGGAGTTCCCATCAATCTAATTGTTTTTACTACAACAAAAAAGAGACTCAATTTAATAACCATGCTTATATTCATATTACAAATGAAAATTTTAACATATGAATTAAATTCCATAGAATTTATCACCTGAAACCGCCGACCAAATGCTCCCATATCCATTTTATCTTCCATAAGGTAAACTAACCAAGGTCATCAATAAAATAGCTCTTCAATCTTCCATTTTCTCCTCAACAGCTCGCCTCGCATAGACAGAAGCCAGCTGGACTTGGCAAGTCGACGATTCTGCACTATATAAAATAAAGGAAAGAAATGCAAGCAAAGCACACAGGATGGAGACGTGAAGACCATCCACAGCAGACATTCTGACCAAAATTTACAACGTGGGGGCAGGGGAGGGCAAGGCCCCAGAACACACTTCAAGGCTAACCTGATTGAGCTATTGAACAACTTCTTTCGTCTTTCTAACTTTCTAGATCTCGTTCCTCCCAAAACTTCCATGATCAAGTTCATATCGATGTTTCGCACGTGGACTCTACAATTTGTACAAGGAAAAAAAAATCAAATTAAGCTATTAAATTAGCTTATAATTCAAAAATTATTAAAAAGCTAAGAGGAAGCACAAAAATCAAACCTTCGCGACTGCTTCAGCTAATAACTTGCCATCTCCAATCGAATCTCCAGATTCAGAATCATCCTGAATCGCCATACAATCCCTCGGCGTTTCGAACCAAGACAATGAAAACTGCTTAGAAACGACACCGACATCAAAATAAATGAGGCCCGAGCTAGGAACATCAACCCAAATCCCTTTGACCTGGAACCAAAGAAACAACTCTTGAGAAGAAATCCCAGACAAGGCCCCGATCTGCCCGTACTTCAAAGTCCCAGAAACATTCCTATCATAACGAAACTGGCATTCAAACATAGCATTACAAGCTTGATCCAACTGAACCTCGAAGCGGCCGGTTTCGTCGAACTCAAATCGGGTTATCCCCTTCGGAAGCAGCCCCGTGGGTAGCCCATGGGCCTTTAGGATATCGTAAATAGTCTCCTGCTCGCCGTTGACAAGCGCGAAGAAGATGAAAATGACGTGAAGAAATATGGCAGGAACTAAAGGAATCATTTTTCTTTATTTTTCGTGAGGAATTCTACGTTATTACATGAAGGCGGAAATTAGGGTTAGGGTTTAAACGAAAGAAAATTAGGAGAACAAGATAAGAAAAGCGAACCAGAGAAGTAGGAGACAAGTGTTTGCCAGCTTGAATACAGAGAGGATTAGGAGAATGATCAATTATGAGTAGGCCCCTCCTCTCCGTTATCCTCTACGGTTGGGATTTTCTCCTACCATAAGACAAACCAGTAGTTTACTGCCACGTAGATTAGGTAATGGCCTGACTGTAAATTCTCGGGGTTGTTTCGTGTTTTATTCATGCCAGTATCTGTCTCTCACACGCGCTTCTACGGTACGTGTAAATTAAACCCGTTGCTACCCGGCTATGGTGATCCGTAGCTGGATTTAAACAAGCCAGTTGGACCCAACGTTCGGCCACATTTGAAATGTGTCCAATAAACATTTTTTCGCATATTATATTACATAAATGAACATTATTTCTATTCAAACTTAATTTTTCACTTTTTACTCTTGAATAATTCAAATTCAAACTAAAACTACTAAAAATCATAATTTCATACAATATATAAAATAGTATCATATGAAATATCTGTATTCATACACTTTGGAGAAAAGTCAAATGGATATGCTATTAGGAATCCCTTTGGCCGTGATGCCTGCTGGGGTTTCGACCTTAGTTGCATCAGGGTAAAGAAGTTTGTATGGCACTTTTGCAGGCCCTCGTCTATTCATAAGCTCTGGATCTCCATTTCTCTCCACGATTTGCTTCTCCATCTCCCTCAGAGACTTATTGAACTTCTCAAATCTCTGCTTCACCTGCTCATTGTCTATCCACTCCGATGTTGCTCTCTGTCCTAAGTAAACTTCTTCAGACGTGTGCCGTGACAGTACCTCCATTAATGCTATCCCAAGGCTTGCCTCAAACCTATCTGGTAACATGTTGAGAAAATACTTATCTGGGTCTTTCAAGAATTCTGCAAACTCCATCGTACCTTCTTCTGGCACGAACTTCCGGCACCGACTGGGACGGTTTGGAGGATAACCTGCGTACGAATATTGCCCGAAATTCACCGATGCATGAAGGGCCGATGCGATCCATACGAGTGTTGTTAAAGTGCGTTTAAGGTCTGCCTTTGTGGTCATTTGACACCACCATTTCTCCTTGCGTTTATCGCCGTGGCCGACGTTTCGAATTTCCGACCACCATGCTTGTATTTCGGTATCGGATTTGACTGAAGCATCGTCTTCATAGAAGATGTCGCAAAAATCTCCCACCCATGTTTGCATGGCTAACCATATATCAAGACCGTCTAGACCGTAAGGATAATCTTGGAAGAGCATATGAGCTCCTCTGGGGTTTTCTGACTCTTCCAGGGCCATACACCTGTGAAATGGCATTGTTTTTAGCATTAATTATATGCCATTTTTGCAGATTGTTTTAGCACATCATTATATGTACCTTTTGATTAGATCGGAAGGGAGAGCTTGTTCATCGAATCTCCATTGTTTGTAAAGTTCAGATGACAATTCCATGGAGAATTTTCCAGTGAAGAGTGTCTTCTCAAGGATTCCTCCGGCGTTTATCAGAACGGTCCGAGCTAGTGCGTTTATGTGCATGGTGTCTTTGAAATGAGGATCCAACAACCGGTGAATTGGATGCATCACGCTCAGCTGCCTCCTGGTGGCAATGATGAACGGCTCCACAACTGCATGAGTATGCAACCTGGAAAAAGAGGTGTTTAAACTATTCTGAATCAGTCCTAAATATGGATACACACGAGGATTTTGACTTTTGAGATAAAAAGTTATGGCTCATAACCAATGACTGATGAGTTGATGGTATGCCGAGTCATTAGCTGCAACATGAGCCTTGGCCAACTGCCACAGTGCCTGAGGGATGTCTTCTTTTTCAGGAAGGAACACCATGGTTTTCATCCCGTCGACGTTGTTGGAGGAACTGGGATAGCTCAGCTCTATGGCCAATGGCTTCAATGTGGCATCATTTCGTAAAAATAGCAATGTTCGGGATGCACAAGGGCAGACACCCTCCGAGTACATTTTTCTTAAAAATGGCAACAGATAATCATGGTGGTCCAGGACATAAATCCTCCATTGTTTCATTGCCTGTAATATAATGTGCTGAAGGTCAATTCACGAATACTAGAAGCCACAATTAAGGTAGTTAAGTTACCTGTTCGAAACTCAAACCATCAAGGTTGTGCTCAATGTCTGACTGCTCTATGTAGCTTACCGTTAGTGTTCCTCGAGGTGGGAATTCCTGAATTATTACAAATCCGATGCGTAATCCAAGTAAAATGAATTATATGCTGATAATATGAAGTATAATTGAAACGTTTTTAAGCTAATAGTATTTAAAACCAAGTCAAATAAGTGGAGCGACCCTCAAGCAATGAATTCTGGTAGGATTCGTCCCAGCAAGCATTTGTCGTCCGAATTCCTCATCTAGCTTCCATGCGAATTGATTAGCTGAAGGATAAAAAGCATTAAAAGAAAATTAAGCACATAGCAATGCATATTCTATGCGTGGAAATGGCAGATTGTTGTTGTTATGACTTATGATATCACCTCTTATGATTTGAGGCAGTGGGAATTTTATGTCAACTTCTTCAATCACGTGAGTGACATCTTTGAAAAGCTGAGCTGGTACAAACTTTTTCACTTTCTCCGTCACCGATGTTCCCCTCATCGCTTGGCGCCTGTTGTTGGAATACAGGTCCCGTATGTCATCAAATGACTCAAAACTACTGGAATCACGAGGCAAGGATTTCGCCTCAGGTAGAAGGAAATGAGCCGTGGCTTGGATTGCATTTGCAATGAACTCAGATAGTTTCTTGGGACTGCATCGCTCATCCGGTGGAACATAAGTGTCCAAGTTAATCGTGCCTTGCCAATGATCAGAAACAAAAGTGAGAACAAACACACACACATTCACATGTATATTAATATAGATGCTTTCATATTACCATTTTTGGTAGCAGGGCGGCCGGTTCTTCCCCTGCGAGGATACGGACGTGAACGGGAACCACCCAAGACAGGTCTAACATGATCTGGACCTTTTTCAGGATTTCCAAGATCATCATACACATCATAATCATAGATTCGATCCCATTCTTTCCTTTCCTCAGTTCCATCACCTCTCAAGCTTTCAAGCTCTTCCTTTCTCAATTCCACCAGATAAGCTGGGGTTTTGCTCGGAAGATAACACTGCAATGACAGAAATTATAGAAATGCAACTACAAAAAAGGGGACCAAATTCGTATAAAACTAACTTACTGTGTTGGAAAAGAAAAGCCGACTGGCGTTAGTGTCTTTGATTGGATACACCCAAGATCGGCAATCAAAGTGGATG
Source organism: Gossypium turneri (assembly GCA_008044935.1). Classification (NCBI taxonomy): domain Eukaryota; kingdom Viridiplantae; phylum Streptophyta; class Magnoliopsida; order Malvales; family Malvaceae; genus Gossypium; species Gossypium turneri. The sequence goes on from CP032577.1 coordinate 5,756,401, forward strand.
ACCTTGTTTTCTGGAGTTACAAGAGTTGCAGATTGAAGGAAGAATCTATGCTTGTGATTGTTTTCTATAAGGAAAGCTCCTGGATTTCCAAATCCAGGCTCTACGTGTAACTTGATCTTATAAACGGTGGTTTTTGTGCTGTCTTTTTTACTGCTCTTTCCCTTCTTGAGGCATGCTTTCCCGCTCAACTTCCCTTTCCTGGTATCTTTTGAAGGCATTGAAGAAGGAGACATTAAAGGTCGAACATCATATCAAACGACGAACTAATTAAATAATGGCCAGCTAAACAAGAACTTACTTGGGTCGATTACTGTTGAACTATAAACCTGAACAGTTGCTGATTTCCAGGACCTGATAATCCAGGGCTATGTTCAATCACAACTTTTCCATTGATAAGGTATCGGCTTCCATGGCGATCCTGCAGCGAATTACAATCAGAAATCTTGTTTCGGATAGCATCAAAACATTCTTGCATCTTGTAACATAGGTGATGATGAGAATCCATGTTTATTTTTTTTTCTTTTTTAATAAAATTAGTTCATGATCAGGAGGAAATTTTTTTTTTTCTTTTTTGGTATTAAGAGAAAAAGAACGAATCCCGTGTGAAAACGCTATACATAAGGAAAGTGAAAGAAATCTTCTTTGCTTGGGTTTTCAGCTATGCATCTGATTCATTTCTTGCTAAGAAGCTTTAATTTCTTCAATGGCACTTTGAATTTAAATGCCAAGTTTTATCTGAGTTTCATATTCTAAATTATTTTTCTGTTTTACTCTTGCTTTTAAAAGTAATATATTTGATCCATGTTCTGTTTAGTCTTTGCTCATAACATATTTTACCTCATTCACCCCTGAAAATCTGTTTTGGTATAGTTTAGGTCCTTCACTCAATTCTAATCATATGCTCAAGTCAGTCCCCATTCCTATTTCACATAAAATGCTTAAGAATAATAATAGGTGTTTATGAACTACGGTGATTAATTTATTCAAGATTTGTACTCCATTTTAATTATGTAAGTTAGAATCAATTTTCAGTAATTTGTAGGGTGTAAATGAGATATTGATGTTCGCAAGTTACTTGAGTTCAACTCAAAAATAATTCAAATCCGGTTCGGTAATTATCAAACCGGGCTCGAGTTATTGCTTGAGCCGAATTCGGGCTTAATAATACTTGACTCAAACTGTTTGCGAATTTTATCGAGTTTTTTTTTTATATTATTAGATTATTTTATTGCTGTTAATATATTATTAACCCTAAGGTTAATTATTGCTTTAAGCTTGGGCTTGAGTACAAAGATTAGTAAACGATATTAATCGTGTAGCTCGATTATATCTTGAGCCAAGCTCGAATTTAAAAACATATATTCAATTAAACTTGAACTTGAATTTAGTAGTACTCGAATTCGACTCAACTCGATTACAACCCTTTTATTATTTTTATATTTTAAATAAAAAAACGAAAATCAACAACTTATATCATAAAATCAATAATTACTCAATTTGCACAAATTATATTAATAAAATAATTTAATAAAAAAATCGATTTTATCATTCTTTTCTTGTTGTGTTGCTAATTCCCCTAATTCCCATGCCCTCTTGCTATCTGGTGTTCATGTTCGGCTGGAGCATCATCCTCATTCAGAGAGTACATTGCCTTCCCTATCGTCTCTAAAAAATAGTCGGAGGTAACTGATGTTGTTGAATCCTTTCCATCTCTTGCGTCAAGTTAGAAAGCTTGAGATGTTCCTCCTAAATGTGATTCCGACGACTCATTTTTATCAATATTACCATAATATTCTTCATGTAAAGATCCACGAGCTTTTACATAGTGTTTGGTGCTTTCCATGTTATATTTATAATAGAATGTGATTAACGGGAATATTATTTTACAACGTTCGAAAAGTATTAATTAAAAACGTTTGGTTCACTAAATACTTTTCTAAGAATGTAATGATAATTTACAAATTTACCCTTATTAAAAAAAAGATAATATTCGTCTATTTAATTTTTATAATAAACTTTATTCTCAACGAATATCTGGATTAAATATTTAATAATAAATTCTAATTGACAGTTTTAAAATTATTTTTTAATTTATAATTTTAATTGAAAGCAAAGTTGTTTCAAATTTGTCTTACATATATATTTCTAAATATAATAATACATATATAAAATTAAGTATATATAAATTTGTTTTGGAATAAACTTAAAAAATACTTTAAATCACGTTTTATTTTGACTAAAGACTAACCCATAAGGATATAATAAAAAGTTGATTCTAGGTATTACTCTGAGCAATATAAATAATTTAAAGGTAAATCATGAAAAAAATTATGATTAAATAAGCGAGTTAAACCTAAACCTTACATTTTTTCCTTTTTACATGTAAATATTCATAAAAACTATAATAAAATTGAATTTCAATTAATATACCAAAATCAAAGAGAGAAAAACGATAGAAAATAAAAATAATATGTGAAGGGTATACTATATAAATGATTAAATATGCATATAAAAAATAAAATTACGAATCACATTGTCGTATTTATGCGAAATAACAAGTATTCAGATAAGCTATAGAATTTGACTTAAAATTTCATTTACAATGATGATATAATATGTCATGTCAGCTTGCTGTTACACTATTCTAAGTAGTTAATGTCTTGATTATATCGTAATTTTTTAAAGTTTAATGACTAAAAAATAATTTAGACTATAGATAAGTGACTAACTTTGTAATTTACCCTTGCAAAGATCAAGCTCCGATTAACCAAACTGATTTGTTGGAAAGGAAAAACAACTCTAAAAAGCCCACTCAACTGAACCTTTCTTTCCCTCAATCTCCATTCTGCCCCCAAAATGGCGATTTCAACAATCCAAAAGCTCACTTCCCAAATCCACCGTCTCCCACCTGTATCCTGCCACATCCTCACCCGATCCTCCGCCACCTTGTCCTCCTCCAAGAAGGTTGCCGACAGGATCGTCAAGCTCTTCGCCATCGACCCAGAAGGCCAAAAGCGTGAGGTTGTGGGCCTAGCCGGCCACAGCTTACTTCGGGCCTTGACTAACAGCGGGCTGATCGATCCGGCGTCTCACCGGCTCGAGGAGATTGATGCTTGCTCCGCCGAATGCGAGGTCAACATCGCCCAGGAATGGCTCGAGAAGCTTCCACCCCGTACCTACGATGAGGAATATGTGTTGGTAAGGAATTCAAGGGGTCGTATCTTGAACAAGCATTCCAGGCTTGGGTGTCAGGTCGTGCTTACGCCTCAGCTCCAAGGTATGGTTGTCGCTGTCCCCGAGCCTAAGCCGTGGGATATTCCATAAAAATATATATAGAACTAGACGGAAGTGAGGGTGCTTTCTAATGTATTTCTGTTGTTTTTATGGGAGTAATAATAATTTTGGTACTCTGAAAGAAACGGATTTTTTTCCATGTAATTTGGGTCGCTTCGAAGTTAAATGCAAGTTATTCTATGGATTTTGGTGTTATTTTTGGGTTTTCTTCAATGCTTATGTTTATCAGGTTGCTGGAAAGTCTAGGGAAGTAATATAGAAGTTTCAAATATTATTTGGAAATTGCATTTAGTTTTAGTGGATTTTTCTCGTGGTTAAAGCTTGATGCTACTAGGTGTAACGGGAACGAAGAATCCTGGGTTTTGTTCACCACATTATGTCAGCGACGGTCTTAGAGGAAGCTATTACGAAACTTTGAGCATTGTGCTTCCCTTTTTATCCTTTGCCTGACTGGAGAACAAACGTTGCAGCCTTCTACTTATCTTGACCTTGTTTCCTGGGTGAAGCTGTACTTTGTTCCTAGGTAGTTGGATTGGTTTGAACCATCTCAGAATTTTATCTGAGATACTAGTTAAACTGAATGAAGGATTAGAGGTGGTGCCACTGTAGGCACCCCTTACTGAGGGAAACTCCTGGAAACTGTGATTGAAATGAATATGAGATTATTCTTCAAGTATTAAAGATTCGGTAGACCAATAGATTTTCTAGAGCTCTAGTAAATAAAGAGCAGCATGATGGTTCCTTTCGAGGGTGTTTGGTTTTGTTAATTTGAGGTAACAAAGATGTTTGATGGAAACTTTTGGTTTATTCCTTCTAAAGGTTTGATCACCTTACTTCCTCAGAGCCTAGTTAAATTGTAAATGATTATAGGTTATACATATGGTTTAACATGGTCTAATTTTTAAGAGAAAAGAAGTAATTTTGTTTGGTGACTCCATGCATGGAATGGAATAAATTGGATAAGTACAGCATCAGACTGCTTACGCTTCTCTGGATAGTCCATGACCATGTCAGAAATTGCATTTTCGTTTCACATGATGGGGTATTGGATATCTTAGTAACACGAGAAAACCTACTGCCTCAAACAGTTCACCTGATAGTTTATCTCCAATAATCCCCTTCAAGATTAGCTTATGTCTCAAGAGTACAGAGCAGAGCTGAAATATCTGATGGGTTTGAAATATTATAGGTTACAAACAAAAGAAGTTCAGCTAAAATATCCATAAGTTGAATTACTTGTGCATTCCAAGCTAAAGGCCAGCTTTTAGATGCATTTTGTTTCCACTAAAGGGTTTGAGAGTTTGGGAACTTTTAGTTTTTCTGTACCAGTCAGTGCTTTTTCTTCAGTTATTATTTGAAGTTGAAAGATTTGGCTTATGATAAATGAAAGAATAAGATGAGAAGAATATGATTCAGGATTTGTACTGCTAATACTTATATGAATTACTATTTCCCAGTAAAAATGGAACCCTTTTTACTCTTAACTGGTTAGGGGTGCATTTGATTGGAACTCCTTTGAGTCCCATTAGGTTCTATGTACGCAGTTTACTTGATGGTTTTCAATGTATATATCTCAAGATACTCCAGATTTTTTCCCAAAGTAGATCTCAACATGTTTTATATTATAGATATGAAGGTCATAATGATTAAATTTGTTTCAATTCTAGCATGTGAAATCCAAGACCAAGATATGGTTTAATGTTCTACTAGATGAGAATGGTGGAGGAAAACTTGGATGTCCCTCACTCAACAATGTAGGTGTCTGAGAGTGTAGTGGAGGAGGACTTGTGTCTTTGCACTAGTTTGGTTTGCGAAACGCATTTCACCTGCTTGTTTAGCTTGGTTGTAAGATTTTGGATGGTGCCTCTAGCATTTTTGAGAAATTAAAAAGAAAAGAAAATGTTTAATTGATTTGTGAAATGGCATTACACCTGCTTGTTTAGCTGCAAAAGTATGTACTGCTGATGCTCACTTTGCTTCTACAAAGCTCTTTTACGTAGTCATATTGTTCAAAACCACTTATGCTACATGAGAACCTTGCTTTGTCATCTCAATAGTAATTTTCTATGTCATATAGATCATTTGTTGCATGACATATTCACCTCATGAATTTCCTGTGGTGCAAATGGCTAATGTTCTCATGGTATATTAATCATTTATATTAATAGTATGGAGGGACCAATGGTAGACCATTGATAGCTAAAAAACATAACTTCAAAACTATAACTTATACATCTGTAAATATAATTTTTAGGCCCAACAAAATTTTCATACCTTATAATTTATATAATGTTAAATTTAGCTCTTAATGTTTAGATTTTAGTTTTAATTCTTTTTTTTTTAGCTACATTTGGTCCTCAATCCTTTTGTAAAAGAGTCAAAATCAAGTTTTTAAAAAAAAATGAAAATACTAATTAAAATGTTAATTTTTAAATTACCAGAAGCTCTTAGCTACTTAGCTATACTATAATAAAGGCTAAGTGGTATTACTTGACTGAAAGAGTGTGTAATCTATGCTAATTTTTTGAAAATTTATATTTTAAAATTTTTTTGAATAATTTAATTTTAGGTTCTGATTATATCGGCTCTTTTTGACATAATGCCTAGAATTACCCATAGTTTCTCCCCAACCATAAATAGGAGAATAATACACTTCAGCGCACTCAAACCCAGTCTTATTGTATTTGGTAACAATGTTCATGCCAATCTAGCCAAAACTCAACCAGCTTTTTAAATTTTAATTTTGATGTATTTTTTATAAATTTTGAATTATTTATTGGCGTGACATCTAAAACAAATAATGTTATGTTAGCATGATGCACATATGGACTGTCATAGGAATTATCACGTCAACAACGTTAAAATTTAATATTTTAATCAACATTTTCATTAAAAAAAACGATTTGACTCTTTTAAAAAAAGTTAAGGATTAAATTTAACTAAATAATAATAACCAAATTAATGAAAAATATGAACCCTCAATTATATTATAATAATAATAACACGTAACAAGTTTCCAAAGGATTAAAAAAATTGTTCTGTGTGTTTTAATTATGTTAATTTACTGATTTTTTAAAAAATATATTGTATTTTGAATTTTTTTTTCATGGATTTTAAAATCATCAATATAATTTTTTAAAAATAAGTATTTTAAAAAACAATGATAATATATGGAAACAAATTTTGGTAAATGAATGCAAAAGGCAATTTTACTTGGGCCAGCCTTTTCAATCTAAACTAAATTAGGAAATTTGGGCCTCTGGTTATTTCAAAAAACTCCGACCACGAACTAAAATTTGAACCCTAACCCTAATTTTCAATTCCTTATATATAGCATCCTACCTCCTTGTCTCTCATCCTGTTCTCGGTAGCGTCCCTCTCTCTGCCTTTTTGTTGTGTGTGTGTGTGTGTGTGTGTGTTTTCATATTGAAGGAAGGATAAAGCAAGTCAGCTTCTTGATTGGGTGTAGATGGAAGCGACCCACTCAATCAAATAATTGAAATTTCTTGCGATATCTAAATTCTCAGCCAGTATCACTCGCCTGAATCTGATAAAATTTCCCTGATTTTTCAGGCCCTTTTACTACTGGTATATTCACCTTTATATTTTTTTTCAAAAATGGAGAAAAAAATCAATGCAAACGCACTCTGTCCCAAAACCGTCGTAAAGACGAATTTGTTTTGAGGCAATTTCTTCGTTTGCTATATCACCAAATTCCATTTGATTTCCGACTTACTCGCCCAATTTGATCCCTTTTTCACTGATCTTATCGGGCACATGGTTGGAATACATTTCTCTCTCTTTTTCCCTTGCGTTATTTAAACATGAACAGCTGTTTTCATTTCTAAAAGCCTAGTGGTGAGATCTGGAAAGCGTGATTGTTCATAACATGTAACATAATAGCGTGTAAATTATGAGAATCAAGTACCCCTGATGAGCACGATTTAGTTCCTATACACCATAAAAACTTGTTTTTCTGATAGATTCTAGATTTGAATCTTTATTTTAGATTAGCAGTATCATTGTTTTTTAGCTACATCTGATCGGATTATAGAAATTTTGGGTTGGAAGGATCGCGACGGGTTGTTCAAACTTCAAAGTACCTTAATTTGGGGCTCTTTCCTTGTATCAATATGGATTGTAAACATTACTCCGGAAATATCCAGACAATGTAATAATCAAATTGAAATTAAAATATTGGGTAGAAGAATTGTGATATAAAGATGGATCTTTACATGATGTAGGAAAAACCCAAAGCATAAGAAGGAATGGTTTGGATGTGCGTTTAGATTACAGTGTTGTTATACTAATTGTAGGTAAATAGACTCACCTTTAGAACCAATTAGGGTAAAATTCAATGGGTGAGAACTGGAAATCATATTGCAAACAATTTACTCTGCTTTCTGATCTCTAAATTAAATAGAACTAGCAGAAAATGTTTCTTCTGAATTTTGCTTTCTGATGGATGAATATGATGTTTTTTTTTTTTTTTTTGGTTAATACTAATTATTCTCTTTTTATTTTTAATTAATATTTTTGTTTTTAATAGATATTTTAAGTATGATTGTTCTAAAATTAAACTAATTGTAAAAAATAAAAAAGTTAAAAAGTGAGGTAAGGGGATGTATTAGACGATGCTGGGATAAAATTAATTTAATTTGAATCGGATTTGAATAAAATATTTAATTCATATTAGAAATTTTATCACATATATAATTTGAAATTAATTAATATACTATATTTAGATTAATTTGTGAGTAAAATAAAATTTAAACACATAAATATATAGATTAAGAGTATTAAATGTACCACAATTATTTATTGTGGTGTTATCATCAATTTTGAGTTTGTGTTAAGTTGATTTGTGACATCAACTAAATAAATAATATATCAAAATAAAATTTTGGTTAAGTGGTAAATTTAAAATTTTATCGTGTGAGTTTAAATCCAATTATAATATATTATTATTATTATTATTATTAAATAAAAAGATTATAGTATCCTCGAAGTTACCTTGGTTGGCAATGACATCATGGCAAGTCTCCAAGTGTTTAGCATTTTTGCCTCCATTTATTAACGTTCCAATACTTGAACTAATCTAAAATGACTGAACATGTGCCTAATTTTAGCCCAATTCTATCACTTTTTTAACTTAAAAAGCTTTTCACATCCACAAATGGAAAACCTCTCACCTTCTTTTTTATTAACAACTGGTTTCGTTAGGCTTGTTTTAGTGTGCATCCTTTATATCCCTCTCTTCTTTCTTCACAATTGTAAACAACAATCAACACTAATTCTCCATTGATTTTCCTTGTTAATTACCTTTCCCATCTCTCTCAATAGTCCAATTTTCATCTTTCTCTTATCATTTTTGCTCTAAGGTGGTTTATTTTGGTTTGGGTTTAGTTTTGTTTGATAAAAGAAATGGATCTAGTTGAGCTTCGCAAGGTGTTCCAAATGTTTGATAAGAATGGAGATGGCAAGATCACAAAGAAAGAGCTCAGCGATTCACTCGAGGAGTTCAGTATATTTATTTCCGATAAAGAAATAAACCAAATCATTGATAGCATTGATGTGAACGGAGATGGTTCTGTAGATATCGATGAATTTGGTGAATTGTACCAAATGATGGTGAATGAGAGGAACGAAGAAGAAGAAATGATGGAAGCATTTAATGTCTTCGATCAAAACGGAGATGGATTCATCACATTTGAGGAGTTGAGGTCGGTTCTATCATCATTAGGGTTGAAGCAGGGAAGAACTATTGAGGATTGCAAGAATATGATAACAAAAGTGGATGCAGATGGAGATGGTAGGGTTAATTTCAAGGAGTTCCAGCAGATGATGAAAGGTGGTGGCTTTGCTGCCTTAAGTTCAAGTTAATGGTCAAAATACATATATATATATATGTGCATGTATGTACGCATAGAAATATTAAGAGACGCTGGTTTGACATTAATGTATCTAATTTCTAATCATACAACTAAATTGTTCAAAATTACAAAACTATTTCTATTTTCCACCTTTTTACTAGCAAAATCAATCCACAAGAGAATCATGAAGCTCCAATTTCATCTAACAAGATGCTTTTTAGCTTCATTGCACAATGTCAAATGTTAAGCATCTTGACTATAACAAAATGATCCTAAAGAATTTTGTACATGATTAAAAGCTTCCAAGAAACCAAATATACAAATCTAATCATATCATTAATTGGTCAAGTTAAATACCAAGGCTACCTGCGCTACGGTGCATAAATCTCTGCCTTTCAGCTTCGAGTTTCCTAACATTGTCTACTATAACTTCAATCTTTGAAGATAGTTCTTCTGTTTGCTTCTCAACGTTGTTAATGAACGCAAACAACTTTTCTCGATAAGCTGAACATAATTGCTCTTGATGCGCTAACTCTATCGTGAGTTCTTCAATTTTCTTGTCCTTATCACCCTAAAAACTCAAAAAAAAGCCAATCATTGCCAGCAGCAAAAGTGAATGATAACGGAAGAATGTTATACTGTTTTGCAAGTATATAGATATTTAACAATCACTAGCAAATAATTACATTCGGCCAACAAGAGAAGAAAAGAAAAGGTCCCTACTTTTACAATCAAAGAATCATCCTTCACCATATCAGATAAGAGCACCTAAGTTCCCAAAGAAAGCTTATAATGTGACTGTGCAGAAAGCGTGTTAATGATACACTCAGCGCACTTATACTCTTCCTGAAGCTAGTTCAACAAGAAGCAGGGTATTGCATGACATCAAATATCCTAGTCCAACACATAGGAGAATTTATTTTCATTTAAACACATCTATAAATTAGAAAGCTTCCAGGGGCATTTTCAGTGCTGACCAATTCAAAGGAACAAAAGCAGAAGTTGTAACACCAAAATTATCATCTATCCCCAGCTTTAACCAATGGGCACGCAGCATTGATACTTCATATATTATAAAACAAACTTTATGCAGGAATTATGTTCAATTCTAGAAAATAATTGGTCACCGAAAAAATTCAATCACAGCCATTAATCTCAATGAGGGAAAATTTCACCCACCCCACAGCATATTCTACAATTTTAAATTATCTAAAAATATCTGCCCTCTATATAATATTTACTAAGAAAAGCTGAAATTGTCGATGTCAAACAATTAGCACCAAGCCAAAAACATGAAAACCAGAAATAGGAACATTCTACTTAATGCGCAAAGAAAGTAAAAACAACAAAAATAAAGGAAGACTCAATGATCTCAAGTATAAGATTCAAAAACAAAGTTCAAGACATTTAAACTCTATTTGATATATATATATATATACTCCTTCTACCCTAGTCCAAATGAAGTTGTCATAATTGACTTTTTTGGGTCAAACTTTTTTTAACATTGACTTATTATTTTTAATATTTTAATTAACTATATTTTTTTTATCAAAGTTTAAAAATTGATGACTAAAAGTCAAAACGCGACAAATTTATTGGGAATGAGAGACTAATATAATATATAATATAAAAAAATTTGAAGTATTTTTCTTATATAAAACTTGATAGAACCTCACCGTGGTATTGAATCCATTGGCTGTGATCATAAGGGGATGATTATGCTCCTTTTCAAATCTTGTAACAACCCATTTTCCAGTCTTTTCCATCTTAACCAAAATAGTTGCCTTGCAACCTTCTCGTGCACTAGGACGTGGCTTTTTCTCTTGTCCTAGTGTGCCCTTATGATTAGGAGAGAAACCCTGTTTGTTGCATCCTAGACGACGAGCAAGTGTTCTTCCATCAATCCCCGAACGACGACGCTGCATAATTCGCACCATAAATCCTATCCGTCTGGCATACTCTATGTAGTATTTCTTAGCATCATCTTCAGATTCAAATTCCATACCCACATACGGTTCTAAGATTTCGCTTCCTTCTCGTTCAGCTGTTTTTTCTTCAACTGAGCTGTCTGCTTTCCCACCTTCTTTGTCCAAATCCCACTATTACCAAAAAAGGAAAAGAAAAGAATCAGACCTTCTAACCTCGTTTTTTACATCAAGCAAAATGACAAGTTTATATAATTAAAAAGGAAAATAATAGTATGGTGCCTTTTCATGCTATGCAAATCATAATTTTTATAATAATTTGCTAGCAACAAATCATATGACACGTCAGAAACAGTTCTCAAAACTTTTCAAGTAGTCAGATGAACCACAAGATATGCACGTTAAATTCAGTGACCACTAGTAGGAATGGGTTCAAATCCAAAGATGTAAAGGACTCAACAAGAAAATTCTAGAATCAAGTGAAAGTGATATTAACTTGCCGATGGATATTAAAGAAAGAAACAAGGAAATGCTCAAGATCCTACTGTTTTGGTTTCAGCAACAATACCGTTATTTGGAATGCCATTATTCAGACAGTTCTTCAACCAAGACTTGGCAACAGGAACAACAAAGAGACATATGATTAACTGAGGTAACTGTAGAATTCAATCTATTCCTTTGTCTAGAGGACTGAGTGAGGACCTGAATAACAGAATATGAAACGCAGCTCGTATAGGGACATGAAACAATACCTTTACCAAAATGGTATATTCATAAAAACCAGAACTGAGCACAACAAATGCAGCATCAATAGGTAACTAAATTCCATAAAATTAGTTAGCCAATCTTCGTTGCAAAATCAATATCACCATAATCATATACAAAACCCTTTCCTTCATTTTTCTACAGGGCTTTCTTCCTTCCTTCCACCATCCAACTACAACAAAACAGATTGGGTAGGGTATTTAGGCAGAACAATCCAACTTAACTATATTCATTGGACAGATAATCCTAAATCACACCAACAATTACAATTTTGTTTTCCTTAAAAGAAAAAAAAAACCCGTCATTAAATTTTGCATACCCCGAATACTCTAAAATTAAGCATTTGTTTCCCAATAGTTTCTGTCAAGAAAAACCCTAAAATTCTTAACCTCAAAGAAAGATCACCCATAAAAATTAACTATCAAGTACGCGTATTTCCTCACTCCGAGAAGAGATGGGTGTGTTAGAGTAAGATTAGAGTGAATTGTTGGAGGCAATCTAGGTGGGTTATTTTAAGTGAAGATTATAAATAAATAAGAATCGCAGCGTTGAAATTTTAGAGGGAAAAACTTACTGAATGAAGAGTTTCTTCTGATCCGAGAGACATCCAAAGATAATTTGAAAGTCGCGATTGATTCTCTGATCCGATGCAGCCGAAAGGCGAAAAGGAATACTAAGGCCCGGCTCGATTTGAAGATGATGGATTGTCAACCGTTCGATTACTATGCGTTAGTAATTTATTTTTCATAGAATGAAGATATAATGCATAGCAGAAGACAAAATAATGCGTTTGATTATAGTGATGCTCATATGATAAAATAATTGGAGGCTCGTGATTAATGTTGGGTTTGGATGGACGGTGAGGTAGGGTGTGGTGCGGTGAGTTTGATTTACTTTTTGTTTCACGTTATAATATTATTATAGTATTTAATCTTACTGTTATTACTGTTTTATACTAACCGCAGATAAACGTATTGTCCATCCAAACCTACGTTAAGTTTGTTTCGTAATGATATATATAGAGATAGTTCAGTCATGATGTTTTTAGCAGATTGACTCAATAATTAAATAATATTGTCATTAATAATTGAAGAGTTGGAACTTAAGGATAAATAAGGTTTATATGTCAATTTTGTCAATTTTTTTAATTAGACATTTAGATCTTTTTAATTTTATTTAGGAAAATAAGTTGTGTTTTGGAGAGAGTGTGTGAAAGTGTATCAATTAAGCGCGCTTTCTGTACAGTTAGCAGGAAAACACACCTAGCTGGGCACATTTTCCCTTTAAGTTGCAATTTTTTTACTTTTTTAATATAATTAATTTCTTTGGTCAAATAATTAAGGCTCTGTTTGTTTCACTGAAAGTGGCTTCCGGAAAATGAATTCTGGAAAATGACTTACTTTTTTGGAAAAGCTAATATTTTCTGGTGTTTGAATGAATCTGTGTAAAATATTTTCTTTTGTTTGGCAGGTTCTTTAAAAATATTTCATAAAAGTCGTTTTCAATTAAATAAACATACATTTGAATTTTTTTATTTTTTCATTGTTTAATTGAGTTTATTTTATATCTATAATTTTATATTTTACATTGTTTTTACATATATTAAAAATATTTTGTTAAATTTAGGTTCATTGCAACGATATTTTTTAGTTACATGACTACCAACTGAGTATTTTTTTTATTTAAAAATGTGACATTAACAAAATTGACAAAAAAAAATAACAATGTCAGCAGTTGGACTTGATTTTCAAATCTGGAAAGTAGAGGGACTAAATTCTTGAAAATAAAAGTATATAGGTTTATGACATATTTTAACATTTATACTACAAAACATTTATTATTAATATATTTATAATTGTAATAAATATTTAGTATTAAAATATTAATATTGATATTTTCAATAATATGTGAATAATATTATTTAAAATTATTATTTTTAAAATTTACTATTAAAATAAAATTTAAATATTAAATAATTTATTAAAAATAATAAATTATATTAATTATATTAATAATTTATTACATGACTAAATATAAATAATTAAATACCTATGTTTAATAATATTTAAAAATATAATATTTTATATTAATATTTTAATAATTTTAAATATTTTTAAAAATAAAATAAAATTTATTATTAATATAATAATATTAAACTTGATTTAAGTTAATTTTTATATAAAAATAAAAGTATCTATTGAGGAGCTCTTTTCCGGAAAATGACTTACGCTTTTCAAAAGGGTAAGTCATTTTACAAGGAAAAAGGCTTATTTTTTGTTGACCTGTAAGTCATTTTCCGTTGACCAAACTGTTTTCTGTGAAACAAATATAGGAAAATGCATAAATATTTTCCGTAAAACCTTTTAAATGTAAACAAACGGACCCTAAATGTTAGTAGTTTTGTCATTGAGTCCCAAGTTCAATTTCTCTCTCACTCATATTTATATTTTTTATTTCATGTTGTTTTAAGATGTTTCTTCTTCTTCTTCTTCTTCTTCTTCTTTTTTTAATGAATGTTTTTAACATATAAGCTTCCTTAGTTAAATGGTTAAATAATAATGATTTCATCATTGAGACTAGGGGTGAGTAAAATTCGATTCAAATTAAAAAACTTGATTAAAAAAATCAAATTTAGAATTAAATAGTTCGAGTTATTTGACTTAATCAAGATATTCGAATCAACTCGAATAAAAAAAATAAGTTTTTTGGTTTAACTCAAATATGAATTACACAATTCGAGTTATCCGAAAATCCGAATAAGAAAAGGCAAAACTATGTCGTTTTGATAAATGTTTACCCAATAAGTTAAAAAGGGAAAACTATATATTGTTTATGTAGTTAAATAATCTTGTACTTCGTTTACTAGTTAAACAATCGGTCCATGTAAACGCAACATTGAGCATAAATAATAAGATTCGTTAACTCAACTCGACTTGACTCGAAATTTTTTGACTCGATTCAAAAAAAATTCAAATCGAGTTTAGTTGTTAAAATATAATTCATCAACTCGACTAACTCGAAACTTTTTTACTCGACTCGATCGAATACTCATCCCTACTTGAAACCTAGGTTTAATTCTCCTTTTCTAAACACATTTGTAATTTTTATTTCAAACTGTTTCAAGTTTTTTTAATTAATAAATATATATTTTTTTTCAATTTTTTAATTCATCTTTTTAATTAATAACTCTTTTATTCATAAAATCAAATAATAAATATGTAATTATATAATAAAAATATATTTTTACATATATCATTATATTAAAATTATTTGAAATTAATAACCCCTTTATATATAATATAAATATCAACTAATTTTTTTGATATATTTTTTATATATAATATTTATATGTCAAATATTTATTTTCTCTACGTATATTGTGGGTATGGTGATTTCTAATATTATAAAATAAAATAATTATTTCAAATATAATTATTATTTTAATATGTAAAATATTTCAAATATCATTCTTTTTTCATCTACATTGTGAGTATGATATTTCAAATATTTTTATATGTGAAATATTTTAAATACACATACAGAAATATTTACTACACTCTTGATATGGATTGAAAAATAAATAGTACACATATAAAAATTATATTTACTAAAAATAATCATATTTGTAATAATTATTTGATTTTATGAATAAAAAATTTATTAATTAAAAAGATGAATTAAAATAAAAAAATTGAAAACAATATAAATAATAATTACAAATGTGTTTAGAAAAGGGGAATTGAACCTAGGTCTCAAGGATGAAATCATTATTATTTAACCATTTAACTAAGGAAGCTAATACGTTAAAAACATTTATTAAAAAAGAAGAAGAAGAAGCTTAAAACAACATGAAATAAAAAATATAAATGTGAGTGAAAACAAAATCGAACCTAGGACTCAATGACAAAACCATTAATATTTAATCATTCAACCAAAAAAATTGATTGTATTAAAAAAGTCAAATTTTGCAACTTAAAGAGAAAGTGCATCCATCTGGGCGCGTTTTCCTGCCAACCGTGTAGAAAGCGCATCCAGCTAGACACACTTTCACACACACTCTCCAAAAACAACATATTTTCTTAAATAAAATTAAAAATGGCCTAAAGGCCTAATTAAAAAAAATTGACATATTTTTCAAATTTAGCCGGAACTTAATTACAAATTATTTGAACCTTAATTATACGTGTTCAATCAGTTTCTCCGTTAGTTCAACATAACCTTATATAGATTGCATTAGAACTGATATGATAAATAAATGAAAATGACAAATTAAAAAATAGATAGAACGAATCATTATCCGCAGTGAATGCGTTTTCTCGCTGTGAGTAAGAGATAACTTAGAGATTAGATTAAATTAATTTCTTTGAATTATTATTTAATTGATTGTAATTAAATAATTAAAGTTTGAGGTGAAGTTAAATTAATTAGTTGTCGCAGTTTTGTATCACTTTTAGTACAGTAAAGATTTCGTGACTTTAATGAAATTAGAACTGGATTGAGAAAATAATTTAATTTAAAAATTAATTAAATTTTAATTAACTAAATAAACAAATTTTTGGAAATAGAAAATTGGTTGTTGGGTTGGATAAATCAAATGTGTTAGTTAAAAGTCTACATAACACATATAATTATATTCAGTCGATGAGACAGGCGCAATGAACCCATCTCATCTAATGTCAACTACCGAGAGAGTGATTAAAGTATTTAATTTTAAAAAATAAAATGACTAATTCGAAAAAATTAATAATTAAGTGACCAAAATTAAAATAAAAATAATTGAATGATTATTTTTATAATTTTCTAAGTAAAACGATTCGCATGATTTTATTTGGTACGAAGGAGAAATCAAATTGAGAGAAGATGAAAAATGATTGCAAAATTTATATTGAAATGAGTATATAATTAAGCATTCTAACTTTTTAAAAAATTATTTATTCCTTTACTTTTTTTAATTTCTTAGTTCTTAAATTTATGTTGTTTGTCAAATCATCTTAAAATGGTTGAAAAAGTTAATGCTTGTTAACTTTGTGACGTGATATCCACGTGGTTTCAACAATTAATTATTTTTTAAAAAAATTAAAATTCAAAAAATTATAAAAAAATTTTAAAAATAGAATTATTCAAAAAGTATAAATATATAAAAAATTTAATTTTAAAAAAATTAATTTCTAATGTGACATACACGTGATAACCTATGTGTATGCCACATCAGCAAAATTAACTTATCATTTATTTTGAGTGATTTGACAAACAATACAAACTTAAGACTAAAAGAGACGAAAAATTAAATGGATGACTAAATTAACCATTTATTTTTGTAAAGCTAGAGGACTAAAAATGTCATTATGCCAAAATATGACCAATCTTCCTCAATACCCACTTTATTGAAAGTGTGTA
Source organism: Gossypium turneri (assembly GCA_008044935.1). Lineage (NCBI taxonomy): Eukaryota > Viridiplantae > Streptophyta > Magnoliopsida > Malvales > Malvaceae > Gossypium > Gossypium turneri. The sequence continues at coordinate 5,773,655 of CP032577.1, forward strand.
TGAAAATTTAAAGATTAAACATATACATTGCCAATAGGTTAATGGGTTGACAAATATCCTGCAATGGTATAATACAATTTTACAAATACAAAAAAAAAAAATATAGTCAATATACCAAATACAAACTCATAAATTAAATAAAAAAATATTATTTATTGATATTATAGATTAAATTTTGATTCTAGTGTTCATCATGTTCCCCTAAATTTATAATGATAAAAATATTTAAAAAAAAAAAAACACTTCAATTATATAAAAAATGCTCTTTAGACCCTCTCTATTTGAACCCTTTTACCTAAGCGAGTTCCACACGTTTATTTAAGAAACAAAGAAGAAATATTGCATATTTGAACATGATGATGATGATGATGATTGTTAATGATTATTTATTGTCCACTTTTCTTTGAACATTCTTGACGGAAGTGAATATTGCAGTCATCATAAAGGGGACGTAAATAGAAAGCGCAAGGAGCACAATGGCAATCAGTGCTCCGGCAGCCCTCCATGCGTGGACACTCCTACAAGAAAGCTTTCCCACCTTGATTTGGATCACATCCACCATGGATACCGTAAGGAATATGCATCCGAAAACCGACGCCCACACCGACAACATCAGCATTGAGAATCTCACAGTCTGGTTACGGGTATTCTTGAAGTCCTCTTCTTGGCAAATGGTGACATGGATTTTAAGTGCCTTGGCTACCAGGCTCGACAACAGGAAGCAAGCAAACGACACCACTTCGTTCACCACCAGCCGCCTCGCGTTCCCCACATCCGCGTCGCATTCAGTGCGGTTCTCGAGGCTACGCTCGCCTTGACGTGCCATCGATAACCCCACGAAGACGGCCAGCGTGAAGAGCGAGTTCACGTTCACAAGGTCATCTAACGCTTTCTGGTGAATTTCTCGCAGATTATTCAACGGTTCTTTATCAGCGGTGGCTTCTGGATCGCGGGTTCCACTGTAAAATAGTGAAAAAGAAAATTATGGATAAAAATTAATACAAACCAAAACAATTAACGTATAAGTAAACATAATGAGACATGGAAGAGAAGCTAGCCATTAGCCAACCTTGGCATTTCTGAATTCCCTTTTTCTTGGTCTAATTTGGCCGTTCTAGCTTTAGGGGTTTTTATAGATTTCATTCAAGCATATGCCTTGATTTTTAAGTAAAATACTGGTGAAGATAGTATAATAATCAAAAAGTGAAAAGCGATTTCTTTTTTTTATTCTCTGATAAACCAGAGAAGTTAAAGACATAATATAGAAAGGAAATGTTCCCAAGGATCCACTCGATTGGCTACCTAGTAGAAGCTTACATAGTAATTTAATCAATATATTCTGATCTACTATATATTATTATGTTTAATAAACTAAATAATGTAATATTTTTTAAAAAAAATTTCCAAAATATTTTAAAAATCATTATAGGTTGTATTAAACCTTAAGAATTTCTATTTTTTCTCCAAGCCGTTTATTCATTATCTTTTGTTTTGCCCAGCGGCAGTGCCAGTCTCCAGATTGGTTATCGCTCGCTTTTTCCTCCCTCCCATTAACTCTTTATTTATTTTTTTTCACATTCACTCCAAATGTCTTCTCTCTTTTTTAGTTTGCAGATCTATTTTGTAGCTATCTTTGTTGTCTTCATAAGTTGTGATGGATAGATGATGACACTAATCATTCGCTAAAACTCCATTGACCACCAGTAGTTTTTCTTGGAAAGTGGGTGGCTCTTCGTCATCTTCTTAATTTGTTTCTATTTCGACAATATTTCAGAATAATAAATGATTTCATGAGTCGATTTGGCCTAACGTTGTCTTAAGTTTTATATGTTTTTTTTGTTTGTTTTTCCTTTGGTTAATAAGTTTTTAGTTTTAGAAGTTTGTGTATGCTCTTGTAGCTTGATTTTTAGTCTTGTTTATGCATGGAATCTTACTTTTACAAGTGAATTTAAGGATGGTTTTTTTGTCGTCCTCTACAGTTTGGTGAATGCTCAATTCTTTTGTCGATTTTTGCTCGCCGCTTTGGATTATCCAGAGCCAATTTCTTTATCGTGTTAAGTGCTTGCAATCACTCCATATATGTTGTACTTGAGTTGTGACAAAGCCAATTGTTGACGTTTCATAATGTTCTATTGATGCTGAGGCTAAAGCCTTTGTTGTGTTGATGGAACTTGATCTTTACCATCTACCGAGGACTGTTTGTTATTTTTTTTAAAAAAAATTCAAAATGAAACAATAAATCATATTATTGATAATAATAAAATAAAATATTTTTAAAAATAGTAACAATGATCAAGAGGTTTCTCCTACCTTCCTTTTAAAAATAGTAAAGTACCCTAAAATGACCAAAGGATAAATGTTGCTTCATTAGAGACCGCATGAGAATTTTGCCTTTCTTGGTTTGGGGGATGGGGGTGAGGAGGGGCCATAAAGCACAAAAAAGATAAAAGGAAATAACAAAAAAGTGTAATCCAAGCTGGACATGATAAATTGATAATATATACAAATGATTTAAATTTATAAAAGTAGAATACATTAAATAAAATGATAAAATATACAAAAAAATAAAATAAGATTTTTTTTATTTTACTTCTTTTCATATGAGTGTAGAATCACGATTCTTAGTTTTTTGTTTTTTTATACAATATCTAGAATTATCCATAGCTTCTTTTCAGGATAATGCGTTTCAGTACACTCAAACCTACGTCTTTTTACATTGACAACAATATCAATATTAATCAAGCTAAGATTCAATCAACATAAAATAAGAATTAGAGCAAAACAAAAATACAAATAATTAATTTTTATGCTTAAGAAAGCATATAAGAAAGCATACCGGTACCACTCTACATGACATACATGTCATTATGCGTTTGCTATAGTAATTAAATTTAAAGGTTAATACGTGGTTTGTCCTTTAAATTTGTCTAAAATATTTAGTTGGTATTTGATTTTTTTTTTTGTATTTAGTTAGTATTTGAATTTGTATTCCATCACCTAAATTAGTATCTCTTAACAAACACTCTTATTTTGTGCTAACGTGAAATTGATGGTAGTTTCTCAATATAACAGATGGCGAACATAAGTTAAAAAATTAAAAAATCTTTTAAAAAGTATAAATTTTTAGATAAATTTAAATATCAACTAGATACTTTTGAATAAGTTCGAGAAAGAGAAAACTACAATTTAACTCTTAAAAGTATGTAACGAAATCTTTACGTATCTCTCTCTGCATTAAAGTGATATCGGTTTGGCTTGATTGAATTTTAAAAAATATTTAAGTTGTTTATTATAATTCGGTTCGATTTAATTTGGTTTTTAATTTTTTATATTTCCTTTTTAGATATATTGAGTAATTTTTCTATTATGTCTCAATAGAGGGGACAATAGAATATTTATATACATAATTACTGTTCATAGAGTTGACGTTATTAATAGACTCTATGCATGCTAGACATGTGTATTGCTCTGGGCTGCTTGTTGGACACTCATTGGGCATCTGTGAGCTGAGATCGTGAGCTCCCCTTACGAACACCCCCTGACATGTGCGAGCAGGACTTGTGAGCTCCCTTTTTGAACACCCCTTGCGAGCTTCATACTATAAGGCTAGCATGTAACCATCTGGTGGGCCCTACCTAGGTCTGGGGTAGGCGATCTGGACTTTATCTGGTTTTTGGGTTGGTGATTATAAAAACATAACAAGACATATTTTTAATAAAATAAACTTTGTTTTATGTTTTTTGAATATTATATGACAAAAAAATTAATATTTTTTTCATAAATATTTCTAAAAAACAATAATTTTTTCATAAACTTTAAATTATTTTCACTATTTTTAAATATCAAATATTTATTTTCTATCATAAAAAATTAAAATTAATTATATATTAAATAAAAAAATTTAATTTAAATAACCACAATTTTAAACATACATTCTATAAATCTTCCAAATACCTCGATTAATTCAAACTCGTAAACGCCCCCAACGCCCCCAATTCGTTTATTTAATGTTAGAATTGAAACGCGTTCAACATCATTAATTGCTAATTATCTTTGTACAATTCTATATAAGAAAATCTTTTCATACCGCTGATCTAAAAAAAAAAGATTTACTTTTTTCGAGTAAACTACAAATGTAGTCACTCATATTCTTTTAAGTTCATATTTTTGTTATTGAATTTTTAAAAATTATTATATGATCAATGATATTATCGATTTATTATAATATGATCACTCATCCATTAACTTTCATTATAATGTATAAAAACAAATTGGTGTGACATGTTAATATCATCATTTTATATGAATTTTTTTATACATCAATAATTACTGACCCGAGACCTACTAGGAATTCGCGTCTCTGACCCATGACCCGGATAGGTCCCATCAGAAGATTCAGTGCGAAACAAGCAATGAAATAATAGCAAGGCGAGCTCACGAACCCTGCTCGCAAAGCGAGCTCACGGACTCAGCTCGCAAGACAAAACCAAGGACCTAACTCGTAACACAAGGCCACAAATCCAGCTGGCAAGGACTCAGAGAGCTCACAGAAAGGGGCCACGAGCTCCGCAGGCCACTCAAACACATGTTCAGCAAGTACGGAGCCTATCTAGAATGTCAGTCCTAAGAACAGAAATGACCATGTGCTCAGTAGACATGTGCCTAGCTTTGCAGAGAATGACAGTACTAGAGGCAGCGAAGTCAAGACAAAATAATGGGGTCCTATCATAAGCTGTAATAGCATCTATAACAACATGTATAAATACCCAAACACTCCTATCAATAACATATGAGAAAATATTACTCAACAATTGGTGTGGTGAGCATGGAAGAACTTTCGATCATCAGATATTTTTGAGTTTGATTAAGTTTTCTTCAGTTCTCGACGCAAATGGCTTACTTGAGTAAAAATTTCCCTTTCAACTCTTCATCAAGACAAGCTGGAATGTCAAGTTTCGATGACCAACATAATGTAACAGACTTATTCACCAAATGGTTCACCGATAGACTAAAAAACCTCGACAACATGGTTTATAGAGGAGCTTATGGCCCTTTAAACTTGAATATCTCTACCAATCAGGGCTTGTCACTCCCTTTTAACCAAGAGGCACCCCCCAGCTGTCCAAAATAAGATTTATGAAGGAATAGATGGCCGCTCAGGAGGCGTAATTTGAACAACAAGCTGTTTAGCAGGAGCTACTGAAGCAGAACGAGGAGTTGCGAAGGAATGCGTATTCTGATAACTCCAATTTTCAGGACAATATAAACACGCAAGACGATGCCCTATACACCTAAGCTAAGGAATGACAGAACGAGATAGATGAGTTGCGAAGAGATGTACAGGTGTTACACCTTGAATCGTATGACATAGATTGGTTGTTCTGTTCCAATAGTCCACTGACCCATGAGCTCGCAATAGTAAACCTACTACGTGACTTCAAGGTTCTAAAAGACATGTTTAAAGGAAAAAGGGATCTGCGAGATCATTTGATGCAGTACAAGGACTACATGAATGTATTGGGTGCATTAGATACGGTAAAGTGTAAAGCCTTTTCCACAACGCTCAAGGGCAGCGCTAAGGATTAGTACTTATCTCTTCTACAAGGTTCGATTAAAAAATTCTCGTAGTTGGGACAGATGTTCTTGGGTAGATTCAAGGCTCACAGAATAATTATGAATATGCCCATGGGACTCATGTCCGTGAAACAAAGTGAGAGCGAGTCCCTTTAAGATTACGTGAAGAGGTTCTACGTGACTACCCTAAACGCGAAGAACTTGGAGGACCAATAGGCTATAGACGCCTTTATCATGAGGGTACAAAGCGGCCATGTACAATACTCTTTCATAGATAACATATCGTACAGTCTGACTAACCTCTATGAGCGAGCTCACAAGTTTACTAAAGTGGATGAGATCAAATGAGCATCGCGTGCCACCTTCCAGAGGGAAGACAAATAATTCAAGAACATGGAGGGACCCCATAGTAGGTAAGCCCCCTTAGCCAACCACTGCGAGTAAAAAATGACAGGCCGTAGAGGAATTAGCCTTAAGGTGATACACTCAGAGCTCCCCAAAGACCTCAGCAAGACCGTGCCAGAAGATACATTCCTCAATGAAGATTTGAAGCTTACACCTCTTTAAACGCCACCCATACCTGCATTCCCAACTAAGTTAGAAGCCTTGGCATCTTACCCAAGCCACTTCTAATGAGGAGCATAGGGAGAAAGATGAACTCAAGAGACCGATGTGCTTACCATGATGACATGAAACATAAAATCAAAGATTGCTTCACATTGAAAGAAGCTATAAAAGGAGCAGTTCAAAATGGTGAGCTCGCAAAATTCATAAATTGGAGTGGCTCCCAAGAAGGTCAGAGCTCTCGCGACGATTCCAAAGGTAAGCAAAAAGTTAAATGCACCATCCATGTAATTGTAGGCACAGACAAAGATTGGGTAGGATGCGTATGAGAAGTGTGATGTCAGTCAGCGCCCCTAAAAGTTAAATGCGAAGAGGAGGATGCACATGAGAAGTGTGATGTCAGTCAGTGCCCCTAAGAGGTCACGACAATAAGAAAATTAAAATGTTGAGTTTGGCAGTGATGACAAAGAACTGGTCCGAGATGAGGAAGGAAATGATTCAATGGTGGTTTCAGTAATAATCACGAGTTTCGAGGTTAAAAGAATACTCATAGAAAGTGGGAGCATAGTGGAAGTGTTATCTTGGAATGCGTATCAAAAGATGGGACTAAAGGAACATGCACTATCCAAAGCTAGTCTGTTGTGTGGTTTTGCAAACCATTCCATTGAAGTGAAAGGATTAATCATTTTGCTAGTCACTTTAGGGGATGACGAGCATACAACCACGAAACATGTTTAATTTCACGTAGTAAACCAACCAATGGCATACAACGCCATTCCATCTTCCGAAGATCGATAATCAAGATGACAAAGATGGTGATTGTAACATTCTGTATGAAAAGTAAGTTTCCGATAAAGACTAGAGTTGGATTCCTACGATCTAATCAACGAACTGTGTGACAATGGCATATGTTGTTTGTCAAACAAGCGAGAGAGCCTGTAGCTGAAGGACAAAGTTTGCAGGAGGTTGAATTTGCAAGCCAAGTTCTTGATTTAAACAGTTTGTACGTGATAGATGAGTATAGGAGCAAAAAACCTAAGGTTGTGAAACATAATGTGACTCTGCAGCTACTTTGTGATAACAAGAAAAAAACAATTAAAATTTCATCAGCAGGAAGAACTCAAATGTTTTTACATAGTCCGCAGCAGACATGTTGGTGTGGACCCCCAAGTAATTATGCATAAGTTGAATGTACTCCTGAAGGCGAAGCTAGTAAAACAAAAGAGAAGGAAGTTCGTACCACAAATGGTGGAAACAGTGAGACAAGAAGTAGCTAAATTACTATCAGCAGGATTCATCAGAGAGGTGAAATACTCGAATTGGGTTTCGAATGTAGTAATAGTGAAGAAGGCAAACAACAAATGGAGAATGTGTATTGACTTCACCAACCTTAATAAAGCATGCCTTAAGGACAATTTTCCCCTACCATCAATTAACCGATTAGTAGACGCCTCTGCAGGCCACAAGTTCATAAGCTTCATGAATGTTTTCTCAAGATACAATCAGATTTTGTTGGATTGGTACGACTAAGAAAAGACAACCTTCATCGCCGAGGAATGACTTTTTTGCTATCAGGTCATGCCATTTGACCTCAAGAATGCATGAGTAACCTATTAGAGACTTGTAAATAGGATATTCAAGAACCAGACAGGTCACGAGTTTGAGGTTTACGTGGATGACATGTTAGTAAAGAGCGAGTCGATGGGGGAACATGTCTGAAGCCTATTAGAGACATTTACGATTCTAAGGGCTCACAACATGAAGTTGAGCCCCGAAAAGTGTGCCTTTGGAGGCAAGCTAGTAAGTTTTTGGGCTTCGTGATCTTAGAAAGGTGGATAAAGGTGAATCTGGAAAAAATTCCAAGCCATTATGGAAATGCCTCCTCTGCGACCATAATGGACATACAGCACCTCACAAGCAGAGTGGTGGCGCTCAAAAAATTTATTTCCAAGATAGCAGACAAGTGTCTCCCCTTCTTCAAAGCTTCGAGGACCTCATTCACGTGGACCGAAGAATGTCAAACGGCCTTCAAGGAATTGAAATTGTATCTTACCTCCCCTATACTTTTGAAATCACCTCGGGTAGGGTAAACCCTTTACCTATATTTGGCTACCTCATAAGAGACAGTCGCAATAGTACTGGTTAAGTCAGAGGGCTCCCACCGATTCTCGGTATACTATATTAGCAGGGTACTCCAAAATGATGAACTGAGGTACTCAAAAATAGAAAAATTTTAACGAAGAAAGTAAAAATTTAAAAAGCAAGAATGTTTGAAATTACCTTTGTTTTAGGTTGCTAGAAATGCTAAGTTTGAAATAATTAGGGTTTTGAAGTCTCCCCCTTTTTAAAGAAGGATTTCTCATCTCGCTCTTTGAAGATTCGTATAACCAAGGAAAATCAGTGATCTAGATGCGAGTAGATGAAAACGATTCAACTTTCAACGGTCAGATATGCACACTCGAAACCTACTCGCGCACGCGACAGAATGATCGTTATGCATCACAGCTCGCAAGCGTACCCAACAAGCTGCATTAAAACTTGACATGATGAACCTAAAGCGCGCCACTTTATAACACCCCTTAGGCCCACTAAAGGAGGGTGTAGATTATTATACATCAGTAATCAATGACCTGAGCCCTACTGGGGATCTGGGTTTCCGACCTATGACCCGGATAGGTTCCACCAGAGGATTAAGTGCAAAGTGAGCCATGAGAGGACATCAAGGCAAGCTCGTGGACCCTACTTGCAGAGTGACCTCACGGGCTCAGCTCACAAGGAAAAGCCAAGGACCCAGCTTGATACACGTACGGATGGGGTAAATTTTATTAAATTCCAATCACCAAAGCTGCCAATTTTCAGGCTTGGGAAATCAATAGACTTGTGACAACTTTTTGGATGGGATCTTGGCATTTCTAGGTTGAGATGTCCCCATGGCGTTTGTAGATCTATCTCTTATCTTTGAAACTCATTTTGAATCACTCGATTTAAGTTATGAGCTCAAGTTATGATCGTTTTAGTGAAGACTGTGCGAGCATAATTTTTGAACGAGATTATGACAGGAATTACGAATTTCGGGCTATTAATTCGAGTTTAAATCATATTGGGTTCGGGTTTTAGGCTTAGTTTTTATTATATATGAGCCCAATATTGTATTTATCAACTATTATTATTTTATTTTGAATTTTTGAAAATTATTAAGTATTTTAAGTTATTTAGAAGTTTTATGTTAATAAGAAAGTTTAGTTTAAAAACACTTGTTTAGATTTAATTAGAGTTCTAGTATATTTAAGAGTTTTATTTAGATTTATTTAGCTAGCCTACATATAGGCCTTTGCATTGTACACAATTCATACAATTCATTATTATTCAACTTCTCTTTTGAGTTTATAAATTCTTTTGAGTTTTTTGTAAAAGAATTTCTCTTGAGTTTCTTTTAGAAGAGTTTTAACAATCTTTTTAGATTGTGGAGATCATCTTCAAACTTTTTCTTGCCAAGTTATTTTTCTTGGAGGGAAAATTAGAGCCGCTTGAAGGGGGTTGTGGATTCGTCGTGTTTCCAAAGCTTTTTAGGACTTCTACACGCCACGTTCTATATTTCCATTTATCTTTTTTATTCGCTTCCTTATTATGCTAATATTTGATTTATTATTTATTTTAATTGTTTTATCTGACTTGGATTCAATTTCATTTCAAGTTGTGTCAAAAATCTAAGTTTCTTTCTGAACGTCTAGAGCCCTAAGTCAAATTCGTGACTTTGACAAACTTTACGATCCACTCCTTCATTCATCCATCTCATTCTTTATCATTTGGTATCATATTTGAGCGTTTTAGGTTTTTTTTTTTATAAACTGATTTCTAACAAACAACCTCAAAACAATTTTTTTACCCTTATAGTTTTCAAAAAAAATATTTTTCAATGGGTAAACGATTTTCAAATGATCTAAAATTTTACATACTATTTCTCGGAACTATTTCAAAATATAAAAAAATATTTTCGACAAAAAAAGTTGTCGAAAAAAAGAAAGTATGAAAAAAATAAAAAAATATTCTATGGGTTGAATTTTGTGCCAAAACTTTCCAAATCAGATCTACGTTATTTGAGAAGGCTCTAGTTTAAATTTTTTGATTTTTTGAAATCAGAAACACCTCGAACGAAGTTTTTCAATTTGCTTTACAATTTTTCGGGTTATCGGGTTTTAGCAATTTTCATTGACTCTTAGACTTAGGTTTTCATTTGTTTTTTCTTTTTATTGTTCCTTTATGAATTTTAAAACTTTATTGTTTCTTGTGTTAGTAGGTTAAAGCACGTTGCACATTCTGTCCTCCGTGCAACAGAATTATTTGATGTCTAGCCGATTTTAGACTGATAGTGCTATTAGGTTTGCTTTGTTAGTTTGCTTCTAAATATATTCTAATTGATTGATATAGACACTTTTTAAAAGACTCACAAGATTAATTCTTACCTCATTGAGAATTTGATTTTTACTTCTGAGTGCATAACAGTGAGGTTTGCTTAATTTTTCTTTTCTTGAGTGTTGTGTTCTTTTCAGGCTTTCCTATTGATTCGCAATACTAAGATTGGGAGGTTGAGAAGGGATCAAGAGATTCGAAATGCTCAAGATCAACAACATGACACTATTCTAGACACGATCAACAAAAATTTAGAACGTTTAAGTACACAAATTAAGCATCAGAATCGTAATTGGGGAGATAAGATTAATCAGTCTCGTCCTTATGCAAATAATGCTTGACGTGTCTCTCGTGCAAATGATGAGACTTTGGTTAATAATAACCGTATGCAACATTTTTTTTATCTAAACCAAAGTTTAACATTCCACTATTTAGAGGGAAGTATGATCCTGAAGCATATTATGAGTGGGAAGAAAAAATTAAACTTATGTTTTGTTACTATAAATGTCGGGAAGAGGAAAAAGTCATATTGGCGACCATTGGATTTTTAGATTATGTGCTGAGTTGGTGGATTCAACTTGGAATTGATCGTCAAATAAACCGTGAAAGGGTAATTGAAACATGAGACGAGTTGAAGTAATGATGCGAAAGCGTTACCTTCCTTCCCATTACTAGAGAGGTCTCAACGAGACTTCAACGCCTTGTTCAAGGTAATCGATCTGTTGATGAGTATGCTTATACAAAGAGCAAATATACGAGAGGACGAAGAAACTGTCATGGTGCGATTTGTATATGGCTTGAACGTTTCGATAGCCAATGCTCTTAATCTTCAAACCTATATTGATCTTGAGGAGATGGTACACAAGACAATCAAGATTGAGCAACAATTTCAGCAACATCAATCTCGTCCATTTGGCGCATCACACTATTACCGAGGTACAAGTTCTAATTCTACTTTCAACAATTTGAAACCTTCTTATGCTATTAATAAGTTGCTACCAAAACATGCAGAGACTAAATCTTTTGAGTGGAAAAGTGGGGCTCCTACAAAACATTCTTTTACATCTATCAAGCAGCTCATTTTTACTAATTTTTCACTAAAACAACAAAAAGCTCGTGACATTGAATGCTTTACGTGTAAAGGGCATGGACACTATAGTTGTGATTGTGCCAACACGAGATTTTTGTTGATCAAAGAAGATGGCGACCTTTGTGAACTGGAAAAAAACGATAATGAGAATTTTTTTCCTTGAATCTATAGAGTTAGATGAAATAGAAACGACATGTTCTCCTATTGAGATATATTGTATTTTATTGTATTGAATATTCATAATACTTGTGAGGGAGATATGGGAAGTGAGGAAAAATCATGTGAAAAAACAGAGAAAAAAGAGACCTTTAGTGATAAAAGTCTACTTAATAGTCCAAATTTGGTGAGTGAAAATCCATATGCGGTAAAATTGGAGAGTTCTCAAGTGGAAAAAGAAAATGAAAAGTAAGAAAATACCCATACAAAAGTAAGGAATGATTATGTTTTAACCAACTCTAACTTAAATTTGTTTAGTGGTGTTTCTTTATTACAGGATTTCAAGGATCCATTAACAGACTCTCAATTATATTACTCTACCATCAATAAACAATTTTACTTGTGGGAAAGAGGTAAGTTGAACATTGATAATTCTCCACAGGTGTTAGAAGGTAAGAAAAGTAATGATTGATACATCAGAAATTGAAATATGTAGGCATACCTTGAATGTTTTTGATAAGTACGCTATTGATTTTATTTTTTCTTACGACATGCTTTCTCATTAGTCAAGTTTCAATAAATAATGGTTTGAAAGTTCAATTGATTTTATGGGTTTATCTAGGTATTTAAAGTTTACTTTTTTTGCATTCGACAGGTTTATCAAAAAACCTCATGCATTTGATCTTGCAACAAAATTTTCTATCTTAAACTCTAAATATGAATTTTTACATAAAAATATTAAACTACTTGATTTTTATAATTATGTGAAATTCTTGACTAATCATTGGAAATTTTTATAGATGACCATGCGTATTAAAATAAAGTTACAAGTTATTTTTACTTGAACACTCATGTGCTTAATATTTCTTTGTCTAGTGTTGATGGCTTTGAAGGAGAGATACTTGATCCATGCTAATTTGGGATATCAAAATCATATCTTTGATCCTGAAGATAGTTTTGGCGCACAAGCAATCTTAGGTAAGTATTTTATTGATTTTAGTTATTCTAATCCCTTTTCTTTCTATGCAACTAAAGATTCGGGGACGAATCTTATTGAGGAAGGGGGAATGATGCGAGTCTTAAGGCATAATTTTAGACCCATGAATGTGATGGGTTCACACTACCTCAAGGCCCAACAACAATGTCAAAGGCTAAACAAATCAAATCAGGATTCGATCAAAGACAAGATTTGAGGACGGATCTTTTTGAGGAAAGGGAGAATGATACATGCACGGATGGGGTGAAATTTATTCCAATCACCAAAGCTGCCAATTTTTAGACTTAGGAAATCAGCAAACTTACGACAACATTTTGGATGGGATCATGACATTTTTGGGTTGAGATGTCTCATGGAGTTTGAATATCTATCTCTTATCTTCGAAACGCATTTTGAATCACTCGATTTTGAGTTCGGGAGCTCAAGTTATGACTGTTTTAGTGAAGACTACGCGAGCATAATTTCTGAACGGGATTATGACGGGAACTACGAATTTCGGGTTTTTAATTCGAGTTTAAATCATATTGAGTTCGGGTTTTATGCTTAATTTTTATTATATATGAGCCCAACATTTTATTTATCAGCTATTATTATTTTATTCCAATTTTTTTATAATTATTAAGTATTTTAAATTATTTAGGAGTTTTATGTTAACAAGAAAGTTTAGTTTAAAACTACTTCTTGTTTAGATTAAATTAGAGTTATAGCCTATATATAGGCCTTTGCATTGTACACAACTCATATAATTCATTATTATTAAACTTCTCTTTTGAGTTTATAAATTCTCTTTGAGTTTTCTTATTTTTTTAAGAATTTCTCTTGAGTTTCTTTTAGAAGAGTTTTAACAATCTTTTTAGATTGTGGGGATCATCTTCAAACTTTTTCTTGCAAGTTTTCTTTCTTGGAGGGGAAATTAGAGCCCTTGAAGGAGGTTGTGGATTATTTGTGTTTTTAAGGCTTCTTAGGACTTCTACATGCCACGTTGCATCAAAATCCAAATTCCTTTTCGAACGTCTAGAACCCTAAGTCAAATCTTTGACTTTGACAAACTTTACGATCCGCTTCCGCATTCATCTGTCTTAGTCTTTATCACAATTCGTAACACAAGGCCACAGATCCAGCTTGCAAGGACCCATGGAGCTCGTAGAAAGGGGCCGCGGGCTTTGCAGGCCACCCAGACACGTGTTCAGCAGGTACAGAGCCTGCCTAGAGTGTCAGTCCCATGAATAGAAAAGACTATGTGCTCCGTAGACACGTACCTAACAAACCTGAGTTCGCAGAGAATGTCAGTACTAGGGACAGAGAATGTCAGTTCTAGAGGCAGCATGTCAAGACAAAATAGTGATGCCCTATCATGAGCTGTAATAGCATTTATAACATGTATAAATATCCGAACACTCCTATCAATAACATACGAGAATATATTACTCAAAAAAATTTATATCAAATTACACAACTAATCATTGTATTTTTTTCTTTTGAGCAAATTTAATTCTTTTTCCTTTTTTTTGCACAACTAAAATATGTTCTAAACTCCATATACTATTTTTACATTTGGAAATTAGTCCATCTATTTTTATTTTTGAAAATTTAAATTTGCTCAAAAGAAAAAGTATAGGATTAGTTGTTCAATTTAACTTAATTTTTTTTAAATAATGACATTAATGTGTTACATCAACTTGTGATTGCACCTTTGATTGTAGTTAACGATTAGGTGACCAAAATATAATAAATCAATAACATTAGTAATGTCATATCCCATATATTTTTATTAATATGTGCGCAAGAATAAGAATATGTGAATGTGTAGTCTAATGGTTAAATGATTACTTATGTATCCTAGTAATCCAAGGTTCAAGTCTTAGTGTTTACACTCCTTCATTTATTTTTTTACAATTATTCCATGTGTTTTAAAGTGCTTGCTGTCCACCCTTTTACACCATAAATAGAAGGATTCCCTTTTCACTCCATGTCTCATTCTTCTTGCCAAAACTTCATATCTTACCTATTTGTTGTGGTTCATTGAACCTAGTCACAGTTGACCAAGCTTTCATCACCTTTGCTGTCCCTACCTCCTTATTGCTTCCATTCTTTCACTTTTTCATTTCTTTTCTCATCCATTTTCTCTCCTTTTGCAAAATAACCACCATTCTTTTATTTTAGCCTTTGCTTTTCCTCCACCACAACCGACCATAACACCACCATCATCACACCTTTTAGCCACCATAACACCACCCTTTCCCTCCTCTTTCTTTTTCCATCGCTGCTGATCGTCGCCATGACCACCGCCACGAGCCACTGCGGATTCCTCTCCTCCTCAATTTCTTCTCTTTCATTCTTATTTATTTTTCTTATATTCATCCTATTTTGTGCCGAAACCACCATAACATTATTATTGGACCGCCACTCCACTGTAGCTGGACCACCACCGAGTTGCCATCGGATCATTGCTGAACTGCCGCTAATCACTCATTTCATTGACTTCGTTCCTTTCTCGATTAATCGCCCAACATGATTTAATCAAGTGTAAGTGGGTTATTTTAGATCGTAAAATCCTTCTCTTGGTGATTTCTTATCATGGTCGAATGGTATAGTACCATAAGGGCTGTAGAGCCCAATTTTAGCCAGAGCCCAACAAAGAAAATCAGAAATAAAAAAAGAGAAACAAAAACCAAAATAAAAATAATTAAATAATCCAAAGTCCAAATGTCCATTTACAAACAGCCCAATTTACTAGGCCCTTGACCCAAAATACAAAAAACCCTAGTGGCCCAATATGGCCCAAAAACTAAACATTTTCAACAAAAGAAAAAAGGGGAAGAAACCCTAGCCTCTAGCGCCGCACATCAGCATGCCCACCGCGCGCCACCACCGCCACGTCAACCTCCGTACCTCCACGTCAGCACCTCCGTACACAGCTGACTTCCGTATCTGCAAGCAAGACAAAAAAGGAGGACAGACACAGAGGCAAAAAGAAACAGTAGCAAAAATATTGTATTTTTTCGTCTATAAAAGCCACAAACAGATCAATGTATTTTTTTACACAGCAATCGAAACAAAAAGAAAGATTTTAAAAGGTGGTCTTTTATTCATTTTCTCTTTTCATTTTCATTTTTTTATTTTTTTTTAGAAACAAGCATAATAAAATTAAAAATAGAGTCGAAAGCTTACCAATTTTTCTCATTCCGCCGCCATAGAGGGCTGAGGTTAGTCGTTTCCAATGAAAAATGACTTTTTGCGCTCTCGGAGGCTCGAAAAGCAAAAAAAATGACCTTTTTATTTTTCGGCCACTGTGGATGACGGTGCCGTAACCAGCGACCGACGGCCTCCACGGTGGTCCGGTGATCGGAGTTTGGCCGGACTTGGGGCTGAAGGGAAAAGATGAGAGAGTTGAGAGAGTTTTGATTTTCTTTTTAAAGGAAGTGGCTAAAATGTGATTTTTTGGTTTATTTTTTGTATTTATATACACCCCAATACGACGTCGTTTAGGGCAGTCTTCTGAAGCCCTGAAACGAAGTTGTTTTACTCAAGACCCGGACCGACCCGATCTACACAAGGGGGATCCGCGTGTTTTGATAATTGGATTATTTACCCTTTCGGTCCTTCTGCCTTTTTGGGTTGTTTTAATTTAGTCCTATTTGCACTTTTTATATTTTATAAATTTCCCCTGGAATTTTTTTACTGTTTTCAATTAGTCCCACGTCCTTTGAAGGGACGCGTGTCCCAAGAATTGGGATAATTTCATACTTAGCCCCTATGCACTTTCCCGCCTTATATTTTAGTCCTTATTTACTTATTTTGCCACGATTTTTACTTTTAATTTCATTTTTATTCCGATTTAATCCTTGGCTATTTAATTTCAACCCTTTATGTATTTTATATGTTATATTTATTTATTTATTATTTTATTTTCTCTATATACATATTAAAATTTGTAAGGTTAATATTTTCTTCATAAATATTTGTTGATTCATGTTATTTTCGTCCCATTTACTCATTTATCTACTTATTTATTTGCTATTATATCTTTACCCTTTTAAGCTTTAAAATAGATGACTCATTTATTTCGTTCGTAATTTTTATTTCTTTTCTCGTTATCCTATTGATCATTTTATCATATTCAATATTTGATGTTGGGTTTATTTATTGTCATTGTCATGCTTCCTTTTTTTTTTTTAAAAAAAAAAAAATCATATCTATCGTCATTATCATGTTTCTTTCTTTTCTTAAAATAATTTATTTTGTTTATTATCATTATAATATGAATTATCATCATCATTGTATCATTATTATTGTAATATTCTTTCATTTATTTATCATATATCATTTAATATTCTACCCCATACATTATGTTTAAACATAAGATAAATAATTATGGTTTTAAATTGTACGTATGTTATTATTTCAAAAAAAAAAAAAGGAAAAAGAAGTTTTCAAAAAATAGGCAATGTTCTGTATTTGGAGATTCAAGAAGTCGTACCCTAACTTATGGGGTTTCGATTTTTTTGTTAAATCTAAACAACCGAACATCCTTCTAAATTTAAAATACCTAAGTTTTAAATAAAAATCAAAGGCAAGCTTATTCTCGAGGGTTCAAATGTCGCATCCTAACTTACGGGATGTGGCATATTGTTATCACGGGACGAGTGAGCCTTTGTTGTTCATTTCAATTTAATTCAAGCATTTTTAAAATTAACATTAATAAAAAGGGAACATATTTAAAATCTTTTCAAAATTTTAACTTTTGACATTAAGACATTAAGTAATCAACTAGGTACCAATTTAGGGTGTATCGAGGGTGCTAATCCTTTCTCGTGCATAACCGACTCCCGAACCTGTTTTCTGGATTTTGTAGACAAAAAATTATCATTTTAGTAAATTTAAACTTTTATTAAAATGATTAAATTATGAGGTGATCCGATCACACCTAAATAAAAAGGATTGGTGACGACTTCATTTTCGTTTTTAAATAAAAAGTTGACCCCTTTTACAAAAAAAAAGGTTTCGACAAGGACATCATAATATTTTATTTATTATTTACGTATTATCGTACTAATACGATTTCTTATCGTCTTGAAGAACCAAACAATAATCATAAGGGAGATTCCTAACTTCGCATTAGAAGTCCTCCTTTTGAGAGTCTTAGATCGTGGGGGTAAGTGTTGATGAGACTATTGGTAATCGGTCTTGTAAGTGATAAAATATTTTCAAAGGATCCTAACTAATAGACGTTACTTATGTGTTAGATTGTCTTGCGAGATAGATCAAGTGAAATTGTTAATAAGAATTGAGGCAAATCGGATCTACAATACAAGGTGTGGGATCGTTACTATTTGTTTTGTGGAATATAGTTATTTTACTACATTAATAAATTAATTATAATAAATCATAAGTACATTAAATATTCATGAAGAGAGTTGAAAAACGTACCAAGATGAGTTCCAAGTAAGTGATTTTAACTGGGTGGTTCTATGAAATGCATGATAATTGATGTGATTATGATGTATGTGTAGATCTCATTCTCATGATACGTGATGTATGACTTATGTTTAAACATGCGAGACTTATATATGTGTATGATAAAAAATGTGATCCATGGTCTAATGTGAAAAACATGTTTAACATGTTAAAAGTGATTATTATGTGATATATGATTATGAGAGAATGTTTACATGCACAAGTGAAAAAGTTATATATATGTGTTAAAAAGTGAATTTTCCATATCACATGTCTAGGGTCAGATTTTGTAAAGGTGGAAGCAATGGCAATATAACTGCAAATTAGTGGTGGCATGTCCACAAAATTATATTAGTGGTAATATATCTGCAATTCAGCGGTGGCTTGTCCACAGAAGTGTTATCAGTGGCAGTTTATCTGCAAATTAGTGGTGACTTGTCCACAAATGGTGTTTTGGATGGACAAGTTTTGGGGAACTAGATATTGGTGTGCAGCAGAGATAAGTGGAAATTTTTATAAAATGTGCATTAATTTAAAATGATAAAGAATGAGACGGATGAATGCGGAAGCAGATCGTAAAGTTTGTCAAAGTCGAGGATTTGACTTATGGCTCTAGACGTTCGGAAAGAAACTTAGATTTTGACGCAACCTGAAACAAAATTGAATCCAAGCCAGATAAAACAATTAAAATAACTAACTAAAAAAAAAATCAAAGATTAGAATAATATGGAAGTGAATAAAGAAGATAAATAGAAAGATAGAACGTGGCATGTAGAAGTCCTAAGAAGCCTTGGAAACACGAAGAATCCACACCCTCTTCAAGCGGTTCTATTTTCCCCTCCAAGATAGAAACCTTGGCAAGAAAAAGTTTGAAGGTGATCCTCACAATCTAAAAAGATTGTTAAAACTCTTCTAAAAGAAACTTAAGAGAAATTCTTAAAAAGAAAACTCAAAGAGAATTTATAAACTCAAAAAAAAAAAAGTTGAATAATAATGAATTGTATAAATTGTGTACAATGCTAAGGCCTATATATAGGCTTGCTAAATAAATCTAAATAAAACTCTTAAGTATACTAGAACTCTAATTTAATCTAAACAAGAAGTAGTTTTAAACTAAACTTTTTTGTTAACATAAAACTCCTAAATAGCTTAAAATACTTAATAATTATAAAAAATTTGGAATAAAATAATAATAAAATAATAAGAGTTGATAAATACAATATTGGGCTCATATATAACAAAAATTAAGCCTAAAACTCGAACCCAATATGATTTAAACTCGAACTAAAAGCCCGAAATTCGTAATTCCTGTCACAATCCTGTTCAGAAATTCTGTTTGCGCAGTCTTCACTAAAATGGTCACAACTTGAGCTCTCGAGCTCAAAATCGAGTGATTCAAAATACGTTTCGAAGCTAAGAGATAGATCTTCAAACGTCATGGGACATCTCAATCCAAAAATGCTAAGATCCCATCTAAAAAGTTGTCGTAAGTTTGCGTATTTCCCAAGCCTAAAAATTGGCAGCTTTGGTGATTGGAATTTAATTAATAAATTTCACTCGATCCGTACATGTATCATTCTCCCTTTCCTCAAAAAGATTTGTCCTCAAATCTTGTCTTTGATCGAATCCTAATTTGATTTGCTTGGCCTTTGACATTGTTGTTGGGCCTTAAGGTAGTGTGAACCCATCATATTCATGGGTCTAAAATTGTGCCTTGAGACTCACATCATAAAATATGTATCGATATATCCATGCATAAATATCAATGTTATATTCCATGAATTTAATGATGTACGTTATGTCATGATTGATATGTGTACTTTGATATGTATGCGAATATATTTTGTATTGATCTCACGCTGAGTCTTTTAAAGCTCACTCACATTATTCATGTGTTTCAGATAATCTTCGTGGTTAGGACTCGGATTCGATCACCGGAGAGGATCTCGGAAAAATGGTGTTCATGGTTATGAACTTATATTTTAATTTGAGACTTTTATGGACTTTATTATTTTTATTTGGGATTTTATTTTGTGGTAAACTATTGAATTGAAAACTTTGGTTATTGGATATTTTGCATGGGTTTTTAACATGGATTAAATGATTTAGTATTTACTTGATAAAATTCGTTTTTCCGCAAACTCAATTGAATGGACTTAAATTCTAAAGATCATCACAATGTTTTACAAATAATAAACAAGATTTCTTTCAAAATAATAGTTAAAAACATCATATTTAAGGGAAAAACTAGCACGCGTTTCCAAAGATTAAATCAATTTTTTTCAACTCAAGTTTTTGCCATTTCTATAGCCCATGTAATCATTTAGATTGGGCCGTAACATTTAAGCCCGGTTTGAGGGGTTACAAGAAACAATATAGTAATTTTTTAAAAAAATTTAATGATTAAAATGTAAAACTAAAACAGTAATTTACATTTTTTCTCAAAGAAGTAGAGGAAGAAATGAAAGGGACACTACCATTCCAATCAAACGTTTCATCCAACTAGTTTATAGTTTTAGATTAATTTATATAACAATGTTTTTGATATAAAAATCATAGATTAATCCATTTTTAAACAATAAATTTTGAATTAATTTTCTTACAAATGTTTTGCTTATTATAAATTGTGAATTACTTTGTAATAAAGATAATAATAATAAAAGAGAAACTACTTACCCGCAAAAGTGTTTGAGCCTCGTTGATTTGTCAGTCTCTCTTTGTTGCTTCCTGGAAAACATATCAGATGAAATCTGACATTTTATTTTGAGTGTGAGGAAATATGACACTGAAACCGAAATTGAAAAGTAATATCCTTCAGCCGCAGGTCAACCGTTGGAGTTGGTCTGGTCAAACTGGGGACTAGGTCAAGTTTAATGTAATTATCGATTTTGTCAATCTCATGTGTTCTATTCACATATAGACGAAGGAAGGACGCTTTTCTATATAAATAACAAAAAAAAAATTAATTAATTATGAAAATAATATGAAAGAAAAATTATATACGAAAATAATTCGTTTCCTATAATACCAATTAGTGGCGTCTGAATAATGAGCAACATCACCGTTTTAGTGGTGTCGCCTGTAACAATGATGGCACTGAATTGAAGTATTATTATATAAAACATTCAGGGAGTTGATGAAGTAATTATCTTTTTTTAGAGAAAAGGTTGGTCTAGGCTGAATGGATTCAAAATTTTCGACTGCAACATAAGTGTGAATATGGCCCGTTTTGGCAGTAGACTTTTTCTGGGGGAGGGAAAATCATTTGGAGAACGAAATGATGGTGAACTTGAATAGAAATATTCAGAACTGCTGTGATAGTATTATTGGTTGCGAGTGCCATGCAATCACATTTTAAAGATTTTATAGCAAAACTATTAAAGAGAAACTACTTAGCAGATGAAATCTGACTTTGAGGGTAATGAAATATGACACTGAAACCATTGTTTCTGGGAATTTTCTGTTCTATTTAATGCAAATATATATTCCGTTTTAAAGTTTAATCTATATATGTGGTTTAAAATTATTAGTCATCCAGAAATGAATCATATCTTAATCATATTAAAAAAGTTTTCTTAGTCAACCAAAAATGAAAAGTAATATCCTTCAGTCTCAGGTCAACAATTCGAGTTGGTCTACTGAAACAGGAGACGGTTCAAGTTTAATGTACTCATCAACTTAGTCAATCTCATGTATTCTTTCCACGCGTAGATGAAGGAATGAAGCAAGACTACTACCTGCCCACCGGCAAACTACAGTTTCAGAAAACCTTTTTTTGGCAACATGGATTTCACAAGAAAGGCGAAGTGGACATTTGTTTTAGTTACAATCTTGTTTAGTCTTGTACAATTATCGTCAGCCAATCATACAAGTATCAATGATACTTCCATAGAAATGATTCATGTAGGGTTGATTCTTGATGCGCAATCTTGGGTGGGAAAAATTGTTGATAGCTGCATTTCCTTGGCTATATCCGATTTTTACAGTCGGAATCGTCACTATCAAACAAAACTAATTGTGCATAACAGAGATTCTGAGGGTGATTCATTGCTTGTTCTATCCCAAGGTATGTTTCTCTGTATATGGCATTCTATTTTTTTATTTTTTATTATGACAGAGTCCTCACACATGCACTTACAATGTGCAGCCCTGGTTCTCTTGGAAAATTTCAAATTGGATGCTATTATTGTAGCGGAAAATTCAGCTGCAGTGAAGATTTTAGCGGAGTTCGGATCTAGAGTCAAAATTCCAATTATTTCACTCTTCGCAGCTGGTCCATCTTTGTCCTTCTCTGAGTATCCTTATTTAATTCAAATAGGTCAAGATGAGTCTTCTCAAGCCAAAGTCATTGCTGCCATTGTTGAAGCATTCAGTTGGAGAAGTGTTACCCTTATTTATGAAGATAATGATCCTGCAAGACCAATCCTTTCTAATGCGATCACTTCTTTTGATCAGCATGTTGCCCTTCTAGCATCATCTACTGATGAAGAAATTGTTGAGCAGCTCAGGAACCTCATGAGTTTGCAGACGACTGTACTTCTTGTGCACATGTCACCAACTCTAGCATCTCGACTTTTTTTAAATGCCAGACGGCTTGGAATGATGAGTCAAGGGTATGCTTGGATTACAACTGATATGACTACTAATTTCATGAATTCAATGGATCCATCAGTCATTGAGTCAATGCAGGGAGTGGTTGGATTCAAACCTCACATTCCGGCATCGAAGGAGCTTCGCAAATTGGCGATCAGGTGGAGTAAAAACTTGAATGAAAACCAAAATTTAGAAGAAATGGAGATAAATGTGTATGGCATATGGAGCTATGATATGGTTTGGGCTGTGGCAGCAGCAGCAGAAAGGGTAATGACTCGACATCCTCATATCCTACACCAAGTAACCAGAATGAATATGAACTTCACCACTATCCGGTCCTCACAAAGTGGTTTGGTATTTATGGATGAGATATTACAGAGTAGATTCAAGGGAATAAGTGGTGGCTTTCAACTTACTAATGGCAGGCTGATCCCAAAGGAATTCGAAATTGTAAACGTATTCAAGGGAGAAAGGATAATTGGTTACTGGAATCCAGGAAATGGAATCACCTCATTGATGAAGCAAGAAAACCATAATGAGACGAATTCGACATCATCTAGTAAGCTTGAAAATGTTATTTGGCCTGGAGGAACTATGAACATTCCGAAAGGTTGGTCTCTACATGGCAAGAGGCTGAGGATTGGGGTTCCAGTAAACAATGGATTCAGAGAAATAATTAGCGTGACTCGTGATCCCCGAACAAATGAAACAACTGTAACTGGATATTGTGTTGATGTGTTTAAGGAAGCCGTTCAAAGTTTAGGTTATGAAGTACATTATGATTTTATCCCGTTTGACGATGCCAACGGACAAATGGCAGGAACTTACAATGATCTTATCCTTCAGGTTTATTATAAGGTAAGAAATCTGAATTAATGGATTTATGCATGGCTTCCTCATCTTCTGAGAATTCAGATTATAATTGTACTTAAATGTGGTATTTACATATTCTTTCTTGTGATCAATGGACTAGAATTACGATGCTGTTATTGGGGATACAACGATCCATGACAGCAGATTCCCATATGTCGATTTCACGATGCCATTCACTGACATAGGCGTTGGAACCGTAGTGCCCAAAATCAACAAGAAAAGCATCTGGATATTCCTGATGCCTCTTTCCGGAGATCTGTGGATAACAACTGCTGCTTTCTTTCTTCTAACTGGACTTGTGATTTGGTTTATTGAACGTCCCATCAATGAGGAGTTCCAAGGCTCACTATGTGAGCAAATAGGAATGATCTTTTGGTGCTCTTTCTCAACTCTTGTATTTGCCCACAGTAAGTACTCTATGTTCAACTTAAAAAACCTTTCTGCTTCATGCATACAGACCCATATATTGAATTGAGCTTATTAGGTAAACTATATCTTAATCTTTGAGTTGCGTCCGAGATATAAAAGTGAAACTAAATGTAGCTTTATCATGATATTCATGTTTGATGCACGCCTAGAGCTAAGCTAACTGTATTTCTTTCTTTCTTTTTTTTTTTTTTACTGTAATTCGAAACTGCAGAGGAGAAGCTGTTGAGCAACTTATCAAAGTTTGTAGTGATAATATGGGTGTTTGTTGTGCTTATAATAACCTCAAGCTATACTGCAACTTTGGCTTCCATGTTAACAGTTCAACAGATTGAATTGAACTTAAAACAGGACTATGTAGGTTATCATTATGGTTTTTTGCTTTCAGGAGCCGTTAGCAACTTAAATTTCAAAAATCCCAGGTTAAAGCCGTACAAATCTCCAGAAGAATATGCCGATGCTTTAGGAAGGGGAAGTAACAATGGTGGTGTGTCAGCCATTGTTGATGAAATACCATACCTTAAAGTATTCCTTGCCAAGTACTCTTCTGATTACACCATCAGTAAATCCAATACTACAACAGGCGGTTTTGGCTTTGTAAGACTCCTATAGAAAAGCCATTCACATTCACGATTTTGATCTTTCTTTGATTTGCAGCAACGGGTGCTGATTTGTCTTATGTATCTAATAGGTTTTCCCTAAAGGTTCCCCACTTGTCCGAGACATATCGAGTGCAATTATGAGGCTAAGAGAGGAAGAAAAGCTGCAATTGATGGAAAATAAATGGTTTCGCAGTACTGAATCAATTTTCACAGACCAGGACACAAGAAGTAATCCCAGCAGGCTAAACCTTCATAGCTTTGGGGGTTTATTTCTTGTTACTGGAATCTCTTCAACTTCAGCTCTGCTCCTATGCCTAATTCAGAAAAGTCGAGCCATAATAATCCGTAAGTTCAAATTCTTCCTCAACTCCATGGACTCTGTAAAAGACTACTTGAAAGTTAGATATTTTACGACGCTTACCATACTTTTTAACTAGTGGGCTATTGTGTACAAATTTTATATTCTGTTCCTTTATTGTGTTTGTATAATAACTGCAATTTTATGATACGAGAAAGATCAACGATGTAGTTTTTGTTTTGGTTCTTATTTTTCAAAAATATTGTTCATTTTTATATCAAAATATGGGAACTGGCAAGTGGGTTACAACAGTATGTAGGAACTGGCAAGTGTTTGTATCATTGTATGTATAATAGCCTCACGGTGGGCTGTTAAGGATGGTCTATCTATCGCATGGGATCGCGGATAGGAGAAAGTTATAGTCGAAAGTGATAGCATGAGAATGGTACAACAAATCTCTGATTCTTCCAAGCAATTACACTCCCTGGCATGAGTTGGTAATGAGGTAAGGCTACTAAACATCTCAAGGGATGCAAACAGGGTAGCAGATAATGTAGCAAAAGTTGAGGCTGTTAGTGATGCCACTCTACACTGCTTCGAGCAACCATTGCCAGGGTCTTGCATGCTGCTTAGAAATGATGTTTTGAATGCAAATGTTGCTCTTAGCCAGGCTTTTATATTTTTGACTTTATTATTCTTACTTTGTAATAAAAAAGACGGTGCCTAGGAATATGCATGACGGTTTTTTTTTATTATATTATACATTGGTATTGGAGTCTTTTTAATAGATTACGCAAATTTTAATATCTAAAGTTGAATCGATTCCCTTAGCTACTTAAGAAATTTTTCGAAAGTAAATTTTTGGTTTAGTTAGTTAGAGTTAGCGTTTGATTGAATCGAGTGAAAAATTTTTGAGTTAATCAAGTTCATGAGTCTTATTTTATTATCTTAACTCAATTTGAAATTTTTTGAATCGAGTCGAGTGAAATGAAATTCGAGTCGAATTAAATCGAGTGAAATTGTTCGAGTTAAATTAAAAAATAAACATATCAAATAAAAACAATATTGTTACAGTGTGACTAATTCCATATTAGAACACCATATATATTTTTAAAAAAATTCAAAGCAAAATAATAATAAAAATAAGATACTTGACTATGATAAATTTGGATAATTAATTAGGTCCCAAAATTATTATTTTAATTTTTTTAAAAAAATTTAACTTATATGTATATATATATATATATATATATATATATATATATATTAGAATTTTTATATAATTTTTTGTAATTTTTATTTTTAAAGTTTTTTAATAGAAGCTTATTTTTAAAGTTGGCAGAGATTTGGTCTTTACATCAATCTGTTATTCGAATTGTGAAATTCATTCGAACTCCAAACTCAAATCAAGTTATTTGAGTTTACTCAAATAATTCGAATAACTCAAAATTTAAATTCTTTTTCGACTTTTTCAAATCGAATCAAATTTTAGTCACCCTTATAATTCACATTTTTAATCTATTAGAAAATAACTTGTGAATTAAAAATTAACCGATGTAAACTTTTATCATATAATCCTGTTAGATTGTTGTGCTTTGAGTGTAATAATTTCATGGAGTTGCTGAAAATTTCAAATTAATTATTCATGGAAATATACATTTACATGTCACCAATTATCTTTATGCTAGCATGTTACATTATATACAAACTGTGATGAAAATTCCATTACAATTGTTGTGATTTTATTTTCTATAATTTTTATAATTAATATTAAGAAATTTCCTATTACCTTTTACATTGACATTAAAATTTATTTTTTTTCTTTGTTGTATTTATTACTATTTATGACATTAACTTATGAATTTTTGATGGCTTTCAAAGAGATACATAGCAAATAAGGTTTAATATGAAACGGTTGACATTAAAATATGATTTAAAATGGAGTATTAGGGATTAATAATGCATTGATGAGTTATTTTATGATTTGTGATTAATGTAATAAACACATCATTAATAGGAAGAAACTTAATTTTAAATAGTGGTCCACTTTAACTATAACTAAAAACAAGAAAATATACATACTATATTTTATATGAATATAAACAAGAGTAGACTCAAACCTTAAAACAAATCAACACACTTCAGATTATAAAAGATTGCTCCTACCCTATTCCCCTGGGTCTGAAGAGAGCCGCAAAAAATTAACGAC
The DNA here is from genome assembly GCA_008044935.1 of Gossypium turneri. Classification (NCBI taxonomy): domain Eukaryota; kingdom Viridiplantae; phylum Streptophyta; class Magnoliopsida; order Malvales; family Malvaceae; genus Gossypium; species Gossypium turneri. The sequence continues at coordinate 5,800,904 of CP032577.1, forward strand.
GGTTGAAGGTCATGCAATGGAAGAGGTTGATCAGCCAAGGGTCTCCTTAAGAGACAAATGGGTAACTCTAGGAATGCTAATGGATTGCTAATCGATAGTTTAGAAGAGGACTTTGATCTCGAATTGGAGGATGTGTCTATTAGCAAAGATGGTCAATTTACTGAAATTTGTTTCTCAAATCGAATTCATGACTTGATTCATAAAAAGTATGAAAATTCAGTAGTTGTCAAGCTTTTCAGCAAGTCAATAGGGTACAAGGCTCTTGCAGGAAGGAAATAAAGTGTATGTAAACCCTAAGGTAATTTTCAACTGGTTGATTTGGACAATTGGTGAAGCTTAGTGATAGAGATGATTTCAATAGGGTGTTAATGGGCAATCCGTGGCAAATGTATGTATCTGAATTGTTAATGGGGGATATCCGTCGTGGTAACCTACTACTTTAGAATATGGGTGTATTTGTAGATATGAAAGATATAAGTATTCGTTGATTTGAGTTCACCTGTGTTAAATAGTGATGAAATCTATGTCATTTGGTATTAGTTATATCTTAATAGCATCATGTCTCATTTTGGAATTTTATAGAATCTAAGTTGTCAATTTGGGTTTTCTTATATTTTGTAACAAAGGTGTTTGGAATTCTTTTTAATGATCTGGATAGTTTAGAATCAGTTTGAGCATATGTTGGGCTTTAAACTAGGATATGATCTATTTGGTGGTAGATTGATAGTATCAGACTCAGTATGGGAATCCGCCATACTGTGAATTTAGATAGTAAATATCCTCTAGTGAGTAGTATATGTGAACGACCATTCTGGAAAATGTTTGTATGAAGAGAGCTCGATAGAATTATTCCTTTCAGAAGTATCTTTGTTGTTCTATGAGAAGGAAGATAACAATATATTGTCTAGTAAGATCTAAAAGCAGTCAAGTAGTAAAAAGGAAAGCTGATATGTTAAGTATGGTAGTTGGCGTAAACATGCAAGATCGATCTTATGAATGTGTTTGCCCCAAAACATATATGACAGGTTAATTATGGAAACGGTGTGCAAGCATACATATGAAATTATAAAAGTACCCGCTAAGGTATTCTGTATTAAAGCTCACTAAGATCTCTTCAACTTACATGTGTTTAATTATGTTTTAGGTATTGATGAGTGCGCCAAGAGGGATAAGCCGGAATGCGCCAAGAAAGCGGCGACTCGGGTTATCATGCATACAATGAACTATTTGGAAAAGTGACATATAGTAAGATTACGTCTTAAAGAGTCTGTCTTTAGCAAACTTTTGTATTGTAATAAGTTATGACAAGTCTGATGTATTATTTCATTTTTAAGTACTTTTCTTTATTTCTTTGATATTGAGTCTTTTAATAAAATAATAAAAAATATGTTTTAAGTAAGAAGTACTCGTCAACTGTTTTGAAATTTTGTTGAGTGAAATGTGAAGTAATACCCAAAATCCGAATCCGATAATTCATGTTAGGTTGAGGGTGTTACATTTGCTCTATTGGGCAAAAAGGAGCTGGTCAAGCCAACACAAGTGAGAGCAGAGTGCCATGAGTCGAGCCAAGGGGCATCAACAAGGATAAGACAGATGGGCGACGTTCCATCAAGCAAAGCAACGAGGGTGATCACGAGAAACAACAAAAGAAGTTGAAACATATTCAAATAAAAGATAAATTTATAGACCTATTCACGAAATGCTTGTACAACAACAAACTTGAAAGCTTCCGTCATCAATTTGGCATGGTGGAAGTTGATGTTAAAAGGGAATGTTGAATAACAACACCAACTAATAATCACCACCTAGTATACTGGAAAATATATTTTGTTAGGGTTTATTATTGCACAAAATTTAAACATTTTTCCTTTAGTTTTTAGGAACACATGATAAATGGATAAAACCCATAAGACTCATGTTGTAAGCCTTACGTGCATCAAACCAAATATTGAGTTTTATACTAAAGAAACCAAATAGAAAATTCAATATTTGATTTGTTGTACTTAATGTTTACGGCATGAGTTTTTATAGACACAGAGTTTATTTATCCTTGTTTTTTTTTTAAAACAATGTAAGGTATGAGTTTTTATATAAACTTATAATCTTTTTGTCATTTATTCCTAGTGGTTTCATTATTTTCCTAACAAAAAATTTGAGGCTAAACTAAACTTTTAAAAACTAAGAGAAAGATTAAATTTTGTCTTACAATAAACACTAACAAAATGTATTTTCTAATTAGTAGGTGTTGTTATTCATCTCCCAAGCTCAAAACTATGAATCTGCTGCAATTTCTCTGTACGTATATGTATTTATGTATGATCTTAACAGAAATTTTGTTTCGCTCTTCAACTCAGGGATTTGCGTCGTGACCTATATATAAATATAAATAGTAATACATTGCGGCTATAATAATTTTCACATTGAAGTACCCTTTTAAAGAGTCTAAGCTACTGTTGAGGTGGATTTTGATGGATTGTCGTTTCTGAAATAGGCATACCCCCAGAGCTGAAATTGAAGAGATTCCTGTGACAAGAAACAAACCCCCAAAGCTATGAATGTTTAGCCTGTTGGGATTGCTTTCTGGGTCCAGAGTTGTAAAGCTTGATTCACTGTTAAACCATTTATTTTCCATCATTTCCAGCCTTTTTTCCTCTCTTAACCTTAAAATTGCACTTGAAATGTCTTGGACAAGTGGGGAACGTTTAGGGAAAACCTACCATTAATAACATACAAACAAATCAACACCCATTGCTGCAAATCGATGAAAGATCAAAGTTAATAGGGTTTTGGAAAGGAATCTTACAAAACCAAAACCGCCTGTTATAGCCTTCGATTTGATCATGGTGTAATCAGAAGGGTACTTGGCAAGGAATACTTTAAGGTTTGGTATTTCATCAATAATAGATGACACACCACCATTCTTACTTCCCCTTCTTAAAGCATCGGCATATTCTTCCGGAGAATGGTTTGCCCTTCGTCTGCGAGTTTCAAATGTAAAGTTGCTAATATCACTTGAAAGCCATACATCGTTGTCTCTTGAGCTCAATTGTATCTGTTTAACTGTTAACATGGAAGCCAAAGTTGCGGTGTAGCTTGAGGTTATTATAAGCACAACAAACACCCATATTATCACTACAAACTTCGACAAGTTGCTCAACGGCTTCTCTGCAGTTTCAAATTATGGTAAAACAAAAATTACAGTTAGCTTAGCTCAATGTATGCATCAAACGCGAACTCAACTCGAGATTAGCATCAAGTTTACGTAATAAGCTCAGTTCAATATATGGTTCTGTATGAATGAAACAGAAAGGTTATTTAAGTTGAACATAGAGTACTTACTGTGGGAAAATACAAGAGTTGAGAAAGAGTACCAAAAGATCATTCCTATTTGCTCAGACGGTGAGCCTTGGAACTCCTCGTTGATGGGACGTTCAATAAACCAAATCACAACGCCAGTGAAAATAAAGAAAGCAGCGACAGTTATCCACAGATCTCCACAAAGAGGCTTCAGGAAAACCCAGATGTCGTTGTTGATTTTTGGCACTACAACTCCGATGCCTAAGTCAGTGAATGGCAGCGTGAAATCGACATATGCAAATCTGCGAGAGATGATTGTTACATCCCCCACAACAGCATCATAATTCTAGGCCATTGATCACAAGAAAGAATATGTAAATACCACATTCAAGTGCAATATAATTTGAGTTCTCAGAAGCTGAGGAATGTATGCATAAATATGCCCATAAATGCAGATTTCTGAATGTAGCAGTTCCAATTCAATCTGGGTTTATATTACACATTCTAAACTGTACATTTCTAAAGATTGTTATTCCTGAACTCAAACTCAATTATGATCATAAGTAGGGTTTCAGAATATTGGAAAATATTATAAGTTGATATTTCTTACCTTATGATAAACCTGAAGGATAAGATCATCATAAGATCCTGCCATTCGTCCGTTGGCATCTTCAAACGGGATAAAATCGTAATGTACTTCATAATCTAAACTCTGAACGGCTTCCTTAAACACATCAACACAGAATCCAGTTACAATTATATCATTCGTTTGGGGATCATGAACAACACTAATTAATTCTCTGAATTGATTAGTCACTGGAACCCCAATCCTCAACCTCTTCCCACGTAGAGACCACCCTTTGGGAATGTTCATAGTTCCTCCGGGCCAAATAACACCTTCAAGTTTACTAGATGATGTTGAGTTCGTTTCAGTGTGGTTTTCTTCCTTCATTATTGAGGCAATCCCATTTTCTGGATTCCAATAACCAATTATCCTATCTCCCTTGAATACATTTACAATTTCGATTTCCTTTGGGATCAGCCTGCCATTAGTAAGTTGAAAGCCACCACTTATTCCCTTAAATCTACTTTGTAATATCTCATCCATAAATACCAAACCACTTTCTGAGGACCGAATAGTGGTGAAGTTCATATTCAATCTGGTTTCTTGGTGTAGGATATGAGGATGTCGAATCATCACCCTTTCCGCTGCTGTTGCCACAGCCCAAACCATATCATAGCTCCATATGCCATACACATTCATCTCCATTTCTTCTAAATTTTTATTTTCATTTAAGTTTTTACTCCTCCACCTGATTGCGAACCTGCAAAGCTCCTTTGATGCCGGAATGTGAGGTTTGAATCCTACCACTCCCTGCATTGACTCAAAGACTGATGGATCCATTGAATTCATGAAATTAGTAATCATATCAGTTGTTATCCAAGCGTACCCTTGAGTCATCATTGCAAGCTGTTTAGCATTTAAGAAAAGTCGAGATGCTAGAATAGGTGACATATGCACCACATATACAGTCATCTGCAAACTCATGAGCTTCATGAGCTGCTCAACGATTTCTTCATCAGTTGATGATGTTAGAAGGGCAACATGCTGATCAAGACGAAAACCAGTCACACTAGAAAGGATTGGTCTTGCAGAATCATTATCTTCATAAATGAGGATAGCACTTCTCCAACTGAATGCTTCAACAATGGCAGCGATGGCTTTGGCTCGAGAAGACTCATCTTCACCAATTTGAATTAAATGAGGATACTCCAAGGAGGACAAAGATAGACCAGCTGCGAAGAGTGAAATAATTGGAATTTTGACTCTAGATCCCAACTCCGCTAAAATCTTCACTCCAGCTGAATTTTCCGCAACAATAATGGCATCCAATTTGAAATTTTCCAAGAGAACCAAGGCTGCAAATCAGTAAGTGTACGAGTGAGGACTTTTTCATAACCAAAAAATAGATGTCATATACAGAGAAACGTACCTTGGGATAGAAGAAGCAACGGATCACCCCCAGAATCTCTGGTATGCACAACTAGTTTTGTTTGATAGTGACAATTCCGACTGTAAAAATCGGATATAGCCATGGAAATGCAGCTATCAACAATTTTTCCCACCCAAGATTGCGCATCAAGAATCAACCCTACATGAATCATTTCTATGGCAGTATCATTGATACTTGTATGATTGGTTGACAATGGTTGTACAAGACTAAACAAGGTTGTAACTACAAAGAAGGTCCACTTAGCCTTTCTTGCGAAATCCATGCAGCCAAAAAGCAGTTTTCCGAAACTCTAGTCTGCCGGTAAGGACTACTTTATTCCTTCATCTATGATTCGAAGAATACATGAGATTGACTACACTATACTTGACCGACTCCCAGCGTGACTCAGTCCAACATGAACAGTTGACTTGACGCTAAGAGATATTATTCTTCTTTTAGTTGACCGATAAATTTGAACCACGTATTTATAGATTAAACTTCAAAACATAATATATTGTATTAATTACAACAGGGAATCCTGGAAGCAATGGTTTCAATGTCGTGGTTCATCTGATAAATTTCCCAGGAAAAAGCTCAAAGACCAAAATAACAGCTAACAAATTTCCTTTGGGTTTTTAAACAATAATTCGTCTTTAGCTATTTATTTACTGCTATCAGTTTGTGTTTCCCTGTCGCGGAATTACTGCTATCAGTGGCTGAGTAGTTCCATGTTAATAATAATCACAAGCTCAGCGATTAACCGCCAGTGTATTTAGTTATTTATTTACTTTCTTGAACATAGTCATCCCTGCTCTACTTAGAACTAACAGTTCGCATATTTGTCTTGTTTGTGTATTTAGTAATGCCATAAATCATGTTTAATACATTTCAGTTTTGACGTGTTTAATCACGTTTTATATTCATTTACATGGATTTTGAGAGATTCATACATTCATGTCATCTTTTTTGTGCATCATGTCTAATATTGTCCCGTCCCCAGTTAACCTCTGCTTGAAGCTAATAGATGACGAGGAATATATATATATATGTATTATGCATATAATGTATGCTTTTCATTTTCCAGTATGGATATGATGTATTGGTAGAATTGAGTTCTCAAACTAGCTGGAAGATGTAGCATTCCTTTTATATTTAAAAGATGAAGAAAAATAGAACAAACACTTGTAATATGGGATTCAATGGTGGTAGAACCTACGGTAAAATTTGACTATCAGCCCTAGTTTGAGATTTTAAAAGAGATTCTAAGACCAAACACTTGGCCAACAACTGAGAACCATGATAGAAGATATAGTTCCAGCACCACTTCAAATTTAGGGTTAGCAGTGTCACTGAGAAAAAGCAACTTCATCCACTCAGCAGTCCCACATGGATGTAATTTGTACCATGGTCTTTTCAAGTATGGATGTTCCTATAATTGAAAATAGTCGCATATCATCTTCATATAACATGCTTCTAAACGATTTACCAAAAAAGAAAGAAGAAAGGAAAGTTATGGTCATGTCATTGTGTTTGGCATGAAGGATCAATAACAGCGAGAGAAAAAAAAAAAAGGTCAACATTGTGTTTGGTAGGAGAGAAAGAAGGAAAGAGGGAGGAAGGAAAAATTATTTCTTTCCATCATTTCCTTTATTTAGTTATGAATCTGCAAGGAATTTAGAACACTTCTTAAAAACAAGGAAGCTGCAAGGCAAAGAGCTAATAAAGCAAGGTAGGAGAAACATACCTCTTGAGTTATGAATGTCCATTTTTTTTTTGACAATTCCTTTGAAGCGCATGCAGGGAGCTCCTTTTCTATTTCATCCAATGGCAAAGGTCTTCCATCTATAAATGGTATAATATATATCTCACTAAATATTGAATCGAATAATTTAAAGCCAGATTTCATCTATATACACCTGCATAAACTCATGCATTCAAAGGAAGCAAGAATATGACAACATGTTTCCTTGGTCCGCCATCAACATAAACATATATATATATATATATATATAAGACAAAGTCACCAACCAGAGAAGCATTACAAATGACCTGACATAATCCCTTAATTAAACAATTACTTGCTACTAACAGCTTTTGTTATTCAATAAGGTGCAATTATGCTATATGAAGGGATTCCTTAGCACAGGGTCTGTCCTGCTGCAATAAAATTTCATACTGTTAAGCTTACATGAACATGACTTTATTTGTTTGGTGCCCTGTTTGATGACAACTGACAGATAATTCTAATAACTAAGCTTATCAGCACCTACTCTAAGTTGGTTCTAATAGCCTCAAGTTGCCAAATCACATCTTAGCAAAGCAAAACTTGTCTGAGGTTAATTTCGTTAGCATGTAGCCATCTATAATTGAATCACCTATCATCCTTCACAAGATTATTTGTTGAAGACAATTGAAAAGTGAACAGATCATAGACAATGAAAACATGTAAAGCATAAATTCATCTATGAATCAATGCTAGGACTTGTATTTCAGATACACTAAGCAAGATTTATGAGATCCATAATTACATTACACGACCACCACAAATTTTCAGGAACTGAGAGTTCCATAAGTTTAGAATATGATATAAATTCCCAGCTGCAAGACAAGCAACAGTATACTTTGAACAATTTCAATCCTTCAAATCAGATGACCCATTTTCATGATCAGTTAACAAAGCATGCAGCAAAGCATAGAGTATAACTGTTATCTCTTTGGTCTTTTAGCCCCATCCAAATTTGGAGAGAGAAGGGATATGAAACTAGCTCTTTGAGAAGAGGATACACGAACCTACTATAAACCCAAATGCTCAAGCGCATAGCAACAAACTAAAAGTAATTGACGAAAATGGTAATCTAAAAAATAAACAGAAATCATTAGTTTGAAAGAGCACATATCATCAGTTTATTCCAAGTTAGGTTTCTCAAATATAAGATATATCATGCATTTAAGTCATACAAACAAGCTAAACTATGTCAACGAGTATGTTCTATCGCAAGTTGACATGGAAAATAATGACTATCTTGAGGTAGGAAGTGACAGCATCAAGAGAACTCACCGCTGCAGTAAGCACGAAAATATAGCACTGGAACCTTAAATGTACTACTGTACACTATATGAAAGTCACAGTAATGTAATTCATGATGATTGCTTTGAACCTAGAAACCCAATAAGAGCATGATCAAAGTCAGCCAACAGTAAACCAGGCAACAAAACTAGTAAATCCCATGTTTTACTCCCAAGTTACACATGAAATTTTACATTTAATTCAATCAAGTTAACTGGAAAAACCAATCAAAACATATGTACCAATGTGGCGTCATCAAGAACATCTTCATTTCTTGAGCAACAGGTCTCTTCTTCCCCGGTGTCAATTTGACTAATTTGATCAATATCTTCTTCCTGCACCCAAAAGAAAGAAGAAAAATAAGGGAAAAAGTTACCTTTTTGTTAAATAATCAAATATGATCCATTAAATGACTCGAGACTGGACCTCATTTGGCCTGGAAATGCATATCTTTTCAAGTGACAAGTAACCCTCCTCCTGCAAAAGTTAAAAACAAGTCGATTCCTTTAAAAGCAGTAAATGATTTTGCAACAAGAATTGGTTAAAAAAAAGTGAGAAGAGTGGTAACCTCGGGAGGAGCAAGCCAAGGGTGTTTAGGACAAGGAAGCCACGACCATGGGGGAAAAGCTAAGTTACAACTTTCCCATTTCTGAGCAAACGCGAAAGCACCAATTCTGAAATCCTTTGCAGAAAGGGTTCCATCCCAATGTAAAACATCCATCATTACTGTCCAAAAACGGTTCCAATGTAAACAAATAAAACTAAAATTAAGAAATAGTAATTCAAATCAAATTTGTTGCCCGGGTGAAAGAAGTCGAAATTGAAGACTCACCTCCACAAATCTGGTGAACGGAAGGTTCCCGGCTGGAACTGCTTGGGTCAAATTTGCTTTCACACGGAATAAAGACTTGACTAAAAGCGTGATTTTTGTCCTGGGCTTAAACGTAAAATTAGCCCCACTGAAAGTGGCAAGTAAACGTTCCATTACAATAATTAACTAAAGTGTAAATAAAAAATAATAATAATTAACTCAAGTTTAAATATAGAGTTGATCACGGACTGAGCTGGGTTAAGATAAAATTTTAAGCAAATTTCTCAAACCGGGGCTCAGCCTAAAAAATAAGTTTAAAATTTGACACAAACTCAATCTAAATAAGATATAACTTCTTCTATCAGCGAATGAAATGAAAATATTACAAGACGGCTTGAAAGCTCCGACTATATAATTATGCAAGAAAACAAATGCATAAACAAGTTTTTTAGAAATAAAATTCGTTTGAAAAGATTAAAAAAAGAAACTTCCTGAGAAATTAAAAGTTTATTATGGTGATGTTTTAGTTGATTCTTTGATAAGACTTTTGCTTATCATGAATTTTTAGGAGCTTTCATTTTAGTAATCCAAGTATTAAATCTCTAAGGACGGTTGATTGTATATGTCTCATCATATTTACACTTTCATTTTTGTCACCCAACTTTTAGGTATTTTCGTTTTAGGCACCCAAAAAAAATCCTTACAATTTCATCACCCAACTTTTAAAATGCTTTCATTTTACTCACCCAAGTATTAAATCTCTACGGCAGTTGATTATACACGCCACATCATGTTTACATGTTCATTTCGGTCACCCAACTTCTAGATTGTTTTCATTTTGGTCACCTAAAAGAAGTCATTTTTAGTATTAATCAAGGTAAAAGACATTAAAAATTAAAGGGAAAAAGCGGTAAAAACTAAAATAATGCATTAATTAAATTAATTAATTTTGCTAAAAACTTTAAATTTCCTTTTTTTCAATATTGACATCAAAATCAATTAAATAAATTATTTTTTTACTCAGATCAATACTTAAAAAAATCACTAAAATGAAGTCGACCTAGAAGTGGAATGACCAAAATGAAAATGTGAACATGTCGTGAAAATGATTTGACGTGTACAATTAATCGTCGTTCAGGATTTAATGCTTGGGTTACTAAAAAAAATGCCATAAAATTAGGTGATGAAATTAAAAGAAATTTCTTAAGTGACCAAAATAAAAACGCCCTAAATGTTGGATAGCCAACTGGATATCCACTGTAATTTATAGTTTTTTTTATTACTATTCATTACAAGACTCCCACTAATTTTTTTTTTCAAAATTATTATTATATCAATATATTACATTATTTTAAAATTTATGATAAAATGATGTTTAGATTCAGTGAGCATCAACATCAAACCCAAATGATTTCTTAAATCCAAATATCTCGGAAGAAAAGCTAAAAACGGCCTTCTCTACATAACCCATCAATGTACACAAGCTATTTTGTAGTATTTTTGTATACTCATTAAGCATTAAACAGAAAAAGAAAGGATTCAAAAACAAAGAAAGTTTTATTCTAAATCTCATAAGAAAACACAGTGCTCAGCAACATTACATGTCACACAACATTGTTTATACCACCAGCAAAATACAATAAAGATTAGGAAACTCGTACACCAACATGGACTTGCTCAAGATACTTGAGTACTTTGTGAACTTAGAAAGGATGAGCTACGCCACTCAATGAGAAAGTGTCAAACTAGTGTCAATTATCAAGTAACCTTAATAACCTATGGCTCCACAAGAATATTGCCAGTGGCATGGCCATCAATGCTCTTGGCCCAAGCCTCTTCAGCCTTACTATTCGAGGTCCTCTTTTTTAGGAAAGGTAAACAAGGGTATGAGTTGCTTCTTTGCGAATGTTATCTTTTTGAAAGCAACACTCATCAAAGTACCGAAACGGAGATTGACATCTACTACCTTCCCTTTTGAAGTCAAGTTAGCCTCTAAGGTAGACCAAGGAATATTGTGTGCGCAAGGGATGATTACATCATATTTTCGACCAGAAGGGCTCTTGAGAGCCACCCCATTAGGAGTCTTGTAGTCAAGAACCTCATCAGCCCCTAGGCTCCTTACTAAATCCATGTTACGAGCCCCAAAAGTGGCTGTAATGTGTGCATTTGCAAGCTTTAGGAGTTGAACGGCATATTGACCTACACCACCTGAAGCAGCGGTAACCAATACGTTCACTTCTAGGCCGGTTCCATCAAGTTTGAGCCCAGCAAGCTAGGCAAGTGACTGGTAAGCTGCGAGGCCAGCAATTGGCAAAGCTGCAGCTTCACGGGCTGATACCTCTGGAGGCCTTGAAACTGTGGAACCGTCATTACCCACAACATATTCAGCTAGTGCACCTCCATTTTGTAGTTGCAAAATATATTCAAATAATAAGATATTGGCAAGACAAAGGACATAAATGATGCTAGATAACACATAAAACAAATAAATGAATAATAAGGTGAAAAAGAATCTATGGCCTGAGTGATGCATAGCTTGAACCAACAAACTGTCTAACATCAAAGGCTATTTTGCCCATATGATTTTAAAAAAAAATTAATATTTGCAAAATGAACCTGGTTCAAAAACATCACCAAAATGATCTGAAATGAGCAATAAAATTAGATTATGGGAACTAGATGGCCGGCACCATTTTTTTGTTAAAAAAATAATTTTTGGGTTTTCGATACTAGATGGCCGACACTTCTTTATCTGATTAAAAAAATTATTTTTTGGGGGCCCAAAGTCACTCAACAAAAGAGATGAGAATATTGCAACATTAACCTCTCATTGTTTTCCCATCTTTTTTATTTCTCAAGTTTAATTGCATATTTTATATTTTAAAATAATATTGAACTACTTATCATGTTTTTTAATTATTCTTGCATCACTCACATTATTATTAAATTTAAAAATTAATTTAAATTTAATATGCACAATTAAATTAGATTTTTTTTATAAAATTAGAATATGCTTTAATGATTTTCATCTTTTATAATAATTCAAATAAACATTGCTAAATTATTGATTCTTTTATTTTAAAAAATAACGTGTAATATATTTATAAATTTATTTTTACACGTTATTTTTATATTTTAATAATATAATATAATATAGTTTGAGATTTGGTTTATTTGAATTATTCGACTTATTTGAATTCGAAAATTTAATTCGATTCAAACTCAAAATTTAAAAAAGAAATTGAGTTGACTCGATTAATTCAAAATTAAAATTTTTTTTTCGATTTTTTCGAATGAAACAAATTTTGCTCACCCTATAAAATTAATGACTAAATCACACATTTTAATTAAACCTCCATTTTAAACATGCAGAATGCAGAACATTTCCTTTTGTTCGAACTTTTAAACTCAAGAAAGCATGCACATTACCTTCAGATCCGCGACGACTCCGCCATATTTACTGTATTGAACAGCGCGCATCATACTCTTAATCTTATCCATTTTTGTTTTTCAAAGTGAAAATAGAAAACGAAGCTTCTAAGTTTGTGGGATCAGATGATGTATTTTGGCGTCAGATACTTGGAATTTATAGCAAAGTAATCCAAATAACAAATATTTTTCTGTTATGAACCAAGCAAAATAATATTTTTAATCAGAAAAAATAAATATGCATTGTGGTCCAAACCAAATTGAATGCGTGTTAAGTGTGAAACCGATGTAATGCCTAGAAAGGTTTACTTGTTTGACACGTTAGGCGTCCTGTTTTCCCCGTTTAGGTGGATGGAAAAGAAGGGAAGACAAATATACCGGCAACATCCTCTACCATTGGTAACTGGATTCGGTTATATTTTGATGGAGCAGTTAAGATGAACTTGAGGGAAGCTGTTGTAGGGGAGTGTTAAAGGATTATCATGATCGATGGATTCTTGAATTTAATAGAAGGTTGAGATATTATTATGTGTTCAATGTTGAGTTATGGGGTATTCTAGACGATTTGATTGTTCTTTATAATAGACAATAGAACAAATTGTCAATTCGCATAGATAGCATAGAGGTTATTCAGTCTATTAAAAAAATATTTTCAAGGTCTTCTCATTTAACACTTATCAGTTGTATTCAACAGATTTTGTTAAAAATAGTTCAATGAGAATTTATTCATATTCCTAGAGAAGAAAACACAAAAGTTTATCGCACCACAAAGTTGATTTTGACAAGAATAAGAGGCTACACGTAACATTAGTAGTTTAATGTGATTATTTTGAGGGGTTATCTTTTACACCAAAAAATAAATAAAGGTTTAATTATCCATCAGTCCTTATACTTTTTAAACTTTTTGAATTTAATCTTTTTATTTTTTATTAAAAAATTAAAGTTCAATTTTAATATTATTCTATAAATTTGAATAAGAGTTATCAATTGAAATTTAATTTCTAAATCAAACTTTTGAATCAAACTGAATATCCATCTTATATATTTAAAATTACTTTTTAAACCTAAACTTTTATTTATCAAAATATTTTGATAAATTTTAATATTTTCAAGAATTTAATTAATGAAATGTTTTCTTTTTAGTTGTAAAAGTCTAGCAAATTGGGGAGACATTATGATAATATTATTAAAATATTACATTTATTTTTTTTATCTATATATAAAGAAATTGTAAGAATTATATATTTGATAATAGCGATAAAAAGAATGAATGAAATTTATTAAATATTTTTAAATGTTTTAAAAAGTAATTTAATAAAATTGGGATTATATATTTTTAAATATAAAATTTATATTTATAATTATATAGATTTAATTACTAATGTTTTTATTAGTATTATTTTGGTTTATAATATGTTGTTTACTATAGATTGCAAAGAATCCTTAATGGATTATTAGGGATGTCAATTGTGCAGGGCGGGTGCTCCCCCGCACTCATCTCTGCCAAGAATTTTTGTTCTCATCCCATCCCGTGACCTGCAAGACTAAATTTATCCCCGCCCCACCACCCACGTGAGTCCCTAGACTCACCTAATCCCCGTTATATTTGTCTCGCGATCCACTTCAGATAATATATTTATAAGTATCAGTTAAACAGGTGCTTCAAGTTTGCAAGTTGCAACATGGAGCAATTGTGAATAATTTAAGGGTTTCATGTAAAACAAAGAAAGTGAGAAACTGAAGGAGTGAGGTATGTTAAAATTGGGTGAGAAGCTCTGGAGTGCTTTCCTTTTTTCTAAAAAAAAATAGCAATGAATGTAAGTTGAATAATGTTATCAAAATTTAATTTTTATAAATTTTTATTTTTTAAATATACTTATTACATTATGCGGGGTGGCCGGGGATGGGGCAAGGTGGGTACAAGGTCATACCCACACCTGCCCCACGACTCACGGCGGGTCTAATTTTTGTCCCCATCCCCGCCCCACCACCCGCAAAACCTGTATCCATCCTCGCCCAATTGGGTTCGAAGTGGGGCGGGATCCTGCGAAATTCGCCTCACTGACGCCCTTATAGATTACTATTTGATACATGTAAATTTTTTTAACCTAGTTTTTTTTTAAATAATGGTTTTTAGTTTTAATATTTTTAGTTTAGATTTTTTTATTTTCTTAAAAGATTTAATGTTTTATTTTAATATTAATTTAACTGATAATTCACATTTAATTGAAAATCCATACTTGATCTATTCTAACAAAATATTTATTTTTTAAGGGACTTTTAACAAAATATTTATTATTTTAAATGATATATTTAAAAAGATTGTTATTAATTTTTTGAAATTAAATTGAAGTTTATTGAGTGCTCACTTTAAAAAAAAAATAGTTTGGGTTTAAATCACAATTGTATAAAAAAATATAATATTATTTTTAAATGATTTATTGGTATTGTAATAAATATAATTTGATATAGAACTTATGTCATTCTTTTACGGGATAAATTTTAAAACTATACATGAACTTTGATTTAATGTGTAATTATATACATGAACTTTAAATGGGTGCAATTCTACACGTGAAACTCTAATTGTGGTTCAAATGTATACTTGAAAATTTAATTTTGATTTAATTATACACGTTTAAATAAATGAGTGCATCAATTTATTTTTATATTGAATAAATATAATTATTTATGTATGCAATATATAAACATAAAATGATGTTATATCAATAATTGTGTTAATAATTTATAAGAATTTGATCAAATCAAAATTTCATATATAAAATTACAAAAAAATAAAATTCATGTATATAATTGCACATCAAACCATAATTCATGTATAATTTTGATATTTATCATTTTTCTATTTTATAATTGAATATTATATTTAAAATAGTTAATCATTTTAAAAAAAAGTTAATCACATGATAACTCAGATTTAAAATCTAGAAAATTCTAAAGAATTATCTTTACTCTACAACAATATGATTACAAGTTTAATTTTCATATATATATATATATATATATATATATGTTAATACATTACAATCTTAAAAATTAAATAAATATTTATTTTAATTAAATATTCTTAAAACCCTAGCTCATTTGGGGAAAGTATTATTGTTAAAACAATCCCAAATGTACTATGAATGCCATGTACCCAAGATTTATGAGGTTTAATAGTTTTGGTTAGGGTGAATATTTGATAAAATTAAAAAAATGAATTGATAGAGTTTTATTTTATCAATCGAATTTAATTTGAAATTTTATAAAATCGAATTAAATCGAAAAGATTCATTCGAGTTTAAATAATTTATCAACTTTTAAAACATTCATAACAAAACATAAAAATCATAGATACCAACTATAGTGAAATAAATACAGTGAAATTATGCATCTAAAGGGTAATAAATAGTTTATCAAGCAATTTAAAATATCAAAAGTGATGGATTACATATATATTAGAGCATTTGACACAAGAAAAAATGTAGTGAAATCAATTAAGAAAATAAATATTTAAGGTCGACCTCTTTCGACTACCAAATAAAAATATAGAGGCACTTTGAATTTTTTTTTTTTTTTACCATTAAAGTAACAGATAGAAGACAAAAACCAATGCCCATTTTAAATAATTGACGACCCAAATTGTTGGGAACAAATAAGAAGCTAAAAGTTATTAGGATTTGATTTGTTCATGGGTTGAGTCGGATTCGGATTGAACCTTAATAAAATTTTTGGTTTGGGTTAAAAATAGAACTAATTCTTTGTTTAAGCCCAACCTCAATTATATATGTTAAACTTGGGCTCGACTCGACCTGACTTATATTAAAGCTTATAGTATTGATACAATAGGGAATGTATTGGTACTTGTTATGAAGTACCGATACTTTAGGAAGAGTATCGATACAACAATTTTTCTTTAATTTTCAAAACATCAAACATTAAAACGGTATCGATACCAGGAAGGGTATTGATACTTTTGTGAAAGGTATCGATACTTTAGGGCCAAGTCAGGCCCGAGTTGAAAAACTCTTACTTGAGCACGACCTATTTAGAAAACATTACTATTTTTTTGTCCAAGCCCATTTTTCGAGTTTATATTTTTATCTAAACCCTCTTACTTTTCGAGCGAATCACTAGTTGGAACCAAAGGAATCAAAACTTTTAAATTATGAATGAATGAAAGGGAAAGTGGGGGAAGGAAGTGTACGGGCAAAGCATTGACGGAAACATAATATTTGTTAAAACCACATTGTTTTGGTTTTTTTTTTTTTTTTTTTGGATAATTCGAGTTTTGTAATTCATATTCGATTTAAATTGAATTATTTAATTTTTTATTTAAATTTATCCGAATAATTCAATCTATTTAATTTAAAGTTTAATTTTTTTTTGTTGGTTTTCAAGTTATATAAGATTTTGTTCGCCCCTAGTTCTGGTGCAATTCATGTGGCTAGATAAATGGCAAAATTACCATGGAGACCTTGTACTAAGAGTTAGATTGCATTTTACCCCTCTACTAAAAGATGAACAAATTAACCCCTATTCGTTAGATTAAAGAACAAATTGGTCATTCATTTAAAGTTTCATTCATCTCTACCATTAAGTGATGACGTGACTAAAGAAGCAAGTAGGACGTGTACCTTTTGCTAAAGTGGCAAAATTAAAAAAAAAATCCTAAAAGGATAATTTTTTTAATATTTTTAAAATCCTAAAATGTTATTGTAATTTTAAATATTTTTATTAATTTTTAATAATTTACATACTTTTTTATAATTTCTTATAATTCTTAATAATTTTTAAATAAATTTTTATATTTTTAATAATTTTTAAATTTAACAAAAAAATTAATAGTATTTACAATTAGACTTGAATTTTAAAATCTGAAAAATAAAAGATAAATTTTAAAAATAAAATGATCTTATATGTCGTTGGATTAACAGTTCATATTTGTTTCATATGTGATATATTTCTTACTTTGACCTATCAAAAAAAAAAAAAAAAAAAAAAGAAAGAAAGAGTTATGTGTGATGTTCCACACACACACATAGGCAAACTCCTGCAAATATGGATCATCTTTCCAATGATTTTTTTTTATTTGAGTTAATTGAGTTGATGAGTCATATTTTATTATTTAATTTGATTTCAAATTTTTCTAAATTGAGTTAAGTAAAATGAAATTCAAGTTGAGTTGAATCAAGTGAAACTATTTGAGTTAAATTTAAAAGTTAAACATGTTAAATTAAAATCTTGTTACAATATAACTAATTGAGCACATAAATTTGAAACCATATATATTTGAAAACTTTTCAAATCAAAATAATAATAATAAAAGATATTTTAGTGTTATAAACTTGAATCATTAATTAACTTATTTAGGTCTCAAAATTATTATTTTAATTTTTTTTAAATTTTAACGTTATATGTTCTTTAGAAATTTTTTTATTTCTTTTTAATTTTTAAAAAAATATACATTTTGAAATTTTTATAAATATTCAAAATTTTTGAAAATTGTTTTGAATTTTTTCTTACTCAAAGAAGAGTTGGGGAGCCGATTGTATAGAGATAAAAATTTCAAGCTCTAATGAGATATTTAGAAACTTAAACGGATGGTTAGATTTCAATCCTGGTTTAGTTAGATTGGAACCGGTTGGTTCCATACCAGGAGACAAAATGATTAGGATTGAGTGGTGGTATTAGTCTGTGAAGACTGTGCCAATGGAGTATATATATAGGTGTGTGTGGAAACATAATTCTTCTCAATTTTGTTTACCAATTTTTTTCTCTGAAGCATCGTCTTCTTCAGTTCCTCTGAAGAATCGTCTTCTTCAGTTGCTCTAAAGAAGAAGATGATGTGGCTGAAGGAAGCTCTGCAAGTTGTAGCTTTCGAAACCATTTTTTGAAAACAAAAATTAGTTTTCGACTTTAAAAACGAAAATTGGAGTCGCCACCGATCCTTTCTTGAGGTGTGATCGGCTCACCTTAAAAATGATTTTGGTCTGCGAAATTTGAGAAAACAGGTTTGGGAGTCAGTTACGCACGAGGAAGGGTTAGCACCCTCGTAACGCCCAAAATCGGTACCGAATTGATTGTTTAATGTCTTGGTGTCGAAAATTTGAAAAGATTTTAAAAGAAAACTTGAATAAGTTAACTTGGGTGATAAGACCCCCCTTATCTCGAAGAAGTAAAATGTCACACCCAGTAAGTTAGGGTGCAGCATTTCTAATCTTCGAGATTAGTTTTGTCTTTTGACTTTTAAAAACTCATGTATTTAAGTTTGAGAAGGATATTTGGTCATTTAGGTCAAATGAAAAAGTCAAAACCCAGTAAGTTAGGGTTCGATTTCTCAAAATTCCCAAATACCGAATATTGCCTTTATTTTTAGAAATCCTTAACTCAAGATAGCAAAATGTCATATCCAATGAGTTAGGACACAACATTTTGAAATCACGAGAATAAACTTTAATTTTGAAATGTATACAATTTTGTTGGACAATAGATACTCGGCCACATAAATTCAACAAAGAAAATTGAAACCCAGTAAGTTAGGGCACAACTTTCTCGAGAATATTTAGATACCGAATATTTTGAAAATTTATAAATAAAAACGATTTCAATATTTTAATAAAAACATAACCTTTTAAACGAACGTATTGCAGTTGAATGATAACGTACAACGCAAAAGGATAATTCGAAAATAAAATATACATTAATGAGTAATGAATAATCAATAAATAAATACAAAAAAACATAGCAACAATAATCTCAATTGTACATTATGCCAATATCAATATCAACATTCAAAAGCTAAAAAACGAGCCAATTAATGTAAATGCAAACCAAATGTACAAGTTTTGAAATGACTAAAAAAAACTAAAAAAACAAATGGCATGAAGAAAATGGAAATTATAATCAGTAAAGTATATGCACAAAAATCTAAAATAAATAATATACAAGAAATTGAAATAATAAAAAAATGAGTTAAAAAAAATAAATACTATGTGAGACAATAATATTTAAACAAATTTTAAAATAAATGTTGCATATGAGGAAAATCGAAATAAACACTATACAAAATAATATACATATATTAATCTAATAAGTAATACATATAAAGTGAAAACTCGATATAAATAATGATATATGTAATAATATGTAAAAGTTGAAATATACATAATATAGGAGAGGGTATTTTAAAGAATGACATTATATACATATAAGTAGCTTAAAAAATGTATTTAAAACGGGAACTAAAAAATCATAGTTATAATAATATAAAAATAACAATATATTCATAGGATAAAAAATGATATAGATTATGTATATACAATAATAATAATAATAATAATAATAATAATAATAATAATAATAATATAGGAGAATACTATAATTTTAAAAATAAATACATACCAATTATATTAAGTTTATATAAAAATATATACATAAAAATAGTATATGATAGATCTAAAAAATAAAATAAAATAAAATAATGGGTCAAAGATTGAGTTGAAATTAAAACAAAATTAAAAGGGCAACAAACAGAATTAAAAATAAAGAAGGGCAAAAGTGCAGCGCGCGAATAGCATGAGGGACCGAAAGAGAAACATTCCCAATCCCAAAACGCAACACTTTAATGTGGATTAAAATGAAACAAAAATAAAATGAGAGATTAAATTTAAAAGAAATAAAATAAATAAAAGGATTGGATCGCAACGCACTGGAAAGGCAGAGGGATCGAGCGTGAAAATAACCCATCGGAGGCCAAGGAGCACGGATCTAGCAATATCTGGGTCGGGTCATCGGGTCATCATGAAACGACTCCGTTTTGGCGTTGAAACCCCTGATCCAAACGGTGTCGTTTAACAATATTATTTAAGTTAAGATTTTTTAGAAAAAAACATTTTAAACTGTTGCTTTTTAAAACAACAAAGAAATTCCTCTGCTAGGGTCTTAACCCTAGCGGCGTGCCACCAGCAAACCTCCCTTCCCCGCTGAGCATCCGCCACGAAGGGCAGTCGGAATCAACGCGAGAGCCTCTCAACGCACTCAGGTATTCTCCTTCCTTTTCTTTTCTTTTTTAAAAAAAAAACAAAATAAAAAAACGAAAATAGAAAATAACCTTTTTGTGTTTCTTTGATTTCCAATCTTTTCCTCTGTATATTTTTCTCTGTCAAAAATCGTCCTCTATTTTACAAATTTAATTTGGCCTTATATTACCGAAAATAACAGAAAAAAAAGAAAACTCTCAAAAACTCTCTTTTACATTTTTGTCGTATTTTCTGCTATTATTGTTGTTCGTGGTTCGTGGTTTGTTGCAGGTGCACACTGGAAGAACATGCGTGGTGCGGGGACGACGTGCTGCGCCGGAGGCATACGAGGGAGCTTTGCTGACGTGCGGTGCGCCCTAGGGTTTCTGAAAAATTCAATGTGGACTATTAAGTGTTGGGCTTGGCATTTAGGTTAGGTTAAGCTTAATTGGGCTTGGCATTTTGGGTTTGCAATTTTTTGTAATTTGAACTATTTTATTGTTTTATTCTTTGATGTTTATTTATTTGGGCCCCGGCTTAAAATTGGGTATTACAGCTGCCCCTCTTTGCTCGTTGTCTTGTAACAGGAACAGAGCAAAAACTAAAAAACCCAATTGTGCCCGGTCTTACCAAGTCTCGACTTCTTCGGTGCTTCTCTTCTTCAAGTAGCCTCGTTCTAACCCACTACATCTTCAGGGGTATAGAAACTAGTGCTTCAATCCACTCCACTGCGACATCAAGGAAATATGATTGGTTTCTTCTGTCTGCTCTGCTGCAACTTTAGGGAGATAAGACTGGATACGATCTGCTCTACTGCAACTTCAGAGAGATAAGATCTATGGTTTTAATCTACTCCATTGCAACTTCAGGGAGATAGGATTAGTTTTTTCTGTCTGCTCCGTTGCAACTTTAAGGAGATAAGACTGGATACGATCTGCTCTACTGCAACTTCAGAGAGATAAGATCTATGGTTTTAATTCGCTCCACTGCAACTTCAGAGAGATAGGATTAGTTTCTTCTATCTGCTCCACTGCAACTTTAGGGAGATAAGACTGGATGCGATCTACTCTACTGTAACTTCAGAGAGATAAGATCTGTGGTTTTAATCCGCTCCACTACAATGTCAGGAAGATAGGATTAGTTTTTTCTGTCTGCTTCGCTGCAAGTTCAGGGAGATAATACTGGATACGATCTGCTCTACTGTAACTTCAGAGAGATAAGATCTATGGTTTTAATTCGCTCCACTACAACTTTAGGGAGATGGGATTAGTTTCTTCTATCTGCTCCACTGCAACTTCAGGGAGATAAGACTGGATGCGATCTGCTCTACTGCAACTTCAGAGAGATAAGATCTGTGGTTTTAATTCGCTCCACTGTAACTTCAAGGAGATAGGATTAGTTTCTTCTATCTGCTTCACTGCAACTTTAGGGAGATAAGACTGGATGCGATCTGCTCTACTGCAACTTCAGAGAGATAAGATCTGTGGTTTTAATCTGCTCGACTGCAACTTCAGAGAGATAGGATTAGTTTCTTCTGTTTGCTTCGCTGCAACTTCAAAGAGATAATACTGGATACGATCTGCTCTACTACAACTTCAGAGAGATAAGATCTGTGGTTTTAATCTGCTCCACTGTAACTTCAAGGAGATAGGATTAGTTTCTTCTATCTGCTCCACTACAACTTCAGGGAGATAAGACTTGCAACTTCAATCCACTCCACTACAACTTCAGAGAAATAGGATTATTGGCTTTAATCTGCTCCACTGCAACTTCAGGGAGATAAAATTCGCCATCTTCTGTCCACTGCAACTTCAAGGGGATAAGACTTGCTATCTCATTCCGCTCCACTGCAACTTCAGGGAGATAGGATTATTAGCTTTAATCTGCTCCACTACAACTTTAAGGAGATAAGATTCACCATCTTCTTCAATCCATTCCACTGCAACTTCAGTGGTACAGGATTTGTGGTTTTGCTGATCTACTCTCTAGGGAACATGACTTGTATGAACCTAATTATGCCTAGTGATTAGGATGTCATGATCAGAATGAATCAAATGCTCCTAGCTAGACGTGTATTAATGACATTTGAATAAATGCAGAATGTCATTTTTTCATAGAATAACCCTCTTTAATACTTAGGTTGTCATTACTCAAGGTTTATTAAGGTTTTATCACTAACGTGCTATAACGCCGTCTTGCTCGGTTGGCATCTCCAAAGAAACACTTAGTCAGATTGCCCCCACTGTAAACCTCAAAGTTCAATCCACTGGGACGTAAAATTTGTACCATCATTCTCCCACTGTAATCCAATGCTAGAAAAATATGGCTTTTTCTCAATCCTCTCCTATCGCAATTCAAGGATATAGAATGTGAAACTCTTTGGTCTTTTACACCATTCCCAGAGTGTCATACCAAATGCTCATGAACAAATGAAGAATTTTCTTCTCTGAGGAAACATCTTCCTATTGCTTGGTGATCATTGCTTGCTTGTTCATTGAGGCCTTATCACCGACACGACATCTTGTCATCTTGTTCAATCAATGTTTTGACAACAAAATCCGAAAGGATGGTTTTAATTTAGACTTTTCTTTCTTAGATTTCCAACCTTTAAACTTGGTACGTTCTAAACAAAAAGTCCTGTTCAGGTTACTGTATAATTTAGAAACTTCTAGAGTAATATGCAAAACTTCCTTTGTGAAAGTTTTATTAGTCAATTAATCATTATTCTAATGCAACATGCTTGCAAAAAGAACATAACGATGGATAAAATAAAATTGATTTAAGAGCATAGCTCGAAATGAATAAATTATCAAGGATAGTAAGAATAAAAGAGGAATGGATTGGAAACACATATCTTGAAAAGGAATGAAGTATTCCAAGAACAACAAATTTACTATAAATAGTATGAAGACTAGGTGCCCTAGATATCGCAACTTGAACTTCTCTGTACAAACTTTCTAAAAACCATTTTGAGTTTGACATGTGTTTAGGAGATATATAGTACTTTGTCGATGCCCCAAGATGTCGCCTACCCTTTTCTGTTGATTCAAGTATGGCAAGACCACCATATGCCTCGATCTGATCAACATTTGAGCTGCTCTGATCACCTCATGTCTTATTCTGATAAAAAATTTGATCCGCCCTTTTTAGGTTTTCAACTCAAATCCCTTTTGGTCTCAAGGAACCCTTTGCGGGTTTTCACCTTGGCCTCTCCTTTTTCTTTTTTCTCTTTTTATTATTATTATTTTTTATGACTCAAAGTGCTCTTTACGGGTTTTTACCTTGGTCCTTTTTTTTAAAGGACTCAAGGCACCCTTTGGGGTTTTCACTTTAGTCTTTTTCCTTTAGGACCCAAAATTCCCCTTTACGGGTTTTCACTTTAGTCCCTTTCTTTTTCCTTAAGTGAAGTATTTCTTGACTGAGTCTGAGTTTACAGGATTTGGCAAGTTTTTATCATCCATCTCGCTCAAAATCAAAGCTCCTTTAGAAAAGGCCTTCTCTACAACATAAGGTTCTTCCTAATTTGGCATCCATTTCCCTCTAAAATATTTTTGTAGAGGGAGGATCTTCTTCAACATTAGGTCACCCTTGTGGAATTCTCTGGGACGAACCTTTTGCTATAGGCTCGCATCATTCATTTCTGGTACATCTGACCGTGATGAATAGTTTTTAGCCTTTTTTCCTTCTATCAGGTTCAACTGATCACATCGCGATTGGATCCATTCTGCTTCATCCAACTTCAGCTCAGCCAATACCTAGAGAGAAAGAATTTTGCCTTCAATGGAAAAACCATGATAAACTACAGCGAGAGACGTTGCCCCAGTAGAGTTTTCACTGCATCGTTCATGATATTAATCTTGAACATACTGTAAATTTCTGATATCATGTTGTTTTTCAGATTATAATAACAGTGCTTAACCCGAGCATACCTTGGTATGACCATGCGAAGACGGCTTTGAACTCTTGAAGTAACTCAACAAGGTCTTACTTTGTTTATTTAGTTATGTATGTTCCCTCAAGGTCACAATCTCCATTATCTCCTCATGAGGTAAAATTCGTTTCTCTTCCTGTTCTACCATCCTCAACAAGTTTGGAGATAGGCTATAATCTATGTCATCTTTAAAGTCATGACATCCCTCTAAACATATGTCTCACTCAAAAGGAGATTCTGAATCTGTAGCAGCGTCACTCATGTCATTGATATCTAGGGACCTATTGTAGGTACAAAAGAATATACAAAGAATGGATGAATTTATGAATAATTATTTGTACAGTATAATTATGAATGAATGAAATAATAATTTGGAAGAAAATCTAAAAGAATGAAAGAATCAAAAAGAATGAAAGAACATTAGCTCAAAGATGATCACAATGATGTAGTTCATTAAAATAATGACGTTCAGACATGAGCCTATTTCACAAAGGAATTCCTATTGCCTCTAGGCTAAAAGCAACAAATGTGTTCTGAACATTACTCTAAATAAGCTCTAAATACTACAGAGATCTCTTCTGCAATCCGATTCCTAGAACACTCCCAAGTTTATGAGGGCAAATATCTAGCAAGGACCCTTTTAATTGTGTCTTCAATTGATGTGAAAATTTCCCACCACTTCTTCATACATTGCATTCACTCTATTATCAATCATGATTGGGTAACGGATTTTCTGCACTAGATGAGTCATCAAACTTGACAACACCTATGTTGATGAGTCTTTCAACTAGCTTTTTGAAGGTAGTGCAATTTTCTATTGAGTGCCCCGTAATTCCCTCATGATAGTTACATTGTGCGTTTGCATCATACCATTTGGGATACGGATGTTGTAGAGGCTTCACATGAAAAGGGGAAATAACATGTGCATCAAACAAATTTTGATACAGTTCCCTATACGGTATTGGGATTGGTGTAAACTGGAACTTCTCAGCGTTCATGCCGAAATCTTGCCTTGATGAATTTTGTTGATTACAAACCACCTTTCCTGGTTGACTAACAGTAACTGATTTAGAGTAACCTAAGTTGTTCACCTTATTTTCTCTTCCCTTTGAGGCTGACCTCTTGTTACTCTCTTCTGCATCAATTTTCCCGTTCCTTATAGCATTCTCAATCATTTCACCATTCATAACTATGTCAGAGAAGCTTTTTGTAGCACTTCCTAACATATGCGTGATGAATGGGGCCTTTAGCGTATTGACAAAGAGCATTGTTGTTTCTCTTTTCAATAGCGGCGGTTGAACTTGATCGGTAACCTCCCTCTAATTCTACGCGTACTGCCTGAAACCTTCATTTGACTTCTTCTCCATGTTTTGCAAGGTAATTCAATCAGGAACCATTTCTGCCACATGACTGTACTGCTTCATAAAAGCCTGTGCCAAATCCCTCTAGAAACTAATCCTAGCACGGCTTAATTGATTATACCATTTGGATGCTGCCCCTACCAGACTGTCTTGGAAGCAGTGTATTAACAGTTGATCATTGCTAACGTAGCCAGTCATCCTTCTGCAAAACATGGTGATGTGAGCTTCAGGGCAACTGGTTCCCTTATACTTCTCAAATTCTGTCATTTTGAACTTGTGAGGGAGCACCAAATCTGGGACCAAACTCAGATCCTTAGCATCAACCCCGCAATAGCTCTCGGTACTTTCCATTACCTTCAATTTCTCTTCAATCCATATATAACTTTCCTCTAGTTGCTTTGGTAATTCTTCTTTCATATTTTCTTTTTCGACCACTTCATCAAAATCGGGGATAATAGGATTGACAGGATTATTCTCGAGGCTAGAGCTTGATCCAGCTTGAAAATTCATCAGCCTCAAAGCATCGGCCTGAGACTGTTGAGGCCTGATTGTGACAGGAGGCTTGCGCAGGTATACTTCGGCTTGGGTCTGCAGATATGGAGGAATAAAGCCTGGAGGATAGAGAGGTCCATCATCACCTTCCTCTTCAACATTGGCCATAGGGCTCTTTCCCTTATCTTTCCCCTCAGTCAATAGTTGCGTTAACTGAGTCATCATGTTCCCTTGAGATTCCATCATTGTGTCCATCATATTCTGCTGAATCTTCTCGAGCTGCTCTTGCATTTGTTGCTGAAGTTGATCCTGCATTTCTTTTTAGAACAGTTCGAGCCTTTCCAATCTTTGATCCATGTTTTTAGTTTTTGCTCTAGTACCGTAAGGGTGTTTGGTTGATTGGTTTTCTAGATTAACTGAAATAATTTTAATCAATTAGGATCTTTTGGTGGTCTTTAATGCATATGATGTAATGTAATGCAAATGCATGAGATGAATGCAAAAAGAGACGTTGATTCTTTGCATAAAGCGAAAATATATATGGCCTCGCCCTTATACTCTAAGAAACATCGATCTCTTTCTTCATTCGTATGTTCAAGATAAATCTCACAAATTTCCAATGGATGCCACTGCTAGCTCCTTTTTACTTGATCCGGGTCGCAACTCCTTGTTCACTCATGCTCATTAGTTTCTTTTAGAAAGGTTGGGACACTTGATGACTCTTGAATAATCTTCGTCAACTTGAATCCTTAGGCAATGAAACCAGGATGTGTACTTCTTTGTTAGACTATTTCCCTTTTCGCATCACGTTTTCTTGGGCTATATTCGGGAAATCGTATTGTCTTTCACTTTTATCAAGAAATTCGTTTTCCATGACAAGCTCTCTATTTAGCAACCGAACGTGAATCAACACCTCTTTTCTATAATGGAATGCTATGCAGTCAAAATGTCATGCAGTCAAAACAAAACACAACAAGTTAGTATCAGGTATAAACATTAAATCCAATATAATCAAGAAATAATAAAACTTCTAGTCAGGTATCTACTAAGGTTCAGAGTAATTCTACCCAGAGTGAGTTCTTGAGGTTCACTATATAAGGTTTGGCTTCTAGAGCAAGGGTACCCGAACAAGTAGATTCCTCGATCCTCACCAATTATAGGTTCATATGGACTAAGTTCGATTCAGGGGAATACATTTCCCTATGCCTATACAGAGATGTAGATCTCACGAAGGCATAGGTACAGATGTATCCCGAAAGCGATCCACTATCCTATACGAAGGTGAAAACCTCACGAAGGAATAGTTTCTCACTCCCACTTAGGGGGTAAAATCGTCCATGTAATGCAAAATGCAAATACATTAACAGACTTAGACTAATTAAGCAAACATATCATGATGAAAACCAATGAATGCAAAAGAGGAAATCATGATTTAAAACAAATTTTAAATTTTTCTGACAAAAATACAAAAACTAATCAATTTACGGCTCGACTCTCTAACACGTCCCCAGTGGAGTCGCCAAGCTGTCGAAACCATTTTTTAAAAACAAAAATTAGTTATCGACTTTAAAAAAAAAATAGAGTCGCCACTGATCCTTTATTGAGGTATGATCGGCTCACCTTAAAAATGATTTTGGTCTGCGAAATTTGAGAAAATAGGTTCGGGAGTCAGTTACGCACGAGGAAGGGTTAGCACCCTCGTAACGCCCAAAATCGGTACCGAATTGATTGTTTAATGTCTTGGTGTTGTAAATTTGAAAAGATTTTAAAAGAAAACTTGAATAAGTTAACTTGGGTGATAAGACCCCCTTATCTCGAAGAAGTAAAATATCACACCCAGTAAGTTAGGGTGCAGCATTTCTAATCTTCGAGATTAGTTTTGTCTTTTGACTTTTAAAAACTCATGTATTTAAGTTTGAGAAGGATATTCGGTCATTTAGGTCAAACGAAAAAGTCAAAACCCAATAAGTTAGGGTTCGATTTCTCAAAATTCCCAAATATCGAATATTGCCTTTATTTTTAGAAATCCTTAACTCAAGATAGCAAAATGTCATATCTAATGAGTTAGGACACAACATTTTGAAATACCAAGAATAAACTTTAATTTTGAAATGTATACAATTTTGTTGGACAATAGATACTCGGCCACCTAAATTCAACAAAGAAAATTGAAACCCAGTAAGTTGGGGCACAAGTTTCTCAATAATATTTAGATACCGAATATTTTGAAAATTTATAAATAAAAACGATTTCAATATTTTAATAAAACAGAACCTTTTAAACGAATGTATTGCATTTGAATGATAACGTACAACGCAAAAGGATAATTCGAAAATAAAATATACATTAATGAGTAATGAATAATCAATAAATAAATACAAACAAACATAGCAACAATAATCTCAATTGTACATTATGCCAATATCAATATCAACATTCAAAAGCTAAAAAACGAGCCAATTAATGCAAATGCAAACCAAATGTACAAGTTTTGAAATAACTAAAAAAAAAAAAACTAAAAAAACAAATGGCATGAAGAAAATGGAAATTGTAAATCAATAAAGTATATGCACAAAAATCTAAAATAAATAATATTAAAGAAAT
This sequence comes from Gossypium turneri, assembly GCA_008044935.1. Taxonomy (NCBI): domain Eukaryota; kingdom Viridiplantae; phylum Streptophyta; class Magnoliopsida; order Malvales; family Malvaceae; genus Gossypium; species Gossypium turneri. The sequence continues at coordinate 5,829,914 of CP032577.1, forward strand.
TGAAATAATAAAAAATTGAGTTAAAAAAAATAAAGACTATGTGAGACAATAATATTTAAACAAATTTTAAAATAAATGTTGCATATGAGGAAAATAGAAATAAACACTATACAAAATAATATACATATATTAATCTAATAAGTAATATATATAAAGTGAAAACTCGATATAAATAATGATATATGTAATAATATGTAAAAGTTGAAATATACATAATATAGGAGAGGGTAGTTTAAAGAATGAAATTATATACATATAAGTAGCTTAAAAAAATGTATTTAAAAGGGGAACTAAAAAATCATAGTTATAATAATATAAAAATAACAATATATTCATAGGATAAAAAATGATATAGATTATGTATATATAATAATAATAATAATAATAATAATAATAATAATAATAATAATAATAATAATATAGGAGAATACTATAATTTTAAAAATAAATACATTATAAAATAAGACTATTTTAAAAAAAATACATACCAATTATATTAAGTTTATATAAAAATATATTCATAAAAATAGTATATGATAGATCTAAAAAATAAAATAAAATAAAATAATGGGTCAAAGATTGAGTTGAATTTAAAACAAAATTAAAAGGGCAACAAACAGAATTAAAAATAAAGAAGGGCTAAAGTACAGCGCGCGAATAACATGAGGGACCGAAAGAGAAACATTCCAAATCCCCAAAACACAACACTTTAATGTGGATTAAAATGAAACAAAAATAAAATAAGAGATTAAATTTAAAAGAAATAAAATAAATAAAAGGATTGGATTGCAACACGCTGGAAAGGCAGAGGGATCGCGCGCGAAAATAACCCATTGGAGGCCAAGGCGCGCGGATCTGGTAATATCTGGGTCGGGTCATTGGGTCATCATGAAACGACGTCGTTTTGGCGCTGTAAACCCCTGATCCAAACGGCGCCGTTTAACAATATTATTTAAGTCAAGATTTAAAAAAAAAACATTTTAAACTGTTGCTTTTTAAAACAACAAAGAAATTCCTCTGCTAGGGTCTTAACCCTAGCGGCGCGCCGCCAGTAAACCATCCCTCCCCGCTGAGCATCCGCCACGAAGGGCAGTCGAAATCAACGCGAGAGCCTCTCAACGCACTCAGGTATTCTGCTTCCTTTTCTTTTCTTTTTTGTGTTTCTTTGATTTTCAATCTTTTCCTCCATATATTTTTTTTCTGTCAAAATTCGTCCCCCATTTTACAGATTTAATTTGGCCTTATATTGCCGAAAATAACAGAAAAAAAGAGAAAACTCTCAAAAACCCTCTTTTACATTTTGTCATATTTTCTGCTATTATTGCTGTTCGTGATTCATGGTTTGTTGCAGGTGCACACTGGAAGAACGTGCGTAGTGCGGGAACCATGTGCTGCTCCGGAGGCGTGCGAGGGAGCTTTGCTGACGTGCGGCGTGCCCTAGGGTTTCTGAAAAATTCAATGTGGACTATTGAGTGTTGGGCTTGGCATTTGGGTTAGGTTAAGCTTTATTGGGCATGGCATTTTGGGTTTGCAATTTTTTGTAATTTGAACTGTTTTATTGTTTTATTCTTTGATGTTTATTTATTTGGGCCCGGGCTTAAAATTGGGTATTACAGTAGCCGTTGTGAGAATTGAAGTCTGGTGGTAGAGAAATTGAAGAACTAGTAAGCTTCCTTACCCTTCTAAACTCGTGGATTAAAGGAAGAGGTAGAGTAATGACTCTCAAAGCTTCTATATAATTTAAGATTTTGTGTTTCTAATGACTGACCCCCTTTAGTTTAACTGATAAATGATTGTCTCGCTTAGCTGCCAAGTCGAAGGAGGATCTAAGGGTCGTAAAGTGCATCTATTTGGGTTACTTTGTCAGTACGAAAGGTTTTAAATTGTGGTTTCTAAAAACTAAAAAAATAATCGTTAGTAGAGATGTTACATTCAATGAATCTATCATGTTTCCATCAGAAAAGGGGTCTTTTACCTTTAAAGACACAACAAATCAGAGTGTCTCGAAAAATGTGGATTCTAAGGGAGAAAAAGTAAGTGACGTCCCAACGAGTCGATGCCCAACATCGCAACGACACAATGAATAGAGGGCTGGTCCCGACGAAGAGTCACACGACTTCAAGATGATACGACAGAATCCTAATTTTTACAAATCCAAAGCTATTTCGGATCGGTTTGGGACTCCATCCGACTCTCAGGTACCCTTACCATCTTAGTTAACTAATTATAAGTTGGCTCATGACAGGAAAAGATGAGAAATCCAACCACCAAAAAAGTATTGTGAAGGAAACCTACTGGCTTATGCTCTAAGTGTTGCTGAGCGCATTAATTCAACTGATCCTTCATGTTATTATGATGCAGTTCAAGCCTCCGAATTTAGCAAATGGCTCATTAAAATGGAATAAGAGATGTAATCGTTTCAAAAGAATGAGACGTAGCGGCTAATTAAACCACCCATCGGTAAAATAGTCATTGGTTACAAATTGGTGTTTAAAAAGAAGGAAGGTTGGGGTTCTAACGACACTAGGTACAAGGAAAGATTGGTTGCAAATGGCTACAGTCAAGTGGAAGGAGTTGATTTTCATGATGTTTTCTTTTTTATTGTGAAACATGCGTCCATTAGGGTACTTTTGCCCTTTGTTGCATAAAACAACCTTGAGTTAAAACAGTTAGATATAAAGATTTTTTTCCTTTACTGTGACCTTGAGGAGGACATCTTCATCTAACAATCGGAAGGCTTTAAATTTAGTGGTAAAGAAGATCATGTTTGTCTTTTACAAAAGTCCATGCACGGTTTAAAGTAGTCTCCTCGATAGTGGTATAAAAATTTTGACTCCTTCATGTTGAGTATTGGTTTTTCTAGAAGTAAGCATGCCAGTTGTGTTTATCTACAATGTCTTAATAGTGGTTTTTTAATTATAATTTTACTGCTTTATGTTGATCGTGGCTAAGAATCCATCTGAAATTAATCGTCTTAAAACCATGCTTAACTCTAAGTTTGAGATGAAGGATTCAGGTGTAGCAAAGAAAATTTTGGGGATGGAAATTTCGAAAGATAGACATTCTAGGGAAATTATATTTAATGTAAGAAAGGTACATCATGAAGATCCTTGAGTGATTTGAGATGCAAAATGCAAAACCGGTATGTACTCCCTTAACTGCACACTTTAAACTCTCCATTTCAGATTCCCCACAGAACGAAGAAGAAAGGAGGTACATGTCAAAAGTACCATACTCAAGCGCAGTTGAAAGTTTAATGTATGTAATGGTATGCACTAATCTCGATATTTACCATGTTGTTAGTATTGTTAATCGATACATGGTCAATCCCGGTAAGTTAAACTGGCATGCAGTTAAGTGGATTTTCATATATTTGTAGGGTACTTCTAACATGTGCATAAAGTTTAGAAAAAGCCTAAAGGGCTTAGTCGAATATGTTGGTTCTGATTATGCAGGAGATTTAGATCGAAGAAGGTCTCTCACAGGTTACCTATTTGTTTTTGGGAATTATGTCATTAGTTGGAAAGCTACACTTCAAGCTACAATGGATTTGTCAACTACTGAAGCAGAATACATGGAAATTACTGAAGCAATAAAAGACACAATTTGGTTAATGTGCCTATTTTATGAACTGGTAAGTGAAAAAGAAGCAGCTGTCATATTTTATGATAGCCAAAGTGCCATACACCTCACCAAAGATCAAATGCATCATGAGAGGATGAAACACATAGACATTCGTTACCACTTTTTTTGATAGGTGATCATTTAAGGGGATGTTCAGATTCTTAAAATCAGTACGCAACACAATCTGACCGATATGTTGACAACGAGCCTTCCAGTTTCAAAGTTTGAGCATTGCTTAGACTTGGTAAGAATCCAATGTAGATTAAAATAGGCCCATAACAATGCTTGGCAAGGGAGTTAAGTCAAATACAAGTCAATATAGAGATTTGTGGAAGTTATGCCTCGTATTTTTGTGTTGACATTGCAACGAGCAAACACATATTGTCCCGATGATGCGATGGCCATCGTTTCGACGATGCGAAGGCCACGTCCCAACGTGGCAACGTGATCCACAAGTTTTTTAGTTTTCTTCTCTAGGTTAAAATTTATTTTAGCTTCCCACTTAAACTTTAATTAATCTAGAGATATTCTAGTCATATTGTACAACGAATTTTAGCCTATAAATATGCCTCAATTACTCTAGGTTAGACACACAACAAAAATATTTAGATTGAGAGAATTTTGTTCTTTGTTTCGAAGGGCTTTTCTTGTGGGGTTTTGAGTTTTCTTTTAATTCTCTTCATCTATTGTATTCTCCTTTATTATAGTGAAATTTCATTTTGCTCGTGGTTTTTGTCCTCGTTTGAGGAGTTTTTCCACATTAAATTTTGAATGTTTTATCTTTTCGATTTTATTTTATTCACTTGTTCGTTGCATTCACGAGTTATTCCTTATAGTAACATATAAATAGAAAACCCAATACTTGTTTTAAATAATTGATGAATCAAAATTGTTGAAAACAAATAAGAAGCCAAAAGTTGTTGGAACCAAAGGAATACGTTTGGTTGACGTGAATAAGGACTCGATTCAAGGATTATTCAGTTTTGAATAGTGTTGGATTTGTTTGGTTCAATTTTTACTGTCGAATTCATCATTCCACGCGGGCCTTTACTATGTGTAAGGATTGCATACCTATTCAAATGGCAGGGCTGTAAATTGGTTATTTTTTGTTATCTGTAATAGCTTTCTATTTTCTAAGACCAAAATCTCCTCTCATCTACACTCTTCATTTACTCCGGTCATTTCAACAAATCAATTTTGGATGCTCCTATTATTGTGAGTAACAAAGTTGGAGACAAAATCTACCGCCACAATCAGGTAAATTGCTCTTCTTATACCTTTTTCATCTCTTCTTTCTAATTCGTATTTTTTTTCTAATAATTTCCTATTAGGTTTTTTTTGCCAGAAATTTCCTATTTAGTTGGAGTTGAATGGGAAATCAAAAATATGTTTATTTTGATTTTAGGCATTTTCAATATGAGTGATATGTATTTTCATTTTGGGCATTTTAAGGCCCTAAAAATAGGTCTAGTAGTTTCGGGTAAGTTTACTAGGTTTCGAGTGAAAAATTAGCAGTTAATCGAGGTTATTAGTAATTTTTATCTTAGCTTAGTTAGCTTAATTTCATTTAAAAAATTCAGGAAATATTATTTCGAAAAATAAAAATATTTTTAGAAAATTTGATTTTATGGTTTTAAAAAATTTTTGAGTAAAAAAATATTTTGGGTCAAATTATAATTGAAAACTAAATTAAAATAGGGGTTTAATTGAGAGAATTTAAAATATTAATTACATAGGACCATTTTGCAAAACAAGGAAAATGTTTGAGTGGTTTTAATTTTGAGATGTTATACTTCTTCTTTTTTAATGATTGATTTTATGGTTAAATATTGTGTGGATTATGGTATGTTGCTAAGTGATATCATGGTGATCGAAAACATGGTGATTGAAGCATGAATTTTTCACTAATACATTTTAATTGTAGCTTGTCAAGGAATGGATAGCTTTGTGGCTAAGGTAAGTCCATTGTATGATTTAATTTTTGTTTGTTAAGCATGATTTTGAATGTTTAAATTATGAATACATGTTGTTTATTAGTTGTAAATAGATTAATTAAAATTATATATATGATTAAAGTAATAAAACTTAGCTAATATAGCCTTAATTAGTAAATGGATTAAGGAAAATAGTTAATTAAAATGAATTTTAAGGGTTTCCCAAAATTGATTAAAAGAAAGTTGGTAATCATTTAGAATTAAAATTGAGATCATTTAGTTTTAAGTGGTAAAATGACTAAAATACCCTTAGGGTTAAATTCTTAAAAATGGTTTTAAAATGGTTCACAAATCGCTTCTGCAATAAGATTAGATAGTTATTAGTTAGAATTGAGGTGTTATAAGGTTGGAGTGGTTTTGTGCTGGAAAGTCACTTCGGTGGCTAATGTGTTGCTTCGGATTTGGGTCGATCCATTCTGGTTAGGTTTGGGGTGTTTTATTTTGTAGTATTAGAGCCAGGCTTATTAAACATTAAAGGTAACAGGTTTTGTAGCCCCGAAGCTTAGCCTACCTGATAATATTACTTGAAATTGTTTATTTTACCCCGCATGCTCTTTGTTTTATAAATTGTCTTTTGGGGTAGGAACTGGGAACACAATGCCCTATAGGAAATTATACTTAGTTAAGTCTTAGACCACTTATCGCTACTCACTCCTGGTACGTTTTCCCTACTTTTTTCTTTAGTACTCGATCTAGATTATGCCTCTATGACTAGGATGAAGTAGTCACGGTGTATTTCCGACACCACCGTAGCCACAAAAGGATGTGCCACTGTCGCCGCATGAAGATGCATCGCCACGGTCATGTGAAGATGCTAACCTTGATCGAGTTGAGCACTTGATGTTTGAGATGATCGGGGCGTTACAGCGTATTGCTAGTGTCAATATTGCTCTTGTTCACCAAGGATTGCCATTAGAGCATCTACGAGCTCTAAGTGGTAAGGAGTTTCGAGGAGTTATGGGTGAAGACCCTACTTGTATTGAGCACTGGTTAGAGGGAGTTACCCGTATCCTTGGTCAGATGGGTTGTTCTGATGAGGATAAGCTTGGGTGCGTTGTGTCGTTGCTAGATGGTGAGGCACATCGCTGGTAGGTGATAGTCGAGTGCGGTACTGCACCCGAGAGAGTGGATTAAGACTTTTTCTTAGAGTATTTCCGAATAAAGTTCATGGGAGAGCAATATCTAGAGGCGAAGAGATGTGAGTTCATGGATTTGGTCAGGATACTCTATTTGTGGACGAGTATAAGGCGAAGTTCATTCGTCTAAGCCAGTATGCGCTTGAGTTGGTAGCTCAAGAGGCTTCATTGTAAAAGGTTCAGGTTTGGACTGAACCAGAATACTAAGTTGTATTTGGTAGTACAGTCTGCTGAGGTTTTTGACGAGTTGGTTGAGAAGGCCCGAGCTTCAGAAGAGACTTTGGGTAAGAAGCCCAAAGCTATTACTGCTAGGACTGTTAAGAGGTCTTCTGAATCTACTAGTGGATCTGGCTAGAAGGCTAAGAGAGGTCATTTTGGGAGTTCTGAATGATGTGTTGCTGTAGGCCAAGGTCCGATAAGACATGCCGCAAAAGTTGTGATTGATGCAGGTGATCAGGGACGTGCTATGATGTCATTATGCGAGCATTGTACTTGTAGGTATCTTGGTAAATGTTAGAGGGTGACTGGTGTCTATATTGCTTGCGGATTGATAGAACACCATATTAGAGATTGCCCTAAGAGGGTAGTTATGGCTAGAGACCAGCCTGCTGATGCTACTATCATTGCTGCTGCAATTGTTTCGGCTCGAGGGAGAGGCTATGGCAGAAGTGATGGTGGTAGAGGGTTTGGACAGAGTGGAGTTGCTTGAGTTGAGACTGAAGGGCAAGCTAGGGTATATGCGGTTAGAGATCCCCAAACTAGAGAGGCCACGGACGTCATGGCAGGTACATTCACACTACAATCTTTTTCTCTTCTAGCTTTAGTTGATTCTAGTACTACGAGATTATTTATTATGATAGATGTAGCCAGAGAGTTGGGGATTTCTGTAGAAAAATCTAGGTTGGGTGTACTGTGAGGAGACCGCTGGATGATAGTGTAGTAGTTGATCGGGTTTATGGACGTTGTCCTCTGATGGTTCAAGGACAAGTGCTTCCTATAGATTTTTTAAAGTTGTCGTTCTGGGGATTTAATGTTATCCTTGGGATAGATTGGCTAATCAAGCATCGGGCGAAGGTCGACTGTGAGGCGAAGTTGGTGACTCTATGTTGTGTCAATAACTCTGAGATTATTGTAGTTGGAGAGAAGTTTGAGTTGGTCTCCAATGTGGTTTCTGCGCTTGGAGCTGAGAAGTTAGTCCGGAAAGGTTGCGAAGCTTATCTAGCCTATGTCCTGAATGCTGATAGTAGGGACTTGAGGTTGGATGAGATTCGTGCAGTCTGTGATTTTCCAAATGTTTTTCCTAAAGAGTTGTCTGGTATTTGCTGGATATAGAAGTTGAGTTTTGTATTGAATTCTATCCTGATACAGCTTCGGTGTCAATTGTATCTTACTGTATGACACCTAAAAAAGTTGAAGGATTTGAAGCTCCAATTGCAGGAGTTGTTGGACCAGGGTTTCATCCGACCAAGTGTATTACCGTAGAGAGTGTTGATTCTGTTTGTGAAGAAGAAGGATGAGACTTTAAGGTTGTGCATTGATTATCGCCAGCTGAATAAGTTGACCATCAAAAATAAATACTCACTTCAGGGGATTGATGATTTGTTTGACCAGTTTTGGGGAGCTTCAGTTTTCTCAAAGATTGATTTGAGATCTAGGTATTATCAATTGAAGGTGAAGGATGCAGATGTTATGAAGACTACGTTTAGGACTCGTTGTGGGCATTTTGAGTTTCTTGTCATGCCATAAGGGTTTACGACTACGTTTATGGACATGATGAATCGTGTATTCCATTCCTATCTGGATCGATTTGTTGTGGTTTTTATAGATGATATATTGGTGTACTCTCGATTTGAGGATGAAAACGACGAGCATTTGAGGATGGTTCTTCAGATTAAGAGGGATAAACAATTGTATGCCAAACTGAACAAGTGTGAGTTTTGGCTTCGAGAGGTGGTTTTTCTTGGACATGTCGTTTCAGCCAAGGGTATTCGGGTTGATCCGAAGAAGGTTGAGGCAATCTTGGATTTAAAGCCGCCGAGATCTGTGTCTGAGGTCAGGAATCTTGGGCTCGTTGGTTATTATTGTTGTTTCATCGAGGGGTTTTTGTGTATTGCTACTCCATTGATGAAGTTGCTTCAAAAGAATACTACATTCGAGTGGATTGATGAGAGGCAAATGAGTTTTGAGAAGCTGAAGTTGGTTCTGACTGAAGCACCTGTATTAACACAGTCAAAGTCTGGTAAGGAGTATGTTAACTTTAGTAATGCTTCTTACACGAGATTGGGTTGTGTACTGATGGAGTAGGGAAAGGTAGTTGCTTATGCGTTGAGACAGTTGAAACCACATGAGTGTAATTATCTGACCTATGATCTGAAGTTGGTTGACGTAGTCTTTGCACTCAAGATTTGGCATCATTTACATGGTAAGAGGTGTGTGATCTACACTGATCGCAAGAGTCTTAAGTATCTCTTTACCAAGTAGAGAATGAGTTGAACACTAGGCAGAGGCATTGGATTGAGCTGCTGAAGCACTACGATTGTGTGGTTGAGTATCATCCGGGAAAGGCGAATGTTGTTGTTGATGCCTTGAGTCGGAAGTCCTTAAATAATTTGAGGACAATGTTTACAAAGTTATTGGTTTCCGAATATAGTGGTTTGTTGGCTGACCATAGCAAATTCGAGAGACACGGCTGTTGGACGAGAGTTTGGTGCATCGTATCTATTAGGTTGAGTTACGTGTTGTTGGAGATTTTTGGTATCAATGCTGATGGTGTCTTTTGCTTTAGAGGTCAAATATGTGTTCCGATGGACGGGGATCTGAGACATATAATTCTTACCGAGGCTCATAGCAGTTCATATGCTATGCATCCTAGTGGGAACAAGATGTATCATGATCTTCTGGTTTTATATCGGTGGCCAGGGTTGAGGAAGAATGTAGCTGATTTTGTTGGTAGATGTTTCGTTTGCCAGAGGGTTAAAGTTAAGCATCAATGCCTATCTGGGTTACTTCAGCTGATTAGGATTTCATAGTGGAAATAGGAGCGTATCACAATGGATTTTGTTTCTAGTTTTCCGTTGACTCCATCTTCGAAGGATTTAGTTTAGGTGATAGTGGATCAATTTACGAAGTGTGCGCATTTTTTACCTGTGCGTACGACTTACAGTTTTTAGCTGTTGGTCGAGCTTTACATTTAGGAGATTGTTAGATTGTATGGATTGCCAGTTTCTATCAAATCAGAAAAAGATCCACATTTCACGTCAAGGTTCTGAAAGACGTTACATGAAGCTTTAGGTTCGAAGCTTCACTTTAGTACAACGTATCATCCACAGCCTAATGGTCAGTTTAAGAGGGTGATCCAGATACTTGAGGATCTGCTTCGGATATGTGGTATTGATTTCGGTGGCAGTTGGGAGTGACATTTGTCGTTGGCTGAGTTTGTGTATAATAACAGTTATTAGAGAAGTATTCAGATGGCTCCGTTTGAGGCACTTTATGGTATGAAGTGTAGGACTTCACTATGTTGGTCTAACATGGAGGAGAAGAGGAATTTGGGTCTAGATTTGGTCCTTGAAATCGAGGACAAGGCGAAACTTAACTGTGAGCAATTGAAGGCTGCTTCAGATAGGAAAAAATCCTACGCTAAATTGAGACGTCAAGATATCGAGTATAAGGTTGGTGATAAGGTGTTTCTGAAGGTCTCCCATTGGAAGAAGGTTTTGAGGTTCGAACGAAAAGGTAACCTTAGTTCGAGGTTCATTGGCCCTTACGAGGTGATTGAGCAGATTGAACCAGTTGCTTATCATTTTCTGTTGCTGCCTGAGCTTGAACGTATTCACGATGTCTTCCATGTTTCTATGCTTCAGAGGTATAGATCGAATCCTTACCATTTTGTTCCTGTTGAGGAGATTGAGGTTTGATTTAACCTTTCGTCTGAGGAGGAACTGGTTGCGATCTCAGACCGTGAGGTCTAGGTGTTGCGTAGTAAGATGGTTCCACTAGTGAAAGTTTTGTGGCGCAACCATAAGACATAGGAAGCTACTTGGGAGCCAGAATATATCATGAGGCGTCAGTACCCATATTTGTTCGATTTAGGTACATTTCAGGGATGAAATTTCTTTTAAGAAGGGGAGAGTTGTAAAACCCTAAAAATAGGTCTAATAGTTTCGGGTAAGTTTACCGGGTTACGAGTGAAAGATTAAGACTTAATCAAGGTTATTAGTAATTTTTCTCTTAATTTAGTTAGCTCAATTTCATTTTAAAAAATTGGGAAATAATATTCTGAAAAATAAAAATATTTTTAGAAAAATTAATTTTATAGTTTTAAATAATTTTTGGGTAAAATAAATGTTTTGGGTCAAATTAGAATTGAAAAATAAATTAAAATGGCGGTTTAATTGAGAGAATTTAAAATATTAATTACATAGGACCATTTTGCAAAATAAGGGAAATGTTTGAGTGGTTTTATGACAAATTACCCATATTTTCAGAATTTTGGAGGGAAAAGATTACTTTGTAAAACGAGGAGAGGCCATTGTTAATCAGAATTGAGGTCCAAACACAACTACTTGATACACTTTGGCTTGAAATGTAATGACCCAAAAGTCACGGGCATCAAAAAAGTACATTATTGGGCCTCCATCTTAACGAAATGGGTTTGTAAATTATTATTAGAAATATTTATGAGTCTAGTAGTGTGTTTAATTAGGTTTTAATTAAGTGAATTTAGTTTAATTAAGAGAAAATAGGAAGAAGGACTAGATTGAATAAGGGGTAAAAGTTGAATTATAGATTAAAAGAAAATATAAAGGACCAAAATGGCAAATATGCCATTAAGTAATATTTGAGGCGGCAAGACAATGTGAAAAATCTAAAATTTTTTAATGATTTAAGTTATTATTAATTAATATTAGAATATAATAGTATAAATTATTATTTAATTGATATTATCTTATTAAATTAATATATATATATATATAAATTAAAGCCAAATGTATGGTAATAAAATATACATGTGTAATAAAAATAAGCATACAATTGTAATTCATGGATTTAAATTACTTATTATTTAAGTAAATAGATATTTATTATTTATTATTAAGTGAAAGATATTTATATTAAAACATGACAAATGTATGATGATGATATGGTACATGTGTAAATATAAGTAATATTACACTTGTAATAAATATATTGATTATTAAATAGATATTTACTAAGTTATTATATTATTATTAAACAAATAAAGCATAAAAACAAAAGGAAATAAAACAAAGAAGGAAACCAAAACAGAATAGGCTATTCGAAAGTACCAGGGGGATAAAGAAGAAGAGAAAGAAAAAGGAAAAACTAGGGTTTGGAAGCTTTAAGCTTTAATTGGTAAGTCAATTTAGTCCTTTTTACTTAAATTTGATGTTTTAAAAGCTTTAGAACAAAGTTTTGTTGAAATTAAGTTGAGGTTTTGGAAGTTTTTTAGGTTTTCGAACATAGTTCATGTTGAACAAAATAATGAATTAGGGGTTTAATTGAATGAATTTTAAGTTAGAATTGATTAAAGGATTAAATTGTAAACTAGGCTATAAGCTTTACATAGTAGAGATTAAATTGAAAGAAGTTTAAAATTAAGGTTTTAATTGAACATTGAATAGTTAAGTTGAATATGGCAAGATATTAAGTAGAAATGAAGTATGGATTGAGTTAGAAAAGTAAATGAGTTAATTAGGATTAAATTGGAATTAGGGTATAAATTGAAAAGAAATTAAATTAATTATTGTAAATTAGTGTTGGATTAATAATAAAAATTATTATTATTTTCGTAGCTAACAAAGAACTCGAGGCATCGGTACACAAAGGAAAGGAGAAGGCTATCGAGGACTAAAACGAGAAATTCACGATTACTATAACTCAAACTACTATTTATTAAATGTTATATTTAAATTTATGTGTATGGTAAGTAAAATTTTAAGGTAGGTATCAATATTGAAAAAAATGAAATTGAGATGAAGTATGATTATGTATGTATACTTGATAGTACATTGTCAGAAAGTGGAAAATTGTATCGAATTGAATTGTACATTGAAAGTGAAATTGAAATTGAGAAAGTGATTTGAATACCCTATTAACTAATCGGGATTAGTTGGATATAGTTGGCATGCCATAGGATTCGAAGAGTACGGAAATTTATCGGCTTTGCCGATCAGGCAGTATATGTGTCGTATTAGGCACCACGTGTGTCGTTTCAGGCACTTTATGTGTGGTATACTGCTTCTGATATATTGATCAGGTACTAAGTACCGTTTTAGGCACAATGTGCCATACTGGTGTGTTTGGTTGGAATCCGTGTATCTGCCAAGGTCCGGGTTTGTTAATAGGGTGAATAATCGAAATGTGAGAATTGAATAAATTTGATTGATCGTACGACTGAAAGTATAAGAAAGAAATTGTTAGTCGAATTGTGAGATTTGAAAGCATGAACCAAAGGTTCATGAATTGATAAAGATTCAAGTTATTAATATATGACATTGTTGATGAATTATTATATGAAATATGAAACTGAATGTAAATTAGTTCTTATAAGTTATAAATTTTACATGTTTAATGTTATATGATTAATATTTATAATTCATTAAAGTTATATAGTTTGAATTATGGTAATACCACTGAGTATGAAATACTCAGCGTACAGTTGTCTCCATGCGCAGGTCAGTAGAAATCAAAGGTCCCGGTTCAGCATCCAGATCAATCCCAACTTCAGAGACAATTTGGTGATGTAACCTTTCTTTGGGTAAAAGTGGCATGTATTTAGGTAATATATGAATTATGTACTTAAGTCTTGTAACTTTGGTTGTAAAATGATGTCTAATATGGATTATAAGTATGAAATGAAATTATATGACATATTTGGTAAAATGTGGTATGAAACTAAAATAGAAATGAATGAAATTATTAGTTCAATTAAAAAAAATTATTTATGAATGATCAAGTAGATAAATTGTTAAATTAATGTTGTAGGCATAATTAGACATGTTTGATTGTGGAGATGTATAGGTAGTTATATTGGTTGCAAATTGGTTGTGGTTTGAAATTACAGGAAATGTTAGATAATTATAAAGGGGTTATATTGAGTTTTTATTTTTAAATTTCCGGAGCACTCGAAAAAGTCTCGATCCACTTCTAATACGTATTCTGGGCCTCGAAGGTCCATGAAAGGGACTAAATCAGTAAATTATAATATGCATGTTATATATTTGTGAATTTAATCGTAAATTATACGATATGTTCGATAATGCCTCGTAACCCTGTTTCGGCAACTATATGGGGTTAAGGGGTGTTATATGAGAAGCAAAGTGTGAAGGTGGGTAGTTTCTAAAGGCAATTGGTAAGCATGCTTATTTACATTCTAAACTGAGGTTTTGAATTGTGTTTCTAATTATTCAATTGTACTCAAATGGTTTAGATTATTGAAATTGATTTTAATTTTATATAAGCATATTTGTAAATGGTTTATGGAAATTGTGAATTGTGTGTTTGGTATGATTGATTTGGATTGTATTGAATAATAATTGGAGCATGGATTATTGTATTTTAGGGCACTTGATGATGGTTTTATGATTGGGTTTATATCCATGGAAAAAGGCACTTATTGTGCTTATCTATGTTGGTACTAAAATTGCTAAGTGACATGATTAAAATTGAATTTTTATATCATGAATTTAGTGCTTAAATATAAGTTTTTATGCTCTGTATGATTGGTTATTTTGGCAACACTACATGGTGGATCCATTGGATATAGATGACATGCCATAGGATTAGTAAGTACTTACCATTATATGTGCTATTTGTGAGCATATGGCTCTAGGAGTATTGATTTTGTTGGAGTAGATAAGGGAGTGTTGAGCCTTTTACTCCACTCAATTATTGGTGATTTCGAGGCGATATAAGGGAGTGTGTGGCTATGCCCCACTTAACCGTAGTATTGTATTCGATATTTTCATAATCACATGTTTATATTTTGCCATGGATGTCATTTGCCAATATAAGTGTTTGTTTGTTAATTAAATTATGTTTCCATATGTCATAATAAATGTGATTTTTACTCATGGAATAACATATGGAATCATGATGTTATGTTGTTTCATTGTTGCTGGAAATTTCAGTCAATTGAATGCTATAATTGAGCATGAAAATATAATTGAAACGATTATTCATAAACTCGAAATTTGATACATGATTTGTCTTGGTTTAAGTATGTTTTTGGTGTGATTTACTTATTGAATTTATAGCCAGTCACTAAGCTTTTTCAGCTCACACATTCACAGCTTTGTGCAGAGTTTTTTTTCCAGCTTTGGGGAGTTGAGGAGCAAGGGCAAGACTGGTCCAAGTCTAAGGCTATTTGGTAGTATAGATTAAGGACTATTCTTTAGAAACATTAGAGGGCATTGTGGCACTCAATTGGGATAATTTGATATATTTGTAGTGGACATTTGGGACTTTTATTTGAATTTTAATTTTGAGATGTTATACTTGTTTTTTTTAATGATTGATTTTATGGTTAAATGTTGTATGGATTATGGTATGTTGCTAAGTGATATCATGGTGATTGGAAACATGGTGATTGAAGCATGAATTTTTCACTAATACATTTTAATTGTAGCTTGTCAAGGAGTGGATAGCTTTGTGGCTAAGGTAAGTCCATTGTATGATTTAATTATTTTTTGTTAAGCATGATTTTGAATGTTTAAATTATGAATACATGTTGTTTATTGGTTGTAAATAGATTAATTTAAATTGTATATATATAATTAAAGTAATAAAACTTAGCTAATATAGCTTTAATTAGTAAATGGATTAATGAAAAATGGTTAATCAAAATGAATTTTAGGGGTATCCCAAATTTGATTAAAAGGAAGTTGATAATTATTTAGAATTAAAATCGAGATTATTTAGTTTTAAGTGGTAAAATGTCTAAAATACCCTTAGGGTTAAATTCTTAAAAATAGTTTTAAAATGATTCACAAATCGCTTCTGCAATAAAATTATATAGTTATTAGTTAGAATTGAGGTGTTATAAGGTCGGGGTGTGTTTTGGGGTGTTTTTTGTGCTGGAGAGTCACTTCGGTGCCTAATGTGTCACTTCGAATTCGGGTCGGTCCGTTTCGGTCGAGTTTGAGGTGTCACAGGCATCTTCATTTTGAGCAATATGTATTTTAAGGCAATGATTGGATTTGAATCCACCCAAAATAGATACATATTGTGGTTTCTAATAGTTGCAAGAGAATATAGAATAAGAAATGCTTGCTTTAGTTTATTGAATTCTCTACTTTTTTTCTATTTTCTATATTCTATTGTAGAACTTTTTCATGAAACTCACACCTTAAAGGCTCAATTTGAAGGTGAAAAATATGACTTTAAATTTACTCCATTGGTGCTCTTATTTCCATATATGTTGTTGGTTTTGATGTAGTTTGTATATAATGTCAACATAACTCTAAAAAGGGAAAATGAGTAGTTATTTTTTATTTAATTTTAAATGGAAAGTATCTCATTTTTTGTGAAGTTAGCGATTAGGCTTTTAGCTCAATTGATTGAAATGGATGATGGTTGGGGTAGTGATTGTCTAAAAGAAAGGAAAATCAATATTAATCTGTAATTTCTATAGGATCTTTATTGTTATGGTGCTGATACTCATAACTTTAACTTGGATACCTGAGATATACTTTAATAATTGCATGCACTACTCTGCAAGATTTATACCGATGCTTTATTGAAAATAATGGTATCATTATGTCTTCTCTTATGGGTTTCTTTTGCTTTTGTAGCAATAATTCAAGTAAGAACATAAACTTGAAGAATTTTGTGCACTACTAAATAGCAGGGTCATAGTTAGTATCTCTTGTTTCCATCAACACCATATTGTAACTTTTATGTATTTTTTATTTAAATTTATGAATCACATTCTATTTTGAGTTTAATTTATACTATAATTTGAAGATATGTAACACTTTAATATATTGCAGTAATAGCTCATTTGCCTTTAATAGTACAAAGTAAGAGGCGAAAAAGAATTAATCTTGCATTGATAGTATGGTTGCAAATGTGTACAATTGCGAGTTGGTTCTTAGTTTTGTTCGGTGTCGTCTCTAGCCTACAAACTTATAGACCAAAGATTAGATCATACATTTTAGATTTTCATGCTCAAAGAGATTATGTGAAGTGACTTGTACATGATAGTGACAAGACTTGTACTGAACAAGTTAATATGAATAAATTTGATTTTTTTAAAAATTATATGAGATGTTGCAAATTTTAAAAGGATTGAAGTCATCAAGGAACATGTTTTTTGATGAACAAGTGGTAATGTTCTTACATATTATTACTCATCACCTTAAAAATTGAGTTATCAAGCATCACTTGAATAGGTCTGGAAAAATCGTTAGTAGATCATTTCACAATGTATTAAATGGTGTGATACACTTACAAGATGTGTTGTTTAAAAAGCCAGAGCCAATTCCAGTTAATTCTACAGACACAAGGTGGAAATGGTTCAAGGTATTAGTGGGTATATATATTATTTAGAAATAACTCACTTGATTTAGATTTCAATAGAGTATCCTAACTTGACCTTTTACTTTATTTGTAGAATTACTTAGGTGCTTTAGATGGAACTTATACCAAGATTAGGGTTCCATCCATTGATAAATCTAGATATCGAACTCGAAAAGGTGACATAACAACAAATATGTTAGGTGTTTGTACACATGATATGCAATTTGTTTAGGTTCTTCCTGGTTGGGAAGGTTCTATTGATGATGGATGAGTTCTTCAATATGTCATTACTGGGAGACATAGACTAAAAGTTCCTCATGGTAAAGTATAGACATGGAGGAAGTTGAATTATTTTTTTAAATCATACTAATATTGAAAACAAGAGATTGATAAATATTATTTTCTGAATATAGGTTGTTAGTATCTAACTGATGCTGGTTACACAAATTGTGAGGGATTTCTTGCACCTTTTAGAGGATAAAGATACTTTTTTAATGAATGGCGCCAAGGTCACCAACCAAGTACCTCAGAAGAATTTTTCAGTATGAAACATGCATCAGAGCGCAACGTTATTGAAAGATGTTTTAGTGTATTAAAACATAGATGGGGTATACTTAGGAGTCCATCATTTTATCCTGTGAGAGTGCACAATCGAATTATTATTGCTTGTTGTTTGCTTCATAATTTTATTTGAATTGAAATGAGTTTTGATCCTATTGAAGTGGAGCTAGGAGAAGGTTTAAATAGTAATGTGATAGAGGATAATGAACCTAATATAATCAATATTCATCCAACTGATGCAAGAGCAAATTGGAAGATGAAACAAGCAAATCAAATGTTCAATGAATGTCAAGCATCTAGAAATTAATGGGGCTGAAAATGTTGTTTGAAAGAATTTTTGTTATCTTGTTTATCTTTGATGTTGTGTTTATGGTATTTCTGTATTGTACTAGACTTGTATTAGTTGATTGTTTTTTATCTATTAATTGATTGTGTGCAATTTTCTTTAAAGGTATGGTATGTCAGGCTTTTCACAATCAAATGCAACTTTTTCCCAAAATTCTAAAGGAACCACAAGTAAATGGGTTCCGGAAGAAGATGTTGTGTTGATTTCATGTATGGTAGACTTGCACAATGTTGGAACTTTTAATGCAAATACGAGATTCAAGGTTGGTTATTTACTTGAATTAGAAAGAATGATGGAAAAAGTTTTACCTCATGCAATGCTAAAGGAAAAACCTAATCTTGAATCAAGGATTAGGACATTGAAAGAGGATTGGGCAATCATTTACGATCTACTCAGAGGAAAAGATAATAGTGGCTTTGGTTGGGACAAGCATAGGCATATGGTTGTTGCTGAAGATGTAATGTGGGACTCATATATATAAGTGTAAGAATTTTTTTTATTTCTTTTCTTGTTTTGACTTACTTATATTCATATAGTATATAATACTTATGAAATCTTTTTTATAGGGTTATAAAGAAGTCAGGCAATTGATGGGTGTCGAATCCACCAATATAAACCTACGCCTTAGTTTGCAAATTATGCAGTGTAGGGAGTAGGGTCGATCCCTCAGAGACTGGTTTACTGTAAATTGTTGCTCGCTTGACCAGATTTATGTCGGGGCAGCTGTCGTGCCCAAGACGTTCGGGGGGATAAAAATTTGAAAACCTAAAATTAACAGAAAAATAACGTCAAAAGTAAAGGTTGAAAACAGAATAATAAAAATCGTGAAATAAATATTAAGAAAAATTAATTAGAATGAGCTCAGCTTTAGACACGAATTTTCCTCATCTTTGAACCGATCCTCGAAATTGGATGAACTTCTCTTTTCCAATAAGCTAGTTATAGCTATCAAGGACGCCTCGGACACCAACTCTTCCTTGTGTAAATTAGTTATGGAACGTCCAATAACTAACCCTTACCGATCGAACAACCACGAAACGTTCGTGATTTAGAACTCCGGCAGCTTTGCGTTCTAGAAGAGCCTAGCTCGAACCAATGCCCTCAACCGCGTGGGACATTTAAATCCGGTTACTACTTCCCTTGACGGAACCAAACAGCAGCCTCCACTTGGCACGCCAATGTGTTCATAGAAAACCGATTAGAAACGTTCTTTTCGGAATTCCAACTGTACGTCTAATTACACCAAATCAAACGACGTCTTTTTTGACTTAGTGTTGATCTGACTTTATGAGCTGACAAAATCATACTCTTAATCCGGAGAAGTAATAAGTACTGGAATTTTAGAAGTTAAATGGCTCGGGTTCGTAACTCACAGATTTTGACGAGGTTAATTTCGGCCTAAAGCTGAAAATGGGTTTAGTTGGCTAAGGTTTGGGACGTGTTGGTATTTGATAAATTAAATAAGGTAGAAAAGGTGAAAAGATGGGTGATGTGATTAAGTATGGGGGTGGTTGAAAAAGGGAATTTGAAAAAGGAGTTGTAAATGGAAAGTGGTAAAAGCTGGAAGTTTTTAGAAATTAAAAGTTAAAGAAACTAAAGACAATAAATAAATTTGTGAAAAGTTGAAAATAAAGGTGAAATGGATGGTAGGCTACTGGAACTAGTGAAAATTGAAGGAAAACAAGCTAAGAAATAACAAAGGCTACATGAGAAAGGAGAGAATTGAAAGACAAAAGCTAAAATATTTTTTGATTGCTTAAATGATGAACAATACAAGCACTATTTATACTAGAGGATTTACTAAATTAGGAACCAACTAGTCATAGGAAATTAAGGGAAAAAAAATATTCCATGACCAAAAATATCCCAAAATAATCTCCCCCACTAAATCAACAAAATTTTCAGCTAATTAAAATAGGAAAAATTCTACTTTGGCCCTCCTTCTTTGCTTCTTTCTTTAATTTGGCCCAATTGTTCCCTTTTTCTTCTATTTAGCCCCCAAATTGCATTCCTGCACAAAATTCAATAAATATGGCAAAATTAGCGGTGCATTCTCATAAATATACCAAATTAATTACATAAAATATGTAACTTTAGTATTTAATCAATTCCCCCCTACTTAGCTTATGCTAGTCCTCAAGCATTTTGTATGTATCTGCAAAAGGAAAAATTTTCTCCAAAATAGAATTTGACCCCCATGGTTTGCACAATTCAGCAATTTAATCCTAGCACATTAACATCTCAAATAACCTAGCCTAAGAAGTAAGTAAATATATTTTGGAATTTACTAGAGCATGATAGGCCTACCCCAAATTTATTTTATTTATTTATTTTTGTACTTAGGACATTATCGAATTTTTTGACACGAGACATGATGACAACCCAAGCACCATGTTCCGGTTACTCAATTCGGACGTCTCTAAGCGGGTTATTTCGCCCTACTCATGATAACTTGTTAGAGGAGTGAGTGCAAAGAAATTGGGTAGCCACATGAACCTTTTTACGCGAGATGTGATGACAACCCAAGCACCACATTCCGGTTACTAAGCCTGATATACAACCCCAAATTTTCACTCTTAACATTTGTATCAGAGGAGTATTTACTTTTTTTTTTTTTTTTTTTGTTTTTTTTGTTTTTTTTTTGAGAAACAATAATAAAAACATATAATAAAAGATAGGCAATCAAGCAAACTCATAATTCCAAAAATTTCTTACCTACTAAGTCTAGGTTATTGAAAAGTTTCATGTGTAAAGAATTAAATAGCTAAATCGGTCAAACCATAAGTGTACCATCCCAATTAAAAGAAAAATTTACCTTTTACCAAAAACATGCAAAAATAGCGATGACAGATAAGCAAATTAGAACCAATTTATGTTTCCCTCCCCCTACTTATTTTACATTGTCCCAATGTAATATTAAAGGATATAAGGTAAAATTAAGTAGACAAAAGAAGAAAAACAAACTTCCCATGTATTTCAACGTCGTGGAGGATGGTCTCGTAGATGTGTGAGAACGTCTGTCACTAAGGTACGTAAAGAGTCGAGTCCTTCTTCGATTCGGGTTAACCGAGATTCGACAGAATTTGGAGGCTCTGGTTCGTTCTGGTGTCTTCGTCTGAACACTCTATGCGACCGATCTGTTCTTGTACCTGGAGGAACAAAATAAAAAGAAGAAGGGGTACCGACAAGTAACCCCATAGAATCCAAACAGTATGTATCTAAAGAGTCCATTTTGTATGCCAAATTCAAATAACTAAAATTGACAGCTGATGGATTCAAATTAGAGGCTAAACGTGTGATGTAAGTACCCAAAATAAGTGGCCTATTCGATCGCAAAACATGCTGAAACTGTATAGCAAACCAATATCCTAAATTTACCCTTTTTCCCGAATGCATGCACCATAGAAAAAATAATTCAGTTCTAGTTAAAGAAGCAGACGCATCATTACGTCCCGAAAAATTGAAAGCAAGGAATCGGTGTATATATCGAAGTGCAAGACTATGAATTCCTATGTCTTTGCAGCGTTTCGGATCGTACGAAATCTGTCTCATTTCAGTTAACAATGCCAAAGCTTCATTAGCATCAAAGTCAGGTGGTATGTCGAGAAAAGAGTCATAATAGTCATCAGTTGCTAAATAGTCCTCATTAACAAATCCCAAAGCAACATTAAACTTAGAAATAGACAGACTATAATGTACACCTAGCAAGCGAAAATTGACAGCATGAGGCGTATCTATGGTGTTGGCAGAACGGTTGAAATAAAATGTAGAATAAAATTCAAAAACCAACTCATAATATGCAGGTTCATCAATAGCGGAAAAATCAGTCCACCCAATAGCATCAAAATATTGATTAACAGATTCTTCAATATCTAAAGAATATAATGAGAATGAGTCGACATGCTTACATACTGGAAGAGGGCGATGTTGAATTTGTTCGAATTGCGCTTGATGTGCCGGATTCGTAAATGTTAAATTCCCGTGAAATCTATTTTCCGGGGGCATGAATCCTCTTCTTTGTCGAAATTGACCTCGCTCACGTGGATGGTACTCAGTGTCCTGATTTTTCGTTTCATCTTCGTAATTTTCGGCACCGCTTGCCGTTGGAGTTGATGAACCGGCCAAAGGTGGCTGTTGGAGGCCTTGGGTTTGTCTTCGCGTTGAATGAGGTTCAGCACCTTCGTTTGGGGATCGGGGAGTTCTTCTCGTACGTCTTGGTTGTGGTGGTTGTTGTGTATGGACGTTTGGTTGGGGAGAGGGGCGATCTTGGCTGTCGGACGAGTTAGGTGGTTCGACTAGGCTGTTGGAATGATGGTCGGTCAAAACGGGTGCTCATGGGGCGGGTAGATTACGGCGATCGGAGTTGGGCTACGGTTTCTTCTAGGGCGGCGCGGTTGCGGTGGTGAAGATGGGGGAGACTCCTCGGAGTCGATGATGACAAAGGTTGGAGCAGAAAAACGGTGTTGACGTCGATTTACCACGGAAGGTGGTTCTTGTACTGCGCGGTCACGGGTACGTACCATGGTTGGGGGGGTGCAATGGCTTACTTTGAGGTCTGTTTTGAAGATGGTAAAGGAAAGAAAAATGGCAGTGTTGAAGATGAAGAAGAAAGGGGGAATAAAAGAAAAAAGGTAGAGTTTGAAAAAGATTTTTTTCTTTGGCCGGTCAAATAGGGGTAAATGGGATTGTGTGTTGTTTTTTTTTAGGGGAAAAGAGAAGGCTAGGATGTGATGGGTGAAAGGTTAGGACGTGATAGGTGTAAGGGTTTTTGTTTTTATTTGAAAAGAGTGGACGGTTGGGGTAGGAAGATTTTGGGTTTAAAATTTGGTAGTGGGGTTTTTTTTTTTTTTCTAGGTGAAAAGTTTGATTTGATGGGTGAAAGGTTAGGATGTGATGGGTGTAAGGATTTTTTTTTTATTAGAAAAGGGTTGGACAGTTGGGGTAGGAAAATTTTGGGTTTAAAATTTGATTTTTTTTTTTTTTTTGGTTTTGGGTAGCTATGATGGGTTTGGGTTTGGGTTAATGGGCTAGCTTTGGGTAAAAGGATTTAAAATGGTGGATATGTAGAGTGGGCCTTGGCTGACAAATAAAAAGAATTTGTGGGTTTACATGTGGAATTTAAATTTTTATCTTGGAATGTTTCCCTGTAAAAATAGAAATATAAAAAAAATTAGATAAAATAATAATTAATAATAATAGGAAAACTAAAATTAATTTTTTTTTCAAATTTATTAGCTTAGCTATAAAGTCAAGAAATAAATTAAAATTACGATATTTGGTAAAATAGTCGTGATAAATGCACCAAGTAAGTTCCCAGGAAAGAGAGGTGAGACACAATGGACATACTTAAGTACCAAGTCTTTCCTTAGACAGAACTAATCCTCGATATGCATTTTCATTTTCCATTTTACCAAATATTTTATTTGCATAAAGGAAAAGAAAATTTGGGTTGCCTCCCAACAGCGCTTTGTTTAACGTCGTTAGCTCGACGACCTGTTATTCAAATTCTGGGCTCCTCGAGAACAATCTCCTCAACTGTGTGCATTTGAAAATTCTCGTAGAAGGGTTTCAGTCGTTGACCATTCACTTTAAAGCATTTCCGGGTTTCTTCGCTTTGGATTTCCACTGCACCATTTGAGAATAAATTAGTGATAATAAATGGACCTATCCATTTGGATCGAAGCTTACCAGCGAAAATTTTTAAGGTGGAATCGTATAGGAGAACTTTCTGCCCTATTGAAAACTGCTTCCTAGTGATCATCTTATCGTGGAACGCCTTCGCCTTTTCTTTATAAACTCGAGCATTTTCATATGCATCGTTTCTAATTTCCTCGAGTTCCTGAATGTCCAACTTTCGAGCTCTTCCCGCGGTTTCCATCTCCATATTACATTGTTTAACTGCCCAAAATGCCTTGTGCTCTAATTCGACTGGGAGGGGGCACGGTTTACCAAAAACGAGTCGATAAGGTGACATGCCGATTGGTCCCTTGTAAGCTGTCCTATAAGCCCAAAGTGCGTCATTTAATCTCAAGCTCCAATCCTTTCTGTTAGGTTTAACAGTCTTCTCCAAGATGGACTTGATTTCTCAATTCGACACTTCAGCCTGTCCGTTTGTCTGTGGATGGTAAGCGGTAGAAATTCGTTGAGTCACTCCGTACTTCTCCATAAGTGCACTTACGAGCTTATTGCAAAAATGAGTTCCTCTATCACTAATTAATGCTCGTGGAGTGCCATAGCTGGAAAAGATAGAACTTTTAAGAAAGTCAACCACAGTTTTAGCATTATCATTACGAGTGGCTTTCGCCTCTATCCACTTAGAAACATAATCAACAGCTAAGAGTATATAAAAATTACCAAAAGAAGAAATAAAAGGACCCATAAAATCGATGTCCCACACATCAAAAATTTCGCAAATATGAATAGGAGTAAGGGGCATCTCATTTCGACGACTAAGGTTACCGACTTTTTGGCATCTTTCACGGGTTTTACAGAATAAGAAGGCATCACGAAATATGTTTGGCCAAAATAATCCACACTCTAGAATTTTATGTGCGGTGCCTTTGGGTCCAAAGTGTCCTCCACATGCATAAGAATGACAAAAAGTTAAGATAGATTGTACCTCTGTTTCTGCTACACACCGTCGGATTACCTGATCGGAGCAATGCTTCCATAGGTAAGGATCATCCCAAATGTAATATCGAGCGTCCTTTTTAATCTTTTTTTTTTAGACCTTGGTAATTTTGAAGGTATAGTACCTGTGACGAGATAGTTTACTATATCTGCATACCAAGGATGAACCGCATTTGCTGAAAACAGGTTTTCATCTGGGAAGTTGTCTTTCAATGGTGTGTCATCTGCTGGAATCGGTAATCGACTCAGATGGTCAGCTACTAAGTTTTCGCATCCCTTCTTATCTCGAATTTCAAAATCAAACTCTTGTAGGAGCAGAATCCATCTAATCAGTCGAGGTTTTGCCTCCTTCTTCCCTATTAAATACTTTAAAGCTGCATGATCAGAAAAGATAATCACTTTAGTTCCTAACAGGTAAGATCTAAATTTATCTAAAGCAAACACAACAGCTAGTAATTCTTTCTCAGTGGTTGTGTAATTGCTTTGGGCAGCATCCAAAGTTTTCGAAGCGTAGTAGATAACATGAGCCTCTTTCCCTATTCTTTGGCCAAGAACAGCTCCCACACTTCGATCACTTGCATCACACATGATTTCAAACAGGAAGTTCCAATTCAGTGGTTGCACTATGGGGGCGGAGACCAATTTCTGCTTCAGTACGTCAAATGCATCTTTACAAGTCTGGTCAAATTTAAATTCTTTATCCTTTTGTAACAGACTGCAAAGCGGTTGCGCAATCTTCGAGAAGTCTTTTATGAATCGTTTCTAAAATCCTGCATGTCCAAGAAATGAACGAATTTCCCTCACAGATGTGGGGTAAGGTAATGAGTTAATAATATCCATTTTTGCTTTATCGACCTCAATACCTTCTGAGGAAACTATATGACCTAAAATTAATCCTTTATCAACCATGAAGTGGCATTTTTCATAATTTAAAACAAGATTAAATTCTAGGCATCTTTGTAATATCGTAGCAAGATTTTCGAGACATTCATTAAAAGAGTTACCGTACACTGTGAAGTCATCCATGAAGACTTCAATGATTTTCTCGACGTAATCGGAGAATATGCTTACCATGTATCTCTGGAAGGTAGCCGGAGCATTACAGAGTCCAAACGGCATTCGTCTATATGCAAACGTTCCAAAGGGGCACGTGAAAGTTGTTTTGTCTTGATCTTCAAGCGCCACTGGAATTTGAAAAATCCTGAATATCCATCGAGACAACAATAATGGGTCTTACCAGCTAATCGCTCGAGCATTTGATCGATGAAGGGAAGTGGGAAATGGTCCTTCCGGGTAGCTGCATTCAACTTTCTGTAATCGATGCAAACCCTCCATCCATTCTGGACTCGAGTAGGAACTAGCTCTCCTGATGAATTTTGCACCACTGTCACGCCAGTTTTCTTGGGCACGACATGAACCGGGCTAACCCAATCACTGTCAGAGATTGGGTATATCATTCCAGCATCCAACATTTTCTGGATTTCCTTCTTTACTACCTCCGTCATGGGTGGATGAAGGCACCTCTGAGCATCTCTTTTTGGTTTCGTGTTATCTTCGATGGAAATTCTATGCATACACGTGGATGGACTTAGCCCTTTTATGTCAGCTATTGTCCATCCAATAGCTTCCTTATATTCCTTCAGAACTCTAACTAGACTTTCCTCCTCGTCTTTGGTTAGTCTGTTTGACACTATTACTGGTAAGGTGTCTCTCTCTCCCAAAAAGACATACTTGAGGTGGTCTGGTAACGCTTTAAGCTCCAAGGTTGGTGGCTGCAAAATCGAAGGCAACATTTTAACTTGGGAAGGTAATAGTTCAAGTTGGTTACCTCGATTCGTTAACAATGGTTGCGTCTCCAAGTGTTTGACAATTTCTCGCAACGGATCTTCTATAACTGCTAACTCCTCGAGACGACTCAATACATCCATGTCAATGCTTCTGTAAAGGATAGTTTCCAACTCATCAAAGTCATGATATTCAGAATAATTTTGACTTAAATAATCTATACTATCAATACTGGAAATATTTGATAACGAGTTAGGATGACTCATGGCTTCGTAGACATTGAATTTCACGATTTCGCCATCAAACTCCCTTGTCAATGTTCCACTCTGAACATCAATTTTTGCACTTGCTGTACTTAAGAATGGCCTTCCAAGCAAAATATCAGACGAATTAGTTGAGTTATCATCCTCCATATTAATAATGTAGAAATCTGCAGGGAAAACTAATTCGTTAACTTTAACAAGGACGTCTTCAAGTAACCCTTCGGGATAGATGACTGACCTGTCCGCCAACTGGATTATTACTCCTGTCTTTTTCAGAGGACCCGCATTAATCAACTTATAAATAGGATAAGGCATAACATTAATGGAAGCCCCTAAATCACACATGGCTTTCTTAATGCCTACATTACCTATCTCACAGGAAATAGCAAACATACCTTGGTCCTTGTATTTAGGCGGAACTTTCTTTTGCAGTACCGCGGAGACATTTTCTCCCACATTTACTCTTTCGTTACCTATAAACCTCCTTTTGCTAGTGCACAATTCCTTGAGAAATTTAGCATAACGAGGGATTTGTTTGATGGCGTCGAGCAAAGGGATATTCACCTCCACTTTCCTGAACGTTTCGAGGATTTCTTTTTCCTCCTTTTCTTTCTTATCCTTCGCGAGTCTCCCTGGAAAAGGAGGTGGCACCACAACTGGTTTCTGAATTTCTTATTCCGGTCTGGCTTTTGGATCAGAGATCTATTTTTCCCGTTCGTTGTCTTGCCCATGACTTTTGTCTGGAACTGTTTCCAGAATTTTTTCGCTACGAAGAGTTATTGCACTTGCATTCTGCCAAGGATTCGGCTCTGTCTGGGAAGGTAATTTACATTGAGATTTCAATCGATTAACTGCCATCGAGAGTTTACTAACTTGATTAGTTAACTCTTGAATTGATGCATCTGTCCTCTGTTGAAATTTCACAGCATCGACAGCAAGTCTTTCCATAATAGCTTCTAGAGATGTGCTCGGCTTGGGTGGCAGTTGCGGTGGTTGCAAAGGTCTCGATTGGTATGATGGATTATACCGAGGATTAGCTCCGTAATTCAAGTTGGGATGATCTTTCCACCCGGGATTATAGGTGTTGGAGAAAGGATCATAGCGTCTTTGTGGAGGTCCCGGAAAACCTCCGACAGCGTCAACATGTGCCGTTGAATTTTCGTTAAGGATTGGGCACAAATCCGTCAGATGTTCAGATGTAGTACATATTCCACACAGTTGGGTCAGATTCTTCTTTTCTGTAAGCATAGACTGAACAATATTGGTAAGCTTATCCAATTTATCTTCTAAGGATGAAACGTTTACCCCATTAACCCGTCTTGTGGGTTCTGAATTTGGCCGATACTGTTGAGAATTTACTGCCATAGTGGATATTAGTTCTCTTGCCCTTTGAGGAGTCATATTGACAAGCGCCCCTCCACTAGCTGCGTCAATCATTTTCATTTCCATAGGGAGCAAACCCTCGTAGAAATATTGGAGAAGTGATTGCTCGGTCAAACCGTGTTAAGGACAACTTGCACATAGTTTTTTGTATCGCTTCCAATAGTCGTAGAGCGATTCGCTCTCCATTTGGCGAATTCCCACTATGTCTCTCCTAAGTTCAGCTGCTCGCGATGCTGGAAAAAATCTGTCAAGAAAAACACGAGATAAGTCATCCCATGTTGTAATAGAACCAGGGGGTAAGTAAAATAACCATTCTTTTGCTGTATCAACTAAAGAAAAAGGAAAGGCCCGAAGTTTAATTTCATCTTCGGTTACTCCCTGTGGTTTCATGCCTGAGCAGACCATGTGGAATTCTCTCAAGTGGGTATGTGGATTCTCGTTCTTCAAGCCTCGAAAAGTGGGCAAAAGGTGGATCAGGCCTGACTTCAACTCGAACGGGGTTTTTCCGGCTGGATAGTTGATGCATAACGGTGTTTGCTCGTTGGGAGCAGCAGCTAGCTGACGAATGGTTCAGTTTGCCATCCTTTCTGGCTCACCGAGGTTGTCTTCTACTCCTTTTGTTTCAGGAAGAGGTTTAGTCTTAGGTTCAACCACTTCGACTTGTTTTCCACGTTCAATTGCTGCTACACGTTTAAGAACTTCCGTCTCTTTACGTCGTGCTCGTGCTGATTTTTCGATCTCTAGGTCGTATTCGAGATCTCCGGATGAAGATCTGGTCATGAAGATGATTTAAACAATTATAAGTGTTGCCAGTCCCCGGCAACGGTGCCAAAACTGATGGGTGTCGAATCCACCAACATAAACCTACGCCTTAGTTTGCAAATTATGCAGTATAGGGAGTAGGGTCGATCCCTCAGAGACTGGTTTACTGTAAATTGTTGCTCGCTTGACCAGATTTATGTCGGGGCAGCTGTCATGCCCAAGACGTTCGGGGGGATAAAAATTTGAAAACCTGAAATTAATAGAAAAATAACGTCAAAAGTAAAGGTTGAAAGCAGAATAATAAAAATCGTGAAATAAATATTAAGAAAAATTAATTAGAATGAGCTCAACTTTAGACACGAATTTTCTTCGGCTTTGAACCGATCCTCGAAATTGGATGAACTTCTCTTTTCCAATAAGCTAGTTATAGCTACCAAGGACGCCTCGGACACCAACTCTTCCTTGTGTAAATTAGTTATGGAACGTCCAATAACTAACCCTTACTGATCGAACAACCACGAAACGTTCGTGATTTAGAACTCCGGCAGCTTTGCGTTCTAGAAGAGCCTAGCTCGAACCAATGCCCTCAACCGCGTGGGACATTTAAATCCGGTTACTACTTCCCTTGACGGAACCAAACAGCAGCCTCCACTTGGCACGCCAATGTGTTCACAGAAAACCGATTAGAAACGTTCTTTTCGGAATTCCAACTGTACGTCTAATTACACCAAATCAAACGACGTCTTTTTTGACTTAGTGTTGATCTGACTTTATGAGCTGACAAAATCATACTCTTAATCCGGAGAAGTAATAAGTACTGGAATTTTAGAAGTTAAATGGCTCGGGTTCATAACTCACGGATTTTGACGAGGTTAATTTCGGCCTAAAGCTGAAAATGGGTTTAGTTGGCTAAGGTTTGGGACATGTTGGTATTTGATAAATTAAATAAGGTAGAAAAGGTGAAAAGATGGGTGATGTGATTAAGTATGGGGGTGGTTGAAAAAGGGAATTTGAAAAAGGAGTTGTAAATGGAAAGTAGTAAAAGCTGGAAGTTTTTAGAAATTAAAAGTTAAAGAAACTAAAGACAATAAATAAATTTGTGAAAAGTTGAAAATAAAGGTGAAATGGATGGTAGGCTACTGGAACTAGTGAAAATTGAAGGAAAACAAGCTAAGAAATAACAAAGGCTACGTGAGAAAGGAGAGAATTGAAAGACAAAAGCTAAAATATTTTTTGATTGCTTAAATGATGAACAATACAAGCACTATTTATACTAGAGGATTTACTAAATTAGGAACCAACTAGTCATAGGAAATTAAGGGAAAAAAAATATTCCATGACCAAAATATCCCAAAATAATCTCCCCCACTAAATCAACAAAATTTTCATCTAATTAAAATAGGAAAAATTCTACTTTGGCCCTCCTTCTTTGCTTCTTTCTTTAATTTGGCCCAATTGTTCCCTTTTTCTTCTATTTAGCCCCCAAATTGCATTCCTGCACAAAATTCAATAAATATGGCAAAATTAGTGGTACATTCTCATAAATATACCAAATTAATTACATAAAATATGTAACTTTAGTATTTAATCAGCAATTCAAAACTCGAAGTTTCCCTTATTATGAGCAATTTACTTCCATATATGCAAAAGATTGAGTCATAGGGAAATATGCTCAAATAGCTGCTGATATTGTTGAAGAATTGTGTGCTGAGGATGTTGCTAATGAAAGGAATCCTGAAGAAGGAAGCAATGAAAATGGATGCGAATTTGACATTTCCTTAGATGAGATGGATGTTTCAGCTGCACAATCGCAATCGTCTAATCCAAACAAGCTGATTCTACATTTCAAAGAAGAAGAAAAAAGGTCTGGTGTAAGTGAACAAATTTATTCTACTTCACTTAGTGATGCTACCACATCATTAGAGGATAATATTAGGACAATTTACCTTGAATTAAGTAGGAGTATTGCCTTTCAAATGCTCATTCATGAGAAGTCAAAAATGGTCATTCGAGAAAAGGTATAAACTCTCTATGTGTCTTTATGTGAAATAGAAGGTTTAACAGATGATGAACGAGATATTGTATTGCTCAAAATTCATGACCATCCACCTTATTTAGAGAAGCACAGTAAAACATCTGGTCTTCCGATAGAAAATTTAGATTCTATAGGAAATAGGATCAACTTTGCAAGAGAAAGAATAACTTTACACTGCTTGCAAAGTAAAGCTGCTAAACAAGTTAAGCATAAGTTAAGTAATAGATATTGTACTAAAATGCTTGAAAATGAGTAGGAATTTGGATGTAAACAAATATATCCTAATACTTATAAAAAGCGTAAAAAATATAAATTAAGAAAATGGAAGCCAGGTAATAAAAAATTTTCTGGTAATAATCAAAAGGTTGTTAGAAGAAAAACTTCTAAACCAAAGAAACAAATTTGTAAATGTTTCATAGGTCACATAGCTAGTAATTATCCTAACAAAGGAAAAAATGCTAGGAAAATGATAAAAAGTCTTGAAAAACAAGAATTAGAAATATGTTTTAAAAAGGAAATAAATCTTGAAGAAATATTATATGAGTTAATATCAGAAACAGACTCTGATAGTAACGAAGAATATATATTTATGTTTAATATAGGAAATAGTTCTAATAATCAATTAGAAGAAATTCCTAATTCTGAACAACAGGATATTAAACTAGGAAGTTTAATCGGAGAAGAAAAAGACTTTTCTGATGAAATGATAGAGAAAATTAATAAAAATTATATTTCTAAAGAAGAAATATATAAGATCTCTAAGTTCAAAATCTGGACTCAGAGACATAGAAAAAATTAGCGGTAACACAGTCGCTAAGGATACTCGTGGAGGATTAACAGAAATTCCTCTATTTACTAAAGAAAAAATTAAGAGGATTAAAAAGAAATATCCTCAGGTTAGATATATACATTTAGGTATTATTATGATAACTATTAGAGCCTTATTTAGGAGAGGTCATGATATTCCTATTATAGCGGTTCTTTTAAATAAAAGATTTGAAAATCCAATAAAAGCACTTATTGGAGGAATTCAATCTAATTTACACACAGGTGTAATAGGATTTAAAGTTAAACCAAATTACTTTATATCTATTACAGATCCTCTAATAAAAGAGTGTCTATGCCTTAGAATTTAGACAAAAAATTCTGATATAAATGACTTAGCAGAAGATCTAACAATCAGTTGGACTTCTATTAATGAATATACAAATATAGTCAAATTAGAAATAAAAGAGATTAATAACAAAATTATTGAACTCTTTGAACCAAATAGGTTTACTACTGAAATACAACCGAAATTATTAGATTTAAGGGATCTATCAATTCCAAGAGATTGGATGATAGAAATAATTAATAGTACTAGTACTTCTAAACCAGTAAGTACTATAGAATATATGTCGTCCGGTAATAGATTATATTTTAAGAACAATCGTATAACAAATACAAATGAAAATCTTGTTTTGCCCTCTAGTTCTCAACCAGAAGAAGAAGAGGATATTATAAGTAAAAATAGTAACCCAGTAGGAATGAAAACTGTTCAAATTCCTATATTCCCTACTGAACCCAGTAGTAATTCTAGAAAAACTAGAATGGAAGAAATTCAAACTTCAACAATTGATAAAATATCAAAAGTTGGAATAAATATTAAAGTTACATTCCAGTTTAGAAAATATAAAAAATATTCTCTAAATGCTTCGATAGACACTGGAGCTACAATCAGTAGTTGCAGAAAGAATGCAATTCTTGTAGAAAAATGGGAATTAATGAAAAAACCCATAAAAATAATGGGAATAGATGGTAATAGAACTGCTCATGGGTCGGGCGGCTCGGCCCGGCCCGACGGCCCTCCCGAAATATGGGAGGGTTCGGGTAAAAATATAAGCCCGAAATATGGGTTTGGATAAAAAAATGAGGCCCGTTTATAAAACGGGCCGCGCCTCGGGCAGCGCTTTTTTGGCCCGGGCCCGACCCGGCCCAGCCCGAATATAATAAATATATTTCTTTTTTATTTTTTATTTTTAAAATACTTTTTTTTAAAAAATTTATTTTTAAAATAATTTTTTAATTTTTTAATTTTTTTGGTGTTTATTTAAAAAATGGGCCGGGCAGGGCAAAGCTCGGGCTTATGATTTTCTTCCCGGGCCGGGCCTAGACAAAATTTCAGGCCCATATTTCGGGTCGGGCCGGGCCTAGGACACAGGCCGAAATTTTTTCTGGGCGCGGCCCGAACCTGGCCTGGCCCGGCCCGACCCATGAGCACCTCTAGATGGTAATAAAACCATTATAAAATATAAGGCAAAAAATATACCAATCTATATAAACAATGTTAGATTTGTGATTCCTAAAATAGTATGTTTTCCTAACATGAAGGGAGATATTTTATTAGGAAATAATTTTATATGTAGGTATTTACCTTTTACTATTGATAAAAATTCTATTTGGTTATCAGTAGAAAAAGATACTAATACTACTGATAAATTAGAACATAAAAAAGAAGAAAATCAACAAAAAGAATATGATTTCCTGTCCTATAAAAATCTTATAGAACATTGGAAAGTAAAATATACTAATACTACTGAAAAATTAGAACAAATAGAATATTTAAAGTTAATTGAAGAACTTTATGAAAAACATTAAGATCTATTTAGACTGTTTAATTATCGTTATATGTTACAATATGATGATACAGATAGTAGTAGTTCGAGTAATTCTGAAAACGCAGAACTATTTAAAAATCAATCTGATGGAGAAAAAACTTCAACAGATCAGGATGAAGACATAAAAGTCTCTACTTGTAATTCTGATGGAGAAAACACTTCGTCTGAAGATGAAAATATAGAAATTCCAGATCCTATGGATACTGAAACAACAGATCCTGATGGAAAAAGAAAAATAGAGTTAGATAGTCAAACAGATGATTATCTGATTAAAGATTTAGATAAAGATCAAAATATTGGTTGTACTATTTTGACTAGTAAAATAGAAAATTTAACTATTAATAATATAAATCCTGAAAATACTGGAAAATCATTTAGTAAAACTTTATTTGGCCGTAAAACAATACGTCCTAATACTCATCATAGACATAAAAAGAAAAAATATTATAAACTAGTCAAATGGAAAATAGAAAATAAAAAATAAAAAATTTTCTGGTTATAAAAATAGTCAATATTTTAGAAGAAAAACTTCTAGAAAACTTAAAGGTATTTTAAGTGTTAAGTCAAGTTGTACAGTTAAAAACTTTTCTAACAAAAGAAAAGAAGTTAGAAAAAGAATTAAACGTCTTGAAAAACAAGATTTAGAAACATGTTATAAAAAGGAAACAAATCCTAATGAAATATTAAAGGAATTAATATCAGAATCAGAATTTAAGACTGATACTGATGAAAATATATTTTTATTAGAAAATTCTAGAAACACTAGAATTGGAATATTAAAGACAGTACTTCAAGAAATGAAAATAGGAAAAAATGATATAATTACATTTTCAAATTTCCAATCTAAGAAATATTATACTTATATTGAAATTACATTTCAGTTTAGAGAATATAAAAAATATTCTTTACATGCTTTACTAGACACTGGAGCTACAACTAGTAGTTGCAGAAAAAATGCTATTCCTATAGAAAAATGGGAATTAATGAGAAATCCTATAAATGCTGTTGGAATAGATGGTAAAGAAACCATAATCCAATATAAGGCTAGAAATATACCAATCTACATAAATAATGTTAGATTTGTAATCCCTAAAATATTATGTTTTCCTGATATGCATGGAGATATATTATTAGGAAATAATTTTATATATCAGCATCTACCATTTTCTATAGAAAAAAATTTAATTATTTTATTTGTGGAAAAATTTTCTGTGAAAATACCACTGGTAGAAAATCATAAGTTTGTGTGTAATAAAAACTTTACACCAACAAGAAAGGAACAAATTAAACAACTAGAAACAAATCATTGGTTGTTTAAAATCCTTGAAGATAATTTTAGTGAAGAACCATTAAAATTATGGAAAAATAGTCCTCGATATTGTGAAATAAAATTAGTAAATCCTAATAAAATCATTAGGGTTAAACCCATGATCTATTCTAAACAAGATATAAATGAATTTGATATACAGATTAAAGAATTATTAGAAAAGTGATTAATAGAAAAAACTAATAGTCCACATTCTAGTCCA
This sequence comes from Gossypium turneri, assembly GCA_008044935.1. NCBI lineage: Eukaryota > Viridiplantae > Streptophyta > Magnoliopsida > Malvales > Malvaceae > Gossypium > Gossypium turneri. Next base: position 5,865,161 of record CP032577.1, read on the forward strand.
GCCTTTTTGGTAAGAAACCATGCTGAAATAAAAAGAGGAAAACCTAGGATGGTAATTAATTATAAAAGATTGTTAACTTTGTTAACTTCGTTATAAATAGAAAATATAAGGCCAAATTATTCCAGCTTGGATTTGATAATAGCTCGAATTATTCAGACACTTGTCAATTGTTTTTGTCAAGCATTCTTTATCTCCACTAAGGGCAGATAATCGGGGGCTTCCGAGCATTTTGTGAATATCCCATATTTGATATGGCTGAAAAAATCTTTCTTTTTCAGAAATACCAATAAGAGTATTAATTTGGATATAAAAATAATAGAAAAATCATCATTGTTTATGATGGTTTGTAATAAAGATTTTACTACTGCTGGAAAATCTTTTAAAAGATGAAAAGATAAATTTTGTACTACTATTTCTCTAACAAATTCCCATTCAATTCTTGTTATATCAAATGGTTCATGATCCAATCTAAATTTTATAGTTGGAATACTATTTCCAATAAAATTTGTAAAAACATAAGATTGGAGAAAATATTCAGAAAGAGTTTTTCGGAATTGAGGCTGCTGGTTACAGATAATTCCATTAATTTTGTTGAATATTTCTATAGGTAAAATCTGTCTAGATTTGTTATATAAACAGATTCTAAATACTTTATTCATAATAGGAGTGTTTTTCCCTTTATGAATGAAATATTGGATTATATTAAGCAGATTGTTTATCTCCTCAATATCCATAATATAGAGTTGGAATTCATCCCACTCTCTACATAAAATAGATTTTAGTAATAAATCTTCAGCTTCATTTTCCTTAGTTGTTTTTTCAACTAAAAATAATGAAAACTGTGTAAGAGCTCTTCTGAAATTGGCTCTTTGATTTGAAATATGGGTTTTCCATATCTCGTTTATAAAACCATAAAATTCTAGTGGTATACCAGGATTATAAAAATCTTTTATTTTTGAAATTTCTTTTTCTTCTTCAATTTGTTGTTTTTTCAACAAATTTTCTGATCCTTTGATCATTTCAGCATAATTGGTTTGCGATGCTAAATATGGATCTTGGGACATTGGTGATTGACACACCGTGTTTGGGGTCAATGAAAAAGTGGTTCCAATTGGTTGGATTACCATTGGATAATTTAAAACATTTGTTCCAATTGGTTGGTTTACCATTGGATATGGATCATAATATCCCTGGTTAGGATAAAATGGTATTTTTGCACGTACAAATCCTTTTTTGGAGTTTGTTGCTGCATTCCCTTTGTTGGGCTTTTTGTGAACGGTAGTCCATTCACCAACTATTTCTTTTAGAGGCTTTTTACCTCTATCCATGAGGCCTGCTCAAATAATCAGCAAGAATATTCTCAATACTTTTTATATATATAATTTCAAAATCAAATGTACATAATTCATTATACCATCTAATTCTTCTTGGTACAGTTTCCAAACTATTGTTAGTAAAGAATTGTTTTACTGCCTGATTATCAGTTTTATGATAAATTTTTCAGGTGCTAAATATATAAGGAAAGTTTTTATTCCTTTTTTAATAGCTAGAAGTTCTTTTTCATAAATAATATAATTAACTTCATTTGGTTTAAATTTTCCTGAACTATAACCACATATTAATTCTTCATTATTATTAGTTTTAGCTTTTAAAATACATCCCCAATGATTTTGTGATGCATTTGTTTCTAAAATTAATTTATCACCAGTTTTAGGTAAATAAACTTTTGGATTATAAGTTATTTCTGATTTTAAATTTTTTATAATTTCTGAATCTTTTTTAGACCAGCAAAAATTTTTGAAGATGTTTTTTATCTTCTATTTTTTCAGGAAATTCTTTTATTTTTACAATGATATGATCCTGTAGTTTAAGACCATCAGCTGACAATTTTAATCCTAAAAATTCTATCTCAGTTTTTTCAAGCTCTATATTTTTAGGGCTTAATATAATTTCATGTTTTAGGAATTCTTAAGAGATAATATTTAGATGTTTTCTATGCTTTTCTAGTGTTTCTGAAAAGACTAGAATGTCATCTATATATACAACACAAAACTTTTTATACTTATTAAAAATAGAATCCATCCATTTTTGGAAGATTTGTGGAGCATTACATAACCCAAATGGCATTAGTCTCCATTGATAATGACCATTAGGAGCACTAAATGTTGTTACTGGTTTGGATTCGTCAGTTAGCATGATTTGCCAAAAACCCGATTTACAATCAAACTTACTAAAATATTTGGCATGTTTAGCTTGATTAATCAAAACTTCTTTTCTAGGGATAAAATATCCATCAAAAATACTGTTTTGATTTAATCTATTATAATTAATTACCATCTTAGCTTTTCCTCTTTTTATTTTAGCATGGTTTCTTACCAAAAAGGCTAGACTAGAATGTGGACTATTAGTTTTTTCTATTAATCCCTTTTCTAATAATTCTTTAATCTGTATATCAAATTCATCTATATCTTGTTTAGATAGATCATGGGTTTAACCCTAATGATTTTATTAGGATTTACTAATTTCATTTCACAATATCGAGGACTATTTTTCCATAATTTTAATGGTTCTTCACTAAAATTATCTTCAAGGATTTTAAACAACCAATGATTTGTTTCTAGTTGTTTAATTTGTTCCTTTCTTGTTGGTGTAAAGTTTTTATTACACACAAACTTATGACTTTCTACCAGTGGTATTTTCACAGAAAATTTTTCCACAGATAAAATAATTAAATTTTTATCTATAGAAAATGGTAGATGCTGATATATAAAATTATTTCCTAATAATATATCTCCATACATATTAGGAAAACATAATATTTTAGGGATTACAAATCTAATATTATTTATGTAGATTGGTATATTTCTAGCCTTATATTGGATTATGGTTTCTTTACCATCTATTCCAACAGCATTTATAGGATTTCTCATTAATTCCCATTTTTCTATAGGAATAGCATTTTTTCTGCAACTACTAGTTGTAGCTCCAGTGTCTAGTAAAGCATGTAAAGAATATTTTTTATATTCTCTAAACTGAAATGTAATTTCAATATAAGTATAATATTTCTTAGATTGGAAATTTGAAAATGTAATTATATCATTTTTTCCTATTTTCATTTGTTGAAGTACTGTCTTTAATTTTCCAATTCTAGTGTTTCTAGAATTTTCTAATAAAAATATATTTTCATCAGTATCAATCTTAAATTCTGATTCTAATATTAATTCTTTTAATATTTCACTAGGATTTGTTTCCTTTTTATAACATGTTTCTAAATCTTGTTTTTCAAGACTTTTAATTCTTTTTCTAACTTCTTTTCTTTTGTTAGAAAAGTTTTTAACTATACAACTTGACTTAAAACTTAAAATACCTTTAAGTTTTCTAGAAGTTTTTCTTCTAAAATATTGACTATTTTTATAACCAGAAAATTTTTTATTTTTTATTTTTTATTTTCTATTTTCCATTTGACTAGTTTATAATATTTTTTCTTTTTATGTCTATGATGAGTATTAGGACGTATTGTTTTACGATCAAATAAAGTTTTACTAAATGATTTTCCAGTATTTTCAGGATTTATATTATTAATAGTTAAAATTTCTATTTTACTAGTCAAAATAGTACAACCAATATTTTGATCTTTATCTAAATCTTTAATCAGATAATCATCTGTTTGACTATCTAACTCTATTTTTCTTTTTCCATCAGGATCTGTTGTTTCAGTATCCATAGGATCTGGAATTTCTATATTTTCATCTTCAGACGAAGTGTTTTCTCCATCAGAATTACAAGTAGAGACTTTTATGTCTTCATCCTGATTTGTTAAAGTTTTTTCTCCATCAGATTGATTTTTAAATAATTCTGCGTTTTCAGAATTACTCAAACTACTACTATCTGTATCATCATATTCTAACATATAATGATAATTAAACATTCTAAATAGATCTTTATGTTTTTCATAAAGTTCTTCGATTAACTTTAAATATTCTATTTGTTCTAATTTATCAATAGTATTAGTATATTTTACTTTCCAATGTTCTATAAGATTTTTATAGGACAAGAAATCATATTTTTGTTGTTGATTTTCTTCTTTTTTACGTTTTTTTATGCTTTTTATAATTTTTTAACATAGATGACGATTCATCAGAAGAAGTGTTTTCTTCTTCAGATAAAGTTAAAATTACATTACTATTGTCGTAATATAATGGACCAAAATCTACATTAGGCTCAATATTATTATTTATAACTTGATCTAATTTATTATTAACATTAGTTAATATTTCTTTAGACCCATGGTTTAAGTCTAAATTTTTAATATCACCTAAACTATTTAATTTTTCTTCTACCTTGCTAACCCTGTTATATATCTTAGAAAAATAAAAAGAAGTCACATCTACTAGACTGTTTATACCCTTACTTAGAGATGAAATGTTATTTTCATTTCTAGAGTCTATATGCGTAATATAATTACAAGTTTTATCTTGAAATTGACACTCAATTTGTTCCATAATATTTGTTTCTATTACCTAAGACCGTCTATTATCTTTATCGTCTTCACACAACGTCTAACGTCCTCCCTGGACTCAACAACAACAAGAAGATAGAATAATAGATATATGGGTTTTGAAACAAATAACTGTGAAATAAACAGAAATGTAAATCAAAGACAAAAACTTACAATGAATATTACGATATTATTTCTCCAAAAATTCGTTACACCGGCAGCTCTGATACCAAACTGGGGGGAGGGGAGGGTATAAGGGACGATTGAGTAAGAGCGGAAGGATTTTACAAGACTCTAGTAAAGGAAAACTAAAAAGGAAAGTATTTGATAATTTACAAGATGTCTATACAATTGATCTTTCCTCTCTATTTATAGAGGAGATTTCAAATTCTATACAATTATATTTTGAATCCCGAACAGTGTTTCTGATAAGGATTCGGCTTCAAATGGATGTGGTTGCTTCCACGTCTCATTTGTCTTGTTGCTTCTTTAATTGCATGGCCATCGTTGTTTCCACGTTGCATGCTTGCATTAATGACCGCTTCCATCACTGCTTATGTCATGGTTGCTTCCATCATTGCTTGCGTCATCATTGTTTTGATGATAGCTTCCACGTTGCAAGACTTTGTTTGTCTGTATCTGGATGTCTTTAATTATCATTAATGGTTGCTTCCATCATGATGACTTTCACTTTGCCAAACTTTTTGTTGGTATGTGGATTTCCTTTCTTTTAGGTTGCCATCTTTTTGACTTCAACCTTCTTGTATATTGACTAAATTCATTTCTTCAATTTCATCAAGGTGTAATGAATCGAATGAAGATCTTGGTGAATTCCAAGCATCCCACTTGCTTCTAATTTGTTCTAGAATGTAGGATGGAAAATCTTCAATCTCCATATCGACTATCTTTTAATAACCTCAGGGATTTTTTATTTTTTTCTTCCTGGTTGTTTCCAGTTTCGCATGCCAATATTCTTCTTCCATCGGTCCAAAATTGATAATTATTTTGTTGGAGTAGAAATTGGGCTTTAGTTATTAAATCTAACCCGGCTTGAATTTGATAATAACTTGGTAATTTAGAACAATGATCAATGGTTGTTGCCAAATGATCTTTGTCCTGATTGACTGTTGATAATTGGGGGTTTCCAATTATCTTTTGGATAATCCAAATTTGATATGGCTGATGGAATTTTTCTTGTTCAGGTATACCAATAAAACTACTAATTTCTATATTAAAATAGTAATAAAAATCATCATTATTTATGATATTTTGCAATGCAGCTTTAATTATAGTTGGAAAATCTTTTAATAAATGAAAAGAAAAGTTTTGTACAACTATATCTTTGACAAAACCCCATTCAATACTTGTTATATAAAATGGTTCATGATCTAGGCTGAATTTTATAGTAGGAAATTCTTCTCCTAGATCATTCGTAAAAACATAAGCTTGTAAGAAATATTCTGAAAAACCTTTTTGAAATAAAGCATTTTGTTTGTCAATAGCTCCATCAATTTTTTTAAATAAATCTATTGGTAGAATATTTCGAGCTTTATTATATAAACATAATCTAAATACCTTATTCATAATAGGACTGTTTTTTCCTTTATGAATAAAATATTAAAAAATATTAAGAAGATTGTTTATCTCCTCAATGTCCATAATTAAGAGATGGAATTCATCCCATTCTCTATACAAAATAGATTTTAGTAATAAATCTTCAGCTTCATTTTCCTTAGTTGATTTTTCAACTAAAAATAATGAAAACTGTGTAAGAGCTCTTCTGAAATTAGCTCTTTGATTTGAAATATGGGTTTTCCATATCTCGTTTATAAAACCATAAAATTTTGGTGGTATACCAAGATTATAAAAATCTTTTATTTTTAAAATTTCCTTTTCTTCTCCAATTTGTTGTATTTTCAACAAATTTTCTGATCCTTTGATCATTTCAGCATAACTGGTTTGTGATGCTAAATATGGATCTTGGGACATTAGTGATTGACACACCATGTTTGGGGTCAATGAAAAAGTGGTTCCAATTGGTTGGATTACCATTGGATAATTTAAAACATTTGTTCCAATTGGTTGGTTTACCATTGGATATGGATCATAATATCCCTGGTTAGGATAAAATAGTATTTTTGCACGTACAAATCCTTTTTTGGAGTTTGTTGCTGCATTCCCTTTGTTGGGCTTTTTGTGAACGGTAGTCCATTCACCGACTATTACTTTTAGTGGCTTTTTACCTCTATCCATGAGGCCTGCTCAAATAATCAGCAATTATTAGTAATAAATTATAAAGATTTATTATCTAACAATTTAATTGGTGTAAAGTTTTTATTACACACGATTTTATTATTTTCTTCAAGTGGTATTTTCAAAAAAATATTTTCCTACTGATAACCAAATAGAATTTTTATCAATAGTAAAAGGTAAATACCTACATATAAAATTATTTCCTAATAATATATCTCCCTGCATGTTAGGAAAACATACTATTTTAGGAATCACAAATCTAACATTGTTTATATAGATTGGTATATTTTTTGCCTTATATTTTATAATGGTTTTATTACCATCTATTCCCATTATTTTTATGGGTTTTTTCATTAATTCCCATTTTTCTACAGGAATTGCATTCTTTCTGCAACTACTGATTGTAGCTCCAGTGTCTATCGAAGCATTTAGAGAATATTTTTTATATTTTCTAAACTGGAATGTAACTTTAATATTTATTCCAACTTTTGATATTTTATCAATTGTTGAAGTTTGAATTTCTTCCATTCTAGTTTTTCTAGACTACTGGGTTCAGTAGGGAATATAGGAATTTGAATAGTTTTCATTCCTATTAGGTTACTATTTGTACTTATAATATCCTCTTCTTCTTCTGGTTGAGAACTAGAGGGCAAAACAAGATTTTCATTTGTATTTGTTATACGATTGTTCTTAAAATATAATCTATTACCGGACGACATATATTCTATAGTACTTACTGGTTTAGAAGTACTAGTACTATTAATTATTTCTATCATCCAATCTCTTGGAATTGATAGATCCCTTAAATCTAATAATTTCGGCTGTATTTCAGTAGTAAACCTATTTGGTTCAAAGAGTTCAATAATTTTGTTATTAATCTCTTTTATTTCTAATTCGGCCGTATTTGTATATTCATTAATAGAAGTCCAACTGATTGTTAGATCTTCTGCTAAGTCATTTATATCAGAATTTTTTGTCTGAATTCTAAGGCATAGACACTCTTCTATTAGAGGATCTGTAATAGATATAAAGTAATTTGGTTTAACTTTAAATCCTATTACACCTGTGTGTAAATTAGATTGAATTCCTCCAATAAGTGCTTTTATTGGATTTTCAAATCTTTTATCTAAAAGAACCGATATAATAGGAATATCATGACCTCTCCTAAATAAGGCTCTAATAGTTATCATAATAATACCTAAATGTATATATCGAACCTGAGGATATTTCTTTTTAATCCTCTTAATTTTTTCTTTAGTAAATAGAGGAATTTCTGTTAATTCTCCACGAGTATCCTTAGCGACTGTGTTACCGCTAATTTTTTCTATGTCTCTGAGTCCAGATTTTGAACTTAGAGATCTTATATATTTCTTCTTTAGAAATATAATTTTTATTAATTTTCTCTATCATTTCATCAGAAAAGTCTTTTTCTTCTCCGATTAAACTTTCTAGTTTAATATCCTGTTGTTCAGAATTAGGAATTTCTTCTAATAGATCATTATAACTATTTCCTATATTAAACATAAATATATATTCTTCGTTACTATCAGAGTCTGTTTCTGATATTAACTCATATAATATTTCTTCAAGATTTATTTCCTTTTTAAAACATATTTCTAATTCTTGTTTTCAAGACTTTTTATCATTTTCCTAGCATTTTTTCCTTTGTTAGGACAATTACTAGCTATGTGACCTATGAAACATTCACAAATTTGTTTCTTTGGTTTAGAAGTTTTTCTTCTAACAACCTTTTGATTATTACCAGAAAATTTTTTATTACCTAGCTTCCATTTTCTTAATTTATATTTTTTTATGCTTTTTATAAGTATTAGGATATATTTGTTTACATCCAAATTTCCACCCATTTTCAAGTATTTTAGTACAATATCTATTACTTAACTTATGCTTAACTTGTTTAGCAGCTTTACTTTGCAAGCAGTGTAAAGTTATTCTTTCTCTTGCAAAGTTGATCCTATTTCCTATAGAATCTAAATTTTCTATCGGAAGACCAGATGTTTTACTGTGCTTCTCTAAATAAGATATATATTTGTTTATACATATCTCATCCCAAGGTGGGGGTAATCTATGAAAATATTGGTTTTTCCAAAATTCTATATTTTCATTTTTCAACTCTTGATATTCATGAAGAAATTTTTTAGAAAATTCTTCTAAATATCTAATATCACATAATTTAATTTTTGAATCGATATAACTAGATGTACTATCTTGATCTTTTTTATCAAAATAACCACAAAATTTTGTTTTAAGAATTAAGGTTAATCCATTTAGAAGATCTTTAGGGGATCTTATCTGATTGATTAATTGCCCCTTTTGTTCTTTTCCTTTCTCAGACTCTTCCCATCGTCTAAGAAATTGTAGAACATCTCCTTGAAATGTTCCAACAAAATAATTTAAAAATTTTTCTTTTGACCATGTGTTGTTGTTTACAACAATAGTCATTGATTGTGCCCAATCATCTATTGTTTTTTCATAGCTTGAAATAGGAGTATTAGTTAAATCTAAGTATATTCCTCCCTGGGCCACATTTCTTTTATTTAAGTCATCTATTCTTGGATGAATAGGTTGACTAGATGCTTCTCCTGGGTATTTAGGTTTTACATCATTTGTAGTTATATTTTCAGTTTTGTTACCAAAAATTCTAGCTGTATCTTTATCTATTTCAAAATATTTGTTTAAAGATCTAAGATAATCATCTATTTGACTATCTGACTCTATTTTTATTTTTCCATAAAGATCTGTTGTTTCAATATCCATAGGATCTGGAATCTCTATATTTTCATCTTCAGATGAAGTATTTTCTCCATCAGAATTACAAGTAGAGACTTTTATGTCTTCATCCTGATCTGTTAAAGTTTTTTCTCCATCAGATTGATTTTTAAATAAGTCTGCGTTTTCAGAATTACTCAAACTACTACTATCTATATCATCATATTGTAACATATAATGATAATTGAACATTCTAAATAGATCTTTATGTTTTTCATAAAGTTCTTCTATTAACTTTAAATATTCTACTTGTTCTAATTTATCAGTAGTATTAGTATATTTTACTTTCCAATGTTCTATAAGATTTTTATAGGACAGGAAATCATATTTTTGTTGTTGATTTTCTTCTTTTTTACGTTTTTTATGTTTTTTATAATTTTTTAACATAGATGACGATTTATCAGAATTAGTGTTTTCTTCTTCAGATAAAGTTAAAATTACATTACTATTACTGTAATATAATGGACCAAAATCTACATTAGGCTCAATATTATTATTTATAACTTGATCTAATTTATTATTAACATTAGTTAATATTTCTTTAGACTCATGGTTTAAGTCTAAATTTTTAATATCACCTAAACTATTTACTTTTCTTCAACCTTACTTACCTTATTATATAACCTAGAAAAATAAAAAGAAGTTATATCTACTAGACTATTTATACCCTTACTCAGAGATGAAATATTATTTTCATTTCTAGAGTCTATATGCGTAATATGATTACAAGTTTTATCTTGAAATTGACACTCAATTTGTTCCATAATATTTGGTTCTGGTACCTAAGACCGTCTATTATCTTTATCGTCTTCACACAACGCCTAACATCCTCCCTGGACTCAACGGCAATAAGAAGACAGAATAACAGATATATGGGTTTTGAAACAAATAACTGTGAAACAAACAGAAATATAAATCAAAGACAAAAACTTACAATGAATATTACGATATTATTTCTCCAGAAATTCGTTACACCGGCACCTCTGATACCAAACTGGAGAAAGTAGTTGATAATTTACAAGATGTCTATACAATTGATCTTTCCTCTCTATTTATAGAGGAGATTACAAATTCTATACAATTGTATTTTGAATCCCGAACAGTGTTTCTGATAAGGATTCGGCTTCAAATGGATGTGGTTGCTTCCACGTCTCATTTGTCTTGTTGCTTCTTTAATTGCATGGCCATGGTTGTTTCTGCGTTGCATGCTTACATTAATGGCCGCTTTCATCACTGCTTATGTCATGGTTGTTTCCATCATTGCTTGCATCATCATTGTTTTGATGATAGCTTTCACGTTGCAAGACTTTGTTTGTCTGCATCTGGATGTCTTTAATTATCATTAATGGTTGTTTCCATCATGATGGCTTCCACTTTGCCAAACTTTTTGTTGGTATGTGTATTTCCTTTCTTTTAGGTTGCCATCTTTTTACTTCAACCTTCTTGTATATTAACTAAATTCATTTCTTCAATTTCATCAAGGTGTAATGAATCGAATGAAAATTTTGGTGAATTCCAAGCATCCCACTTGCTTCTAATTTCTTCAATTTCATCAAGATGTTTTTCATAAAGTTTTTCTTTTTATTACACACAAACTAATTTTCTCTTTCATGATCATGGAGAAAGTTGAATATATATCTCACGAAATGAATTCGCAAGTATCATGATTCATTTTTTTGCTTTCTTTTTCGCCAAAAAGAATTCCCATCACGTAAAAGGTCAACTTGAATAGGACAAATCATTTTATTTTATTATTAATTTGATTTGTTGTTAAAAGGAGCTGGCTGGGGCTGAGTATGCCTACTATAATTGACTTGAGATCAATTAGCAATTTCCTCCATGATTTGAGTGTAATCCACCATTGAACTGAAATTGTTTATCTTCTCTCAGGTCTCAAGCTCATGTTCATCAAAATCCAATCTTCGACCAGTTAGCCCATAACTAATATTTGATCAAAATAATGAACACGCCATTGCGTACTTTACTTCCAAGACCTCATATGGTGTTACCTAACAACCCCATTACCAAAATAGTAACAAGGTACAAATGAACGAAACAGGAGATATACATACAAACACAGAGTGCATATATTAGAGGATCAAAACATCTTCTTGTACAACATATTAAAATTAACAAGGCATTTTTTTTCTTTTTTTTTATTTTGTTGGTTTTTTAATACTAAATTCATTCGTACACAGCAACATGGAAGGTTAAGGCTAATAGTTAATGTGAGAGGATCACAGTCACCTTTTTGCCATTTTTTGGGAAATTAGTGAAGATAGGGAACCTGATACTGGTAGCCGAAGTAGTTACCATGACTTGGAGAGAAGTTGTAGGTGGCAGAACCAAGAAGAGAGGGGCCATGGTTGTCAGCAGGTCCGGAGTAAACATAGGGTCTGTCATAAACGTACTGCGGGTACCTATCAGTGGTTCTAGAATAGAATGGTTTGTCAGCAGCTACATTAGTTACTCGTGGACCATATCCTGCACCATTGGCACGAGCTCTCTTTGTTTGAGGCTTTGCAGCTTCAGTTGATCCCTTCTTGTCTGCTTTAACCTTCTCCAATAGGAGAACCCGCTTCTGAAGTGGATCGACAGGGTATTGCTCCTCAATATTATGCTCCTCAATGCACTTGATCACAGCCTTCAGAGCAGCCAACTCTCGCTCACTAAACTCAATCTGAAAATACAGAACAAAGTTTTCAGCCATGTTCCAATATGCAGCAAAAAATTAAAAAAGTCTCACTAGCATGAAGTAGAGCAAAAATATTCTTCTGCATTCAAATGGCAAGAACAAATTGCCCTCAGGGCCACATCCAAATAATTACTAAAAAATTTAACTACCAAAAGGTCTCAGGTTTATGAAAGGTACTGTAAGTAAGAACTAACTAGCCAAATCATCCTAAATGATCCAACAAGATCCAAGCATGTTAGATGGCTAACGGGACAGAAAGCTGGTCCAATCTGCTTCAGACATGGCCTTGTGGACAAAAACAGCAATAAGGACTTGTCCCTCAAACATTTGGTTAAGATATTGTCAACCAAACTATATTCAACCAATATTAGGCAAACCAATCCCCTTGAAGTAGAGGAGTAAAGAACACACCTGAGCAGTAGAAGAGGAATTTCCAGGCTTAACAGGTGAAGAAGCTTTTCTTGCCCCCTTCAAGTAGGCCTTCAGTAAAGGTACAGGCAAGAACTGCACTGTAAGATCAAATGCAAAAGCCAGATTAACTGCATCAATCTGCCTTCCATTATTCACCAGAACTTCAATTACACCTGAAATATAGAAAGACAAATAAAAGTAAAGTACGAATTAACCAGAACCAGTATAAATGGAAGAAATGATTGATTTTCTACAACAGTATTCCATGTGTAATTCACAGTTCTTGTTCTAAGACTTAGAAGTACGATTCAGGGAGGAAAAATAATAGATTAACATTGCTTGTGTTCATCCCACACAATTGGATAAATATCTGAAAGTGCCAGACAATGGTCATCCAAAATGAAGGATGGTCCACTGAACTCCAAAATAGCATTTTAACAACAATATTGTTTAAAGAATATGTAAAATAAAAAGCATTTAGGAACTTGAAGATGCTTATCAGTTTAAGAGCAAAGATTAGTTTCCCCGGTTCTGATGGCTTGAAGTTGCCTAAGCTAGGGGGAATAGAAAAAGTCAGTTAATTTACAAGGTCTCACCTGACCTTTTTTTTTTAATTATGCTGAAAGTCTACTTGAAATAGTTAGTCATATCAGTTTTACAAAAATGGAACGGAAGAAATATAATGGATGTATAAGGTAAACCCATGGTGAATGGAGAAAGATTCAAGCTCATTGTTCAGAATCACTCGTTTTTTTTTTTTTTTCAAACAAACAAGTATTCTATGCAATGTTACTATGTAAGTTCATACTAAACAAACCTGGCATTTTTTCAGACAAACCAAGGGACCGGCAGAGATCAGCTGTTTGACGACGACGAGAGACCATTGGTATCAGCCTTGACAGTTCTTCCTCATTGAAGTCAGAAGCAATACCAAAAGTGGCAAGAAGTTGCAGGAATGCATGAGCTTCCAATGAATTACCATTACTAGCATCCATGTCAAGCGCATCCAACTTTGGTTTCCATTCCTCAGCAATTAACTTTGCTTGCCCCCTAACATCTTCTGAGATTAAAGCAGAAACAGAAACCATATCCATATTCCTTAACAAAAAGCTAAGACATTCCATCAACATAATACAGGTTCGCCTAAGACCCAGTAGATTTGAATCTTTCTTTCGATCCACATTTGGTGCTTCTAAAAGGTAAAATCCTTTCAAAGATTCCAGGACCAAATAAGCTGGGCTTGCTGCAGCCTTCAACGCCCAAGGAATTTCCTCCTTTAAGGCAGCAAGGTTCTTGCGATTATCTGATATAAACTTGTGTAGTCCTTCAGAGTCCATCTCTTCACAAATTTTTACCAATTGGGGATAAGATTTCACCCCGAAATTTCCATTTTCAGAAGAACATTTTATATCCTCTGAGTTACTTTCGGAAGCTACAGAATCAGGTGGTTTCTCCTCAACTGACAGTTCACCGCTGTCTCCATCACAGCTATCAGCAGGCTCCTCAGGTGATACTTTCCTATGCTTTTCTAGAGCATTACTAATGGCAAAAACAGCAGCATCTCTCTTTTCTTGTAACCTCACTAGTGAAGCTTGTTCTTTAGCAACAACAGCAGCTTCACGCTTCTTCAACATTTCTCGAGATTTCCTAGTTTTTGTCTCAAACTCCTTTTCTTGGTCTTCCAATTCATGGAAGCGTCTCTTCAAGGACTTCTCAAGCCCATGGAAATGTTCCTCAAGTTCTTTCCATTTCAGATTAAGTGTTACAGCACGATGACTTTCAAGTTCAGCAAATGCTTTCTGAAGCTGCTGTATCTTAGTAGTTGTTGAGTCTATGAGTGTTGCAACCGACTGCTTATCTTCCATGACAAAAAACCTGAAAGAGAAAGACATCAACCAGGATTGGAACCCCCCACTGCAGCAGTAGAGAGAGAATATAGAACCAAACAGATTTTCTAGAGTACAAGATCCTTCTCTAATCTTGTTGTAGCAAAAGGGAAAGGTAAACGGAAAACAAAAATATTAATTAAATATCAGGGAAGATAAAGTTCAATATAAGTAAACACATTTTCATTTCAAAGAATCCAACATTGTCTGCGAAAATAGTAATAAGTTAATAACCAAATAAAGCAATAGAAATTCAAAAGCAACAAATTTACTTTGAATCAGAACAAAATTTCATCCCCAAACAATAAATGTTAATCCACAAAAAGAGTTCTAGTAATCCTCTCACGGTAATAAATACTTTCCATAAACAGATCACAATGATCTAAGCTCCCTTTTGGAAGATAATAAGTTTCAGCAAAGCTTTTCCTACCTTTATCTATTTCCCAATTCTAAAATACCCTAACTTAATAAGGACCACTTAAAAGAAGTTCAGTTCCATCAATAATAATAAAACAGATTAACATATTTCCAAATATAATTACCATAGTTATCACTCAAAACTTCAGCATCATTAAGTTCAAAGTAAACATTCCTTTATTCCTTGAGTAGAAAACCCACAAGTTAAACTTTAGAACAAATATTATAACTAAGCGATCAAGGCACAAAAATGAGGGCTCCAACTTAAACCTAGAAAGCCTAATCAGAAAGGCGCAGTTTTCCAGTAAAACGTAGCCACTCTCACCAGTGATTTTACAAGCTCCGAAATCACAGAAAGATACCAACGACCCAAAGATCGTAAACCCAAAACAAGCACAGATCACCTAACCTAAAAATAAAGGACATGATCAGAACAGAACAGCGAATTTTGCGCTGCAGACGAAAGGGAACAAAAGAAGTAGACGAGTTTTGGCAGTTCAAAAACACATTTCCCATAGTGAAGAAAAATTAAACAGATTTGAAGAGAAAAAGTAGGGATTTTTAATTTTTTTATGACGGGTTAAAAAAAAAAAAGGAAGAAAGTGCCGATCCGGAGAAGAGAGTGAAAACGACGGGAAAAGAAAGAAATAGCGATGGAGAGAGAAAATTACCTGATTGATTCAAACGGAAATGGGGTAACAAAGTGTCCTAATTCGATAAAGATTCGAATTATCACTCCATTTTTTGTTTCCTCTTTTTTTCAAAGAAGGTTTGGTGTTTTGGGATAGTGGATATTTGTGGCTGCTACCTATCCTTTAATCACTAGAGAGAGAAAGAAAGAGAGACTAAATGAAACGAAAGCTAAAAGATAGTGTTTTTTTTCCCTCTTTTCCTTTATCATTATTTTATGCAGCATTTATTGAGAATGGGATTATTCACTTTATTCAATTTCAGACATTAAAACTTACTTAAATTCAAAATTGTTGATTATTTTGGATTAAAGATTAGCTCAATTGACACGAGTATTATTATCAATATATGAAGATATAGATTCATGTACGTTGAATCGCATTATCCTCTTATTTATGAGTTGACAAGGGGTTTTGAATAGTTTTAGGTATTATGTCAAAGAACAGATATGATTTGAACCTATAATAATATTGTGGAAATAAATTTTATTGATTATTTTAACGTTTCATTTAAATATGGTTGAATTAAACAAATGAGGTGTCATTTCAACTTTGAATGCAACTGATATTAGTCGAGTTAAATTTTGGGGGAAAATAAAGCTTAATATACCCTCAAATATTTGAGTTTAATTTTTTTTAATGTAAAATTTGTGTTTTTTTAAGGGTAAGTTATTTAGTTGGCCACTCAAAATTAAATTCTTACAATTTCGTCACTCTAATTATAGGATGTTTTTATTTTAGTTATTTAACCATTAAATCTTTAACAACAGTTGAATTGTACATGTCACATCATGTTCGCACTTTTATTTTGGTCACCCAAAAAATATTTTTTTAATATTGATCGGAGTAAAAAAAACATTAAGGATTTCAGTGAAAAAAGGTACAAACTAAAATAATGCTTTAAAAATTGTCAAATTGTACTTGTTTACCTCATTGTCAAAAGTTCTAATTTTTTTTCAATATTGAAATTTTAAATTTCAAAATATCAAAACCAGTTAAATAAGTTATTGAAAATATTGTATCTATTGACAATGCAAAACAATTTGTTACTATAATATTATAATTAATTAAATTAATTAATTTAGTATCCTTTTAAATCTTAAAATCTTATTTTATGTTTCTAAATTAAAATCAACTCAAATAAACCATCTTTAATAATTGTACATGAAACTCAAATTTCTTTTGATTATATGGTCTCAAGTTTTTCATATTAAGCAAAAAGTAAAGAAGAGTTCTTACAATTAATTTAATTAATTAATTTATATTTCATGCCAAGCAAAACCCATAATTTTTTCATCACTTTTTTACCCAAGCGAAGAACAAGCACTTAATTTAATTAATTGCAATTATTTTTCTTTACTTTTGGTGAAAAATTCGAGATTATATAATTAAAAGAAATTTATGCTTCGTAGACAATTATTAAATATGAGTTATCGAGTTGATTTAATTAAGAATAATATGGAAATATATAATAAAATTTTAAAATTTAGGAGGAGATTAATTTAATTGATTTCAATATTACAGTAATAAATTGGTTAACTTGGAGATTAATTTAATTGATTTCAATATTACAGTAACAAATTGGTTAACTTGAGTTCTATGTTTTGAAATTTAAATTTTCAATTTTGAAAAAAATTAGAACTTTCATAAATGTGATAAACAAGTACAATTTGACAATGTTTTAATGCATTATTTTAGTTTCTATCATTTTTTCACTTTAATCCTTAATTTTTTTTACCTCAATCAATACTTAAAAAAAAAGATGTTTTTCTGTGTGACCAAAATGGAAGTGTGAACATGATATGGCGTGTATAGTTAACTGGTGTTAGAGATTTAACGATTGGGTGACTAAAATGAAAGCACCTTAAAAGTTGAGTAACGAAATTGTAAAAATTTTATTTTTGACGATCAAAATGAAAGCGCCGTAAAAATTAGGTAACCAACTATATAATTTATTTTTTTAATGTAAGTATTGATATTTAGCAAAAGAAACTTATGGTGTTAACTTTTTTAATATTTAATTAGAGTTTTATAGTTGATTTAATAAAAATTCATAATTAACAATTAATTTAATTTAATTTTAAAATTTGAAAAATAAAATTTTCGTTCTAATAAATTAAACTCAAATTTTAAAAAAATTCACAATTAAAATTAAATTTATTCTATTAATAAAAATTCAAACCCGATATTATTAATAATAAACTTTTATCAAATTAACCGTAAAAATTGAATTAAATACTACAAAATTAATATTGTTATACTAAAATATATAACTTTTCGTTAAATATAAATACTACATAATTTTGATTGGATTTAAATATATTTTAAAAACAATATAATTTATTTAATAAACTAACGGTTTCTTCAACGTACAATGATTGGTCTAAATTTTGAGAGATCTATGTGGCCTATTCTGCTTAATGAATATTTTAGAAAATATTAAAATAATTTACATAATTTCAGTATAATCCGACGCAGTTCAACAAGAATCTGATGGACACACTGTAAAGCCATCTCTCTTGCTTTTTATTCCTGGAGCACTCTGTTCTTTCTTCTATTGGAAATTTAAAAAATGGAATATACGCTTCGTTGTAAAGTTATGTGTAAATGGTGGGGAGTTAGTGAGGTTGAGGAGTGCTCTTAAAGTTGAGTCAACATTCGACTCAGACAAAGATTTGAAACATGTTTGGATTTAGAATCTTGCACCGACGATTAAAAGGTCCTGTCTGAATATTTTCAGCGACCTGGGCTTGGCCCAATAATATTCTTTTATTAAAACATCTAATTCGACTTTTGGTGTAATTTCAGTCTTTTATTTCTAGACCCAACTTCAACAACTTTTCTATTGAATTCGTAACTGTCTCTCGTTGAGGATTTAGTGTGTTTTATTATTATATCTAACACTTATTCATAACATTAAAATGATTTGGAGAATTAATACAGGCTTTCATTAAGAGATGTTGATTGGTAGTGTTTCTTTAGATTAATGGTGTGGCGTATTGGGAAGACGAAACCTCCTCATTTTTTGAGAAAGCCAGTGGAGCGTTGATGAGATAATTAAAAATTCCTACAGTTGGGTCATACAGTGTAATTATTCACAAAAGTCTTTGTGTTTTGCAAGACCGAGTATAGGGATACCAGATAATGAGGAAGGTAATTGGGTTTGTCTGAATATGGATGGCGCTATGAAGTTAGACTCTAGGTTGGCTTCTGTAGGAGGGGCATTGAGAGATCGATATGGGGGTTGGATAATTGGGTACAACAAGAATTTGGGTTGGTGTTTTGTATTAAATGCGGAATTATGAGGTATCCTAGATGGCTTGAAGATAGCAAAAGATCGAAATTATGATGGAGTGTCTATCAAAACAGACAACAAGGATGCTATTGAGGCTATTCATGAATCTTTCTCAAAGACATCTCCCTCAGCACTTATTCGACATATTCAACAGAATTTGATGAATATTGGTAAATGGAAGCTTGAATATATTTCTCAAGAAATGAACCTAAAAGCTCATTTTATTGTAAGTGAGCTTTTGATAGAAATGAGGGTCTTCAATTAGTTGATGAGATTCCTTTAGATTTGAGTAGACCTTTGTAATAATTTATTTTTTTTCACCAAAAAATATTAAAATAATTTTAATCATTAAAAAATAATTTTGAAAAAATTTACTAGAAAACTTCAAATTTATTAATCCTTCGCCAAAATTTTGTATTTTTATTTGCAATGTTTTCTTTTTCCAACTAGGAGGCCCATAGCATTTCCATCTAGTTTTTGGAAAAAATTTACAAGAAAGATCTTAATATTTAGGAGGTGTTTGGTTCAGTAAATCTTAGGTTAGATTTCATAATAGGATTATAATAATATAAGACTACGAGTGGAATGTGAAATTACCTTATTTGGTTCATTTGACTAGGATGTAAAACTCAAGTGTTTGATAGACAAAAGGTATTTTACTATTGTCCTTATTATAAAATATAGACCAATTAACCAAATAATTAAGTCAACTACTAAGTAGATGCTAAAAAGCAAGTTAGTCCATCAAATTGATATAATCTTAATAGTTGGGAAAAAACCTAAAATCCTGTAGAGAAAAAAAGAACTTGAGTGAAAGTTATGACTTTCGTGAAATTTTCTATCGAAACAATAATTTAAATTACAAACAACAAAGCAAATAAGCTCCAGACTTTCATCTATAAAAATAATATTAAATTAATCAGATAAGTATTAGCAATTGCTCTTGATAAAAGAAATTAAATTCATAGCAAAAAGAAATTTAAGAAAGTTAATTGAACTTACAAACAATACAACACAAAGAAAGAGATGGCAATGGTGACCATTGTACAAGGTCTCCTATTGCTACCTATCTCTCTATATACTCTCAATTAATTAAATAAGGATTCAACAAACATGAAACCTACAACATAAATTGAAAAAATCTATAATAATCAACAAACACGAAGCCTACAATAGGTATTGAAAAAAATAATAAAAAAATCTCTCAATGCAATACATCACAAAGTAATATGAAGACACAATTAGAAATTGAAAATATTAAACTTACATAACTGGAGACGAGGGTGAATGCCTTAGAGGATGTGGAATTAAAATTGGGAAGAGAATGTTAGGGATTTGAAGACACAATTAGAAATTGAAAATATTAAACTTACCTAACTGGAGACGAGGGTGAATGCTTAAGAGGATGTGGAATTAAAATTGGGAGGAGAATGTTAGGGATTTTGGTTTTCAAACTTACGAGAGAAAAAGAGAAGAAAAAAAAAATAGATATGTTGGTTTTTGTCTTAAAGTATAATAAAAATGATTATATTGATAAATATAATAAAAATAGAGGGTAATTTTGTTTTAAAATTCAGATTCCACCTATAGTCTTAGATTACTTAAGAAAGAGGCCGCAATGAGATTTCACCCTATATTACGAGATGACCATAATGTGAGATTACGAGATGAGCGAAATATAAAAATCCAAACATCGTAATCTTATTCCAAAATGTAAGGTGATTTTCGAGATATTTTTTATACAGTAAATGTTAACCTAGTTACAAGTTGAACTTATTTGATTCTTTTTTATAATATAGGAGTTAATTTATCTATTTAATAATAGGAGGACTAATTTGGTCTAGCCCCTATAATACAGGGACCTCCCAATTATTTTAACCATTGGTAGTGCATAGATATACTTAACGAGAAGTTGAAATAACCAAGTACAACTGGTAAACTAAAACACAACAAAAAGAAGAGAGGCTAAAACCCTTAAAGCTCCAAATCACCATGAAACCAGCCTTATTTGCGAACAACATCTCAAATCCGAAGCAAAAGCAACCCTAGTCCAGATTCCATGCCCTTCTTGTTCACTTTCAACGCTTGGAAGTCACCTTGTTGCATCTTGGAATCAAGATGCATGAAGCAGAATCTGAGGCTTGGATGTCACGTAAGGTTCTATCGTTTCTTCGTATGTCACCCAAGTTCTATTGTTCAGTTCGAAACAAAAGCCAATAAACTTGTTAGGGCCTTTGGATTGTTGTTGTGTTGTCCAAGGACGTTAACCAAATTCCTTAAACCATAAGACTAGACAACCGAGTGACTTCTATTGGTTCCTGCACAATCTTTATTGTTTTCATCTCTACAAAATTAATGTAAATAAATTAGTTATATTATATATTAATTAAATAATAATTTTATTTTGAGTTCTAAAATAAATAATTTGTATATTGTAAGTGCTAAGTAATATTGTTAGTTTGGTAGGGTCGGTTTTTTTTTTCTAAAACAATCTTATAACTTTTTTTAAGATAATGCTTAAAATTACTCATTATCTCTCTCCAATCCATAAATAGAAGGATAATGGCTTTAGTGCACTCAAACTTACATCCTCCTGCATTGGCAATAATGTTCATGCTAATTGAACTAAGACTCAATCGGCTACCTAAAGTAATTTTGTATATATTGTTTTAATTAATATTATTATATTAATAATATTAATTAATTTTTAGTTTAAATTAATAATATTTTATCTTATTTAATTGAAAAGAAACATAAAAGTAGGCCACTATATGCACGACTAAACTGTAGGCTTTATACTACTAATATCCATAATAATAAAAATATTGATAATGATTTATAAAACATTAAATGAGTAAACATGTTGAATTATGTATTTAAGATAAGTCAGTTAATCACTTATAGCTTTTGATAAAAATTAATTACTATATTATATTAAAATAATATTAAAAAAAAATTATAGATTTTAACCATTCAATACATTCTAATACATAATAAACTTTTTATATTTAATGTCAAAATATTATCATTTAATTAATTTTAATAAATTATTGATAAAAAACATAATTAAGTTTTTTAAAAAAGTTAAATAAAAGATATGTAAAAATTAAATATAAATTTAAAAACTCAAGTCCTTAAAAACAATTAAATAAAATTATATTAAAACAAATTAAAACATTCAACGCTTAAAGCAATAAAAAAATTTAATTCAAAAACAAAAAAAATAAAAATATTACAAAAACTTTATAATATCTCAACTTAATATTCTTCTTCCTCTTTAATGTACCATTCTCCTTATCATCTTCAATCAACAAATATTCTTTACTTGTCAACGTCTTTTTTTTTTTTATAAAATGACTGGGTATTTTATTAAAATAGAATAAAACAAATTGGAGGCTCAGATCATTGGGCCCAGACTAAATACATCAAAATTGGAAAGCAAAAACCGACCTCACTAATTAATAGTGAAAAACCTCCTAACCAGCAAGTTACTTACTAACCAAATGGAAAGACAGAAAGCAATAAATGAAAAGAAAAAGAAATAAAAAATATCTACCCCAGTCAATTCAAAAATGGTTGGATACCATTATATTTGTCAATTAGTCATTCCAAAAAACCATCCATTCTGACGATAGCAGTTCCCAAGAGATAAGACTTTATTTTGCTATCTTCTTTGAGAGCATTTCCTCTCCTTCAATCTATAATTTCTTGGCCAGCTTCTCTCCGAAGCGAAGACATGACGATTCAGCTCTTCCCACATCAGGTAAAGGTTTCTCCTCTATCAAGAGTGTCTTTTGGTAGTCTATGTGCATGCGAGTTATCTGATCTGTGAATATGCTGAAAGATAAGTTCTTGAAAATAGGGTTTCTTATTCTGAATGTCTCTGATAATAGCACCAATCACTAATTTATCTGTTAAAGTTGTTTAAAAATTTTTTTATTATTGTTTTGGAGTTCCCCATGAGTTTGACTGATTGAGTTCTTAGTGAGATCCCTAACCTTGTATCCTCTAAACATGCATATGCCTCTGCTGCAAATGGTGAGGGAACATTGTTGTGAATAACCGTATTTAGTACCAGTAGATCTCCCCTCAGATCCCATCCCACCAGGCCTGTCGCTGATTTGAAGTTTCTACTGTCGAACGCTGCGTCAAAGTGGATCGTTGTTCTCAGTATGTCCTCTTGGATTCTGTAGCTTCTGTTCATTTTATCATGAATCTTCATTGCTTTTAGTCCTTCATATTTTGCCATGTGCCTCTGAATATTTTGTGCTAAAACCCTTTCTGTTATATTTTTCCCCTCATGTATGAATTGATTTCTAGAAAACCATATCAACCATAGAACATAACAGAAGAGTCGGCATTGAGCGCCGTTACTTCTCTTGAAAACCCAGGTTAGCCACTCCCATAGACTTTGATTCATATTATTCACAACCCAGGATAAATTTAAAAATTGCCAAACTTTTGTTGTTATAGGGCGTTCTTGGAAGACATGAAGACTTTCCTCTGCCTAGGAGCAACCACGGGGACATCTATCATTTGAAGTGACTTTCCTGTACCTGAGATTAGTAAGATTAGGGATATAATCCCAAGATTCGCCAAATAGTGATTGCAATTTTTGAGGGTAGTTGTAGGCTCCATAATTTCTTGTAAAACTCTTTAGTTTCGGTCTGTAATAAATAACTATTAGGATTCAAAATAACATTTTTTAATAGGTTATAGGCACTGCGCACTGAAAACTCACCGGATAATTCTCCTTTCCATACTTGAGTATCCTCGTAGTCAGTCTCTGCAAGAGGGATCTGTAGAATTTTCTGAGCAATTTTCTCTTGAAAGGTACTATTAATCAAATCCGACCTCTATTTTCTATTTGTATTATCAATAAGATCTGAGACTAACTATAATTCCACATTGTTTGATTCGTTTTGTCCATTAATTGTATCGACCCCCTGTATCCAGCTGCCTTCCCAGATAGAAATGTTGTCTCCCCTGCCCACTCTCCAACACATCCCTTTTTGGAGAAGTCCCTTTGCTGCCCAGATACTCTTCCAGGTAAGTGAAGGTAAATTCCCAACTCTGCTTTTAGGAAACTTGATTGCGGATAGTATTTTGCTTTTAAAACTCTGGCTAATAAAGAATTTGGATAATTGATAGGACACCAACCTTGTTTAGCTAATAATGCAATATTAAATTGACCAAGATTTTAAAAACCTAAACCACTATTTTCTCTTAAAAAACAAAGATTTTTCCACGTGCACCAATGAATTCCCATTTTTCCATGTCCCTTCTGCCACCAGAGTCTCACAACGATACTTTCCAATTCGTCACATAAAACTTTAGGTAATAAAAATTAAGCCATTGTATAAGTTGGTATAGCTTGAAAAATAACCTTTATAAATACTTCTTTTCCACCCTGCAATAAGTACCTATTACTCTAATTATCAATACGTTTTTTGATCCTTCAATGTTTGAAAAGATTCTTTTTTTCTCTGGCCCACCATACTAGGCAACCCTAAGTAACGCTCTGGTTCGTTCGAGCTACGTACCCCCAATAGATTTACAACTAGTCTCCTATCCTCCTTCAACGTGTTCTTGCTAAAAAATACTATTGATTTGTCAAAGTTAACACATTGTCCCGAGCAAGATTTATACTCGCGTAGAATGTCTTTGAAGAGATTAGCACTCCTACTTGTTGCCTCCCCGAATAATATGCAATCATCAGCAAATAAAATATGGGTTACCTGTGGGCTATTTCTATTAACCCTAACACCTTTTAAGAAGCCTCCATTTGTTACTAGTCTCAATAGGCTCGATAAACCCTAACCACATAAAAGAAATAAGAACGAGCTTAGCGAATCACCTTGTCTAAGTCCTCTAGCTGGTAGAAATTTATCTCCGTTATGCCCATTGATGACTACTGAATAAGAAACAGTGGTAACACATTTCATAATGGCATTTACCTAGCTTTGATCAAACTCCATCTGTATCAGTATCTCCTTTATAAATTCTATTCAACCCTATCATATACTTTACTCATATCGAGTTTAACGACCATATACCCTTTTTTCCCCAATCTCTTCTGTTTTAACTTATGCAATATTTCATAAGCTAACAGTACATTATCTGATATTAATCGACAATTCATTTTCCAATAACTCCTCGAAGTCAATTTTCTATTGCCTTGGCTAGAATTTTATAAAGTACATTGCATAGGCTAATCGGCCGAAACTGCTTCATATTAGAAGGGCTAGTAACTATTGGGATAAGTACTATATTGGTAGAGTTAATTGGACTAACCTCTATATCTCCATTTAGAATTTGTAAGCAAAAGGAGGTGACTTCTTCTCCAACAATTTGCCATCATTCCTGATAAAATAGGGCTGGAAATTCGTCTTTTCCTGGTGCCTTTATGGGTCCCATGTCGAAAATTACTTCTGTAATTTCATCTTTAGTGTATGTTACTGTAAGTTTTTGGTTGTCTTCCACATAGACACAACGCTCGATCCCTGATAGTATATATTCATAATTCCCCTTTCCTCCTGCTTAAAACAATCTTTGAAAATAAGATCGCGCAACACCGTCTATTTTCTACAGGGCCACCATCTCTCTTCCGTTTTCGTTTTCTAGCTTGTGAATGAGATTCTTCCTCCGTCTTTGTGATGCTTGACTGTGAAAAAATGTTGTATTTTTATCCCCAAATTTCAACCAGTTTATTCTGGCCCTTTGTTCCCAGTAACATTCATCTTTTTTGATCTCAAAATTCAAATTAATTTTTATATCAATCAACTCAGCTAAGTTCTTGTCATCTCTTTCAGCTTCAGCCAACTTCACAAGTTTTTCCGTTATGATCTGTCTTGTCTTTTTCCTATTTATTTGAATTTGCCCAGCCCACTTCTTCAAGCCTTTTTTCAAGCTTTCCAGCTTCTGTAACAGCTCCCTTGAAGATTTCTCCCATAAACTCTTGACTTCATTAATGAAAGACTACTCCAAGGACCACCAAGCTTCAAATTTAAAATTATTGTTCCTCAATCTTTCTTCATATCTCCTTGTATTAATAAGAAGAGGGCAATGGTCTGAAAACGAATGAACTAGATGTTGGACTTTCACCTCCGGAAACAAAGCAATCCAATCTATGTTAGCGACACCTCTGTCTAGTCGTTCTTGTATGTTCATCTCCGGTAAATTTCCTCTCTCCCAAGTGAACCAGCTTCCATCAAAGCCCACGTCATTCAGTTGACACTCCTCTAGTGTTCTTTAAAAAAGTTCCATCGTTCTTTCATCTCTAGGCAACCCTCTTTTTTTTCTTGAATCCATACATAATTTCATTAAAGTCTCTACAAACAAACCAAAGGGTTTCCACATCAGTAGTTAAACTTTTCAAAACAGCCCATGAATTATTTCTATCCTGTGCATATAGAGATCCATAGAATCCTGTGAATCTCCAATTGATTCCTTTTTCCTTATCTTCAATAATCACATCAATGTGTCTTTTAGGAAAACTACGAAGCATTATATCAACATCAGTCCTCCATGCTAGACACAATCCTCCTCTCGTACCTTATGAGTCAACTTCAATACCATTTACATAACCACATCTTCTACGAGCTTGTTCCATCTATTTTCTACAAAGTTTTGTCTCCATAAAGAAGACTATTTGGGGATTATGTATCTTCAACAAATGCCGAAGTCTTTTAACCATCTGTTGTCTCCCCAAACCATGGACGTTCCAACTTATAATTTTTATTGCGCTTGGTCGGCTTGCCTCTTGGCAGCCCCGATGATAAAAGTTTCAATTCTACCATTTTCCTATTTCTTGTTATTGCATTACCACTCTCTTCATTTTCTGTTAGTTCTTCCATCTCCCCCTATTTCGCTTTTCCCCCTCCTCCCCTATTAAGGATTCATCTTCCAAATCATGCTCCATGGCCATTTGCATCTGATTGGACCAAAATTTATCCTTCCATTGTTCTATAGATGACACCCTTCCTTCTGTTTTAAAACCCAGAATTGGATCAATGGCTTTTCCCATTCTTTCTTTCATGTCCTCATTCCTTGAACTAAGCCCCATAAATCTATTATCCATCCTACTTCCTTTCCATTTTTCTTCACCCTCTTCTCATAGCCAGATATTATTCATTGAAAGGGCTCTTCGAGATTGTGCTCGCAATGATAAATCCCAATCCATTTCAGTAATATCCACCCTTAGCATTATTTTTATCTCACAAAAAGAGTCATTATGCCCCAAACATCCATAGTAGAAATAGAAAAGCGATAGACGTTCATACTTAAATTTAACATACGAGCGAACCCCACAATACATAACCTACTTATATCTTTTCAAGGGCTTCCTAATGTCAATTTGTACCCTTACCCTCATGTAATTACGGTTTTCCTTCCCCAAATTTGAACCATCATACTCCAAGAAAGGTCCTATAAAATTGCCCAGTTGTATTGCTAGATTTTAGAAAATAACCCTATTGGGACGTCATGAATTTGTACCCAGAAAGGGATAAAAATTAATGGTACTTTAAGTGGATTTTCTCTCCTTTCCAGTTTGCAAAGTATTAACAAATGATTATTGAAAGTCCATGGTGAACCTTTCACAACTCTCTCTATATCCATATTATGAAAAAACTGAAAAAGGTACCTTTTTTCCCCCCAAATCTCGAATTTAAACCCCACAGACAGGATGCCACAAGTTTGCCATAGTGTTTTTCATGGCTGGATAGTGAATTATACTAGCTGTTAGGAAACATCCCACAAGCTGAAATTCCCCCACTTCTCATTGCATACTCGGATCTACCTGGATCTGCAAGATTTCTTCTTCTTCCTCATTGAGCAATAATTGTGCTAATTTAGTCTCAATGAATGCAAGTTGAATGCCAAAACACGATCACTACTCTTCCAGTCGTATGAATAAGAGTAGCCTAAAGACTTCGGTTACAACCGAGAAATAAAACAAAGACTAAGACGAGAAAACCTAAAAAACTCATGCCAGAAGCGGTAGACAATATCGTTTTAGGGTAACAGACTGCAATATCTTATATACTTGTCAACCTCTTTAATTTTTAATGCAATTATTAAACTTCACAAAGAAAAGATATTGCTAATATCAAATAATAATAAAATTATTAAATATTTAATAAAAATAAAAAATAGAGTAATAAAAATCAAACATGTGAAATAATAATAATATTTTTTTAATGAAAACAAAACCTAAAAAATAGGCATGATTGTAAATTTAGCCCTTAACGTTTATATTTTTTTTATTATTTTGACTTATATTCTTTTTAGTTAAATTTGACCGTTAACCTTTTAAAAAGAGTCAAATTACTTTTTTAACATGAAAGCTAACTAAAACATTATTTTTTGAACGATGTTAGTGTAACAACTCGCATGGTAGCCCATGTTCATATTGACGTAGCACTATTTGTCTTATATGTCACTTCAACAAATAATTTAGAATTATAAATATATCTAAAAAATAAAAAAAATCAAAAACAAAGTTCATAAAAATTCAAATAAAAAAAAGCATGAAGTGCACATGGATTGGCATCTAGGCTACCATGTTTGAAAATTTAACGTTTTAGTCGGTATTTCCATTATATAAAAACAAACAATTCTGCTCTTTCTAAAAGGTTGATGGTCTAATTTGACTCTTTTTTATAAAGTTGAGGGCCAACTGGCCAAGTTCAACTCAAAAAAGGGAAAAAAATGACCAAATTGACAAAAGATGTAAAAATTAAGGGCTAAATTTGTCATTGTGTCGAAATAATACTAAAAGGTTAAATTTTTGGATAAAATATGCTCCAAGCCCGTGTACGTACATTTGAAATTTAGTCCCCTGCTTTTATTACCAAAAATTTAGTCCCTCTACTTTTTAGAATTAAAATTGGGTAAACTACAATAAAGGTCACCCAACTATGGTTTTTTTTTGTCACCCAACTATGAAAATTACAAAATGGTCATTCAACTATTAGTAAATTTATTTTTTGTCACCCAACTATAAAAAGTTACAAAATAGTCACCCAATTATTCAAATTTGTCTTTTTTGGTCACCCAACTATCTTGAATTTTTTGGTGTTTTCATTTTTACATTAGCTAGTTAACAATAAAAAAAAAGGCAAAATTGAATAGTTAAGTAACTATTTTGTAAATTTTCATAGTTGGGTAACAAAAAAAAAAAAAAAAAACACCCATCATTAAGTGACTACTAATGAAGGTTACCATTTAAAATCTTTGGTCTAATGTTAACACCGTTAAGATTCCTTTATTAAATTCGTTGATGTGATATTTCAAAATTAAAAAAAATACTCACTTGGACCTAAATTTAATAGAAGAATACTAGTAATGTTAACAATTTGACTTACATTTTTAAATCTGAAAAGTAGAGAGATTAAATTTTTGAAAATAAAAGTAGGGAGATATAGGGACTTAGAACTTATTTTAACATTTCTTCGGTGATTTCTCTAAATGCTACTTGAATGAAAATACATTGTTAATGCATCTAGTCCTAATACAAGATCTTATGATAATCAATTAAAAATAATAAGTATGATTTATTAGTATGCAAAATCTAATTAAGGGTTAATAATTATAAGACTAATAATGGAAATTTTTAATAAAATAAATATAATTAAAATATACATTTTTTATATAAAAACTCTATTAATAAACTAATTATAACTATTTTTATTTACAATCTTTTATCATATTTATTTAAAAGAAAAATGAAATAAAAAACTATATGTAAGATTAGATTACTTTTTTTATTAAGATTAGATTACTTTTTTTATTATCATATAATAATTATTTAAAGGTTTTTATTATTTGCAATTTATCCAATTACATTTAATGATTTAATAGTTATTTAATATTATTTTTTATTATCACATTATATTAGTAATATGTTAATAAATTATTTTAACGTCAATTTAGCAATATATGAACAATAAAAGGTATTTTCGTTAATTTAAGAGTTTCTTTAAATTTGTATTATATATATATCATGTATTACAATAATTTAAAAGTTTTTTTATATCCATGTTGATGCAGTGATACAACAGAGAGGCGGTACAGAGGGGAGAGTGGTGGTTGCTATGGAGGTCGGTTCACCTAATCGAGACAAAGAGTCAAAGGTTGTGGAGAGTGGAGGTTAAGAGAGTATTCAAGCTGAGAGTTACAGCTAGGTTGACAAAAACGTAGGCTTGGTATTCTTGGAGAGTCGGATCTTTTCTTCATCGTTCCTGGAAGTATTTATAAATAAGGATCCCGTGTAAGACGATTTTAATGTGTCGAACTTGCCATTTAGTTATAATTATGGAATGTGTGCGGGATGTGTCCGATGGAATGAGGATGTTTATGATGGGACAAATCCTACCATCCATCTTGACTTGATGGAATAGGGTAGTTGAGCCCACGTGGTATTTGGTAACTAATGACTTCACGTTCTCGATAAAGACTCTAAGACTCGAAAAAAGGGTGCTCTACATTGTCTGAATGGTTATCCCAGAAGGGAAAACTCACAAGTGGCCTCCTGGTTCGCTGGTGTCAAGCTTACTATTTAGGCACTTTTCTAGCTTGCCATGTGTCTTTATGCAGATGATGGCATAACAAGATTCCCCTATTCGAGTCGAGAGGGGGGTTATAAAGTGACTTTTTTCGAGACATTTTGATTTGTTAGTTGGTTTCTTCTACATATTAATTCAGATAGTGGTTGTTTGTTGGTGAATTATTATATGACAACCTTTAAGATTCTATCATAAATTCACTTTCAAGGATTGTGTTTCTAGGGAGTCGTAATAATGATGAGCAACAACTTTTTGGAACAGGTGGTGAAGTGCTATTGAATGATGCTTGTCTTTTGAAATAATGCGTTTTGGGAAATAAGTTTATATATTTTGGGTTTTCTTCTTAGAAGTTGTTTTGCCTCCTCCTCTTTGAAATTTCTGCAACTGTTGTTGGCACTTTTATTGTCTTTATTGGATTTCTGTAATAGTTCTGGCATTTCAAGGGTTTGTTTGCTTTGATTCGCCTTGTAGTGCTTGTTCTTTTCCGTTTTCAAATTTATTTTTGACATTTTTTCTAGAAAATAGCTAGAGGAGATGAACAATTTGGTAAAATTCAGGGCAGGGTGGTGGCCGCACTGGCCATGCTTCACTAAGAGAGGCGATGAAGAGTCAAAAAACAACTTCGACAAAGTTTGACAGGGCTACTGTGATGAAGTCCAAAAGATGGATTGATAAGCCTACTATTAGTCTTATCTATCTGTGTTTTACAACGCATTGGGAGATGAAAATTTTGCTACTATGTCGTGGCTTACTTATGAAACATCATAAGTATGAATTCAACATCCTAGAAGGGTTACATCACCTCAGCAAAATGTCTGGCGTAGATTCTACTGGTGGGAGGCCTGAATTCTTCCTTTCGTTGTTTCTTCTAGAAACAAGTTTCACTCTCCCCCCTGGATACTTTCATGTAGCACCAAGGTAGCTAGCTAATAGGTTTCTCTTGGTTGCTACCTGTTGGATTTTTTATTGCAATCCATAAGGAGTATATCATTTCGATTAGTTCTTCCAATATATGTATTTCTTATGAAATTGAATGAGGATAAATTTCCTCGGTTGTTCGAATTCACCCCTAATAAAACTTCTCCCCAAACGGAGAACTTATTTTATGGTAAGGAAGTGACGATCAATGTTGACTTTAGCAAGTACATCCTTGTGGAATTAAAGTTTGGTAGGAGATTTGGCTTTCCCACTGAGTAGACACTTCCTTCAATCGGGAAGTGCTATTCCCGTCTATGCATCAAGATATCCTTAGAGGCTCCTGCCATTTCAAGATGATAAATCAAAAGGGGATATTGGTGGTTCCCTTTGATATTAATTTGAGAAGTGTATTCAAATACTGTCTTAGGGAGAAAGGTGTTAGTGGGTACACTGCCCAAGATATATCGGATGGTTTCCAAAACGATGGAACCGTACCCCTAACATCATATGCTTTCCTCTTTCATGTTAAATCTAGGATGGCCAGGTGTCTTTGGGGGGTGACTTTGAAACCTATCTGCTACATTAGCAGGTTTTGTCACCTACTCGATCATGAATATGAGGTACCTCCATGTACTAGCCAGATTATTCCTCAACTTCGCAATGATAATCATTTGAATGCTTTGAAACCTCTTGATTTTGATGGAGATGGCTCCAGTAATAACCTTTAAAGTAATTATTTTTTTGTCATTACGTTTTGGGGCTAACCTTTTGTTGGTTTTATTGTGTAGGTAATGTTCCTTTATCAGGCTCTAAAAGGTCTAGGGAGAGTACTAAGGGTTCTAAAAGAAAACGTCCTAGGGAAAATCATCCCGAAAAGGAGTCTTTGCTGTAGGAGTAATCATTCAAGATCTCACAGGTTTCGATCCTTCCTTCCAGCATCTTGCTTTTGCAAGTGGGCAACTTTGACCCTCCTTTGAGATTTTGCCTAAGGTTGTTCTTGCTAGATCTTTGGCGTAGGTTCCAGCTCAAACTTCGGGAGTTGTTACTACTCAGCTGAGAGGTAGCACAAATTCTTCCTCGAGCAGAAGGTTTATTTCAAAGCAAGAGGGAGAAATGGCAGAAAAAAGAGTACATTGCATGAATCCACGAGTGGGATAGAAAGATTCATCACTTGGAGCTCAATCTAAATACTACCATCAGGAGGTTGGATACGTGGGCTCAACCTTTAAGGGAAAAAAGGCTCGTTGGAGGGATGAGATGGAGAAGTGAGTGGAAATTGAGAAGGTTATGGATACAGTGGAAGTGATTGTCCCTATTATTGCTGTGCAGAGGATTCTTGTTGCCATGCAAGTAGCTTTTGGGCCGCTAAACCTTGTTGGACTAAACTTTCAACCCTTTTTTGACATGCTCCAAAAAGATCATCATCTCGGTTTTGATGTATACTGCCCCCTATGGGTCTGAATGAGAGAAGTTCCAAACTTATTTTAGGAGGTTAGTGTACTACAGGTGCTATCATAGGAATCTATTTCTTCATCCTGAGGATGTCACTGCTCAAGCAGGACCAACAAGGAAAAAAA
Source organism: Gossypium turneri (assembly GCA_008044935.1). NCBI lineage: Eukaryota > Viridiplantae > Streptophyta > Magnoliopsida > Malvales > Malvaceae > Gossypium > Gossypium turneri. The sequence continues at coordinate 5,898,154 of CP032577.1, forward strand.
CTACTAATAGTGCTGCTAGTGAGGATACTTCTAGCTCTTCTAGTGATGATGATAACACTGATCCCAAGGTGACGTAAGAGACATTTTGAGTCGAGGAGATGCGGGTGCAAGTAAATTACATCCACATCTTGGCCATCGGAAACATAATGGCTTGATTAAACTTAACAGGTATATTAAAACTGGCTTGGCGAGGGTAAGATATTTTAAAATAGCATCCATATCGATTCCTCGATAAAAATTTAAGTCAACAGAATCTAAAAAGTCATAGGTATAATATGGTGTGTCGTAATATGCACAAATTTCCTAGGGTATTACTAGTGCATCTTACCTCGGGTTCTTACATGGTTACAATTATCGCTTGGGCGTTTGTGGATTTTTTGCTCCTTAAAGGATACGTAAAATTCATAAACGATAGCACCGACTGTCGGCTCAGTTGGGGTCTAACAGAAATTGCACCAATGGTGGAAGTCCACCAAATTCCAAATTGTATCACAATCGATTAATGAGGGATCCAACCCTCATTCCTGAATGAAAACGCAGTCATTCATTTGCAAGTAATAACGTTCCACTTCCGGGTTATGCAACCAAGTAGCGTCAAAATCGACTGGCGTTTCTTGAGTACGATGTGTTTTGCATGGTGCAATTAGATTTAACAATAATAACGAAATAACACAAAATCATGTAATAGCAGACAAGAATGGAACGCCTAACCTTAATTCGTGATTTTGTAGCTTTTTAGTTATTTTTGAATTCGTTGTTCTTGCAAACGAAAAGAGAAAATACTAGCTAACAAATTGACAAAGGAAGAAGAAGAAGAAGTTTATTGACGAAAATGGAGTTTAGATGCACAAAATCGAAGTAGGTGTGATGGAAGAGGCATGTGGCGGCTACCAAGGCTAAGAATGAAGTTTAGAATATTTGAAATATGGTGTTTTAGGTTTGAAACCGTATGGCTTATGTAGGAAATCCAATGGGCTACGTGTGGAAACATGTCAAAAATTGTAGAAAAACTATGTTATGTCAGACACAAGGGTATACGTGTTGCGACACACCGCCCTAATTTCTGAGGATTTTGGTTAGAAGTGGTGTGTCGCGTCATGGGCTTATGCGTATCGCAACACGAGCTTGAAATTTTCAACAATTTTGATTTGAAGTAATGTGACCTGTGTTGTGACACGACTTGGGGTTTTCCACGTCTTTTGCTTCGAATTAATGTGCCACAACACAATGGGTGTTGCGTCACTACACGCACTAGGTTTTCAATATTTTTAGGTTCGGGTAGCGTGTCACAAAACAGGGGTTACTATGTTGCAACACATACTGGGTTTTGTAAAATCAATATTTTTAGATGTGTTAGACTATTCGGGTCGTGTCTAATAACTTCGAAACACATTTAAGCTCACTCCAACGCCTAACTATCCTAATCGCTAACCTACTAAAATAAAAAAAATCCATAATAAAAAATCTTCAAAAATCTGAAGTTACAATATTTACAAAAATTATCAAATGTGATGTTGAAATCAGGTATGGCTACTAGACACTTCTAGTAACCCGTTATTATCTGACGTTGACTTTTTATTCCTTTGTCAATCATCGCACTCTGTTTGTGAGAGTTCTATTATGTCTGGATCCTTCCACTTGTCTCGTTCCCTCGTACCATTTTTTCCTACACACGGTACACTCGAAACATACCTTTGATTAAGGCAATTAGAGGTTACATAAAACAATGCAAAACATTCATTCCTTAATTGTTTTTCTAATCATTCATCTTGGGAATATTTGATGCATTTAAATACTTCTAGTTCACCATCGATTTTCATTGTTAATTTTTTTTCTCGAGATCAATGGTTGATCTAAAAGTTGCCAAAAATGACCTACCCAACAGTATGGGGATATCTTGATCTTCCTCGGAGTCAAGGACTACAAAATTGATTAGGATGACAAAATTTCTCACTTTAACCAATACGTCATCAAGTACACCTTTTGGGCATACTAAAGACCTATTCGCTAATTGTAGTGTTATTGAAGTGTTCTTTAACTCCCTAATCCGAGTTTTCTATAAATCGATATAGACGTTAAACTAAATTGACCCCTAAATCGCAAATACACTTGCTAAAATAAATGTCCCTTATTGCTATGGGAATTGTAAAACTACTCGAATCTTTCAATTTAGGGGGTATCTTTTTGGAAATAATAGCACTACATGAGGCATCGATATCAATTTCTTCTCCATTTATAATCCTTTTATGCCTAGACATAATTTCTTTTAAGTACTAGACATATTTCAATATTTTCTCAATTAATTCTAATAAGGGTAAATTAACATTAAAGGATTTAAATAATTTCAAAACACTTACAAAATCTGCTTCATCCTTCTTCTATTTGTCCTTAATCCTCAATAAGAATGGTATTTGTAAAAACTCAATTTCAGTGGTGTCAGAAATAATGGTTTCGGGACCATAATTCTAACGTGTGAGTCTGTAAATATTATTTATTTAATATTTACAAGGTTATTAGATTGTCGTATGAAAGTTTGGTCCGATAATTTTTATGTTTGAATAGTTAATTAAGGAAAAAAAGACTAAATTGTAAAAGCTACAAAAGTTAATCGCTATTAATTTATATGTGCTAAATGATTATAAAATCATGATTGAAGGGTTTTATGAGGCAATTAGGCCATATTTGTTATAGCGGATAGTCATGGTATGTTTATTAAAGAAATTTAAGTTAAATTAAAAGGTAATTAAGTAATTTAGTAAATATTAAAATAAACAAAAGAAAAAAAACAAATCACCATCTTCTTCATTTTTCTTTTGGAACCAAAAGCGCCATTGTTGAGGGGTAGGAATGAATCGACCAAGCTTCATCCTTTTTGCATGGTATGAGAACTAAGCTCGTTTTCAGTAAATTTTATGTTTTTAAGATCGTTGTAGCTTAATCTAGCTAGCCCAGGGACTATTTTGAAATTCTGTCAAAGTTTTGAGAAGTTACCATTGTTGTTTTAAAGCTTATTGGATGTTAATGGTTGAATGAAGCTTGGTGTTGAAATAAGTCTATTTTTTAAAGTGAATTTTGGATAGTTTTGAGTTTAGAGACTAAAATGTTAATATGTTGAATTTGGATAGTTTAGGGACTAAAATGTTAATAATTTTACCAACTCTTTTAGTAGACTTTTGTTAATTTTGGCCCAGTTATAAGTGGCATGTAAATAGGTGTTATGGCATTGTAAATATATGTGGTTGAACTTTTTTAAGTTGATAATTTTGATGTCATTATAAGGTTTTGTATAAATGTGTTGTTGTTGTGTTGGTTGGCATAAAAAAAATGCACATTTGCATTTGTTAGTTTCATGCTTTTCTTTTTGAATTCGACACTTTGGATTGCATTTTTTCTTGGTGAATAAATATGTATGAAACTTTGGTATGTTTACACATGAATGATAAATGGTTAATTGTTGAACTGAGTTGCCAATTGTGGCATATTGGTTAGGCACTTAAGGTGAATGATTTAAGTTATCTTTTGGCATGTTTTTGGTGTATTTGAATAGGTTAAGGAATGGCATGTTGCATGGCCATAGTGTATTCGAGTGTTTAGAGTTGTAACTTGCCTTGTAGGGTATCTTTTTGGTACACATGGTCTGACACACGATTGTGTGACACACATGGCCATGTGGCACAACCATGTGACACATATCGCTATGTGGCACAAACGTGTAGTCTTTATGTTTTGGGAGGTTACTGACGTACACAGCCTCAGTGAGTTACATGATCAAGATACACAGCTGTGTGACTCCAGCTTACATAGCCTTAGTCTGTTGCATGATCCAGGACACATTTGTGTGACTTTTGTTAGTAATTTTGCATTTAGGTCCATACAGCTTCAGTCTGTTACATGGCCTGGTGACACGGTCGTGTGACCCTTTTATACACAGCTTCAATTTGTTGCACGGTTTAGGTACACAACCATGTTATCTAGCTCCACACTAGCTACACGACTATGTGGCATCTGTTTTGCCCTTTTATCTATCTATTTGTAAAAGTTTCAAACTAGTCCTGAATTGATTTTGATTGCTTTAAGAGCTTCGTAATCTCCATTGAGACTCAGTTTTGGTTGTAAAACATATTATACTTATATTATTGAATGGTTGTTTGATTTAATAATTAAATTGAATTCATAGGTGATTATTGTCAACAAGTGAAGTAACATCTTATAGCTTGGGTTCGACGACTGGACTGGGTATAAGGTGTTACAATATTTTTTTTGGTTGCGGAGTTTTTGATTACCAACTCAGCCACCAATTCAGTCACTTGTTCAATCAGCTCATCAAGCTTAGTTTTGTCCATGGGTTCATCGACGAATTCTTGCAAATCCTTACATGTTTGGATATGAGCTTTAATATCTTTAAGAGTTTTACCAAATCGCAAGGCAATAGCATTTACGTGCTCCTTTCTATCCTTCCGAGAATTTTTCTCCGTATTGTTCAGGATTTTAGTACCAATTTTCCTTTGCATGTTGCTCACCATCTCCATCATTTGATTTATTTGGTTTTGGATGCTTTCTTTGAAATACTTCAACATGTTTCTAGTTAAAGTATACTTAGACTGTACTTGTAAGATGTCTGTCTTCATTAATTGAATCTTTCCCTTTATTCGATCAAATCATTGACCACATATAATATAGTCATTCCCTATGGATCTGCCTTAAGATCTTTGTATGTGTGGAGGTTTGTAAGGAGGATTTACTCGGGTTTGCAGTTGATTTCCACCTTTTTCATTTCCTCCCCACTTTAGGTTTGGATGATCCTTTCAACTAGGGTTGTATGTATTCGAATAGAGATTTCCACCCCTATTACCCATGTAGTTAACATCATTTGGTTGATGATTCAAATTTTGCCCGTAGTGTTGGCCCGACTCCGTAATCGTCGGTTTAGCTGCCACTTCCAACCGATTCAACTTCTCCAAAATTATTTAATAAACATCCACTTTTAGGTGGCTTTCGTCGCTTGTAGTTTTGGGTTGTAAGTGAACCTCTCGTTGGGCCACATATACGAGTCCATATCCATGTCATCAATAATTTGACATACTCGCTCGTATCTATGGTTCATTAAAGCTCCTCCAGATGCACAATCCAAAGCGGGTCTTAAATTGTTGTCTAAACTGTTATAGAATATTTGCATTTGGAGCCACTTTTGCATTTCATAATAAGGGCACTTCCTCAATAATGACTTGAATCGATCTCAAGCTTTATATAAATTTTCTTATTCGAATTACTTTAAGTTGACAATCTTGAAGTGAAGCTAAACTACTAATTGCGAAAAAAATATGTAAAAATTTTCCCGCTAATTCATCCCATGTAGTGATGAAACCGGGTTCCAATGAGTCAAACCAATCAGCAACATGGTCACATAAAGAAAAGGGAAATAATCAAAGACATACCACTTCATCGATTACCCCGTTGTATTTGAAAGTGTCACATAACTAAAGGAATCGCTTCAGGTGCTTGTTTGGATCTTCCATCATATTCACTCGGAACTACAAGGTGTTTTGGATCATTTGGATAGTTGTCGTCTTATTCTTAAAATTATTGGCGTTGATAATTGGCCGTTCAATTCTTCCTCGTACAACATTGAGTGTTGGTAGTGCATACTCACGCAATGGTCTTTGAGCCATCAGTAGCTCTTCATGGATCTGGACTTGTGGTTCGAACGGATCATCAAATAAAGGATTTACCTAAGGTAAATTAGTTACCATAGGTAGATCGTTTTGCATGGATTGACGGTTGCATCTTAACAGTCTCTCCATATCAGGGTATGGCTCGATTGGAGTGCTTCCACCACTTCGGGTCATAAATTGAAATCAGAGAATAATTATTTTTTGTATTTTTATTAATTTAAAATCAATAAAAAAAATAAAAATCATATCTATAATTTTTAATGTTACTATTTATCCTACTAACTGCAGAAAAATAAATTTAGATTCAATACTAAAACCTCCCCGGCAATGGTGCCGACAACTTGATCGCCTCCAAACGTGTGAACGTTTAGAGTAAAATTGTTCAAATAAAAATATATCAAATCAATACAATATATACAATTGAACATGTCAAATAGTAATATAGTTAGTGTTACAACAAAAAATAGGTAAGTATTTCAAGGATCGTACCCAAAGGAGGTTCAATTAAATCCAAAAACATTATTATCTACAGCAGCAGGTGTAAATAGTATCTAGTAAAAATCATATTACAACAATCAATATTAAAAATTAAGGTGAGAAAACAAAATTAAAAATCAAAACTACGAAAACAAAATTAAGAAACGAAAATATCTCGAATGACAGACAAAAGATTAACTCGTTTTCGTGTTTATAATTAACTTCAAAAATCGGGTTTTTATTGGAGAATTAGTTATTACCTAGACAATATTACCTCTTGGCCTGTACTACCTACTAATCAATCAGTACATGCTTACCTCTTAACCTCACTTTCCTGATTGGGATGAATACATAATTTACTCGGTAATCTCATCTCTCGATACATTTACCTATATTACTTCCTAGGGTCATCAAGCATAGAGTTTAAAAAAACATGCATTCACACCCACTAATCCTATTGGAAAAATCCTTACTCTTCCATTAATCGTTCCTACATCCGCTCGTTAATCTCCCTAAAGATCTAGTCACTCATTGTCTTAAAAACCATCTTTTCTACAATTAAATCAATCATGCAAAGAACACAAAGTAATATAAAAGAGAAAAGATAGAAATTGTCTATAGGATATCTTGGAGTGCTCAGAATAGCAAAATACTTTGACAATGCTCAATATTTCGTCATTTGCAAACAAAGAATGAAAGAAAAACAAAGTAAAACCTAAACTAACCTAAATCTACTAAAATAAACCCTCAAACTACTTTGGCAAAAAGCTCTTAAAGCTTTCCACAACTTAGCTATTTATAAAGGAGTTTAGCGGCCCAAATTAGGGTAAACACCAGCCGTAATTACATAAAAAGATGTATTGTGTAGATAGAAACACCCTAGCATATTTTCAACCCCATGTTAGATTTGTGTCGCGACACAGCCTTTTGCGTATCGCGGCACACAACTTCGAATGTGAATTTCTTGATCAGCTAGATTGTGGTGCAACTCCGAAAGCTTATGTAATGACCCAACCATGATTCTTGATGCTTTTGGGCTTTGCACACTCAATTAGCTCATCAAAACCACCTTAAGGCCAATATTGGCTCGGTTAGGTCAATTAACTCTACATAATGCGTAAAAACACTTATTTTGTAATATTTTAATCCTAGACTAAGAAATGCGAAAATGCAATAAAAATATTAAAATTCCTAGAAAATAAGCTCATTAAGTGCCAAAAAATACTTAATCTACCACTACAATTTGTGGCAGATTAGCATATTATCACACGAAGTGCATACTGGCTCGTAAGTGCATAAACTCGTACACAATCCAATCCTATGACATGCCAACTATATTTGACTCAGCTTGACTAGTTAATATGGTATTAACATTCAATTTATATTCCATATTCACAATTCATCATCAACCTATCATGTAACATAGTAGATTTCAACTCAATTTTATATCAATTATCACATATAAATTAATTACACTACTTTATATTATATTCAATTTAGTCCCTATTTCGATATAGAATCTCAAACATAACATTTCAATCAAAACATTTCATATTATATAAATTAATTACACTACTTTATAGTATATTCAATTTAGTCCCTATTTCGATATAGAATCTCAAACATAACATTTCAATCAAAACATTTCATGTTACAGCAATGGACTCATCCCAATAACTCATCGGTCAATAAACATATATGCAAAATCAAATAATACTATCCTGAATCATTAAAGTACAAACTGAAGTTTCGTGCATCACACGTCTATGATTTTCGCTTTTCCTTTCCCTCTCAACGATTCAGTGTTGCCGATAGCTACAAATAATCATAAAACATATTGTATTATCAATTTTCAATCTAAACATAATCAAATAGTAAATTTCACATATTTTTTAATTTATTCAATTTAGTCCTTCAAACTGGGACAAGCATAACTTTCAATTTAGGGCTTCGGATTCACTAAAACTCATTAGGGACCCTCAATTTTCTATTCTTATAAAAAATTATGACATATTTACATTTTATTCAATTTGGTTCCTAATGTACAGAATTAACAATTAGGCTTTACAAATTTAGTCATTTTCACATACTAAGCTTAATTTCTAACAATTTATCACCAATTTCATTCAATTATCAACAATGGAAACTTTCAAAAACTTTAATAGTTCTACAAATTGGTAATGGGCTAGCTAAATCAGGTTCCCATGATTCAATTTTCCATAGAAATCAAAGAGAAATGACTAGGAACTTACTTGTAATTGATGGTCGTATATCAAAAAAGGTTTTAAAGTTTTTCTCCTATGGAAGACGGTGTGAAGAGTTGAAGAAGATGATACTTATCATATTTTTCCACTAACATTATATATATCCTAAAACTAATTAGATTGATTATGATTAATTAAGCATAAACCTTTAATTAACTAAACTAATGGCCTTTTTAATTATTATTCACTAACATCCATTTAAATTAGGTTTATTAGCTTTCGTAATGGTATGTTATTAGAAAGAGCTCAGTCACAATACTAATGGAATTACTTTGTGACTAAATGAGTTTATAATTAATATATGAAAAGCTAGAACTTAATTATAAATCATTTGGGTCCTAATTACATATATCCAATCGGTCCCTTCGCTAGCTCGTAGAAATCATAAATGAATTGATTCCCTTAAGGCTAAAATTGCTCATTTACTATAAATTTAACCCATTAACAACCATATACCAAAACATCAACATATCTTTCATGTATAATTACCGACCATTTCAAATATTTGCAGGACTAATTCTCAACATGACCATTGAAACATTTGAAACAAATAGAACCTAGGTACATGCCATTTGACCAAAATGAGACAAGTTCTATAAACTTAATTGAGTAAAAAACGGAGGTCTGGATGCTAGCTTCAATTCTTGGGGCTTCAAGAGGTACCTAAACCTGCTCACGGATAAAACAAATAGTATGCTAAGCAATAGGGCTCAATGGTACTTTCATGATTCAAGAGATTAATAATTAGTATAAAACCATGGCATAAAGCATGTGAACTCAAATTGTAACTTGCATAAATTCATATATATACAAAAAAAAAAAAAGTGTACATATCCCATTAGGTAAGCCAATTTGCATAACATTTCAACATTATCATCAAATTTCTACTTTTGCTACTCATCTTTATATTTCATACATGAAAAGGGCATTATTTCAATGCATTTATCATGATCAATTCCATTACTTATACTTACCATTTAATTCAAATCTGGACTCCACCGACTTGTTTACATTCATTTCAGCCCCTAGGGCTCAATTCCACTTGCTTTGCATAATAAGATATATACCTATCAATTTAATTCATATGTAAACATACTCAAATCTCAAACATCGTATTAATTCATTTTAGCATAAGTTATCAAACTTATTATTAATGACCTCCCTATTAACCTAACTCGGATGGATACATAGATCATCTAACCAACACACCAACTAACACCGAAGTGCATCAACAAAATAATTGGCCAAGAAAAATTGGCACCTAATGTGCATACTGGCGCTCAGAGCACATCCTAGCGCACAAAGCACATACTGGAACACAAAGTGCATCCTGGCCCATAAGTGCATAAACTTGTACACAATCCAATCCTATGGCATGCCAATTATATCCGACTCAGCCCGATTAGTTAATAGGGTATTAATGTTTAATTCATATTCCATATTCACAATTCATCATCAATATGTCATGTAACATAGCATATTTCAACTCAATTTCATACCAATTATCACATATTAATTAATTATACCACTTTCTATTCTATAAAATTTAGTATTTGTTTTGATATACAATCTCAAACATAACAATTCAATCAAAACATTTCATATTATTGCAATGGAATCATCTCAATAACTCATCAGTTAATAAACGTACATACAAAATAAAATAATTCTATCCTGAATAATAAAAGTACAAACCGAGGATTTGCGTGTCACTTGTCGATGATTTTGCTTTTCCTTTTCCCTCTTGATGATTCGGTGTTGTCGATAGCTACGAATAATCATAAAACGTATCATATTATCAATTTCCACTTTAAGCAGAACCAAATACTAAATTTTACATATTTTTTTCAATTTATTCAATTTAGTCCCTAAAACTAGGACAAACATAACTTTCAATTTAGGGCTTCGAATTAAATTTCGATTTCACTAAAACTCATTAGGGACCCTCAATTTTCTATTCCTATAAAAAAATCATGATAATTTTTCATTTTATTCATTTTGGAGCCTAATGTACGAAAGTAACAATTAAGCTTTACAATTTAGTCTTTTTCACATACTGGGCTTAATTTCTAACAAGTTCACACCAATTACATTCAATTTTCAATAACTAAAACTTTTAAAAACTTTAGCATTTTTACAAGTTGGTACATAGGCTAGCTAAATCAGGCTCCCATGATTCAATTTCTATAAAAATCAAAGAAAAATGGCTAGGAACTTGTACTTGATGGTCGAATATCAAAAAAGGTTTTAAAGTTTTTCTCTCATGGAAGACGACATAAAGAGTTGAAGAAGATGATACTTATTGTCTTTTCCCACTAACATTCTATATACATACTAAGATTAATTTTAATTAAGCTTGATTAATTAAGCATAAACCTTTAATTAATAAACTAATGACCCTTTTATATCATCATCCACTAACATCCATTTAAAATAGGTTTATTAGCCATTTTAGTTATTTGGAAAATTGCTATTTGAGTCCCCAAACTTTAATCTAATTAAAAATCTATAGCAATTAAACTTTTAAAATTTAATCCTTGAGCCTTAATTACTCACAATTTCGACTAAATCACTTAACAAAGTTTCAATTCATCAATACAATAACTCCTTAAATATCTCTATTAAATATTTATAAACTTGATTTACAGAAACAGGGTCCCAAAACTGCCTTTTCCGATACCACTAGAACTGGGCCATTACGTCATCAATACAATTAATTTATACTATATAACAAATCAATCATAAAAAAGACATGAAAATGCAGATATTTAAATTGATCTTGAATCATAAAAGCACAAAATTGATATATCACGCCACTCATCGACAACTCTCGCTTTTTGTTTTCCTCTCGACGGCCTGACGTCGTCATTCGCTACGATCGATAATTCAATCAATAAAGCCATATCATATTTCATTCAATCCACATCCAAATAAAAAGTTGCACATATTTTGCATTTTATTTAATTAAGTCCTTGAACTCGGGATAAACATAACTTTCAATTCCTAGGTTTGAATTAAAATCTGATTTCATATACTTTCATTAGAAGCCTTATACTTTCTATTTATAACATAATTTAATTTTAGGTTTTACATTTATTCAATTTGGTCCCTAATGTAACAAAGTTAACAAACAAGTTAAAATAATTTACAATCTAGTCCTTTTCATAATCTAAGCTTAAGATCTATCAATTTCAAGCCTAATTCATCAATTAATCAACAATGAAAAAATTTTAAAACTTTAACAGTTTATGAAATTAATACATGGGCTAGCTAAATCAAGCTCCCATGATCAGAAATTTATAAAAATTACAAGAAAGAGACTTGATTTTACCTTATGGATGGTTGAATATCAAGATAAAGGTTTAGGTTTTCTTCAACAAAAGAGACAGTGGGAAGAAGATGATGATAATGCTTTCCATATTTTCCCACATACTTTCTATTTATACATTAAATTATCTTAATTAATCTAAGTTTATTACCTCAAGCTTGGTTTAATTAACTTAAATTAACAATTATTTATTCATAATGAAATATGACATCATCATCCACCAACTCTCGTTTAGGAATGGTTTAATTGCCATTTTGGGCCATTGGTTAATTGTTATTTAGGTTCTCAATACTTTTGTTAATTAAAAATCTATAATGATTGTACTTTTACAATTTAGACCCCGAGCTTTAATTAACTAATTAATCAACTAATTTACTTGACTATTGTAACATTCCGATTTAGGGCCTAGTCGGAATAGTGGTTTTGGAATCACAAATTTGACGAGAAAAAATTTTATTATCATTATATTTTTATGGCCTACAATTTCACGGAAAGATTTTGTGAAAATTTTGTTCAAAAATTTTGACATTTGGGCACTCAATTTAGTCAAAAGGACTAAATTGTAAAAAGTATAAAAGTTAAGTTCTACATGTTAGAGGTGTCCAATTGTTATGAAATTTTAAATTGGAGGTCTTTAAATGGCAATTAGACCATTGGTTAAATTGTGGACAAAAATGAACACGAGATAAATGAAATAGGATGTTTTTAAGTGAAGGGTATTTTAGTCATTTAGTTATTAAAATGAATAAAAAACAAAATTAAAAGCCAATTTTTGTCCATCTTCAAGCTAGGGACGAATTTTAAGAGGGGGAAGCCATAGTTAGGGTTTTCAAGCTTCCAAGCTCCATAGTAAGTGATCCCAAGCCCCATTTTTAATGTTCTTTACGTTTTTAGAGTCCCGGTAACTTGATTTATTTTTATGTGTTTATTTTTATGTTTTATGGTAGAATATGAAGCTTGGAATTATGTTAAACAACTTTTTCTAAGCGATTTTAAGTGAAAACGAGTAAAACGTCATAATAGGTACAAATACCTAATGTTCTTAAGTAAGTGTTAGAGTGGGAATTTGATGTTACCATAGAAGGGAAAAATGTTCAGCATGTCATAAAACATAAGAATAAGAGATGAAGTTTAATTTCCAAGCTTTGGGACAAAAGTGGAAATATGCAAAAGTTTAGGGGTAAAATCATAATTTTTCCAAAAATTTGAGTCGAGGACTGTTTTGATAAATGTGAATATTAAAGAAGCTAAATTTGATATTATAGATCAAGAAGAACGTGGAATCAATCTCAATCGGGGAAAGGAAAATATCATAGACTAAATTGCAAAATTACTATATTTTGCACCGAGGTAAGTTTGTATGTGAATAATGCATTGTTTTAATTTTATTTAATATATTGTTGAGATATGATTGAATATAGAATAAATATTTGATGTAGATTACAAAAATGTGGTTAAATTTGAAAAAGTTGGTAAAATATTATAAAATAAGGTTCTCGATTGAACACTCGGATTAGACGGGATTCATTGAATGTAAGGGGTTGCTAAGTGTAGATTCCCTGAATAACTGATCAAAAAGGGGTTGCTTAGTGCAGATTCCCCGAAACTCTGATCAAAAAGGGGTTACTAAGTACAGATTCCCCGAAGGGTTGCTAAGTGTTGATTCCCCGAATTATTGATTCCAAAAGTGGTTGCTAAGTGTTGATTCCACTGTATCCTTGATTTTTAAAAGGGGTGTTATGTGCTGATTCCCTGTATCACTGAATATAAGGTGGTTGCTAAGTGCTGATTCCACCGAGTAACGGTTAATATTTCGAAGTGCTCATCGGAGAAATTGGACAAGTGAAAGCACATGTGAAGTGGATAAGATTAAGTGAAGAATATTGGGTTCGATATTTAATCGACCCTTGAGTAAGATGATATGAAGTATTAAAACTATTAAAGAGTAAATTTAGAAATAAAACAGTTTTGAACAACAGCAGTTGTGTAACTTTGAAAAATCACCAAAAATGGTGGAAATTGAATTAGGGATTTGATGAGATATGAAATTAAATCTGAATGAGTTTATTTTCACATAAAGGAAACAGAATAAGCAAAAGAGTTAAATATTTTGAGATATTTCAATTTTAGTGAGACAGGGTCAGAATGATTTTGAAATCTCCTGTTCCGACTTTGGAAAATCACTAAAAATTGTACAAAAATAATTATGGTTTGTATTTTACATGCTTAAATTTTTCAATGAGTCTATTTTCAAGAGAAACAAACAGGAACATAATTTGAATTCTTTACAAAGAGATGATTAATTTTTAGTGAAGAGGGGTCAAAGCTGTTGAGCAGTGAAATAGGGGAAAATTTAAAGAATAAACTGTACTAATTGGCTAAACCAAAAATTCTGAACATTTATGGTAAGAAGATATATGAGTATAGTTTTAGGGAAAATTTACGTATCTTAATTTGGAGTTCCGTAGCTCTAGATAAAAATAATTTAGTGACTATGATGTGAATAAAAAACTTGCTGGAACTTGAATAAATAGTGAATTTATGTGTGATTAAGATTATATTATCTATGGAAACATGTTAGAAACTGGTTTATTAATTACATACTTACTTACTAAGCTATATGCTTACTCCTCTTTCTTTTCCCTTGTTTTATAGTGTTACCAGTTCTGCTTGAAATTCGGAAATAGTCGGGAACTCATCGACACTATCAACAACTTTTGGTATTTTGTAATCAATATTTCTAAATTATGGCATGTATAGAAGACTTGATTTTGATGTTATATGTTACAAAGTATTTAGCCTAAATGTTAGTATATGTTATTTGATAAATTATTTTGTACAATGCTAATGATGATAGTTAAAATGTTAAGTATGATTTAAATATATTTGAGAATATAAATGTTGGTTGAAACATTGGAATTGGCTGGGTTACGATCTGAAAATTTACAGGTGCGGTTACATATTTATAAAGGTGATTATGTCAAAATTTTCATAAAAAAAAATCTCAGCTGGAACGATAACAAGTGTCTGTGTTCTAGTAATACCTCATACTCTATTCCGGCGAGGAACACGGGTAAGGGGTGTTACATTTTAGTGGTATCAGAGCTATGGTTTAGTCGGTTCTCGGATTAATTTAATGTGTGTGAAAGTCCATCTATACATGCCATAGATATATTGTGATAGTGTGATGATTTCTGACAATTTAAATTGTGTTTTTATATAGTAAATGGATCCCGACCGAGTTGTAACAGATGATGTAGAGAGTAATGCGCCGGCTCCCGTGCAAGGGACCGTGCTTGAGGAAAGTAGACCTGAAGCACATAGTCAGGGTGATGGGGCTCGAGAATCCTTCCTTTATATGATGAATAATTAGTATACAAAATTTGTTCGAGCAAATCTGAATGTTCAACCTCCTCCACCCCCTCCTATTCCCCAACCGGTTCCCGTAGCTCCACAAGGTGTTGATTTGGTAAGATTGAGTAAACCTCCAGTTGATAAAATCTGAAAGCAAGGGGCTAAAGATTTTAGGGATAATATAGATGATGATCCCGAGAAGGCAGAGTTTTGGCTTGAAAATTCTATCTGGGTATTTGATGAGTTATCTTGTACTCCCGAAGAGTGTTTGAAATGTGCTATATCTTTACTAAAGGATTCAGCATATCGTTGGTGGAAAACACAGTATCTGTGGTTCCGAAAGAAAGAGTTACATGAGATTTCTTCCAGGAAGAATTTAGAAAGAAGTACATAAGCCAACAGTTTATTGATAAAAAACGCAAAGAGTTTCTCGAATTGAAGCAAGGTCGAATGTCTGTGGCAAAATATGAAAGAGAGTTTGTTAGACTCAGTAAATATGCTCAGGAGTGTGTCCACGGAAGCTATCATGTGTAAAAGATTTGAAGATGGGTTAAACGAAGATATCAGATTGTTCGTTGGGATTTTAGAATTGAAAGAATTTGTGGTACTGGTTGATCGAGCTTACAAGGCCGAAGAACTGAATAAAGAAAAGAGAAAAGCTGAGATTGAGGTACACAGCTGAGACGCACGCCTGTGTCTCAGGCTGTGTAACCTTCGAAATAAGGACACACAGCCGTGTCCCAGCTCGTGTCCTCGTCCATGTACTCTCTGAGTTGGGTCACACGGCCAAGCCACATGCCCGTGTGCTAGGCCATGTAACACTCGAAATAGCCTTACACGCTCGTGTGCTAGGCCATGTAACTGCCTGACTTGTGAGCCTTAAAACCTACAGGGGACACACGGCTGTGTCGCCAGGCCATGTGTCACACATGATTGAGTCACACACCCATGTCTCAGGCCGTGTGGACCTAAAATGAACCTTAAACATCAAGTTTACCATTTCAAGGTTACTTGGATCCTAAGAAACCCAAATACCAACCAAAATACATATTCAAAAGGAAATTAATCAAGCCAAAAACATACCAAAATCAACCTAATAATGCCTAACCAATGTACCCTCATTGGTACCACAAGTATATACAATTTTATATCAGAGTAAAACTTTAAACATAACTTATCAATTCATCCAATCTAACATCTAACCAATGTAACTTTCATAGGTAACTCAATCACAACATATCATTAATTCATGTCATTCTTAATGGCATTGGAACTATACCTCATCCACATATTTCATATACGTTGATAATTTACACATAGATCATACATATTATGCACATATCTCAAAACATTAGAATAGTAACACAAAAGCCTAATACATGTCATATAATCCGAAATGAACATTCCAAAAACTATCAAGATTTAGGGATAGTGTGACTTGAGTGCCGATCCATCCGTCCAACCTTTTGAGTATCTACAAGAACAAAGTTTAACACAAGTAAGCTTAAAGAAGCTTAGTAAGCTCGACTTATTAAAACAATAAATCTTACCGAAGTAAATATAGCAATTCAAAAAGTATTAATACAACTAGGAATGTTCCTTGTCATCCACAATTTCAACCGATAGATCACAAATGTTCAATTCAAAATCAAACATATGGTAAATTCATCAAAAATTACTCATCAAGTTACCTTACTGAGATTTTCAATTCGATGAAGGACAGTAATGACCCAAAATTCACAAGCATCGGAAAAGCACATTATCGGGCCTCCGTCTTAGTAAATTGAGTTCAAAAATAATCATTAAAAATATTTACTAGACTAGTTGTGTGTTTAATTAGGTTTTAGGTAGGTGAATTTAGCCTAATTAAGAGTAATTAGTAAAAAGGATTAAATTACAATAGAAGTGAAAGTTTAATTATAGATTAAAATAAAATAAGAGGGACTAAATAGGCAAATAAGCCAACAGCTAAAGTTTAGGCGGCAATGGATGGAAAAATCTTAGATTTTTATGTTTTATATATATTATTTTATTATATAATATAATATATTATATTATATTATATTGTTTTATATTATATAAATTAAATAGATGACAAATGTATAGTAAAGATTAAGACAAGTGTAATAGTAACAATTACATAGGTACACTTGTAATAAAAATAAATATATGCTTAAATAATAAGTAAAAGATTTTTTTAAATATGTTATTATTAATATTATTAGTTAAAATAAAAGAAATAAAGTAAAGTAAGTAAAATAAAAAGACAAAGAAACAAAAGAAGAACAGAATAGAAAACAGAGAAAGAGACGAAAAACAGGGGAAGAAAAAGGGAAAGAAAAGAAAAAGGGGAAATTGAGATTTTAAAGCTTCAAGTTAATTGGTAAGCTAAATTTAGCCCTTTTCTCTTCATTTTGATGTTTTAGAAGCTTTAAAACAAAGTTTTGTTGAAATTAAGTGGAGGTTATGGAAGTTCATAGGTTTTTGAACATGATTCATTTTGAACAAGTTGTTAAATTAGGGGTTTAGTTGATAGAATTTCTAGTTAGAATAGATAAAAAAATGATTTGTAAACTAAGTTGTAAGTTTTACATAGTTGGGATTAAGTTATAAAAAGCCTTAAATTAGGGTTTATGTTGAATAAATGATGGAATTGAGGGTTTATTTGATAGAGTTTCTAGTTAGAGTTGATAAAAGGATTAAATTGTGAACTAAACTATAAGTTTTAAATTTTAGGGATTAAATTGAGGAAAATTCGAAATTAGTGAAAAATGCTGAAAAATTAGTAGATAAATTTGAGTTTAGAAGAAATATGAATAGAAATAGAGTGTGAATTAAGTTAGAAAAATAAGTAAGCTTAGTTAGAATTAAATTGGGAATAAGTAGGAATTGAATAAAATTTAATTATTATTATTATTATTTTTAATGATTGTAATTAATAGTGAAAATAATTATTATTTTCGTAGCTAACAAGGAAAACGAGGCATCGGCATCCAAAAGAAAAGAAAAGATCGTTGAGGAGTAAACGCGTATTCCGGGTTTGTATTACTATAACTTAATCTATTTAATAAATGCTATATTGAAATTGTATTCATGAGACATTTAAAGTAAGGTAAGTATTAACATTTGAAATTAAGTAAGAATATGTGTGAATATTGAATTATTTGTGAATTGAAATAATAGATGTTTTGTATTGATTGAATATTTGAAATTGTTGTGGAAATGAATTCGAAATTGGAAAAGTAAAATAATACCCTATTAACTTATCGGACTAGATTGGATACAAATGGCATGCCATAGGATTTGTGATGTGATGAGGAGATTTGTAGTTCGGCCGAGAAGATGGCTATGTTATTATATGCTTCGGTTTATCCGAAGAGGCATTAAATGCCTTATTGGTGTGTTTGGGAGGATATGATATACTGGTGTTTTATGGAGGATTTAAATTATTCTGGGTGTGTTTAGGTTGGATATTCTGGTGTGTTTGGGTGGAATCCGCGTATCTGTCAGAGTCCGAGCCTTGTTAATAGGGTTAATAATTGAAATGGAAATTTGAAAATGAGATTAGTTTATTTGACACTATTGAAAAATACGAGAAAGAATGTATGATATAAATTATGAATTGATTTAGTATGTAAATATTTAAATATATAAATTTAAGATTTATGGAATGATATATGAATATGTATATTTAGTTTAAAGTGATTTATAAAGACTATGGTCAATATTTGAAATTTTATTATTATTAAATAGTTTAATTTATAGTAATACCACTGAGTATAAAATACTCAGCGTACGGTTGTTTCAGTGCGCAGGTTAAAAAGGGGTTAGAGTCTCGGTTCAGCATCCAGGACAATCCCGACTCTGACATAAATACTTTGGTGATGTTTTCTTCCTTTAAGAGAAAGTGGCATGTACATAGGAATTATAATAGTTATTTTGGTATGTCATATAGTTTTATTGTAAAGTAAGATATTATGTGTTTTGATGATTATATTAGTAAAATGGTAGATGTCCTTTATGGCATTGGTATCAAATTGAAATGGCTTGATTAGTTTTATGAGTTAATTAGAAAATGATAATAGGATTTTTATTAATTAAGTTATTATGTCAATATGTTAATTAAGATTTGAGTATATAAATGTCTTGGTTGAAATACTGAAATTGGGTTGGTTATGTTTGAAATTTTGCAGGGGTTTAATGTAAAAATAAGCCGAAATGCTGCTGAAATTTTTGTAAAAAAAAAAGAATGAATGAAATCAATTAGTAAGATTTATATGAATTATGATTTATTTTAATAGGTTGGTTATTTATTTAAGAATTATGTGTAAATTGTTTGATATGTCCTGTAATGCCTCGTAACCCTGCTCCGGCGACGGTTTGGGGTTAGGGGGTGTTACAAGGACTTACTGATAAGAGTACATTGAAAAACCGCCCAAACAGACTAGATGCTCGTAAGAGCCAGTCCATCTGAAACACACCAATGCTCATAAGAGCTAATCCCTCCAAAACACACCAATGCTCATAAAAGCTAGTCCAACTGAAACACACCAAAACAGAGAGTATAACACGAAAATTCGCAACAAATGCCGAACCTCGACTTACTCGGGAAACATATATATCACTCCCCAATAATCTCCACTCCAAATCCCCCACAACACATTAAATCTCGATCATACTCTATCCTACGTTTAATTTGATCCAAACATCAACATTTCTCAAATATTCTTCCATTAACAACAATTCAATATATCTATTGTACCATGCTATACTATTCAAAAATTCATATAGAAGTTAAATCTTAAAACATACGAACTTACCTAGATTGAATTATAGTAGTTGCAAAAGTTCAGGGACTATTCTGCTATTTTTCTTTTTTCGCGAGTATCTATGGGATCTTGATCTAAAATATAAAATTTATCAATTATCAGCTTAGATTTCACATTTCAATCCATTTTACAATTAATACCCTTTTATTTTTAAATTCATGCAATTACTCCAAACATTTACAATTTTTACAATTTAGTCTTTTAACCCCAAAATTCATCAAATTAATCATTTTTCTTAAGTCAATATTCCATCCAAATATATTAGGCCTTTC
Organism: Gossypium turneri; assembly: GCA_008044935.1. Taxonomy (NCBI): domain Eukaryota; kingdom Viridiplantae; phylum Streptophyta; class Magnoliopsida; order Malvales; family Malvaceae; genus Gossypium; species Gossypium turneri. The sequence continues at coordinate 5,918,350 of CP032577.1, forward strand.
AAAAGTCCCTAATTAACATTAAATTTACTATCAAACCTTAAAATTTTGTCATTTTCACTATTTAATCCTAAAATCAAAATCTAACAAAAATCACTGTACAAAATCATCAAACAACACAATCAAAGCTTCATATACATGGTATTCATCAAAAACATTCAAGATTCACCAATTAAAACTTCTAAAATTTTTAACAGAATAAAAAAAAACGAAGGTAAGAGCAAGCTGGACCTAGTTGCAACGATCTCAAAAACATAAAAAGTATAAGAAACGGGCTTAAAAATCACTCACATGTAAATAATTTGTGCTTGGCCGATTCTCCCAAACTAAGCATCCATGGCATTCGGTTATCACAAGCAAAAATTAAAGAAGATGATGACAAATTCATATTTGTTTTATTTTTAATTTTAACCTAATTACCATTTTACCATTAAATTCACATATTTTATCATTTTCTTTTATTTAGCCGTCCAACTAAGTTAGTTAGGGCTAATTTACCACTTAAGTCCTTCCTCATTTAACTTTCAAGCTATTTAATCAACTAAATACAATAATTACTAAGTTTAGCATCTTTTACAAATTAGTCCTTTTCTTTAATTAGCTATCAAAATGTTAATATTTTCGAACCAAATTTTACTATGACTTAAATGACTCTATAAATATTCTAAAAATAATATTTATGAGTTGACACGATAAAAATTAGTGGTCCCAAACCATTGTTCCATCACCATTAAAAATCGGGCTATTATAAGAGAGGTTATTGTGGGAGTAGAAGGAGAAGGAGTCTGGGTAGAGTTGTTGCGTATGCTAGGTGGGAAGTTTTTGAGTTAGGTAGGATGGGGGTGCTAGGTGGAATGGAGGAGTTGATCTGATTGGCTGGTTCGTTGGCTTGGTTGGTCTGGTTAGCGGGGGCACCACTTTGAGATTGTGAAGCCATATTGCCTATGCTCACAGCACCAATTTTTGATACAGCGATACAATAGGGTGGTGGTACAGAGTAGAGTGGTGGTTGCTATGGATACCGATTCACTCAGTCGGGGTAGAGGGCCAAAGGTTATGAAGAGTGGATGTGAAGATAGTATTCAAGTTGAGAGTTGAAGCTTGGTTGCCAGAACATAGGCTTGGTATTCTTGGAGAGCTAATATTTTCTTCATCATTCCTAGAAGTATTTATAAGCAAGGGTCCCGTGTAAGATGGTGTTAACGTGTCGGACTTACCATTTAGTCATCATTACGAAATGTGTGGGGGGATGTCTTTGATGGGATGATGATGTCTGTGACAAGGTAATTGAGCCAATGTGGTGTTTGGTGACCAACGATTTCACATTCCTAATGAAGACTTTAAGACTCAGACAACGGGTGGCCTATACTTGTCCAGATGATCATCTGGGAAAGGAAAACTCACAAGTACAAAGGATGTAAATTACTTTACTTATAATTACTTATAAAGGACGGCAATGGAAAGTTGATTTATTTATTTGTTGACAAAAACGAAAAATTGAGATTGAATAAGTTTTTTAAGAAATTAATTTTAAATCATTTTTTAAACTAAAAGGATATATAACACTTTCATGTGAATTAAGTCATGGTAAGTCTTAATGTCAATTCTTAGTTTAATACTTCAAGTTGAAATTCTAAACAATCCCAACACTTTATCCGTTATAAACATATTTATCTTTGGTAAAACATTTAACTTTTATCATTTATATCAATTTCTTTTGTATTATTCATGTTTATGGTTCCAATAATATCATTATTAAAATTCAAATTAACGTATTTCTTTAAATAAATTAATATGCCTTATTAACATCTATTTATTTTTATGTAAATTTTTAATAAATATATTTTTGACGTAATATTTTTATATGTAATAAAATTTATATGCATCTCAAATTAATTATTAAAATAATAGATTTATATATAACTAATATTGAATGAAATATGTGAGCACGACGGACAATCACGAATGTCACTCACCCTCAGGAGTCGAGCAAAGATACTAAAAAGTCTTTGTCGTTTTTTAAGGTCAGTCCAGTCGTCCCCTCATTAGCTTGGAAAAAGCAACAGCCAACCAACTTAAATTACCCATTCCTTGTTTGACCCGATCAAATACCCCCCAAACCAACAAAAAAAGGGGACGCAGATTTTCAATCTTTAGTTCACACTCTTTTAACACATATCTCACTTCATTTGTCCCTTTTTTTTCTTCTTTAGAACTTTTAATTATGTGTTACCAAAATTCCAATTATGCTTTTGAATATTCAAACACGACGTAGACTTTGCCTATTGGGGTCTTCCCTCTGAGTTTCTCTGTGGAAAAGAATGATGTTTCCTTGTAGTTTCCATTACCCTTTTGTCTATCCTTTGGTCTTCTTCTGTTAAAACTTGAGAAATCTAAGGTGCGTCTTTTAATATATATATTTTTTCTTCTGGGTTTTGTTTATATGCTCTTATATTCATCAAAATCTAAGTCAAGTAGTCAACTCCAACTGGTTTGCTTAAGTTTCTCCGTGGTAAAACTTTCTTTTTCTCCTTTTTGTGTTAGTCTTTCTGAATTTGGCTGAATTATTGTTCTTTATACTTTCCTTTATCTAGTTTTGGTGTGAATTTTGATCTTGGTTCCATTTTTTCCCTTCTGTTAACTTGTTTCAGGTTTAAATGTCAAAAGAAGTATGGTTTAGTGGGTTTGGCATTTAATATCTGTTAAGCTTTTAGTAGCTATACAAGTGGGTTGCTTTTAATCCACCATTTTAAGTTTCCATTTGAGGGGTTTCTTCATGATCATGGTGTTGCATAGCCGAGTTTTTGTTCTTCTTGTCAGCGTTATGGTTTTGTTATTGCTCGGCTGTACTTTGAGTTTTGCTACTAAAGATGATATTGAGTGTTTGAAGAGCATCAAAGCTTCGCTTGAGGACTCTTCTGGCTACTTGAATTCTTCATGGAATTTCAACAACGATACTGAAGGATTCATTTGTAGGTTTACAGGGATTGATTGCTGGCACCCGGATGAGAACAGGGTTCTCAATATCAGGCTTTCTGATATGGGACTCAAGGGTGTGTTCCCTCGAGACATTATAAAATGCAAAAGTATGACAGGCTTAGATCTTTCAAGCAACGAGCTTTATGGAAAAATTCCATCTGATATTTCTAAACTTATCCCATATGTTACTTCCCTTGATCTCTCATCTAATAATTTCTCTGGAGAAATCCAAAAAACCTTGCAAATTGTAGCTTCTTGAACATTTTGAACCTTGACCATAACAAATTGACGGGTCCGATTCCTCCAGAACTCACTTTGCTCAGCAGGATGAAAACGTTTACTGTAGCTTATAATCTCTTGACAGGGCCAATTCCGGTTTTTCGGACCACGTATTCGGTTGACAGTTTTACTAATAATCCTGCACTGTGTGGGAAGCCTTTGGATCAATGTCGGGTGACTACCAAGGGCACGAAGACTGGAGTGATTGCTGGGGCTGCTGTTGGTGGGGTGACATTTGCTGCAATTGGTACGGCCATTGTTCTCTTCTTCTATTACCGCAAAGTATCTGTCATGAGGAAGAAGGATGATGATCCAGATGGAAACAAATGGACCAAGAGCTTAAATGGAGCTAAAGGCATTAAGGCAAGCTAATTTAATACATCCATATAATATTGTTCTTTGATTATGGTTTGATATGTGATGTACTTATAAGCTAATGTTATTTCAGGTTTCCATGTTTGAAAAGGTGGTTTCCAGAATGAGATTAAATGATCTTATGAAGGCCACAAACAGTTTCCACAAAAATAATATCATCGGTTCAGGAAGAACAGGGACCATGTACATAGGAGTCCTTGAAGATGGCACCTCACTACTGATTAAGAGGTTGCAGAATTCTCAACACTCTGACAAAGAATTTTCGTCTGAGATGGCTACCCTGGGAAATGTGAAACATCGTAACTTAGTTCCCCTTTTAGGTTTCTGTGTGGCGAAGACGGAGAGGCTGTTAGTTTACAGATACATGGCAAATGGTACTCTAAATGATAACTTGCATCCTGTAGATGATGCTAAGCAGGCTATGGAGTGGTCCTTGAGGCTTAAAATTAGTATAGGGGCTGCCAGAGGATTTGCATGGCTCCACCACAACTGCAATCCTCGTATACTTCATCGAAATATAAGCTCTAAGTGTATCTTACTAGATGCAGATTTTGAGCCAAAAATATCTGATTTTGGTCTTGCCAGGCTCATGAACCCAGTTGATACCCATCTGAGCACCTTTGTCAATGGTGAGTTTGGGGATTTAGGTTATGTTGCCCCTGAATATGCAAGAACTCTTGTGGCCACTCCAAAAGGAGACGTCTACAGCTTTGGAGTTGTCCTTCTTGAGTTGGTCACCGGTGAAAGACCTACCCATATAACCAAAGCTCCTGAGACCTTCAAGGGAAGTCTTGTGGAATGGATTTCACAGCTATCAGATGACGGAAAACTTCATGATGCTATTGACACATCCTTGGTTGGGAACGGTGTTGATAATGAACTTTTCCAATTTCTTAAAGTTGCTTGTAATTGTGTATTGCCAACTCCCAAGGAGAGGCCTTCCATGTTTGAAGTATACCAACTCTTAAGAGCTATTGGTGAACGATACAATTTCACCACCGAAGATGAAATTTCGATGCCTTCAGATACCAGTGATGTCGGTTATTTAGAGGAACTTATCGTTGCTCGATAAATCAACAAGAATAAGTGCAGAGATACGGGATACGGTGAGTATTTCTTGTTGTGTATGTTTAATAAAGAGTTGAGATTACATGCACTTTCTAATTAGGTCTGTGTCTTTTGTTTCATAGTAGAATACTTGATTAGTGTCATGGAGGAAACACTTTAGATTCATTAGTAAGATATTCTTAACTCCTTAATTAGGCTTTCACCCTTAGTTACACCAAGGCAATGCTACATTGTAAAGTAAGATCAAATTATAATTATGGATTCTTGTTCTTATTATTCATAAATGTGATAGTTTCAAGAAATTTGCTCTTATTCAGCATCTGCCTTTAAACCCTAACTTATTCCATACAAAACAAAAGCAACCTACATACTAGTCTCAGAGTAATTTAGCTATAAATTCGTCAATGTTTTTATCTGAATTTCCACCTTCATCAATTCCCTTCTTAGCCAAGTTCTTCCACTTGATTGAATTCTTCCTAATCTCCTTGCCTTTTTCTCCAACTTCCGTTAGTAATTCCTTTATGCACCGTTCAATGGTCTCTCTTCTCACAACCCCTTTCTCACTGGGGTGAGCCCTTATTCCGATTCTCCACACATCCTCCACATGCTTTGCATTAGTGGGTTGGTCGGTCCATTGGGGCATTGCCAGCATCGGAACTCCGAGACTCAGTGCTTCTAGAGTCGAATTAAAGCCACAGTGGGTGAGAAAGCAACCAACTGCCTCATTCGACAGCACCTCCAATTGAGGGCACCATGCCACCACCAAACCCTTCTCTGAGGTCTCTTTTATGAAATTGTATGGTAGTTTGGCCATCTCTGTTTCCCTGACGACCCACAAGAAGTAGACGTTGCTCGATTTCAATCCGCATGCCAGCTCTGTCGTTTGCTCAATTCCTAGTGATGCAAAGCTTCCAAATGATACATACAACACTGAGTCCTTCGGCTTTCCACCTAGCCAACTCATGCAAGCATCAACATTTGGCTTGAAGAGATTCATACCGTAGTCTTTGTCATTCTCGATTCTTTTGTCTAAGTACATAGATGGAATCGTTGGCCCTACTGTCATCACGTTCCAGAATCTTGACATCCAGTTCACCACCTGATGGAACAAATTCATGTGGCCCAAGTTAATTGACTTGCTTATACAGCTATCATAGTAAACACTGTGGGTAACTATGGTGGTCTTGGTATTAGGAGGGGAATTACATTTTGCTCATTTTTCTCAAAAAATAGGTAAATTAGTCTTTTTATATTAGATTAAAGAGGAAACCGGTCCTTATGTTTACAATTCCAACCATCTTTACCCTAAAAACTAGTCTTTGTATGCTAATAGAGTTGTTTATGGGCCAGGTCGAGCCAAGTACGAACATTAGGCCCATTTTCTAAGTTCGGACCTGACTTGAAAAATGAGCCTAAAATTTTGCCCAAACCTAGCCTGGATAAAAATGTTAAAACTCGAGCCTAGCTTAGCTCGCCTGTATTAAAAAAATTTATATTATTTTTTATACAAAATAAATTTTAAAACTATAATACGTTAAATAAAGTAAAAACGTTAAAATAAATGTTTTCCAACAAATGAAAAAATTTTAAAAAATAAATAACACTAATATAAGTACAATTTAGCAAGTAAATACCTCTAAAATAGTAACAAAATTAATAATAAAACAAAAGTTATACAATATTCAAACAATAAAAAAAATAGTAACAATATAATAGCGAAATAATAGCAAAACAGTAAAAAAGTAGCATCAATTTTTTTACAAATTCGGGTCAGGCCTAGGCCCAAAGATTTTACCTGAGACTTGGCCTATTTAGAAACGAACCTTTTTTTTTGTCCAAGCCCATTTCTCTGACCTATGTGTTTGCCCAAACCCTTTCACTTTTCGGACGGACTTTTAGGCTGAGCCAGATGGCCCGACTCATAAACAAGTATATATGCCAACATAAGATACACATGACAAATCATGTGTATCTATTTAGTTATTTCGCTAATCACGTAAAAATTAATGAAATTTTTAATAAAAATGACTAATTTATTTTTTGATTTAACCTATAGATGAATATGCAATCATAAGTTACATGCTTGTTTAAGTACTAACAATGAGATTCACCAATATCGTGATAAGAATAGTTAGGATTTTCAGAAAAGGAATATAAAAAATTCTGAGTGGCTGAATCCAAAGTAGCTTGCTTCAAAGTAACAAGAAAAGGAAAAATAAGGACTGAAGTGGGAGAGTTAAGAGTCGAAAAGAGGATTACTCTCTTCTTCTATAAAACTAATTTAGAATGAGAAAAAATACAATCCGAAAACCGTGTTTAAAAAGAAAGAATATAAAAGTTTACCTCTTTCTCCAAATCGTAAAAGATGTTGAAAAACACCCAATCAGCTCCATCGACGTTGGAAAACTGATTAACAACCACATCAAACCAAGCCGGATACGATCCATAACGAGCAACAAAAGATGGTAACTCTGAAACTTGAAGCGGGGGCAATCCTGGAAGAGAAACATGAGGCACTGGGAGTGGCAACTGAAGAAGTCCCTTGCTTACATGGTAATACACGCTGTTGACGGCACAAGATTGAGTGAAAAACACCGCCGAGGGTATCCCAAACTGCTTTGCGACATCGAGTGCCCAAGGCAAGAACCCATCATAGACAAGGGCATCAACAGGGTGACCAGTTTCACCAAGTTTCTTGATTAATGCTGCTAAACTGTTGGGGCCAACGGACCAGAAAGTTGGCAGGTAGGCGTCGGAGCTACCAGCCTGTTCATAACCTCCTTGGTCGAAGCCGTCGGAGATGGTGTGGATATCAATAGAGGTGGAAGATGGGTCGGAAAAAGAGGAGTTGGAGAGGAAGACAGTGGTAACAAGGGCGGCTTTGACGCCTTTGGAGAGCAAGCGTTTAGCGAACTGGAGTATGGGGTTAATGTGACCCTGAGCTGGGTACGGGAAGATTAAAACATGAGGTTTTTTGGGATTGTTTTCGTCCTCCATTAGATCTCAATGTTTCAGTATCAGATTGGTCGCTTATCCCTTCACCGCTCCTTGCTTGCCCTGCTATAAAATATTAAGATTTACCGTGATATTCGGCACTTGTCAGTTATTATTATTTTCTTCCTTTGTCTTTTTTGCTGTTTGGTACTTAGTGGATATATATAAAGTTACTTTCTAACTTTATTTTCAAATAAGACGGCCTTTTCGTGCATGAACACGGTACATTATTATCTTTTATTATTATTTTTTAGGGAAGGGAAAGAGATAACACATTTGAATTCATGCTAAATAGCTATGACAAAAATATTAATTATTATTTAATTTAAGGCATTATCATTATTATAGTGTATGAATTTCGGGTCAATAAATAATAACATTATATTTTACTATAGATGAGATAAAAAAATAGTAAATAAATTATAAACAAATATTAATTATTTTAAAAAACAAGACCAAGGTTGTATTTGTCCCCTTTTGGGTAGATAAATGATTCTAACAAAAGTGGAAGAAAGAGCCATGCACTTTTCATCGGGGATTTTATTTAAAAAGGCCCTATTTTTAATATTATTTACAGAAATAAGTCATTTAAAAGATTATTTATTGAAATGAGCCAAAAAATCTAAAATGCATTTACGTGGAAGAGTTTTAAGGAGAAATTTCAAAAAAGCGTCTTCTCGTGGGAGCGCTTTTGCCATGTCAGCAAAAAGTGCGTTGATGTGGGCACGCTTTAGCCCATGTATTTTCTAGGATTTTTAGGTTATTTTTGTATGTTATGGCTTAGAGTTTATGAGTAGGGTTTTAGAGTTTAGGATTAGGGTTTTTGAAAAAATAAATTAGGGTTTATGGTTTTTAATTGGTAAGTATTGTTTCGAAAGATAGAATGCACTGGTAACCTCAATTGTAACTGCACATCCTCCAAAGTGATGGTACACTCCCTGCATGGAAGATGGAATGTATGCGTCTCAGGTCTCCACCTCTCTATGAATGTGCTGATGAGTTTGGGGTCCAACTTGCACCCCGGCCTATATTGACCACGTGCCAAAAACCCGCTTCCCTCAAGTAATTTTCTATCAACGGTGATTGAGGACCAGATATATTACGAATATAACATTGTATCACCCGATTTACTGACTGTTATAAAAAATTATAAAAAATGTTAATTAAATTACATAAATGAAAAAAAAATTAAATAATTGAAATTAACCCTTGCCATTTTCGTTTGGTCGACGTAGATATGTTTATCATCGAGATGAATTAATTGTCGGGCCATTGCTAACACAATCAAATTTCTTAGAAATTATAAAAAAAAATATTGATTTAGACATAAATTAAAAACTTAGAGAGCTTTAAGAGCTTTTTTGAAAAATTTAGAGAGAAATTTGGAAGAAATGTAATTTGGAGGAAATTTTGTGTGAAAAAAATGTGGGGGGGGGGGGTTTAATTTTTTTTTCATGATCGTTGGCCCCAATGGTCAAAACTTTAAATGACCGTTGGGGAAAAAACATGGGCTAAAACGTGCGCACATAAGTGCGCTTTTGCTATGCCAGCAAAAGCGTTTCCACGAGAAGACCTTTTTTTCTAAAACTTTCTCTTAAAATGCTTCCACGTAGGCATGTTTTGAGTTTTTTAGCCCATTCCTATAAATAATATTTTCAATGGCTCATTTCCGTAAATAATATTGAAAATGGGCCTTTTTTTAGTAACATACCCCTTTTCATCTGTCTTGTATTTTTATTTCAAATATGTTCTTTAGGATAATATAAGTAAAAATGTTAATTTTTTTAATATGACAAACACAAATAATTGAATAATAAATTGATTGAATGTTTTAAATTGCTATATTATATTTGGCAATCTCATTAATTATTACTATTAGGTTTATGTTTTTAAATGCCAAATTTTTATAAATATAGTGTATTTGATATGTATTTCATTATTGGTGAACTATTTTTATATACATATTTAATTGTTAAAAATTCACTAAATAAAAATCTATTTACTATAATATTCTTAGGGCCAGCTTTTCAATGCTTTTAAAAAGTGTTGTGAAAATGTACTTTTGAAAAGTATGGTTTAAAATTTAAGTGTTTAATATTGTTGTCAAAAAATATTTTTGAGAAATAAAATATTCATTTTAGACATGATGTTATGAAGTAAAAATATACATTCAAATAATGTTCAAATTAGTTAATATTATAATATTTTAGAAAGAATATAAAAAACTCATTATTAATATTTTAATTTATAAAATATAAATTTTAAATATTTTTACGTAATTAATATTAATTATTTGAAAAATATAATCTACATTTTAAATATTATTAAAATATAACTATTAAAAATTTAAATATATAATGTTATATATTTGAAATAAATTTCAATATGAAAATAATTATATCAAATATAAATATTACATAAAATATATTAGATATTAACAATGGTTAAAAATATCATTTTAGCTCCAAAAGTGCTTCTCCAAAAGCAAAAGCTAAAAAAACTGCTCTTGTTTTTCGATTCAAAGCACTTTTAATTTCAAAATTAAGTTATATGCTTCTCATTTCTTATGGCTCCAAAAGAATTTTCGAAAAGTAATGAGAAACAAAGCCTTAATATTGCATAGTTATTTAAATGTGCATGAAATTAATTTTATTAAGATTCTATTGATTATGTGGTGTTTTATATTCTAATTATTATTGTTTTATACTAGTTTGTATAATGTCAAATCTTGCAAAACTCGAATTTGCGACTCTTGACTTATTAGACAACAACTATTTGTCATGAGTGTTAGATGTTGAAATTCACTTAGACGCTAAAGGTCTTGGGAAAACAACTATCCAAGGTACTAAGGCATTTAAAGAGGATAAAGCCCAAGCTATGATTTTCCTTCATCGTCATCTTCATGAAGGATTGAAAACAAAATATTTGACTATAAAAGATCCACTTGAACTATGGAATAGTTTAAAATAAAGATAAGACCATCAAAAAAGGGTAATTATACCAAAAGCTTGTTATGGTTTGATGTACTTGAGGTTGCAAGATTATAAAACAAGTGAGTACAATTCTGCAATATTTAAGATAAATTCTCAATTATAATTATATGGAGAGAAAATAACTAGTGATGACTTATTAGACAAACCTTTCTCAACTTTTTACGCATTTAATGTGTTCCTGCGGTAGCAATACCATGAAAAAGATTCTAAGAAATACTCTGAATTAATCTCATGACTTTTGGTGCCTGAGCAAAATAATTATTTACAAATAAAAAATTATGGAAGTCATCCTACTAGTTTTTCTCAATTCCAAAAGTGAATGCAACAATATACAATAATTATAGAAATGAAAAACATTGCATTTGTGGTCGTGGTTGTGGTCATGGCCATAGACATGGTCAAGGATGTTATGATTATCGTTATCAAGGTGCTAACAATTATTATGATCACCAAAAGAAAAATAAAAGAGAAAAGAAAGAGAAAGATAATGGCCCCAAGCATTCCATCAAAAGGCGTTGAAAATTTGAGTGGGTATTATTAGTTGTGAACTTGTCGTACGCATGAACATCTTATAAAGCTTTATCATGCCTTCACCAAGAGATAGAGAAGAATATTGGAATAAACTTGACTTACCAAAATGATAATGTAGAGGCTAATTTTGCTTACGATGGTTTTAAAAGCTTTGCTAATATTACCCATATTGATGTAGAGGATTTTTTTAGGTTAGAAATCAAGATTTTTAATATATATATATATATATATATATATATATATATATATATATTTTACATTTCTTTGATGGTTTTATAATTCTTGTTATTCATGTTTGTGTGAATTTAGTATAGTTTTAGTATGTTTTATTATAACTTTTGAGTGTTTACAATATCTCTTATGATGTGTTTTGTTTTGATGAAGAACATGGATCTTTTGGTTGAAACCAAAATCAGTAATAAATGTAACACCCCGAATTTTGGGATTAGAAGTTCTGTGATTTGTAGGTAGGGTCAATGGCTAGAATGAACAATTGTATTTAGCTTCGCGTTCTAGTGTTAGAATAGGCCTGCTAGTTTGGTGGTTGGTTGTGTGTTAGTTTAGCTTGGGGTCTTGTGCTCGAATCCTCGTGCAGGCGTGGATGTTTGTTTTTGTCATGGCTCTCTGAAAGAGAGTCTGAATGAGTTGAAAGTCTGTGTAAGTGGGTAGTTGAGATCGGGTTAGTAGGAAATCATGCCTTGATTTGGGGGATATTAATTATTTTTATTTGATTTTTTTATGGAAATTATTTTCTCTTACTTTCAAAAAAAAAAACTGACATCTGTTGTGCTCCCCTTCCTTCTGCACTTTTTGTCTTCCCTTCGACTTTTTCTTTCTATTATTTTTGGTGTCTGAGAATTCAAGGAATCGAGTAGGGAGAAATTGTGTTGAGGAGGCATTTCGATCTTTGTTGGTGCTTGGAATCGCGAATTAAAGTGTGGGTTTCGAACCACTTCTTTTCTATTTTTGATTTGTTAATTCAAGTTTGTAGTATTTGATAATCTCGTGTGTGTACTGATCTGGGTATTGGTACCGAATTGCTGTGAAATTCGGCATCTTGTGTGTGTTCTGAATTGTTTATTTTCGACATGAAATTGTTGTTGAATCTGGAGGATTTCTATAAGATTTTATTATTTAAAAAGTCGTTAACGGCTGAGGTTTGTTCTAATGTCGCAAAATTGAGATTTTGGCCAGTTTCGATGTGGTTTCGTGACCATACCGATGGCCATACGGGTGTATGCCCCCACATAGGCGGTTCACACTGTCGTGTGCAATTGGGAATTAAGGTTTTTAGGCTAATTTGTGAGCCATACGACTGTGTGGCTGATTGGGAAAATTAGTCGATTTTTACATGGCCATATCCCTTGGGTACACGGTCGTGTGCAATTGGGAATTTAGGGTTTTTGATGATTTTTGGTACCACACAGCCTGGCCACATGGGCATGTGTCCGACATGGGCATGTGAGCTCTCCACACGACCGTGGCTCCTCTGCTGTTAATTTTTAGCACTTTTGGATAGTGAGTTACATGGGTTGCTCACACGGGCATGTGTCCCCTCCACACGAGCATGTGTGGCCTTCACATGGGCGTGTAGACCCTACATGGTCTGGGCACTTCCACACGGTCGGGGCACACAGCCGCGTGGCCTTATGTTGCCAAATTTTATACCGTGTCTATTTTTGATATGATTAGCATTCTATTTGCTTCGACCCTCAGCTAGGTCTTTGTAAGGGTGGTTGGGATTTTGTTCGACCTAGACTTGTGCGTTATTCGCAATCGTAGCCCTAATTAAGTGATTCTGTTAAGTGTTAATTGATGTTATGTTATATCAAATTCTGATTATGGGTATTTGAATGTGTGCATTTTTGAATCCGTACTCTGCTTCTATAATTCTGTTTTCAAATGGTGTGCATTTTGCGTTTGCATTAATCTTTTTAGGTTTGGTTGCGGAGAGAAGGGAGTCCGGTCTGATTTAGCAGTTTAACTGTAATATATCTGTACAGAGGTTTACTGCAATGCACTGTACTGCATATACGTCAGCTTTGCTGCGTATTATTATTTGAGTGGCCTAGTCCACATACATGGTGTGTAGGGTCGGATGGGCCTTTCGAGGTCCAACGCGGTGTGTTGGGTTGGATGAGCTTAAACAGCTCTTTGAGGTGTGATCGTGGGATGGAGAGGTGTTTTGGTCGGATGGGTGGGTTTCTTTTCTACTTGACTGCATTCATGCATATATGGTTAAGTGACTGGGTGTAAGTTTATTTATCGGTGTTCTATCTAGTTAACTTAACATGTGTAACTAATTTTGCGTGTATTAAGGTGTTAGCATAATGATGTTTTGGAACACCGTGTTTGTGATGATAAGTGTTTTGTTACCGACCCGTTGACGGGTTGTCGATTGAGTTTCTGTTAATGATGTGGTGTGCTTGATTGTTATGTTCTGTTGGGACGTTGGCCTCGAGTTTACTTTCTGTTTCTGTATATCTCTGTAAGTATGTTTTGCTATCGAACTACTATTTGGAATTCTCTTCTATAAATCTGTTGTTAACCGTTACGAACTCACACTGAGCTCGAGTAGCTTACCCCCTTAGTTTATCCCTTTGCAGGTACCCTCGTTTTCTGTAGCTAGACTTGGCATGCCGGAGGTCTCGGAGTGATATGTTTTAAGCTAGACTAATAAAACTACTTCTCAGATTTATAAATTTGTGATCTGTTTTGAACTGTGAACATCTATAAAGATTGTGGTACAATCTGATTTGGGATTTTCGTAAATAGTTTTGTTTTGAATTCTACAAACTTTGGTACTTTATTTCTGAATGCTTTCAACGTGACTTGAGTTCTTTATTTTGAATCCTAAAAGGGCTAAATGATTTAGTTTGTTTTTAATAACTGTGTTCAAATAAGATTTTAACAACTCGTTTTGTAAAATTGTTTCAGATCACTTCAGTGATCAATGTAACCTCTGGAATTCGGTCTAAACTTCTAGGCCAGGTTTTGGGGTATTACAATAAAGACACATGTCTTGCAGATAATATTACAATACATGCTACACTTAAATATAGAAAATAATTTTCTTATTTAGTTGCAAGCAATGAAAAGGTCAACAATATATTTGGTAGTGCAAAATCAAGGGACAATGTTTATCATAAATGTTGCACTATTTTCATCAAGGTCCTAGAGAAATTTGTTAAGTTTCAAATATATACACCGAAATGGATATCATATTGAAACTAAAAGTAAGAAAAATATTATGTATTTGCAAATTATAATAGTTATATCTGGTAAGAAATGTGTTTTAAAGAAATTACCTGCCTTATCTTCAGGCTTGTACTATACCACTATTAGCACAATTGAAACACATGTTATAGTAAATCAAAAGTTTACTAAGTGAAATATATTTACTATTTGACATTACCAATTAGGCCATCTCGGATTATCAATGATGCAAAAAATAATTGAGAATTCACATGATCATCCACTGAAAAGCCAGGAGATTCTTCAATTCAATGAATTCCCATGTGCTGCTTGTTCTCAAGGTAAATTAATTACTAGAGCATCACTGGTTAAGATTAGGATAAAATCCCCTACATTTCTGGAACATATTCAAGGTGGTATATGTACGCTCATTCATCCACCATGTGGACCATTTAGATATTTTATAGTTTTTATAGATTCATCTACTAGATGGTCACATGGGTGTTTATTATCAATTCACAACCTGGCCTTTGTGAGATTACTTGAACAAATAATTAATTAAGGTCACAATTTCTAAATCACGTAATCAAGACAATTCATCTTGATAGTGTTGGTGAGTTCACTTCTTAGGCTTTCAATGACAATTGTATGTCTATTGGAATAACAATCGAAAGTCTAGTTGCTCATGTTCATACACAAAATGGTCTAGCTAAATCATTTATTAAATGTCCGAGAACAAAGCTTTCTGTTTTAAACATGGGGATATGTTGTTTTACATGATGCAACACTTGCTCACATTAGACTAACAAGTTATCATAAATTCTCCCGATCAGGAGCCAAATATTTATCATCTTAGAATTTTTGGATGTGTGGTATATCTTTCAATTACTTTACCACAATGTACAAAGTTAGGTTCTCAAAGGAGGTTTGGGATATATGTTGGGTATGAATCCCCTTCTTTAATTAAATATTTTTAACCTGTGATAGGAAATCTATTTATGACACGGTGTGATTGTCATTTTGATTAAACAATATTCCCAACTTTAGAGGGAGAAAGAAAACATATGGTAAATGAAATTATATGGGATGCATCATTATCACCTCATTTAGATCCTCGAACAAATCCATGTAAACTAGAAGTCAAAATATAATACATTTGTAAAATATTGCAAATCAATTGCCAGATGCATTTACTGACCTAAAAAGAGTTACTAAATATCATAAACCGTGTGTCACACACGATCTTGCACATGGCCTGTCACACAGCCTGGCACACAGTCATGTGGCATCGACAATGCCCAATTTTAGCTTTCGTCATTTGCTGGTTTCTGGATTTCTCGTTACACACCTGGTCTAGCTTTGATACAAGTGCTTCCAGGAGATAACTAGAACCTAAAAGCACCGATTGGAACACTAAATCAGTAACAAAACCAAACGGTTCATAGGAAAAAATCCCCGATTTCCTTAACAAAAATACTACTCGAACCTCTACCAACAACACTCGAAAAGAAAAATAGTATCCAGATTCACAGAAGTGTTCACCTTTGAACAAACAACGCCGCCCAAATCCTAACTCGCCGAAGAATTAAACACTTCTTGCACTTCTCCTAAACAAATCAACCAATTTCGACGATTAATTCAAACTCACTTGATAACAAAACTAAACACACAGAAAAGAGGTAATATGTCACTTACGATTCAGTCCAATTGCCTACTAATTAGCCACAAGAACTCACCCAATGATCAAAAACAAAGAAAATGGCAAGAATTGTTGTTTGAACTAAAAAGAAAGAAAAGAAAGTGTGAGGAAGTTGAGAGAATAGGGAAAAAAAAAACGAATGTGACTTCTAAGGAGGAAATTTTAGGGGAAAGAAAAGAAAATTAAAAAAAATAACAAAATAGCCACTAATTAATTATTAATTATTTATTAAAAGAAAAATAAAATAGGACAAAACAAAATAAAATCCCACAACTAACCACTTTCTAAGAGTTTAAAACCCACACCAACTCTACCATCTTAACAACAAAGTTGAAACAAACAAAATAAAATCACCCACACCCCTACTATGATTCAAACCAAGGACCTCAACCTATATTGACACCACTTAACCACTAAAACAAGTGCTCATTTACAACAAAATTTGTAAAAACAAAATTTTAATAAGTCAAGGCATTACAAGAATCCTATTTTATCTTATTCTGAGGCCACTTATATACTAATTTTGAAAGTTGAAACTATTATATTACATAAACCGAAGCAAGGTTATAGCACCAAAGGCAATAGAACTGCAAAACATCGAACCGGCTAAGAAAAGTCCTATTCAAAGGACGAAGCTAGAACTAGCATAACATGATTAAGTGAGAGAGTGAGCTGGAGTTTGTATAACACGACTATTTTACCTATCTAACCCAAAAAAATTAATATTTATAAAAATGACCCTGGTTCAAAAACATTCACCCAAATGACCTGAAATGAACAGTAAATTTGGGTTATGGGAACCCAATGGGCACCACCCCCTTGTATTTTAACCCAATGATTGCTTGATGATTATGTCAGGGTTTAAAAAATTATTATTATTTATTTTGGGACATCAATGGCCAGCATCAGGAGTATTTTTTTTACACTGTATTATTCTAGTATACTCAAATACAAGTATTTGAAAAAAAAATTTGGGTTCTGACCATCTAATAGCCAACACCAAGTACAATATAAACAAAAATTTCAGTTTTGGCTAATAGATGTCTGGCACCAACACAAAATTTTTTTTTTTTTTGGTTTTGGCCTATAAGTGGCCGGTACCACTTTTTTTGGGTCTCGAATTTTTTTTTGGTTTTGGGACACTAATGGCCGACACCAACTTTATCAGATTTATAAATATTTTTTTTTGGTTTTGGGACAATGATGGTCCGCATCAACTTTATCAGATTTAAATATATATATATTGGTTTTGGGACACTAATGGTCGGCACCAACTTTATCAGATTTAACTTTTTTTTGGTTTTGGGACACTGATGGCCGACACCAACTTTATCATATATATATATATATATATGTTTTGTCTTCCATTTGAGTTATTGTTTGCTTTTTGTTTGTTTTATTAGTTAAAAGTCGATATTAAAAATATCAGATTTTTCTTTGTTGAGAAGGAAGCAAAAATTTTGGAAGATGAGTTCCCAGATTTTGTTTGTTTTTGTTCATTTCGATTGAGAAATGATAAATACAACTGAGAAGGTTGTGTTTTTTAAAGTCGAAAAAAATTGAAATGAGATTCAATAAGTGTGTTTCACTAGCGGATTTAAAACGAAAGATCAGTACAAAGATAACTACCCGTTGCGAGAAGCAAATGTTGAGACTGTTTTACAAATTTCTGTTTTCAACAGATCCGCTCAAGTTCTTGAAAACGGAGTTTAAAGATGATGATAATCTAGGGACTATGATAGTAATTTATTGCCTCGTTGAGATGGATAATCCTAGCCCAGTTGAGTTGTTCGCAGAGATAGCTGAACCGGATCCCATTCAAGTTGTAATTCCAGCAAGCCAGCGTTTTGGAATTGATTTTGATCTTAACATCTCCTGGGAAGATCAATCGAGTTGTGGATGGTCAATGCCAACTCCCAAAAATTTAAACACAGGTGGATGTTCGTATAACATCCCAAACTCGTGTACTTGTCTAGAGATCTATCCAGAGGTGACGCCACCATATAAGATGGTGATGAAGGGTTCGATAATGAAGATCGGTCCCACCGTGATCTTAACGATAATTTTAGTAACCCCGATTTGGATGACATCCCTAAAAACATAGACAAGGAGGGCCCAGTGGAGGGTGAAGATGTAAACCCCCATTCGATCGGGAACACGGACCCCGATATAGTTATAACGAATAATCCAATGGCCTTCATGACCGACGTGGATCCTGACGCGACTCTTACAGGTGAGTTTTCAGAATATACAAATATAGTGCTAGCTCACCTACTTAATGAAGAATTCGACGGTGAAGAGTTGTTCGTAGGAAAATAATTCGATAATAAGAAAGACTGTTTAAATGGAATAAAAAAATACAGCTTGAAGTTAGCTGTGGACTACAAAGTGACAAAGTTGACGCAGTCTTTGTACGTTGAAGAATGTTGGAAAGCCTCAAGTGGGTGTAACTGGTGTGTTCGAGCCACGTTAATGCAGCAGACTCAAATATGGACGATAAGGAAAATAGAAGGTCTATACACATGCACGTCTGCTCGTATGTCGCAAGACTATTGAAAGTTAGATACAAAAACCATATACAACTGCATTATCCCATAGGTGAAAGAGTCGCCCACGATTCATGTGTTAGTCCTTATTGCGGACATGCAAGCTCGATTCAAGTACAAAATGTTGTACCGAAAGTCATGGCAGGCAAAGCAAATGGGGATGCATGAGTTGTATGGTGTCTGGGATGCGTCATACAACGAGCTTCAAGGGTGGGTAGCCGCAATGCGGGAGTAAGAGCCAGAGACAGTGACGAATTTGTAAACAGTGTCGTGTAAAGGCCCGAACAGCGAGATCCAACCAGGGAAATAAGTTTTTCACTGATTGTTTTGGATGTTCAAGCCATGTTAGGGCTTTTCTTCATTGCAAGCCGATGGTGCAGGTGCGCGGAACCTGGCTATACGACAAATACACGCAAATACTCCTGATTGATATTGCACAAGATGGCAATCGAAATGTACTTTTGATCGCTTTCACCATTGTGGAGCATGAGTGCTTTGAGTCCTGTGAATTTTTCCTCAGAAATTGACGGAGGCACGTTGTCAGACAAGACAACATTTACCTTATATCAGACAGATTGAAGGGACTACTTACAGCGTTAAGGCGATTGTGGGTTTCGTGGAGGTCTGTTTATTGTATCCGACATATTGCGGTAAACTTTCACAGATTATAAGAATAAATAATGGAAAAAAGAACTCCTGAACATGGGTAAAAAATATTATTTGTATTTATTTGAAAAATTCTTTTTCAAATTTTATCAGTCTGTAATTTTTTAAAATATTGATTCCAAATTGCATATGCAGCTCATGAGTTAGAACCGCGAAGATTCAGGCTAAGGTTTTCGAGGCTTGAATCTCAGATGTCATCTTTACCAACAAATCTCCGGAACTGGTTGGGTAGCATGGAGAACTAACAATAAACTCAAAGTTATGATGAGGAGTTTTGGTATGACTAGATGACGACCAACCTCGTAGAGGCGGTTAACTCTGTCTTGAGGTGCACACGTCATCTGCCAATTTCTGCTGTTTTCTCAGCAACATTCTATAGGTTGGCCACATTGATGCCCAGAATGGGGCTGAGACAAGCTAAGTAGATTGAGGCCAGGCACGTGTACGTTGAGGCCGTACAAAAGGCCATGGCGGTAAATAGTCGGAGGGCTTAAACAATGAACGCAGAGTTGTATTCGTGTGACTTTGAGACTTTCTGGGTTCAAGAGTACATTGGTTGTCGCTTGGGTCTTTCGCCTAAGTCGTATGAAGTTGGTTTGCGAAACAGGCGTTGCGAGTGAGGGATCTTTCAGACTCTCCGATATTCGTGTGCGCATGTTCATGCAGCGTGTGCGAGAGCAAAGTTAAATGTTGAACAAGTCATAAACGAGATCTACACGTTGCAACGTATATTGCGTATCTGGGGAAACAAATTTCTCGTAATCCTTGATGTCTCAAACTGGGAAGTTCCACCTCCTGCTTTCGAGATGCTGCCAGACCGTAGTCTCCATAGACATCCAAAAGGTCAACTACAATCGACGAGAATTTGAAATGACATAGACGTCAAGGAGACAAGCGAACCTAAAGTGTGCACGGTGTGCCGAACATCCGTCCATAACCGATCAACTTGCCCACATCGTGTCCATGTTTCTGGTCAATCCTCTCATAATGCTAGACTAGAAGATGACGAATGATTTATTATTGAACGCATGTTCTTGGAAAAACATTCTAAAAGTATACAAATTATAAAAATGACATACTTTATTCAAATTATACAATTGATTAAATTGCAATTTAAATATATATAAAAAATTGAAATTGAAACTTGTTTTGAATTGAAATTCAATTTGAAATTAAAATTGGAATTAAAATTGAAATTGAAATTGAAATTGAAATGAAATTGAAATGAATTTATATTTTAAAAAAAAGAAAGATATATAAGTAAAATTTAATTAATATATTTTTTAAAATAAAAATAATATACAAATTATAATACAATATACATATATATTTAATTTAAAACACTTTAAATATATTAATTCAAATGTAATTCAAATAAAGTAAAATTGTCATTTGTATTGAATTGAAATTTTTAATTAAAAAGAAAAAAAGTGAAATGCAATTCAAATTGAAATGAAATTCAAACAACAAGAGAAAAAAATGAAATTCAAATGAATTTTAAGAAGAAATTGAAATGAAAAAAAATTGACATGACAAATGAAGTTTTAATTAAAAAAAGGTGAAATGAAATTAAAATTTAAATGAAATTTAAATAACCTGAGAAAAAAATGAAATTCAAATGAATTTTAAGAAAAAAATTAAAATGAAAAAAAAATTGACATCACAAATGAAGTTTTAATTAAAAAAAAAGAAAAAAAAATGAAATGAAATTCAAATAACATGAGAAAAAAATGAAATTCAAATGAATTTTAAGAAGAAATTGAAATGAAAAAAATTGACATGACAAATGGAGTTTTAATCAAAAAAGAAAAAAAAGTGAAATGAAATTAAAATTGAAATAACATGAGAAAAATTAAAATTCAAATGAATTTTAAGAAAAAAAATTAAAATGAAAAAAAAATTGACATCACAAATGAAGTTTTATTAAAAAAAAGAAAAAAATGAAATGAAATTCAAATAACATAAGAAAAAAATGAAATTCAAATGAATTTTAAGAAGAAATTGAAATGAAAAAAAATTGACATGACAAATGGAGTTTTAATCAAAAAAGAAAAAAAATTGAAAATGAAATTAAAATTGAAATGAAATTTAAATAACATGAGAAAAATTGAAATTCAAATGAATTTTAAGAAAAAAATAAAATAAAAAAGAAATTGACATCACAAATGAAGTTTTAATTAAAAAAACTGAAATGAAATTCAAATTGAAATGAAATTCAAATCACATGAGAAAAAAAAATGAAATTCAAATGGATTTTAAAAAGAAATTGAAATTAAAAAAATAAAATTGACATGAGAAATAAAGTTTTAATTAAAAAAAGTGAAATGAAATTCAAATTGAAATGAAATTCAAATGATATGAGAAAAAATGAAATTAAATGAAATTGAAATGAAATTAAAAATGAAGTTGAAATGAAAAAGCTACAAGTCAATTTAATATCGGCCTTAGTTGAAAGATGGTGCCCAAAGACACACACGTTCCACCTCCCGTGTAGGGAGGTCACCATTACATTGCAATACGTAGCAGTCCAACTAGGGTTGTCTATCAACGGTGAAGCAATGACGGGGCCTGGAAAAGTGCTTGATCCGTGGGGCACTTGTGAGTGGTTACTGGAAGAGTGCCCCCTAACAATAAGGAAGGAAGATTAACCAATATTAAATTTACCTAGTTAAGAGCAAACTTTCAAAATCTACTGAGCAGTCCAACGTAGATGGACATTATCTACGCTGCAAGAGCGTTTATTCTACAACTTATAGGTGGAGTACTATTACCGGATGTGAATCAAAATAAAGTCCACATCATGTACCTCCCTTTACTAGAGGCCTTCGAGCAAGTCAGGAGATTTAGTTGGGGCTTTGCAGTATTGGCATGCTTATACCGCGAGTTTTGTCGAGCGACAAAGCCGTCTACCAAGACCATGGGTGGTTGCTGCCTTCTACTGCAGTCTTAGGCATTATACCAAATGCCATTTCTGGCAACAGTGAGCCACCAACTGTGTGTGTGACCACTCGTGAATAGGTGAATTGATAGTTCGATTTTACCTTTTGTTTCTTAATTGTATAGTATAGTATACTCATTTTTGCATGGAAAAAATAATCCGAAAAATTATTCTATTTTTCAGATAGGCGACTCTACCAGGAATCGGGCGATCATTCACTATACTCGTGTACCGTATGATGATTGAGACTCATTCCAGGGATAACGTAAAATACGCTTTCAATTTTTTTTTCAAATACAATAATTTCAAAAAAAATTAACTAATAAAGTGTTGTCTATATTATGCAGTTTCAATGAATGTTATATGTCGAGGAAGGGACACGATGGGGTCAGGTGTTAAGACAATTTGGTTGAGCACAACCTATCCCGAACCTTCCCGTCGACATCAAAGAAGTTCACGAAATGGACAAAAAGGGTTCAGGTCAAGACGTAATAAATTGGGTGGAAAACATGAATCGTACATCTTTCTGTAGAATGATCGACATTTGAGGCGCCCTCCATTGTATGTTTTAGAGGGAGGGTTCTCTCCTTCGCGCGAGTACGCAGAATGGTATATGGAAAACGGGAAGCCTTCATATTCTAAGGTCGTTATATGCTACTCCAGAAAGACGCGCAATCGAAATCTTCCCAATGACAACGGACGAGTGCACGACCGTGCCGTAACTGAGTTCCACCATTTGGGAACACCGATACCGGTTCTACCTCTAACCTTGATCCCAAGCCCTAATATGAAGCATCAGGCTCGCCATCATACCACCTGAAGCCCGAGCCCTAATTTCATCCCTCATTCGAGGATATATTTGATGACGACCCCGAGCCTCAACATTTGATGCACTCCGGATCGTCCTTATATCACCCGGAGCTCAATCGGCAAGCACATACACCTACTACTGAGGATATTTTTCTATTGGCACTTCCGGTCACGTCCTTTAACTCCCGATTATGGTGTATACAATTATACTACTTTCCTAAATACACCGGAGGCTAGATTGAGCAACTATGAAACGCCTTAGCAAGGTGCACGACATCGTCGACGGAGGCAACCAAACCGTTACACGCTAGCACCTAGGACGTCACCGAGATCACGACAATTTTAATTTTTATCTATAAATATTTACTTTAGTTTGTAATCATTCTGTTTTTTAATATAAATTTAATTTTTCTAAAATAATTATTTGTTTGGATAAATGACTTCAAAATGTTTAATAAAACAAATATATAATTCAAAAAAAATAATAATACGCAACAAATTAAATTTCCATATACAAGAAAATAAAAACATTCTAGAATATTAATACATGAAAATATAAAATTCGAACAACAAATAATACAAACTAAATTAAATTTATAGATACAAGAAAATACAAACATTTTAAAAAATTAATACATGAAAATATAAAATTCAAACAACAAATAATACAGAATAAATTTGATTTACAGATACAAAAATAATACAAAAATTTTGAATAGTAATTTCTCCAGAATTAGTCATCTTCTGATTGAATCAGGTCTACGTTGCAACAGAACTCCACCTATAAGTTGCAGAATAAATGCTCTTGCAGCGTAGATAATGTCCATCTGCATTACATCTCAATTAGCCATCTATGGCGTAGATAGTCATCCAACCTTTGATGGCATAACCTTTACGGTTCACATGACAATATATAATTCAACTCCGTTAAAACATGATAGTATATAATTCAACCCCGAAATTCGGTTATACACTACAAAACACTCACATCTGCGATCAACTACAACAAACTCATTTGATGATACACTACAAAACATTCTCATTTTGATGTCACTCTCAACAATTTTTTTCTTATCCAATCGCAAAATCAAAATCCAAACCAGTGCCTATATACAGAGTAAGGGGGTTCTGGCCATCTGAATCCCAAAATTAAGAGAAATAAATTTTTTATACTTGGCACCGGCTATTAGTGTCCGAAAGCCTAAAAAAAAATTTTAAATCTGATAAAGTTGGTGCCAGCATCAGTGTCCCAAAACAAAAAAAAAATATATTCGGGACCTAAAAAAGGTGGTGCCAACCATCTATAGGCTAAAAAAAAAAATTTTGGTGTTGGTGCCGACCATCTATTGGCTAGAATCGAATTTTTTTATATTGTACTTGGTGCCGACCATTAGATGGCCAGAACCCAATTTTTTTCAAATACTGGTATTTGAGTATACCAATACAATACGGTGTAAAAAAAACCCTGATGCCGCCCATTGATGTCCCAAAATAAAAAAAAAATTTAATTTTTTAAAGCCTGATACAATCATCAAGCAATCATTGAGTCAAAATACAATGGGGTGCCGGCCGTTGGGTTCTCATAATCCAAATTTACTGTTCATTTCAAGTTATTTGGATGAATGTTTTTGAACCGATATTATTTTTATAAATATTTATTTATTTTGGATTAGATAAATAAAATAACTGTATAACACAGACCAGATGTCAGCTATAGCCAACCGATCAGCAACCAAAAGAGGACTAAGAATAGAAACAAAATTGACAGCTACATTGAGAAGACAGATCAAAGTAGTATGCTAATATGGCAACAGTTTTTACAGCACACAGGGTAAATTGGTTTCAAATCAAAATAAAATTGGTTGCAAATCAAAATCAACCTTTGAAATTAGACATGAGAGTAAATCGAACGAAAAAGTCTTTCCAGGACTGGCCTGGAGAAAACTAAAATTTCCTACCTAGGGTCAACCTACAAATATACACAAATTTAGTGAAAATGTAACAAAAATCTGCCCATTAGCATGCTTCTAAACCGCTAAAAATTCACCGCATGTTAATATTTTTCTATTTCATGGAAACAACCAGACTTGTGGATGCTGCGGTATCTTCAAGAAAGTGTATTACGTCTTTATAACACAAACGAATATCAATTCACAGTTCTCCAGCAAATACACATAGCTTAAAAGTAGCTCCAGCCTTTGCAAGCTGGTGTGCGTCATCAATATTGCAGCACCTTGTTTGCCTTTTGTATCCATTCCCAATAAGTTTAAAGGAAGATAGTTGTCCATGTAAAATTTAATTAATATTGCATCACCTATCCCCGAAACCATTCAGATTAAAATCCGAAATTTAATTAATGTAAAATACAATACTGCATCTCCAGCCCAAAAATGAGAAAGTAAAAATCCGAAATCCAAAATTACAGACATGGATTGCGAAATCAACGTGACTTGTCAAAGTAAATTCTAACTTACAACAACTCACAATATGAAACAAGATTATTAATAAAAAATAGTAAATAATGAAATCCAATAATAAAAAAATTGGATAAACTATCTAGTTGGTCTCCAAACTTTTAGGACTCTTTCATTTTGGTCACCAAAAATGAAATCCTTGCAATCTCGTCACCAACTTTTAGGGAGCTTTCATTTTGGTCACCCAAAATGAAATCCTTGCAATTTTGTCACTCAACTTTTAGAGAGCTTTCATGCGCTTTCATTTTAGTCACCCAACCATTAAAACTCCAACGGCAGTTTACTTATACATGCCCACTTTCATTCTGGTCTCTCAATTTCTAGGTTGTTTTCATTTCTGTCACCCAAAAAATATCGTTTTTTTTTAAATATTGATCGGGGTAAAAAAGATTAAGGATTAAAGTGAAAAAGTAGTACAAACTAAAATAATTCTTCAAAAATTGTCAAATTGTACTTGTTTACCTAATTGCTGAAAGTTCTAAATTTCTTCTTTCAATATTAAAATTTTAAATTGCAAAACATCAAGATTAATTAAATAAGTTATTGAAATTTTTTTATCCCAATTTGTTACTATAGTGTTCAAATTAATTAAATTAGTCTCCTTTTAAATCTTAAAATTTTATTTTATGTTTCCAAATTAAAATCAACTCAAATAAATCATCTTTAATAATTGTACATAAAACCCAAATTTCTTTTGATTATATGATCTTGAGTCTTTCATACTAAGCTAAAAGTAAATAAAAATCTTTACAATTATTTAAATTAATTAATTTAATATCTAATGCCAAATAAAACCTATAATTTTTTCATAACTTCTTTACCCAAACGAAGAACAAGCAATTAATTTAATTAATTGCAATAATTTTTCTTTGCTTTTAGCTTAGTATGGAAGATTCGAGATTATATAATCAAAATAAATTTATGTTTTGCAGACAATTACTAAATATAAGTTATCGAGTAGATTTCGTTTAGAATAATATGGAAACATAAAATAAAATTTTAAAATTTACGAGATTAATTTAATTAATTTGAATATTACAGTAACAAATCGGTTAACAATATCAAGAGATAAAAAAATTCAACAATTTATTTAATTAATTTTTATATTTTGAAATTTAAAATTTCAATATTGAAAAAAAATAATTTCTGCAATGTGATAAACAAGTATAAATTGACACTTTTTAAATGCATTATTTTAGTTTCTACCATTTTTTACTTTAATCCTTCAATTTTTACCTCAATCAATACTTTAAAAAAATATTTTTTTTGAGTGGCCAAAATGAAAGCGACCTAAAAATTGAGTGACCAAAATGAAAGTGTTAACATAATGTGACATGTACAATTAACCACCGTTAGAGATTTAACAGTTAGATGATTAAAATGAAAGCACCCTAAAAATTGAGTGATGAAATTGTAAAAATTTTATTGTATTCATCCAAAATAAAAACACCCTAAAAATTAGATGACCAACTAGGTAATTTAAACAAATCAAACGAATGAAGAAATAAAAGAGAATAGGAGGAACTTAACCTGCTTTTAGAAATTACTAGTCTATAAAATTTTCGCCAAGCCTAGTGTATCTGCTAGCAAAGTCTATAGAAAGGATTTGACGAAGCAAAGCGGTTACTATATGGCTACGAATCTCGAATTGATCCGAGCCACACAACTAACTTAACACATATATATATATATACTATTTATTTTTTAATATGCTAATATATGTAATACATAAATAATTTAAAATTTAAATAAAATGTAACCTGATTTACAAGAACAATTAACGTAGACTAGTAATTTTATTATATGTCATGCGCGTGGTAACCTAATTTTTCTATTGAATTAGTGTTCGATTATCTCATGACATTAACTAAATTAAAGGTTTAAAATTAGTCGAGATATATTTTATACTAGTGAACTGAAATTTTAATTATTTGAACTTTGAAGTATTTCAACATCGTGAGTATTCAAATTCAAAAATATTTGAGCTTGAATTGATCCGAGAGACTTAACTAACTCAACATATATTATTTTTCATTTTAAAATATGTTAATAATATGTAATACATATATAATTTAAAATTTAAATTTAACGTAAACTAGTAAACGCCATGCATGTTGAAACCTCATTAATATTGAGTTAGTGTGCGATTGGCTTGTGACACCATTCAAATTAAAGGTTTAAAGTTAATAGAGTATTTCACATTCAAGCGTAATCGATATTGAAAAATATCCAAACTCGAATTGATCTGAACAACTTAACTAACTTAGCATATATTATTATTTTTATTTATTTTAAATACGTTAATAATATGTAATACATAAATATTCAAAATTTAAATTAAACGTAGCCGGATTTATTTGCTCAAATCTGGACATTGGCATTGGTAGAAGTCAACATTTTCTATCTGTTAGTCGTATCTTGGTCCTATCTCTTGATGAGTATTCCAAGTATGTTCTTGACAAGGCTGGGGCTGGGTTTTGTGTATTGCTTGTGCCTTCATTTTAATTGATTCCTATCAGCAATAATAATCATGTTGGTACTTTTCAAAAAGAAATTTGACGAATGCTCCTCTTCTTGCTTCTCCCGCTTATGGCTTCAGAAGTGTTTTGTTCATCCGCCTATGTCTTCTTTTGCAACTGTTGTAATGATGCATGTTTACCCGTGCAGTGCTTCAAGGTTTGCCTATATTTATTTGTTAGGTGGGACAACGATTCAGCCCCTGTACCAGGTTCGTGCTTTGTGGTTCTAATATATTTGCCGATGAACCGTTTGATAAAATCACCAGCAACGAGCAATCAAAAAGAAAATCATTAATGTCGAAACCATTTTTTTGAAAAACAAAAATTTTAGGTTGTCGACGTTAAAAAATAAAAATTGGGAGTCGCCACCAATCTTTTATTAAGGTGTGATTGGGTCACCTAAAAACGACTTTGGTCTACGAATTTTAGAAAAACGGGTCCGGGAGTCGGTTACGTATGAGAAAGGATTAGCACCCTCATTATGCCCAAAAATTGGTACCTAGTTAATTAATTAATGTCTTAATGTCGAAAATTTGAAAAATATAATCCTTAGCAAAAACTTAAAAACGTTACGTATTAAGACCCTTATCATTTCAGAGAAAGAAAATGCCACACCTAATGCGTTAGGGCACGACATTCTAATTTCCTCAAAAATGAATTAGGCCAAAATAATCGTACAATAAAAATTTAAAAGAATATCCATTTATTCAAGATTTAAGAAATCGCAGCCCAATACGTTAGGGCACAATTCCTCCAAAATCCCAAACTCGGAATATTTCCTTTATTATTTTTTAGAAAAAATCTTCATTTCGAGAAATCAATGCGTCACATCCATTACGTTAGGACACAACGTGTTGAATTCCCAATAATGAGTTCTTATTTTTTGATTAAAGAGAAATGCTCGATTGTTAGATTTAACGAAGAAAATCAGAACCCAATACGTTAGGGCTCAATTTCCTTGAGGATCCTAAATACAAGCATTCTCTCAATTTTGAAACGTTTGAAATCGAGTAAAAATGATGTGATGCTATATTAAATATACACTGCAATAATAAATATTACAGTGGCATAGAAATAATATAAATAACTGAATAAATAAAATCAATATGCATAATAAAAATAATCACATACAAAATATCAAATAAACGATCAAAATAAAAAAAAAATTCTTTTTAACATATAAACGAAAGCATGAATTAATAATCGAATGAAGAAAATAAACAAAATATAAAGAATAAAAGGCACATAAGATATGCATTGAAATTAAAAGTCATACACATAATTTACATATGAAATCTTGGGCTATGAAACTTATACATACATGATGCATTTATGAAAATAAAGGAAAAAAAAATATAAATTATAAAGTATTTAAAAAACATATATTTGCATTTTTTAAAAATAAATATATTCATATATATATAAATAAATAAAAATTGGTTAAAAATATTAATATGTATACGTACATATATATACTAAAATAAATATATACATATAGATTATAAAAAATAATTACATATAAATAAAAATAAAATAAAAATAATTATATTATACTACAAAAATAAATATGCGTATGTAAAAAATATATATATATATACACATATTTTTTTAAAAAATAATTAATATGAAAAAGAATAAAAAACTCATTAATAAAAAATAAAGAAAATGAAAAAGGACTAATTTGAACTGTAAATAAAAATTCTAAGGCCAATCCGTAAATAAATGGAGACCAAAGGACTAAATGAGATGCGCGAATTACATAGAGGGGCTAGAAGGGAAATTTTCCCTTCTCCTCTAAAACGGCGCCGTTGCAAGTTGGACCAAATTGAAATTGAAATTAATAAAAGGGTAAAAATTAAAAAATAAAAAAACTTAATTGTAAAAATATAAAAAGGCGGAGGGGCTAAAAGCGCAATTTACCCCTCCGCTAAAAACACTCGGATCCTAGGCCGGGTCGAGTCAGATTCGGGTCGGCCTCCCCAAAACGACGCCATTTTGAGCGTCTGGGGGCTCCCCAAAATGGTACCATTTTGGTACCCTATAAATACCCCGAATTCTCCAAAAAAAATTCATTTTAAAACATTTTTAAGAAAAAAACCACAAATCCTTTTAAAAAACATTCTCAGCCCCTCTGTCCTCCGGCCATCGATCGGTCATCGGCCCTTCGTCAGCCACCGTGCCGGCCGCCGATCTCTGGCGCCAGCACCACCATTTGCGGTGGCTGAAAAAGGGGAAATTCCCCGGTTTGGCCTTCTCGACCCCCTTATGTCCAAATCTAGGCTTAAATCCTTCAAAATATCAACAACAAGGTTTGAAACAACATGAAACCTTTCGGTTTCCGGCCACCGATCCTCGAGGGTGGCTCCCTCGGCCGTCTCACGGCGCTTCCAAAAGAAAGGTTATTTCTTTCCTTTTATTTAATTTATTTTTTATTTGAATAGAAAAATAATAATAGATTACAATAAAACAAGATAAAAAAAACTGTAATTGTAAACCCTGTATTGATTTTGCTCTGTATTGCGAAAGTAAAAGCCTATATTTTATTTGATTTCCGAATTTTCCCTCCTTTCTCCTCCCTGTTACAGTCTGTTTAATGGCTTCTTATAGCCATAATAATAAAATAAAGGAACAAATCTCTTCTGATTTGATTCGATATCCTTGATTTTGTTTCCATTTTTGTTGTTTCTTGCAGGTGAAGCGAGGATGCGATTCTGGCCTGGTTGCGGCGCGAGTAGTGTGATGGTTGCCGCGCGAAGATCTGCCCTAGAAACCTAGGGTTTCTGAAATTGCTTTGGGCCTGGGGTTAATTTTGGGCCTTTATTTATTTTGGGTTTGGGCCATATAGGCCGGTTTGTAACTCGGGCCCGGCTGAAATTTGTAAATGGACTGTATATTTGGACATTTGGTTTAATGGGCCCGGGGCAAAATTAGGTATTACAATTAATATTGTGCCTCACCAATTTCCTTGCTGCTGTAGGGTTGCATCCAGCTGCTACCATCTGCCTTGCTGCTGCAGGTTTGTTTTATTAGTTGCTGCCGTGTTGTGCTCCACATTTAAAAAGCAAGGCTATTTTTTTTTTGGGTAGAGTAAACAAAACTTAAGAAATTAAATTACACTGACTAATTCAAAACAACCTTTAGACTTATCATTAGCAAGGCCCTCAATCAAGTTGGGGGAAGCCGCAACTATCACATTAATACCCTCTGAATCTTCGTGTACCATCTTGGCAGTTTGGTCTGCAACCTAATTAGCTTCTCTAGGAACATGTTATACCACCTAATGCTCATTATCCTTAAGCAATTGAAGAATCCGAACTCCTTGTCTGCAAACTCTGACCCACCTCTAGTTTATCAATATGAAGCAAAATCCTATCCAAACCTTTGTCTCGTAGCAGTGTTAACCTGTCCAAAATTCCCCATAAACCAGCTTCGAAAATCGAGCAAGTCCCCAGTGAATGATTAAAACCCACGACCCATTCCCCTAAATGGTTTCGCACCACACCCCCTGCTGAGGCAGAACCTGTAAACAAATTAACTACGCCATCAGTGTGCAAATGAAACCAATTACTTGATTGGTGATTTTTCTGAGTATTGGTGCATCTTCAACTCCAAGCTTTCTTGTGTGTAGCCCAAACTTGTTTTGCCCAAGACATTGAAACCTTCACAATCTCCTTAGCTTTCCGCGATATTCCTTGGAACACATAAAGGTTCCTAATATTCCAAATACGCCACCCAATAAGACCAAACAAGCTAGCCCAATGAACTTCAGTCGAATCCATAAACTTGTGAGACTTTAAATTCGAAACTAGCCAATCGAAAAGGTTGGAATTGAAAAAACTAGTAGCCTGTCTCACTGGCACTACTTACTCCCATACCTCCTTTGTCGCTAAACAATCTTGCAAAACATGAAGGATGTCCTCAACTACATGACCACATATTGGGCATGACGCATCTTGTCCAATGCCTCTCCTAACATATTCCAAGTTGGTGAAAAGGCATTGCTTAAGAGTAAACCAAAGAAAAACTCATACTATCTGAGGTCCCTTAAAATCCCAAGGTGTTTTCCATGTTAGATCTTTAGAATTCTAGCTATTCTCTTTCAAAGAGTAGTAACCACTCTTAATCGAAAAATCACCTTTTCAGTTCTGTAACCAAGAAATCCTATCTGACCCAATATCAAGATTAGGAGGGGGAATACTCACTGTACGCTGAATGATATTTTTAGGAACCTAAATGCGAAAGAAATCAATATTCTAAGCACCATCAGGAGTAACCATATCTTCAAGATAATAATCTGGTTCCATCCCCCACTGACCAGACCAGATTATCTCTAAGCAGCGGCCACACCTTAGATAATCCCTTCCAAAGAAAAGAGTTGTTACCATGCAATATGCTACCCGGAAGAATATCTCGCGTGCCATATTTAGACTAAAGAACTTTCACCCAAAGAGCATATGTTCGAGACTAAATTAAACCCTAACTTCATAAGAAACAAAGTATCTTGATCTTGAAGTCTTCTTAACCCAAGTCCCCCACAAGAACGAGGTTGCCAAACTGAATCCCAACTAACCAAAGCCAACTTCCTCTGTCTATTAGAAGACCCCCAAATGAACTGTCTGGTTAATCTCTCAATTTCATCACAGACCCCTTTTCGTATTCTCATCGATTGCAAAAAATAATTAGGTATTGTGAGTAACACCGATTGAGCTAAAGTGACTCGTCCTGCAAGAGACAGCTTTCTTGCATCCCAGCTAAAAAGCTTACTACATACCTTATCCACCACAAAGTTAGGAGTCCTTTTACTTACCGTTTCATGGAAAAGAGGAACCCAAAGTAAGAACCAAGATGATTAACCCTTTTGAAACCCAGTCAGCAGCTAATACGATCAGCATAAATCTCACCAATAGAATGAGAGAAACAAATGCTTATCTTGTGTGCATTAACTTTATGACTCGAGTAAGCACAGAAGCAATCCAAAGCTTCTTTAATATAGTTGGCATGCATCTAAACTGCTTTACTAAAAATAACTAAATCGTTAGCAAAAATAGATGAGACAAGTTAGGACCTGACCTAAATAATCTGATTGGATTCCACTGACCATTAGAGATCAAGGAGCGAATATCATGTCCGAGCCACTCCATACACAAAACGAACAGATATTGAGATAGAGGGCACCCTTGTCAAATCCCCCTTGTAGGTTTAAAACACCTTGTAGGCACCCCACTCCAAAGAACTTGTAAGGTAAAACTAGAAATTGCAGACATAATGACCCTTCCCAAATAATTTGGAATGCTAGCAACCAGAATAGAAGCATTAGTCAATTCCCACCTAACTCGATCATAAGCTTTTTCGAGATCTATTTCAATCATCATCCAAGGATTCTTGTTTTTCCTACCCTTCATCGAATGAATGACTTCTTGTGCAATGAGAATGTTGTCAAATATATTCCTTCTTGCTATAAATCATGTTTCTTCTTCTGGGATAATTTTACAAAAAACAAGCTAAAACCAATTAGCTATTACTTTCATAACCAGTTCATACAGAACAAAGCACAAGCTGATAGGCTGAATTGTTGGAAACTTTTCGGATTAGCGACTTTGGGAATGAGAGTAATAAAAGGGTTATTAAAAATAAGGTTGATGCCTCCATCAAAGACGCTTTTGACCCAATCACAAACAACACTTCCCACTACGTCCTATTGATTTTAGAAAAATAGGGCATGAAAACCATCATAACCTAGGGATATAAAAGGTGCCATTTCAAAAAGTGCTCGCTTAATTTCATCATCAGTGACATTCTTTCCCAAAAATTCAATATCACTCGAATCCAACCTAAGAAAAGAGCTCGGAGGTATAGCTTCCAAAGGGTCTAAATCTGCACCATAGAGATTACGATAAAAAGAGACGGGTTTAGATTTAAGAGTTTCTAATTCAAAACACCACTCATCTCCTTTAATTCATAAAGTTGAGATATGATTCATCTTCCTTCTTCTAAGTGTACGATTATGAAAAATTTTGTATTTCAGTCTCCAAAGTTAAGCCAATCGCATCTAGATGTCTACTTCCGCAACAATTCTTCGTGATGTAAGACATACTCTAATTCTTCTCTAATCTGTATTTCAATATCGACAAGCCAATCCAAATTTGATTTTTCCAAAGCTTCCTAAATAGTAGCCAACCGGTTCAACAGTTGCCTCTTCCTTGACCCAATATGACCATAAACCGTCTTATTCCTTGACCCAATATGACCCATAACTTAATATGACCCAATATGGACACATGAGCTTGTCCGAGGGCATGTGAAGACTGGGTTTGAAATTTGAATCGTGCATGAGCTAAAAAAACCCACACATGTGTGTGACACGGCCGCCATTCTTTTTAAACCAAAAACCCTATTTTTATTTTTTTACTTTTTTTTTACTTTTTTTCTTCCTAACCCCCTTCCCTTGACCACAGCTCGGCCAAGGCCCTCACAAAGCTGTCGTCGCTGCCCTTTTACCAGTATAGCTAGCAAACCCGTATGCTCTTCTCTTCCACCTTTCTTTCCCCCTTTCCCACCTCTGACCGTTGCACCCCCACACCCTTCCCTTTTCCTTTCTCCTTTTCCCCACCCACGAGCCTTCCTACTCTTTCCCTCTCCTCTCCCATTGACGTCATCGCACCATCGTACAACCTTCCCTCCGATTTCCCTCTCGCATCGTCTCGCCTCACCGAACCACCGTAACCAACTCCCCTTCTCTCTTTTTTTCTTTTCTTTCTCCCTTTCTATCGTCCACTTTGTCACACCCTAGCCACCCCGCTGTTCGTCTTTGCCCCAAACCCTAATTTTTCCCCTTTTATGATTGACCCCCTTCGTCGAACCCACCGTCTCACATCCCTCCATCACCGCCGTAGATCCTCCATCGTACCCTATCATTTGCCTTTTCCCTTTTTCTTTATGTTCTTTCTTTCTTTATTTCATATTTCTTTTTCTTATTAATATTTTTTTGTTTTTTTATTATTCTTAGTTTTATTATCATTAATTATTCTTATTCTTATGATTCTTATTATTATTTTCATTATCATTATTACCATTGTTCTGAAAAGTTTGGTTCTTGTTGATTAATTTTGATTTTCTTATTCTTGTTTTGCTCTATTTATTTTTGTTATTACTATTCCTTAATCTCATTACTGTTATAATTATAAGTTATTTTGGTATTTCTATGGTTATGTTAGTAGTCAATTATGTTAGGGTTTTGTTTCATTATTATTATTTGTAGTTTTATTTGTCTTCTTTTTTCTTAGTTTTATGATTATTATTATTTTTCTTATTATTTGTTGTACTGTTTTGATTACTATTATTATTATCGTATTTCATTATTTTTCTTTTAGTTTCTCATTTAGTTTATTTTATTTCTTTTTTCTTCATTATTGTTTTTATTACTTCTAGTTAGTTGGAATCATAGTAGCTTAAGTTCATGGTTTTTTTTGCATGATTAGGTATTAGTACATATTGTTTTAAGAGTATATTTTCTATTTAGGAAAATTGAATTTTGATGAGAGGATTGCTAGTCCCGTATTTTAATTTGCACATTGCTTTGTTGGCCCCTCTATTTGTTTAATTGATGCTCTTTATTGTTTATTGGTTTTTTGATATTGGACTCTTTTATTTTTTTTAGGTACACTATGACGAACACTAGAGGCAAGTCTAAGGTCGTCGTCCCCGTTTCAAAAAAAGCAGAAGACTCCGGGCGTGACCTCTTCGCCAAGTGCTGCCGTCGATACCCGTTATCCATTCTTACAGTTTCTATAAGATCCCCAGGAGGACCTATATTAGCAGCTCCGATAGCGGCCGTTTAGATTAGGCTGATGTATTGATTGGGCAGCTTTGGAGCAGGTCCAATTAGCTGATCGAGTCTACACCATCATTGCTATAGCTCCTTGGGACCATTTCTTTTCTATCGTCAAGCCCACCTATTTGGAGCTGACCTTCGAGTTTTGTTCGACATTTCTCTTATAGCAGGTGATGTCGACCCATGACGAGCCGCGCACTATTACTTTTTGACTCGACAGTATGACGCGGCATATGAGCATACTAGAGTTTGGAGTTACATTAGGATTCTACACTAAGGAGTTCATGGGTGCTGAGGGGTTTCTCCAATTATACCAGCACATCCACTACTCACCAACTCTTTGCTGGGTAGATTTTACGGCTAGTACAATGCCCTATGATCTGAGTCGGTCGAAGGTGACTTCACTACCTCTTGCTTTGCGATATATCCATGCCATCTTGGCCCACACTTTGACCGGTCGGAGGGAGAGCACAGGAGTCGTCGGTACACTCAACGCTTATTTTATATGGAGCATGGCCACGGGGTGCACTTTCGATTTAGCCTACTTCATCGCTCGCTTTCTGCCAGAGTGCAGTAGGAAGGGTTCTATCTACTTAGGCCCTTACGTGACTTGACTTGCACGTCACTTTGGCCTCCTGGACACACCGAAGTTGTCCTCCTCCCTTACACTAGTTGGATAGATGTCCCCGTAAGGATTATCCAGTATGAGTCACATGAGGATGCTCAAGCAACTGCGTGGAGTGGATCCTCCTCAACACCAATTATCTCATTCTGATCCTCAGGATGAGCATGAGGACTTCACTGATGATGTTCCTTTCCACCATGAGGGTCTATCTCATCCTCCATCTTAGACTCACTGTCCTGCTACTTCTATTGCCACCTCAGCGGACCTCTCTAAGTGGTTCACTCATTTTGAGGGACACTGTTTTGAGCGGTTCGACAGTATCAATGCGACTTTACAGTAGAGCTGTCAGCACCTACCTATATCCTCTTCAGCGCCGGTGACTCACAACACCGATGCCTCTGACGATGAGGATAATTGATTTTATTTGTTTTTTTCTTTTTATGTTTATTCTTGTTTTTGTTTTTGTTTTTAGTTGTTTTATTTTTATTTTCTTAGACTTCTTTCGTTTATTATCTTTTGAGCTATATTTTAATTTTTATGGTTGTTTCTAATTGAGTTGTAACCTCTTAATATTTATTATTATTATTTATTTATTTTCTTATTAGTTGCTCAGAACTATGCATTACATTTCAATTGCCTACAATTTCGGTTTTCACTATTTTGGCGATTTCA
Organism: Gossypium turneri; assembly: GCA_008044935.1. Classification (NCBI taxonomy): domain Eukaryota; kingdom Viridiplantae; phylum Streptophyta; class Magnoliopsida; order Malvales; family Malvaceae; genus Gossypium; species Gossypium turneri. The sequence goes on from CP032577.1 coordinate 5,955,541, forward strand.
TCCATATTCAGGGCAGTTTCAGTTTTCTTCTTCTATTATGATATTCTGCTTATCCTGTGTTTATATCTGTTTGTACATTGAGGACAATGGACATCTTAAGTGTGGGAAGGTTATTTATTTAATTATTAGAAAATTCTTGAATTATTTTTGGCACTTAAGTAATTTTCTCATACTTCCATTAGAGTGAATTATGGTCGATTTGGGATTTTTATTGACGTTGTTTTGGATTAGTTTGTAGATATTTGTGCATTGGTTGATTTAAAATTTAAGACATGAGAGAATTAAGCATGATAAGTTATTTTTCAAAAATTAAAAATTTTTAGGTTGTTTCTCTGAATTGAGGTATTGTCTTGAAGTTTTAAATTTGCAAGTTTGACATCAAAACCATGATTTTTTGTGAGATTTTGAGCCTTTAGAGCATTCATTTTTCAAGCATGTCGATACCACACCTTTGATTTGATATACTGAGATGATAGAGGCACTTAGGTTTTAACCCACTAATCCCATAATAAGCCTACCCTTTTAATTTACCCTTAGTGAACCCTGTTGAGCCTAACACACCGTTTCTTGATTAACTTGTTAGTGTTAACCCATGACCCTTTTTTTTTTATAACTTTTTCCCGTTTTATTGACTCCTTTTTTTTTTTTGAGATTTGATTTGATTAGTTGCCTAACTATGTTCCTTTGTTTGAATTGCTAAATTTTCTTTCTTGATTTTTAATATTTTACATGAAAAAAAAATTGAAAAAAAATTGATTATTAATTAGTTATTTGTTGATTGAGCTTGAACAGTTAAATTCATATTTTGATAAGAAGCTCGTTTTCTTATTCCTGTTAATTCTTGATTGAGGCACTTGTTTTTAATTCAGCGTTTGTTATTTTTTCTAGTTTGGTAATTTATCAACTCGATCTCGATTGTAACCAATTTTTTGGCCTTTCTCTACACCCTTAACCTAAGCCCCATTATGACCTCTTAAAGACCTTTTGATTGGTGTGTCATATCATTTTATAGTGGTGGAGATTTGATTTTCAAGCAAGCTTATGGTAATGACATTTCTTGTTAAACTGATGAGTGCTTATTCTTAAACCTTAAACACTTTGAGTGATTTGAGTGAATTTTTAGTGAGGATGTAAATTCTTGTTGATTTTGAATTAAAGGTAATTACTTAGATAAGGGGAGATACCTATGTTTTCATGTTTTGTTTTTTTAAAATCGACTTGGATTGTTTAAATCTTTAGTGCTCTTTTAGTTGAATTGCCAATGCATGATTATTTGTGAATTATTTTGAGACATTATTGATGAGAATTACAAGTTGAGAAATATTAACTTTCATGTGAGTTGAGGATTTTGCTTGAGGACAAGCAAACGCTAAAGTGTGGGGATATTTGATAAGTTATAAAAGTAACATATTTTAACCCTGTTCTTAATGCATTTTTGGATTATTATTTATGCAAATTGGTGAATTCGATACTCCTAATCCTTTAAATTCATGTTTCTATACTTAGGAGAACATTTGGGAGTGAATGAAGCGAAAACTAAGCCAAAATCAGACAAATAGAGTTGTTTTCAGGAGCCAAACGGCCTGGGCCTTTCCAGACAGGCTAGACACACACTTGTGTGAGCTATATAGGCAAGACACTCGGCTATGTGCCAGACTGTGTCAATTTTGCAACTCACATCCCAAATGCGCAGAAAAACACAATTATTAGGCTTTCTAGGCATTCTAAAGCATATAAATACCAATTAGAAGAAGAGAGAAGGGAGCCATCAGAGAATATCAAGAAAACGACTCGAAGAACACCATTAGAGCCACTTTCGAAGCAGATTACTATCAAGATCGAAGACCTCCTTTTAATTTATTCTAAAGTTTTTATGAGTTTCTTTGTTTCTCGTGGTTTTTTTCACTTTGAGATGTTTTTATTCAGAATTATGAACTAATTCCCTAAATACCTAAGGAGGATGAAACCTATGATGAATTCTATTATTTAATTTCTGTTTTACATGATAAATACTTGATTCTTGTTCCCAGTTCTGTGTGCTTATTTCTTATTTTAATATTTTCAGGATATTAATTCATGTTTAATATGCTTAATCAGAGGAGCAAAAGTCCCTATTTAAGAGTAGATCTAGCATAATTGAGTGGAGTTGCATGTAATCCTAGAAATAGGATTTTATTATTGATGCTTATATTTTTTAGTTTTTTTATTATTAAATTAATTATTTTAACTATTATGTTTAATGTGCTTATATTTTTTTTATTTTATACTCTTTGTTTTAAATTCGTTGGTCTTTTATTATTGATGCTATTTAATCCTCTATTTGTTATTTTAGTTTTTTTTATTATTAAATTATTTATTTTAACTATTATGTGGCATCATTAATCTTGTATCATTATTATTTACTTTTTTATGCCTTTAAATTTCAAATTTTGTTATATATATGCGTGTATACATACATACGTTTTATAATATATACATATACGTACACATTTTTTTAATTTTTATAAATATATATATATACACATACTTTTATATATTTTCTATGTTTCATAATTTTATATACGTACTTATATTTTTTTTACATATTAAAATATGTATATTTATATATATTTTTTATTTTCTTATTTTTTATAATTCACATACATATATATATTTTTTTCTTATATGTACATATATATATATTTTTATATTTTATAATTTTATCTATTTTCTTTGTTATTATTATTGCTTTACTTGATGTTTATTTATTTATTTATTCACATGACCATTATTATCATTATTATATTCTTTAAATGTTTCGGTTTTATTTGTTTATTTACTTGATATTGTGTATACATGATTGATTTGTTTTTTTATTTATCTTTTCATTATTATTATTATTATTATTATTATTATTATTATTGTTGTTGTTGTTGTTGTTCTTGATCATGCTATTTATATTTACATTATCACAATTGTTACTCCATTATATAATTGTTACCCAAATTCGTATAAAGAGAAAATTTTGAAAAATAAAGGCAATACTCGGTATTTGGAATCTTCGAGAGGATTGAGCCCTAACGTATTGGGTTCCAACTCTTTCATTGAATCTGAATAAATGAGAATGCTCTTTAATCAAAACATAAATAAAAAGCTCATTATCGAGAATTCAATACGTTGTGTCCTAACGCATTGGATATGACACGTTGTTTTCTCGGGATGAGGATTTTTTCTAAAAATAATAAAGGTAATATTCAATGTTTAGAATTTTGAGAAATTGTGCCCTAACGTATTGGGCTGCGATTTCTTCATCTGACTTAAACAATTAAATATCCTTTTAAATTTTATTGCATGAGTTTTTTTTGGACAAGTTTGTTTTTGAGGAAGTGAAATATCATGCCCTAACTCATTAGGTGTGGCATTTTCTCTTTTTGAAATGAGAGGGTCTTATCGAGTAACTTGTTTTATATAAGTTTTAAAAAAAAAACAAAAGATCGTATTTTAAATCTCTTCAAAGTTTTCAATTTTGGACATTAAGACATTAATTAATTAACTAGGTACCAATTTTTGGGTGTTACGAGGGTGCTAATCCTTCCTCGTACGTAACTGACTCTCGAACCCGTTTTTCTGAATTTCGGGGACCAAAATCGTTGTTTTAATAAATTCAAATTGCTTATTAAAATAACCACTTTTTAAGGTGACCCGATCACAACTAAATAAAAGCATCGGTGGCGACTCCCATTTTTATTTTTTTTCAAAATCTAAGTCGACCCCGTTTTTCAAAATAAAAATGGTGTCAACAGCTTGGCGACTCCATTGGGGACATTTAGAGAGTCAAGCCGCAAAATTAATTATTTTTTGTCTTATTGTCGAAAATTGAAAATTTGATTTGAAAAATTACGATCCTCTTTTTGCGCTTGTTTGTATGATTACTGTATATCGAGTTTTATATCTTGGCATCATATTGCATAAAGACTGTTTAGTCTTATCCTTTTAAGTAGGAGTGAGAAGCTACTCCTTCGTGAGGTTTTCACCTCCGTGCAGGATAGTGGATCACTTTTGGGATACATCCGTACCTATGTCTTCGTGAGATCTTCATCTCCGTGCAGCCATAGGGAAATGTATTCCCCTGAACCAAAATCGGTCTGTATGAGCCTATAATGGGTGAGAATCGAGGAATCTGCTGGTTCGGGTACCTTGACTTTAGAGCCAAACCGCATGTAGAAGACTTTAGGAACCCATCTTAGGTAGAGCCACTCCAAACCCCTAGTGCTTACCCAACTAGGTATTCTTTTTGTTTGCTTTTGTTTTGTACTAACCCGTTTTTGTTTTGTTTTGATTATGATTGCATTGCATTTGCATCTTAGAAAAGAGATGTTGATTCAAGTTCGATTACTAACTTAGAAAGCTTGTCATGGAATACGAATTTCTTGATAAAGTGGAAAATAATATGGCTGCCTGAATATATTCTGAGAAACACAAGAAGGGTAATGGAAGAGTTCATGACTTTACTTCATGGCCTGAGGATTTAAGATGATTTCCTAAGAGCTTTCGACATTCCAATTCCCTTAAAGAAGCTGATGAGCATTACGAGGATAGGAAAACGATGGATCGTGACCAGGATCAAGAAAAAGGGAGCTAGCAGTGGCATCTATTGGAAATTTACGGGATTTATCTTAAACATGCGGATGAAGGAAAAGATCGATGTTGTCTTTTGGAATATAAGGGCGAGGCCGTACATGCATCTGCTTTATATAAAGAAATTTGCCTTCTAGTAAACTTTTCTAAATGTAATTGAATCAGAATCAACTTCTCTTTAGGCATTCATTTCATGCATCTGCATTACATGACATCATATGCATTAAAATCCATTGAAAGAGTCTAATTGAGTAAATTTATTTCAGCTAATCTGGAAAACCAACCAACCAAACACTCTTACGGTACTCGTCGCAAAACTAAGGAAATGGATCAAAGATTAGAGAAATTGGAGCAAATGCAAAAAGAAATGCAAGACCAGCTACAGATACAAATGAATGACCAGTTGGAAAAAATTCAACAAGATATGACAGAAAGGATGCTGGAGTCTCAAAAGGATATGATGGTTAAGTTGACGCAATTACTGACTAGGGGAGTAAATAAAGGGAAGGGCCATATGGTTTATGATGAAGAAGGAGACAAGGATGATCCTCTATATCCTCCAGGTTTTACTCCTCCGCATGTGCAAACTCAAGCTGAGGTGCATCTGCGCAGATCCTCTGTTACAATTAGGCCTCAGCAGTTTCAGGCTGGTGTCTCAGTGCCGATGAACTTCCAGGCTGGATCAGGTTCTAATCCCGGAGATAACCTGGTAAATCTTGTTATCCCTGATTTTGATGAAGTAGCTGTGAAAGATAAAGCAAAGGAAGAATTGCCAAAACAGTTTGAGGAAAGGTGGAAATGGATTGAAGAGAAATTCAGGGCAATGGAGAGCACTGAAAGTTATCGTGGAATGGATGCTAAGGATCTGAGTTTGGTCCCAGATTTGGTACTTCCTTATAAGTTCAAGATGCCAGAATTTGAGAAGTATAATGGGACCAGTTGCCCTGAAGCCCATATCACCATGTTATGTAGGAGGATGACTGGGTATATTAACAATGATCAGCTATTAATACATTGTTTTCAAGATAGCCTCACTGGGGTAGCATCTAAATGGTATAATCAATTAAGCCGAACCAAAATTAGTTCTTAGAGGGATTTGGCACATGCTTTTATGAGGCAGTATAGTCATATATCAGAAATGACTCCTGATAGAATCACCTTGCAAAATTTGGAAAAGAAATCGAATGAATTCTTTAGACAGTATGCACAGAGGTGGAGGGAGGTTGCAGTCCAAGTTCAGCCGCCACTCCTAGAGAAAGAAATGACGATGCTCTTCATCAACACACTGAAAGCCCCGTTCATCACGCACATGTTGGAAAGTGCTTCAAAGAGTTTCTCAGATGTAATCATGAATGGCGAAATGATTGAAAATGCCATCAGAAGTGGAAGAATAGATGGTTGAGAGAGTAACAAAAAGTCAGTCTCAAGGAGAAAAGAAAATGAGATGAATAACATAGGTTACTCAAGATCAGTTACTATAAGTCATCCAGGTAAAGGGGTTGCCAGTCAATAAGGTTCATTGAGACAAGAATCTGGAGTGAAACTAGGTACTGAGAAGCTCTAGTTCACACCAATTCCGATGTCCTATAAGGAGCTGTATCAAAGCTTGTTCGATGCGCACATTGTTGCCCCTTCCTATTTAAAACCTCCACAAACTCCGTATCCCAAGTGGTATGATGTGAATGCACAATGTGATTACCATGCAGGAATTACGGGGCACTCAATAGAGAATTATATTACCTTCAAAAAGCTAGTTGAAAAATTCATCAACATGGGTATTGTCAAGTTGGATGACTCATCTAATGCAGAAAGGCCGCTACCCAATCATGATTGATAATGGGGTAAATGCAATATATGAAGAGGTGTTGGGAAGTGTTCACATCAATGACATATAGGAAGACACAAATGAAAGGGGACCTTGTTAGATATTCGCCCTTATAAACTTGGGAGTGTTCTAAATAACTGGACTGTAGAAGAAATCCCTGTAGTTTTTAGAGCTTATTTTGAGTAATATTCAGAACATTTTTTTATTTTTAGCCTAAAAATTATAGAAATTCCTTTGTGAAATAGGCTCATGTCTGTACGTCATTATTCTAATGAAATACATCTTTGCACTCATTTTTGAGCTAATATTCTTTCATTCTTTTCGAATAATTATTCTTTCATTCTCTTGGATTTTCTTCCACATCATTCTTTCATTCATAATCATATTGTACGAATAATTATTCATAAATTCATACATTCTTTTGTATATTCTTTGGTACTTCCTATGGGTACCCAGATATCAATGACATGAGTGACGCTGCTACAGACTCAGAATCTCCTTTTGAGCAAGACACGTATTTAGAGGGATCTCATGACTTTGAAGATGATATAGATTGTAACTTATCTCCAGACTTGTTGATGATGGTAGAATAAGAAGAGTCCTAGTTCACAAGGAATCATTAGAAATTGTGAGCTTGGTGAAGATTAGAATTGACATGACAGCAAAGACGAAGTGAGACCTCATTGAGTTACTCCAAGAATTCAAAGATGCCTTCGTATGGTCATACCAGGATATGCTCAGGTTAAGCACTGACCTTGTGATGAACTGTCTTCCTGAAAAGATGATTGTAAGCCTGTTCAGCAGAAGCTCAAGAGAATGAGGCCCGCCCGATATCATGCTAAGGATAAAAGAAAAAGTTAAAAAGTAATTTAATGCTGGGTTTGGGTAGCCAACATTGTACTAGTCTTTGAAAAAAGATGGAAAAATACGAATGTATATGGATTACAGGGATTTGAACAAAGTCAATCCCAAAACTCATTGCTTTTCACACTTTAGTGGATAACATGGCAGGCCACTCACTATTTTCCTTCACGGACGGCTTTTCTGGTACAATCAGATAAAGATGCACCCTAAAGATATGGGAAGGACCACATTCATCATCTTATGGGGAACATTTTGCTATAAAGTATGGCCATTCGGGTCAAAGAATGCAGGGAGTGCCTTTTTCTTTGATTTGTCATAGCTTTGCTTATTTAAGTCAATCGCTCCGCAATTTTGTTGGGTTTCATCCTAATTGAAGAGGAAGATCCAAAGTTTATGTCATAGTTAAATTTCGCCCTAAAAGGCTCTATGAAAGAAATCTGGTACCAAAGAAGATTCTTCGCATACAAGATAAAAGTGGAAGATCTTATGTGGGAGACTTTATTGAGAAAAACATTTGTTCTGATTAAAAGGGAAAACAAGGACTTGCCTAATCTTATGAGTTCAAGATCTATTTCTCAAAAAAAAACACACAAAAAACAAAAAAAAAAGAAAAAAATCAAAATCAAAATCAAAATTAAAAAATGAAAATGACAAAAAGAAAAGGAAAAAGGAGAGGCCAAGGTGAAAACTTGTAAAGGGCACCTTGAGACCAAAGGGGATTTGAGTTGAAAACCCGAAAAGGGCAGCTCAAATATTGATCAGAATGGGGCATGAGGTGATCATAACAGTTCAAATTTTGATCAGATTGGGGCATATGATGATCTTGCTATACTTGAATCAACAGGAAAGGGTAGGCGACATCTTGGGGCATCGACAAAGCACTGTAGATCTCTTAAACACATGTCAAACTCAGAATGGTCTTCAGAAAGTTTGTACAGAGAAGCTCAAGCTGCGATATCTGGGGCACCCAATTTTCATACTATTTATATTGAATTTGTTGTTCTTGGAATACTTCATTCTTTTCCAAGATACACATTCCCAATCAATTTCTTTGTTATCCTTCTTTACTATTTTTTATAATTTATTCCTTTCGAGCTATGCTTAGAACTAACTTTATTCTTATCCATTGTTATGACCTTTTTGCAAGCATGTTGCATTGGAATAATGATTAATGGACTAATAAAACTTTTACAAGGGAGGTTTTGCATATTACTCTAGAAGTTTCTAAATAATACAGGAACCTGAAACAGGACTATTGTTTAGAACGCACCATGTTTAAAGGTTGGAAAAGGAAGAGTCTAAATTAGGACTTTCTCTTTGGATTTTGTTGTCAAAAACATTGATTGAACAAAATGACAAGATGTCGTGTTGATGACAAAGCTTAAATAAACAAGCAAGCAATGATCATCAGATAATAGGAAGAGGTGTCCTTGGAGAAGAAAGCCTTCATTTGTGCATGAGCCTTTGTTACGACACCCTGGGAATGGTGTAAGGGACCAGAGAGATTTAGATCCTGTATCCTTGAATTGTGATAGGAGAGGATTGAGGAAAAGCCATATATTTCTACCCTTGGGTTACAGTGGGAGAATGATGGTACAAATTTTATGTCCTAGTGGATTAAACTTTGAGGTTTACAGTGGGGGCAATCTGAATAAGTGTTTCTTTGAAAACGCCAGCTGAGCAGGAAGGCGTTGTAGCATGTCAGTGATAAAGCCTTAACAAACTTCTAGCAATGATAACCTAAGTGATAAAGAAGGATCATTCTCACAAAAAAAAATAGTATTCCACATTCATGCAAACACCATTCATACATGTCTAGTTAGGAGCATTTGATGCATTTTGATCATGCCATCCTCATCTTAGGCATAATTAGGTTCATTATACAGGTCATGTTCCTCGGAGAACAGATCGGTGAAATCACAAAGCTTTATCTCCCTGGTCAGCAGTGGAATAGGTTGAAGATTGTAAGTCCTACCTCCTTGGTCAGCAGTGGAATAGGTTGAAGATTGTGAATCCTATCTCCCTGGTCAGCAGTGGAATAGGTTGAAGATTGTGAGTCATATCTCCCTGGTCAGCAGTGGAATAGGTTGAAGATTGTAAGTCCTATCTCCCTGGTCAGCAGTGGAATAGGTGAATCCTATCTCCCTGGTCAGTAGTGGAATAGGTTGAAGATTGTGAATCCTATCTCCTTGGTCAGCAGTGGAATAGGTTGAAGATTGTAAGTCCTATCTCCCTGGTTAGCAGTGGAATAGGTGAATCCTATCTCCCTGGTCAGCAGTGGAATAGGTTGAAGATTGTGAATCCTATCTCCCTGAGCAGCAGTGGAGTAGGTTGAAAATTACAGATCTTATCTCCCTAAGCAGTAGTGGAGCAGATCGATGATGACGAATCTTATCTTCCCAAGGTAGTAGGGAAGCAGATTTAAGCCACTAGCCTTATCTCCCTGGTCAGCAGTGGAATAGGTTGAAGATTGTAAGTCCTATCTCCCTGGTCAGCAGTGGAATAGGTGAATCCTATCTCCCTGGTCAGCAGTGAAATAGGTTGAAGATTGTGAATCCTATCTCCCTGATCAGCAGTGGAATAGGTTGAAGATTGTGAATCCTATCTCCTTGAGCAATAGTGGAGTAGGTTGAAAATTACATATCTTATCTCCCTAAGCAGTAGTGGAGCAGATCGAAGACGGTGAATCTTATCTTCCTAAAGTAGTAGGGAAGCAGATTTAAGCCACTAGCCTTATCTCTCTGAGCAGCAGTGGAGTAGGTTGAAGATTGTAGACCTTATCTCCCTGAGCAGCAGTGGAGTAGGTTAAAAATTACAGATCTTATCTCCCTAAGCAGTAGTGGAGCAGATCGAAGACTACGAATCATATCTTCCTAAGGTAGTAGGGAAGTAGATTTAAGCCACTAGCCTTATCTCCCTGAGCAACAGTGGAGTAGGTTGAAAATTACAGATTTTATCTCCCTAAGTTGCAGTGGAGCAGATTGAAGCCAGTAATCCTATCCCCCTGAAGTTATAGTGGAGCGGATTAAAATAATAGATCTTATCTCTCTGAAATTGCAGTAGAGTAGATCGTATCAGGTTTTATCTCCCTGAGGTTGCAGCGGAGCAGACTGAGAAAGCAAGTCTTATCCCCCTAAAGTTGCAGTGAGGCAGACTGAGAATAGCAAATCTCACTTCCCTGGCGGTGTAGTGGAACAGATTGAAACTACAACAGTGAATCGTAATTCCTCCACATCACAGTTAAGCAGATTAAAAGTTACGAGTCACCAATCCTATCTCCCCGACGTTACGGTGGAGTAGATCGAGACACCAATTCCTATACCTCTGAAGATGCAGTAGGATGGAATGTGGCTACTTGAAAAATAAGAACACCAAGATCCAGCGTGATCAGGCAAAAATTGGCCATTTCTAAAGTCTTTGCTCCGTTCCTGTTACACAACAACGAGCAAAGAGGGGCAGCTGTAATACCCAATTTTAGCCCAGGCTCACAAAAAAATAATAAACCCAAAATAATAAAACAAAGTCTGAGTCCAGTAATATCATTTGGCCCGATCGGAATGGCCCATTACTTGAAAAGGTTGAAGGTCCATCTACAAGCTTATGGAAACATAATCTTCAAGGATATGCCATCTTAGATATGATATGCAATCTTAGATATGATAGATGCAATCTTAGAAGATATGATTTTGTAATCTTAGAGATTTAATTTGTAGATACACTTTAATCTTAGCCGTTGATGTAATTGATCTGTACCGTTGGATTTAGGGAGGCTCAACTATAAATAGAGGTCTCTCCCTTCATTGTAAGGGACTTGAGTTGGGAGTAATAATAATTCTTAAGAGTATTCACTCAAATTTCTCTCTCTCTTGCGTTCTTATTTTCTGTGGCTTGTTCTTATTTTGTTGATTTGTGTATAATTTATTTATTGATTTGTATATTGTTGATTTCAAATCTCTTTTTCCCTTTTTATTCATTTTCAAATTCATTATTTTCAAATTTGTTTACATTTTATTTTGCCTTATAGATTTTTTTTATTTTATACTCTTTGTTTTAAATTCATTGGTCTTTTATTATTGATGCTATTTAATCCTCTATTTGTTATTTTAGTTTTTTTATTATTAAATTATTTATTTTAACTATTATGTGGCATCATTAATCTTGTATCATTATTATTTACTTTTTTATGCCTTTAAATTTCAAATTTTGTTATATATATACATGTATACATACATACGTTTTATAATATATACATATACGTACACATTTTTAATTTTTTATAAATATATATATACACATACTTTTATATATTTTCTATGTTTCATAATTTTATATACATACTTATATTTTTTTTACATATTAAAATATGTATATTTATATATATATATTTTTTTATTTTTATTTTTTATTTTTTATAATTCACATTTTCATTTTTTTTCAAAATCCAAGTCGACCCCGTTTTTCAAAATAAAAATGGTGTCAACAAAGTTAATATGACAATAGGGGTCTTAATTAGAAAGAAATTTCAATTAATCAACCTAGAGTCAGTTGCTCTTACTCTCGAAAGAGATATTAGCATAATTTAGGAATTTCTACGGATCAAGACATCAAGTGAATAAATCGTTTAAATCAGATTCATAATAATAGAAAAAGTCTAGGTGGATTCTTTCCTGGGTATTGTCTCTCTCATTGGTTATCTTTCAGTTATTTTCCTGATTCATTCTCTATTGAGTTCTTAGTTAAATTAGTTTAGTAATTTTAGCTTAAAACCCATCACTCCAATTTGTTCGCTAAATAATAAGAAAACGATAATTACTAATACTTTTAGTCCTTGTGGATATGATATCTCTACTCACCGTAGCTAAACTATTGTTCGATAAGTGTGCTTGTCTTTGTCGTAAATTTTAGTTAGTACGGAAAACGCACATCAACTAGTCTAAATGCAAACAACCTAAAATCATTTATCCTGAGGCTAAATTTACAGTTTAAACAAACAACCTATTTACATGTTTTTTAATCAATCACTTGTATTTCTACAAGTTCAAGCACAAACAAAATACAAAATAAAAAAAATTTAACTACTAAAAATCTACTAAAACTAAGCAAAAAAACGAAAAATTAAAAAAATTTATGTCACCCCCACATTTATTTAGCACATTGTCCCCATGTGCACCAAAAAATAAATAAGAGACGAGATTACACATTTTGTCTTGAACGGTTTGTAAGGTTAGTTTGGTCATCTCTCCTTGCCGGTTTAGCTTGAATATGTAGTTTCGTCTAAAGTGTGGAGTTCCTACACAGAAAGAAAACACAATTTTTTTAATATTAAATAATTAAATAAAATAAATAAAACATACAAACTAAAAAGTTAAATCCTATGTACTTCCTCCAAACTTTAGAACATACATCACCCTTAATGTAAAAGAAGTAAAGTGCAAATAAATAAAAAATTCCTAAAAAGGTTGAATTCTCGTTGTTGTATCAACATCGAGATTTGTGTGCTCCAATCGGATGGAAAAGTACCTACAGTAAAGAGAACAAGAAAATATTATATCTAAATAAACTTAAATGAATAAATAAAACAAGAGTTGTTGAGTTTGTGGAGGGCGGAGAATGGTAGAAACGAAGAACGAAAACATTGCTTAGAGCAGCTGAACAATGTCAGGAAATTACAGAATTGTGTCGCAATGTGACGGACTTTTTCCGAGCCTCTATGCGTGAAGTTTCAATTTCTTCGTCTCTTTGATTTGTTCACTTCACAAGCTCAACTACCACTGAAAAATAAATTAGATAATTAAAGACTTAAAATAAAATAAATAAAAATTAACTAATGAAAAATAAAATTTAAAATTAAACAAAATTTAAAGAGAAATCCTTTTTCGGAGTCAAGACCATCCGTATCGCCACCGAAGAACTTCCAGCTGGTCCTCGACACTTTGATTCTTCATTTGTCTCATTGCCGATGTATCTGAACCAGCACATTCGATTGATTCCAATGATATCGTCTTATTTTTTACTGTCACAACATCTAAAATAACAAGTCATTTGGTGCCAAAATCGAGCCAAGTCCAAATTATTTTTCAAACAAGAACAAGAACGAGACGGACTCGTCGATTTCTTTGATTGGTAGCCCCTCGATTTTGGCCAGAAAGTGCATCGACTCGTATACACTTCGTTAGTGGTTAAGTCTACTTCTACATTTGCATCGACGACTACGTCTATCTCTATGTTAATTGGATTGGAGATGCTTTTGGCTATATTTAACTTCTCCCTGTGGTTTTCAGTTCCAAACTCTTGTTGACTGTTTCATCTAATTCAGAGTGCTTGACGATGATACAGTGGTTCTAATAATCTGGGTTGGGAACATCATGTCCGTTCTCTTTTAAATAACTTTGCACCTCCATTTGTTGTTTCAGTAAGGTTGTCATCTCCAAAATTTGCGCCAGCAATTCTTTTATTTCCACCACGTCTGCAATGTATGTTGACGTGGTTGCTTCGCATGAAACTATCTAATGTGAATTACGAGAGAGATCAGTTGGATATTTGGATGTCTTTAACCGGTCTGATTGTCTTTGGACTTCTAGCTTGAGGCGGAAGGACTTGGCTTCATTGTTTCTTTAAGGCTCCATTCGATCATCGTGATCTTTGATTGTTCTTATATTGCTCATACAAATCTCGGTATGCCTTATCATCCATGATTAGGTCCAATTCTTGCTGAGTTGGATCATAACTTCATTGGTTTATGGAGGCTCCGTTCATCCAACTCTTGGTTTGTAGAGGCTTCATTAATGTACCCATCATCAACGTATTGCGAATACATTTTTTCCATAATTGCATCCAACTCTTGCTAACTTTTACAATTTTGTTCAGGGTGATTGACAACAATATAATGGTATTCGCGATCAGGGTTAGGAACATCATGCACGACCTTTTTCAATGGGGTCATTCCTTCGTTTATTTGTTGGAGCATCTCTATTATGAGCAACTTTTGGTCCTCCGTAATTTCTTATTGATCATATACTCATTCTTCGTATACTTCTTCATCGTACCATGCAAACATCTCGCGTTCTTCTTCCCAACTACTATTGTCATCAAATTCATCATCAATTGCATCTACAATTAAATAAAATAATCAACAAGGTATCTAAAAATATTTAAATAAATGAAAATAAAAATATTAAAATTAACACATTATCTAACTCGTTTATCTTTCGACTAGTATTATTTTGCTAAAAAATTTAAATTAATAACAATTTTCATCGTTGCAATCCTCGATAATGGCGCCAACAATTTGACCATTGCCAGAAGTGCAAACGTTTGGACTGGAAATACTGTAGCAAAATAGACAATAATTAAAACAGCGGTGTCTGCAAGTATACGGGTCAAATTATAATATTGAAGAATGTTACAACAAAACACTCCGAGAAGTATTCCGAGGATCATACCCAAGGGATTGCGGATTCGAGAAATTTATTATTAAATTAATTATAGAAATTAATTACTATTCTAGTTAAGTCACAAATTAGTAGTGTTAATACAAAATTAAAATATTAATTAAACTAATGAAATTAATTAGCCTAAATAACCTAATGGAGTTTTCCTATTCCTAATGTCAATGATGCGAGCTCCCGACCTATGGTCAATTAAATCTCTAATTATCAACTAAACAACCAATTACCCTTAATTGAGTTATTTGTCACCTTTAGTTATGAATACCCTCTCGGTCTCATCTTCACTAAGGATTACCACCTAAGTCACCCTTTTGATCTCTTCCTAGGCATACGAATATCCTTACGGCCTCACCGCTTGTAACAAGTTATACTCGACAGGATACCCTCTCTGTCTCACCTGTCTAGATATTCTACTAAGGGCGTCACTCCCAAATATACTAAGTACTCTTGAATAAACACCCAATTTTAGATAAATAATTATTAATCAATAAATCAGATCCATAATCAAATCATGCAAGATATAAAGTAAGAACAATATTTTATCCCAATATTCATACAAACATTAGTTGATCCAGTTAACGAAATATAAATAATGGAACAAAAAAAAAAGGGAATAAAGTGAATTCTCATGAATAATTAAATTGAAGCGTAGTTCTGAAACAATCTCTGCTCACAATCATCTTCACATTGGAAGAAAAAAGTTCCGACTAAGCGAACATAAGAAAAACTAAAATAAAAATTAAGGAAAACTAAAAATTAAAAGTATAGGGTTATAATGTTGTATTTATAGGCAAAAAAAAAAACTAGGTAAAATCCAATAGACTAAAGTGTCCTTTCAATTATAATGTTAATTAGGGCTTTAGGTTGGAAAAAGACCCTTAATTTCCCTAAAAGTTACAACCGTCGCACGTAAGAATTTTTGGTCGCGCAGAAGCCAATGTCGCGACACCCAATTCTAGTGTTGTAACACCAATGCCTATTTCGTTCCAAGATTTTGTTTTTTTTTTTTTACTTTGATCTTCAATGTTACGACGCTAGATGCCTGTGTCACAACATAGCTGTCATCCTTTGTGTTTTGGGGCCTAAATTGGCACCCTGCACACTCAAATAGCCTATTAGTCATTCTCGAGACCCGAGTTGGCCTAACGGGTCGTCGAAACACTAGAAAATACGTAAAAACTCTTATTTTGCTAATAATTAGGTCTGAGCTACTAAAATAGAAAATAAAACAAAATGACATAAAATGACTTGAAATCAAGCTCATTAAGTGCTAAAAAGTCTCTAATATGC
Source organism: Gossypium turneri (assembly GCA_008044935.1). Taxonomy (NCBI): domain Eukaryota; kingdom Viridiplantae; phylum Streptophyta; class Magnoliopsida; order Malvales; family Malvaceae; genus Gossypium; species Gossypium turneri. Next base: position 5,971,585 of record CP032577.1, read on the forward strand.
CACAACGAATTGTGGCAGATCAACAATTTATAAGGAAAAGGGAAAACAAACGGGATAAGCATATGAAATGCTTAGTAAGTTCATAAGCATTAAACAAGAACTTACATTAGCTTTTAGTTAATTACATTAAGCTACCACAATGTTGGCCTAGTTTAGCTGAACATAACAATTCACGACATCAGCAAGGTGAATATTATACCACAATCAAACCATATGATGCTATGCTAGTTCATGACATATTAGATAACAATTTCAAATTCATACTCAATCTAGGGATAATTTCATCGAATACATTTCATAGTCATCATTCAAATACATTGTTCAAGTTCAATTCAACATTTTTCCATTTGAAAATCTTATCTCAATTTAATTTATCGTTTCATATAATTTGTTTCACCTGATGAACCATAGAAAATGGAGTCGGATACACAAGTAGCTACATCACACCAATTGCTCATCCGAGCTACGTATATATATACATGTCAGGTTACTCATCCAGGCTAAACTTTTAAAATGACATCAGGTTACTCATATGTATTTGAGTATCCGCAACAAATGTTGAACCTCGGTAATCCTCTGTAATCAATCCCGTACTAGCAGGCACAAAACCCTATGGCATGCCAATTGAATCCTAACCTTTACTAAGTTCACATAGGTCTTATTTTCACTTATAACCATCATATTACAATTTAGTCCAATTCTCACCTTTCATATCAATTTACAACCAATTAATCCATAATAATCATACATATACAAATCAAACACATAATTACTTAAACACATAAGTACCATATGAATTTATCAGGTCAAAATAGCAAACAAGTTGAACCTCCAAGGACTAATAGACAATTTTAGGCTTTCCTTAATTATCTCTAGTTTGATCCAATTTTTAATCTATTCAATTATTTCATTTAGTCCATCAATATCAAACATTTATACATTATATCATGATCTGAATGAACCTATAAAACTTCATTTTCGATACCTCTAAAGTTTTACATTTTATTCAATTTAGTCTCTAAAATCGAAATAGTCATAACTTTTAATTTTGAACTTTGGTTTGAAAATTGACCTCAATTACATTCATTATAGACCCTCTACTACCTATTTTTACTAAAATTTCACCTCAATTTCATAATTTATTCACTTTAGTTCTTATGTACAAAACTAACAACCAAACATTACAATTTAGTCCTTTTTCATAATCTAAGCTTAAAATGTATCAATTTAACACCAATTTCTTGAATAAATCAACAATGAAAACTTTCAAAAACTTTAACAATTTTGCAATTGGTACATGGGCTAGCTAAATCAAGCTCCCATGACCTTAAAAACATAAAAATTACAAGAAAGGGACTTAATTGAACTCACCAATTGATAGTCGAAAGCTTGAACTCAAGGTTCCGACCTCATCGTCAACAATGTTCGATAATTTCGTTTACGAATGGTATTAGCTTCACAACTAATTAATCATAGCCAAATAACCAAATATAAAAGCCTACTTTACAATTAAATCATTTTTTCTAATCTTAATATATGATGAAATACTCGTATCTCGTTATTCATCTGATCGAATCAAAATTCGACTTTGTATTTATTCACTAAGGACCACAAGCTTTCAATCCATAACAAAATTTTCCATTGGCTTTCGTTCTATTCAATTTGGTCTTTAACCACACAACTATAATTTCCTTTTCGAACTCCAAACTTTCACTTAATCATAATCTCACCAATCTAATATCTAACATACCCTTCACATACCGAAGCTACTACAATCAAATACTATCATGTTTTCAAGTTCAAATGGCGATTTGATATAAACAATCTATCATTTAGGTTAGCTAAATCAAACTCATACCATCATGAATCTATAAAAATATAAAAGAAATAACTCACCTAAATTGCCAATTTTGGATTCGACGATGGCTTGGAAGTAGAAGAATTTTCCTTTCTTTTTCTTTTATTTCAGACGGCAAAAGAGAAGAAGATGAATGAAAATCTCTCTCTCCCACTCAACCATATAGATATATGAATAGATTATTAGCAAAGTGATTAAGATAATTATATTACTAACTTATTACTTAATCATGTTATAATATTAATTAGTGGATAATGAAGAGTTAAGATTTATTAAGCACTAACATATTTTCTATTTTGGTTTAATTATTCCATGATCCTTAATTAAATTGAACAATAAGCTCTCTTAATTTCCTTTTAACTAAATTCTTCCTAATTTATTCGCCTTATAATTTAGTCTCTTTACTATTTATTTAATACTCTATTTAATTAATTACTAAAACAAAATTTTATTTTTAATTTAATTATTTATCTTTTTATTTTCTAATTCTTTACATGCTTTGACACTTCTCGATAAAATTCTTTGGACAAACCGATTTCATATATTCGGTCTCAAAATTATCTTTTTCAATATTGGCAAAATTAAGCTGTTACAATTCTCCCTTTTAAAAAATTTCGTCTTCAAAATTTATCTAGCAGGCACAGAGTTTCTGCGAATGTACAGTCAACTTTCCATTACTTGAGAACTTCCTCGATGTTAAATAATTTTCCTAGGGAACTACTTACATGAACACGTTATCATCATTATAACTTCTTTGCCTCTCTTTCGAACTTATTAACCCTCTTTTTTACACTCGACTTAGAATTAATTATAATGTAAAAATGCTAAAATAAATAAAATTTATATTTTATTTGATGAATAATATCTCAAATATTACTTTTAAGTTCTTGTTTACTAAGAATCACATTGTTAGGCACAACTCATTCATGAGAAAATACCAATCACTACTGTAGGTACATATCTATCAGCATTCATAGAATATCATTTAATTTTTTATTTTATGAAATTTTTATGTTTAGTATATTTCTTTTAGTACTACCAATACAATAAATAATTATATTATTGTCAAACCCATCTATTAATAAAAAATGTTCACTCAAAATTCATGTCGTAGAATTAAATTGTGCCAAAAAAGAAGTTTTTTATTAAAATGAAGGGCGTACAATCAGAGAAGCAAGAACCCTTAAACAAACGGGTTCAAGGGCAACGCCAGACGAACAAACACAGATACACCCCAAAAGAAAAATCAAGACTCCACTGCCGTCCACATGCAAGAAGGCATGCAAGAAAAGCTGACGCGGATGACATTGACTAAGGGACCATCAAATTTGTAGCAACACAATCCATCACATCTCTAATATGTAATGACAAAAATGGAAGCAATATCGTTAGATATATGCTATTTTTGCCTTTGAAGCCTAACAAGTGATCACAAATATCTAATCCAAAGATTTTGAAATGCACGATAGTATCTATTCTTCCACTTCTTGGATTTTCTCATTTTTTATTTGATTTATTACTTTAAAAATATAAGAGATGTGATGAAATGCATTTTGTAGTTGTCCTTGTTTATGAAAGTTTGTAATGCCAGGGACCATCAAATTTGTAGCAACACAATCCATCACATCTCTAATATGTAATGACAAAAATGGAAGCAATATAGTTAGATATATGCTATTTTTGCCTTTGAAGCCTAACATGTGATCACAAATATCTAATCCAAAGATTTTGAAATGCATGATAGTATCTATTCTTCCACTTCTTGGATTTTCTCATTTTTTATTCGATTTATTACTTTAAAAATATAAGAGATGTGATGAAATGCATTTTGCAGTTGTCCTTGTTTATGAAAGTTTGTAATGCCTTATACATGTTGGAAGGGATCAGGTTAATTCTCACACGCTTTTTAGTCAAGTACCTTTTTCATTCTCTTCTTAATTTGACATCCATCTCTTAATATGTTAATAGAGAGAAATTTTGAGCATTAACCAGACAATTATTATATCATGCTTTTCTGCAATTTAAAGTTTTTCCTAGTGTGATGGGTGTCGATTCCACCAATATAATCCTATGCCTAATTTGCAAATTTAAGCAGTATAAGGAGTAGGGTCGATCCCTCAGAGACTGGGTTTACTACAAATTGTTGCTCTCTTGACCAGATTTATGTCGGGGCAGTTGTCGTGCCCAAGAAATTTGGGGGGAGGATAAAATTGAAAACCTAGAACCTGAAATAAACAGGGAAAAATGCGTGAAAAGTAAAAGTTGGAAATAAAATAATAAAAACAGTTAAATAAATCTGAAGAAAAATTAATTAAACTAAGCTCAGCTTTAGGCACAGGTTTTTCCTCGTCTTTGAACCGATCCTCGAAATTAGATGAATTCCTCTTTTCCAATAAGCTAGTTATAGCTACCAAGGACGCCTCGGACACCAACTCTTCCTTGTGTAAATTAGTTATGGAACATCCTATAACTAACCCTTACCGATCGAACAACCAATGAAACGTTCGTGATTTAGAACTCCGGCAGCTTTGCGTTCTAGAAGAGCCTAGCTCGAACCAATGTCCTCAACCGCGTGGGACATTTAAATCTGGTTACTACTTCCGTTGACGAAACCAAACAGTAATCCCCACTTGGCACGCCAATGTGTTCACGGAAAACCAATCAGACAATCGATCCTTTCGGAATTTCAACTGTACGTCAAACCACACTAACTCAAACAACGTCTTTTTGACTTAGTGTTGATCTGACTTTGTGAGTTGACAAAATCATACTCTTAATCCAGAGAAATAATAAGTACTGAAATTTAGGAGTCAAATTGCTTGGGTTCATAACTCACTGATCTTGACGAAGTTAACATCGGCCTAAAGCTGAAATGGATACTTAATAAAAAAACTTGGTAATTAAAAACTTGATTAATGACTTGATTCAAGACTTGCTCAATGAATGAACATAGTAACCCCTATTTATACTAGTGGCTTTGCCAAATTAAGAGCCACTAACCATAGAAAATCAAGGAAATAAAATATTCCATGATATAAAAATCCCTACATAATCTCCCACTAAGTCAACATAGAATTTCAGCTAATTACATATTGGAAAAATTCTTCTTTGGCCTGCCTTCTTTGCTCATTTCTTCAATCTAGCCCAATTGCTTCTCCTTTTTCTCTTTTGACCCCAAATTGTACACCTGTATAAAATTCAAGTTAAACATGGAAAAATCAGTGGTGCACTCTTGTAAATTAACCAATTTAATTACATAAAATATGTAATTTTAGCATTTAATCATAGTGGCTGCGTTTTATTAGGTGATGATATATTAGAAACTTGTAGTAGCCAAAGCTAAAATTAGCAAACCTTGTTTGGAAACTGATTCAGCCCATAAATGGTGATTGTAAACTGTGTGAAGTTCAAATTACTAATTAGTAATTGGCTTTTGTATGTGAAATAACTGTCCTTTCGGATCTGCACTTTATTGTATGTTCTGCACAAGGTGGGATTGTTGTGTTGGTTGTTACTAGGGGTAATGAGTTTTGGCATATGGATATCCAGATCTGTGTGTTTGTGTTCGTCAGTAATGAGATACAGCTTAATTGGTATATGAAGAGTTTCCACAAGAAATGCTTAAAGCAATATTGCTTCCATTTTTGTCATTACATATTAAGCCTTTTCCATAAAAAATGATGGCCTTTTTATCATTACATACTAAGCCTTTTCTACATCTGACATGATGGCACATGTAGGATGATTGAAAATGAGTATTTAGGTCTGAGAAATGGCATACTGGATCAATCAGCCATACTGCTTTCAAGCCATGGTTGTCTAACTTACATGAACAGCAAAGTAAGTCAAACTTTTTGTAGTAATTTTAGGAATAACATATCCTTCTTTGTTTTGAAGTGTTCGATCTATTTTTGTTAGCTTGGCACTGCTTATGCTTAATTTAGTCTTCATACAATTGCTATAATTTGGTTATCAGCCAGATTTATGATTGTTTTCTATTTTTATTGATTTATGTAATCAATCTCAATTCTGCTTTTTGCAAATTAATACTATTACTAAAGTTGCACATAATTGTTTATTTTTTATATATATATATATATATATATATTTAGCCTTAATGGCTATATATAATTTTTACTTTTTAACATCTCTGTTGTTTACCGAGTTTGTTGGTTTATCTGATCATTTGGTTTTGCATCCTTTAAATATTGAAGGTGTTGTAGAAGATTCAATCTCTTCAAGCTGGAAAAGCTTAGCACTTCTTCAAGTGGAGTGTTATTTAATGTTGCATTCCATGGTCGTTTATCTTAGTCGGAACTTGAATTTGGTGTTATTGAAACAGGGTTTTGTAACTACCTTGTATACTAGCTTCTTTAACCATAATTGTTAATTATTACGTGTTTTGTAGTTTCTTTTATATTTGGCCGAGTTAATATAGATCAGATGAGCTGTGAGGTACATTGCTCATTTATTTAAACATAATATTTTAATTCTAAATTTAAATTCATTAATTTTTATATTTAGCTTTAAAGTTAAAATTTTAATAGAAATATTATTTAATTAAAATATTTTTTTAAAAGTTATATTTTTAGCGGCGTTTGTCAAAAAGAGCCGCTAAAAGTCATTCTTTATAGTGGCGTTTATGGTTGAAGCGTCGCTAAAAGTTATGATCTTTAGCGGCATTTATGGTAGAAGCACCGCTAAAGGTCATGATCTTTAGCGGCGTTTGTGGTGGAAGCGCCGCTAAAGGTCATGATCTTTAGCGGCATTTTTTTCACATAAACGCCGCTAAAATTAGCGGCGTTGTCTATAGCGTCACTTTTTGCGGCGCTTGTTAAAGCACCGCTAATACTTTTAGTGGCACTTAAAAACGCCACTAAAAGCCTATTTTGCTGTAGTGGACATAGATTGTAGCTTATCTCCAGACTTGTTGAGGATGGTAAAATTAGAAAAAAAAAAAAAATTTTACCTCATGAGGAGACAAGGGAGATTGTGACCTTAGAGGATGGAAAAGAAGTAAAAATCAGAACAAGCATAACTGAAGAAACGAAGTAAGACCTTGTTAAGTTACTTTAAGAGTTCAAAGATGTCTTCGCATGGTCATGCCCGGGTTAATCACTGACATTGTAATCTGAACAATAGCACGATATCAAAAATTTGCAGTATGTTCAAGATTAACATCATGAACGATGCAGTGAAAATTCTTTGCTGGGGCAACGCCTTCTTCTTTGGCTTATCATAGTTTTGTCCATTGAAGTCGAAATCCCTTCCCTTAGAGTCTTGGCAAAGCTAAAATTAGAGGAAGCAGAGTGGATACAGTCTTGATATAATCAGTTGAACTTGATCGAAAGAAAAAGGCTAAAAGCTATCCGTCATGGTCAGATGTACCAGAAATGAATGATGCGAGCCTATAACAAAAAGGTTCATCCCAGAGAATTCCACGAGGGGAACCTGGTGTTGAAAAGAATCCTTCCTCTACAAAAGGATTTTAGATAGAAGTGGATGTCAAATTGGGAAGGACCTTATGTTGTAAAGAAGGCCTTTTCTGGAGGAGCTTTGTTTTTTAGCGAAATGGATGGTAAAAACTTGCCAAATCCTGTAAACTCAGACTCAGTCAAGAAGTACTTCACTTGAGGAAAGAGAAAGGGACCAAAATGAAAACTCGTAAAGGGCGCTTTGAGTCCAAAAAAAAGACCAAGGTGAAAACCTGTAAAAGGCGCTTTGAGTCATAAAAAAATATAAAAAATAAAAAGAAAAGGAAAAAGGAGAGGCCAAGGTGAAAACCCACAAAGAGCGCCTTAAGACCAAAGGGGATTTGAGTTGAAAACCCGAAAAGGGCTGCTCAAATTTTGGATCCAAATGGGGCATGAGGTGATCAGAGCAGCTCAAATTTTGATCAGATTGGGGCATGTGGTGATCTTGCTATACCTGAATCAACGAGAAAGGGTAGGCGACATCTTGGGGTATCGACAAAGTACTATAGATCTCCTAAACACATGTCAAACTCAGAATGGTCTTCAGAAAGTTTGTACAGAGAAGTTCAAGCTGCGATATCTGGGGCACCTAGTCTTTACTCTTTTTATATTGAATTTGCTATCTTGGAATACTTTATTTTTTTAAGACACGTGTTCCCAATCAATTCCTCTTTTTATTCTTACTGTCCTTGACAATTTATTCATTTCGAGCCATGCTCCCAAATCAATTCTATTGTATCCATTATTATGATCCTTTTGCAAGCATGTTGCATTGGAATAATGATTAATGGACTGATAATACTTTCACAAGGGAAGTTTTACATATTATTCTAGAAGTTTTAAATTGTTTAGAACATACCAAGTTTAAAGGTTGAAATATCTATAAAGAAAAAGTCTAAATTAAGACTATCCCTTCATATTTTGTTGTCAAAACATTGATTGAACAAGATGACAAGATGTCGTGCTGGTGACAAAACTTCAATAAACAAATAAACAATGATCACCGAGTGATAAGAAGAAGTTTTCTTGAAAAAGAAAGTTCTACAATTGTGTATAAACATTTGGTATGGCATATTGGGAATGGTGTAAGGCCAAAGAGATTCATATCATTTATCCTTGACTCGCAGTAGGAGAAGATTGAGAAAGAGTCAGATCTTATACTCTTAAATTACAGTGGATGAAGGATGGTTCAAATTTTATGTCTCAAAATTACAGTGGATTGAACCTTGAAGATTACAGTAGGGGTAATCCGATTAAGTAAGATATGAGTGTTACCGGCCGAACAAGATGGTGTTCTGACGTGTTGGTAATAAAGCCTTAATAAACAATGAGCAATAACAACTCAAACATTAATAGATCATTTTTCATTTTGCATTCATGCATGCACATTTAGTTAAGAGATTTTAATTCATTCTGATCATAACATCCTAATCATTAGGCATAAATAGGTTCATGTAATGGATTCTACAGATCATGTGTCTTGGAGAGCAGATCACAAATCCTACACCCCTGAAGCTGCAGTGAGATGGATTGAAGTTATCATAGCGAATCTTATTTCCTTGGTGTTGCAATGGAACAGATTAAAGCTAAAAGCAACGAATCTTATTTCCCTGGCGTCGCAGTAGATTAAAGCTGAAGGCAGCAAATCTTATTTCCTTGGCGTTGCAGCGGAACAGATTAAAGTTGAAAGCAGCGAATCTTATTTCCCTCACATTAAGACTAAAGGCAGTGAATCTTATTTCCATGGCATTGTAGTGGAACCGATTAAAGCTAAATGTAGTGAATCTTGTTTCCCTGGCATTGCAGTGGAATAGATTAAAACTGAAATAGAGCGGATTAAAGTTGAAGGCAGCGAATCCTATCTCCTTGGCGTTACGGTGGAACAGATTAAAGGTAAAGGTAGCGAATCTTGTTTCGTTGGCGTTGCAGTAAAGCAGATTAAAGCTGAAGGCAGCAAATCTTATCTCCCTGGCGTTAAGACTGAGAGCGGCAAATCTTATTTCCCTGACGTTGCAGTGAAATAGATTAAAGCGAAAAGTAGCGAGTCTTGTTTCTCTGGCATTGCAGTGGAATAGATTAAAGCTGAAGTGGAACAGATTAAAGCTGAAGGCAGCGAATCTTATCTCTTTAGTGTTACAGTGGAACGGATTAAAGCTAAAGGTAGCGAATCCTGTTTAAAGCTGAAGTGGAGCGGATTAAAGCTGAAGGCAGCGAATCCTATCTCTTTGGTGTTACAGTGGAACAGATTAAAGCTAAAGGTAGCGAATCTTGTTTCTCTGGCATTGCAGTGGAGCAGATTAAAGCTAAAGGCAGCGAATCTTATCTCCCTAGCATTAAAATTGAAGAAAGCAAGTCTTATCCCCCTGAAGTTGCAGTGGGGCAGACTGAAGATAGCGAATCTTTTCTCCTTGAAGTTGCAGTGGAGTGAATTAAAATCAAGTCTCATCTCCCTTGAAGTTGTAGCGGAGTAGACTAAATAAACCAATCTTATCTCCCTGAAGTTGCAGTGGAGCGGATTGAAGAAACCAATCCTATCTCCCTGAAGTTGCAGCGGAGTGGATTAAAATTATGGATCTTTTCTCTCTGAAGTTGCAGTAGAGTAGATCGCATCAGGTCTTATCTCCCTAAAATTGCAGTGGAGCAGACTGAATAAACCAATCTTATCTCCCTGAAGTTGCAGTAGAGCATATTGAAAAAACCAATCTTATCTCCCTGAAGTTGCAGCGGAGCGGATTAAAATGATGAATCTTATATCTCTAAAATTGCAGTAGGGCAGATCGCATCAGGTCTTATCTCCTTGAAATTGCAGTGGAGCAGACTGAATAAACCAATCTTATTTCCCTGAAGTTGCAGTGGAGCAGATTGAAGAAACCAATCCTATCTCCCTAAAGTTGCAACGGATCGGATTACAATAATGGATCTTATCTCTCTGAAGTTGCAATAGAGCAGATCGCACCAGACTTTTTTTTAAAGTTGCAGCAGAACAAGTTGAAGCTACAAGTTTTATCTCCCTAAAGTTGTAGTGGAACAGACTGAAGATAGCAAATTTTGTTCTCTTGAAGAGCTACAAGTTACAAATCCTATCTCCCTAACGTTGCAGTACCAGTTTCTATATCCCTGAAGAGGCAGTGGGTTAGAATGAGGTTACTTGAAGAAGAGGAACACCAAGATCCAGCATGACCAGGCAAAATTGGCCATTCTTAAGGTCTTTGCTTTATTCACGTTGCACGATAACGAACAAAGAGGGGCAGCTGTAATACCCAATTTTTACCCAGACCCGATAAATATAAAAAAATCAAATATTAATATTAAAAGTCCTAAGAATCAATCATTTTTAAAATTATAGCATAAAAAATTTCAAGCCAAAGGTTATCTCGTGAATTCGAAATGTTATGTCCTAACTCACTGGATACAAAATTTTATTTTCTCGAGACGAGGTTTTTAATAAAAGCAAATTCGTGTGTTGTCATGGAACTTCAAAGAATCACACCCTAACTTACAGGGTTTCAATTTCTTCATTGAGGCAAGATGACCAAAATTTTTAGTTTTCAAAATAATAAATTTCAATAAAGATTTTTTTTTTAAAAAAAAAAGGGGGAATCACTTCTTAAATTTTTTTCCAACATTCGACCTCAGGACATTAAATGATCAATTAGGTACTAATTTTGGGCGTTACGAGGGTGCTAACCCTTCCTCGTACGTAACTGACTACCGAACTCATTTTTCTAAAACTCGTAAACCAAAGGCATTTTCAAGGTGATCCGATCACACCTCAATAAAAGATCGGTGGTGACTCCTATTTTATCATTTTTTTAAAAGTCGACGCTTTTATCTAAAAAGGTGGTTTCGACAGCTCTCAATTCTTATGTAGAAAGATTAAAATTAATAAATACAAAAAAATGTAATACTAAAAAATAAAATCTATCCATAAATTTTAAATTATAGTATATAAATAAATTGAGTTTTTACGATGATTCTTCAATTAAGTATGAAACTTTACAAAAATTTCATTCATTTGAGTTTTGGAATGCATAAAAAAAAAAGTTTGTTGCTTTGTAATCTTGCATATAGGGGTGTAATCAAGAGCCAAGTTCAAATATTGGAAAGTTTGACTTTAAGCTTAACCAAAAATCTATTTTTAAGCTTTGATTTGACTAGAGGTATAATCAAATTATTTGAACTCAAGCACTAGCTCGATTAAGTTTGCATGTATTTAAGTTTGGACTCAATAATTAAGCTTAACGGAAATAATATAATAAGGGTAACAACGTAATTTAATAAAATAAAATATTTAATATACATAAAAAATGAAAAGTTCACTAAGGGTTGCGAGCTTGAATTCAACTTGATCAATAGCTAGAGTTTGACTCAATAATTATCTAATTAAGTTTGAATCTTTTTTTCAAGTCAAACTTGAGTTACTATTGTCTCGTTTACACCTTAGTTGTAGATTTAATTTAAGAATTGTCTTGTCAAAATCCAACTTATTAGACTATTTAATTTTTTTCTATAAATTAAATTAAATTAAATTTTGTGTTATTTATTTAGTATTGCAATTTATATTTTTGGTTCTATCCATTTTAATTCTTCTGGTATTAACAAAAAATTGGAAATTTGAATTATAATTTAAATCAAATAAAGTGAAAAGAGAATAAAAGAAGATATACCTGACCATTATTACCGGACATTAACGGTTATATTTTCCACAAAACTTGATTTTCATGGTTTGGTTGTAACAGCCCGATTTTGGGGCTAGATGGAATAGTGGTTTCGGGACCACAAATCCGACAAGGAAAAATTTATTTTAAAATTATGACATGGGTTGCATTATGATAGGAAGGTTGCATGAAAATACTGATATGGTAAAATAAGGAAATAAATTGATAAAAAGGATAATTGAGTTATGTCAACATTGGAAAGTATATTACGACATATTAATCCAAGAAAGGATTAAATTGCAAAAGTGAGAAAAGTTTTGTTACCCAAGAGTAAATACTCAAAATTTGAGGGGTTAAAGTGTAAATATGAAAAAGTTGAAGGACCAATAATGTAAATATTTTAAGGGTGGAATAATCTAGAAACTAAGGAAGATGGATGAATTGGGACCAAATTGAATAGATGAAGGAATTATGAGGGACTAAATTGTAATTTTACCAAATTAAGTGATGACTCAATGATGGAATTTTAAAAGAACATAAAGGGCAAAATGGTCAATTAGAAGAGAGAGAAATCTAGAAGGCAATGATGATGTTGGTGATATTTTAGATTAATTAATTTAATAAATATTAGTTTATTAATATTTTAATTTAATTTTTAAATAATATTTTATTATTTTATTATTAATTTATTTAGTATATATATACGTGGAAAGAAAGATGAAAAGGAATCAACCCATCATCTTCTTCTCCCATGCAACCAACGTGAGAAGAGAGGAAAAAGAAAGAAAGTTTTGCTTTCTTTACAATTTGGTCTTTTCACCAAAAATCCACCATTTTCACTTAGAAATCAAAGAAATTTCCATAGCCACCAAGAGAGAAAATTGACAAGGAGACTATGGGGAGCTAGAATATCAAGTTAGATTCAAGAAATAGAGGCTGGAGGAGAGAGAAAATCAAGTTAAAGATTGAAGTCAATTGAGCAAGGTAAGAACATCATGATTTCAATATATTTTTTAGTTTGATATTATTGAAAAAGTATGAGATTGATGTTAATGTAGGGTTTTATTATATAAGGTTATATGTTCTTGATATGTTAGTGAAGAGAAAATAAGAGAAAGTGTTGAGAAATAGTGTAGAGAAGGAAAATAAGAGTGTTATAGACTTAGTAATCAATATTTTGCACTAAAACAGTTTTGGACAGCAGCAGTAGGTTTTGGACAGCAGCAGTAGGTTAACTTTGAAAAATCACCATAAATTGTACAAATCGAAGAGGATGAATAAAACATGAAATTAAATATTATTGAGTCTAGTTTCTCATAGAAGAAACGGTGTAAGCAATAGAATTTTAAATCATGAGATATAATAAATTTTGTGAGACAAGGTCAGAATGAATTCGGGTTCCCCTATTTTGACTTTGGAAAATAATTAAAAATTTTAAAAAAATAATTATGGGATAAAATTTATATTCTTAGAATCCTTGATGAGTCTATTTTCAAAGGAAACAAACGGAAACATCATCCAAATTCTGTACAATTAGATAATTCATTTTTAGTGAAGAGTGGTCGGAATAGTCAGATAGCAAAATAGGGGAAACTTTAAAAAATAAACTGTACTATTTGGCTGAACCAAAAATTCTTAAAATTTTATGGTAAGAATATATGTGAGTATAGTTTCAGATAAAATTAACGGATCTCAATTTGGAGTTCTGTAGCTCAAGATATAAATAATTTAGTGACTATGACTCAAGTGGACAGCTTTGAATGAATATAAATAAATGTGAAATTATAGATAATGTTACATATAAGCATGTTATATATATTAAGGATGTGGAATGAAGAGGAGGAGGAGGAAAATATATGATTATTCAACTAGCATGAGTTTTTTATTATTAAAAATGACCAATTTATATGTTTCAGGGACTAAATTGAACAAAAGTGAAAATTTAAGGGTAAATTTGTAAAAATATCAAAAAGTGACCAAATTGCATAAAATGAATTGTTTTATTATTTAAAGTAGTAAATTGAATAAAATATTAATTTAGATCAAGATTGGATGGAAATTCGAGAAAAATAGAAAATTTCCAAAATGTTCCTAAATTTTGGTATTTCTGCAATTTAGCCTGGTAAGTTCGTATGAACTATATTCTGTATAATTTTAATTAAAGTGAATTTTATTTGGATGATTTGATTCTGATTATAATGACATTTATAAGTTAAATTGGCCAACGTTAGCTCATTAATTTTTGATTTTTGATTAGTTATAAACATGAATGCTTGATGAAATGAAATTCTATGGAATGGAATGGAATGAAATAAAATAAAATTTGAAAATATATGAATGAATTGTGTATAAATCGGTCACATGTTCGATCATAATCGATAAACGTTGAGTTAAATGGTAAATACGTATTAGTATTGAGTTTAATGATATCGGATTATATGTGAATTAAATAAAAATTTCCATTGCTAGTGAAATTGATTTGAATTGTGAACATGAGAATTTGTGAATTTAATGAAATGAAAATGAAGCATTGAATTGTTAAGATTTGTGAATTGCATGAATATGTATCGGGTCTCGTAAGCCCTAGTTATTATGAATATAATATTTAGAAGATACATTGTGAAGAATTATAAAAGCATGATAAAAATTTGAAGAGTTTTAATTTGGATGAAATTTTATGACTCGATTTAATACGTTTACAAGTGTATGTTTTGGTAATGCCTCGTATCCTATTCCAGCGTCGAATACGGGTAAGGGGTGTTACATTGGTAGTATTTCATTTGAATTATAGATCCATCTGAAAATTCTTGAATCTCCAAACTATTGTTCAACTGATTTGTTTTTGTTTTTTTTTTTTCTGAATTTTTTCATTGATTCGGGTGTTATGATTTTTGGAAATTTAATCTCTCATTTTGAAGTAGTATTATTTTTGGTGAAATAAAAACATTATTATATTAAATTACATAGAATAAAACTGAGAAATACTGATTCTCCTTTCCCTGTCTGTTTCAAAAAAATTTAATGCTTCTTTTGGAGGGGACTTAAATAATTGTAGATTTTTTTTTTTTTTTTTTTTGCAAAAGTCAATTTAACCAAATAGTTTGTATTGTAATTATGATCCTTAAAAATATATCTTAATATCTATTAATTTTTTTGAGAGAATATACAATAAATTTTTGTGATCATAATAGAATTTGAAGTGTTCGAAATATTTTAATCCCTCGTGGAATATATAATTAAGCAAAACCTACGGTTTTAAAGAAAATAAATTGACATTAAAATGAATGAAGTAGATGAATAATGGACTTCTGATTTAGTATAGTATACATCGAGTATATCCTAAAAATATATCAATTTTAAAAGGGTAAATTATAAAAATAATCACTTTTGTTTATTTCAGATTATATATCTCTTATATTTAAAATGTTATGTTTTAGTCACTTACGCTATTGTTTTGTTACGAACCAGTCACCCTGCCGTTAAGCTCCGTTACCTCCTTAACGGCAATCCTACATGACAGTCCAAATGAGTTTTAAATGTCAACTTGAATGTCCAACTTAGATGAGAATAGTTTTTTCAGTCAAAATAAGAAAGAAAACTAAAAGAAAAAGGAGACTAATGATTTTTTTTTCCAGTTCAAGGTGTAAAACAACGAATTTATAAAATAATTTTAAAGCACGGTTTTACTGCAAACGTACAGGTCAGTTGTAATATTTATAGTGTTACAGTGGAACACTGGAGTATTCCAAGGATCGAACCCAAAGGAGATGGCGATTAAGTGATAAATAGCATACATGATAGAGTCTAAGTGGCTACTGATATGATTTTGTAGTACGACAATTCATAACTAGAAAATATTGCAAGAAAATTAAATATGCTAATTTAAGGACTAAATTGCAAAGAGTATAAAACTAATGAGTTATCCAATAAATAACTAATGGTGGTTGGTTGATTTCGATATGGTTCATCAGTACTCGAACAAGGGACTTAAATCGTCTAGATTATTAAGTGACTTCCATTTTATCTTCCAATCTCAATTTTACCGGCTTAGACGAATTAGCTCCAATTTATCTTCTGATTTCATCGATTAATCTGAGACT
Source organism: Gossypium turneri (assembly GCA_008044935.1). Lineage (NCBI taxonomy): Eukaryota > Viridiplantae > Streptophyta > Magnoliopsida > Malvales > Malvaceae > Gossypium > Gossypium turneri. The sequence continues at coordinate 5,987,675 of CP032577.1, forward strand.
AATGAACGGGTGCGTAACAAGATTACCTTCCAATCTCACTTGCCTATATATTCCCTTATGGCATCACTTCCTAAGTTTTTAGATCTATTCGATTTAATCCAATTTGTTACGATTTAGTCAATTGTCCAAAAATTTCAGCTTACTCACATCCCCATCAACCAACCCCCTACGGTTTAGTTACCTATTACCATATTAAAACTAACAAACATGAAAGAAACAACTATGGAAGCCATTAATATAAACTTGAACAAAAAGATGAAAGCTTTGGTTTTTAAACTTAATAAACTTAAATGAAAAGCAACTAACACAAAGATAAAGAAGCATGAACACTAAAGATCTATCTCGAGTAGATCAAACTTAAAATATTTCAAAGTAACATGACAAACCCTAGGTGTATGTCACATATAATCGAGTTCAAACGATCAAAGATGAATAGTGTGAGCTCCACGAAGATCCGATCGACACATTCCGAAAATTAAAATTTACAAAAAAAAATAACAAGATAAACAAAATACTTCATAAGCTCGTACAAAAATAACAATCTCAAATAACAAATACATATGTAAAACTAACATGAATAATCAGATTACCTAATACATTATTGACATTTGGCATTAAAATAACAGGGTAAGCATTAATGCTCAGTAATCATTACGAAATTGACATAAAAACGTATGAAGTGGATGAATAAAATTCAAGGGGCACCGGATGAGACACGCAACGGGAGTAGACATGCAAGACGTTTATGAATAATGCCCTGTACAGAGCACATCTTTTACTATGTTTTGATCATCGGCAGAAAATAATTTATTCATCACTAAAATATTTTTTAAAATTAATTTTTTATTTTGAAAAACATATATTATTTTTCAGAAAAAAATTATCATTAAATTAATTTTTATATAAAATTATTTTGAATTAAATCAAATATTATTTATATTAAATAAATTTTAATTTTAATTTATAAATGTTTTATAGTATAATTTACAAATAATTTAATAATATAAATATTAGTATTTTTTCAAATTTTATTTAATTTTATTTATCCTTTTCAACTCCAATTTATATCTACTCTCATTTATGTAATAAAAGTAACTTCAAATTAAATTTTTATTATTATTAAGCTTATATAAGATATTAATTATTATAAAATAAATTGAATTTTTATTTTGTTGAAGGGGGCGGCATTAATGATAAAAATATATATATATGTTAACTTATTATATATATGTTATAATAAAATTAATAAGGTGAAAACTTAATGTATGTATATATATTATATAATAAAAATAATAATAGAAAACATAATAAAAGAATAATAAGAAAGTTGAAAGAGATGATAGCATGCAAAAAAGAAGAAGAAGAAGAAGCTACGGTACCTAAGGGTTTTAACATTCAAACTTCAATTGGTTAGTCAATTTAGTTCCCTTTTCTTGAAAATTTTACGTTTTTAGAATTTCGGTATTTAGAACTACTAGACCCATGTTGTAATTTTTAGTATTGTTAAAGATTTTAGATGTTGCCATTGTTGAATAGTTTAATTACTATGGGTTAAATTGATAGATTTTTAAGTTAGGAGTGATAAAGGACTAAATTGTAGAATAAATTGTTAATTTTGAGCAATAGGGACTAAACTGTGAAAAATTCAAAATTAAGGGGTAGAATTGAAAATAGGGAGCTAAAATTTAGTTTAGAGTGAAATTAGTATAAAATTTGAGGTTAAATATGGATATTAAATTTAGTCTCGGTTTAGGGACTAAATTGAGGATTAAGCAAAATATAGTAGAAAAATTGATTTTTTTTTGTGATTTGAGTGGTATGTTATTAATTAATTGTAATTATTTTATTCCGTAGCAAACTTCGTTCCGGAATCCTAGAGTAAGAAGGGAAAATACAAGGCCGATGTCGAATAGCTCGGAATTCACGGTTTGTGTTTATATAATCTGAATTAAATAGTAGATTGTTGCATATTTAATTGTTTGCATATGGTAAGCATTTGAGGTGAGTACTTTGGTACTTTGGGATTGAATTGAATTCAATGTTGATTTGAAATAGATTGATTTTGTATATTATGAAATATGCTGATTATATGAATATTGAATTGAATATATGTGATAATGTATATATACGAGATTGGGACATTGATGATACGAGCCAAGGAGGTGACACTCAAGGGGTTGTTTTTTCTAGTGGTCCAATCACTCGAAGCAAGGCACGACAATTAAAATCAAAGATGAATGCTTTTGTCCAAGACTTTGTTGCTACAAATTTAATTCATCATGTTCGTGACGTTGACAAATACGAGAATGTAATTCACTGGACCAATCTTGGAATAGTGAAAGCCCATAAATTGGTGGATTAATCTTTTATGTATCTTATTATTATTATTATTATTTACTTAATTCTCATTGGTTGGGACACATCACTTATGAGTTAAGTAATTTTATTAGTTAGGTTATGATTTATTTATTTTCTTAGTTAATTTTAAAAGAGTTCTATTAGGGTTCAATTACTCTTGTATTTTACCTATAAATAGGCTTGCTTTCTATACATTAGGGGATACAAGAAAAAAGAGTATTGGTTTTCTTCCAAATTTGTGTGAGGCAATTTTTTTGAGAGAAGAGTGATTCTTCTCTTGCTATTTAGTTTGGAGTTTGTTACTGTCGAGGGTATTTCGGAGTTACAAATATTCAAAGTTTCTTTCCCGTTCATCGATGTTTCTAGAGGTTCTTCTTCTAGGGGTTTCGTAGCGAGCCGCTCAATCATTGGCGTTTTTGGTTGCAAGTTAACCAAGGGTTCCATAGGGCAAATCTATCATTTTTTTTTATTATTAATATTATTTAACTAATTTTATTTATTCTCGTTTTTATTTCTAATTTGTGTTTCTCTTGTGTCTAGATCTGGGTTTCTGCATCAGTTGGCATCAGTTTCAGGCCATTCGGTGTTATTTTTGAAGCTAAAATCATATCCGAAACGAGTAAAAAAAACAGCAAAAAAAAAGCAAAAACCGCAAAAAAACCGCAAAAAAAAAAGTTGCCTACCTTTCATTCGTAGGTTTCTTCTTTTCCTATTATTGTTATTATTTTTATTTTTATTTTTCCCAAAATTGAATTTCTTTTCCTTCTTCTTTTCTTGACTCAAGTATAATTAAAGCTTCAATTTTTGAAAATCTTAAGACACCAAACGTTTTCGATTTTTTTTTTTTAAATTGGGTAGAGTTTTCTTAAGTTTTCTTCTTATTAAAGCTTTTCTTTGACTCTAGAGTTAGGGATCGTTGCAGGTCTATGTTTTTTTTGTTTCTCTTACGTTTTCTAACACTTTGTTTCTTCTTGTGTTAGCAGATATTAAAGGCACGCACAATTCCTTCATCCGTGTAGCCTCCATTACAAATTGCCTCGTCAAGTTTATTGGCCTCTTAGAGCAATTAGGGTCTTCATTGTTTCTTTGAAGTTTGCACCTCCGTTATTTGATCTTGATTAGTAACCCTCTCCAAACATATTTACAAGTTTTGAATCATTTAGAGAATTATTCTTTTGAGAGCTAACGAGTGAGGTTATTATTATTTTTTCTTTCTTGTTCCTGTTTGTGTGATCATTCACAGATATCATGCCGCTCATTAGATCCCAAACTAGTAAAAATGAAGAGGATGAGCAAAAAAGAGAGAACGATCCTTTGGTCGAGTTGTTACAAAAAGAGATGAAAAAGTTGCAAACTCAATTCGAACATCGTATGACCCAGATGTTACAAGAGCAAAGGGAGTATCTTGATACAAAACTTACAACTCAAGAGAGATACATTGCCGATAATTACAAGAAGTTGAACGAAGCCTTTATAAGCCGATCAAATTCGCGAGATCGAACTTTTAAACGAAGGGAGGACCATGTTTTTGATGATGACTTTGAGTCCGAGTATGTACCTAGAGAAAGGTTGGAACGAAACAATGACACCCCCAAACCAAAATTTCCTTCTTTCTCAGGGAAGAATGATCCTGATGCTTACCTTGATTGGGAGGAAAAGATGGAAGCAGTCTTTGCTTGTTACAATTACTCTAATGAGAAAAAGGTAACATACGCTGTCGCTGAGTTCATTAATTATGCACTAACATGGTGGAATCAATTATGTAAAACCAGGATTCTTTATAGAGAGCAACCTGTTACTACTTGGGTTGAAATGAAGCGCATCTTGCGAAAACGGTTTGTTCCACCATACTATTATCGAGAACTCCATCAAAGACTCCAACATCTTGTTCAAGGAGATAGATCTGTGGATGACTACTACAAAGAGATGGAGACTATTCAGATTAGAGTCAATATTGTTGAAGAGGCTGAGGTGACTATGGCTAGATTCCTTGCCGGCCTAAAGCCTAAGATTGCAAATCAAGTTGAGTTACAACACTACATGGATGTTGAAGAGATGCTTCAAACCGCACTCACCATTGAAAAGTAATTACGAAAGCAAGGGACACCAAGGGGTGCTAGTTCAGTTTCTAATCCTACTTGGAGAGGAAATTGGTAAAAACAAGATGATAGATTATGGAATGAGAGAGATGCACGGTTCAAGCCAAATGAGCCTAGAACTTACTCCAAATATAGAGGTATGCCTAATTCATTTAAAGGTTCTACTTCTACTAATCTAGCTCCATCTTCTTCTTCTACTTCTCCTAGTGCCATTAAGCAGCCAAAAGATATTACCTACTTCAAATGCCAAGGAAGGGGTCACTATGCTCGAGAATGCCCTAATAAAAAGTCATTGGTGAATCGAGAGGATGGCGAGGTTGATTTTGAGTCTAATAACGAAGATGAGATGCCTCCTTTGGAAGATGCTGATGATGTGCATGCTCATGATGAGTATGAAGAATGCTGGGAGTATGGTGAGAAAGCACTTGTTTCTCAAAGCACTTTAAATGTCTAGTTTAAAGAGAAAGGGCACGAACAAAGAGATAACATTTTCCACACGAGATGTTCGATTGGTGGACAACCTAGTTCATTGATCATCGATAGTGGAAGTTGCACCAATGTGGTGAGTTCTTCCCTTGTTGAGAAACTTGGCCTACCTTGTGTGAAGCATCCAAGGCCATACCGCTTGCAATGGCTGAATGATAGTGGGGAGGTAAAAGTATCTAAACAATACTTAGTTTCATTTTCCATTGGTAGATACTCTGATAAAGTTTTGTGTGATGTTGTTCCAATGCAAGCTGGGCACATATTACTTGGACGGCCATGGCAGTTTGATCGACGAGTAAATCATGATGGTTTCCTTAACCAATATACCTTTGTGTTCCTTGGAAAGAAGTTTACTTTGGCTCCACTTCCTCCTCAAGAAGTCTACAATGATCAACTCAAACTTGCTAGTGAGATGGGTAAGGAAAGTGAGGTAAAATCATTGAAAAAGGCTGAGAGTAAAGAGGCCCTTAGTGTTAAAAGCCAACTTAAAGGCCCAACATTGGTGAGTGATTGCACACACAAGTCACGAGATGAGAGAGTGAGTTTATTCGCTAGGTTTCGAGATATCAAATTTGCTCTTTGTACAAAACAAACATTTGTAATTATTAGGTTTAGGGAAAACTTTGTTTTGACTAACCCTAATACACATTTGCCTAGATGTTTTGTTGATCTTTTGCAGGATTTTGAGGATGTATTTCCTTCTGAAATGCCTAAGGGATTACCTCCTTTACGAGGGATTAAACATCAAATTGACTTTGTGCCTGGGTCGAGTATTCCAAATAGACCAGTCTATCGAAGCAATCCTAAAGAAACTAAGGAGTTGCAAAGGCAAGTTGAAGATCTCTTAGAGAAAGGGTTGATTCGTGAGAGTCTAAGCCCTTGTGCGGTCCCTGTACTTCTCATCCCAAAAAAAGATGGTTCTTGGAGAATGTGTGTTGATTGTCGTGCTGTCAACAAGATTACGATAAAGTATCGACATCCAATTCCTCGATTAGATGATATGTTGGATGAGCTTAGTGGTGCATGCATTTTCTCTAAAATTGACTTAAAAAGTGGTTACCATCAAATAAGAATGAAACAAGGTGATGAATGGAAAACTGCTTTTAAGACTAAGTACGGCCTGTATGAGTGGTTAGTCATGCCATTTGGCTTAACTAATGCTCCTAGCACATTCATGAGATTAATGAACCACATACTTAGACCTTTTTTAAGAAAATTTGTCGTTGTGTATTTTGATGACATACTGATTTATAGTAAAACTTTGAATGATCATGTTGGGCATGTTAAATTAGTATTGGATGTGTTAAGGCATGAACGACTCTTTGCTAATCTTGAAAAATGTACCTTTTGTATGGATAAGCTTGTTTTTTTGGGTTTTGTGATAAGTTCTACAGGAATCCATGTGGATGAGGAGAAGGTAAAGGCAATTAAAGAATGACCTATCCCTAAAACTGTTTCTGAGGTAAAGTCTTTCCTTGGGTTAGCCGGTTTCTACCGTAGGTTTGTTCGTAACTTTTCCACAATTGCTTCACCTTTGACTGCACTTATTAAAAAGGATGTATCTTTTTATTAGACAGATAAGCAAGAATTAGCATTTAATGAACTTAAAGATAAATTGTGTAATGCTCCTATTCTTGTTTTACCTAATTTTAAAAAGACCTTTGAGATTGAATGTGATGCTTCTGGTGTAGGTATAGGTGCTGTCCTCATGCAAGATAGTAAACCACTAGCCTACTTTAGTAAGAAACTTGGTGGAGCACATTTGAACTATTCGACCTCTGATAAAGAGTTGTATGCCTTGGTAAGGGCATTAGAAGTTTGGCAACATTACCTTTTACCAAAGGAGTTTGTGATTCATACTGACCATGAATCACTTAAGCACTTAAAGGGACAAGGTAAGTTGAACAAGCGACATGCGAGGTGGGTTGAATTCATTGAATCTTTTCCTTATGTTATAAGGTATAAGAAAGGTAAAGATAATATTGTGGCTGATGCTCTATCAAGGAGGTACACTTTACTTAGTACTTTGCATACTAAGTTATTAGGTTTTGAGTATCTCAAAGATTTATATGCCACTGATTCTGATTTTGCAAGCATTTATGACGCATGTGAACATGGTGCATTTCATAAATTTTATAAGCATGATGGCTATCTTTTTCGAAATAATAGACTATGCTTACCAAAGTATTCAATGCGAGAATTGTTGGTTCGAGAGGCTCATATAGTGGTGGTCTTATGAGTCATTTTGGAGTCACTAAGACTTATGATGTTTTACATGAGCATTTTTATTAGCCTAACATGCGAAAACTTGTTGAGAAAATTTGTTCTACTTGTATTACTTGTAAACAAGCTAAATCCACTGCGATGCCTCATGGTCTATATACTCCTCTTCCTGTTCCTAGTTCACCTTGGACTGACATTTCAATGGATTTTGTAATAGGTTTACCAAGGACAAAGCGTGGACGAGATAGCATCTTTGTGGTTGTGGAGCGATTTTCTAAAATGGCTCATTTCATTCCATGCCATAAGACTGATGATGCAACCCATGTTGCCGATCTATTTTTCCGTGAAGTTATGAGATTACATGGAATCCCAAGGACTATCGTTTCCGATAGAGATGCAAAATTTCTTAGTCACTTTTGGAAGGTGTTATGGGGTAAGTTAGGTACTAAACTACTTTACTCTACTACATGCCACCCTCAAACTGATGGTCAAACCGAGGTGGTAAATCGAGTTTTGGGATCTTTGCTTAGAGCCATAACAGGTAAGAATGTTAAATCTTGGGAAGAATGGATACCCTATGTTGAGTTTGCTTATAATCGTTCTGTTCATTCTTCCACAAGTTTTACTCCTTTTGAGATTGTATATGGCTTTAATCCACTTACTGTTTTAGATTTGCTTCCTTTACCTTTAAATGAGATTGCTAATTTAGATGGTGAAAGGAAAGCTGATTTAGTGAAAGAGATCCATGAGAAGGCTCGTAAAGCCATTGAGAAAAAGAATGAGTCCAATGCACATCGAGCTAACAAAGAGCGAAAGCAAGTCTTGTTTGAACCTGGAGATTGGGTTTGGGTGCATATGAGGAAGGAACGATTTCCTTCTAAGAGAAAGAATAAACTTGATACACGAGGAGATGGACCATTCCAAGTACTCGAGAAAATAAATGACAATGCTTATCGCATTGATCTTCCTGGTGAGTATAGTGTTAGTGCTACTTTCAATGTTTCTGATCTTTCTCTTTTTGAATTTGATGTAGGTTTAGATTCGAGGACGAATCTTCTTGAAGAGGGGGAGAATGATACGAGCCAAGGAGGTGACACTCAAGGGGTTGTTTTTTCTAGTGGTCCAATCACTCGAAGTAAGGCACGACAATTAAAATCAAAGATGAATGCTTTTGTCCAAGACTTTGTTGCTACAAATTTAATTCATCATGTTCGTGACGTTGACAAATACGGGAATGTAATTCACTGGACCAATCTTGGAATAGTGAAAGCCCATAAATTGGTGGATTAATCTTTTATGTATCTTATTATTATTATTATTTACTTAATTCTCATTGGTTGGGACACATCACTTATGAGTTAAGTAATTTTATTAGTTAGGTTATGATTTATTTATTTTCTTAGTTAATTTTAAAAGAGTTCTATTAGGGTTCAATTACTCTTGTATTTTGCCTATAAATATGCTTGCTTTCTATACATTGGGGGATACAAGAAAAAAGAGTATTGGTTTTCTTCCAAATTTGTGTGAGGCAATTTTTTTGAGAGTAGAGTGATCCTTCTCTTGCTATTTAGTTTGGAGTTTGTTACTGTCGAGCGTATTTCGGAGTTACAAATATTCAAAGTTTCTTTCCCGTTCATCGGTGTTTCTAGAGGTTCTTCTTCTAGGGGTTTCGTAGGGAGCCGCTCAATCATTGGCGTGTTTGGTTGCAAGTTAACCAAGGGTTCCATAGGGCAAATCTATCCTTTTTTTATTATTAATATTATTTAACTAATTTTTTTATTCTCGTTTTTATTTCTAATTTGTGTTTCTCTTGTGTCTAGATCCGGGTTTCCGCATCAATTGATGTATTGAAAAATGAAATGAAATTCTATTAACTGTTTCAAGCTAAGTCGGATATAGATGGCATACCATTGGATAGGAAGAGTTCAGGGATTTTTTGACCTCGAGTCGATGAGGCACCGGGTGCCAACTTGCTTCGGTTTAACCGATGAGACACTGGGTGTCAACTTATATAGCACTGGGCGCAGTTATTACTTCGAAATTATCAGATGAGACATTGAGTGCCAAACCGGTGTGTTGGTTAGATCCGTGTATCCGTCTGAGTCTGAGTCGTATTAATAGGAAAAATAAACAATAAAAATCTATGTGCTTAATATTGAAATGTCAATGGATGAGAATGGAAACAAGATGTAAAATGGATTATGAAATGAAATGTGAATCTTGAAATGAATTCAAGTATTGATCAAAAAGATGAATCATGCCATTGCATGAGTTGAATTACCAAATGCTATATATATGGAATACCATTGATATGTGTTTGAACATGTGAAATCTTGTGGATGAGAAAAGAGAATGAGCAAACTTCTATTATTGATTTAAAATTTATGTTCATAACATTGCTTATTGCATTTTTACATTTCAATTACTTGTACTAAGTTAAATCATTCAGATTATAAGAATATCACTGAGTTTTACTCAACGTGTGGTTTTATTTTCCGTGCACAGATTATGTACTTCTCAATTTATCGTCGACTCAGCATCCAACAAAAAATTCCAGACTCAAGTGTGGTGATGTTCTAAATTGCAATGGCATGTACCTAGGAAGTCCTTAGTTTGATGTTGTTGATATTTGATAATATTTTGGTTTTAGGTGAAATGATGGTCAATTGTATATTTAGTGGTGATTGAAGTTGTATTTTGGTATGTTACGTAGTTTAATGTGATGGTATGTCTTTTAGCTTAAAGCTTGATAGCCTAAATAACTAAAAGTTAGTTCTATATTGGTAAATTTGGTATGAATGGAAGTCTTGAATGGATGATGCCTTGTTGATGTGTTTTGAAGATATAAAATGTGGTACCAATGAGGGTACATTGGTTAGGGACTTAATATGGTTGTTTTGGTATGAATTGAGTATGTTTAATTGTGTCTTAAATAGGCTAAATGACTGGTGAAATGATTACTTAGTGCCCAAGTAATCATAATTTGGTAAACTTGAGTTTTAAGGTACATTTAGGTGCACGCGGCCTGAGACACGGTCTGTCACACAACCGTGTGTCACACACGGGTAACACACACGGGCGTGTGCCCTGAACATGTAGAATAATTGAATAGTGTAGTTTCCACGCGGGCTGATACATGACCATGTGACTCAAGTCAGGGAATTGCACAAGCTGGAACATGGTCGTGTGTCTCAAGTCAGTGAGTTACAACAATAAATTAGTTATTGTATATTAAAATAAAGAATAAATTAATCATGATTAACTGTTTATCTCTTCAGAGAGCAACTACAACAATGGGATTGATTACTAGTAAGAAGATATTTTATAAACATTAATTTGAGACTAAATGATCAGTGGAAAGTTATATTAAGTTGTTGGCTATTACCAACATATATTATGATACTGATGGACCAAATAAAATACAGTGAATTTAGACTAAGAAATTTTTTATACATATTATCAACATTAATTTGATGCTAAATGATTGTTGGAATGTTATACTAGGTCGTGTGCTTTTACCTACATACACTATGATACTGTTAGACCAACTAAAATATAGTGAATTTAGACCAAGTGTGAGTTTGGATGAGCGGTGCGTTTACTTGTGGTTAGTGTAAAAACAGCGGTGGCAGTGAGATTAGATACTATAGCGATACTGTAGCGTGAGACAAAAAAAAACTAAACGCACCGCACCGCACCCAATCGCCCATCCAAACCCACCCAAAAATTTTTTAATGGTTGTAAGGTAATGAGGGTCCCCCTTCACACTATTCCATAATTATTGGTGCATGTTATCGAAAATATTTGGGATGACTTTCTGTTCTTTAATAGGATTAAGTTTTATGACTTAAAAAGAAAATCATCCAATTGCTTTTCATCGAATAACATTTTTGCTATTATGTTGACATTATGTTCCTCAGTTGAATGATGAATATTGTTCTATTAATTTTACTAAGTATTAGTATTAGTATGTCTTCTTTTTAAAAAAAATTATTAATTTATTCAATGAATGAGATTATACAATTCGGGGGAATAATAAATACCCGTTATACGCGTTAAAGGACAAGCTCCATCAACACAACAAAAGCATATTATGGCACGTTGATAATTGGCTTTGTCACAACTCAAGCACAACATATCAGGAGTGATTGCAAGCACTTAATACAATAAGGAAATCAGCCCTGAATGGTCCAAAACGACGGGCAAAAATCAACAAAAGAATCGAGCATCCACCAAACTAGAGAGGACAATGACAAAACCAACCATAAAATTACTCGCAAAAGCAAGACTACATACATAAGCAAGACTAAAAAGCGTACTACAGGAGTAGACAAAAAACTTCTAAAAGCGAACACTTATTAAACAATGAAAAATATATATATAAAACTTAAAACAACGTGAGTCCAAACCGACTCATGAAATCATTTATTATTCTGAAACTTTCAAAACAAAAACAGATTAAGAAGTCAACGAAGAGCTACCCACTTTCTAAAAGAAACTGTTGGTGGCCAGTGGTGTTTCAACGATGATAGGCACCATCATCTGTCCATCACAACTTGTAAAGACAACAAAGATACCCAAAAAATAGATCTGCAAACTGAAAAGAGAGAAGACACATGGAGTGAATGAGAAGAAAAAAGAAAAAAAAATAATTGATGGGCAGGAGAAAAAGGCGGACGGTAGCTAGCCCGGAGACTAACACCGCCGCTAGACAAAAACAAAAACTTGAAAAGTATATTAGGATGTTTTAGTCTACCATTTCAAATTATCGATATTTTAAAAATATATTTAATAATGTATATGAAAAATAGATATAAATATCAAATAAATGGAATAAAAAATTTAAATATAAAATGTTGATCAATAAACTTCTTAATTACTATTCATTTTTCAACAAATTCAAAATAAAAACTTAATCACTAAAGACTAAACACAAAAGTTAATATTTGTACAGCACAAAAAAAGAAAAACCACTAACAAAATATAACTTGTAAAAACTACTAGACGGTGATTGGTATATTTTTTAAAAAAAGTAATGAGCTAAACTAAACGAGATTAAATTAATCATTTATAAATAATAACAAACTTAAATAGAATTTTAACTTATATTTTAAATTAAATCAATCTTCAACAACTATATACAACATTAATATTATAGGTAAACATAGTACAAACTCAAGATCCATTCCCATCATCAACACCTCAATTTGTGTGGGCAACCAAGTAAAGGTCTTACGACATGGCTTTTCTATTTATAATAAAAGTTTCGATGGTGGAAGGTAAATATATAATGGCCAGAATTTGTATAGTACAAATGGGTTCATGTGGAACATGTGTGTTTTAGTAAAACATCATGTATAGTTTTCTTTTCATTTTAAAAATAGCCAGACTGAGGGACCCAATTTGTATTGGTGCCGAATCAACATAAAATTTTCATCATTTGTATTTAATCAATCAATTATGATGATATATTATCGTGTTCCACCAACCCTATGGAAATAAAATAAATTGTTAGTAGTTGGCTGAAATTAATAGAGATACAATAAGAAAGTGGACATGCAACACATTCACGCTATAGCATTTGAGCGAGCTAGCTAGCTAAGTGGCATCATATTTAGTTTAGCAGTCAATTTGGTCCATTTAAGATTTGAGAAGGGTGTTTAGGGGTGTTTTTCAAAGTTGGGATATAAAATTTTTGGTAAATTATATTAGTAGTCATTTAATTATATTATTTTTTCTTTTGGCTACTTAATTATAAAGAGTTACAAAATGATAATCTAATTATTAGTAAACTTCTTTTTTGGTCACCCAAATATTTTAGATTTTTGGGTTTTGATTTTTAAGCTAGCCAGTTTGTAATCAAAAAAGACGAAATTGAATAGTTGAGTGATCATTTTATAAGTTGGGTAACCATATTATAACTTTTCATAGTTGAGTGATCAAGAAAACATAATTAAATGAATACTGATATAATTTACCATAGAAGTCACTCTTCAATGATCATTTTTCATTGCAATGACATTTAAAGAAAATAATTCTTAATTTATGTGATGTTTCATATATCAATAATTACAATCAAAACCAAAATTCGCTAAACAATAAGTTGCCTTATTCTCTACCTTGAGCAAAACAGTTGCGAAAACTGTTCTTTTTAAGGTCATATGCTTCTAAAATAGATATCTCTAAAATCGAGAGGTCTAGCCCGTTAATTTTTTAATTTTGATTGGTTTAAATATGTTAGAGGTTTTTTAAAAAAAAAATGAATTTAATCATTTTATTTTAATTTTGAGATATTGGATCTACCTTTTTATTTTAAAATCATGATACTTTTAACTAATTTTTTAATTATAAAAGGGTAAAATAACTTTTTAGCCCTCAATATTTATTTTTTTGTCAATTTAACCTTTATTCTTTAAAAGTAGAATGAAATTTATAAAAAAAAATATTTTTCATATTTTTTAATAAAAATACCCTAATAAAATAAAAATTAAAATAAATCTCCAAAAATTATGGAAGATAAAACTCTTCAAATTAAAAAAATATATATTTTTTCTCAATAAAAAAAGCATTCAAAAAATCCAAAATAATTTTAAAAATTGTTATGTGCTTTTTGAATGGCAATCTAGTTTCTCCAAATTTTGAGTTATTCATTCAATTTGTATTAAAATATGATCTGAACAAGTTTTTTAATTTAATTTAATTTCAATCAATCATATTAAAATCTAATCTAATATTAATTGAACGAATAACTCAAACTTTAAAGAGAACTTATTATCATTCAAGAAGTAAATATTTTCTTTTAATTTTGAAACTTTTTTATATTTTTTATAATTTTTTAATTTTCAAATTTATTTTTTAAAATTAAAAAATATAATTTTTTAGGATTTCTTATTAAAATATGAAAAACTATAAAAAGAGAACTTTTTGTTTTTATATACTTTTAAAAAGTAAGGATCAAGTTGACAAAAATTATAATTGTTGAGGACCTATTATACCACCTCCACAGGCAGCTACATGTGCACCGTTGTCCGAGCCTCACACCGGGCGAACCTCCAACATCGAATTACCTTGATTGGACCCATGCCTAACGAACCCCTATCATAGACTATCCTTGTTAGGAATGCATGAAACCTTTCGCCCATTATATTATCAGAGACTATCCTTGTTGATTTTTACTATCAACAAGGCTAATTTAGCTTCTTCATAAAATTGGATGAATGAATCAAGATTTTGAAAAAAAAGTATAAATACTCAATGTCTCAAAATTAAATTATAGGAACTAAATTTTAAATTTTAAAAGACTACAACATATTTAACCTTTTCAATACCTGATAGGTGTCGAATCTACCAATTTTAAATTCCTATGCTTAAAAACAGAATAAGTTCATTCATAGAATGGATAAATAAAATTGAAATATATTGTGATTAGGGTTAAGTGGTGCCCACAACTTGAAAAAAAATCTACAATAAAAGAAAGGTTTTAGATGTTGTAAAAATAATAAAATAAATATAAATAAAAGGGAAAATTAAATGTAATTAACAGTAATCAGAAATAATAAAGAATAAATCAATAGATTAAGATTTCTAGCCTCAGGTATGATGTCAGCTTTGGTATCAAAATTGATTACAAATTGTAAATGTTTCCTTAGTCAAAAATAAGCCGGTTAGAGCGATGGTAGGACGGTTTTAAACCACTAATCTTTTCTTAGTTTGTAAATTAATTCCAAAAATAGCTTGACCATGAACCCTGGTCAGTCTAACAACTCTAAGTGACTGCTCCTAAAATTTAATCCACCACTCACCTTACGGATAAAGGCCTGACTCTAATTAATAAATTTAAATTAGATCACTCATTCTCACGACATAATTTAGCTGTTCTCTTAATTAAATGTTAACTTGTTCTATTTATTAAAATAAAGAGATAATTGTGAATTTAAATACACTATATCCTAAATAACTTAAAATAAAGATCCTACTTGAAATGATATCAAAAAACAATAATAAGATAGGGTTCTACCATTTTCATAAAACATAAAATGATCAAATATGTGGGAAAAAAAATGAACAACACTTTAAATCTCACAGTTCTAATAAAACCAAGTTTCTATTTACCCTTGGTTAGAAAATAAAATAAAACTAGCTACTCATAACTAAGATAATGTCCAAAATATTATTAAATGATAAAAAAAATTACTGAAAATTACCTCAATAAGATTTATCTTGACTTCTCTTCTATAAAAATAATACAAAATAAAATAAAAAATAATAATCTTAAATTAACTAAATCACCTAATATAAAAAAAAATCCTTTAAAGGAAAAATTCTAATATAAAATATCTACTAATCTTATGGTAGTTAACTTTGATAAAAAATGTATCCTTTTTTACTTCCCAAATTTCATCAAGTGCGCCAATGAAATATAGTACCGTACCGCGCAATTGAGTCCAATCCCATAACTCTATGCGGCTCAAAACCAATCCCAGCAAGTTATGAGCCAATTTAGACTCCACTTGGTAAATGAGTCCAATCCAAACCACCCTATCAGCCAATCTAGTAATGGCTAGAGCAACCTTCATGATTCCATTTAGCTCCTCTTTGGCCCAAAGTTTCCTCTCATCCATTTAAAAAAATGTTATAAACTTATAAAATTTGATTCAATCAATCCATATCATATCACAAGTTATTCAAATTTTTATCTTGTTCTAGATTGATGTACCTATCGATTCTTGATCCAACCAATCGATCTGATCCAATTTTAAAAACACTAATTCTGATCGTATTTAGCTTTGTCTTCCTGGATAAGCTCAGAAACCCTTGCATTTAACAACAAAGTCCCTCTTCTAGAGAATGGACTATGGTGTGCATGATTCAGTTAAAAGTAAATTAATCAACTAAATTAAATTAGTTTGATTAATCGGTTTGCCACTGAAATTAATTAGATCAAAGATCGGGCTAAAGTTTTGTGAAAGTTTAGTTATCTATTACTTCGATTCAAAAATAAGTAATTAACTTAAACCCATAATATATAAGCCCAGTATATTGTATATAAGCCCATATATATAAACAAGATGGACATATAACTATTGATATAATGGATTAAAGAAAAATATATTATGAAAAATAGAAAGGTAAATTACAGTCAAAGTCACTAAACTATTAGTAAGTTTACATTTTGGTATTCAACTTCAAAAATTTACAAAATAATCACTAAACTATTTGAAAGTTTTCATTGAAGTCATTGGATTGTCAAAATCATTACTATATGGCCTTCTATGTTTGCATTACCAGCACCAATCAAAAGCTCTCATTCCCCTTTTTTTTTATAATTCTTTTTTTTTTCATGAAACAACTTTCAACATCACAAATTTGCAAACCAAAATCCAAACAACTTTCTTCTTCAATCTTCAACACTGACTGTCAGATCGAGTTTGATCTAATATATGTTCTTCTACTCATCGATAGGTACTAATTCACCGTATTGATCATCGAACTATCACTTGGAATCTGCTAGCCAGACTCCTTTTCAAAAAAAACTTAACTGATTAGTGACTTAAATAAAAACTTTTAAATAGTTCGGTGACTTAAGTGAAAAGTGTTGAATAATTTAGTGATCGTTTTGTAACTTTTTAAAGTTGAGTGGCCTATATATAAACATACTAATAATTTAGTGATCTTAAATAAAAAAACTAAAATTCTAGAACCTACACCCGTTTTGTTTTTGTACGTAATGTTTTTTCTTTTAACTTTGTGTGTCCATTTTGTTATTAATTGTTATTCTCTTCTTCTTTTTTTTAACTTATTCGAGCTAAAAGAAAAGAAAAGAGTATTAACATTGTATTTTTTTTTTGTTATGTTTTAAATTTGTTTGAACCAAAAAGAAAAAAAAAACATAAACAAATTTTGATTAATTGATTGAATTAATCGAAATTAATTTGATTCAATTAATGAATTTTGAAAAAAAAAATCAGTTCAAAAAATAATTAAAAGTTTTAATATTTTAATTAATTTAAATAATGATAATTTAATTTAGATATTAGCACCTCTTAAGAAAACATTCCATATACTAATGAGTAATGATGCACATTATCAGTTCTCAAACTAAAATCCAGTATAATTTGTTTCAGAGCTGTATATACAGTATTCCACACATGGGACAATTTGTCAACATTTCTACCCTAGAGGATATTACCATTGGAGAAATACTTTGCATGTAGAACTTTGAGGCATAAAGTATGAGTAATGCAAAAGTGGCCACATTTGTTTTCCCAAAAGAGCAAGCAAGAATAAAGCTAAATATCTCAGAAACCCAAGCGGCCCATACCTTTAGGGAATTGAATAGCCCTCCCTACCTTCATTTTTTTTCGAACCATGATAAAAGTAATATAGAAGTAACTTAAACTTTGTATATTAGATAAATTGGTCTTTTATGTTAAAAATTTATTCATTCATACAGTTAAAAATGGTTAACTGGTATAATAATCAGACAGTGACACGCGACATACCATGTGTACCTCATGCTGACATATATGGACCAGTTTTTAACGTTAGAAATAAATAATATTTTTAACAAAAGGATTAGCTTACTCATTGATCTAAATTAATTTGCCCTCTTTTGTATAGAAAGGGCAAAATAGAATCTAACTCTTAATATAGGACCTTCACGGTATTTTTACCCCAACAACTTTTGGTAAGCAAAACAATATCTCCTGATGGTAGTGTTATATAAATAGAAATATAAATATAAATATAAAATAAGTATGTATATTTATAAGAATAAGGGTAAGTTATAGTTATGATTAGAGGTGATCATGGGCCGGGCCGGGTTCGGGTCAAGCTCGGACAAATTTTTAGGCCCGGTCTCGGCCCAGCCCAAAATATGGGCCTAAAAATTTGTCCAAGCCCGGCCTGAGAAGAAATTGCTAAGTCCGAACCCGGCCCGGCCGGTCCGACCCATATTAAATTTATATAAAATATATATTTGATTAAAAATAAAATATATATATTTAATATATAATTTGGGCCGGGTTCGGGCCAAAAAAGTTTTACCCGAGCCTGGCCCTCATTTTTTTGCCCAAACTCATATTTCGGGCCTATATTTTTACCCGAACCCTCTCATTTTTCGGGCGGGCCATCGGGTTGGGCTACGCCATGATCACCTCTAGTCATGATCACTCTAAAATAGGGTTTGTCCTATTTTGGTCATTCTAAATTTTTTTTTTCTCAATTTAGTACTCTAATTAAGATAATTGTTCGAACTAGTTACTATCGTTAAAAATTTTGTTAATCTATTAGCAGATTGTTGATATGGCACATTAAAGAATTAAATAACAAGACATGACATTTTATTTTTATTTTTTACTAAAGCATGGGGAGCTCTATGTAATTATTTCAAAATATTTTTTTTCTTTCTCTTCTTTCTATACATTAAAAATGGAGAAACAGATTATTAATCTCGATGCATGCAAACAAACTCTCAAATGCTGATTTCACTACCAAAGAAGACAACAATAGGCAAATGACTTCTTACAAACAAGGTTCTTTTCCTTACAAATCTATTGATTTTCCCTTTTCCCTTGTTTTCTTGGCAACCAAACAGAAAACAACCATGTAATCAAAGAAACCATATTGTAAATGCATTGATTTTTCTTGGCAACCAAACAAAAAAAAAGCCATGTAATTAAAGAAACTGTCGAAACCATTTTTTTAAAAAAAACGGGGTCGACTTTTTAAAAACAAAAATTGGAGTCGTCACCAATCTTTTATTAAGGTGTGATCGGTTCACCTTGAAAACGATTTTAGGTTACGAATTTTGAGAAAATAGGTTCGGGAGTCAGTTACGCACGAGGAAGGGTTAGCACCCTTGTAACGCCCAAAATCGGCACCGAATTGATTGTCTAATGTCTTGGTGTCGAAAATTTGAAAAGATTTTTAAAGAAAACCTTTTAACTTGAATGAATTAAAATAATAAAACATTCTTATTTAAAGAAATAAAACATCGCACCCGGTGAGTTAGGGCGCAACACTTTAATCTTCAAAATTAAGTTTGTCTTTTGATTTTTAAAACTCATGCATTTAAAGTTCAAAAGGATATTCGATTATTTGGGTTAAAAGAGAAAAAAATCGAAACCCAGTAAGTTAGGGCACGATCACTCGAATTTTCCAAATACAGAATATTGCCTTTATTATTTTTAGAAAAATCCTCATCTCGAGAAAACAATGTGTCATATCCAATGCATTAGGACACAACGTATTGATTTCCCAATAATGAGCTTTTATGTTTTTTTATATTAAAGAGCATTCCCGATTATTTAGATTCAATAAAGAAAATTGAAACCCAATACGTTAGGGCTCAATCCTCTCGAAGATCCCAAATATCGAATATTGCCTTATTTTGAAAGCCTTTGAACAAAAATAGTTTTAATGCTTTGATAAAATCAAATGTATTTAAAAAAAAAAGATAAAATGTTAATATACAACAAAAAAAAATACTTTAATATGAATTATATATGTATATGTATTTACAAAATATGTATATATATAAGTACAATATATAAGTAAATTTGAAAATATGTGTACGCATATATTAAAACGCATATATATATAAGTATACATAAAAAAGGAATGAAATATATAAAACAAAAAAACTTATAATAATTTCTTAAAAAATATGTATATATATTATAAAAAATACATGTATATGTGCATGGATTATAAAATAAGGAAAATGTATATGTATTATAAAGTATAAATGTATATGTATATACATGTATATAAGAATTGTGAAGATAAAATAATAATAAATAAAATATGTACATGTATATCTTCTACAAAAGTTTAAAACATGTATGCACATGTATTTTTAAAAAAAAAAAAAAATGTATGTATGTACATGGAAATGATAATTATAACATTAATAAATAATAATAATAATAATAATAATAATAATAATAATAATAATGATAATAATAATGGAATGCTAGTAATATGATAATAATTAGGTTGATAAAAAATAAACTAAATCATGATAAAAATGAAATTTAAAAGTCAAATTTATAATAAAATAAACACAGTGGGTCCAAAATGAAAAGGCGCGAAAGGGAGGAGGGCCTAATAGGAAATAAACCCATTTCCCAGACATGTGTCACTTCCCTAAGGGATTAGCGCGTCAGGGACTAAATTGAAAATAAAAAAACACGAGGTCCAATTTAAAAATAAAAGAAAAGTACAAAAAGGACTAAATTGAAGCAGACCGAAAATGCGAAAGGGCTTGAAGCACAAATATACCCTTTATTGAAAACACGCGGATTCTCCGGAGCGAGTCGGGTCAACGCACGGGTCAATGATGAAACGACGTCGTTTTGGGCATCAGAAGCCAAGCCCAAAACGACGTCGTTTTGGGGTGTCTATATAAGTAAAAAAACCCTAAAAATCATTTGTAGCCCCTTTTTTTAAAAAAAACTCTCTTTTCTCTCAACTCCCACTCAACCTTTCCCCCCTCCGGCCGAAGCTCCGGCGCCGGACCACCGTGGCGGCCATTGGTCGCCGGCGACGGCGCCGTCGTCCACGGTGGCCAGAAAATAAAAAAATATATTTTTTTATTTTTTCAGACTCTTGGACCCAAAAACACCGATTTTCATCGGAATCGGCGGACCTCACGCAAAAATGTGCGTTTTTTATTCTTTATTTTCTGTTTTTTTTTTTTAAGACCAAATGAAACCAAAAAAGAAAAAAATGGAAAAGGAAAGAAATAAACACCCAAAAAAATTTGGAATAATAAAAAAAATAGACCTTTGAATCTGTTGTAAAATTTTCACTCTCTTTCTTTTTTTTTATCCCCCCTTTTTTACAAAATAAACGGCCTTTATATAGCCCAAAACATGTTTCCTTTATGTTGTTTTACACATTCTTCTCTGCTGGACTCTTCTAATCCGTGTTTGCAGGTGAACGTAGGGGAACAGTGCGCGTAGAGGAGGCCGGTTCCGAGACGAGCGGTGACTGGAGTCTGCTGGAGGCTCTTAGGGTTTCGATAAATTGGTTTTGTTGGGCTAGGGTTTGTAGTTGGGTGTTGGGCCTGCTATTGGGCTTGTAAAAACTGGACTGTGATCACCAATTTATTATTTTTTGGTTTGTGCGGGCCCGGGCTAATTGGGCCTGTTACAGCTGTCCCTCTTTGCTCGTTGTCGTGTAACGGGAATAGAGCAAAGACTAAAAAAAATCCCAATTGTGCCCGGTCTTACTGGGCCTCGACTTCTTCAGTGCTTCTCTTGTTTAAACCCACTGCATCCTTAGGGGTATAGGAACTAATGTTTCAATTCACTCCGCTGCGACATCAGGGAAATAAGGTTTGCAACTTGTGTCTTCTCCACTGCAACTTTAAAGAGATAAGTCTAATGTGATCTGCTCTACTGCAACTTCTGAGAGATAAAATCCATCATTTTGATCCACTCCACTGCAACTTCAGGGAGATAAGCTCTATGGTCTTAATCCGCTCCACTGCGACTTTAGGGAGATAGGATTATTGGCTTTGATCTGCTCCACTGCAACTTTAGGGAGATAAGATTCGCCATCTTCAATCTGTCCCACTGCAACCTCAGGGGGATAAGACTTGCTTTTTTTTTTTAATTTTAACACTAGGGAGATGAGATTTGCTGGCTTCAGCTTTAATCTGCTCCACTACAACGCTAGGGAAACAAGATTCGCTACTTTTTAGCTTTAATCTGTTTCACTGCAACGCCAGGGAAGTAGACTGATATCTTTAATCTGCTTCACTTTAATCTACTTTGCTGCCGATACAGGAAGACAAGATCTGTTATCTTGATCTACTTCGCTGCCAATATAGGAAGACAAGATCTGCTATCTTCGATCTACTTCGCTACCAATACAGGAAGACAAGATCTGTTATCTTCGATCTACTTCACTTCCAATACAAGAAGACAAGATCTTCTATCTTCGATCTACTTCACTGCCAATACAGGAAGACAAGATCTGCTTTTTTCGATCTACTTCGCTACTAATATAGGAAGACAAGATCTGCTATCTTTGATCTACTTTGCTGCCGATACAGGAAGACAAGATCTGTTATCTTCGATCTACTTCGCTACCAATATAGGAAGACAAGATCTGCTATCTTTGATCTACTTCGCTGTCGATACAGGAAGACAAGATCTACTATCTTCGATCTACTTCGCTGCCAATACAGGAAGACAAGATCTGCTATCTTCGATCTACTTCACTGCCAATACAGGAAGACAAGATCTGCTATATTCGATCTACTTCGCTACCAATATAGGAAAACAATATCTGCTATCTTTGATCTACTTCGTTGTCGATACAAGAAGACAAGATCTGTTATCTTCAATCTACTTCACTGCCAATACAGGAAGACAAGATCTGCTATCTTCGATCTACTTCGCTACCAATATAGGAAGACAAGATCTGCTATCTTTGATCTACTTCGTTGCTGATACAAGAAGACAAGATTTGTTATCTTCGATCTACTTCGCTACCAATATATGAAGACAAGATCTGCTATCTTTGATCTACTTCGCTGCCGATACAGGAAGACAAGATCTGATATCTTCGATCTACTTCGCTACCGATACAGGAAGACAAGATCTGTTATCTTTGATCTACTTCGCTATCAATATAGGAAGACAAGATCTGCTATCTTTGATCTACTTCGCTGCCGATACAGGAAGACAAGATTCGTTATCTTCGATCTACTTCACCACCAATATAGGAAGACAAGATCTACTATCTTTGATCTACTTCGCTGCCAATACAGGAAGACAAGATCTACTTTCTTCGATCTACTTCGCTACCAATATAGGAAGACAAGATCTGCTATATTTGATCTACTTTGCTGCTGATACAGGAAGATAAGATCTGTTATCTTCGATCTACTTCGCTACCAATATAGGAAGACAAGATCTGCTATCTTTGATCTGCTTCGCTGTCGATACAGGAAGACAAGATCTACTATCTTCGATCTACTTCGCTGCCAATACAGTAAGACAAGATCTGCTATCTTTGATCTACTTCACTGCCAATACAGGAAGACAAGATCTACTTTCTTCGATCTACTTCGCTACCAATATAGGAAGACAAGATCTGCTATCTTTGATCTACTTCGCTGCCAGTACAGGAAGATAAGATTTTATCTTCGATCTACTTCGCTACTAATACAGGAAGACAAGATCTGCTATCTTCGATCTACTTCGCTGTCGATACAGGAAGACAAGATCTGTTATCTTCGATCTACTTCGCTACCAATATAGGAAGACAAAATCTGCTATCTTTGATCTACTTCGCTGCCAATACAGGAAGACAAGATCTGTTATCTTCAGTTCGCTCCGCTGCAACTCAGGGAGGTCAAGCTAGTGTCTTCGATCTACTTCGCTGCCAATACAGGAAGACAATATCTGCTATTTTCAACCTACTCCACTACTGCTCAGGGAGACAAGGCTTTGTGATTTAACTGATCTGTTTTCTGGGGAATATGACCTGTATAATACATTTTATGAACCTAATTATGCCTAGTGATTAGGATGTCATGATCAAAATAAATCAAATGCTCCTAACTAGACGTGTATGAATGATGTTTGTATGAATGCAGAATGTCATTTTTTGAGAATGATCTTTCTTTATCGCTTAGGTTGTTGTTGCTCAAAGTTTATTAATGCTTTATCACTGACGTGTTCTTGTTCGGTTAGTATCTCCAAAGAACCACTCACTTAATCAAATTGCCCCCACTGTAAACCTCAAAGTTCAACCCATTGGGAAGCAAAATTTGTGCTATCATTCTCCCACTGTAACCCAAGGGTAGAAAAATATAGCCTTTTCTCAGTCATCTCCTATCGCAATTCAAGGATACAAAATGCGAAGCTCTTTTGTCCTTTACACCATTCCTAGAGAGTCAAACCAAATGCTCATGCACAAATGAAGACTTTCTTCTCCTCTTCCTATAGCTTGGTGATCATTGATTGCTTATTTATTGAAGCCTTATCATCGGTACAACATCTTATCATTTTGTTCAATCAATACTTTGTCAACAAAATCTAAAGGGACAGTTTTAATTTAGACTTTTCCTTATTAGATATTTCAACCTTTAAACTTGGTGCGTTCTAAACAATAGTCCTGTTTCAGATTCCTGTATTATTTACAAACTTCTAAAGTAATATGCAAAACATTCCTTTGTGAAAGTTTTATTAGTCCATTAATCATTATTCCAATGCAACATGCTTGCAAAAAAAAAGGTCATAACAATGGAAAAGAATAGAGTTTGTTCTGAGCATAGTTCAAAATGAATAAATTCTCAAAGATAATAAAGAACGATGACAAAGAAATTGATTGGGAATGCTTATCTTGGAAATGAATGAAGTGTTCCAAGAAAAACAAATTCAGTATAAATAGAATGAAGATTAGGTGCCCCAGATATCGCAGCTTGAGCTTCTCTGTACAAACTTTCTAAAGACCATGTGTTTAAGAGATCTACAGTACTTTGTTGATACCCCAAGATGTTGCCTACCCTTTCATGTTGATTCAGGTGTAGCAAGATTACCACATGCCCCAATCTGATCAAAATTTGAGCTGTCCTGATCATTTCATGTGCCATTTTGATCAACATTTGAGTCACCCTTTTTAGGTTTTCAACTCAAATTCACTTTGGTCTCAAGGCGCCCTTTGCGGGTTTTCACATTGCCTCTCTATTTTCTTTCTTTTTTTTTGGACTCAAAGCGCCCTTTGTAGGTTTTCACCTTGGTCCCTTTTTTTTAGGAAATGTACTTCTTAAGTGAATTTGAGTTTAGAGGGTTTGGCAAATCTTTACCATCCATCTCACTCAAGATCAAAGCTTCCCCAGAAAAGGCATTCTTTACAACATGTGGACCCTCCTAATTTGGCATCCATTTTCCTCTAAAATCTTTTTATATAGGAATGATCTTTTTCAACACTAGCTCCCCCTTGTAAAATTCCCTGGGACGAACCTTTGGATCTTTCTCTTAGGATAAAAAAATGCAGAGAAATGGCAATTCGACTTTAATGAGCAAAGCTATGATAAGTCAAAGAGAAAGACATTGCCCCAGTAAAGAATTTTCAGTGCATCGTTCATAACATTAATTTTGAACATGCTGTAAATTTCTGACATCATGTTGTTATTCAGATGTCAGTGATTAACCCGAGCATATCTTGGTATGACCATGTGAAGACATCATTGAATTCTTAGGGTAACTCAATAAGGTCTCGCTTTGTTTTTGTAGTCATGTCAATTCCAATCTTCACCAAGCTCACAATTTCTAATGATTCCTTGTGAGGTAGGATTTGTCTATCCTCTTATTCTACCATCCTAAACAAGTCTGGAGATAAGCTACAATCTATGTCATCTTCAAAGTCATGAGATCCCTTTAAACACATGTCTCACTCAAAATGAGATTCTGAGTCTGTAGTAGCGTCACTCATGTCATTGATATCTGGGGACCCACAATAGGCACCTAAGAATATACAAAAGAATGTATAAATTTGTACAACATGATTATGAATGAATGAATGAATGGTGTGGAAGAGAATCCAAAAGAATGAAAGGATAAATATTTGAAAAGAATGAAAGAATATTGGCTCAAAAATGAATGCAAAGATGTATTTTATTAGAGTAATGACATTCAGATATGAACCTATTTCACAAAGGGATTCTTCTTACCTCTAGGCTAAAAGCAACAAGTGTGTTTTGAGCATTACTTTAAGCAAGCTTTAAATATTACAAAGATTTCTTCTGTAGTCTAATTATTTAAAATACTCCCAAATTTACAAGGGCGAACATCTAATAAGGTCCCTTCTTTAGTTGTGCCTCCATGTATGGCATTGATATGAACATTTTCCACCATTGCATTCACTCTATTATCAATCATGATTGGGTAGCAGATTTTCTGCACCAGATGAGTCATCAAACTTGACAACACCCATGTTGATGAGTCTTTCAACTAGTTTTTTAATGGTAGTGCAATTCTCTATTGAGTGCACCGTAATTCCCGCATGGTAGTCACATTGTGCATTCGCATCATACTATTTGGGATACAGAGGTTGTAGAGGCTTCGCATGAAAAGGGGAAACAACATGTGCATCAAACAAATTTTAATACAGTTCCTTATATAGTATTGGGATTGGTATAAACTGGAACTTCTCAATCTTTATACCGGAATCTTGCCTTGATGAACTTTGCTGATTACAAACCACATTTCCTGGTTGACTCACAATAACTGATTTAGAGTAACCTGTGTTGTTCACCTCATTTTCTCTTCTCCTTGAGGCTGACCTCTTGTTACTCTCTTCTGTATCAATTTTCACGCTCCTTATAGCATTCTCAATCATTTCACCATTCATAACTATGTCAGAAAAGCTTTTTGTAGCACTTCCTAACATATGCGTGATGAATGGAGCCTTCAGCGTATTGACAAAGAGCATTGTTGTTTCTCTTTCCAATAGTGGCGGCTAAACTTGAACAGCCACCTCCTTCCACCTCTGTGCATATTGCCTAAAGCTCTTGTTCGGCTTTTTTTCCATATTTTGAAGGGTGATTCTGTCAGGAACCATGTCTTTTACATGACGGTACTGTCTCATGAACGCTTGTGCTAAATCCCTCCATGAACCTATCATGGTACGGCTCAATTGATTATACCATTTAGATGCTGCCCCTGCGAGGCTATCTTGGAAGCAATGTATTAACAACTGGTCATTGTTAACAAACCCAACCATCCGCCTGAAAAACATGGTGATATGAGCTTCAGGGCAACTGGTCCCATTGTACTTTTCGAATTCTGGCATTTTAAACTTGTGAGGGAGTACCAAATCCAGGACTAAGCTCAGATCTTTAGCATCAATCCCGTAATAGTTCTCGGTAATTTCCATTGCCCTAAACTTGTTTTCGAGCCATTTGCACTTTTCTTCTAGCTATTTTGGCAATTCATCCTTTATTTTTTCTTTTTCAGCCACTTCATCGAAGTCAGGAATGGTAGGATTAACAAGGTTGTTTCTGGGGTTAGAGCTTGATCCAGCTTGGAAGTTCGTTGGGATTGGGGCACCGGCCTGAAACTGCTGAGGCCTATTTGTGACAGAAGATTTGTGCGGATATACCTCAGCCTGGGTCCGTACATGTGGAGGAGTAAAGCCTGGAGGATAAAGAAGTTCATCATCGTTTCCTTCTTCAACATTAGCCATAGGCCCTTTCCCTTATCACTTCCCCCAGTCAACAGTTGGGTCAACTGAGCCATCATATCTTTTGGGACTCCAGCATTTTCTCTGACATATCTTGTTGAATTTTATCTAGCCGCTCTTGCACTTATAGCTGAAGTCGGTCCTGCATTTCCTTCTGATACTGTTCCAGCTTTTCCAATCTTTGATCTATGTCTTTAGTTTTTGCTCGAGTGCCGTAAAGGTGTTTGGTTGGTTGGTTGGTTTCCAGGTTAACTGAGCAATGATTTTAATTGATTAGGATCTTTTAATAGTTTTTAATGCATATGATGTAATGTAATGCAAATGCATGAAATGAATGCAAAAAGAGACGTTGATTCTGGTTCAATTCTTTACTAGAAAAATTTTACTAGAAAACAAATCTCTTTACATAAAGTGGATATATATACGGCTTCGCCCTCGTACTCCAAGCGAAGACATCGACCATTCGGATATTAAAATGCATCTCGCGAATTTTAGCTCCATTTTGTTTGATCTAGGTCGTAACTCATTTCTCACTCACGTTCATTAGCTTCGTTAAGAGGTTGAGACCTTTGATGACTTTTGAACAATCTTTGTAAACTTGAATCCTCGGGCAACGCAGCAAAGTTGTATACTCCTCTTGTTAGACTATTACACCTCTCGCGTCACATTTTCTTAACTATACTCGGACAACCGTATTGTCTTCCACCTTATCAAGAAATTCGTTTTCCATGATCAGCTCTCTATTTAGCAACCAAACATGAATCAACACCTCTTTTCTATAATGAAATGCCATGCAGTCAAAGTAAAACACAAAAAAATTAGTATCATGTATAAACAATCAAAACACTTATTCAGGTGTCTACCAGGGTTCAGTGTAGTTCTACCTAGGGTGAGTTCCAAAGGTTCACTATATGAGGTTTAGCTTCTAGAGCAAAGGTACTCGAACCAGCAGATTCCTCGATCCTCACCCATTATAGGCTCATACGGACCGAGTTCAGTTCAGGGGAATACATTTCCCTATGGCTGCACGGAGATGAAAATCTCACGAAGACATAGGTACGGATGTATCCCGAAAGTGGTCCACTACCCTGCACGGAGGTGAAAACCTCACGAAGGACTAGTTTATCGCTCCCACTTAAAGGGGTAAAACTTGACCAACCAATGCAATGCAAAATGCAAATACAAATTAATCGACTCAAACCGATCATGCAAACATCATGATGAAAATCAATGAATGCGAAGGGAAATCATGATTTTAAAACAAAATTTGATTTTTCGATCACAAGACAAGAATTAATCAATTTATGGCTCGACTCTCTAGTGTCCCCAGCGGAGTCGCTAAGCTATCGAAACCATTTTTTTTAAAAAAAACGAGGTCGACTTTTTAAAAACAAAAATTGGAGTCGCCACCAATCTTTTATTAAGGTGTGATCGGTTCACCTTGAAAACGATTTTAGGTCTACGAATTTTGAGAAAATAGGTTCGGGAGTCAGTTACGCACGAGGAAGGGTTAGCACCCTCGTAACGCCCAAAATCGGTACCGAATTGATTGTCTAATGTCTTGGTGTCGAAAATTTGAAAAGATTTTAAAAGAAAACTTTTTAACTTGAATGAATTAAAATAATAAAACATTCATATTTTAAAGAAATAAGACATCGCACCGAGTGAGTTAGGGCGCAACACTTTAATCTTCAAAATTAAGTTTGTCTTTTGATTTTTAAATCTCATGCATTTAAAGTTCAAAAGGATATTCGATTATTTGGGTTAAAAGAGAAAAAAATCGAAACCCAGTAAGTTAGGGCACGATCACTCAAATTTCCCAAATACAGAATATTGCCTTTATTATTTTTAGAAAAATCCTCATCTCGAGAAAACAATGTGTCATATCCAATGCATTAGGACACAACGTATTAATTTCCCGATAATGAGCTTTTATGTTTTTTATATTAAATAGCATTCCCGATTATTTAGATTCAACGAAGAAAATTGGAACCCAATACGTTAGGGCTCAATCCTCTCGAAGATCCTAAATATCGAATATTGCCTTATTTTGAAAGCCTTTGAACAAAAATAGTTTTAATGCTTTGATGAAATCAAATGTCTTTTTTTTAAAAAAAAAAAAAGAAGATAAAATGTTAATATACAATAAAAAAAAAGTACTTTAATATGAATTATATATGTATATGTATTTACAAAATATGTATATATATATAAGTACAATATATAAGTAAATTTGAAAATATGTGTACGCATATATTAAAACACATATATATAAGTATACATAAAAAAATGAATGAAATATATAAAACAAAAAAAAACTTATAATAATTTCTTAAAAAATATGTATATATATTATAAAAAAATACATGTATATGTGCATGGATTATAAAATAAGGAAAATGTATATGTATTATAAAGTATAAATGTATATGTATATACATGTATATAAGAATTGTGAAGATAAAATAATAATAAATAAAATATGTACATGTATATCTTCTACAAAAGTTTAAAACATGTATGCACATGTATTTTTAAAAAATAAAAAAAAATGTATGTATGTACATGGAAATGATAATTATAATATTAATCATAATAATAAATAATAATAATAATAATAATAATAATAATAATAATGGAAAGCTAGTAATATGATAATAATTAGGTTGATAAAAAAATGAACTAAATCATGATAAAAATGAAATTTAAAGGTCAAATTTATTATAAAATAAACACAGTGGGTCCAAAATGAAAAGACGAGAAAGGGAGGAGGGCCTAATAGGAAATAAACCCATTTCCCAGACACGTGTCACTTCCCCAAGGGATTAGCGCGTCAGGGACTAAATTGAAAATAAAAAAACACGAGGTCCAATTTAAAAATAAAAGAAAAGTACAAAAAGGACTAAATTGAAACAGACCGAAAATGCAGAAGGGCCTGAAGCACAAATATACCCTTTATTGAAAACACGCATATTCTCCGGAGCGGGTCGGGTCAACGCGCAGGTCAATGATAAAACGACGTCATTTTGGGCATCAGAAGCCAAGCCCAAAACGACGTCGTTTTGGGGTGTCTATATAAGTAAAGAAAACCCTAAAAATCATTTGTAGCCCCTTTTTTTAAAAAAACTCTCTTTTCTCTCAACTCCCTCTCAACCTTTCCCCCTCCAGCCGAAGCTCCGGTGCCGAACCACCGTGGCAGCCGCCGATCACCGGCGACGGCGCTGCCGTCCACGGTAGCCGAAAAAAATCAAAAAACATATTTTTTTTGTTTTTTCAGACTCTTGGACCCAAAAACACCGATTTTCATCAGAATCGGCGGACCTCACGCAAAAAAGTGCGTTTTTTATTCTTTATTTTCTATTTTTTTTAAGACCAAATGAAACCAAAAAAGAAAAAAATGGAAAAGGAAAGAAATAAACACCCAAAAAAAATATAGACCCTTGAATCTGTTGTAAAATTTTCAATCTCTTTCTTTTTTTTATTATCCCCCTTTTTTACAAAATAAACGGCCTTTATATAGCCCGAAACATGTTTCCTTTATGTTGTTTTACACATTCTTTCTCTGCTGGACTCTTCTAATCCGTGTTTGCAGGTGAACGTGGGGGAACGGCGCGGGTGGAGGAGGCCAGTTCTGAGACATGCGGCGACTGGAGTCTGTTGGAGGCTCTTAGGGTTTCGGTAAATTGGTTTTGTTGGGCTAGGGTTTGTAGTGGGTGTTGGGCCTGCTATTGGGCTTGTAAAAACTGGACTGTGACCACCAATTTATTATTATTTTTGGTTTGTGCGGGCCCGGGCTAATTAGGCCTGTTACAGAAACCATATTGTAAATGCATTGAAAAATAAACTCTTTTAAATCACATAAACTTAAAATCCACAAAATTGATTCACATCAAATATTTTAAAATTAAAATTAGGGCAATTTACCAAGAAAAGCCTTTTTTTTTCAAAATTTACCGAAATGGGACCATTTTTTGATTATTTACCGAAATGGTCCATTTTCCAGGAAATCGCGTCCACGTCAGCGCGATGTCAGGGTACGTGTCAGGATATCGCGTCCACGTCAGCAGGTCGCGCTGACGTGGACGCGATGTCCTGACGCCACGTAGCGCTATCCGGGGGACACGATTTTGACTTTTTTGGTAGGGTTCAGGCTTTTAAGGGTTTTTAGGTCCCAGAATAAATTATTTCGAGTTGACGTTTCTGGTAAAATTGTATAAAATCGCTTCTACCAGGATGCTATTTGAGAAGAAATTGTGAAATCGCACTCTCGTGGACGCGATTTTGCTACAGTAGGTTATGTAAGAAATAATTTTTGAGTTGACATTTCTGAGCAAATAGTATAAAATCGCTTCTACCAGGATGCTATTTGAGAAGAAATTGTGAAATCGTGCCCTCGTGGACGTGATTTTGCTACAGTAGGTCATGTAAGAAATAATTTTTTTTTACGTTTCTGAGCAAATAGTATAAAATCGCTTCTACCAAGATGCTATTTGAGAAGAAATTATGAAATCGCGCCCTCGTGGACACGATTTAGCTACAGTAGCAAGTTTGGGCTGAGGATATAAATTAGGCAGAAAATGTTCTTAAAATGCATAAGTCATAGCAGAAACAATTTAGAGAGGCTAAGAAAGTTAGAGTTTCAAAATGAGTGAAAGTATTAGTGTTGTTATTTACTACGATGGTGAGGTTTGCCACACCGAGAATGGTGTTGTTTTTTTGTCGGAGAATACTGTACGACTGTCATTTAACCAGAACATAGATTTGACAGAACTTCGTAAAAGAATTAGGCGTAAAATCTTCGAAACGACGCCAATGAAAGTTCTGTCAATCACGTATCGATTTTGTTCTTGTGTTGATCCAGTGACATATGACTCGTTCGACATAAAAGGTGCTTGTAGCTTGGAGGCAATGGTGCAGACTCATCTTGCTAGTGGAGCAACTTATATTGAGTTATATGTACAATTTACGTCGCCAGCTGATGTACTTCCGTCCAGTGTTTGAGATGTATACACGACCCCTGGCCGACACTCGGTTAGCGGGTTACAAAATACGGAATAACCCATGTTAGGTAGCGGTGTCGAATGCACATCCCCCGCAAGACACTCTGTCGGTGGATGGGACATGTACGTCGGTGGCTCGACGTTTGATGCTGGAAATACGTACTGGGGAACAGCATCAAGTTCTAGTGGATGGTAATCTACATCCAATAGGGGACGTTATCAAATGCCCAGAAGAAGGGATGACGTACTACCTACGACGTCAACCGGTGAGGGGACGTCGTACGCTGCAGATGATTATGGGTTAGAAGATGACTCCGATGTGGATCCACCTCGAGAGCCCAGGCCGGATGGTGCAGAAGTTGGCTTATTTTCTGAACCGGAGCCTATTCCAACAGAAGGTGAAGATGCTGAAAGGAGTTCAGATGATAAAGATAATCCACGATTCAGAGCATACTCACCTCCAGCCCATATGCATAATGTCGATCTGTCAGCAGATGATGCGTTAGAGTTTCCAGATCTACCACACTGGTTGCGCAATCGTACAAGTTCGGGGTAGATTTCGGTGAACTTGAAGTTGGTAATCAGTTTACCAATAAGGATAGTTTTATTGGTGCTTTGAAACAGCATAGCATCAAAACGGCGTTAATTACCACATCATTAAATCAAAATCTGATAAGTTTGAGGCGAAGTGTGCGGTGCAAGATGGCACATGTTCATGGAAAATCGTCGCCTAGTTAAGGAAAAGGACAGGGTTGTGGGAGATAAAAAAAGTACAAAGGTCCACATACATGTGCTGCAGGTACAGTATTGAATGTATCTGAATAATACTTTTATTTTGCAATGTTGCATTATTTAATGTACTCCCTCTGTAGGTGTTTCACAAGATCATCCCAAAATGGATTCAGCTATGTTAGCTAGCTTGATACTGCCCACGATAAAAGCAGATCCTAGGACTTCACTGCCGGTGATAATTGCCAATAACTGTAGCCAAATGGGGTACACGCCCTCTTACCGCAAGGCTTGGATAGCTAAGCAAAAGGAGTTGGAGAAGATGCATAGTGGGTGGGATGCCTCATATAATGAAATATGGTAGTGGTGTCAGGTGCTAGAGAGATACGTCCCAGGTGCCATCACAGACCTTAAAACGGAACATGCGTACTACAACGGCCGATTGCTACGTGGATGCCAAGTGTTCAAACGCCTATTTTGGACCTTTAAGCAATGCCGAGACGCATTTCCATACTGCAAGCCGTTGGTACAAATTGACGGTACCTTCATGTTCGGTAGGTATACTCATCGGCTATTGGTTGCAGTGGCACAGGACGGCGGTAGGAGAATTCTTCCAATTGCATTTGCAATAACACCGAGGGAGTCGTCTGATGACTGGGATTTCTTTCTCTCTAGGTTAAGGAGGCATGTGTGCCCCCAACCTGATATCTGTGTTATTTCAGATCGGGGCGCCAGTATACTAGCTGCATTTGATCGAATTAAGTCAAAAAACTGTGTTAATGGTTAGTAAAATTATCAAATTATGTAAAATTATTAAGTCCAAAAATTGTGTTAATGGTTAGTAAAATTATCAAATTATGTAAAATTATTAAGTTAGGTTAGGGTTAATGTTTTTAATTAAATTAGGTTAGGGTTAGGGTTTTTAATTAAATTAGGTTAGGGTTAGGGTTTTTAATTAAGTTAGGTTATGGTTAGGGTTTTTAATTAAATTAGGTTGGAGTTAGGGTTTTTAATTAGGTTATGTTAGGGTTAGGGTTTTTAATTAAGGTAGGTTAGGGTTTTTAATTAGGTTATGTTAATTAGGTTAAGGTTTTAATTAAGGTAGGTTAAGGTTTTTAATTAGGTTATGTTAGGGTTAGGGTTTTTAATTAAGTTAGGTTAGGGTTAGGGTTTTTAATTAGGTTATGTTAGGGTTAGGGTTTTTAATTAAGGTAGGTTAGGGTTTTTAATTAGGTTATGTTAATTAGGTTAGGTTTTTTAATTAAGGTAGGTTAAGGTTTTTAATTAGGTTATGTTAGAGTTAGGGTTTTTAATTAAGTTAGGTTAGGGTTAGGGTTTTTAATTAGGTTATGTTAGGGTTAGGATTTTTAATTAAATTAGGTTAGGGTTAGGGTTTTTAATTAGGGTTTAGGTTAGGGTTTTTAATTAAATTAGGTTAGGGTTAGGGTTTTTAATTAGGTTATGTTAGGGTTAGGGTTTTTAATTAAGTTAGGTTAGGGTTAGGGTTTTTAATTAAATTAGGTTAGGGTTAGGGTTTTTAATTAGGGTTTAGGTTAGGGTTTTTAATTAAATTAGGTTAGGGTTAGGGTTTTTAATTAGAGTTTAGCTTAGGGTTAGGGTTTTTAATTAAATTAGGTTAGGGTTTTTAATTAGGGTTTAGGTTAGGGTTTTTAATTAAATTAGGTTAGGGTTTTTATTACATCAAATAGAACTTCTATTTTATTACATCAAATAATATCAAAATAACTCGAAAAAATTTCTATGCGTATTACATCAAATAAACTTCTATTTTATTACATCAAATAATATCAAAATAACTCGAAAAAATTTCTATTCGTATTACATCAAATAAACTTCTATTTTATTACATCAAATAATAAATTTAAATACGGCAATCAATGTCTATGCCTAGGGGATTCAGTTCCACATGGCGGCCGTCGACGGTTACGCGCTGGATTCCTTCTTCCTTTAGCTTCCGGCGGTGGTTGTTCTTCCTCCGGTGGTGATTCTAGTTCTTCTGGTTCGGCATCTGGTTGTCGGATTTGGGACGATGATCCACCTTCAAAGAATAGTGTATGTGGAGGTGTTTGCATCATGAACGGCGACGGTGTTTGAAAGCCATACGTTAGAGGGGATTAGTAAAAAGGAGAGCTCCCCAACGGCCCCCCTTGCGATCCCTCTTGCACCGCTGGCCTAGATATCGGCGGTCCGCTCGGCATAACAGGAAATGGAGCTGAACCGGGCATTTGGCTCCAACCTGCCATAGGATTCGGAAAAGGATACATGTAAGGGTTAGGGTACATATAAGGGCTAGGAAACACACCTGGCATCATCTGAAAAGGCGGTTGCATGGGTATCATCGGTTGAATTGCTGCGTCAGGTGACTGCGTCGGTGCTCTCGTTGGGGATGGTGATTGCATGACCGCTGATGATGAGCCGGGTGACTGTCTAAGCCTCGTTGAGGGGCTGCCTTCGTAGTCTTGTCGTCTTGGATTTAGAGGCCCGCGCCTTTCCCTTCCGACACGTATTTGCCGCTGCCTCTCCTCTGGCGTAAGTAAATACGACTTGCCATGGATCCTAAACCATGACATGTATTCTGGAACGCACGCTAACTCCGGAACGATGATTTGTTCCCGAGTAGGTAGATATTGATGCCGATTTTCCCACATTTCTGTGTACTTGGACCAGTATCTAGCCCAATCCGTATCTAATAGCCGAAGGTCGATTTTGTGGTGATCATCAAACACCTCAGGGTCCGCAGGAATCGATTGTCTACATCCAAACTGTCGTAGCACTCTGTCTGTCTGGTGGGGCTCCACGGTTGCATAGTTGATCAACACTACTTTCGCATGCCAAGCGTTCGGATTTTGTAAAAACTCTTCCGGGATTACTGCCCAAATTGCCGGATCCTCGTATGGTGTGCATTGAAACTATATGAACATGATAGAAATATTAGTTATATACATAATACTAAATACTAAATACTAAATATCAATCGACTAGCGAATGTATGGAAATATCTATTTACAATAATACTTACTTCTGCTTCCGACCGTTGGTCCAATAGAAGCCGTATATCTTCAAGTTCAGACGGTAATCCACGATAACTTGCCGGATGGTTCCACCTAATTAAATAAATTTTTAGTATACTTTTATTTTTAAAGAATCTACATAATAATTGTAAAATGTAATATAAAATTTACCTCATTACGAGTGGGAATGTATATGGGTGGTTCACTCGATGACGTAGAAATGGAAAGCGAAACCGTGCCCATGATTGCAGTAGTGACAGGTAACCTTCGATGTTTGCTCTCCTCGGTCGCGTCGCCCCGCACATCTCCCGATATAATGTTGCCAAGACGGCAGACCCCTAACTAAATTCACCGGCTGCTCTAAAATCAACGAGTTTTAGCAGCCACCTTAGATGTACACGGCTCCGTGACGTGTCGGGCATCAGATAACCTCCAATTATTTGAAGAATGTATGATCTAGCATATCGGATTCTTTCAATTTCGGTTGAATTTTCATTCGGATCGGGGAAGGTGTCACGTAACCAGCCCATCTCGACCTTACCTCCATCCATTTTATCCGGAATAGCGCCCAAAAGCTCGTAGCACACCGCCTCCCAATTGCTAGATTGGGCAGACCCGGTGACTGGGTGCCCGTCCACCGGCAATCCCAACTGCAGACTGACATCTTCTAGAGTGATAGTGCACTCTCCACATGAAAGATGGAACGTGTGCGTCTCGGGTCTCCACCTCTCGATCAATGCACTAATCAGTTTCGGGTCCAACTTGCATCCCCGGCCTACCGTCGCCACGTGCCAAAAACCCGCTTCCCGCAGGTAGTTCTCTACTAACGGTGATGGAGGAGCATGCATATTCCGTATATTGCATTCCAATAACCGATCTGCAGACTTTTATAACAAATAATAAATTAATAGTTATCTAAAAATACATAAATAAAAAAATCTTAAATAATATTTAAAAATTAAATTTAGTACTTACCATTTTCATTTGCTCCACCGATATGTGATGCCTATCAAGACGAATCAATGATCCGGCCATTGATGAAAATATAAAAAAATTTAAAATTATTTTAAAAAAATATAAAAAAATTTAAAATTATTTAAAAAATGAAATTGAGAGGAAATTGAAATTAAATATGGATTTGAGAGAATTTTGGAAGGAAATTGAGAGGAAATTGAAATTAAATATTGGTTTGAGAGAATTTTGGAAGGAAATTGAGAGGATTTGAGAGGAAATATTAGATAGGATTTGTTTGTGAAAAAAAAAAAAGGGTGGGGGTATTTATAGTTTTTTTTTTTTACCGTTGGGGGGGCAACGGTCAAATTTTTGACCGTTGGGGTACTGTTCACGCGCGGCCGACATCGCGTCCACGTCAGTGCAACCTGCTGACGTGGAAGGAAATCGCGTCCTTGAGGGCGCAATTTCCTTCCACGTCAGCAAGTCACGCTGATGTGGACGCGATGTCCTGACACGTACCCTGACATCACGCTGACATGGACGCGATTTCTCAAAAAATAGACAATTTCGGTAAATAATAAAAAAATGGGCCCATTTCGGTAAATTTTGAAAAAAAAGGGATTTTATTGGTAATTTGCCCTTAAAATTATCGATCAAATAGAATATACACAGTTCCATATATGATCTTCAAACTCAATCGATTTTTTTCTTCGATCAATATATATATTGAAAAGGATCCAAACAAAGAATAATGATAAATATAAAAAAAATGGCATAGATCCATTATTGAGAAAGTGTTGGGTTCTAGTTTTTTCCATTTTTTGAGGTGCATAAAGAAGAGAAAGAAAAAACATGTTTTGAAATAATTGTAGAGAGGTCTCCAAACTTCAGTTAAAAGTAAAAAAAAAAAAGTCACATATTGTCATTTAATTGGCTAATGTGCCACATCAAAAATATGTTAGTAGATTAATGAAATTTTTAACGGTGGTAACTAATTCGAAAAATTATCTTAATTAGAGCAACTAAATAGAGAAAATAATATATAGGGATCAAAATAGGACAAACCTTATTTTAGAATGATTTTGGGTGTAGTTTACCTAAAATTAATAAAAATATTTCTTTTCATTTAACTTATAGAAGTGTAACAATAGAATTATAGAATGATATTTAAAAAAAGGGAAGAATTGTGTTATTTCTTTTTTCCTTTTATATTTTAATCACATTAAGCAATTTACGAAGAAAATTATTTTTCAATATAAATTATTCCTTCCAAACAAAGCTTTAATGACAATTAAAAAAAATCTTATACGTCAAAAAAATTTCTTAACAAAATATAAAAAAATTCAATTAAACCCAATAGAGCCTTTACCATTAATTAAAATATTCAATTAAGTTCATATGTTAGCGGTTTATGTCGTTGACTACGTTAACCTTTAAAATAAATTGATGAACCAATCAAATAGTAACACATGGTAGCTTCTAATTTAATTTATTATTTTCCTCATAAAAATTAGAGAAAAAATTTATTAAAAATATAAAAATATATTAAATATTAAAAAATATGAAATTAATATAAACTTATAAAAATTATAAAAATCTGATAAATTATAAAAAAAATTATAAAATTAATAAAACATATTTAAAGTATTATAAAGATGTATTAAAATTCTATAAAAATCATAAAAATTATTTAAAAAAACATAAAAATTGAACTGGACCAGATTAGTAGGTTGGACCGATTAGACTGGAATCAGTAACAGCAGTGGTCAGGAAAAAGTCATTAGATCGGTTGGCTTAGGAACCAGACAGTTGAACCGAATTTTTTTAATGTTTTGTTTAATTGAACTGGATGGATCAATTGAATTGGCAAATCAAAGGCCTAATTGGTTCAACCATCGACTCAATTATGAAAACATTGGTTAGAGTATTTCATCCTGACATATGCTAATAGTCGGATATTAATTTTTGTTTGATAAAAATATTTAAAAAAATTAGTTTAATTGCCCAGTTCTCAAGTCAACAATCTAATGATTTTCTCCATACCGGTACCCTTGTAGATTTTAGGCTAATCGTTTTTGTTCAAGTTTTTATGATTTTTTTAATACTTTTTATAAGTTTATATCAATTTTAATATTTTTTTTATAAATTTTACAAATTTTATTATTTTTTAAGAATTCTAATACGATTTTTTAATTTTTATTAAATTTTATAAGTTTTATGATTTATTAGATTTTTCTATTTTTTATAATATTTATAAGTTTTTATATATTTTTATAATTTTAATAAGTTTATATCAATTTTAATATTTTTAATATTTAATATTTTTATATTTGTTCTGATTTTTATAATTTTATGATTTTATAAAAAAATTTATGATTTTTAATAATTTTTTGTGAAAAAAATATTAGATCAAACTAGACGTTGCCATGTGTCATATCATCTGCTTAGTTCATCAATTTATTTTAATAGTCAATAACAGAAACCGTTAAGAAAAGAGGTTAATTAATTATTTTAATTAATGATAAAGACTTATTTTAATTAAGTGTAAATGACGGGTATAGTACCAAAAAAAGGCCCATTTTTTAAATTATTTACGGAAATGGGCCGCTCCAAAAAATAATAACGGGTATGGACCAAAAACACTAAAATACGCTGACGTGGATGCATTTTCAGGGGATAACATGAAAAGCGCGCTGACAAGAACGCGTTTTTTCTCATGTCAGGCAAAAGCGCGCTGATGTGAGCGCGCTTTAGTAAAAAGCTCTAACGGGGACACGTTTTTCTCTGTGTTTTCCCCCAACAGTCACCTCCAACGGTCATTTAAAAATTTGACCGTTAGGCCCAACAGTCAGGAAATTTTTTTTATAAACCCCTTACCCACTTTTTTCACACCAAATTTCTTCTAAATTATAATTTTTCCAAATTTCTCAAAAAAAGCTCTCAAAGCTCTCTAAATTTTTAATTTTGTCTGAATTAGTATTATTTTTTTTATAATTTCTAAGAAATTTGATCATGTTAGCAATGGCTCGGCGATTAATTCATCTCGATGATAAACATATCTCCGTCGACCAAATGAAAATGGTAAGGGTTAATTTCATTTCTTAACATTATTTAATATTTTATTTCATTTTTAAATTTTCTTATAACAGTCGGTAGATTGAGTGCTACAATGTTTTTATTCGTAATATACCTAGTCCTCCCTCACCGTTGATTGAAAATTACTTGGGGGAAGCGAGTTTTTGGCACATGGCCAATATAGGCTAGGGGTGCAAGTTGGACTCGAAACTCATCAGTGTGTTTGTGGAGAGGTAGAGACCCAATACACAAACATTCCATCTTCTGATTGGGGTTACAGTTGGTGTTATCGATGGATAATCCTGTACTCACCTGGTCCGCTCAATCTACTGAATGGGGAGCCATATGTTACAATCTTTTGGGTGCGACTCCTGATATTATTTACGGAGGTCGAATCGATATGGACTAGTTATGAGAGACATTCCCGAGGTCGAGGGATGATTCAACTGACGTACAAAGAGTACGATACGCTCAGGCGTACATCCTTCAAATCCTAAGAGGTTATCTGATGCCGGACAAGTCAGGAAACCTCGTAGATCTGAGGTGGCTGTTGAAACTTATCAATTTTAAAGCAACTAGCGAATTCAGTTGGGGGTCTGTCGTGTTATTGACATTGTATCGGAAGATGTTTTGGGCGATAACCAAATAAAATAAAAATCGGAGGTTGCCTCTCACTGTTACAATCATGGGCTCGGTTTCGCTTTCCATTTTTACATCCTCGAGTGGACCATCCGTATGCATTCTCACTCTTAACAAGGTAAAATTTATATAAGATTTTACAATTATTAAATAGATTTAAAATAAAATATTGTGCTAAAATTTTATTTAAATAGGTGAAATCATTCGCCGAGTTACGGGGGAATGCCTATCGCTCTTGAAGATATACGGCTTCTATTAGACCAACGGTCGGAAGCACATGTAAGTATTTATTTCATTTTGAAATATATATACATAACATAGTCTATTCCGTATTTAGTATTTAGTATTATGTATATAATTAATATTTATTTCACATTCATATAGTTTCAATGGACACCATGCGAGGATCTAACAATTCGGGCAGTAATTCCGGATGAATTCCTACAGAATCTGAACATCTGGCACGTTAGGGTCTCATTGGTCAACTACGTTACCATCAAGATGCACCAGACGAATAGAGTGTTGCGGCAATTTGGATTTCGACAACCGATTCCCGTGGCACTTGAAGTCCTCGATGATGAGCACAAAATCGACTTACGACGACTGAATACGTATTGGCCACTCTTCCACTCGGAATATATCGAAACGTGGGAAAATTGATATGATAATATACCTACTCGCAAATTGATTATCGTTC
The DNA here is from genome assembly GCA_008044935.1 of Gossypium turneri. Lineage (NCBI taxonomy): Eukaryota > Viridiplantae > Streptophyta > Magnoliopsida > Malvales > Malvaceae > Gossypium > Gossypium turneri. The sequence goes on from CP032577.1 coordinate 6,029,172, forward strand.
CGAAGTTAGCGTGCAATCCAGATTACATGCCATGGTTTAGGATCCATGGCAAGCCATATTTGCTCTCAGAAGAGGAGAGACGTCAGTTCAAAAAATAATGCAACTTATGCACCATCGACACCGGGCTCCCGGGGTGGATCCACTTCAGTCTCATCATTTGACCCACTAACATCTGCAATTGAGGAGGTCCCCTTGCCAATGGACGTCGTAGGGAGTACATCATCCCTTTTCATGTACATTTCAGACCGTCCCCAATCAGATGTGGACTGCCAACCACTAGAAGTTGATGCCATTCCCCAATAAGTATTTCCAACATTGAACATCGACCTATCGAGGTGCATGTCTCATCCACTAACGGAGTGTTGTACATAGGTCATGTATTCCGTCCTACCATAAAAAATGGATGATTTTATGTTCTGCCTCCCACAAACAGAATGTTGGGTAGGTCATATATTCCTCTCGAAAATTCCACATATAACTTAAGATAGGGTGATTCACTAGCGAGGTGCGTCTGCACCATCGCCTCCAAACCACGAGCACCTTTTTATCAAATGAGTCATATGTCACAGGATCAACCGAAGCACAAAATCGATATTTAATAGACAAAACTTTCATTGGCATCGTTCCGAAGATTTTGCGCCTAATTCTTTTGTCAATTTTATGTTCTGGTTAAAACCCAGCCGCGCTGTGTTCTTCGATAAAAAAAATATCGTTCTCAGTGTCATGGACCTCACTGTCGTAGTAAATAACAACACTAATACGTCCACTCATTTTCAACCAAATTATTTGTCGAAAGAAATTCAAAACAAAAAACATTATGTAAAAATATAATGTTTCGTATAAATATTACCATGATAAATCAACTTATACCTTCTCAACTTCTTCAATTTCTATTATTCTAAACTTCTTCAATTTCTCTTGTTGTAACTTATGCAACAAGAGAATGAAATTTAGGTCATTTATAGCCTAAGAGATAGTGGGATGCACTGTCACCAGCACTACTAAAAAGGGCGTCTAGCTGGGAGCTTTTTCAGTACTTTTGCTGACACTACATCCTACTTAGAGCGTTTTTCAACCCCAACTATCAGATTTCCCGAGAATCTCGGGATATTTTTTCAGAACCATCTTTTCAAAATTATTTTTTTAGAATTATCAGTAAAAAAAAAGTGACCAACTAGAAGCTTTTTCTGTACTATTACTGATTGTGTATCCTACTTAGAGCGTTTTTTCAAAAAAAAAATCCATCTCGTCAAAATAATTTTTTTAGAACATATCACGTCAAATTTATTTTTTCATATCCCATCTTGTCAAATTTATTTTTTCCAGAACAATTCTTAGCAATTAAAAAAATTAACGCTAAACCCTAGACTATAGACCCTAAACTCTAATTTTTTTCTTAAACCCTAAACAAATCCACAAATCCTAAACCTAAGCCCTAATTTGCAAATAACCCAAAAACCCTAATCAAGCATAGGAAAAGCATGTCCCTGTCAGCACTTTTTACTAAAGCGCGTCCACGTTAGCACGCTTTTGCCTGACATGAGGAAAAATGAGTCCTCATCAGCGCACTTTTTTGCGTTATCTCCTAAAAATGCGTTCACGTCAGTGCGTTTTAGTATTTTCGGTCCATACCCATCATTATTTTTTTTGAATGGTACATTTCTGTAAATAATTTCGAAAATGGAACTTTATTAGTACTATGCCTGCAAATGACTTAATTAATTTTTTAAATATTTTTTAAAGTTTTTTTTACAAATAAACACTAAAAAAAAGGTTAAAGCTCTCTTTACTCCTCACAACTGTCCATAACTGAAAAACAAATAAATAAAGCAGGGTAGGGGCTGGGGCAGATGGTTTACATGTGGAGCATTTATTTCTTTTAATTATTTAATTAATTATAATAGTAAATTATGCAAATAATTAAAATAATGTTATAATATATTAATACAAGTGATTCAAAATTTAAAAATAAATTACAAACATAAACAGAAAAATCAAACATGATAAATATTTAAAATAATATTATAATATAACCTCATGTTTATCATGTGATGAATTCTTATGGAGTATAATTTTCATTTTACTATAATTAAAAAAATCAAACTATAGTAAAATGCTTACAACCAGATGTTTAAAGGTTTGACTGATTGCTGAGAGGAAATTGGCCCCTAAAGAAAGCAAATTTCACAAAAACAAAAACAAACCCAAAACCTGAAATCCCAATATTTGCCCACCCATTTGCAACGATCACCTTGAAAATCACATATCCATGGAGTTTAATTGCTCATCTCCTACCACCATCCCTGTGGTTTCAACTTTTGCATCTCCCTTTGACACTTCTGCCGCTGTCAATGGCTCAGACTCCACGTCAACCAGGAAGCCCATCAGCCTATGGCCAGGAATGTACCATTCTCCAGTAACCAATGCTTTATGGGAAGCCAAGTCCCAAATCTTTGAGAGACTCCTTGACCCACCAAAAGATGCACCCCCACAGAGCGAGTTGCTCACCAAAACCCCTTCTCAAAGCAGGACCAGCATCCTTTATAATTTATCATCAGACTACATTTTGAGAGAACAGTACAGGGATCCGTGGAATGAAGTTAGAATTGGGAAGTTGCTTGAAGACCTTGATGCTTTAGCTGGGACTATCTCTGTCAAGGTACTTTTTTTTTTCCTTTTTTGCAGGTTGGGGATTATAAATTAGCAATCTTTTTTGTCTTTTGAATGGCTGAAGTTGTGTGGTTTGTTTGTGAATAGCATTGTTCAGATGATGATAGCACAACAAGGCCTCTTTTGCTGGTAACAGCTTCTGTTGACAAGATTGTTTTGAAGAAGCCTATTAGTGTTGATATTGATCTCAAAATAGTTGGTTCTGTCATATGGGTTGGGAGGTCATCAATTGAGATTCAACTAGAAGTCATTCAGTCCACGAAAGGTGCTTTAATCTTAAACTTGTGATTAACTCACTGTAATTTTGCATTTAAGATGAAATATGACTTTGAGTATTTGCAGATATGTTTTTTAGTACAAATCTGTTGAGACATTATATACTTTAGTATTAGCTATCAAGAATGCATAAATTCCATGTCAGTAGTTTCTTCACATTTGCTAATTCTTCAGACATATATAGCAAATTACTTATGGATTTTCCTAAGATTCTGATCTTTACCAAGGCCGTGGAGCATAATGTAATCTTTGCAGGACTATTGGAACTCTCAGTCCTTTGTAATTAATCTTAGTGCTAATGAAAATCCAAGATAAAGCATGAACTTGTGTACCTATTTTTAGTTTTCACTTCTCATATACTCTATTGATCATGCTACATTCCTTACGGATTCCTTTTCATAACTCGTATATCAATTGACAAGAATTAAAGCCTTATTTGCAGGTTATTTATGTAAGGGTTATTTACATATAACCTCTTTCATTTCTCCTTGAGGCTTCCTGCAATATTTACTCATTCCTCTTCTCTTATTCAATCCATGATCCCTATAAGTTTTATCTTTTTCTTAGCAGGAAATCTATGTTATTTGATATGGATTTTTAACTACCCTACCCCCACTTTTTCTCACCCCGATATGGAAAAGACTGAAAGCATATTCTTATTGAGAACCAACCAAGTATGCTTATAAAATAGACATTGTCTGCACAATTTCACACTTTGTCCTTTAAGAAGGAGAAGCATGTTGTCCTTTGACATTTTATGCAACTATGACTCTTTGAGTTCTGAAGTATCATCTTTTTTTTTTAAAGATACCAAATCTTAACTTATCTTATGATGGTGAAAATTGTTACTTAATGATACTTTGCCTCACCCTCAAGGATAGTATTCTTAGCTGAATGTTTATTCTCAGATGACATGTTTTAATAGTCTTGGTAATGGCACTGAGGTTCCATAACCTAGACACGGATCACAATTCGGAGTTAATGAGAAGTAATTCGTAGTTCATCAAATTGCAGAGCTGCTAACAGTGTGATTCTGTAGAAAGTCTTTCATTATAGACATTATCTTGAAGTTTGGCCATGATTGAGACTTAGATTAGATGATGTCATTTCATGCAGAAAACTCGGATGTTTCGGACTCTGTAGCTCTAACAGCCAACTTCATCTTCGTGGCCCGTGACTCTAAGACTGGGAAAGCTGCTCCTGTTAACCGGCTTTCACCAGAAACTGAACGTGAGAAGTTTCTATTTGAAGAAGCTGAAGCTAGAAGCAAATTAAGAAAAAGAAAAAGAGTAGATAGAAGAGAATTTGAACATGGGGAGATAAATAGACTGGAAGCACTCTTGGCTGAGGGCCGAATCTTCTGTGATATGCCAGCCTTAGCTGATAGAGACAGCATTCTTTTAAAGGATACCCATCTTGAAAATGCCCTGATCTGCCAACCACAGCAGCGCAACATTCATGGTCGAATTTTTGGAGGTTTTTTAATGCATCGAGCTTTTGAGTTAGCTTTCTCAACAGCTTATGCATTTGCTGGACTAGTACCTTGCTTTTTGGAAGTTGATCATGTTGATTTCTTAAGGCCTGTAAGTATCTTCCTGCTTTCTGTAGAGCTTTTAGCATCAACTTGTATATCTATCTACATATTTATCTTTCATGCTCGGTGTTGTTCGAGATTATTCGAGCATTCAACCTCATTTTATTTGGCCTTCAATCATTATTTTATGCATATCGCCGTGAAATAGAAGACCATAAGAAATTGTGACATGCAATATTAACCGCCCTTGAATTCTTTGAGTGCCATGTTTCAGCATCTTTGATTTGCATTCCTGTTTTGATTTAAATCTAACCTTACCAATGTGTTTTCCCTAATTCTTGATCTGTTTAGATGAGTGTGAAATTTTGTAACTCTAGTGAAGAATAAATGTAGGTTGATGTAGGGGATTTCCTTCGTCTAAAATCATGTGTTCTGTACACGGAACTTGAGAACCCTGATCAACCACTAATTAATGTTGAAGTTGTTGCTCATGTTACAAGGCCGGAGATCAGAACAAGTGAGGTAAGAGCCTTGGACTTCTTAATACCACCATTAACTAATTTCATGGTTTATATTTAAATTACATAAACGTGTATCCATTATGCAGGTATCGAATACATTTTATTTCACATTCTCCGTACGGCCAGAGGCAAAGGCCACCAAGAACGGATTTAAGATTCGAAATGTAGTTCCTGCTACAGAGGAAGAAGCACGTCGAATTTTAGAGCGCATGGATGCGGAGATGCTGACACGGAAAAGCCAGTGAAGCAGGAGTTTCTTACATCACCAGTTGATGCTATTTTAGTATAAACGTGGTGATAATTAGACGTAGTTATAAAGCATAAATCAACCTGATGAGCGTTTGGGGTCATGTTATTATAATACATGACGAAACAGTAATGTCTATTTAGGTGAACTTCAGTTCAGAGTTGAATCACATATTCGAACAATCGTTTCATTTTCATCAATTGTATCCGAATTAATCACCTCATTTGATAAAATTAGCTCTTAAAAAGCAACTTTCTTATTTGAATTGGTTTCTTTCTCGTAGTCATAAATTTGCCTTCTCATTGCGATCAAAATAAAAAATAACACTTTTTTGGGGATATTTAAAGAAACTAAGAAGGATTATTGAATGATTAGAGCTTCCGTCTAGTCTTGCCTTTCCCTTCCCATTTCATATCGTACTGACCACAAAAAGATCGACCCTTCCTAAAATTTGTAGTAGAGATATATTCCACAAAATAATAAAATGAATATATAAACCCTTTATTCCTCAAACTTGTTCCAATGATGGTTTCTTAACCCTTTTTATTTCACCATTATTTATATTTTTTTATTGAAAAGCATTTTATTTATATCTTATGAGATCGGAAACAAACCACACTTCTGATTACATTATTACATTGATAATAAGAACAATAATCACAATGTTCATTTATCCTTGTTTATGGTTTAGGGTTTTTTTATACAGCCCTAATCACAACAACAACAACAACAAAAAAAAAACCCTGCAAATATCAAGAATCAAAGCTACTACTATCTTTTTTTAATGTTAGATTATCAAATCGTAAATGAATGTAAAAGCCAAAATGAAACACAATTGTCTGCTAAAAGGAAAAGAAACAAATAAGACAGTCGCTTCAAGCCGATGTTATGACAAATAGGGAAGATAGTGAAACAGCAGCTCCGATATGCCCTATTCTTTCTACAAAACAAAAGCTGCAAACCCTAAATCAAACTGATAGTATTTCATTTCAGGACTAGGCGTTTTAGACTTTTAACCAGACAAAATTATGTGTACACGACAAGCACAGCTACAAAATTAGAAAAAGGACGAAAGAAAATCAAAGTTTTGCATGTTACCAACAATGTTTATGATACAAAAAAGTCCATTTTCAACAGCCCTATACCCTGCATTAGATATCCATCAATGGATGAATTCACCTTCTACACATTCTTAACCCCGTTTACAAGTTACTCTGCACAAAAGACAAACAGAGAGAGTGTGTTAAGTCAGAACCTTTAAAACCTATCTGCCATTTTAACACCCTTCCCCAACCCCATCTCCAAACCTGAGCCCTGTGATGATAACAAATATAACAAAAAGGAAGAGTCTGCCTAAAAGAAAAAATAATAACAGGTCACACAATGAACAGTGGGAAAAGGATCCAAATTCAACCTCGTTCAGAGTGTAGGCCACGTTTTAATATCAGGTCAAGAGTAGGAAGCAAATAATTCTTTTACTACTACACTATCTTTCTCCTCATTGGAATCTTGGGCCCCAAAACTAGAACTGTAAATACTTGAATGTGTAAATAATTAAATATGTAACCACTTCTAAACAGAAGTTAAACTATGCCATTCCACAACCTTTTCAGCCACAGGATTTGTCTGGCAACATCCACAAAACTCGGCAGATTCTCTACATCACTACCCTTGCAATATAGTTTTACCGATAAAAAGTAGAAAACAATAGATCTTATAAAAGCCAGTTGCTAGGCTACATGTATGAGATTCTCCATGTTCTACTTTAGACAATTTAAAAAACTGTAATAAGAACATTTGCAGCAAACATCCAAGTTCTAATCCACCCTTTATGCAATGGTATACTTAGTGTTCATAATTATGTCTTTGTTGTACCTTGATTGCCTGAGTTGAAAGTAGAAGGATAAAGCACATAATGTTATATGGAGGCGAAGAGAATTATTGTATATCTGGGGCATATTCATATACAAGTTCCAGTAAATTTTTGGATTTTGATAATTGATTAGCAGTGAATAACTGGATAATATTGAGTATCAAGAGTAATACAATAAGAAATAAATGAAACAGCGAGATATGACATTCACCTCAACCAATGTAGAAAGCATTAAGCAAACCCTCCCATACTCTGAAAACCATCTGAGACAATATGAACTAGAGAGCCACCCTTTCAGCCTGCTACTTTAATTGCACCAACTTCATCAATTTTTGAGCTTTTATGCTGCATCAAATTAATTATGTACTTTGATAAGCATGATGAGGAAGTAGTTAGAAGACAAAGTCTATGGGCACCATTCTAGGAAGAAATGAAGAGTTAGTGCTAAACATATCACAAATATGAAAGATAATCCACATAACGCAACAGAACAGAGCATAATCCACAATTAGGTGCATTACCTTACTTTTTTGTGTCTGTGAACATCACTAAGATCTTCATCTCCATCATGCTTCCTTTTCTGAAAATATATGAATTATAAAGAATTTTACATGGAATTCCATTTAAAATTAATCTAATTTCAAGATAAAAGTTTTTGATATACTTTCAGAAGACAAATTAAAATACAAACTTGCACAGGGGCACAGACCACGGTAGTTTAATTCCCGGGATCAGCACAACTGCTTATTTTTACTGATCAAAAGAAAACATCCCATGCATAGCTCAAAAGAAACAATGTTATTCTTGAACAAAGAATGGATAAATTAACAGACTGATTGACTTTAACCATTTTTCCACTATACTCAGGACAAAACGTGTAAGAGGTAACAAACTTCCAACCTTTTCATGGTGCTTTTTTGAGTGATCAGCCCCAGAATCATGATGCCCACTTCTATCCTTCTTTTTTTCCTTGTCTTTATCTTTACTTCGATCTTTATCTTTATGACGGTGCTTGTGCTTCTTATGCTCTTTATCCTTGTCCTTATCTCGGTCCTTGTGCTTTTTATGCTTCCTGTCTTTATCTTTAGCTTCACTCTTTGACTTCCCAGCAATAGTAGGAATCCCTTTTTCACTCTAATAAACAAAACGGTTAACAACTCCAACAGAAGTGATGCCTATTGAAGATAAATATTGTAAATAACAAAATAAACAATAGGGCCATTAATTTTTTACCAATTTACTGATTAATGGTAGTCTCAAAGCAGTAAATTTCTTACCACTGGCAATTCAACAGGAGTGGTTTCACTCAGCTGGAAAGCCTCCTTAAGAATATCAAGGTCAAAAGGCTGTATACGGACATTAGAGTCTCTGTTATGAGATGTATTCTGAATAAGCTGGTCCAGCTGCATCCCTTCTCCTTTTCTAATTTCAGTATCTCCCACCACATTATGAAGATAATGTGTATCTGAGATTGATACTGGAAGAGGTCTCTTGCAGAAGAAGTCATGGTGAGGCAATAACTTATAGTGACTTATAAGATCAACAGCACCGCTAAGTTCCCTCGGTCCTAAAGAAAACAGTTTCTTGTTAGTTGAAAAAGAAATATAACAATAACAATAACAATAACAACAACAACAACAACAACAATAATAATACCAGATAACTTTACATGAAATTACTGTTACCTCAGGAATTTTCAATCCAAAAACTTCAAATGGACTGAACAAATCCAAAAACAAATGCAATGAAAACAAAGAGAGTGCAATAAAAAATCCACATTCTAAACAATAGTACCTCCTCCAAATTTCTTGCCTTCAGGATCCATGAGTTAATGATTCATGAAATATGTATCATCATCAGCTGCATTTTTTAGCGAAAGTCAGGAAAAACATCCACGAATAGTCAAAACATCTATAAAAGTAAACAAAGATTACAGTAGATCTTCAGTAAGTTACGCATAATCATCACAGGCAGCCTGCCCTATAGTGCAGAAGGCTCTTGCATATTAAAAATAAAAAAGCATACAAAACCTAGTCAGTACATCCTTTTTTCCAATTTGTTCACCTTCTGTGGCAGGCATGTAAAACAAGCATCTTACAACTTTCAAGTTCCAAAGCCAACTTTCACATCAAATATGCTTCCCCAGTGCAGCAATTAAATCTCTTTGCCCTCATCTTTCTTACAATTTTATTTATGTTCAATTATATAACTAGTACCAAAATATGTGCAGTAGGGTGAAAGATATGCCAAGAGGAACCGATAAAGGCCAACTTGGTAACCATATAACCTTTTGATTTCAATTCAAAAAGCAAAATGGAGGCAAACGCAGAATAAATATTTACATTAAACATATCAATAGAGGTTCATGATTGGATCCAGTAGGAAGCAATTGGCCCACTAACAGCTCAACTTTTGAGAATAACTTAGCATTAATTTCCTAAGCAAGCCAAATAATAGCATATGTAACTTCAAAATTAAATTCTAAATGCCTAGTTAATAGTCATAATTTAAAGAGAGTTTTCAAGCGATGGCAGTTTCAGGTGCACTGAGAAATTGAAATTACCCTCATGTAGAATAATACCTTAACTCCAAGAATTTCCAGTTTAGTTTCCTCTAAATTTGTTATGTGTGGATCATTAATTGGTTATGTGGAAATAAGAAGCATTGATAAAGGTTATTTCTTTACTGGTTCAAGCAAATTTAGACACCAGAATTACAGATTTAAAATAATTTGTTCGCAATTTTTTCTCAATTTCTCACTTCCACAGATTTTTTTTCTCGGAATCTTAGTACATATATAAATTTCCAAGAGAGAAAAACAGACATGAGGAATAACTGCCGAAAGAATATTTTTCCAAACAATTACTAATTGTCTATACATAAGAATCAGAAAGAAAACCCAATCATAATTTACCATTACAAAATTTAAACTAAAAACATTAGAGGGGAAGAAGAAAAAGAAGAAATCAAGAATACCTCAAACATGAAATCGCAAGTTCGCCGTGTTACTTTTTTCAGATCACGGGAAAGCAAAGCACAAAATTTCGAAGTTCCTTTTCTCTTCTTCTACTCAACTCACTCCTCACGCTTTTCTACCAGTAAAAAATTACCAAATCAAAACCGCGCAAATTTTAAAACAAAGAAAAGGGGAAAGGAGAAGAAATTGAGCAGCGAAACCAAGAGAGGGAGAAAAAGGATGGAAGGAAAGGGAGTGGAAGGAAAGAGATGGTAGATCAGAGAAAGTTCGAGAGAGTTCTAAAAGAAGAAAGTCGTACTTTTCTAGGGTTTGGAAGGAGACGAACGACGATGCTAATAAATTTTACCTCTGAGGTTTTTGGGGTCCGTAGCTTCGCTCGCTGGATCTCGGGGTGTTTAGTTACCTTATTTGTTTATTTATTTTTTAATTTTTTATTACTATAATAGTTTTTGTTTTTAGGGTGGGATCGAAGAGCGTCGGGTGAATCGGGTAATTCCACGCCCTTGCCAATGTTTTTCTCTACACACTCGCACGACGAGGGACCCCAGCCAAAAATGTGGGAAATTTTTTCCTTTTGTTTTTTAGTAATTGCAATTAAAGTCACTAAACTATTAATAAATTTATATTTTAGTAACTTAACTTTAAAATATTACAAAATAATAGTTAAACTATTCAAAAAATTTCATTTAAATCACTAAACTATTTGAAAATTTTTATTTAAGCTATTGGATTGTTAAATTTTTTTTTTTAAAGTCTAGCTAGCTTGCTCCAAGCAACAATTCGACGATTAGTAGGTAAATCAATATCTATTGACAAGTACAAAAGTATACCTTAGATTCAAGTCGATCTAGCGATCAATATTGGAGATTGAAGAAGAAAGTTGCTTGGATTTTAGTTCACGAATTCATAGCATTCAAAATTGTTTCATAAAAGAAAATTGAACTTAGAAGAGAAAGGAAATGAGAGCTTTCTATTGGTGTCGACAATGCAAATAGAGAAGGCCATACAACATTGATTTTAATAGCCTTATGACTTAAATGAAAACTTTTGAATAATTCAGTAACCATTTTGTAACTTTTTGAAGCTGAGTAATCAAAGCATAAACTTACTAATAGTTTTGTTATATTGAGTGTAATTTATCCTTTTCTTTTAGTACATTTATATTTTATACATGAAATAATATTTGATATACTTCTAGTGGAGTTCTTAGACTCCACAATCAAGGGAGTTGACAAATAAGAGTCTAGTAAAACATTAAAAATAAATAAATATTTAAAAAAAGATATACGTGACAATTTTTGTTTGTGGAATAAAAAAGTATATTGCCACTCAAATACTAACTCTTTATACATTTTGTTTGTTTTATGAAAAATATTTTTATATATTATTGTCTTTATTTTATGAAAAATAGCTTAGTTAACGAACCGGTCAACAGAAAATAAGTTATTTTTGTCTAAAAAATGACTTCTCCTCTTAAAAAACATAAGTAATTTTAAAAAAAAAAAAATTTATGAGTAACTCATTTTTATATAAAATTAACTTGAATAAAGTACAATATTATTATATTATTAATAAAATTTTAATTTTACAAAATTATTTAAAATTTTAAAATTTTAAAATTATATATTACAATTTTCAATATTTTTTATAATTGTGGGTAAGGGTGGTGTTGCCAAAGATTAAACCTAAGTTTTCATGCTATGACACAAATACTCTTGTCACTAGGTCAAAACATTATTGGCATTTTTCAATATCTTTAAATGTATATATTTATATTTAATAATATAATAATTTATTAACATAATTTAATATTTTAATAAAATTATTTAATATTATGATTTTAAATTAATAATAAATTCTAACATTAATAATAATTTTAAATTTTGAGTAATATTCTTAATATTTCATTGAAAAAAATTATATTAATATTTTAATAATAAATATATATTAAATTCATAACTATTTAATAATAAATATTCTATAGTATAAAATATGAATATTTTAATAATATAAATACTGTTACTTGTTTAAATCCTACCTAAAATTTTTTTTATCACTTCTAGCTCCAATTTGTCACTTTTTGCTCTCATATAGATATATATAATATATGTAACTTCAAATTAAATTTTAATTAGATATTGATTATTATTAAGTCTATAAATGATCTTATTATTATAAAATAAATTATTATTGTTAAAGGGAATACTTCTATAATATTTTGTAAAAAATATGTTGTATTTATTTAAATGAAAATAAGTTTCAAAAAAAGATTTTAAGAAAATTTGCTAAACAATGAAAAATATGTTACACAGAATCATCAAATACCAAAAAATATTAGGGTGTGTTTGGTTTCAAGGAATAATGATCTTTTTTTATTTTCATTTTTATTGGAAAATAGAAAATTAAAAATAGTGAAGAAAACATGTTTGGTTAAATTTTTTGAAAATGATTTTTGAAAAATAAAAATAAAAATTAGAAAAAAAAAATATGATCTTTGTTATGAATATCTTATTAAGTAGGTATCCATCATGATCAATATAAAATTTTAATATACTTTAAATTTTAATAGTTATTAGAATTAGATCTCTACTTCTTTTATACTTCTTATGCCTATAAATAGAGACTCTGATGAAACATTGTAATCATCTCTTTTGATCAATAAAATGCATTCTCTATTGCTTCCCATATATTTTTTTGTTCTGTAGTCTCTTTATCTCTCTTTATTTTATAACACGTTATCAGCACAATCTTGCTCAAAGTGATAGTTCCTTTTATCGACAATCAAATTTATTCTTCATGATTTTCAATATCTTTGACGGCAATATGCAAAGTTTTTACAAATGGTGAAAGATTTGATATCGTTATCTATATGAAATCGAGAAGTAAGGTTCACTCTCAAAGTTTGCTTTTTGATATTTGCTTGGGGATGATCTCTTTTTCTTCATTACAAAGGATGCTTATAATCACTACTTCTCATTCATGGTAACGTAAGTCAATCTAATCAACTTCTTTTGAAATTTGATTTGATTTCTATTAAAAGGTTCAATTTATATAATTCACTATTCGTATCTCTATGAATTTATAAAACTCTTACCCTTCCTTTAGTAATCTGTATTTGCACCTCTGATACTCTCTTACCCTTCCCCCCCCAGCTTGGTATCAAAGGTGCCGGTGTAACGAGTTTCTAGAGAAATAATATCGTAATATTCATTGTAAGTTTTTATTTTTGATTTGCATTTCTGTTTGTTTCACAGTTGTTTGTTTCAAAACCCATATATCTGTTATTTTGTCTTCTTGTTGCCATTGAGTCCAGGGAGGACGTTAGGCGTTGTGTGAAGACGATATAGATAATAGAAGTTCTTAGGTACCAGAGACAAACATTATGGAACAAATTGAGTATCAATTTCAAGATAAAACTTGTAATCATATTACGCATATAGACTCTAGGAATGAAAACAACATTTCATCTCTGAGTAAGGGTATTAATAGTCTCGTTGATATGACTTCTTTTTACTTTTCTAGGTTATATAATAAGGTTAGTTCGGTAGAAGAAAAAGTAAATAATTTAGGTGATATTAAAAATTTAGACTTAAACCATGAGTCTAAAGAAATATTAACTAATGTTAATAATAAATTAGATCAAGTTATTAATAATAATATTGAGTCTGATGTAGATTTAGGTCCTTTATATTACGGTAATGGTAAAGATCATATTATAGTTTTATCTGAAGAAGAAAACACTTCTTCTGATGAATCGTCATCTATGTTAAAAAATTATAAAAAACATAAAAAACGTAAAAAAGATGATAAACAAAAAGAATATGATTTCCAGTCTTATATAACCCTTATAGAACATTGGAAAGAAAAATTTACTAATAGTAATGATCAACTAGAAAGAGTTGAATATTTAAAACCAATAGAAGAACTTTATGAAAAACATAAAGATCTATTTAGTCTGTTTAATTATCATTATATGTTAAAATATGATGATATAGACAGTAGTAAGTCGAGTAATTCTGAAAACACAGAATTATTCAAAAATCAATTTGATGAAGAAAAAAGTTCAACAGATCAGGATGAAGACATAAAAGTCTCAACTTATAATTCTGATGAAGAAACCACTTCATCTGAAAAAGTAGATGAAAATATAGAAATTCCTGAACCAATGGATACTGAATCAACAAATCCTTATGGAAAAAGAAAAATAGAGTCAGATATTCAAACAAATGATTATCTGATTAAAGATTTAAGTAAAGTTCAATATACAACCAGTATGTTGACTAGTAATATAAAAAATTTAACTATTGATGAGAAAGATCTTAAAAATATAAAAGAATTTATTAATAGAACTTCACTAGGACGGTTAGGTGTAAAACCTAATACTCATCATAGGCATAAAAAGAAAAAATATAATAAACAAGTCAAAGGGAAACTAGAAAATAAAAAAAAATTTGGTTATATTAAGAGTCAGTTTTCTAGAAGAAAAATTTCTAAAGAACTTAAAGATATTTTAGATATTAAGATAGGTCATATAGTCAAAAACTTTTCTAACAAAAGAAAAGAAGTTGGAAAAAGAATTAATAGTCTTGAAAAACAAGATTTAGAAATAAGTTATGAAAAGGAAATAAATCCTTATAAAATTGAATCTGATAAAAATGAAAAAATATTTTTATTAGAAAATTCTAGAAACACTAGAATTAAACAAGTAAAAACTATTATTCAACAAACGAAAATTGGGAAAAATATATATGGTTTACTTTACTTTTTAGTTTTTCTCTCTTTTGTAAACTTTTCCTTTTCGTTAATAAAAGAGTCTATATTCCCTTCCGCTCATACTCTCTTACCCTTCCCTCCCCCCAAGACTATTAATTCCCTTACTCAGATATGAAATGTTGTTTTCATTTCTAGAGTCTATATGCGTAATATGATTACAATTTTTATCTTGAAATTGACACTCAATTTGTTCCATAATGTTTGTCTCTGGTACCTAAGACCTTCTATTATCTATATTGTCTTCACACAACACCTAACGTCCTCCCTAGATTCAATGGCAACAAAAAGGCAGAATAACAGATATATGGGTTTTGAAACAAACAACTGTGAAACAAACAGAAATGCAAATCAAAAATAAAAACTTACAATGAATATTACGATATTATTTCTCCAGAAACTCGTTACACCGGCACCTTTGATACCAAGCTGGGGGGAGGGAAGGGTAAGAGAGTATGAGCGGAAGGGAATATAGACTCTTTTATTAACAAAAAGGAAAAGTTTACAAAAGAGAGAAAAACTAAAAAGTAAAGTAAACTATATATATTTTTCTTTTTCTTTTTTTTTTTCGATTTCTATACAATTGAACTT
This sequence comes from Gossypium turneri, assembly GCA_008044935.1. Classification (NCBI taxonomy): domain Eukaryota; kingdom Viridiplantae; phylum Streptophyta; class Magnoliopsida; order Malvales; family Malvaceae; genus Gossypium; species Gossypium turneri. The sequence goes on from CP032577.1 coordinate 6,044,631, forward strand.
TCCTCTCTATTTATAGAGGAGATTAAAAATTCTATACAATTGTCTTTTGAATCCCGAACAGTGTTTCTAATAAGGATTCGGCTTCAAATGGATGTGATGCTTCCACGTCTCATTTGTCTTCTTGTAACTTTAATTGCATGGCCTTGGTTGTTTCCACGTTGCATGCTTGAATTAATGGCTGCTTCCATCACTTGCTTGTGTCATGGTAGCTTCCATCATTGCTTGCATCATCATTTGTTTGATGAAATCTTCCGCGTTGCAAGACTTTTGTCTGCATCTGGATGTCATTGATTAGTCGTTATGGTTGCTTCCATCATGGCTTACATCATCATGATTTCCACATTGCCAAAATTTTTTTTTTTGGCATGTGGATTGTCTATCTTTCAGGTTGCCATCTTTGTTGATGTCCTCCATAGTGATGAATTGTAGATATATCTTGATGACAATTTTCCCATGCATTTTTTATTTGTTGTAAAATATGAGATGGGAAATCTTTTATATCCATTTCTGCTATCTTTTTTAGTAGACAAATGGATTCTTCATCTTTATCACTAATTCTGGAATAGTATGCCATTATCCTTCTTCCATCAGTTCTGAGTTGATAATTTCTTTCTTGAAGAAAATATCTGGCTTTAGCCATTAAATCAATTCCAGTTTGAATTTGATAATAGCTTAAATCTTTCTGACACTTGTCAATTATTTTTGTCAAGTGTTCTTGATCTTCATTTAAAGCCGATAATCGGGGACTTCCGATCATAGTTTGAAAATGCCAAATTTGATATGGCTGAAAATTTTTTTCTTTTTTAGAGATACCAATAAGAATACTGATTTGAATATAAAAATAGTAAAAGAAATCATCATTGTTTATGATGGTTTGTAAAAAAGATTTTACTATTGCTGGAAAATCTTTGGAAAATCTTTTAGAAGATGAAAAGATAAATTTTGTACTACTATTTCTCTAACAAATCCCCATTCAATACTTGTTATATCAAATGGTTCATGATCCAATCTAAATTTTATAGTTGGAATACTATTTCCAATAAAATTGGTAAAAACATCCATGACAAAGAGTTAGAAATCATCCCAATCTCTGTATAAAATAGATTTTAATAATAAATCTTCAGCTTCATTTCTTTAGTTGTTTTTTCAACTAAAAATAATGAAAATCTGGTAAGAGCTCTTCCGAAATTAGCTCTTTGGTTTGAAATATGGGTTTTCCATATCTCATTTATAAAATCATAATTTTCTGGTGATAAACCAAGATTATAAAAATCTTTTATTTTTGAAAGTTCTTTTTCTTCTTCAATTTGTTGTTTTTTCAACAAATTTTCCGAACCTTTGATGACTTCAGCATAACTGGTTTGTGATGCCAAATACATATCTTGAGACATTGGTGATTGATACACCATGTTTGAAAAAGAGGTTCCAATTGGTTGGTTTACCATTGGATAATTTAAAACATTTGTTCCAATTGGTTGGTTTACCATTGGATATGACACATAATATCCCTAGTTAGGATAAAATGGTATTTGTGCAGGTACAAATCCTTTTTTGGAGTTTGATTCTGCTTTCCCTTTGTTGGGTTTTCTGTGAACGGTAGTCCATTCACCTACAATTTCTTTTAGAGGGTTTTTACCTCTATCCAAATTTGAAACTCGTTACACCGGCACCTCGATACCAAGCTGGACTCGAATGAGGACTATTAGTTTTTTTCTATTAATCCTTTTTCTAATAGTTCATCAAATTCATCTATATCTTGTTTAGTATAGATTATAGGTTTAACCCTAATAATTTTATTAGGATTTATCAATTTTATTTCACAGTACCTAGGACTGTTTTTCCATAATTTTAATGGTTCTTCACTAAAATTATTTTCAAGAATTTTAAAAAACCAATGATTTGTTTCTAGTTGTTTAATTTGTTCTTTCTTTGTTGGTGTAAAATTTTTATCACACACAAACTTATGATTTTCAACAAGTGGTATTTCCACTGAGTAATTTTCTACAGATAAAATAACAAAATTTTTATCAATAGAAAAAGATAAATGTTGATATATAAAATTATTTCCTAATAATATATCTCCATGCATTTCAGGAAAACATAAAATCTTAGGAATAACGAATCTAACATTGTTTATGTAGATCGGTATATTTCTAGCTTTGTATTGGATTATGGTTTCGTTACCATCTATTCCAATTGCTCTTATAGGATTATTCATAGGTTCCCATTTTTCTATAGGAATAGCATTTTTTCTGCAACTACTAGTTGTAGTTCCAGTGTCAAGTAAAGCGTGTAAAGAATATTTTTATATTCTCTAAACAGAAATGTGATTTCAATATAAGTATAATATTTCTTAGCTTGAAAATTTGAAAATGTGATTATATCATTTTTCCCAATTTTCTTTTGTTGAATAATAGTTTTTACTTGTTTAATTCTAGTGTTTCTAGAATTTTCTAATAAAAATATTTTTTCATTTTTATCAGATTCAATTTTATAAGGATTTATTTCCTTTTCATAACTTATTTCTAAATCTTGTTTTTCAAGACTATTAATTCTTTTTCCAACTTCTTTTCTTTTGTTAGAAAAGTTTTTGACTGTATGACCTATCTTAATATCTAAAATATCTTTAAGTTCTTTAGAAATTTTTCTTCTAGAAAACTGACTCTTAATATAACAAAATTTTTTTTTATTTTCTAGTTTCCCTTTGACTTGTTTATTATATTTTTTTCTTTTTATGCCTATGATGAGTATTAGGTTTTACACCTAACCGTCCTAGTGAAATTCTATTAATAAATTCTTTTATATTTTTAGGATCTTTCTCATCAATAGTTAAATTTTTTATATTACTAGTCAACATACTGGTTGTATATTGAACTTTACTTAAATCTTTAATCAGATAATCATTTGTTTGAATATCTGACTCTATTTTTCTTTTTCCATAAGGATTTGTTAATTCAGTATCCATTGGTTCAGGAATTTCTATATTTTCATCTACTTTTTCAAATGAAGTGGTTTCTTCATCAGAATTATAAGTTGAGACTTTTATGTCTTCATCCTGATCTGTTGAAGTTTTTTCTTCATCAGATTGATTTTTGAATAATTTTGTGTTTTCAGAATTACTCGACTTACTACTGTCTGTATCATCATATTTTAACATATAATGATAATTAAACAGACTAAATAGATCTTTATGTTTTTCATAAAGTTCTTCTATTAGTTTTAAATATTCAACTCTTTCTTGTTGATCATTACTATTAGTAAATTTTTCTTTCCAATGTTCTATAAGGGTTTTATAGGACTGGAAATCATATTCTTTTTGTTTATCATCTTTTTTACGTTTTCTATGTTTTTTATAATTTTTTAACATAGATGACGACTCATCAGAAGAAGTGTTTTCTTCTTCAGATAAAACTAAAACATGATCTTTACCATTACCGTAATATAAAGGACCTAAATCTACATCAGACTCAATATTATTATTAATAACTTGATCTAATTTATTATTAACGTTAGTTAATATTTCTTTAGACTCATGGTTTAAGTCTAAATTTTTAATATCACCTAAATTATTTACTTTTTCTTCTACCGAACTAACCTTATTATATAACCTAGAAAAGTAAAAAGAAGTCATATCAACAAGACTATTAATACGCTTACTCAGAGATGAAATGTTGTTTTCATTCCTAGAGTCTATATGCTAATATGATTACAAGTTTTATCTTGAAATTGACACTCAATTTGTTCCATAATGTTTGTCTCTGGTACCTAAGACCTTCTATTATCTATATCGTCTTAACACAACGCCTAATGTCCTCCCTGGACTCAACGGCAACAAGAAGACAGAATAACAGATATATGGGTTTTGAAACAAACAACTGTGAAACAAACAGAAATGCAAATCAAAAATAAAAACTGACAATGAAAAAACTAATAGTCCTCATTCGAGCAGCTTGGTATCGAGGTGCTGGTGTAACGAGTTTCTGGAGAAATAATATCGTAATATTCATTGTAAGTTTTTATTTTTGATTTGCATTTCTGTTTGTTTCACAGTTGTTTGTTTCAAAACCCATATATCTGTTATTCTGTTTTCTTGTTGCCGTTGAGTCCAGGGAGGACGTTAGGCGTTGTGTGAAGACGATATAGATAATAGAAGTTCTTAGGTACCAGAGACAAACATTATGGAACAAATTGAGTGTCAATTTCAAGATAATACTTGTAATCATATTACGCATATAGACTCTAGGAATGAAAACAACATTTCATCTCTGAGTAAGGGTATTAATAGTCTTGTTGATATGACTTCTTTTTACTTTTCTAGGTTATATAATAAGGTTAGTTCGGTAGAAGAAAAAGTAAATAATTTGGGTGATATTAAAAATTTAGACTTAAACCATGAGTCTAAAGAAATATTAACTAATGTTAATAATAAATTAGATCAAGTTATTAATAATAATAATGTTGAGTCTGATGTAGATTTAGGTCCTTTATATTACGGTAATGGTAAAGATCATATTTTAGTTTTATCTGAAGAAGAAAACACTTCTTCTGATGAGTAGTCATCTATGTTAAAAAATTATAAAAAACATAAAAAACGTAAAAAAAGATGATAAACAAAAAGAATATGATTTCCAGTCCTATAAAACCCTTATAGAACATTGGAAAGAAAAATTTACTAATAGTAATGATCAACTAGAAAGAGTTGAATATTTAAAACTAATAGAAGAACTTTATGAAAAACATAAAGATCTATTTAGTCTGTTTAATTATCATTATATATTAAAATGTGATGATACAGACAGTAGTAAGTCGAGTAATTCTGAAAACACAGAATTATTCAAAAATCAATCTGATAAGGAAAAAACTTCAACAGATCAGGATGAAGACATAAAAGTCTCTTACCCTTCCTTTATATGGAGATACGCATTTAGTTATTGGGATTTTTATGTGGAGATAAATATTTTTTTCAATTTTAATAGAATTGATTGGTTTAATTTTTATTTTGATTAAGATATATTATTATTGCAAAATGTGAGTAAAAATACTTACTCGTCATGAATTTTGGGATATTCACCCTTTCTGTGATAATTTTATATCATTGTAAAATTTGAGATGAAATTATGTTATAAGAGGTGGAGGTTAGAAAATGTTTATGTTTAAACTTTTTGTAATACCCCGAAAATTTCTACAGTAAGAAAAGTAAGATAATATCTGATGTAGTAAAATAAGGAAATAAAGTGATAAAAAGGGTAATATTGAGTTATGTCAACATTGGGAAGTATATTATGACATATTAATTCAAGAAAGGATTAAATTGCAAAAGTGAGAAAAGTTTTGTTACCCAAGAGTAAATACTTAAAATTTAAGGGGTTAAAGTGTAAATACAAAAAAGTTGAAGGACCAATAGTGTAAATATTTTAAGGGTGCAATAATCTAGAAACTAAGGAAAATGGATGAATTCGGACCAAATTGAAAAGGTGAAGAATTTTGAGGGACTAAATCGTAATTTTACCAAATTAAGTGATGACTCAATGATGAAATTTCAAAAGATTATAAAGGGCAAAATGTTCAAATAGAGAGAGAATTCTAGAAGGTAATGATGATGTTTGTGATATTTTTCATTAATTATTTAGATAAATGTTATTTAATTAATATTTTATTAAGATTTTTAGTATTATTTTATTATTAAATGATTAATATAAAGGGAAGAAAGATGATGAAAAATCATCATCTTTCCATGCAACCAACGTTAGAAGAGAAGAAAAGAAAGAAAGTTTTGATTTCTTTACAATTTGGTCCTTTCACCAAAAATTTACTATTTTCACTTAGAAATCAAAGAAATTTCCATAGCCACCAAGAGAGAAAATTGATAAGGAGACCATGGGGAGCTAGAATATAAAGTTAGATTCAAGAAATAGAGGTTGAGGAGAGAGAAAATCAAGTTAAAGATTGAAATCAACCGAGTAAGGTAAGAACATCAAGATTTCAATATATTTTTGAGTTTGATATTATTGAAAAAGTAGGAAATTAATGTTATAGTAGTGTTTTCTTATATAAGGTCTTGTGTTCTTGATATATTAGTGAAGGAAAATAAGTGAAAGTGATGAGAAATATTATAGAGAAAGGGAATAAGGGAGTTATAAACTTAGTAATCAACATCTTGCACTAAAACAGTTTTGGACAGCAGTAGTAGGTTAAATTTGGAAAATCACTATAAATAGTGGAAATCGAATTAGAGGATGAAAAATATATGGAATTAAATCTTATTGAGTCTAGTTTATCATAGAAGAAACGGTGTAAGTAATGGAATTGTAAATCATGAGATATAATAAATTTTGCGAGACAAGGTCAGAATGAATTTAGGTTCCCCTATTCTAATTTTGAAAAATCATAAAAAATTTAATAAAAATAATTATAAGCTTAAATTTATATTTTAAAATCCTTAATGAGTCTATTTTCAATAGAAACAAATGGGAACATCATTCAAATTTTGTACAAAGAGATAATTAATTTTTAGTGAAGAGGGGTCAGAACTGTCAAATAGTGAAACAGGGGAAATTTTAAAGAATAAACTGTACTTATTGGCTGAACCAAAAATTCTGAAAATTTTATGGTAAAAATATATGTGAGTCTTGTTTCAGAGAAAATTTGTGGATCTTAATTCAAAGTTCTGTAGCTTAAGATATAATTAATTTAGTGACTATGACTCAAGTGAACAGCTTGTTATGAGTAAATAAGTAAATAGTTGTATTATGTATATATAAAGGATGTGGAATGGAGTGGAGGAGGAGGAAAAATATATCTAAATATTCAGCTAATATGAGTTTATTTTAAAATAGCTAATTTACATGTTTTATATTCGGGGACTAAATTGAATAAAAGTGAAATTTTAAGGGTAATTTTGTAAAAATGTCAAAAATGACCAAATTGCATGAAATGAATTGTTTTATTATAAATTGAATGAAATATTAATTTAGATCAAGATTGGGTGGAAATTCGAGAAAAATGGAAAATTACCAAAATGTTCCTAAATTTTAATATTTCTGCAATTTAGCCCGGTAAGTTCGTGTAACTTGAATTATATTATTAAATACTTGAAATGTTTGTTATTGATGTGAATATAATTTGAATGTTAATTGTATGAAAATTGATGAAACATTGATATATTTGATAAAAAGGGGAGAAATCTTGGTTAAATGGAAGGAAAATTCGATGGATCTCTGAAAAGGAATTGACGGTAAAAAGGATCTAGCCTGGACGGGTGATCCTATCCTGATATAGCCCTCCTCAAGAGTATGTGGAAAATGGATTTAGCCCAGACGGGTAGTCCGAATTAGGGTCTGAATTTAGCCTGGACTGGTAATTCAGATCCAAGCTCATTAGAGTAACTTTCATTGCAGGGGATTTAGCCTGGACTGGTAATCCCGACAATACTCTATGAGTTTATATTACAGGGGATTTAGCCTGAACTGGTAATCCCACTGTAAGGATAAGGTTCGTGGGAGTGTGCTCTCTGAAATGGAAATGTGCGCACATGAATATGAATTGACAGACCCAGGTTTGTACACTAAAACTGTACCTCTGAAAATCCATCGAATTTTCAAAAATTCAACGGGATAAATATGGAAAATAATAAGGGTAATAGAAAACATGGAATTGAATTATTATTGGAAATATATTTTCGAATTTAATACCCAGTTTGGATTGAACATGGGATTGAGTACAATCGTTCTGTGCCAAAGGATGAATTGACAGATAAGACCATAACTGGGTTATGGCATTACAAATGTAAAGGATGAATTGACGGCAAATTACCCAAGTAAACCGAGGTTCAGCATTTGTTGCGGACTTTCGTGTTTACTATCTGTTTAGCTCTCATGAGCTTAAGTTCAGCCTTCGGGCTTCTGAAAACGATATACTCATATCCGTAAGTCGTTCTTCGATACAGAAAGAAATGGTAAAAGACTTATGTAGTTGAATTGAAAGATTTATAGATTATTATTGATATTGATCTAAAATAAATGTAACCATTGATATTTAAATGATATAATGGGTAAAGTTCTGAAGTGAGATAACATGAATTTGAAATGAACTATTACCAGTATGTACGCGAAATTCATGAAAATGATTGTACATGAAATATCGAAATAATAAAATGAATGATATATACATATGAAGAAACGATAAGAGAATGATATGTATCATGACATGTAAATGTATGATTATCTTTAATATGTTGATATAAGAAAATTATGCATAGTGAGTTTATATGTAATGTGTGCAAGTACACTAACCAGTGTTGTTGCTTGATGCTTAGGCAAGTGCCAAGCTATTGGTTGAATAGTAATATGATTATTTAATGGAAGCATTGAATTGATAAGTATTTGAAGGAAAATATGCTAGTGTTCATGAAAAAGTGATATGGTTTAAATTATGCAATTTCTTATGAAATGACTTATCATGTGATCAATTCGGTAAAGGCTTTAGTTAAATGTAGTAGCTTGTGACTATGATTGAATGATATGTTTATGACTTGTGTGTCACGCATATGGAATAAGTGTGGAAAGTAAAGAAATGCAAATGAAAATAAAGAAATTATGAAGAGTTAAAGTTATATAAAGTCTTACTAAGCTTGGGATAATATGTAAGTGATACTGTGAATTTATTCACCTTGTGAGTTGATGAATATAGCTTCATGAGTACTATGGTATTAATATTGGATTATTCTTGATAAATATAGATTTCATATTTTAAATGAACTAATATGATTAAAGACTACACGAGCTTACTAAGCATCCATTGCTTACGTATTTTTTTATTTACCCTACAGATTATCGAAAGCTCGATTGGGTTGGAAGCTTGTCAGAGATATATCACACTATCCATTGGTTCTATCGGTAATTTTGGATGATTTGATTCAGGTTACAATGGCATGTATAAGTTAATTTGTCCAACGTTGGCTCATTAATGTTTTGATTTTGGTTAGTTTCAAATATGAACGCTACATAGAATGAAATGTCTGAAAATTAATTTGTAAATTTTAGTAATGCTCCGTAACCCTATTCCGGCGACGGATTCGGGTTAGGGGTGTTACACTTTTATAGCTGTAAAGTTATTTTAATTTGACATTATAATATTTTGTATTTTGTTGTGGTATGATATATAAAATATATATTATCTAACCACAATTATTTATATTAGTGACATGAATTTATTATTTGTTACGTTTAATATATGTTTTATTTATACCTATTCATTTTATTTTTATATGAACAAATAAAATTTTATTTAAAATAAATTAAACATTCATTAAGGTTATACAACAAAATGATTATATGCTCCTAAAGAGCTAATATTGCATCAAACTATAAAAAGCTCTTTAAGAACTTATATTTTAGCTCCTTATGATGCAAAATTTTATAAAATATAATATTATTTTTCAGATCAAGAAGATATACGTTGAATAAAACCTTCATGTGTTTTACATTAAAACCATATATATAAATAACATGAGATACTCATGTATTTGTATTATATATATTCCCGAAGGAATACATTACACTATATGATTGAAATATCTTATGTGCTCCTATAGTAGCAATATTGTGAAAATGACTTTAAAAGTATTTTCGAATGATCTCATACCTTTTAGTGGCTAAGCAAAATAATAAGTTACTAATGAAAAACTATGAAATTCTTCCCACTAGTTTTGCTTCATTCCTTGAAGTGAATGTAGCATTACATAACAACTATAAAAAATGAAAATATAGAGATCATGATTGTTGTCGTAATTGAGGATGTGATTGGAGACTAATCATGACAACATGAATAGATAATGTAACACCCCAAACCCGGCCTAGACGTTATGGCTGAATCCGGAGATGTCACAAAAGAGGGTTTTGAAAACTAAGTCATTACGATAAAACGTTCCAGTATTATAACACATATTTGTTTAAATCTATTATCGAAAACATTATTTACCTAATTAATTTACCAAAGCGTAATTTAAAGCAGAAGTCATAGAAAATGTTATTTTTGGAAATTCCCATTCATGTTTTTGGAAAACCTTCGTTTTAGTGAAAACCACGTTTTTGAGTATCTGTCGCAATTAAATGTTTAAAACAAAATCCCAAAAATTAACCAGACACTCTGGAGAGTCCAATTATTATGAAACTCCCAGAAATAAACTTTAAATTAAAGTAAAACCACAATATTTAACAGTTTACGAATTCATGGTCACTGAGAGGCTCTGCCGCACCGATCCGCCTAAGTCTAAGGATTACCTGAACAGAACAAACAGACAGATATGAGTATTCGTAAACTCAGTGTGTAACCCAACAGAAATAGACACAGAAATCTCATGCACAGTCAGATACAGATAACAGAATTAGATATACAGAACAGATATACAGAATCCTACCCCTATCCTCTACACACCAACCCTGACCAACCCATCACACCATGTAGGGTTAAAAATACCCACCCATCCCTACACACCATATTGTGTCATTATGACACATATCAGATATTATGCAGCCAAACTGCCAGAATATAGGCAAAGGTCGCCTGACAGAATACTTCCTCATTATATACAATCTCCACCCCAAACATAATTACAGATTACAGATATAGAAATATCATGCTTAGCAAGCTCGGATACAGATATTAGTTATATATAATAGAATAGTCAGACATGCATGACAATGTCTTACTTAGAGCAACTATCAGAATAACAGATCACATAATTCAAGGTTTGATTAGCCCTTCCTGACTCTACGGTAGGCCCATAGTAGATCGGAACAACCCGTGCGACCCTAGAAAATATTTCAGAATTATAGCCCACATGTCCGTGTGGGCCCACAAGCCCAGATTGGCCTCACTCGTATGGCCCACACGACCTGGCCCAAAACTCACATGCCCATGTGGGCCCACACGTCCAGCTTGGCCTAGCCCATGTGGCCCACATGGCCACACACACACCACCACACGGTCGTGTCTAGCGCACGCCCATGCCCTCGTCAAACACACGACCGTGTCTCGCACACGGCCAAGCACACGCCCATGTGGCGTCGATAAAATGGTTTTTTTTACTTTCACAAAAACTCGATATTCTACGTTTTTTGGAACACACCTGGTACGATTTTGATGCGAAAGTACTCCTGAGAACATCAATGCCTTATTAGCAAACGATTTTGAATTCACCAAAACTAAATCAAGCAACACTCAAAACTTACCACCGCAAAGACGACCACACATGAAAATTAAACCGTTGAAACAAAGACTACAGCTTTACCGCCTTCACCTACACAACCATTCAAAAAATTCAGATTCCCTACAACTATCATCACGCCCCAAAAACAAGAACAAAGCGAAAAACTTACTGAGATCGCACGAATGACAGAAAAGAAAGGGTAAACCAATTGAAAGGAAACGAAAGAACAGAAAAATAACGTAGATGATGAGCAAAAGGACTAACAACAGAACCAAAGAGGGATGGTAGAAAACTGATGTCAGAAAACTTGGAGGAGAGAACCGAAATTTTTAAAAAAAATAAAAAATAAAAGCATATAACCCCCCAAATCCCAACTCCCCACTATCATCTTAACCACAACTACCCACTCTTTTAGACTCCCAATCCCATCCAAACTTTCTCAGTCAGTCGAGGCAAAAATAAATGTCCATGCACATGCAGGGATTCGAACACAAAACCCTCAACAGACTAACTCCTAGCCACTCGAACTAGCATGCTTATTCTAATATGAGTTTACCAAATATCGAATATAACCCAATCAACCAAGGATAATGCTTGAATCTAAAATAACAAAATTTTGCCAAAAGAAAGACTTGAACCCAATATCTCACACACACTTAGAACATTTAACCACTGAAACAGATACACATTTGTGACAGGTATTTACAAAAACAAAAATAAATTAGACTGGACGTTACAACTCTACCCCCTTGAAAGAATTTTGGCCTCAAAATTTATCTGTTCCAAACAGATGAGGATATTAACGACGCATAGAGTCTTTAGGTTCCCACGTGGCTTCATCAGTGCCATGATTCTGCCATAAAACCTCAAATAATGGGATGGACTTCCTCCTCAGAGCCTTAATATCTCCCTCCAAAATCTGAACCGGCTCCTCCTCAAAAGTCAAATCCGGTCTAATCTCGATCTCCTCAACTGAAACAACGTGTGATGGATCAGACTAGTACCGCCTCAACATCGAAATGTGAAACACATAGTGGATACGGTCTAACTCTAGAGGTAGCTCTAACTGATAAGCAACCGGTCCCATACGCTTCAGAATTCGATACGGCCAGATGAACCTAAGGCTCAACTTACCCTTACGACCGAACCTCAGAACCTTCTTCCAAACCTTAAGAAATACAAAGTCACCCACAGAGTACTCGATATCTCTCCTTTTTAGATCCGCATAGGATTTTTGTTTGTCAGAAGTCACCTTCAGACGATCCCGAATCAGTCTAACCTTATCTTCGGTCTTAGAAACCAACTCAGAACCCAAAATTCGTCGCTCACCCAACTCAGTCCTACATAACGAAATACGACACTTATGGCCATACAAAGCCTCGTGAGGTGCCATCTGGATGCTAGATTGGAAACTGTTATTGTAAGCGAACTCAGCTAACAGCAGAAAATTCTTCCAACTTTCTCAAAAATCTATCACACAACTCCGAAGCATATCCTCCAGTATCTGAATCACCCTCTCAGACTAACCATCAGTTTTAGGATGGAATGCAGTACTGAAGTCCAATCTCGAACCCAAAGCCTCATGCAATTTCTTCCAGAACTGATAAGTGAAACAATGATCCCTATTAGAAATTATCGAAACAGATACCCCATGCAGTCTTACAATCTCAGAGATATAGAGCTTCGCTAGCTTTTACAGAAAGTAGTCCATCCGAACCGGAATAAAATGAGTGGACTTGGTCAATTGATCTACGATGACCCAAACAGAATCTTTTTTAGTGGGTGTCAAGGGCAACCCACTAACGAAGTCCATCGTCACTCATTCCCATTTCCATAAATGAATCTTAACGGGTTGCAGCAAAACCGAAGGTAACTAATGCTCAGCCTTAACTTGCTAGCACGTCAGGCAACGAGCAACAAAATCCATAACATCACATTTCAAACCCAGCAGCCAATACAGTTCACGAAAATCACGATATTTTATTACCACCGGGATGCACAACATAAGGGCTACTATGCACCTCTCCTAGAATCAACTGCCTTAGATTAGAATCATTCGGTACACATATCAACTGCCTTAGATTATAATCATTCGGTACACATACCCGACCTCGAAAATACAAAAACCATTTTTTATTCAGCTCAAAATCTAAAATAATGCCACTCTCAGCCTATCAAAATTGGTGAACCAAAGACTCATCCCCTAATTTCTTCTCCCGAATCTGCCTAATCCAAGTCGATTTAACTTGTAACTCGGTTAACAAACCTTTGTCATCAAACAGACTAAGACGAGCAAATATCACTATCAAATCAGTCATTGCTCTACGACTGAGAGCATTGGCCACCACATTGGCCTTACCAGGATGATACTTAATCGTGTAGTCATAATCTTTGAGTAGCTCAATCCAACGACACTGTCTAAGATTCAACTCCTTATGAGTAAAAAGGTACTTGAGGCTCTTGTGATCGGTGTAGATGATACACATTTCACTATATAGATAGTGCCTCTAGATTTTTAACGCAAACACCACACCAGCTAACTCGAGATCATACGTCGAATAGTTCCCCTCGTGTGACTTAAGCTGACGAGATGCATAAGCCACAACCTTACCATCTTGCATTAGTATACATCCCAAACCGATGTGAAACGCATCACTCTACACCACAAACTATTTACCATATTCAGGCTGTATCAGAATAAGAGCCTAAGTTAGAGCAGACTTGAGCCTCTCAAAACTCGATTGTTGCGCATCAGTTTAAACAAAAGGAATACCCTTGAGCAAAAGCTTAGTCAAAGGAGCTACAATCAGAGAAAACCCCTCAACAAATCGCTAATAGTATCTCGCAAGACCTAAAAAACTACAAATCTCAGATACATTCTTAGGTTGTTTCTAATCAAGCACAGCCTCAATCTTTCTAGGATCAACTCGAATCCTTTCAGAAGAAACCACGTAACCTAGAAAAGTTACCTTACGCAACTAAAACTCACACTTGCTCAACTTAGCGTAGAGCTGCTTTTCTCGGAGTATTTGAAGCACTACTCTAAGATACTCATCATGGTTGTCCTCGATCTTAGACTACACCAGAATATCATCGATGAAAACCACGATGAGCTGATCCAGATACGACTAAAATATTCGGTTCATCAAATCCATAAATGCAGTCGGAGTATTCGTCAAACCAAATGGCATAACTAGGAACTTGTAGTGCCCATAATGAGTCCTAAATATAGTCTTATGAATATCAATTTTCTTAACTCTAAGCTGATGATATCCAGATCGGAGATCTATTTTCGAGAACACCGAAGCCTCTCGGAACTGATCAAACAAATCGTCAATCCTCGGAAGCAGATACTTATTCTACTCAGTCAGTTTATTCAACTACCGGTAGTCGATGCACATCCTAATAGTGCCATCCTTTTTCTTTACTAATAGAACAGGTGCCCCCTATAGAGACACACTAGGACGGATGAAACCACGATCCAGAAGCTCTTGAAGTTGAGCCTTAAGCTCTGTAAGCTCCTTCAGTGCCATTCAGTACAAAGCGATGGACACCGGAGTTGTACCCGGTAGAAGCTCAATGTTAAACTCAATTTCTCGATTTGAAGGTAAACCTGGTAACTCCTCAGGAAAGACATCTGAAAATTCCCTTACAGTTTTGATATCTCCAAAGAAAAGTCCTTAGAAACAGAAATACTAACGTAAGCCAAATACGCCTCACACCCTTTTCAAACCAATTTCTCTGCCACTAAAGTGGAGATCACATTGGACAAGTAATCTCGATGCTCACCGATCACAGCCACCTCCTTATCATCTTTAGTTCTCAGAACAACCCTCTTATTCGCGCAATCAAAGCTAACTCGGTGCACAACCAACCAGTCCAAACCTAGAATTAAGTCGAACTCCCCAAATGAAAGCTCCATCAAATTCGTCGAAAACACAGTCTCTTGTACTTCCAACGGTACATTCCTATAAAGTCTACTTACTCAAACAGACAGCCCCAACAGACTCAGTGCGGTAACCTCACTAGAAGTGTACTCTACAAAAATTCCTAAGTTTTTGGACACAGTACTAGCTAAATAGTAATGTGTAGAACTTATGTCTATTAGAGCAGTATAAGGTGCATAAAAAATAAAGACATACCTGTGATAACATCAAGAGCGTCTCTATCCTTTCAGCTTCGAGCATCATAAACTAGTACAGGCTGCCTCGCCTCAGCCTGGCTAGCACTTTTGCCTAGTGCTTTCTGTCCTTGGCCCATACCATTACCACCCATTATCAGTCCACGACCCCTAGATGGCTACTGAACTGCCCTCTGAGGCTGTACAGAATTTGGTCCCCAAGCTTGCATCTGATCAGTACGCTGTAGACACTCTCGAATCTGATGCTCCAAAGACCCACACCTCATACAAGCCTATAACCTCCTCTAACACTCGCTTGGATGACGCCTACCACAATCACCACATGACTAAATACCAGTAAGAGCAACAAGAACCCCTACTCTAACTGGCCCATCAGGTTTGACCCATTTCTTAGGCCTCTGAGCAGAACTAGAGGGGTCCGAATCCCTCTCATTCTTGCCTCTGAACAGAACTAGAGGGGTCCGAATCCTTCTTACGTTCCCTATTTTGGCGCTCCATGCGCTTAACCTCTTCAGCGATCTTTGCCTTATCCACCAGAAAAGAAAACTCACTGTAACACCCCTAACCCATATCCGTCGCCGGATTAGGGTTACGAGGCATTACCAGACATAATATGATTTAGCACAATCATTAAACACCCTTTATGTAGCAAAGAATAACGATACCTTTATAACATTATCAGACTTAACTATCCACAAATCAATTATTTAAAAATACTTAACATACATCATAGTTCCAATTCAAATCAATCATATTACTAATCGTAACTTACAAATCAGTACTTTTCAAAATTTCTAATTAATTTAATTCGAACTTACATCAAAACAATTGAACATGTTCCATAATTATCAAATTCAAACTAGTATGTATACAACTTAAATAAAATTTATTCACACATGCTACATTATAATATGGCCATATATACCTTTGATATTATTATAACATGCGCATAACACTATAGTCACATTAAACATTTATGACCACAAAGTATAATTCATAGTATACCAAATTTGTATACTTTATGATCAATTGAAAATACATATACTGAACCATTCAAACAAAATAAGTTGTATACTTTTCCATTAGAACCGAATTCAAATAACTTAGACATATATGAACATATATTCATCTCATATCAAACATACGTTAAGACATTCTTTAGTTCAATTTTTGTTTATTTAACAAATACCAAACTTACCCTTTTCCTAGTCATAAAACCATTCGAAAATAACTTTATAAACTTAAATTAAACATACATCTATTATTGTTACGAATTTCATGTATAAATGACCATATCATTTGAGCCATTTTCAAACATCCATATTTCATTATCACTACAAAGCTAATTAATGCATATTCGGTCATTGTATAACTCTCAAACCATAGCATATTTATGATTTCATGATATTCACCAAATCACATATATGTCATTATAAATTCCAAGCTTTAACCGAATATACCATTTCATCTGTAAAGACACAATACATGCTCATAAAAATGATATAAACACCAAAACCGAATCTTATAGTCACTTACATCTTCAAATCAAACATGTTTCAAATACACCCCATATATATACAATATTTCCAAATGCCAAATTATCACATAATATAATCTTAATTCAACTATCATCCAATATTAACTTTATTACTAATACACATAACTAAATATCACCTTTTTATTCAACTCATATTCCAAGCATAAACCAAATTTATCACATATAGGAAACTTGAATATTTCATTCGAAAACAAGCTCAAATCATGATCATATATATATATTTAAAATTCAAGTATAAAAATTAAACACATCAAGCACCCATTCAACCACATAAAACCTAACTTAAAGAAAATGATCATAAACAAGCCATTTTTAAACCGAACCGAACATAAGCATGAAAATTAAGCCATTTTCGCATGGTCATTTATATACATGATCCAAAACTAACCAAAAATATAAGCAAACCTATACATGCCATAAGATCGAATTCAAAATTTAACAATATACCAAAAGATGTCGATAGTGTGATAGACTTTGCTGACGATAACGTGACTCCAAAATCTAAAAAACAGAGGTAAATGAGAACACACACACAGTAAGCTATTTAAGCTTAGTAAGTCTTAAGCAAAAACATATATAACAACGATTACATATTAACATTTTTTTAACAAGGCCGAATTTTCATAATATCAAATACAAGTTATCATTTACTACTAGATCACATTTTAACCTCACATACATATACCATATGGCCAAATATAATCAATCATATACATATATATTTTTTCACTTTTATTATTACAAACACATCAATAGGCCGAATCACTTATATGTTCAACTATGCTAACACAAAATCCATATTCATATAACTTTATATCATTTCAAGTAATCAACTTACCTTGTTTCCTTATAAGCATTTAACTAGCTCATACTTGAACCTGTAATTCGATTTCACATTCGGTCTTTACTTCACATTGCCCATTGAACCGTTCGGAATTAAAAAGGATATGCGGATAGTCAGAAGACTCGTACAATGCCAACGTCCCAGACGTGGTCTTACATTTAATCACATATTGATGCCATTGTCCTAGACAGGGTCTTACACGTAAATCACAAATCGATGCCAACGTTCCAGATGTGGTTCGGAATCCTATGTCATGACATATGTATCCTAACAATTCCTAAGGTTCGTACGGGACTTTCAGACATCGTATCTCGATCGAATCGAACTCGAAAACATTACTCCCAAGCATAAAGTCATTTAGCCAACACTTATATAATCAAGAATTCAATTCAACCTATATATATAATTCACATATAATCAAAGTTAACAACATTTAAAATGCTTATAAACTTACCTCGGATGTTGATGGATGGAAATAAACGACTATCCGATTATTTTTATTTTTCCCCAATCCAAATCCGTTTTCTTTAGTTCTTGATCTAAACATATTCAAATTAAAATTATTTAAGCACAATTTTATTCAATTTAGCCTAAAAACACATAAATGGGAAAATTACTATTTTACCCTTGACATTTTACACTTTTTGAAATTTAGTCGTTGTTGCATAAAGCACAAAATATGCAAAATTTAACTACACTATAGCTTGGCCAAATCTCACCCATGTTCATCTAAGTCCATACATTTTATTTATTTCACATTTTAGTCCCTAAAAATATTATTTTTGCAATTTAGCCCTAGTTACTTAATTTCATCAAAAATTCCAATACAAAACATATTAATCTAAAACATATCTTTCATTATTCACCATCAAACATCATAGAACACAAATATTCATCAATTGCATAACTCAAAATATTCATCAAAATCAAAAAAATCAAGCATGGGCTTTGAAGAACACGAAGCAACGATCTCAAAAACGTAAAAATTATCAAAAACTGAACAAAAACTAACATTGAATCAAGCTAGATAGGTACCGAAATGTTCAAAGCTTTTCTATTTTCTTTTTCTTTTCTCTTTTCGGTGAAGGAGATGAAATGGCTTTTTAATTTTATATTTGTTTTATTATAATAACTTTATAATATATTATTTATTATTATAACCTTTATAATTATTATAAAAACTATATAATATAAACATAATGCTGTCCATTCATTAATTCAATGGAAAAATTGCAACATAAAACCTTCATATTAAAAGAACAACCACTATTCGGCCCTTCTAAAAATAACCACTAAATTTTCATTTTACGCGATTTAATCCTTTTATTTAATCGGACATTCAAATGACGAAATTAAAGCACGAAATTTTCACACAAGTAAATTCACACAAAATAAACATAAAAAATAATTTTAAAATATTTTTTGACTCGGATTCATGGTCCCGAAACCACCGTTCCGATTAGGGTCAAAATCGGGCTGTTACACTCGCTCCCTCTCTGCAGAGTAATCAAAACCCTCAAACTGTTTCTCAATCTATCCTTAAAACGAATGCATTTATCATACTCAGACACCATCATGCCTCGAGCGTAGCAGCTCAACCTCAAAAACTCGGCCTCATACTCGGCCACAGATTTATCACATTGAGTGAGATTTATGAATTCACGCATACGAGTTTCAACATAGCTCGCGCCCACATACTTCCCCTAGAAAGCAGTCTTAAAATAATCCCAGCTCAGACGATCTAGTTGAATACCCTCTTCAACTGACAACTACCACTGATACGCCTCGTCGCGAAGCAAAGAGACTGCACCTTTTAGTTTCTGCTCAGGAGTGCAGTATATACCGTTTATAATTCTCTCGGTGGCCTCCAACCAATACTCAGCCACAGTAGGGGCGACTCCAGTGACACCTCTAAAAAATTCAGCTCTATTGGACTGGAGTCGTTTAGTTACTGACCCACGGCCCCCAGATCTAGAATGGGGTCTAGCGACCCTTTCCAACACTCTCAACATGACTTGAGACGGTGCGTCGTCCCCAGTCGAGCAGCTTTGAGACCCAGTCTTAGTAGCAGGTGAAACCGGTGTCTCATTCGTCTCTAAGTTTAGCATACTGCCCAGAGAGGAAGACTCAGCTCGAGCCCTCTTATGGCCCCTACCACGCCCACGAATACCACAATCGTGAGTTCCACTAGCGCTCATCGTAAATTCTAATATTTCTACATTATAAAATTTTATACATCAGTTCCAGTGTTTATTAGTAGATGTTTTATGCTTAATTTAACAGAAGTTCAGAAGTGTTTCAGAGATTTTAGTCTCTAAGTAACTCAGTATAGTTTCAAAAAGTGCTAACTATTATGTTTTTAAAATATTCTAAGTTCAGAAGTACTAACAATATCGGAGACTCGGTGTACCATATACTTCCTTACAGTTTTTTAAATTATTTGAAAATCAATTCTTTTTGAAACACAATTTTGGAACCCAAAATATCACAGCCCGATTTTTACAAGCTAACTCTGATACCACTAAATGTAACACCCCAAACCCGGTCCAAACGTTATGGCTGAATCCGAAGATGTCACAAAGAAGGATTTTAAAAACTGAGTTGTTACGATAAAATGTTCCAGTATATAACACATATTCGTTTAAATCTATTATTGAAAATCTTATTTACCTAATAAATTTACCAAAGCATAATTTAAAGCGGAAGTCATAGAAAATGTTATTTTTAGAAATTCCCATTCGTGTTTTTAGAAAACCTTTGTTTTAATGAAAACCACGTTTTTGAGTATCCGTCGTAATTAAATGTTTAAAACAAAAATCCCAAAAATTAACCAGACAGTCCGAAGAGTCCAATTATTATAAAACTCCTAGAAATAAACTTTAAATTAAAGTAAAACTATAATATTTAACAGTTTACGAATTCGTGGTCATTGAGAGGCTCTGCCACACCGATTCGCCTAAGTCTGAGGATTCTGAATAGAACAAACAGACAGATATGAGTTTTCATAAACTCAGTGTGTAACCCAACAGAAATAAACATGCAATACATACAGAAATCTCATGTATAGTCAGATATAGATAACAGAATCAAATATGCAGAAAAAATATACAAAATCCTACCCCCATCCTTTACATACCAACCTCGACCATCCCATCATACCATGTGGGGTTAGAAACACCCACCCATCCCTATACACCATATTGTGTCATTACGACACATATCATATATTATGCAGCCAAGCTGCCAGAATATATGCAAAGGTCGCCTTACAGAATACTTCCTCCTCATATACAATCCCCACCCCAAACGTAATTACAGATTACAGATACAGAAATATCATGCTTAGCATGCTCACATACAGACATCAGTTATATATACAACAGAATAGTCAGAAATGCATAAGAGTGTCCTACTCAAAGAAACTATCAGAATAACATATCACATAATTTAGGGTTTGGTTTACCCTTACCGACCCTACAGTAGACCCATAGTCGATCGGAACGACGAGTGCGACCCTAGGAAACATTTCAAAATTATGGGCACATATACCCGTGTGGGCGCACACGCCTAGATTGGCCTCACCCGTGTATCCCACACGGCTTGGCCCAAAACTGCTACATCCGTGTGGGCCCACACGTCCAACATGGCCTAGCTCGTGTAGCCCATACGGCTACACACGCACACCACTACACGATCGTATCCAGCGCACAGTCATGCCCTCGTCAAGAACACGACCGTGTCTCGCACACGGCCAAGCACACGCTCGTGTGACGTCAACAGTATGGTTTTTTAACTTTTTTTGAAACTTGATTTTCTGTATTTTTTGGAATACACCTGGTACGATTTTGATTCAAAAGCACTCCCGAGAACACCAGCAACTAAAAAACAGAACCCCAATGCCCTATTAGCAAGCGAATTCAACAAAAATAAATTGAGTAACGCTCAAAACTTACCACCGCAAAGACGACCACACGTGAAAATTAAATCGTTGAAGTGAAAACCATAGCTTTACCACTTTCATTTACATAACCATTCAAAAATTTTAGATTCCCTATAACTATCATCATGCCCCCAAAATGAGAATAAAGCAAAAAAACTTACCAGGATCGCACAAATGACAAAAAAGAAAGGGTAAACCAATTGAAAGGAAACAAAAAAAATAGAAAAATAACGTAGATGATGAGCAAAAGACTAATAGCAGAACCAAATAGGGATGGTAGAAAACTAACGTCAGAAAACTTAGAGGAGAGAACCGAATATTTTGAAAAAAATAAAAAATAAAAACAGATAACCCCCAAAATCCCAACTCCCCACTATCATCTCAACCACAACTACCCACTCCCTTAGACTCCCAATCTCGTCCAAACTATCTTAGTCAATCGAGGTAAAAATAAATGTTCATGCCCATACAAGGATTCGAACACAGAACCCCCAACACACTAACTTCTAGCCACTTGAACCAGCTGGCTCATTCTCATATAAGTTTACCAAAAATCAAATATAACCCAATCAACCAAGGATAGTGCTTGAATCTAAAATAAAAAAAATTTGCCAAAAGAAATACTTGAACCCAAGACCTCACACACACTCAGAACACTTAGCCACTGAAGCATATACACATTTGTGACAGACATTTACAGAAATAGAAATAAATTAAGCGAGGAATTACAGATAAATCTTTATTTGAAATCCACGTATGTTTTACGATGGTGATTATGAAATAAAGAATCAATGGAGGCGTTTAGAAGTCTATCCTACTAGATTTATTGCTTTCCCTGAAGTGAATGCAAATATAAAGAAAATAAAAGATATAATTATGGACCACTAAAAGTGGGAACATAGTAATAAATAAGAGAACAATAAGAGTTCTCAAGATAACTCTTCAAAAGGTAAAGATAACTTATGTTATCAATGTGATGTGAAAGATTATTGGCCACATATATAGCATATGCCAAAATATTTTATTTCTGTTAATATTTTTTGAGGAAGGATATGAGAATGTAGTAATAAATTCTATCAATATAGATAGAAAGTATTTATCTTATTTGGTACTAGAACAAACAAATATTATTAGTCGAAACCTCTAGAAGAGCTAATATATTAATATCTTGTGATGATTAATCCATTAGTTTTAAAAGATATTTATAATGGATCTTATTTTGAGATTGTGAATGACAAAAATATTATATTTCATATGAATCACTATTGTTATAAATATCTATTTTGAAAAAATGAAAAAGAGAAGATTGAGTTATTAATTTATATTTATTTTATAATCTTTGTGATCTTCTTTTGTCATATCCCCATTAAGGGGTTGGAAGTAAAATATTTGACTGTGAAAGATCTATTTATGAGCAATAAAATATGATAATTCCATCTAAAGCTCATTATGGTTGGATGCACCTGGAGTTGCAAATTTTTTTTTTAGATATTTGAAGATTTTGGCATATTCCCTGAAGCGAATATTGCATATAATTGTTTAGAAATTATATTTATTTTGTTGACTTAGTGTCATAATATTCACATTGATTTAGACATTTCCAGTAGTAAATGTCACAATAGCACTTATATGTGGATACAAGGTAAAATGAATGATAGTAAAATTATTAATTTGTTACAATTTAGTACAATTAAAACACATGTTAAAGTAAACCAAAAGTTTATTGATACAAATACATTTACTACTTGACGTGACCAATTAGACCATCCTGGATCATATACGATGCAAAAATTAATTAAGAATTCATATGGACATTCATTAAATAACCAGAAGATTCTTTAATTTAAAAGAATTCTCATATGTTGTTTGTTCTCAATGAAAATTGATTATTAGAAACTCACTAGCTAAAGTTGAGATTTAATGTCTTGCATTTCTGAACGAATATGGGTCCATTTATCCACCATGTGAATGGCTTTGATATTCTATGATTTTGGTAGATGCATCTACAAAATAATCATATATGTGTTATTAATTTGCAATTTGTCGTTTGCAAGATTCCTTGTTTAAATAATTAATTTTAGATCATGCAATTAAGACAATTCATCTTGCTAATACTGATGAGTGTAAATCTCAATCTTTTATTGATTGAGTTTGAAAAACTTTTGTAAAAGATTGTGCATAATGGTTTAGAGAAATTATTGATTAAACACCTCTGATTAATGTCTAAACCATTACTTATGATAACTAAACTTTCAATTTCAACATGAGATTATGTTGATTTACATGTTGTATGCATCGAACCAATAAGTTATAAATACTTCCCATTACAATTGGTTTTTGATCAAGAGCTAAATATTTCTCATCTTTGAATTTTTGTATGTGCGTATATGTTCCAATTGCTCCACCACAACGCACAAAGATGGGTGAATCCACAAAGAAAGTTGGAAATATATATTAATTACAAGTTTCTTTATATTATTAGATATTTTGAATGTATTCGAGATTCAATTATGACATGATTTGTGATTACAATTTTGATTCGATAGTTTTCCCGACATTAGGGGGAGAGAAATAATAACTTGTAATAAGTTAGTTAACTGTTAGATGTATTTACAAACTTAATGAGAATCATCAAGTGTTATATACCATCTAATATTTTAATTTGAATCAAAGTCCCAGTAGGACAATCAGCTAGAATAAATTATAGTTTGATCAGTTCCAAAGATGAAAATTCTTCTAGATGGTCATATAGTGGAGGCGGATGCTCCAGAAGAGACCCAAGGCATAACTAATAAGTAAAACTTTAGAAGAGATTTAGGTACCTGAAACTAAATTTTAAAATAATGAAAATAAGAGATCTCGATAAGTTATGTCAATTCGAGAAAATGTGGAACCGAATAATAAAAGTTGTCGATAATGATTTTGCATGCAATATTACTATTGAAATAATGAAATAAAAGGAGGATCTTGAATAAATCTATTGAAAAATATAGATATGGAATAAATTGATCAAAATAGAAAGACGCAACTCAAATACAATTAAATTTGTAGATTTTTTGGACCAGTAGTCCAAATATCTAAATGTATAAAGCCAGTGAGGGTGCAATTGAAGTAGTTTTGCAAAAGTGGAATAAAAATATGAAGTTTTTCGCTAAGTCTTGACATTGATTATGAAAATATATAATATTCTTTAGTGGTGGATACAATAACCTTAGATATATTATTAAATTTACAATTCATAAAAGATTATCTTGCGTCTAATGGTTATTGTTACAGCCTTTTATAAATCACTATATAGTAAAGTTTATATTAAAATCTTTGAAGGATTTAGGATGCTAGAAGCATATTGAAATTCTCGAGAAATTGTTCATTTATATGAATTGGAATAATTTAAACATGTGTGGTAAATTTGACTTAGTGAATAATAGTTGAAGGAGGATTATAAAATGATCAAAAATACCTATTTGTGCTTTTATAAAAGAATCATTATAATTATTGTTGAATCTCCTGAAGAGATCAAAAGAATGATAATATTAATGTTTAACAAATACATTCAAATAATCATTTGAAAAACTAGTATTCAAGATTGAATACGTAGAATATGAGAAAATATGTGATGTTTTCACGAAGGGAAGTAAATACGCATTGCACTCTTTTTCCCTTAATCGAGGTTTTGTCCCATTGGGTTTTCCTGGTAAGGTTTTTAATGAGGCAGCATATTATACGTATTATAGATTATGTAAACTTTTTCCTTCATTAGGTTTTTATCCCACAGGGTTTTTCCTTAAGGTTTTAACGAGACACATTATCTACCAATGGATATTATCCAAGTGGGAGTGTTATGAATATCTTATTAAGTGGATGTCCATCATGATCAAGATAAAGTTTTAATATACTTTAAATTCTAATAGTTATTAGAATTAGATCTCTACTGCTTTTATACTTCTTATGTCTATAAATAGAGACTCTGATGAAGCATTGTAATCATCTCTTTTGATCAATAAAATGCATTCTCTATTGCTTCCCATATTTTCTTTGTTCTTTAGTCTCTCTATCTCTCTTTATTTTATAACAATTTTATTGTTTTCAATAAAAATATTTTGAAAAAATGTAAAGAGTTGAAAATAAGGGATATTTTAAAGTTTCATTTTATGCATTTTTATTTTTATAACCTTTACATCTTTTCATTTTAATTTTCATCATCTTTAAAAATACAATTGAGCATCTGGTAAATGCATACCAAACATCTTTTTACCATTTTTATTATTGAAAATAAATTTCTATTTTTTATTAAACTTGTTTTTAATTTTTTAAAAATAAAAATTGTTTTCCTAAAATGAAAAATAAAAATAAAGAATGTTATCTGAAACTAAATACACCCTTAATTTTTTTAGAAAATGCTTTCTAGTAAATTAATAAATCATTTTTGAAAATTATTTTTAGTGAAATAAATAAAACCTTAAATTTAGTTAGCGAAATATAATATTATTTTTAGTGATAAAATTATTAAAATATAAAATTAGTCACTATATTATATTATATTATATTATATATGTGAAATTTAGGATTTTATTGTTTGTCTTCTTTTATGTTTTGTTGGACGAAAGCTTAAGGTTATAATATTATATTTTATTGATAATACATTTATCCAGCAAATTAATTTATATCTTTTTTAAATAAATAAATAGAGAATAAAATAGATAGAAAAAATACTTTATTAATAGTATTATTAAATCATGTTATTCGTTATGGTTTGAGGGCAAAATTAACCAAAATGATAAAAAAGAATGGTAAATTGTTATAAAAGTTTTATAATATTTCAGGTAGAATATTTAGAATCTAGGTAAAAGTATCAGAAACCCCCTTATGCTTAGGCCTATTCTTGATATTTTTGGGGCCTTAGGCAAAATAATAAAATGGAGTTTTAGATTTTTTAAAAGTTGGAGAAAAATTTTTTTAGGTCCCTTAAAAGTTAGTAAAAAAAATTTTAGGCCCTTAAAAGCTAAAAATAAATATTTTTATCCCTTAAAAACTGGAAAAATAATATTTTGGACCTTTTTTAGCCTTGGGCCCTGGGCGGCACTTTCAGACAACCCTCCATTAAAATTGCTCTGTTAAATGTTTGTTTTGGTGTTTAAATATAAGGTATAATAATAATTTTAGCCCTCAATATTTACTCTTTAATTGAAAGTAAATTAGATATTTTTGAAACTAATAAGGATAAATGGTGAAAAAGGTCTTAGTAATAAATTTAAAAAATTAATTAAACCTTTTTAAAATTTTAAATTTTATTAAAAATCATTAAAATTATAAACAAAAAGTTTAAAATTTTTATTAAAAAATAACAATATTGACCCATTAAAATCTAATGGTTATAAAATTTTTTTATATAAAATGACCCCTATCTTTTATTGGGTGATTATTGTTATTTTTTAATAAAAAAGTTTAAAATTTTTATAACCTTCTTAATAAAATTTGTTTATAATTTTTAATAATTTTTAAAATTTAAAAGGACTTAATTGATTTTTTTTAATTTGTTACTAAGGCCATTTTCACCCTTTATCCTTATTAGTTTAAAATTTTTTAATTTACTTCCAATAAAAGAGTAGGGGCTAAATTGAATAAATGCATAAAGGTTGAGGGTTAAATTTGTTATTATACCTTATATATAAACACCAAAACAAACATTTAACGGTGCAATTTTAACAGAAGGGGTTGTTTTGCTCAATCATTTAAAGTACAAGGGCTAATTTGTTCATTTTTCAATAGATAGGCTAAATTGCAATCCAGAGGATAGTACAGGGGTTTTGTGGTACTCTTTATTTTCTATTTCTTGTTACCTTAAGTTGCCCATTTGCTTAAAATGACTAATACAATGGAAGTGCTAGACTGCAGTGGCCATTACGGCTTGACACTGCGAAAGACTATGCAAACAAAAAGAAATAACACAAAAATTTGTTTACACGTTTTGGTTTTCCTATATCTGCAAAGCCTAGCTCAGTGAGTAATCCCACTATCTTTTATCAAAAATACAACAAGTGATCCACACTCTATCACTCATCAAGTATAGAGATCTCACATTTATACCTAAAGACTAGAACACCCACCTCCAAATCCTTACCCTAAGAATTTGAGCAGTAAACACTCAACAATGTTTACAATTCAATTTGCACTCTCTCACAAAAATAGACCATCAATGAACAAATTAGAATGCACTCAATAAGCTATCATTACATAACCTAGACAAGCCTCAAGCATATATCAATTTTGGCTTGCTAACATAAAATCTAAGTGAATACAAAGTAACTCCTTGAAAATAATTATTACATTAATAAAAATCAAAGTACAATCAATCGAATACATGCTCTCTAAAATCAGCAACACTTTCTTGATCAAATCTCCACATTCTAAGGACGTTATTTATTCACATGAATCTAATCTAATCTTCAAATACCAATGATTGATTTTCATAAATGAACTTAAGTATCTTCAAAATAACAATATATAATCAGATCCAAAGATTTTCTTCATTAAATTGTCAAATCAAATAATGCAAGTTTTTAACCATCTTAGTGGTAGTCTGCAGTTGGCACTGCTGAGTGCCACTCAACAATCTTCAACATATTTTACCTCAACAGTCTCCCCCTTTGGCAATTTGATAAACAAAATCAAATAATATAGGAAGCTAACTACAACAGTCAACAATAGCTCCCCTACAACACCAACCTCACTCTGCTTAGCTCAAATTAGTACATAATATAGTAATTTTAACTATCAATGTTATGTCTAGAATTTGCATCAACAATCAAAATACTAAATTATGTCTAAATAAGGACAAATAAGGTGGAGTGTAACAAAGTAAATCATACATCACAACATAACATCATTATAGTATCATCATAATTCCAAATCAATTCAGCAATGCCACAACAACCACAATAATAGTATTAGCACATAAGTATCATCATCTCACTTATACAGACCAGATTAAATAACAGTTCAAAAGTAAAAGAAATCACCACCACAAGGCTTGATGCATCTTCAGAATCAGCAACATCTTTTTTAGGAAACATAAACAACTTCATTTAATCAGCAAAAGAACATAACATAAACAATCACTCAAAACTAATAGCTTTCATATATCTACTTCTACTCATCATTATCTATACTCTATTCTCCCTTTTTGTTCAACAAACTTGCCAATCAGAATGCTAAAGATCCTTACTTCATTTATTTGATTCTGGCGGGTTACCGCACTATTTTTGGCAGCTTGCTGATTGCGCTATTCTGAAAAGTGACATATGCTCACTTATAGGCCTGTGGGGTTGGATGAGTATTTATTACCCTAATTGGTGTGTAGGGATGGACGAAGATGGTATGTAGCAAATAGGGATAAGATCTGAATGTGTATATGTATCAACATTTATAACTGTATTTGTATCTGTATCTGTATTTGCATCTGCATCCGTCCTGATCTAATTATCTATGTAGCAAATGGTATGTTGTGCATTCTGTACGATTTCTGATTTCTATGTGATTTTGCTATCAGTATTGTTTGTTTGGGCTGAGTTACACATTGAGCTTTATAAGCTCACCCAATTTTTTTGACTTCTTAAGTATCAGCAATCTTAGAATCGGTCGGCGTGCGAGAGCTCGAATTGGTTTTACTTGCGTAAGATAATACAAATTGATTATTAAATAATTTTTTTGGATTATTGGACTTTTGAATTAAATTTTAGGATTCTATTTTTGGTTTGATTTTCTGTTGGAACTTTAGTGAGATTTTTTTGAAAGTTTGTCCGATTTCTGCTTATATAGAAGATGTTTGATTTTCAAAGCCAACTAAGTTATGGATTTTTTTGCTACAAATCAAACTGCAAATTAAGTTTTCAGAAAGACAACCAATTTAATGATCCGACTTTTTTGTTTTGAAAGATAAGAGGAACGTTTTGAAAAAAAGAATATTGTTAGACTATAGCTAGGTTTTCTGATAAATAAATAGTAACAATTTTCTGCAAAATAATTGAAAAGCAATTATTTGAAAGACAAACAAACTGATTTCGAGAAATTAATGTGACCTCCAAGATCCGATTGTAACGTTTAGGTTAGGTCTGGGGTGTTACATTTAGTATCAATTTTCACGAGGAAGATTCAAGCTTCTTGAAAACTAAACAACATAGGTTTTTGATACTTAAGTTTGATTTGAGTTTTTGATTTGTTTTTTTCTTAAGTTGTTAAAGAACTTGAAAATTGAAAAAAATATGAGTCTTTGATGCTTGGATTTGACCTAGTTTTCTAAAATTTCTTTCTCAATTGATTTTTTAACTTTCTTTTACTATTTTTTTTTAGTTTTTGTTATTTTTCCTTGATTCTTTTTTAGTTTTTACCCACCGAAGATCTCATCTTTGCTTTTATAACAATAAAGAAGAAAGAAAACAAAAAGAGGAAAAAAATTTGCCACCTTCGGTTGATTAGCCATGCATCTCTTAGCTTCATGATAAAGTTCTTGCCTTTTGATGCTTATTTATTTATTTATTTGGGTATTGTAATGTACTTGTTTTAGTATTTTGATTTTTTTTAATATTTCAATCTAGGTTTTCTTTTCTTTTCTATTTTTGTAATGATTTTAATACAAAAGATATTTTTTTCCCCTGTGGTTAATGGGTGTTTATAAAATGTAGTATACTGTTTTCCTTTATTTTGATGAATGATTTGTTTATTTGGTTGCATTCACAGAAAATTTTATTTTATTTTATTTTTATTTGGTTCTTCAAGTGTGGAGTTGGTTTATTGGATTTCATTTCAAGTGGTTAATTATCTTTTTCTCTTTTGACGGGGAATGGATTAAGTCCAGCCATATTTTCCTTGTTGATGGTTGTTTATAGTTTTGATTGGTTTCTTGATTTCAATGAAACCAAAATTTTAAATTAATTTTATATTGTTTAGCATCATATTATTTCAACTTTTTTTAAGGAGGAAGATAAAAGGGGAGAAAAAAAAATGGCAGAATAGACTAATTCATGATTAGAAGAACCATTTTTTCTCATACAATTTGTCATAGGTTGGATTCATCTAGATTGATATCTTTACATTTCAATCTACAAATTATTTGATAAATTCATTCGTAATTTTATGATTCTCATTTTTCTTTTGTTGTTTCTCGAATTTCTAGTGAATTATTGTGGTTTGAATTTTTTTTTAGGACGTGTTGCATTTAATTAGATCTGAGTTTTCTTTTATTTTGCAAGTAAGCTTGATTGTGTGCTTTGGAGATATAATTTTGCTCTATGTTATGGTAGAGGTGATCATGGTTTATGCTTTGAAAAATGGGAGGGTTAGGGTAAAAATATAGGCCCAAAATATGGGTTTGGACAAAAAAAGAGGCTCGTTTAGAAAACGGGTCGGGCCTCAGGTAAGACTTTTTTGACACTGGCCCGGCCCGGCCCGAATTATATATTAAATATATATTTTTATTTTTAATCAAATATATTTTTTATTAAATATATATATTTTGGACTTTTAATCCGAATTATATATTAAATATATATTTTTTATTTTTAATCAAATATGGGCCGGGCTCGAGCTTAGCAATTTTCTTTCGGTCAGACTTGGACAAATTTTTAGGCCCATATTTCGAGCCGGGCTTGGGCCTAGAAAATGGGCCTAAAATTTTTTCTGGGTCTGGCCGGGCCTCTATGTTATGGTCAATCTTGTTATAAAGATAAGATATTTTAATGAATTCTAGGGTAGTTAGGGGTATTTATATATAGTAAGAGAGTGACTGAACTCACCTTTAAAAATTGTTTAGAAAAAATGTTGAACACAGTTTTAGGGATTTTATTGCCCATTATGTTATGAAAATGATTAGAATGCATCACATTCTTGTGTTGCTTAATTCTCATTCTTTATTTATAATTTAAATTTATGACTCACGAAGATGAAGAAGAATTTGGAGAGAAAGGAGACCAAAGAAGATGAAGAAGATGTAGGAAAAAAAAAAAAATATTTTAGTGTAATTTAATATAAAATATTATTTTCAAATTTCGGAAAATATAAAAATAAAATATTTTTAATATTTTAATATAAAATATTGCACCAAATAAAGCATATACCTCTCAATTATTGCACCAACCAGTTTTGTTCGTTAAAGCGACAATGGCAAATGACAACTCTATAAAATTCCCCAAAGCCAAAACATTTTATTGATTTTTAAGGCGAAAAAAAGAGGGGAAAAAAAAAAAAAAAAACGAAGAAAATGGCGTCCCTCTCTGCCCAAATCCCTCTCTGCTTGGCCTTAATGATGGCTGCCTGTTTGATGATAGGCATCAATGGAAGCATAGATGGAGCTCAGAGGGAGTTCGATTACTTTGCTTTGTCTCTTCAATGGCCCGGCACCATCTGCCACAAGACTCGCCATTGCTGCTCCTCCAATGCCTGCTGCCGAGGGTAAATCAGCTTTTCAACTTATTCTCTCATTTCTTCTTCTTTTCTTTTCTCGAGGCAAATTTCATTCTTAATTTATTGTATTAGTTTTTAATCTTTTCTTTTTCTACCTGGCAGCTCAAACTCTCCAACTGAATTTACCATTCGTAAGTGTTTGGTTTTCAATATATTAATTCATATTTTAGGTTTCTTGTAAAGGAAGAGAGGTTTTGAGATAGTTTAGGTTTGTCAACTCTTCCATGGTCAATAATGAGCAGACCTTAATTTCCCCTCTAGATGTTAATCCATCACGGACATGAGGAGACTAGAAATGTGCTAACATATATATATTTACTTTTATCTTCTTGATAGATGGTTTGTGGCCGGATTATAATGATGGAACCTGGCCCTCCTGTTGTTACCGATCTCAGTTTGATGTCAAAGAGGTGTGTTGTTTCTGTTATTTAATTTGCAATTTCTTCTTTCCAAAACATGTTTGATTACTGCACCTGGATTGCAGCCTATGCCCTATAGCTTTTGTAACTTTATGGAATTAGCTTATGTATAAAGATGCTTTAAAGCCTGCCCGGCAACTTCATTCACTTATTTATGCGTGTTGAAGACTGACACCAATGTATAGTGAGCATTTCCTGATGACAAAGACTACACCTTGTGATATTCTGTCATTGGTATAATTATTCAGTTCAATAGTTTCTTCCTTTTATTTTATGATATCTAATGTGTAGAGATGTATTAAGTTTATAGCAATAGCATAACTACCTATTTCGGTTTATTTGGAACTTAAAAAATTGAAATAAAAACTTTAACAGCTGTTATATTGGCACATATCTTCTTCTATGTCCTGATACATAGGATAACATCTGTGCTTAAACAAATTCTCTTTCTCCATATGTATATTATCTCTCTACTTGTGTATTCAGTTCAATACTTATGACATCTTTTGGCTCTCGTGCCTTATCTTTGTTTCTAAATGTACGTAGATTTCAACATTGCTTGATGCACTTGAGAAGTACTGGCCATCGTTATATTGTGGAAAATCATCAACTTGCTTCAGTGGAAAAGGGTTATTTTGGGCTCATGAGGTGGATATTGTCTTATATTTCTTATATGTTTCTAAGTTATTCTCGACCAAGGCAAAAAAACTAATAATTGCTTCGTTCTTGAATCTATTGATGGCGAAATTGGGATGCGATCTGGAAGTGGGGTAAGTATCTTCAGCTTTGTATGATATGATTTACTTCTTATGTTCACTTTATAGGTTTTCCACCTTATTCGAATTATGAGATATTTAAGAGGGATGATGAGATTATGTGCCTGCTGCACACCTGAACCCTCTTTGAAATATTTTCCGTTGGTGAAATTTTAGAGCCGTCAGGATGCTAGTACAAAATGACAGCTCTGACCATATGAAATGAATGGCAGTTTATGAGACATAGGATCAACCTTAAGCAATCAGATGGCTGTAAAGGAAGGGAATCAAAAGGAATGCTAATGCCTAGTAGTTGACTGTTCTTAAAATGACCTATTTGCTTCTTTCGTTTTCATTGGGCTGTTGAGGCTTTAACCAAAAAAGTAAAAGTTGATTAACATGTTTTATAATTAGACATGGTAGATTTTATATGTGATTATTGATCTTGAGAAATGGCTATTTATTTTCCTTGATTATAATCTGATAGTACTCAAGGAAGTAATGATGATATTTTATTTAGATATATTTACCTAACATAATGCTGCTTTCCTAATGAATATATCTACAAATAATTTGGTTAAATTTTGATGAACAAGCACTTGCAAGCATAAAATTTAGGGAGAAAATAGTACAAATACTCTTTTATCTCAGTATTTACCCTTGCTGTTTGTAAGTATTGCATTTTCACTTGCAGAGAAGCATGGAACTTGCTCATCTCCGGTTATTCGAGATGAATACAGCTACTTTATAACAACCCTCAATGTTTACTTCAAATATAATGTCACGGTAAGTTTTAGAAAATCATGTTTTGTCTTATATACACCCTGGAATTTCCTACGTGTCTTTGTTGATCAGTTTGTGCCCTAAATGTGCATCACAATTAATTGAGTTCTGCATGTAGCTCTTTCTTTTGGGGGGCAATTTAATCAAGAAAGCCAAACATATTAACAGTTACTAGTTCTTGCATTCTTATTGAGGTTAACACTAAAGCAGAGAAAGAGAGAGAGTATGAGATATTGGTGGACCTATCACTTATTTTCCGAATTCCTGTTAATTGTACACTTACTGAGGAAAACAAATTTCTTTTTGTTTCATGCCCATGTTCCATGTTACATATCTATGGTTCCTAGCCCTAAAGGATCTAGTCTTGGGATTGTCTTCTAAGTGGAGTATGACTGGTCTCTGCCTATTTGAGCAAGTTATTTAGCACTTCAATTGAGTCATGAATCTTCTGTCTTATATGTGGCTAGGTTCCTTCGAGATCTTATAGGTGCTGCTTGGTCCTAGTAAGAGTTGTTGCATATTTTGTACTCCAAATATAACGTATATTCAACTGGTACTTGTTAAAACTGGTACTTGTTAAAGTGACTCGGTATCTACCTGAATATCAAATGTAGCAAAAAGGAGCATAAGTTATGGTTGAAAATCAAGACTTGTATAAAAAAGGTGTCGTTTATGAATCAAGCTTTTTCTACTTGCATGAACAATATGCTTGCTTATCTATGTTAACAGATTACAAAAATAATTAACTTCACTATTTTGATTTCTGCCTATGCCCTTCAGTAAGTACTCTGTTGCCTACCCATCTTACCTTTTGTTTGTATCTAAAACTCCAGTGAATAGTTTGCTGATCTCTTCTTTTATAATCTATGAACTATTGCAGAGTAAAGTTTATTCTATCATCTTTTTAGCTATAGTTTACAAGTAATTAATTTTTATTTGAATCATTACCTAATATTGGAAATAATATACTGTTATATCTGTTGACCAATTTGACTGAAAACTTTCCTCTACAACCATTAATTGTCAGAAAATACTGAA
This sequence comes from Gossypium turneri, assembly GCA_008044935.1. Lineage (NCBI taxonomy): Eukaryota > Viridiplantae > Streptophyta > Magnoliopsida > Malvales > Malvaceae > Gossypium > Gossypium turneri. The sequence goes on from CP032577.1 coordinate 6,079,776, forward strand.
TGAAGCTGGATATGTTCCTTCTAATAGTGAAAGGTATCCTCTTGGAGGCATTGTCTCTGCCATTGAGAATTCTTTCCGGGCAACACCAGAAGTGATTTGCTCAAAAGAAGCCGTGGAGGAAATTCGTTTATGCTTCTTTAAGGATTTCAAGGTCAGCTTCACTCCGTCAACTCATTCTTCATAATTTACATCATTTGTTATTAGGGTTTAGTTCTGATCGGTTGGTTTTTTTCATTTTTTTCAAACTGTCTGTAATAATTTAGTTTTGTTCGGCTCGGTTCTCGGTCATTATTTGATTAAGTTTCAAAATATTTTTCATAAATATTTCTAAATAAACTAAGCAATGACCCTTATATAATTTTTTTTTTGAAAAATAAAATTTTATATAGAATTTTTAAAATATTTTGGACATTTTAAATATAAATTATTTTATATCATAAAAAATCAAAATTAATTATAAATTAAACGGAAAAGAATTCAATGCGCTCCGTTTTTCAACTTGTACTTCAAAAACCATCCAAATACCGTGATTCAGGTCGATTTTCGATTTCTCAATTTTTTTTTTCCTCTATTTGTTATGGGCTTTACCCCCATGCGGTTCAGCGTTGATGTGAAGAATTCATAGGATTAGTTTTCTTCGCTAGCATGGACTTTTAGCTAGGTAAAGAAACCTCTCTTTTGTCTGTAAGACCGTAAATCAGTATATATCATACTAGGTCCTAAAGAAGCAGCTATCATGGTGCGTGCCTATTCTCCCCCCTAAAAAATCTCAATTTTATTCAACTGAAAGAAAGCAGCAGAAAAGATCATCAGGACCTTTGATATGGCAGCAGAAATCCATCTCAAACATGATTTCTTATACATGAAGAAGCCTCTTCGTTATCTGATGAAAATGTTTCCTCTAATTACAGCCTCGGAACTGTTTGGCTTCAAAGACCTCATGTCCCAAGTATGTGAGCTTGCCAGCCTATGTGTCGATGGGTAAGTTTCTTTGAACTGTGGGCCACTTTAATTACTTTTTACCGTAGATTAACATGCAGCAGACTCCATGACCGCTCAATACTCATTGTAGGTTGTAAATTCCCAAAACTGCTCGACCAAAACATAAAATGTTGTGACACTTTTTTTTGTTCAAATTAGGGTTTGCTCATTTCTTGTGTGTATTACAAATTACCCATGTTAACTGGGATTTAAGTTTATTGCTTTATTTTTTTTTTTTTTTTGCAGGAAGGGAAGCATCGGAATCTGAGATGGCATGGGTATCTGATGATGAAGCTCTGTAAGGTCAGCACTGAAGTTTCTGTATGTAAAAGAATGTAATATATATTTCAAATCTTATGCTGCATTTTACGTGGCTGTATCAGGGTTCCTCCATCAAACTCTTCACCTTGTTTCATTTATCATCAAAACTGTTGTCTTATATCATCTGAGCCCCTTTTACATAATCAAGTTGTAAACTCGATATGCTTTATCTTGTATGGTTAATGGCTGCAATATTTCTTCCCCTGTTCATTCCATCTATATTTCCCCATGACTTAATTAATCATTCATTCTATAAATACATTTTTATCACCATTAAAATTTATCTAATTTAAACTCAAAATTGCACCTTATGCAAATGAACATAATCAAATAAATTATGTTTTAAAAATAAAAGCCGATTAAATTTGGGCTCAATTGTACAAACAAACAAAACCTAAGGCTACTTTCTCCAATTGGAGGAGCATTTTAGATAATAAACAAACAACAATTCTGGTTTTCAATGCAAATTCTAGCACCAAAAACCAAAGGTAAGGGGGCAAGATAATTCCCAAAATTGTAATGTTGAGAGTTCACTTTATCTACTTCAGCAACCTAATCATCACCCTTATAGGAATCATTGTCAACTCCAGCAGCTGAATTCAGAGCTTTCAACCTATCGATCAACTTAGCCTTCCTTTCTTCATAAGACAGCTTCTTCAGATTGTACCTGTTGCACAAACACGACAACATTTACATCAGCCTTTTAACTTCTTAAAAACCATAACTCTAAACAACAATTTCTGTTTTCATTTTAAGCTTAGAATTTCAACCATCCCTGGTTTTAATTTGGCCTGTCTGAACCATGTTTACAAAATTGATTGCCTGAAGACAAAAGGGAAAAGAAGTTATACCTCTTATGCTCCTTTGGAGGTTCCTTCTTGGATTTCTTTGCTTCGGGATCTGCACGAATAGCAGCATGAACCTTTTTGTACATTCCCTCAATGCTGTCAGGCTCAATGCCTCTCTTTATGTACTCGCTGAAGTGAGACTGGTACTTCTCTGGCTCATCTTCCATCAAATTCTGTCAACTTGATAAAGTGAGAGACTTGCAGACAGACGTATATGAAATGAAACTACAGTCAAATTGAATGCCTATTACCAAACTTCAGCACATAAAATATTATTACTTTCTATACCATCAATTCATTAACTCAAAACAGTACCTTCATGTATGCGGCAACATGACCACCATAAATGTATTTCCGGTGAACTTCGGGGCCAAGTTGCTTACTGTCCTTGTTAAATCCAGCAAATCTCTTCTCACTGTGCGGAATATCAACTCCACCATCCAAAGCTCCCTAAAAGCAAACAGAAAGAATACATGTATGTTAAAGCTGGATGGATACATAACATGCATGGAAATTTTAATGCATAAGAACGGTTTTCTTCACAGCCACAAATGGGTAGTAAAGTATGATCCAGCTGTCAATAAGAAAACCATAATAGTTCTTGCAGCACTATATGTACAAAATTGTTCCTTTCACTTCCAAAAGTTAACAGCCTAAACAAAATGCAATGTTATGCACACATATACATGATGTCTTAGTATAAAACTTAGCTGGCATAATCATAATAATTCATTACTGAAATTAAGAAACTAGAAGAAGAAAAGCCAAAGAATACAATTTGACCCAAGGAAAAATACTATTAAAAGTGGTTCCACTATACCTTGAGAACACCGAAAACACGGTTACCGGTGGTCGTTCGTACAAGACCGACATCAAGGAGAGCACGGAAAGGCCTCCTGCTCTCTGCTGGTTCAACAGTGAAGTCATCCCCAGTTGCCTGTGAGCAAATTACACACATAATTTGAACATAGTTATTATCCATCTGAATAAAAGATGTAAACTAAACATATTTCCTCCATCTGAAAAGCATGCTGTGTACCTCAACATTTCCTTCATACTCAGTGTCCATCTCCAACTGTTTCAGTACTCGGCGAGCCAAAAGGAGTCCAACACAGTAAGCTGCGTGAAAAGCACCATAAATAAGATACCATTCCCATCCAAGTTCAAGAGACCATCATTTTAACATTTACAAAAGTAAATCACACACCTGCAGCATAATTTGTGAGGCCAACTTCAAGTCCATAGTGAGGAAGCTCATGTGAGTAAGCTGCTGCAAGAACTATATCACCAGAAATACTAGCATGTATAATTTGTGCAACTATATCCTTGTTGGTCTAGTAAATGTGTTAAGGTTAAGATACTAACTAGCAGCACAGAAATATTGACATTAATACCCAATGGAAAATAAAGAACAAAATAGCACATCATGCATGAAAGAAAAATAATAGTATTTTAGCCCATCTAATGGCCTATAGAAGTAACCTCAATAAATCAACAGACCAACCAAACAAAATTTTCACTACAAATAACAATACAATTGCTGCTAGCTACTTGCATTATAAACCAAATGACAATAACAAAAAAATAATAAAATTCAGAAAGACAGAAATTAGGATACAAATCGTGCAACCAAACGGTATTTTGGAGTGTTGTACTTGTTCTTGTCCTGATTGATAAGACGGATCCTGGCCCGATAATCCGTCTTGCCCTCTAAAAGATTTAAACAATTGTTACAAGTATAACCTCAAGATAGCAAGTATCAGATTTGCATATCACCATTCAATATGTAAGCATCTTTATTATACCTCGCCTTCTCTTGAACTTAACTTGAAATCTCTTGAAGTAAGCCTTACTCTTTTGAGCTTTAACATAAGCCTGTACCATACAACTTAACCAAGTCAGAAAATCCAGGCAGCATAGATGATAAACATCTCAAATGCTAGTCTACCATATGTTGAAAGCAGGCTACAAATGAATACGGCATGTACACCAAGGCCGTAGAAGAAATTCATCGGCTTCTTATGGATAGTCTTGACTCTTGATTAGAAGCAAAATAATTGACATTTATAATACAAAAAAAGATCAAAAATAAAAACAAATCTGCAGTGGATCGCAGCTTAAAGCTAGTAAACCAATAAAACAGTCAACTATTAAACTTCGGTGCCTTCACAATCAAGAACAATTTGCATTATGTCAAAACTTAATGCATAGAAAATTTCAGGTTCAAAAAAAAAAAAAAAAGAAATTAAAAGAAGACGCTCAGTAGTACTCTATGACATAAAAAAATCATACACAACTTAAAACATCCTTAAATATATTACGAGAAACCAAAAAATAATTAGTTCTTTTCTGAACAAAACCATAACAAAGTTTAAAAAAAAAAGTTCAGCTATCATATTTTCATAAGTTTTCAACTCTTAAGCCATCAAAATTGAAAAAGAAAACAGAGATCCGACATTAAAAACTTAATGTAGGCATCATACAAAATGATTTCAGAGTCCAAATTAAAATATAACATTTATATATATATATATATAAAAAACCGAATGTGGAAGGTGAGTGTTACCATGGCTTTGAGCTCAGGGGTTAGCTGCTGATCTTTGAGACTGTTTAGCGGGAAAAGACCCTAGCAAGTTTTTTTTATTTGATTTTCATCTTTTTGGTTAATGGTCATGTTTTGTCCTTTAAGTTTAACTGAACGTAACTAAATATATAAATTTATATTTTTATAAAACATGTTACGAGTTAAGTGGGTACTATCTTAGTTGAAAAATCGAAAAAGATTGATATGCTTTTCTTAAATGATGTTAATATTATTATAGTGTTTTAGTATATTCATATTTTTATACAATCTTTTGAATGAAAGAACTAAAAATCATAATTAAACACATGTTTAATATAAGATTTTGGTTTATGGAAATCACGGTTTTACCCTTCAAAAAAACTATATATATAAGATTTATAGGTAAATTTTTTACCGCTTCACCTATAATAATTATTGAATAAATTTTTTAAAAAATTATTAGAAATATTTTTTTTCCATTCACATCTTAATTGTAAAATAACATTCTATATATATTTTGATTCATATTGTACATGTGTATCACTTTCTAAAGTTTTTGTTTGCATTCCCCTTTATTTGGTTGACATAATGATAGTTTATTAAAATTTTTTTTATTATAAAATATTTTAATAAATAAGAAGGGTGAGTATTTGATACATCAACGGTGTATTTTTTTTTATTCCACAATCTCTAACTTTACCCGTAAAATTTAAATTTCACTCCTAGTATACTATATGTTTTCCCAAATTAGAATACAATTTTAACATAAATTATTACAATAAGTTTATATTTTTAATAAACGTACTCGATTTAAATTTTATAAGATTAATAATAAACAAAATATTAATTTTTGGAGAGGATAAAAACATTGTTTTTAATTTATTATTTATGTATTCCTTAAATCATTTTATGCAACTAAACAATATAATAATATTATTCATCTATTCCATTCAATCAACTAAATCATACATATTATTTTCCTATTCTATTTCCACCAAAATAATTATCACTTTTATGCTTTATTCTATTTTAGCGATTCAAACATGTGGTCTGCATGAGAAAGACCTCCTTACTATTTTAGGGTTAATTTAACATTATTTCTCAGAAGCACTTTTGGGGTATAAAGTATTTTTGGGATAAAAACATTGCTAAACAAGATGCTTTTAAATTTTTTTAAAGTGTTTTTGGTTTTGCAAAAGAACTTATTTTTTGGCCAAAAATAGAAGCAGAAAATTTTAATTTTTGCTCAAAAGTATTTTTTGGTCCAAAAATACTTTTGAGAAACAATACTAAACCGGACCTTAAAATCATTAGACTTTAATTGCTTTGCTTCTTCTTCATCAATAGGTTCTTTTTAAATACTTTCTTAGTGTTGTTTAAAAACTAATTTTCTTTGTGGCTTAAAAACTAATTATTAAGCATCTAATATTTATTTGGGGAAAAACTAGAGGTTAACATAAACAATGACATTCAGGGTCCATGCCCTTCAACTCGCTCCTTTACAACCACCAGCTTTGCAACAAATGGAGCAGCTCCCAGTTACAGGATCATCATCAATCCCCGTCAAACATTTTCCCAATTCTGGATGATTACATATTGCATTTGCACGTGATTCAACTACCGCCGTCACACTTCCCCCTGCACACATAAAAACTTAAATTTAAACATTAATTATTATGTTGTTAAGATAGCAAAATTTAGTTAATTCAAATATCTTTAGGAAGTGAAAATATTTCAATGACAGTTAAAAGAATGGATTTTTTTTCTTAAATATATTAAATATATAAGTAATAAATTTATAAAAAGAATTGAATTAAAATGATAAAGAATATATAAAAATTTAAAGACGTAATTATATACTTCAATTTATTTATATTCTAAACTAATTTTGTTTTTTGTACCTTCTTAAATTGATTTTCTAAAACATATAAATAAATATAATTACATGTTTTTTGGTTTTTAGGAAGTGAAATACCAACAAAGAGAATGAGGGCAGCTATGAGTAAAAAAGAGAAAATTTTCACGTTTCTCATGTCTATCTAAGATCTTAACTATTACAAGAAAAATTAAATTAAGAAGAATTTTAAGACAACTAGTTTGAGGAAGATGTGATCGAAAATTAGGGCTAAACTGATTTATATGCATACGTATATAGATTTCATAAATGCCAAAATCTAAAGCTTTAATTTGTTTGTTAATTTTAGATTCTTTTTTATATGAAGAGATAAATTTGGCAATAAATGCAAATCCCTGCTATACTTCAAAAGAAAAAAAAAAAAAAAAAATCCTCTAAGGAGTTTTTTATACGACAAGTGGGGTGTTTTCTTTATTGAGGTTTTTTTTTGTTATAAATATTTTATTATTAAGTAGATATACAAATTTCTGGTTGAGCATCACAATGACGATGACATATTGAGGTGTCATCAACTTGTATACTATGAAAATGAATAGTTGTTCATGTTAGAATATTCGAAAAACATGATAACGCATTTTAACAAAAAGGAGAGGGAGTGGAAACGTATGTCTTCACATAGGGGTGAGACTAGGTGGTCTACTTATATTAAAAGAAACTTTTTAAAGATATTTCAAAGTGTTGCTCATATTTGGGCTATAAAAAGTGATGAAAGGAGGTGCAAAAGCATCTACACAGAATATTCGGGTAAATGTTTATTCATTACGGATTCTGATGGTCGGGTAAAATTTTTTCCCAATTTAGATACACCGAATAACGAAATGAAAGATGATATTGACGAGCTAAAAGTTTTGATGGACTTCATCATCAACTATCCTAGGTTGTAATCATTTCAGATTGTCTACTAAACTAATAATTTTCTTGGCTATCTTGATTCTAAATTTTTGTAAGTTAATTGCATCTTTCGCATCTTTATTTTAATTTCCACATTGATAGGAGCAACGTGAATCCTAAGTTTTTAGTTAATGCTCCTTTTGTTTAGGGAGATGCCGATAAGTGCTGCTTCCTTATAAATTTGGATTATCTCATAAAGAGAAATGTGCTTGATATAAAAGCATATTATAAAATTTAGCATACGTGCAAAACTTGTGCAACATATGTGCAATTATATTAGTATATATGGGAAAACCAATACGAATTTATAAATAGAAAACCAACACCATCTATTTGCACTTTTGAACGGTAAAAGTAACAATTTATAAGCCTATTGCATATTGCTATTTAGTGTATCTAAATTAGGTAAAATTTTTACCTGACCATCGGAATCCATAATAACCAAACACTTGGGTCTGTGTAGGTGCTTTTGCAACTCCTTTCATCACTTTTTCTAGCCCAAATACGAACAACATTTTGAGATATCTTTAAAAAATCTCTTCTAATATAAGTAAACACCTAGCCTCACTCCTGTGTGAAGACCTATGTTTCCACTCCCTCTCCTTTTTATTAAAATATGTTAATACGTTTTTAGAATCTTCTAATGCGAGCAACTATTCATTTTCATAGTATACAAGTCGATGGCACTTCAGTATGTCGTCGTCAATGTGATGCTCAGCCAAAAATTTGTACATTCGTAAAGCTGCTCTTTTGTCTGTATCAAGGGGTTTTAAAGTTTTGAAGCGAAGAAATTCACTTGACTTTTCTTCCTTATACAGACAAAAATGTAACTTTGTGGATATAAAAATTTGTGGTTGAGCATCACTATGATGACGACATATTGAGGTGTCATTCACTTGTATACTATGAAAACGAATGGTTGCTCGTGTTAGAACATTTTGAAAACGTAGTATTGCATTTTTTACAAAAAGGAGAGGGAGTGGAAATGTAGGTGATAAGTGTTAAAAGTAATATGTTTTAATCCCATTCTTAATGCAATTTTGGGTGATTATTCTATGTTAATGGTGAATTTTATGCTCATAATCCTTTAAATCTATGTTTTTATACTTAGGAGAGCATTTGAGAGCAAAAGGAGTGAAAATCGGAGCAAGTTATAGGAGCCGTCATAGAATACTCAAGAAAAAAACTCAAAAAACACCATTGAAGCTGATTCTGAAACAAATTTCTGTCAAGATTGAAGACTCCTAGTTGATTTCTCAGAAAATTATAACGAGTCTCCTTATTTCTTTCAGATATACTATCTTTGGGATGTTTCTCGTAATTGAGTGGAGTTGCATGCAATCCTAGAAATAGGACGACATAAGTCTACCGAATTAAAGTCAAATCTAATAAAGGAATCCATAGATTAATTTAATGTGAAAATAGGGGTTTTAATTAGAAAGAAATTTCAATTAACCAACCTAGAGTCAGTTGTTTTTATTCTCGAAAGAGATATTAGCAAAATTTTGAGATTTCTATGGATCAAGATACTAAGTAAAGAAATTGCGTAATTTAGATTGATAGTGACAGATGAAATCTAAGTGAATTCTTTCCTAGGTATTGTTTTGCTTCTTCGTTATTAGTCGGTTATTTTCCTATTTTGTTCTTTTTCGTGTTCGTTAGTTAATTAATTTAGTTAAATTTAGATTTTAATCAATCACTCGAATTTATCGCTTAAATAATAGAAAGATGTTAATTACTAGTACTTTTAGTCTTCGTGGGAACGATATCTTTGCTCACCGTGGCTATACTATTAATTGATAATTACACTTGCCTTAGTTAAAATTTTAGTTGGTTTCGTGGATGCATCAAGTTTTTGGCATCGTTGCCAGGGACTAAAATATAAGGAAAACTGTATTTCTATTAATTTAGCCATTTTTTATTTTCATTTTAATATTTTTGTTTTTAATTTAATTTTACATTTTAATTTTTCTTTTGTTTGTTTCCGATAGGTTTTTTTGGTCTATGACTAAAGGCAACCCGTCGAAACCGTTAATTTTTAATAGTGAGATTGAAAAGACTACTCATAGAAATCAGAGAGAAGTTAAAGAAGCAATGTAAGATCAACAAATTTTAATAGATGATTAAGAGCAAAAAGATATTATTGCGGAGATGGAAGATAATCAAAATAATCAGCAACCTCCTGCACATCCTGCTCCTTGGACTATGTATGATTATGTTAAGCCTACTCTGATTGGGGTTGAATCGAGTATTGTCAAACCGACAATTACTGCAAATAATTTTAAGATCAAGCTGAATACAATTCAAATGGTGCAACAATATGTTCAGTTTGATGGGTCGCAAGATGAAGATCTAAATGTTCATTTGGCTAACTTTTTTAGATATTTGTGACACATTTAAGATTAATGGCGTTACTGGTGATGCCATACACATATAGATGTTCCTATTCTCTTTGAGGAGCAAGGTAAAATAGTGGTTGGATTCACTTTCATGAAGTTCTATCATGATTTGGGATCAGATGATTGAGAAGTTTTTATTGAAATACTTTCCATCAGCCAAAACAACTAAGTTGAGGAACGACATCTCTTCATTTTCCCAAATTGAGCTTGAGACACTATATGATGCATGAGAGAGATTTAAGGATCTTTTGAGAAGGTTCCCTCATCATGGGTTATCTTTGTGGTTACAAGTTCAAACCTTTTAAAATAGTTTGAATCCCTCGACTAGACAAATGATTTATGCAACAACTGACGGAACATTGAATAACAAAGCACCTGAGGCAGCCCAAGAATTTATTGAAGAGATGGCACTAAATAATTATCAGTGGCAAGTCATGAGAACAAAATCGATCAAGGCAACCATTATTTTTAATATGGATGTAGTTGCTATGTTGGCAAGTCAGGTTGAAGCACTGAGTAAAAAGATTGATGGTTTAAGTTACAATAAACATGGAAATTCGATAATGTAATGCGATGCGATTGAAACGGGGATGATTAATTCAGAATATTCACCCTTCAGTTCTAACATGGAGTATGAGCAAGTCGATTTTATGACTAATAATTCTAGACCTCAAAATAACCTCTATAGCAATAGCTATAATCCAGGATGGAGGAATCATCCAAATTTTTCTTGGGGTGGTTAAGGTAATCAAAGGTTACAACCCCCTCCGGGTTTTTAACAACCTTATCAACAAGAAAAGAAACCAAACCTTAAGGAGATGTTAGGTAAATTTATTTTGGTGTCTGAAACTAGATTTCAGAACACTAAGACAACTTTGAAAAATTAGCAAGCATCGGTTCAAGGGCTTGAAAATCAGATTGGATAGCTCGCTAAACTGTTTCGAAAAGACAGCAAGGTAGCTTACTTGGTAACACTGAAACTAACCCAAAGGAGCAAGTCCACGCAATCACTATTCGAAGTATGGAACGGTTAGTCAAGCCTGAAAAGAAGCTGAATCTAAAAGTTGTTGAGAAAAATGATAAGGTTGAGGAAAGCAAGAAAGAGCATAAGCTGGTGGTCAGAGAATAAAAACCACAAATTCCATATTTGGCAATAGTGAATAAAGATCGCATGAACGAACAATATGATAAATTTTTGAACTTTTGAAAAAAATTGCATATTAACTTACCTTTTGTTGAATCCCTTTCGCAGATACCAAAAGTATAAAAAAATTTTAAATGAGTTGTTAACAAATAAAAGAAAGTTAGACGACTTGTCAACTATGGAGCTCAATGAGGATTCCTCGACCATTCTCCAAAACAAACTACCTACCAAGATTTCTTGGTCATTCTCTAAAACAAACTACCCACTAAACTTAAAGATTTAGGGAGTTTTACTATTCTTTGTTTGATTGGTAGCTTGAATGTAGAAAAACTTTTGGCTGATTTGGGTGCTAGTATAAATCTAATGCCTTATAAATTGTTCAAACACTTTGGTTTCGAGGAATCAAAACCCACTAGGATGAGTATTCAATTAGCTGATAGATCAATTAAGTATCCTAGGGGTATCATTGAGGATGTACTTGTTAAAGTTGATAAATTTATATTCCCTGTTGATTTTGTTATATTGGACATGGATGAGGATATTGAGGTACCCATGATATTAGGTCGACACTTTTTAGCCACTACTAGAACTGTTATTAATGTGGATAATGGTGAAGTATTGAGGGTAGGTGATAAAGAGGTTACTTTTCAAGCATGTAAATGTGTGAGAATTTCTAACGAACAAGGTAGTACTCATTATTCTGATAATGTTAGTAATCGTGCGATTCAACATTCTTTGTAGGAAATCAATCACGAATACGTGTTAGAACCATATCCTACTCAAGGTGATAAAAATCAAGGGATGAGTGGAGAATGAATGGTGCAACTTGATGAATTAGATGAATGTCGACCTGTAATGACCTAAAAATTCGTGGGCACCAGAAAAGTGTGTTATCGAGCTTCCGTCTTAGTAAACTAAATTAGTAAATAAATATTAGGAGTAATTATGAGTCTAATAGTGTGTTTAATTAGATTTTCTATTTAATAAATTTAGCCCAATTTAAAGTAATTAGGAAAAAGGATTAAATTGCAAAAGGGGAAAAAGTTGAATTAGAGATTAATAGAAAATAAAAAGGATTAAAATGGCAATTAAGCCATTAACAACAAATGATGCTGCAAATGGGAAGATTTTCTTTGATTATATATTATATAAATATTATTATGGTTTTATATTAAAATTATTATTAAATAAATTAAAATAGTGACAAATGTATGGTAGTGATAATAAACATGTGTAAAATATATGAAAACACACTTGTAATTTATTTGTATATTTTCTTAAATAATAAGTAAAAGATATTTATTAATTAATATATTATATTATGAAATAAAACAAATAAAGACAAGTGTAGGGTGATAAGTGGTACATGTGTAATATGTGAATATATATACACTTGTATTAAAATTATTTATTTGCTTAAAATTTAAGTAAAAAGATATTTATAATATTAATTAATATTATTATCATGATATTATATTGTGCCAATTGTATGGCAGAGATGATATTGTACATTTATCAATAAAATATATGTACGTTTGTAAGATTATTATTTGTTGTTAAATATATTTTTATTGAATAAATAAGATAATTGACAAATATGTGGTATAAAATTTATACAAGTGTAATTAAATAATTGGTTTACTTAATATTTAAGCATAATATATTATATTAATTATTAAGTAAATAAAATAAAGTAAGTAAAATAAACTAAAGAAATAAAAGATATTTATTAGATAATTAATTGAATTATAAGATTTTTATGAGGTAAACAAATTAAATAGAGACAAGTGTAAAACATATAATTGACCAATTGTAATATAAGGATTTGTTAATAAATAGATTTTTATGTATAATAATTATTATTATAAACCATATATATATATATATATATATATATATATATATATGTTATAAAGAAAACAAAAGAGAAAGAGAAAGTTACAGAGAACAGACGAAAAAGAAAGAAAGAAAAGGGTAAAGAAAAGAAAAAGGGAGAATTAGGATTTGGAAGCTTCAAGCTTAATTGGTAAGCTAAATTAAGCCCTTTTCTCTTAAATTTGATGTTTTAAAACTTTAAAACCAGATTTTTGATAGAATTAAGTTGATATTTTGTAAGTTCATAGGTTTTCAAGAATAGGTTATGTTGAACAAAAAGATGAATTAGGGATTTAAATGAATGAAATTCAAGTTAGAATAGATAAAGGGATTAAATTGTAAAGTAAGCTATAAGTTTTATGTTGTAGGGACTAAATTAAGGAAAATTCGAAATTAGTGAAGTATGCTCAAAATTTAGTAGTTAAATTTGAGTTTAGATGAAATTTGAATAGAAATAAAGTGTGAATTGAGTTAGGAAAGTAAGTGAACCTAGTTAGGATCAAATTGAGAATAAGGAAGAAATTGAATAGAAATTCAATTATTATTGTAAAATTTGTGCTGTAATTAATAGTATAATTATTTAATTTTCGTAGCTAATAAAAAATTCGAGGTATCAGCACAAAAAGGGAAGGAGAAGGTCGTTGAGGAGTAAATGCGAAATTTGGGTTTGTATTACTATAATTCAAATCTATTTATTATTAATTGTTATATTTTAATTAAAATGCATGGTAGGTAAAGTTAGGTAAGCAATTGAAATGATAATATTGAATTGAATGAAATTGATTCAAAAATGTTTATGGCTATTGAAATTGAAGGAGAACAAATTAGAAATCTAAAAATGAATTGAATTAAGTAATTGAATTAAATTGAATTGAATTAAAAATAAATAAATAAATAAATAATTATGTGAATCTTTGAAATGTATATTGATTGAAAAGTAATTGGTGATTTGAATTTGATTGGAAAATAAATAAAAATATATATATTTGAATTGAATAAAAGTGAATTAAATTATGAATAAGTGTGAATACGTAAATCGAAGTATGATTACATGTGAATATCTGGAATATGTATTAGTAGATTACGAAGTGGAAAAATGAATTTGAATTGAAATGTGATTATTGAATAGAAATTGAAATGGTTTGAATTGAATTATTGAATTGAACCGGAATATTGAAATTGGTGATTGATATGGATTTTATTGGAATTGAAATTGAGAAAGTGGAAATTGATATTTGAAATTGATACTGAACTGAATTATGGAATACTGAGTATTGTTATGTGTACTGCATTAAACTGTGAAAATACTGAAGTAATAAATTACTACAATACTGTGAAACTGATTGAAATAAGGAATCATAGTTGATACTGAACTAAGATGGAAATCTTTACTGGAAAATGAATTAAATACCCTATTAACTAGTCGGGCTGAGTCGGATATAGTTGGCATGCCATAGGATTGGAAGAGTTCAGGGATACTTCGACCTCGAGTCGATGAGACACTGGGTGTCATACTGTTACTTCGGATAGATTCGATGAGGTACTGGGTACCAACTTACTTCGGCTTGGCCGATGAGACACTGGGTGTCAACTATTGCTTCGAACTATCCGATGAGGCACTGGGTGTCGTACTGGTGTGTTTGGTTGGATTCGTGTATCCGCCAAAGTCTGAGTCATGTTAATAGGGGGAAAATAAAAGAATTGAAGTAAGAAATGATATTGAATTATGAATTATGTGAATGTTTGAAGGTATATTGATTGGAAATTAAAAGCAATTTGAATTGAAGTAAATTGATTTGAAATAAGACATTGAATTGAGATGTGAAAATGGAATGTGAGAATTATGGTTCAAGAAACAGATAATGATAAATTTTATGAAATAGTTTTTGGTAATATGAAATGATGTAAAAATGAGAGGTGAAAATAAAATAATTTGAAATAGTGAAATAATACTTGAATTTAATTTAATACAAGTTATTGAAAAATATTTATGGATTTAATATATGAATTAAGTATTTAAAGACTAAAATTGTAAATTGAATATAACAGAACGAAATGACAATGGAAATTGATAATGGAAGAATTATTAAAATGGAATGGGAAATTGAAATGAACTTGAAATAGCTATTGAAAGACTAATGTTGTAAGGTTTTAGATATGAAATAGAATAAGTTGTTGAATTGAGATATAGAAATGAAATATATGAAATAATGATTTTATGAAATGGTTATTGAAGAAATGCATGAAATGAATATTGATATAGTAAGAAGATATATAAATTAAAATCAAGAGAAGCTATTTAAAATACATGTTATTAAAATAAAATTTAAGTTTAAATGCATGAATGATTTATTAATGGTAAAATAATGGTAAGATTTAATGTGCATATATATGTTGTTTTTACCGTAAATATTTGAATTATAGTAATGGCACTGGGTGTATACTTAGCGTACGGTTTGTTTCCGTGCGCAGATTAGGTACAGAAATTTTTTTGAAGAATTGAATTTGAGATTGCAAGTTTTCATCTCATCACATATTCAAGCAACAATAGAGTATGTTTTAAGTTTTAACTAGAATGGCATGTACTTAGGAAAAATATTAGGTACGTTCCAAGTATTAGTTTTTATGTTCAATTAAATTAGTAATTAGCCAAGAATTAATTTGGCACCAAATGTAATATTCCTATATCAGGTTCCTTAAGTCGAACATGGTATAGGGGTGTTACATTTAGTGGTATCAGAGCTTAGGTTTTCTGATTACTGGGAAAAGAATGAGTCTAAAAGTACAAGCCATATAGGATATATCGATGTGATGAGATGTGATATTAATATTAGAAGCATTGATAAGGAAATTATTTTGAATTAGTTAGTAATGACTCAAGAGGAAAATAGATAAATATTGAAATTTGATTAAAAAAATAAAATTAAAGATTCTGAGAAATTTCCAAATTGGATCGTAAAAGATAAATTTGAAGAGAATTTTTCGGGGAAAGATACAGAATTAGAGATGGAAAAAGACGCAAAAATGGATTTAAGTGGTTAAAAGTAAAAGTTAGGGGCTAGTGAATATGAAGGAAAATGAATATATATGTATATATATAGTTGTACCTTTACAAAATGAGAACTTAGAAAGTCAGAGCTTTTAAATGAAAAGTTTGGTATATTAATATAATTTTAGTTTTTTGGAAATAGAAGAGATAATTGAAATATGAGAAGTAGAATAGAATAGTAATATTCTCCAATTATTAAGATCAGAAGAAGAAGTAACAAAGTTGTAAATTGTGAAAAAAAAAAGTTGCCTCGAGGAGATTGTTGGCAGCGGCCGGGCCAATTGATTTCTAAGAGGTTTGGATTAAGAGTAATAACTCTGATCCATAACTGGAATAATCATTGTTTGCCTCGAAAAGAGAAAGGAAATGAAAATGAGAATATAAAAGTATAATAAAGTAGAGCCTAATATATATATATATATATATATATATATAGAATTATATGAATAACTCCAGAGATAATCTACTAAAGGTTTTCGATTCTTATGAAAAGAATATTGTCATTTATAGTGATGATTCTTGAACGATTTTAATTGTGTTTTGATGTAAGACTAGAAGTGATTGCTATTACATCTTGTCAGCTAAAAATATATGAACGCAATTATCTGACACATGATTTAGAAACTAGTTGTTGTGGTTTTTGCTCTAAAAAGTTTGATACACTATTTGTATGATGAAAAGTGTTATATTTATACCGATCATAAAAATCTCAAAAAAAAAAAATCTTTTATCTCAAAAGGGAGTTGAATTTAAGACAGCGTCGTTAGATAAAACTTTTGAAAAATTTTGATTGTGTTGTTGATTATTACCCTGATAAAGCTAATGTTATAGCTGTGTATTAAGTAGGAAAGCAGCAATTGAATCGTGAACAATGTTGCTCAGCTTAGTATTAATGATGATACAAGCTTATTGGCTGGATTAAAAATCAAATTGGTGATGTTGATAAGATTAAGTCAGTGCAGTTAGAAAATGACAAATTGGTGAAGAAAAGAGAAATGGTTTAGAATGGTATATTAAAAAAAATTAAAAAAATTAAAAATTAGCCTTGATAAGTGTGGTTGCTTGAGATTTCACAATCGAATTTGCGTTCTGGATATTTTTAAATTGAACAAGTTGATACTTTGGAAGGCTTATAATAGTGGTCCACATGGTCTGGGGTAGACCACACGACCTGGATACATGGGCGTGTCACAGGCTATGTGAACACTGGAGCTAATTTTTCAAAATTATTTTTTTGACCTACACGGCCTGAGTGGAGGCACACGGCCGTGGGAGAAGCGAACGACAATAAACACGGTTTGAGTGATGACACACAACTATATGTGACACACGGCGTGGACACATGGACGTGTGAATACTGAAACAAAATTTTAAAATTGTCTAACATGCCACACGACCTCAGAGAAATATACGGCCTGGCCACATGGCCGTATGGCTCACATGGCCTGACACATGGCCATGTACCTTTTTTTTTAAAGCTAGGGGGTTTTCATTTTTTTTCCTTCCACCCAACACCACCGTGGGTACCCACCAAACCAACCATCCTTTTTATTTATTTATTATTTGTAGTATTATTGTTTCCATTTTTATTTTGCTAAGTTAGTTATTAAACTAGTATTATAATTTTTATGTTATTTTCTTTTGAATTATTTAGATTTTATTTAATTTTTTTCTTGTTATTCGTGTTTTTATTTTTTAGACTTATATGTTTAATTTTAATTTTATTTTGAACTTTACTGTTATTGTTTTATCGGTTGTATTTCTATTTTGTATCTCTTTATCTTATTTATTTTTTTATTTTCTTATTAGTTTGCTCGGAAACATGTACTTCTTGCCTACGATTTCGGTTTTTACTATTTTGGCAAATTCATCCAAATTTAAAGCAGTTTCAATTCTCTCCCTCCCTTATGATATTTTGCTTATTCTGTTTATATTTATTTGTACATTGAGGACAATGTACATATTAAGTGTGGGGAGGATGTTTACATGCTTATGCGATGAAATCTCTGAATTATTGTTTGTGTTTAAGTAATTTTCTTACACCTATCTAGAGGTGCTCATGGGCCGGGTTCGGGTCGTGCCCATAAAAAATTTTCAGCCCATGTCCAAGGCTCGACCCGAAATATGGGCCTAAAATTTTTGTCCAGGCCCGGCCCGGGGAAAAAATCCTAGGCCCAGGCCCAGCTCGGCCCCTTTTTTAAATAAACACAAAAAAATTTAAAAATTAAAAAAGGTATTTAAAAAAATTTTAAAAATAAAAAATTTTAAAAATTATTTTAAAAATATTTTAAAAATAAAAAATAAAAAATATATATTTATTATATTCGGGCCTGGCCGGGCCCGGGCCAAAAAAGTGGTGCCCGAGGCCCGGCCCGTTTTTTAAACGGGCCTAATTTTTTTGCCCAAGCCCATATTTCAGGCCTATATTTTTTCCCAAACCCTCCCATATTTCGGGCGGGCCGTCGGGCCAGGCCGCCATGAGCACCTCTACACCTATCATTGAAGTTATTATTTTTTAATTTAGAGTTTTTAGTAATTTTGTTTTGGGAATAATTTGTGGATGTTTGTGCACTGTTTGATTTATATTTTAAGACACGAAAGAGTCAAGCATGATAAGTTTTTTTTTAGAAATTATTTTGAAATTTTAAATTTGCAAGTTTGACATCAAAACTATAATTTTTTGTGAGCTTTTGAGCCTATAGAGCATATATTTATTCGTGCTCATTTTATTTTTGGTTGTGAGTATGTTAACTTGATTTGTTATTTTAAAACTTGCTTCAGTTATGCATGTCAAGACCACATTATTGATTTGATATACTAAGATGATAGATGCACTTAGGATTTCCCCCCACCTAACCTTTAAACAACTTACCTATTGTATTATCCTTTAGTAAACCCCGTTGATCTTAATACGTTTTTTTCTAACCCATTTATGTTAACCCCGTAACACAAATCTCTGTTGTAAAATTATCCTTTTTATTGACTCCCTTTTTTTGAGATTTGATTTGGTTAGTTGCCTAACTATGTTTCATCATTTGTATTGTTGAGTTCTTGTTCTAAAAAATATGTAATGAAATGAAAAAAAAAATTGAATTGAGTTTGAATCATTAGTTTCATATTCTATTGAAAAGATCGTTGTCATTCTTTATTTCTAGTTGATGCAAATTCTTTTAATTCAACATTTGATTTTTTCTAGTTTGGTAACTTATCAACTCGACTCTTGATTAAAACCAACTCTTCTGACCTGTTCCATACCCTTAACCTAAACCCCATTACAACCTTGTTAAGGCTTCCTGATTGGTGTGCCATCTCATTTATATAGTGGTGTAGATTTGATTTTCAAACAAGCTGATAAATGATAAAACTAACATATTTTAATCTCATTCTCAATGCGTTTTTGGATGATTATTTATGCAAATTAGTGAATTTGATGCTCCTAATCTTTTTAATTCATGTTCTTATACTTAGGTGAGCATTTGGGAGCAGAAGGAGCGAAAAACGAGAAAAAATCAGAGAAAAATAGCATATTTCAGGAGCCATACGGGCTGGGCACACGCCCATGTGTGCCACACGGGCTGGACACACGTCCATGTGCCAATCTGTATCGATTTCACCCCTTGCTTCCCAAACACGTGGGAAAACATAATTTTTAGTCTTTCTAAGCATTCTAAAGTCTATAAATACCAATTAGAAGAAGAGATATGAGAGCCATCAAAGAAGATCGAAGAAACCACTCAAGGAACACCATTGGAGCCATTTCCGAAGCAGATTTCCATCAAGATCGAAGACCTCCTTTTAATTTCTTCTGAAGTTTTTATGAGTTTCTTTATGTTTTTTTGGTATTTTTGATTTTGAGATGTTTTTATTCAGAATTATGAACTAATTCCCTATATACCTAGGGAGGATGAAACCTATGACGAATTCTATTATTTAATTTCTGTTTTACATGATAAATAGTTGATTCTTGTTCTCAATTATGTGTGCTTATTTCTTGTTTTAATATTTCCAGGATATTAATTGATGTTTAATGTGCTTAATTCAGTGGAGCAAAAGTCCCTATTTAGGAGTAGATCTAGCACAATTGAGTGGAGTTGCATGCAATCCTAGAAATAGAACAACATAAATCTACTGGATTAGAGTCAAATCTAATAGGGAAATCCATAGATCGAGTTAATGTGACAATCGGTGTTTTAATTAGAAAGATATTTCAATTAATCAACCTAGAGTCAGTTGCTTCTACTCTCGAAAGAGATATTAGCATAATTTAGGGATTTTTATGGATCAAGACACCAACTGAATATATTGTTTAAATCAGATTAATAATAATAGAAGGAGTCTAGGTGGATTCTTTCTTCGGTATTGTCCCTCTCATTGGTTATATTTTGATTATTTCCTGATTCGTTCTTTGTTGCATTCTTAGTTAAATTAGTTTAGTAATTTTAGATTAAAACTCATCACTCCAAATTGTTGGCTGAATAATAAGAAAACGGTAATTACTAATAATTTTAGTCCTTGTGAATAAAATATCTCTACTCACTGTAGCTATACTATTGTTTGATAGGTGCGCTTGCCTTTGTCGTAAATTTTAGTTAGTACGGAAAACACACATCACAAGCCTATAGCAATGACATTTCTTGTTCGACTAATGAGTGCATATTACTTGAACCTTAAACACTTTGAGTCCTTTGAGTGAATCATAAGTGAGGATTTTATTTCTTGTTGAGTTTGAATTTCAGGTAATTATTTGGACAAGGGAGATGCCTAACATTTTTAAAGATTAAAATTCTCTACTTGGATTGTTTGTGTTGTTTAGTGTCATTTTAGTGTAAATTTCCAATGCATGATTATCTGTAAATTATCTTAAGACATTATCGGTGAGAACAATAAATTGAGAGAAGTTAGCTTGAATGTGGGTTGAGAATTTTGCTTGAGGACAAACAAACGATTAAGTGTAGGGATATTTGAGAAGTGCTAAAAGTAACATGTTTTAATCCCATTATTAATGCAATTTTGGGTAATTATTCGATGCTAATGGGGAATTTTATGCTCCTAATCTTTTGAATTCATGTTTTTATACTTAGGAGAGCATTTGAGAGCAAATTGAGCAAAAAACGAGCGAAAATTGAAAAATTGGAGCAAGTTACAGGAGCCGTCATAGAATACTCAAGAAAACAAGTCGAAAAACACCATTGAAGCCGATTCTAAAGTAGATTTTCGTCAAGATTGAAGACTCCCAGTTGATTTATCAAGAGATTATAATGAGTCTCTTTATTTATTTTGGATATACTGTCTCTTGGATTTTTTTATTTTCAAGCATGAAATAATTTTTTAAATACCTAAGGGAAATGAATCTTATGATGAATTCTATCTTTTGATTTTCATTTTATGCAATTAATACTTAGATCTTGTTCTTAATTATGTATGCTTAATTCTTGATTTAAGATTTCTATACTATTGATCCATGTTTGATGTGTTTAAATCAGATGAGGAATATACCCTGTTTAAAAATAGATATTGCGTAATTGAGTGGAGTTGTATGCATTACTAGAAATAGGACGACATAAATATAAAAGATTAGAGTCAAATCTAATAGGGGAATCCATAGATCGAGTTAATGTGATAATAGGAGTTTTAATTAGAAAGAAATTTCAATTAATCAACCTAAAATCAGTTGCTTTTACTCTCTAAAGAGATATTAGCATAATTTAAAGATTTCTATGGATCAAGATATTAAGTAAAGAAATTGCATAATTTAGATTGATAGTAACAAATGAAATCTAGGTGAATTCTTTCCTGGGTATTGGTTTGCTTCTTGGTTGTTAATTTGTTATTTTCCTGTTTTGTTCTTTTTCGTGTATATTGGTTAATTAGTTTAGTTAATTTTAGTTTTTAATCAATCACTCAAATTCATCGGTTAAATAATAGAAATATGTTAACTACTAGTATTTTTAGTCTACATGAGAACGATATCTTTGCTCACTGTAGCTATATTATTAATTGATAGGTTCACTTGCCTTAGTCAAATTTTCAGTTGTTTTCGTGGACGCATCGGAAGGTCTTCACACAAGAGTGAGGCTAGGTGGATAACTTATATTAGAAGTGACTTTTTAAACATATTTCAAAGTGCTGCTCATATTTGGACTAGAAAAAGTGATGAAAGGAGGTGCAACAGCATTTACACGGAATATCCGAGTAAGTGTTTGTTCATTATGGATTCCGATGGTCGGGTAAAAATTTTGCCCAATTTGGATACACTGAATAGCAAAATGAAAGATGATATTGACGAGCTAAAAGTTGTGATGGACTTCATCAACAACTATCCTTTCGGATCTGCCATCCAAGGTTATAATCATTTCAAATTGCTTGCTAAACTGATAGCTTTTCTTGGCTATCTCAATTCTAAATTTTTGTAAGTTGATTTCATCTCGTATCTTTATTTTAATTTCCACATTGATAGGAACAACGTGAATTCCAAGTTTTTACTTGATGCTCCTTCTGTTTAGGGAGACTTCAATAAGTGTTGCTTCCTTATAGATTTCGATTATCTCATAAAGAGATATGTGCTTGATGTGAAAACATATTATAAAATTCAGCATATGTGCAAAACTTGTGCAACATACATGCAATTATCAATTATCATGTTTTAATTCAAATTTTAAAAATATAATAATCGAAGTTCAAAACTTATAAATATATTAGTATATATATGGGAAAACAAATATAAATTTATAAACAGGAAACCAACACCATCTATTTGCATTTTTGTACTGTAAAAGTAAAAGTCTATAAGTATAATGCATTTTGCTATTCGACGTATCTAAATTGGGTAAAATTTATACCCGACCATCGAAATCCGTAATGAAAAAAAACTTACTCGAGTATTTCATGTAGATGCTTTTGCATTACCTTTCATCACTTTTTCTAGCCCAAATACGAGCAACATTTTGAAATATCTTTAAAAAATCTCTTTTAATATTAGTAAACCACCTAGCCTCACTCCTATGTGAGGACCTATGTTTCCACTGCCTGTACTTGTTAAAATATGTTGCTACTTTTTCAAAATATTCTAACGCGAGCAACTATTCATTTTCATGGTATACAAGTCGATGACACCTTAGTATGTCGTCGTCATTGTGATGCTCAACCGAAAATTTGTACATTAACAAAGCTGCCCTTTTGTCTGTATCAGAGGGTGTTAAAGTTTTGAAGTGAAGAAATTCGCTCGAATTTTCTTCCTTATACAGGCAAAAATGTAGCTTTGCAGATATGCAAATTTCTAGTTGAGCATGATAATGATGATGACATATTAAGGTCTCATCAACTTGTATACTATGAAAACGAATGGTTGCTCATGTTAGAACATTCTGAAAACATGGTAACGCATTTTAACAAAAATGAGAGGGAATGGAAACATAGGTTTTCACACAGGAGTGAGGCTAGGTGGTTTACCTATATTAGAAGAGATTTTTTAAAGATATTTCAAAAATGCTGCTTGTATTTAGGCTAGAAAAAGTGATGAAAAAAGGTGCAAAGGCATCTACACCAATTAACCGAGCAAGTGTTTGTTCATTATGGATTCTGATGGTCGAGTAAAAATTTTACCCAATTTAGATACACCGAATAGAAAAATGAAAGATGATATTAACGAGCTAAAAGTTTTGATGGACTTCATCGTCAACTATCCGTTCAAATCTTCTATCCAAGATTTAACACATTTCAGATTGCCTGCTAAACTAATGACTTTTCTTCGCTATCTCGATTCTAAATTTTTAGAAGTTGATTGCATCTTCCGTATCTTTATTTTAATTTCCACATTGATAGTAACAACGTGAATCCCAAGTTTTTACTTGATGCTCCTTTTGTTTGGGGAGACATTGCTTCCTTATAAATTTGGATTATCTTATAAAAAGAAATGTGCTTAATGTGAAAACCTATTATTATAAAATTCAACATATCTGCAAAACTTGTGCAGCATATGTGTAATTATCAATTACCATATTTTAATTCATATTTTAAAAATATGATAACTGAAGTTCCAACTTGTGCAACATATGTGCAATTATATATATGGGAAAACCAATATAATTTATAAACAGAAAACCAACGCATCTTTTTGCACTTTTGAACGGTAAAAGTAACAATTTATAAGCATATTGCATTTTACTATTCAGTGTATCTAGATTGGGTGAAATTTTTACCCAACCATCGACATTTGTAATGAACAAACACTTACTTGGGTATTCCGGGTAGATGCATTTACACCTAATTTCATCACTTGTTCTAGCACCAATACGAGCAGCATTTTGAAATATCTTTAAAAAATCTCTTCTAATATAAGTAAACCACCTAGCCTCACTCCTGTGTGAAGATTTAAGTTTCCACTCCTTCTCCTTTTTGTTAAAATACATTACTATGTTTTCAGAATGTTCAAACGCGAGCAACCATTCATTTTCATAGTATACAAATCGATGACACCTTAGTATGTTGTCGTTATTGTGATGATCAGGTAGAAATTTGAACATTCGCAAAGCTGTCCTTTTGTCAGTATCAGGGGGTTTTAAGGTTTTCAAGCGAACAAATTCACTCGAATTTTCTTCCTTATACAGGCAAAAAGGTATCTTTCTGGAGATATAAATTTCTAGCTGAGCATCACAATGACGATGACATATTGAGGTGTCATCAACTTGTATAATATGAAAACCAATGTTTGCTTGTGTTAGAACATTCTGAAAATGTGGAAACGTAGGTTTTCACACAGGAGTGAGGCTAAGTGGTTTACTTATATTAAAACAGATTTTTTAAAGCTATTTCAAAATGATGCTCGTATTTGGGATAGAAAAAGTGATGAAATGATGTGCAAAAGCATTTACATGGACTACCCGAGTAAGTGTATGTTTGTTACGGATTCTAATGGTCAGGTAAAAGTTTTACCCAATTTAGATACAACGAATAGAAAAATGAAAGATGATATTGACAAGCTAAAAGTTTTGATAGACTTCATCATCAACTATCCCTTTGGATCTACCGTCCAATATTATAAGCATTTAGATTGCCTAGTAAACTAATAGCTTTTCTTGGCTATCTCGATTCTAATGTTTTGTAAGTTGATTGCATCTTTCCTATATTTATTTTAATTTCCACATTGATAGGAATAACGTGAATCTAAAGTTTTTACTTGATGATCCTTTGTTTATGGAGACACCGATAAGTGCCATTTCCTTATAATTTTGGATTATCTCATAAAGAGATATGTGCTTGATGTGAATGCATATTATAAAATTCTGCATATGTGCAAAACTTGCGCAATATATGTTCATTTATCAATTATTATATTTTAGTTCATATTTTAAAAATATGATAATTGAAGTTCAAAACTTGTGCAGTATATGTGCAATTATATTAGTATATATATAGGAAAACCAATAGGAATTTATAAAGGAAAACCAACACCATATATTTGCACTTTTGAATGGTAAAAGTAATAATTTATAAGCATATTGTATTTTGCTATTCAGTATATCTAAATTGGTAAAAAGTTTTCCCGACCATCGGAATTAGTAAGGAACAAACACTTCCTCAGGTATTCCGTGTAGATGCTTTTAGACCTCATTTCATCACTTTTTCTAGCCCAAAGATGAGCAACATTTTGAAATATGTTTAAAAAATATCTTCTAATATAAGTAAACCACCTAGCCTTACTTCTGTGTGAAGACCTATGTTTCCACTCCCTCTCTTTTTTCGTTAAAATTTGTTTCTACGTTTTCAGAATGTTCTAAAGCGAGGAACCATTTGTTTTCATAGTATACAAGTCGATGATACCTCAGTATGTCATCATTATTGTGATGCTCAGCCAGGATTTGTACATCTACAAAGCTACCCTTTTGCCTGTATCAGGGGGTTTTGCACATAGAATACTAATTAGATATGAATGTGTGTATTATATACATGCTATACACATCAGATTTTAGATCACATTGGTAGAAATCACATCAAGCTGTTACACATATAACATACATGCTATATACATTACTCATACATAAATATCATTTAACAGAAATAGATCATCAAATATCATGTTTTAGAGTCTTATTTATTCCATACGGACCTACGGAAGGGCAAAATTTAATTCACATATGAAATACGACCCTAGGGTAAAATTTTAAAAAATTGGCCCACATGTCCGTGTGGCTCACATGCCCAATTGGCCAGCCTGTGTGGCCTAAATGACCTCACACATGCCTGTGTGACCCACACGGCCCAATTGACCCATACTGCCACATAGCCTGGCACACGGTCGTGTGGCACACACAGTTCACTTTTTGACTTTGTTCCGTTCGTTGTTTTTTGGATTTTTCGTTACAAACCTAGGTATTTTCTGATGCGAAAGCAACAACACAAATTTTGATACCTAAAAACATCATTCACCTAACGAATTAGCCAACAAAAAAGAATCAATTAAGAGGACATAGTACTCGATTTTCCTAAAATATCAATCAAACTAAATACGATCAATCTAAACAACCACAACAACCCCAAATTGACATTAAAACACTTACCCTTGAACTAAAACAGTACCCTCACAAGCCTTAATTTATTCGAGGATTAATCGACTCGCGATCTCCACTTAGAAAACCCACACAATTATACATACAAAACACAATTCCACAAAAATCCCCAAGTATCAAAAGAGAATAGAAGTCCCCAAAAGCGTACAAGATTGTTCAGTACATACGCGAGAATCGAGATGTAAACAACACAATCACAACACCCACCACCGAATTTTGAATGTCACAATTAAAAGCGATCAAGAACGAAAAAGAGATTGAGCAAAGGAAAAAGAAGAAAAAGTTTGAGAACTTTTACTGGAACTAACATGAAACAATAAGAAAAAGAGAGAATGTGTGGGAGAAGTGGGGGAAACATGATACAAGTGGGAGAAAATTTAGGGAAGTCTTTTAACTTTTAATTAATTTGTTAAAAAATAATGATAACGACTAACCAGATTTCTGATAACAATCAAATTTTTGAGAGTTTTAATTTAACTTAAACTTATCCACATGGGCGGCACAAAGCATTAGAATAAAAAAAATTTCCACTTACTCACGCAGGGATTCAAACGCAAGACCAAAGGGTAAGCTGAAACCTTACCACTACATCAACAGGTATATTCTTAACATAAATGGAGCAAAAATTAAATTTAAGTTAAATGTTCTGAGATAAAGATAGGGATAAAAATCGAAAAAATTTCAAAGAAAAGGAATCGAATCTAGAACCTCTCACACATAAGAACCACACTTAGCCATTGGACCAGATTAATTGACATGGTAAAATTTAACAAATCCAGAACTCAAATTTTTGGGGCGTTACAACTCTTCCCCCGAAAAGAAATTTTAGCCTCGAAATTTACCTAATTCAAACAGATGCGGATATTGCTATCGATCCGAATCCTCAGGCTCCCATGTGGCTTCATTGGTACCATGATTCTGCCACAGAACCTTAACTAACAAAATGACCTTTCTCCTCAAGACCTTAACCTCGATCCAAAATTTGAATTGACTCTTCTTCAAAAGTCAAATTCGGTCTTATTTCAATCTCTTCAATAGATACAATATGAGATGGGTCAGATCGATATCGCCTTAACATGAAGACATAGAACACATTATTTAACAACCCATTTTTCAGTGGTGTCGAAAATAGTGGTTTCGGGGCCACCAAATCTGACGATTGAGTTCATAAATATTAAATATCAAATATGATTTTAAAAAGACTTTTGATATGATAATTTATGCTATTCGAATGATTAATTAAGTTCAAGTGGTAAGACCTAAAGGTCAAGTGGTTTTAGAAAATGAGGTATTGGGACCTCATTTCTATAAACCAAGCCGTAAATATTTTTATAAATATTTACAAAGTGTCAATAAGGTGGTATTAAAGTTTCATTAAGAAATTTTAATGTTTTGATAGTTAATTAGTTAAAAAGAACTAAATCGTGAAAGATGTAAAATTTGATCACTATTAGATTTGAATGACTAAATGACTTAATGAATATAAGTGGAAGGATTAATATGGTAAATTAACCATTCTTAGGATGGTGGGATGGCATAATGTTTGAAAATGAATTAAATAATATAAATTCAATGGCAATTTTATAATTAAATGGAAATTAAAACAAAATAAAGTGAAATTAAAACATTTTAACTTCATTTCTTCTTCTTCACTCGACCGAAAACCATAGCTATGGAGGAGGTTTCGGTTTTGGCTTTATTCCTTTGCATGTGAGTATAATCGATCTTATTTCTTGTAATTTTTATATTTTTGAGATCGTTGCAACTGGGTCCAGCTAGCCCGTACCTTCGATTTTGAAACTGTTAAAGATTTTGAATGTTGCCATTGATGGACCTTGTGATTTTATATGTTAAATGATGAATTTGAGATATTAGTTGTTATTTAAAAGTATTTTAGCAAGTGATTATTTATTAATTTTCTGATTAGAGACTAAATTGTTAAAATAGTAAAAATATAAGGGTTTGTTGTCAAATTATTGCAAAAATAGGCTGTATTGAATGCCATGAATATTTGGATAGCATGGGTTTGCGTTAAAAATGGTTAATTTGCATGTTTTAGGCTCAGGGACCAAGTTGAATAAAAGTAAAATGATAGGGGAAATTTTGTAAAATTGTCAAAAATACTAAATTTCATAAAATAAATTATTTTACTGCCTGAATTAATAAATTGATTAAAATTATTAATTTAGATCAAGGTCGAGTAGAAAATCGAGGATAATAGTTAACTACCAAAATACCCCTATACTTTGACATTTCTGCAATTTAGTCGGGTAAGTTCGTATGGTTAGAATTTAACATCACTATGCATTTTTAAGTAGATTAACATGGTACAAATTGTATATTTATTTTTAATTGTTGATAGTTAATGGTAATTTGAGATATAATATTGAATTTGATTACGCAGATTGGATTGAATGCAGGATAGAGTACAGTCGTGATTTAGTGTGTTACGGGGGATTGGAGTGGAGATGATTATGGAGTGATGTATATTCATATTACCCGAGTTAACCGAGGTTCAGCATTTATTACGAACTTTCGTGTTATACACTCTGTTTAGTGTGTTGGTTGGATTAGCTCTTATGAGCATTGGTGTGTTGGTTGGATTAGCTCTTATGAGCATTGGTGTGTTGGAGGGATTGGCTCGTGTGAGCATCTGGTGTGTTTGGTTGGACTAACAATGTACTCTTATCCGTAAGTCATTCTTCGTATGGAAAATCTCAGTAAGGCAAATTCTTTAATTAATTTGAAAGATTTGTTATTTTTTGAATATTGACCTGAACATAAATGAATCCATCAGTTGAGATTGGGGATGATGCTTAGGTTCGTGCTAAGCTTTTGGTTGCATTATATCATGTTTAATATTAATGATATACATTGAAATGGTAATTGGCCGAATGGAAATATGCTTATGTTCATGAAAATGTGGTAAGATTCAAAAGGTGTAATTTCTTATAAAATGGTTTATCATGTGATTGACCCCAAATAAGTTATATACATAAATGCACTAACTTGTGTAGTGATGATGGTGTTTAGGCTTATGTCAATCTTGAGATTATGATCGATGTATATGCTTATGCCTGGTATTATACAAATGAAACGGTAAAAAAAAAGGTAATGAAACGTAATTAAAATGTGATATGATGAAAAAGGGATTGATGAGTTGAATAATGTACTTGTATATGAGAAATTACGTATGTTATGGTTGAACTTACCTATGTTATGAATAAATATATTAATTAGTTAATTGATGTTGTTGTTTACGTTTATGCTTAGTAAATGGAATGGAAAGTAAGTAAAGGAAGTTATTCGTAGTTTTATGAAAAGGTTAATGATGGTGTAAAATGTTCTATAAAATTCTATTATGTTAGAAATGAAAATGTATATGATGTTGTTAGACTTAGGGCCAGTTCTTCATTACTTAAAAAAAGCACTTCTGACTCCAAAAGCACTTTTGAAAGAAAAGCTGTGAAGAACAAGCTGCTTTTGGCTGAAATTTTTAGCTTTTCAGAAGTGCTTTTCAAAAGCACTTCTGAAAAGGAGCTGAAAAGGAGAAGCTAAAAATTTTAGCTTTTCCTCTCCCAAAAGCACTTTTGGTGCTTAATTACTTTTTCACCCCTCCAATAACATAGTATTTTTCTTTTTTTCCTGGTGCTTAATTACAATTGTGTTAAAATCATTAATTAAAAAATAAAAAATTTTTAAAATATTAATTACAAATATTTAATGGTTATATTTAAATATTTAAAATATAGTTTATATATTCTAATTAAAATTTATAAATAATTAATATTTATTAATTAAAAATATTTACAATTATATTTTATATATTAAAATATTAACAAGTTATAATAATTTTTTTATATTATTACTAAAATATAATAATATTAACTAATTTAAATATTATTTAAATACATATTTGTTACTTGATAATAACATGTCTAAAATGGACATTTTATTTCTCAAAAGAACTTTTTGACAGCAATGCTAAACACTCAAATTTTAAACCAAACTTTTCAAAAGCACTTCTCAAAAGCAATGAAGAACTGGCCCTTTCTCCTTTATAAGTTGGTGGTTATGTAGTTGATAAATCTTGAGGCATTGGTATACCTTTATATTTATCATATAAAGTTCATTATTGAATTGGAATATTATGTTTAAAGTTAGTACGAGCTTACTAAGCATTCATTGCTTATGTAGTTGTTTATCCCTTACTTTACAGATTATCGGAAGCTCGATCGGGTTGGAAGCTAGTCGGAGATCCATCACACTATTCTTCAACTATAACGGTAGATTTTGATGATTTTGAGTCATGGTTTTAATGGCATGTATAGGTGTCTTTGTTTGATGAAATTAGCCATTATGCTTGGTTTGTATGCATGCTATTTTGGGTGATGAAATGGTTGATATGATATCATGTATATTTGGCCTTATAATGGTTGTTATTTTGGTGTTGTGTGATTAAATGATGGAAGTTGGTATAGTAGTTAAAATATGTATGTCATGAGTTGTTCTTGTTATGCTAAAATGCGTTTTTGAAATGTTGGCTGGTATTTAATGAGATGGTATGTAACACCCCAAACCCGGTCTAAACATTATGACCGAATTTGGCGATGTCATATTGTAACACCCCTTACCCGTATTCGACGCCAGAATAGGGTACGAGGCATTACTAGAAGACATACATTTGCATACGTATTAAACCGAGTTACAAAATTTCATCCGAATTAAAACTTTCAAATTATTAACGTGCTTTTATAATTCTTTACAACATATCCTCGAAATATTATATTCATAACAAATAGGGCCTACCAGACCCGATATTCACTCATGTAATTCAAAGCTTCATTTCCATTTCATTCAATTCACAATTTCTCATGTTCACAATTCAAATCAATTTCTCAATCCAATATATATATTTCAATCATCTAAGAATATAATTCAAGTTACACAAACTTACCAGGCTAAATTGCAGAAATATCAAAATTTAGGGACATTTTGGTAATTTTATATTTCCTCGAATTTCCACCCAATCTTGATATAAATTAATATTTCATTCAATTTATTAATTTAAATAATAAAACAATTCATTTCAAGCAATTTGGTCACTTTTTGACATTTTTACAAATTTACCCTTAAAATATTACTTTTTTCAATTTAGTCCCTGAACCTAAAACATGCAAATTAGCCATTTTTAATGAAAACTCATGCTAGTTGAATAATCATATATTTTCCTCCTCCTCCTCTCCATTCCACATCCTTAATGTATAGAACATGCTTATATGTAACATTATCTAGAATTTCACTATTTATTTTTTTGTTCATTCAAAGTTGTCCACTTGAGTCATTGTCACAAAATTATTTATATATTGAGCTATGTAACTCCGAATTGAGATCCGTTAATTTTATCTGAAACTAGACTCTCATATCTTCTTATTCTAAAATTTTCAAAATTTTTGGTTTAGGTAATAAGTACAGTTTATTCTTTAAAGTCATCCCTGTTCTGCTGTCTGACAGTTCCGACCCTTCTTCACTTAAAATTTATTATCTCCTTGTACAGGATTCGGATGATGTTTTTGTTTGTTTCTATTGAAAATAGACTCATTCAGGATTTTAAAAATATAAATTTAAGCCCATAATTATTTTTCTCCAATTTTTTATAATTTTCCAAAGTCAGAACAGGGGAACCCGAATTCATTCTGACCTTGTCTCACATAATTTATTATATCTCATGATTTACAATTCTATTGCTTACACCGTTTCTTCTATGAGAAACTAGACTTAATAATATTTAATTCCATATTTTTTTCATCCTTTAATTCAATTTCCATAATTTATGGTGATTTTTCAAAGTTAGCCTACTGCTGCTGTCCAAAACTGTTTTAGTGCAAAATGTTGATTACTAAGTTTATAACTTCCTTATTCATTTTCTCTATAATATTTTCCATCACTTTCTCTTATTTCCCTTCACTAATATATCAAGAATATAAGAATTTATTTAATAAAACTCTACTATAACATCATTTCCATGCTTTTTCAATAATAACAAACTTAAAATATATTGAAATCTTGATGTTCTTACCTTGTCCTATTGATTTCAATCTTTAACTTGATTTTCTCTCTCCTTCAGCTTCTATTTCTTGAATCTAACTTGATATTCAAGCTCCCCATTGTCTCCTTGTTATCTATCTCTCTTGATGGATATGAAAATTCTTTTGATTTCTAAGTGAAAATGGTGAATTTTTTGTGAAAGGACCAAATTGTAAAGAAAAGAAAGTTTCTTTCTTTCTTTTCTCTTCATACGTTGGATGCATGGGAAGAAGATGAAGATTCTTCATCTTTCCTTCCATTTATATACTAAATAGAATAATAATAAAATAATAAAATATCATTTAAAAATCAAATTTAAATATTAATAAACTAATATTTATTTAATTAATTAATCTAAAATATCACCAACATCATCATTGCCTTCTAGATTTCTCTCTCTTCTAATTGACCATTTTACCCTTTATAATCTTTAAAAATTCCATCGTTGAGTCATCACTTAATTTGGTAAAATTATGATTTAGTCCCTCAAAATTCTTCACCTTTTCAATTTGGTCCTAATTCATCCATTTTCCTTAGTTTCTAGATTATTCCACCCTTAGAATATTTACACTATTGGTCCTTCAACTTTTTCATATTTACACTTTAATCCCTCAAATTTTAAGTATTTACTCTTGGGAAACAAAACTTTTCTCACTTTTGCGATTTAATCCTTTCTTGAATTAATATGTCATAATATAATTCCCAATGTTGCCATAACTCAAAATTTCCCTTTTTGTCACTTTATTTCCTTAATTTACTATCAAGGATACCTACTTTCTTACTGTAGTAATTTTCGGGGTATTACAGTAGTAATTTTCGGGATATTACATGGTATATCAAGTTAATAATGGCTAGTTTTTGTAGCCTTGAATGTATTTTGCATTTGGTAAATTTATTAAGATAGATGGTATATGTGGAAATGGTCATAATGGTATTAGTTGTGCATGGGATTGGTATGTGAACATTATGGTAAATGTAGTATTTAAGTTGTGCAATTGGTTGATTGAATTATGGATGAATTTAGTAAATGTTTAATCAAGTTTGATTGTTGAGATTGAGGTGCCATTTTGGCATATTGTTTGAATGGTTAGTTACTATGATATTTTAGCTTGAATATGCATATTTTAAGTATGTTTTGAATGC
The DNA here is from genome assembly GCA_008044935.1 of Gossypium turneri. Lineage (NCBI taxonomy): Eukaryota > Viridiplantae > Streptophyta > Magnoliopsida > Malvales > Malvaceae > Gossypium > Gossypium turneri. Next base: position 6,113,557 of record CP032577.1, read on the forward strand.
ATGAATATAGGTACATTTGGGTTGTGTAAGTGGCTAGATTTTGGGTGAAAGAAATGGCATGAAAATGACTTATTTCGAATGTCCACACGGCCGTGTGACCCCTGCAGAGTGAATTTTTCCATCTTTTTCCATAAAGTTTTAAATGTTTTCAATTTAGTCACGAATCATTTCTAAAGTGTTTCCAAGGCCTCGAGGGCTTGAAAAAAGGATGCTATGCTTGTGTTTGAATGGAATATGATGTGTTTTATAAATGATTGTAATCGTATGGTGTTACACATCATGTATACGATTTAACTCCGGAGATAACTCTAATTGATAGACAATCGACCCAACTCGTTTCAGACTCCGATAAGGCCTAATGAACCTAAGGCTCAACTTGCCCTTACGTCCAAACCGAAAGACCTTTTTCCATGAAGATACCTTAAGAAAAAACCTGATCTCCCACTAAAAATTCAATATATTTCATCTTTAAATCCGCATAAGACTTCTGTCTGTCAGAAGTTGCCTTAAGTCAATCCTATATCAATCTAACCTTGTCTTCAGTCTCAGAAATCAAATCAAGACCCGTAATCTACCTCTCACCCAACTCAGTCCAACACAAAGGGGTGTGACAGTTACGATCATATTAAGCCTTGTAAGGTGCCATCTGAGCACTAGACCAAATGCTATTATTTTACGCAAACTCAGCCAGTGGCAGAAAGTTCTCCCAACTACCACGGAAGTTAATGACACAACTCCGTAGCATATCCTACAGAATCTGAATCACTCTCTTAGATTGCCCATCAGTCTACGGATAGAATACAATACTGAAGTCCAATCGAGTACCCAAAGCCCCGTAAAATTTCTTCCAAAATCGATATGTAAATCGAGGGTCTCTATCAGAGATAATTGAGACCGATATCCCATGAAGTCTAACAAACTTGGAAATTTACAACTTAGCCAATTTCTGCGGAGAATAATCAGTCCTAACCGAAAGAAAATGAGAAGACTTGGTCAACTGATCCACGATGACCCAAACAAAATCTTTCTGAGGAATCTTAAGTTGAAGCAAACTCAAAGGCAGTTGGTGCTTAGCCTTAAGTTGCTGGCACGTCAGACAACGAGAAACAAAATCTGTTACCTCTTATTTCAAAGCGCCCCATCAGTACAATTCTCAAAGATCTTGATACATCGTATTTCCACCGGGATGCATAGCATATAAACTGCCTCAGCTCCACATCATTAGGCACACAAACCCGACCTCTGAAACATAGAACCCCCTCACTATTCAGCCTAAATTGAAAGTCCTACCCTTTTCAACCTACTGAAACCGAAGAACTAGAGAATCATTCACCAACTGTTTATCTCGAATTTGATCAATTCAAGTCAACTTAACTTGCAACTCGACTAACAAACTACCGTCATCAAACAGGCTTAGGCAAGCAAACATCGCCCTTAAATCAAACATCGATCTATGACTAAGAGCATCGACCACAACATTGGCCTTACCAAGATGATACTCTATCACATAGTCGTAATCCTTAAGCAACTCAATCCATCTACGTTGCCTAAAATTCAATTCCTTCTAGGTAAGGAGGTACTTGAGGCTTTTGTGATCGGTGTAGATGATACACCTCTCATCATACAGATAGTACATCCAGATTTTCAATGTAAAGACAATCGCAACTAACTCAAGATCGTGTGTAGGATAGTGTCCTTTGTGTGACTTAAGCTGCGGGATGCATAAATCACTACTTTACCATATTGCATAAGAACACAACCCAAACTGGTGTGAGAAGCGTCACTGTACACAATAAACTCTTTACTGGATTCAAGCTATATCAGGACGGGGACTTGAGTCAAAATAGATTTGAACTTCTCAAAGCTCGATTGTCGCTCATTAGTCCATACAAAAGATGTGTTCTTACGCAACAACTTAGTTAAAGGAGTTGCAATAAGTGAGAACCCCTCCATAAATCTCTGATAATAACCTGCTAAATTGAGAAAATTTCAGATCTCAGGCACATTCCTAGGCTGTTTCCACTTAAGAACAACCTCAATCTTTTAGGGTCAACATAGATACCCTCAACAGAAACCACATGTCCAAGGAAAGTGACCTCACTGAACCAGAACTCACACTTGCTCAACTTAGCGTAAAGTTTTTTCTCACAGAGTATTTATAAAACCACTCTAAGATGTTCATCATGCTCAACCTCATTCTTAGAGCACTCTAAAATATCGTTGATATAAAGAACAAAAAACTGATCCAGATACGACTAGAAGACCTGATTCACGAGATCCAATAACACAGCCGGAGCAATAATCAAACCGAATGGCATGACAAGGAACTCATAATTCCCATAACAAGACCTAAATATGCACATCAACCTCTTTAAACTTTAATTGATTATACCTAGATCGAAGATCAATTTTTGAGAACACTGATGCCTCACAAAACTGATCGAAAAAGTCTATCCTTGAAAGTGGGTACTTATTCTTTACCGTCAATTTATTCAACTGACGGTAATCCATACACATCTTTATTGTACTATATTTCTTTTTCACGAAAAGAACTAGTGCTCCTCATGGAGACACACTAGGCCTGATGAACCCTCAATCGAGAACTTCTTTAAGATGCACTTTCAATTCCATAAGCTCCTTCGGTGCCATGTGGTAGGGAGCAATGGACACCGAAATTGTTCTAAGCAAAACCTCAATACTGAACTCATCCTCTCTATCTGATGGTAACCCCAAGAATTCCTAGAGAAAGACATCCAAAAATTCTATAATTGTCTGAATATCCTCAATAGAAGATTCCACAAAACTCATGTCATACACATACACCAAAAATGCCTTACACCCTTTTCAGACTAACTTTTTAGCTACCAGAGCGGAGATTACATTGAAAAGGTAATCTCAACGCTCACCAACCATAACAATCTCCATATCATCCTTGGATCCCAGAGTTACTCTTTTTGTAGCACAATCCAAGCTGACTCAATGCTCCATTAGCTAGTCCATACCCAGAATCAGATCAAACTCACTGAAGGGTAACTCCATTAGATTAGCCAAAAACACAACACCTTGTGTCTCAAGCGGACACCTCCTGTAACGCCTTAAATTTTGGGCCTAGAAGTATTGGGCCTTGAACTTAGAAGCGGATAGGAGACTGTTCTTAGATATTTTAGTTATGCAAGTGAGTAACACAAATTGCATGTTTGGTTGAGTGGCTAAGTGATTTGAGCGTATTTGGGAGTGCTTGAGAAGCCTGGGTTCAAGTTGGGCCTTTGGCAAAATTTTAAATTGTTTGGGCTCTTAAGGGAACTTGGATGTTAGCTTACAGGATTTATAATTATTTGAGATTATTTTCTGACACAAAGAGAGGGGATGGTCTAGTGGCAATGTGGCGTGCTGTTTCTGGTAGGGGACTGGAGTTCGAGTCTCACTGAATGTAAATGGGATGATATATTTTATTCATGAAGACGCAAGAGTTGGTGTTGGATTTAAACTCTGTTGTTGGAGAGTTTGAATTGGTTTTGTGAGTTGGTTGTGGAGGATATCAAGGAGGGATAAGGGGAGAAAATCAAGGGGAGGGTGGAGATTTTCAAGGAATTTGAAGGCTTGAGAAGTTGTGCCGAAATAGGTTTCTTGCTCTTGGAAATTCGGCCAGGGGCTTTTGTTAGGTATATCTGAAGTGCCGGAGTTGTTTTCTTGGCTGGCTCTTTTGTATGTTGCCATTTGGTTTCTCCTTTTCAGCTTTAGTTTTACTTCTTTTCTCTAAAAGAAACCGAATACTGTTTCTTCTCTGCTTGAAACTTCCTACTCATCTCCTCTTTAATCATTTTCTACTATAGCTGACCCTCTCTTCTGCTTTCATCTCTTTCATTTTCTACTATAGCTGACCCTCTCTTCTGCTTTCATCTCTACTTCTTTTCCAATTCCGTTTTTCCTTTCTCTGTTAGGTAAAATTCTCATACTCTCTCCCTCTCAAATCTCTTTGTTCTTCTTATTTCGGGCCGAATCTTTCCGACTGACTATTGCCGAAATACGCTTGTTTTATTGGTAAGGGGTGTTACAACCACTTTATTATTTCGTTCTTAGTCAAATTTTTTTGGCTCTATTAACAAGCTTCAGTTTTCCCTTTTCTTTCTCTTGACGGCCGAATGTATGGTTGTTTTCTAACAACTTCTGATCTGCCGAATCATGTTAGAAGTGGGGAATAGCCCTTGATCAGCAGTGAGGCGCTAGTATCTGTTAGATCTAGTAAGGTACGTGTTTGTGGTTTAGTAAATAAAGTTTATGGATTAAGAGGATATTTTAATCTTGTGTTGCTTTGGTTATAGGTTTTGTGCTCCAGATTATTCGCACTCTTCGTTGTTGCATTCAGGTGTGTATTTGTATGTGGTATTCGATGATCGGCTGAAAAGCTGAAAGTATGTGTTGTTACATTGCTATGACTGTAGATCGGTAAAATGTCAAAAAGTCAAAAATATGGCTATGATGCCATACGAGCGTGGGATCGTGCGTGTAGTAAACTGAACCCAAAAACATGGGCATTAGTCTGTAGAGGCCACCACGAGAGCTCTCGTGGTCTTGGGATGTTCTGGGCCTCGTTAGGCTGAAATGGGCTGTGTGGGCTCAGTAGGCTTGTGGGCCACACGGATAAAATGTATGTGATGTGGTAACTATTGTTGGACTGTGACGTTTGCATAGCTAGGGCCGTTATGGGCCTCGATGGGTCGAAATGGGTCGTGTGGGCCCAATGGGATTGTGGGTCCACACAGGTAAAATCCTCGGTAAGTAATCATTGATAGGTTGGTTTATGAGGCTTGCGATGCTGTATGTGAATTTGCACTAAATGGGCCACACAAGCGTGTGGGCCCACTTGGGCCCAATAGTGGGTTTTGGGCCCATATACACTGTTCTGGCTGTGTAGGTTATCTGAGTCACTCGAAGTGATGATAGACATTTGAGGAGGTCGTAATAAGTATCGAGACCCTGATATTTGTAAAATGACTGTAATACCCCTGTAGGGTAAAATGACTGTAATGCCCCTGTAGGGTAAAATGACCGTAATGCCCTTGTAAGGTAAAATGACCGTAATGCCCCTATAGGGTAAAATGACTGTAATGGCCCTAGAGGGTAAATAACTATTTTTCCCCTCGAGGTTAAATGATTGATTGGTCTGTGATGTAAATGATTAATTTGTCCGATATGTAAATGACTGATTTGTCTGTGATTTAAATGACTGATCTGTCTGTGATTGGTATGACTGATTCTAAGAATGACATTCTGCATACACGACATACTGCATGGAGTGGGGATTCTGTTATGAAGAAGTACTGTACTGGTGGCTCTGCCACAATCACTGTTACTGGTGGCTTGGCCACGTATACTGTTACTGGCAGCCTTGCTGCGATACTAATTAATGCCGCAACCGGTGCTGATATTAGTGTGTTGGCTGGATTGGGATGGGTTGCATGATTGCATTGTTGCATTTCTATTACTGATTTTGATAACTGTAATGAGCTAAGGCCCACATTGTTCTGTTTCTGAAAAGGGCTCAGGCCTAGAATGTTACTACTTATATTACTGACTGAATGATAAGGGATTGCACACTGAGTTTCTGTAAACTCACCCTGTTTTTAACCTGTCAGGTAATCCCTAGCATTAGACGCTTCGGAGCTACGAGAGACTCGGAGAGGCCCACACAACTGCACAAGTTCTATTCTATTTTGGTCATTTACTAAAGCACTTTGATTCTGATTTGGGTTGTAATAAGGCCTTTAAAATTCTAGATTTTAAATTCGGGATTTTATTGATTGTGATTCTTATCTGCTAGAAGGAAAACTCGGTTTTCCAAAATAATAACTATTTTCAAACGCTACTCTTCTGCAACTCAATTTTTAAATAACACATTTTCGTAAATCATCTGTTTTAAATTAAGCTTCCGCAACAATAAGGTTTTGAAGGTATCAACGTTTTTTTAATAAACCTCGATTGAAAATAAGCAAACGCAAACTGAGGTTTTGTACAAGTTTTAAATGGCAAGAAGTTTGAAATTTCAAGAAGGATTTTCAATGAAAACATGGTTTTCGAAAAACACTTCAATGTGACACACCAGATTCGGCAATAACGTCTAGGCTAGGTGTGGGGTGTTACACCTCCTATAAACTTTATTAACCTGCATTGACTGACTCAACGGACTAATCACAGAAATCTCACCAGAAGTACTTTCAATAGGAATACCCAGATTAACAAAAACAGTACTAGCTATATATGAATGGGTCGAACCAATATCTATCAATGCAAAATAAGGAACAAAATGAATGAAAAATATAGCAGTTATCATATTAGTGGTGTCTCTATCCTCGCGGCGTCTTACCGCTTATACTAATGTAGGTTGTATTGTGTCGGTTTGATTAGCACCTCTGTCCGGTGCTCTCTGCCTTTGACCCATACCATTACCACCTCTAGCCTGACCACGGTCCCTAGGTGGCTGCTAAACTGCCCTTTGAGGCTGAACCAAACCCGAAGCTGAAGCTTGCACCTGATCGACCGAAAGTGGAGAGTTCTTAATGCAGTGTTCCATAGATCCGCTTCGAAGATAATCTCCCAACCTCTTCCAACACTCGTCCAGATGGCACCTACCATAATCCCCACATAACTGAATCGAAGCAGAAGTAATCGGTGCATCAACCTACAAAGGCCCGTCAAACCTGGCCCATTTCTTAGGCTGTTGAGCAAAACTAGAAGGACTCAAATCCCCCTTAAACTTATTTTGGCCTCTCTCTATCCCTCTTTTCGCGCTCTGTGTACTTAATCTCTTTCGTGATTTTTGCCTTCTCCACAAGAGTTTCGAAGACTTGCTCCCTCTACGGAGCTACAAGAACCTTAATGTCATATCTCAGGCCGTTCTAAAAATGGACACTCTTTTCATAATCATTTTCAATTAAGCTTCGAGCATACCTGCTTAACCTTAGGAATTCAGCCTCATACTCGGCCACAAATCTCTTGCCCTAAGTCAACCCAATAAACTCAAGCCTTTGAGCCTTAATATATCTCTCCCCAACATACTTATTCTAGAAGGCACTACGAAAGGTTTAAGTCACCTGTTCTGGTTGGATGCCTTGCTCAACAATTTTCCACCACCGGTATGCTTCATCTCAAAACAAAGATACTGCACCTTTCAATTTCAGCTCAAGGGTGCATTCCAAGTCATTCATGATTTTTTCGGTGGCCTCCAGCCAATACTTGGCTACATTTGGTTCGATCTTAGCGCCTCCCCTAAAAAATTCTGTTACTGACCCTTGGTTACTGATCCAGTATGGGCCCTAACGACCTTTTCAAGTACTCTTAACATATCTTGGGACAGTACGTCGTCCCCAACAATTTGAGTTTAAAACTTAGTCTCAATAGTAGGCATCCCAACAATCTCACTCGTGTCTAAATTGAGCATATTACCCATCAAAGATGACTCAGACTGAGCCCCTCTTCGGCGCCTTCCACGCCCACGGGTACCATGTCCACAGGTTCTGCGCGTACTAAGTATGCTTAACTTAACTACAATTAAAAATTTTATGTATTAGTTTGAGTTTGTTGTCGAAACTTTAAGTCCTAAAATTTTATTATATTTTTTTTACAGAATCATCATAGTTTTTAGCTAAAGTAGAGTAATTCTAACACTATAGTGTCTTTCTAAACTACAGAGTATAACTAAAGTAGAAGTACATACAAGATTGGCGCCAGAGACTTGGAAATTTCTCACAAACTCATTTATCAGAATAAATAAAAAATACATATTATTTTAAACATTTTTCATAAAAAATTAAATCCAAAAATCTCAGCCCGAGTTTTGAAACTAAGCTCTGATACCATCAAATGTAACACCCCAAACTTGGTCTTGACTTACTGGCCAAGTCTAGAGAAGTTATATCCCCATCGTTTTAAAATCCAGAAACCACTTTGATTCCATAAAGTTAAACATTGTTTAATTTTGATAATCAAATTTTCAAGGTTTTAGGGAAAACACGTTTCCTTAATTAACTTCATTAAAATTGCAGAAGCATACTTATATACCATCATTTAGTTTTGCAATAAATATTATTAAGTTAGATAGGGTTTTGAAAAACACGTAAATTAGTTTTGAAATTCAACCTGTTGCAGTTTGGATTATAAAAAACCAAAGTCAATACAACAGTTCAAAATGAAAATATAAAATCCGAAACATAAAACAATCCTCGAAAGTCCAAAAACAGTCCAAAGGAAAATCTTATTTAAATTCAACAGAAGTAAAAGAAATTCAATTATTAATAATCGAGCTCCCGCCACACTTATTTGTCCTAAGTCTATGGATTACCTGAGAACAAACAAACAGAAAGTGAGCTTACGAGCTCAGTGAGTAACTTATTTCAAATAATAAATCAAACACACATGATTTAATAGATGATATAGTAGATATATGCTCAGATACATTTAATGAACAATTTACAAATACAGATCCTACCCTCAATCACTACACAACATTTCCAACCATCACTACACACCAATTAGGTTAAAAAATACCCATCCAGCCCTACGTACCACTAAGTGAATGTATGTCACTTTTCAGAAAAATAACAGTCTAGCTGCCAGAATCAGATAAGTATGGCAAAGCCACCAGGACAGACATGTGACATCAACCACCAGATAAAGCAGACAATTAAACTATAAACACTTTCTCATTTAACATAAACAGAGCATCAAATATCATGTTTTACAGTCTTATTTATATCATAGAGACCCTACAGAAGGGAAAATTTTGATTTGCACATCAAATACGACCTTAGGGTAAAACTTTAAAAAACAGGCCCACACGCCCGTGTGGCCCACACGACATAATTGGCCAGCCCATGTAGCCCACATGGCCTAATTGGCCAGCCTTACACATGCCGATGTGGCCTATACAACCTAATTCACTTTTTGGCTTCTCGTCGTTCGTTGTTTTTTGGGTGTTTCATTACACACCTCGTTATTTTTTTATGCGAAAGCAACAATGGAAATTTTGGTACCTAAAAGCATCATTCACCTAATGACTTAGACAACAAAAAAGAATTGATTAAGAGGATATGGTTCTCGATTTTCCTAAAATATCAATCAAACTAAATACGATCAATCCAAACAACCAAATAGCCCCAAATTAGCATTAAAACACTTAATACGATCAATCCAAACAACCACAATAGCCTCAAATTGGCATTAAAACACTTACCCTTGAACCAAAATAGCACCCTTACAAGCCTTAATTCACCAGAGGATTAATTGCCTTGTGATTTTCATTTAGAAAACCCACACAATTATACATACGAAACATAACTTTACAAAAGTCCCCAATTAACAAAAGATAACAGAAATCCCCAAAAGCATACAAGATTATTCAGTACTTACTCAAGAATCAAGATGTAAACGACACAATCACAACACCCACCACTGAATTTTGAATGGCAAAATTAAAAGTGATCAAGAACAAAAAAGAGATTGAGCAAAGGAAAAAGAATAAGAAAAGAAAAAAAAAGTTTGAGAAAATTTTCTGGAACTAATGTGAAACAATAAGAAAGAGAGAGAATATGTGGGAGAAGTGGGGGAAACCTGAAACATGTGGGAAAAAATTTAGGGAAATTTTTGAATTTGTAATTAATTTGTTAAAAAAAACAATGATAACAACAAACCAGATTTCTTATAACTAATCAAATTTTCGAGTGTTTGAATTTAATCTAAATTCATCCACATAGGTGACACAAAGCATGGGAAAAAAATATTACCATTTGCTCGCGCAGGGATTTAAACACAAGATCAACGGGTAAGCTAAAACCTTATAAGTGAACCAACAGGCTTATTTTTGACACAAGTTGAGCGAAAATTACATTTAAAGATAGGGAAAAATAGCAAAAAATTCAAAGAAAAGGAATCCAACCTAGAACCTCTAACACAAGCACCACACTTAACTACTGAACCAAATTAATTGACACGGCAAAATTTAATAAATCAGAACTCGAATTTTTAGGGCGTTACATTTTTGGCTGAGCATCACAATAATGATGACATATTGTGGTGTCATCAACTTGTATACTATGAAAACGAATGGTTGCTCGTGTTAGATCATTCTAAAAACGAGGTAACCCATTTTAACAAAAAAGAAAGGGAATGGAAATGTAGGTCTTCACACATGAGTGAGGTTAGGTGATTTACTTATATTAGAAGAGATTTTTAAAGATATTTAAAAATGTTGCTCGTATTTGGGCTAGAAAAAGTGACGAAAGGAAGTGCAAAAGCATCAACACGGAATACCTGATTAAGTGTTTGTTGATTACGGATTCCGATGGTCGGGTAAAAATTTTACCCATTTTAGATACATCGAATAGCAAAATGAAATATGATATTAACGAGCTAAAATTTTTTATGGACTACATCATCAACTATCCGTTTGGATTCTTGCAGCATATGTGCAATTATATTAGCATATATATGTGGGAAAACAAATACGAATTTATAAAAGGAAAACCAACACCATCTATTTTAACTTTTGAACAATAAAAGTAACATTTTATAAACATATTTCATTTTGCTATTCGATGTATCTAAATTGGGTAAAATTTTTACCCGACTATCGAAATTCGTAATGAACAAATAGTTACTTGAGTATTCTGTGTAGATGCTTTTCCAATTCCTTTCATCACATTTTCTAGCACAAATACGAGAAACATTTTGAAATATCTTTAAAAAATCTCTTTTAATATAAGTAAACCACCTAGCCTTACTCTTGTGTGAAGACCTACATTTCAACTCCCTCTAATTTTTTGTACAATACATTACTACGTTTTCAGAATGTTCTAACAGGAGCAACCATTCATTTTCATAGTATACAAGTCGGTTACACCTCAGTATGTCGTCATTAGTGTGATGCTTCGCTAAAAATTTTTACATTCGCAAAGCTGTCCTTTTTTCTGCATTAGGGAGTTTTAAAGTTTTGAAGTGAAGAAATTCACCCAACTTTTCTTCCTTAGATAGACAAAAAGGTAGCTTTGCGAATATACAAATTTCTAGCTGAGCATCACAATGACGATGACATATTGAGGTGTCATCAACTTGTATACTATCAAAATGAATAGTTGCCCGTGTTAGAAAATTTTGAAAATGTGGTAAAGTATTTTAACTAAAACGAGAGGGACTGGAAATGTAGGTGACACATGAGTAAGGTAGGTGGTTTACTAATATTAGAATAATTTTTTTAAAGATATTTCAAAATAATGCTAGTATTTGGGCTAGAAAAAGTGATAAAAAGAGATGCAAAAGCATTTACACGGGCTACCCGAGTAAGTGTATGTTCATTATAGATTCTGATGGTCAGGTAAAAGTTTTACACAATTTAGATACACCGAATAGAAAATGAAAGATGATATTGACAAGCTAAAAGTTTTGACGGACTTCATCATCAACTATCCCTTCGGATCTGCCATTTGAGATTATAGTCATTTTAGATTGCTTGCTAAACTGATAGCTTTTCTTGGCTATCTCGGTTCTAAATTTTTGTAAGTTGATTGTATCTTTCATATCTTTATTTTAATTTCCACATTGATAGGAACAACGTGAATCTAAAGTTTTTACTTGATGCCCCTTTTGTTTGGGGAGAGATCGATATGTGTTACTTCTTTATAAATTTTGATTATCTCATAAAGAAAAATGTGCTTGATTAGAAAGCATATTATAAAATTCAGGATATCCGCAAAACTTGTGCAGCATAAGTGCAATTTTAAATTGTCATATTTTAAAAATATTTTAAAAATATAATAATCAAAGTTCAAAACTTGTGCAGCATATGTGTAGTTATATTAATATATATGAGAAAACTAATACGAATTTATAAACGGAAAACCAACACCATCTATTTGCACTTTTGAATGGTAAAAGTAACAATTTATAAGGTTATCGCAGTTTGCTATTCAGTGTAACTAAATTGGGTAAAATTTTTACCCAACAATCAGAATCCGTAATGAACAAACACTTGGGTATTCTGTGTAAATGCTTTTGCAACTCCTTTCACCACTTTTTCTAGCCAAAATACGAGTAGCATTTTGAAATATTTTAAAAAAATGTATTCTAATATTAGTAAACCACCTAGCGTCACAGCGGTGTAAAGACCTAAGTTTCCAGCCCCTCTCCTTTTTGTTAAAATACGTTACTATGTTTTAAAAATGTTCTAACGTGAGCAACCATTCGTTATCATAGTATACAAGTCGATGACACCTCAATATGTCAACATCATTGTGATGCTCAACCAGGAATTTGTATATCCGAAAAGCTACCTTTTTGTCTGTAGGAAGGGGTTTTAAAGTTTTTAAGCGAAGAAATTTGCTCGAATTTTGTTCCTTATACAGACAAAAAGGTTTCTTTATGGATATACAAATTTCTGGCTGAGCATTACAATAACGATGACATAGTGAGGTGTCATCAACTTGTCTACTATAAAAACGAATGATTGCTTGCATTAGAACATTCTGAAAATGCGGTAAAGTATTTGAACAAAAAAAGAGAGGCAGTAGAAATGTAGGTTTTCATACAGTAGTGAGGCTAGGTGGTTTACTTATATTAATTTTTTTTTGAAGATATTTCAAAATGATGCTCATATTTGGGCTAGAAAATTTTATGAAAGGAGGTCCAAATGCATCTAAACGGAATACCTGAGTAAGTGTTTGTTCATTACAGATTCTAACAGTTGGGTAAAATTTTTACCCAATTTAGATACATCGAATAGCAAAATGAAAGATGATATTGATGAGTTAAAAGTTTTGATGGACTTCATCATTAACTATCCGTTCAGATCTGCAATCTGAAATAATTATAATATCGGATAGCAGATCCGAATAGATAGTTGATAATGAAGTCCATCAAAACTTTTAGCTCGTTAATATCATCTTTCATTTTGCTATTCATTGTATCTAAATTGGGTAAAAAATTTACCCGACCATTGAAATCTGTAATGAACAAACACTTACTCGGGTATACTGTGTAGATGCTTTTGCGCCTCTTTTCATCACTTTTTCTAGTTCAAATATGAGTAGCATATTAAAATATCTTGAAAAATATCTTCTAATATAAGTAAACCACCTAGCCTCACACTTGGCTAAAGACCTACGTTTCCACTCCCTCTCCTTTTTGTTAAAATATGTTACTACATTTTTAGAATGTTCTAACGCAAGCAAACATTCATTTTCATAGTATACAATTCGATGACACCTCAGTATGTCATTGTCATTGTGATGCTCAACCAGAAATTTGTATGTTTACAAAGTTTCCCTTTTTTCTGTATTAGGGATTTTAAAGTTTTCAATTGAATAAATTCGCTCAACTTTTCATCCTTATATAAACAAAAAGGTAGCATTCAAGATATACAAATTTCTAGCTGATCATCATAATGACGATGACATATTGAGGTGTCATCATCTTGTATACCATGAAACCAAATGGTTGCTCTTGTTAGAACATTCTAAAAACATAGTAATGTATTTTAACAAAAAGGAGGAATGGAAACGTGGGTCTTCACACAGGAGTGAGGCTAGGCGGTTTACTTATATTAGAAGATTTTTTTAAGAATATTTGAAAATGTTGATCATATTTGGGCTAGAAAATCAAATGAGGTGCAAAAGCATCTACACAGAATACTCGAGTAAGTGTTTGTTCATTACAGATTTCGATGGTCGGATAAAAAATTTACCCAATTGAGATACACCGAATAGAAAAATGAAAGATGATATTGACGATCTAAAAGTTTTGATGGACTTCATCATTAACTATCCGTTCAGATTAGCCATATGAGATTATAATCATTTCAGATTGCTTGCTAAACTGATAGCTTTTCTTGGCTATCTCGATTCTAAATTTTTGTAAGTTGATTGCATCTTTCGTATCTTTATTTTAATTTCCACATTGATTGGAACAACGTGAATCCAAAGTTTTTACTTGATGATCCTTTTGTTTGGGGAAACGTCGATAAGTGCTGCTTTATTTTAAATTTAAATTATCTTATAAAGATGAATATGCTTGATGTGAAAGTAGATTATAAAAGTTAGCATATGTGCAAAACTTGTGCAACATATGTGCATTATTAATTATCATATTTTAAAAATATGATAATCGAAGTTCAAAACTTGTGCAGCATATGTTCAATTATATTATTATATATATATGAAAATTAATACAAAATTATAAACAGAAAAGCAATACCATCTATTTGTACTTTTCAATGGTAAAAGTGAAAATTTATAAGCCTGTTGCATTTTGTTGTTCGGTGTATCTAAATTGGGTAAAATTTTTACCTTACAATTGGAATCCATAATGAACAAACACTTACTCGGGTATTCTGTGTAGATGCTTTTGCAACTCCTTTCATCACTTTTTCTTGTTCAAATACAAGCAGTATTTTGAATTTTTTTTAAAAAAATCTCTTCTAATATAAGTAAACCACCTAGCCTCACACATGTGTGAAGATCTATGTTTCCACTCCCTCTCATTTTTTTTTAAAATACATTAATATGTGTTCAAAATGTTCTAACGCAAGCAACTAATTGTTTTCATACTATACAAGTCAATGACAACTCAGTATGTCGTCGTTGTGATGCTCAGCCAAAAATTTGAACATCAACAAAGCTACCTTTTTGTCTATATCAGGGTGGTTTAAAGTTTTCAAGTGAAGAAATTCACTCAACTTTTCTTCCTTATATAGTCAAAAAGAATGTTTTGCGGATATACAAATTTCTAGCTAAACATCACAATGACGATGGTATATTGAGGTCTCATCAACTTGTATACTATGAAAACTAATGGTTGCTCATGTTAGAACATTCTGTAAACATGGTAAATTATTTGAAGAAAAATGAGGGGGAGTGGAAAAGTAGGTCTTCAGACAGGAGTGAGGCTAGGTGGTTTACTTATATTAGAAACATTTTTTAAAGATATTTCAAAATGCTGCACGTATTTGGGCTAGAAAAGGTGATGAAAGGAGGTGTAAAAGCATCTACACAGATTAAAGGAGTAAGTGCTTGTTCATTACAGATTCTGATGGTTGGGTAAAATTTTTACCCAATTTAGATACATCAAATAGCAAAATGAAAGATGATATTGACGAGCTAAAAGTTTTGATGGACTTTATTTTCAACTATCCATTCGAATCCACTATTCGAGATTTAACACATTTTTGATTGCCTACAAAACTAATGACTTTTCGTCACTATCTCGATTCTAAATTTTTGCAAGTTGAGTACATCTTCTGTATCTTTATTTTAATTTCCACATTGATAGTAACAACGTGAATCCCAAGTTTTTACTTGATGCTCCTTTTGTTTAGAGAGACACCAATAAGTGTCGCTTCCTTAAAAATTTGGAATATCTCATGAAAAGAAATGTGCTTGATGTGAAAGCATATTATCAAATTCAACATATCTGCAAAACTTGTGTAGCAGTCCGTTTTCAGTGAAATCAGAACAGTGGTTTTGGGACCACAAATTTGAAGTCAAAAATTTATTTTATGATTATTTTATTGCCTAAAGCATGATAGTAGTACCGTATAAAAATTTTGTTAAGAAATTTTACCGTTTACATGCTCAATTTGATAAAAAAAAGACTAAATCGTGCAAAGTGTAAAAGTTGAGTTCTAGTAGTTAAAACAATTAAATAGCTATAGAAACTTAAATTAAGAGTCCTTATATGGTAATTAGATCATAAATAGTGATAGTGGGTGAGCATGGCTTGGTATAAGTGTAATTAGTAATGTTTTTAAACGTTAATTAAGTAAATTGGAAATTAATAAGAAATAAAAGAAAACAAAGCAAAAAGGCAAAGTTATCATCTTTAACCTATTTGCAACCAAAATTAAGAAAGTATGGAAGCCATGGGAGATTGAAGTTTTGGAAAAACAAATTACCTTGCTTGTTAAGTGATTTTTGTCTCGTTTTTAATGATTTCTATGTTTTTGGGATCGTTGTAGCTTAATCTAGCTAGCCCGAGGACTAATTTGTGAAATTTTTAAACTATTAGGGTTTTTCCATTAATGAATATGCATGAGTTTTGATGGGTTATGGAAGAAAATGGATAGTTGTTGTTAGATAAACAACTTTTGTTAAGTGATTTTTGATGAAAATGTTAAATAGGGGTTAAATTGAAAAATAGAAAATTTTACATGGTGAAATTGTGAAATAAATGAAATATGAGGCTTGCTAGGGACCTAATTGATATTCGGCTATAGTGGGTTGTGGTGAAGTTTCATAAATTTCCACTTTTATGAGCTAAGGACTAAATTGCAAGAAATTAAAAGTATAGTCGTAGAATGGTAATTTTGTCAAAATATGGTTTTGGATTAAATTAAATAAAATAAATATTGAATTAAGTTAAATTTATCCTCATAGATTAAGACAGATCTCGTACGGCTATAGATTGGGGCAAAGAGAGTCTCGGATTAATCACCTCTGTATCTATGTATACTCGTTGAGGTAAGTTCGTGTAATTAAATTGTGTATATATGTTTTCAAATGAAATATAATTGTGTTGTAAATTGCTATATATATACACCGGTTGCATATCCAACGACATACAACAATTACCGAGCCCCATTTGAACCTTAGGAATTCGTAGGATAAAAATGACATGTCATTAGGGTTTACATGATTCGGGTGCTGGTCCTAAATGTCCTATCGATGGCTGAGGTCTGACATGTGTTGTGGATACTCCACAGCTCGTGTGAGCAGCATCGTGTAGCTATGTTTCGACCCACAGCTCGTGTGAACAGGCCCATTTTCACAACTTGTGTGAGCATTCTGATTCACAGCTTGTATGAGCATACATGTACAGGATTTGATGGATTACAGTTATATGAGTTAGCATACTATGTGTGAGCTATCCCGGGTATCCCCTGATATTCTAAACGATTCAATGAGCACTACTCTGATACAGAATGGTGAGAGTTCGATACGAACTAATACAAGGACATATGTGAATTACATTGAATTAGTACTACATGGCATATTGAGAATTGAAATGGATGATACATGTATATAAGATATAATTATATGTTGTTTTCATTCTTGATTTCATATCCTATGTTATATGATGAAATGGCTAACATGTTTGGTGTACCTGTTTAGGCTTTGGCCAAGTGTAGTTGGATTATGCCATGTAATCTTACCTATTATGTATTGAAATGGTAAGTTATATTTTATGTTATACGAACTTACTAAGCTTATATGCTTACTCTGTGTCATTTTTCATATCTTATAGTGTATCGAAAGCTCGTTCGGGTTGGAATCTTGTCGGAGCTATATCACACTATCCATCGACTCTTTTGGTACTTTCAGTTGTTTTGATTTTGGTTATAATGGCATGTATAGGTATTTTGGCTAATGTTGGCCTATATGTTTGATTGTTGAAATGGCCATTTGGTTTGGCTTGTGGTATGGTATTTTGGTGTTCAAATGAATTTAGTTTTGGCATGTAATTATTAGCCTTAATATGGTTAATGTTTAGTTTGATATGTTTATGCTATGAAAGATGAAACTATAGTTTGAATATGCTTATATATATGCCTTGTAACTTGTTGGAAATGTTATGAATTGGTACTTGCTTTTCATGGCCTATATAATTATTGATACTAGTGGTTGAAAGGAATATTTAATACCATTTGGTATGTTTTGATAAGTGAATTCAATGGTTTGAATTAATGCAAACTTGGTTAGAAGTTAATGTATTATTTTGGCCAAATTGAGCACATGGTTATACATGTTTTTAATGTTGTCATTTGGGATGTCTTTAGGTATATTGGTTGTATGTGATTATACCATATGTGTATAGTTTGATTATCCATGATTTTGGTGCCTTGTTATGGCTTGTATATATGTGCATTTTCGGTTGTAGGTACATACCAAAATGGGTGAGAAAAATGGCTTGTAAAATGGCCTATTTTCGTCCACACGAGCAGAGACACAGGCATGTGTCTCAGCCGTGTGAGACACATGGCCAGGCAACACGGCCATATGTCCCCTGTAGCTTTAAAAGGGTTGCAAGTCAGGCTATTACACGGCCTAGCACACGACCTGGCACACGGGCGTGTGAGGTTATTTCGAAGGGTACACGGTCTGGCACATAGGCGTATGGCTTGGCCGTGTGACCCAAGTTAGTGATTTACACGGGCACAGATACGGGCTGGGACATGGCTGTGTGTCCCTACTTCGAATGCCCACATGACCTGAGACACGGGCGTATCTCTTGGTCGAGTGAGTCATACGGCCATGTGATCTCTGCAGCTTTTTCGATTTAGTCCTGACTTATTTCTAAAGTGTTTTTAGGGACTCGAGGGCTTGTATAAGGGACAATAGGTATGATTTAGATTGGTTTTAATATGATTATTGATATTTTTTGAAATTTTTGAAATTTATGTTTGTTTGATTTGAAAACTCCGATAATGCTCCGTAACTCTGTTCTTGTAACGGATACGGGTTAGGGGTGTTACAACTTGTGTAGCATATATGCAATTATCAATTATAATATTTTAATTCATATGTTAAAAATATGATAATCGAAGTTCAAAAATGTGTAGCATATATGCAAGTATATTAGTATATATATATGGGAAAACAAATGCAAATGTATAAATGGAAAACCAACACCATTTATTTGCACTTTTAAACGGTAAAAGTAACAATTTAAAAGCATATTGCATTTTTCTATTCAGTGCATCTAAATTGGGTAAAATTTTTACCTGACCATTGAAATCTGTAATGAACAAACTCTCACTCGATTATTCTGTATAGATGCTTTTGCACTTCCTTTCATCACTTTTTTAGAATGTTTTAACGCGAGCAACCATTCTTTTTTATAGTATACAAGTTGATGTCACCTTAGTATGTCATCGTCATTTTGATGCTCAACCAGAAATTTTTATATCCGCAAAGCTGCCCTTTTGTCTTTATTAGCGAGTTTTAAAGCGAAGAAATTCGCTCGACTTTTCTTTCTTATACATAAAAAAAGGTAGCTTTGTAGATATGCGAATTTCGCTGAGCATCACAATGACGATGATATATTGAGGTGTCATCAACTTGAATACTATGAAAACAAATGGTTGCTCGTGTTAGAACATTCTGAAAGCATAGTAACACATTTTAACAAAAAGGAGAGGGAGTGGCAATGTAGGTCTTCACACAAGAGAGAGGCTTGGTGGTTTACTTATATTAGAAGAATTTTTTCAAGGATATTTCAAAGTACTGCTCGTATTTGGGCAAAAAAAGTGATAAAATGAGGTTCAGAAGCATCTACACGTAATACCTGAGTAAGTGTTTGTTCATTACAGATTCTGATGGTTGGGTAAAAATTTTACCAAATTTAAATACATCAAATAGCAAAATGAAAGATGATATTGACGAGCTAAAAGTTTTAATGGATTTCATCATCAAATTTCAGTTCGGATTTGCCACCCGAGATTATAATTATTTTATATTGCCTACTAATCTAATAGCTTTTCTTAATTATCTTGCTTCTAAATTTTTGTAAGTTGATTGCATCTTTCGTATTTATTTTAATTTTCACATTGATAGGAACAATGTGAATCGTAAGTTTTTACTTGCTACTCTTTTTGTTTGGGGAGACGTTGATAAGTGCCACTTACAAATTGGATTATCTAATAAAGAGAAATGTGCTTGATACAAAAGCATATTATTTAGTATATGTGAAAAACTTGTGCAGTATATATGCAATTATCAATTATCATATTTTAATTCATATTTTAAAAATATATTAATCAATAATTGCACATATGCTGAACAAGTTTTGCACATATGCTGAATTTTATAATATGATTTCCCATCAAGCAGATTTCTCTTTAAGAGATAATCCAAATTTATAAGCTGCACTTAACGACGTCTCCCCAATAAAAGGACTATTAAGTAACAACTTAGGGATTCATGTTGTTCCTATCAATGTGGAGATTAAAATACAGATATGAAATATGTAATCAACTTCCAAAAATTTAGAATCGAGATAACCAAGAAAAACTATCAGTTTAGCAAGCAATCTGAAATGATTATAATTTCAGATGGCAAATCTCAGCTGAAAGTTGATGAAACCCATCAAAAGTTTTAGCTCGTCCATATTATCTTTGATTTTGCTATTCAGTGTATCTAAATTGGATGAAAATTTTACCCAACCATCGGAATCTATAATGAACAAACACTTATTCGGGTATTGTGTGTAGATGCTTTTGCAGCTCATTTCATCACTTTTTCTAGCCCAAATACGAGCAACATTTTGAAATATCTTTAAAAAATCTCTTTTGATATAAGTAAACCACCTACCATCACTCTTGTGTGAAGACCTATGTTTCTATTCCTTCTCTTTTTTTGTTAAAACAGGTTATTACGTTTTCAAAATGTTCTAACGCGAGCAACCATTTGTTTTCATAGTATACAAGTCGATGACACCTCAGCATGTCATCGTCATTGTGATGCTCAACCAAAAATTTGTACATTCACAATTTAAAGTTTTCAAGCAAAAAAATTCACTCAACTTTTCTTCTTTATATAGACAAATAGGTAGATTTGCGGATATACAAATTTATGGTTGAGCATCATAATGACGATGACAGATTGAGGTGTCATCATTTTGTATACTATGAAAACAAATGGTTGCTTGTGTTAGTGTCACGGGTTGCAGTTCAAAGCCCGTGACCATCGCACCAAATGTATCCCATGGAGGTCTATCATTGACATGGGGATCATTTAGCCCACGAGAGCTGGCCCGATTGAAGCCTGGGTGGCCCAATGATGAAGATATGGCAACATAGGCTACCTTGGTAAATAGGGAAACTAATATTAGAAGATTGAGGAGAATCATATCTTATAAGATTAGATTGGATTTGGTTGTGTAAATTGATTATGTAACCTTATAAATCCATAGGTTTAAGGGATAGACTAATTTCATCCGTTAATGTAACTTGATCTAGATCGTCGGTTTTGGGGGAGCTCAACTATAAATAGAGAGCCTCCCCCTCACTTGTAACTCACTTCATTCTTTCATTATTTCTTTTATTCTTTGAGAGAAAGTAATACAGTTGAGAGCATTTACTCAAACACCTCTCGTGCATAGTTTTCTATGGCTTTCTGTTGTCTTTAGCTTTCTTTTGGCATAATTGCTTCCACTGTATAAATTGGTGCCTTGGAGGAATTATAAAGGATTACTTAATTGTTTGGTGGTTAGGCTAACTTAGGCAAGTTTGGAACGAATGGATTGCCTAAGGCCGCACGGAACGCGAGATAAAAGTTCTAGCCCCATGACGCTAGAACATTCTAAAAACGTAGTAATGTATTTTAATAAGAAGGGGAGGGAGTGGAAACGTGGGTCTTCACACAGGAGTGAGGCTAGGTGGTTTACTTATATTAAAAGAATTTTTTTAGGATATTTCAAAATGATGCTCGTATTTGGACTAGAAAAAAATGATGAAATAAGGTCCAAAAACATCTACACGGAATACCCGAGTAAGTGTTTGTTCATTACGTATTCCGATGGCTGGGTAAAAATTTTACCCAATTTAGATATACCGAATAGCAATATGAAAGATGATATTGATAAGTTAAAACTTTTGATGGACTTCATAATAAACTACTCGTTCAAAATTACCATCCGAGATTATAATCATTTCAGATTACCTGCTAAATTGATAGATTTTCTTGGCTATCTCAATTCTAATTTTTTGTAAGATGATTGCATCTTTCGCATCTTTATTTTAATTTCCACATTGATAGGATCAGTGTGAATCACAAGTTTTTACTTGTTACTCTTTTTGTTTGGGGAGACGTTGATAAGTGCCGCTTACAAATTTGGATTATTTAATAAAGAGAAATGTGCTTGATGCGAAAGCATATTATAAAATTTAGCATATGTGCAAAACTTGTGCAACATATGTGCAATTATAAATTATCATATTTTAATTCATATTTTAAAAATATTATAATTGAAGTTTCAAATTTTTACAACACAGGTGCAATTATATTAGTATATATATATATGAGAAAACCAATATAAAATTACAAATAAAAAAACCAACACCATCTATTTGTACTTTTGAATAGTAAAAGTAACAATTTATAAGCCTATTGCATTTTGCTATTTTGTGTATCTAAATTGGGTAAAATTTTTACCTAAAAATCAGAATTCGTAATGAACAAACACTTGCTCGAGTATTCTATGTAGATGCTTTTGCAACTCCTTTCATCACTTTTTGTTGCCCAAATACGAGCAGCATTTTGAAATATCATTAAAAAATCTCTTCTAATATAAGTAAACCACCTAACCTCACTCCTGTGTGAAGACCTACGTTTCCACTTCTTCTCTTTTTTGTTAAAATGTGTTACTACGTTTTCAGAATGTTCTAATGTAAGCAACCATTTGTTTTCATAGTATACAAGTTGATGACACCTCAGTATGTCGTCGTCATTGTGATGCTTAATAAGAAATTTGTATGTAACAACCCGTTTTCCAATGGTGTCAGAAACAGTAGTTTTGGACCACAATTCCAATGTGTTATTTCATAAATATTAATTATTTAATATTTACGAAGTCATTAGTGTCGTATTGAATTTTGGATAAGAAATTTTAATTTTTAGGTAGTTAATTAAGTAAATAGGATTAAATTGTAAAAGCTTAAAAAGTTAGTTCTGATAGTAAAATGTGTTAAATGGTTATTAAATGGGAGTGGTGGACTTGTATAGTAAATAAACCATATAAGATGTTAGTGGACAAATATGGACTCAATTTGGTTAGTTGTTAAGTTATTATTAAAAGGGTAAAGTAAAAACAAAATAAAATCTATCATCTTTCTTTGTTTTTTGCCAAAAGTAGAAAAAGAGAAAAGTCATGGTTTAAGCTTGAGCATTCGACACTTAATATCTTTGCATTTAAGTTAATTTTCCACCTGTTTTTCATGAATTTTGTGTTTTTGGGATTGTTTTAGCTTAATCTAGCTAGCCCGATGGTTAATTTATAAAACTGATAAATGTTTTGGAAGATGCCATTGATGAATTTGGTGTGTTTTTGAAGTTTAATGGTAGAATATGATGTTTGAGTGTTAAATAGGAATATTTTGTTAAGTGATTTTGTATGATTTTTAAGTTTAAGGATTTAATTGAAAATCAATTAAAATAAGCATGGTTTTCTTGGAAAACTTTAGCATATGTGGATTGTATTTAGGTATAATTGAATTTGGTTTATTGGGCATAAGGATTAATTGTGAAAATAATCATGTTTTGTTCTTAAGTATCAAATTGAATAAAGTGTAAAAGTTAGGGAAAATGTGAAAATTAGCAAATAGGAAAGCATTTATATGAAATTGAGGTTGATAAAATGAAACAAACTATTTTATAGATCAAGAACAAATAGATAATCGAGGAAAAGGAAAAGTTATCGAATAGTCCCTAAACTTTTGTTGTCTCTGTAGTTTAGCCCAAGTAAGTTTGTACGGTTTAGTTGAGTATAAAATTAAATGTTATACTAACTATGAATTGAGATATTGAATATTTTGACATAATTGAGTTGAGATAAGTTGATGTGAGTCAAGAAATTTATTGATTTGAACATTGTTATTCGATATCGTATTGAGCCGATGAACTCAGGATAGGATACAATTAGCATGCCAATAGGTTTTTAATGTGCACAATACGAGTTTGTGTTGAAATGAGATTATTATTGATTTGTTATTGCTCACTGAATATATTGAAGTCTAGCATTTGTTGTGGACTATCGAGTTATAATTATAGTGATTCTGGTATGTTACCGGGGGCGGGCATAAAGCCTTCGGGCATGACACTTAGTGCCTAGGTGTGTTTAGGAGGGATGTTAGCCTACAGGCTAGGCACATACTGCCTAGGTGTGTTCTTGGTCGGTTAAGCTCACTCAAGTGTTCTGGTGTGCTCTGAATTGTTAACCGCGTATCCGAATCCATCATATCGTTCATCAGGTAGATATTAAATGGTTATATAATTTTCTGATTGATAAATTGAGTTGATATTGAACAATCTAGTATAATTGTAAAAATGTTTTATTATGAGTATTGATATATATAAACTCATCTATTGAATGTTGTGCTTGACAGGAATATAGTTAATTAACTATTACTGTGTGATTTATATGTTTATACAGTAAGTTATTGTTTTAACCGCTAAACTTACTAAGATCTAGTAAAGCATAATTGTGTATATCTTATGTTTCTTTGTAGATTACGTTTTGTGGAAATCGGGCGGTCAGATTAACTCGAAGAATCACACTATCCATATATCTTTTGGTAGTTTTTGAATGTTTATCTTTGAGTTATATGACATGTAATAGGCGTGTTTACATATGTTTAGATACTTACTCCATATGGTATACTTTAGCTTGATGTAAAGTTATTTTAGTTTGCTTGTAAATAAGCTTTTGTGTTTGGTACAAGTAGGTTACTTGTGAATTTGATTTTAGCTATTTAGTATAAGTTTCAAAGAAGTAAGTGAAATATAGTATAATGGTTGTGAATCGTTTGGTTGGTAATGGTAGGTTTGGTATGTGATTTTTATAAATTTTTGAGTACTTTGAATGGAATCTAGATTAGTATGGAATGTGAGTTTGATTTGAATATTGAATTGTGGTGTCAATGAGGGCACATTGGTTAGATTTTTAAATGTTTGAATAGATAATGTTAATGCCGTTTGTGTGATAGGAAAATTTGGCATAAAATGATCTTAAAAAGATGAGATTTTTATTATTTTGAACCTAAGTATTGATACTTTGGCATTTGGTATCGATACTTGACCATATGAACAGTTTTAAAACAAATAGAATACGAATATGGTATCGATACTTTATCATACTTTATCATAAAGTATCGATACCCTAAAATAATTATCGATACCCTTATTTTGCAAAGAAAATAATATTCAATTTTGGTATTGATTTTCAAAAAGGTATCGATTTAGTATCAATACCAACTATAGATTTTCACTAATAACTTTAGAACTTTAAAATTTTTGTAAATCAATCCTATTTCGATCTTGGATTTCACAATTAGGTCCATGAAGAGTTCAAATTCTTGTTATGATAGATTATGTGGGTTTTAATTTATATATAATAGTGATTTTTCTTAATAAAATATTTCTTGATTTGTTGAATTTAGTTGTAGCATTTCTTTACTCAAATCCGATGATCGGGTCGGGTAAGGGGTGTTACATTGTACATTCGCAAACTTGCTCTTTTGTCTGTATCACAAGGTTTTAAAGTTTTAAAGTAAAGAAATTCGCTCAACTTTTCTTCTTCATACAAACAAAAAGGAAGCTTTGCGGATGTACAAATTTCTTGCTAAGCATCCTAATGACGATGACCTATTGAGGTCTCATCAACTTGTATACTATGAAAACTAATGGTTACTAGTGTCAGAACATTCTAAAAACATGGTAACATATTTTAACAAAAAAGAGAGGGAGTGGAAAAGTAGGTTTTCACAGAGGAGTAAGTGTAACAGCCCGGTTTAGACCCTAGTTGGACAGTGGTTTTGGGACCACAAATCCGAATCAGAAAAATATTTTAATATTATTTTTGGTGTCTACAACATGTTAATTTATATGTGTGAAAATTTTCGTGTGAAAATTTTATCGTTTGTGTGCTCGATTTTTAAAAAAAAAGGACTTGATCGCGTAAAATGTAAAAGTGGCTAGCTAATTATTAAAGTGCTTATTTGCTATGGCTTTTCTAATGTGGGGTCCTTATGTTGATATTATACCAATGAATTTATGAGTGGACTTTTATGGACATATGTTAGTGGATTTTTAAATGAATTAATAAAGGTTAAAATAGTAAATTATGTATTAATGCGTAATAAAAAAAATAGCCATGCATTTTGGCTTTGTTCTTGCCAAAACTTGAAGAGAAAAGAAGCCATTCTTGTGTTTTAGGTTCGGCACTTTGAGGCTTTAAATTAGGTATGTTCTTTGTTTGGTTTTTGATAATTTTTACGTTTTTGAGATCGTTGCTTTGAATACTAGCTAGCCCATGCTTAAATTTTTGAATTGGATGTGGATTTTGTGATTTGCCATTGAAGAGAGCTTGTTGTTTTGCTATTTGATGATGAAAAATAAATATATGTTGATAGATTATTATGTTTAATTCAATAATTTTTGATAAAAATGTGTATTAAGGATTAAATTGTGAAATTTGTAAACTTAAGGGTTAAAATGTGAAATAAATGAAAAGAATGGGCTGCTAAAGACTTAACGAGAATTCGGCTTAACATGGGTCTAGTGAAATTTTGAGTATTTTGTGTTTTGTGAAATAGGGACTAAATTGTGAAAAATGTGAAATGTTAGGGGCTAAAATGTAATTTTCCCATTTATGTGTTTTTGAATAAATTTGAATGAAATGTGTTATTAAATAGCCAAATTTGAATTTATATAGATCAAGAACAAAAGAAAATAGAATTAGGTCGGGAAAGTCGAAAGTGGCCGAGTAGTCGATTCCATCCGCTCGTCTTTGTCCAATTTAAATTCATAAGTAAATAAATGTCGTTAATTTGAATATATATGTATTATGAATACCGAATTAAAATTTAATGAATATATGTGTAAATGTAGAATTATTTTATGCATGAGAGAATTGTTTACGAGTTTGATACGATTGAATTACGACATCCGAAAGCCCGTACGAACCACATGATTCTGATAAGTGATTTTGTGTAAGACCACGTCTGGGACGTTGGCATCGATTTGAGATTTACGTGTAAGACCATGTCTGGGACATTGGCATCGTATATGATTACATGTAAGACCCTGTCTGGGACAATGACATCGTTATTTGATTACATGTAAGACCACGTCTGGGACGTTGGCATTGTACGAGCTTTTTGAGTTATCAGCGTATTCTTTTTTATTCCGAATGGTTCTACAGGCAAATATAAGGCAAGAAAGAATGTGAGTTCGATTTAAATGAATCAGGTATGTTTGAGTTATATGAAATTTGGAAAGAAAGGTAAGTATTGTGGTGTAACATGAAAATGTGAACTATTTGCTTGAATGCGATTATATATATATGTGTTCAAGATTGAGAGTATTCGGCCTAATTGTATGAATTATGTATGTTCTTTGATAAACTATTTGCTTATAACTTACTAAGCTATTTAAGCTTACTGTGCGTTTGTTCATGCATTGTTTTATAGATTTTGGAGGTTAGTTACGAGCTCGGGGATCGTCAAGGAAGTCCGTCACACTATTGATCTTTATTTCAGTATTTTGAAAGCTTAAAACTTTGAACGTATGGCATGTATAGGCTAGCATTTATTTTGGTTGGTCTTGAATTTTGTAGATATTTAGCCATGCGAAAATGGCTTGATATTAATGCTAATGTTTACGAAATTTTGGGACATGGTATATATGTGTGATATGCTTGGTATATGAATTTGGTATGATGAAAGGATATATATATATATATATATGTATATATGGTTCATGGTTAGTTCATTTTTGTAAGCTTGATATAAGGATGATGGATTGTTTTGGTTGTGTTTTGCTAATGAAGCTATGATAGTGATTTTCAGTCCTGTATTAGCTAAACCTGTAAGTATGATTTGTAGTATAATTTATGTGTGGAATGGTTTTGAGATTTGGCTTGATTAAATATGTAAAATGCTAGGTATATTCGGTCTATTAAGTGGCATAATTTGGAAGTGTGATAGGTGGATCATTTTAGGTGTGAGATGATGATATGATTCGGCTTGGTTAATTAAGTAAAATGGATGATTATAGCATTGAGGATGCATTGGTTAATTCGGTTTATGTGTTGTAAATGTCAAGTGTGATTGTTTTTGATATGTGATGATTATGCAATGCCATGAGAATTTTTTTATTGGTGTGGTTTAAAATGTATCTATATTTGGTTATATAAATTGTTTTGTAATCTATTTGACAAATGATAAAAATTGATTCGGTCTCTATGTGAGATAAATTATGATTTATGAAGCATATTTATATTCGGCAATAATAGGTAAAATATATATATGTCATGGATGAATGGTTAAACAATTGGGCTAGTATAATGTGTATTTTTAGTAAGGCTAGTTGGTAATGAAATGACAGGTTTTGGTTTAACATCAAATAAAGAAAATTTGTACTACCTTTATGGTTAATTTTGATAGCTGAATGAGAGATAAATGGACTTGAATAGTATATGTAATTTTGGCATGATGTATTATTACCTATGAAGTTGGTATGTTTGGTTAGGCAATTGAGTTCAGTAATAGCTATTAATATTATGGTGATTTGCGCATACTTTAGTAGTATTAAAAGTACATTGGGGCTATGTGGTGATGTTAAGTAATATTTTATAAGATAATGATTATTAATGTCGCATGATATGGAATGAAATGGTTTAGTATGCGTTTGTATATAGGTTATTAAAATGTATGATCAATAATTTGATATGAAATAGATGTATATTGATGGATATCTTGTTATATGCTCATTTATAAAATGAATTATGTCGATGTTTGACTATGATAAGTCGATGTATGACTTTTGATTGTAAAGTGATCGCGAAATGTTCCGATATGTCCGATAATGCCTCTAAACCCTAGTCTGGCAACAAATACAAGTTAGGAGTGTTACAGTAAGGCTAGGTGGTTTACTTATATTGGATGACATTTTTTAAAGATATTTCAAAACGTAACTCATATTTGCACTAGAAAAAGTGATGAAAAGAGGTGCAAAAGCATCTACACGGAATAACCGAGTAAGTGTTTGTTCATTACGGATTTCGATGGTTTGGTAAAATTTTTACCCAATTTAGATACACCGAATAGCAAAATGAAAGATGATATTGACGAGCTAAAAGTTTTGATGAACTTCATCATCAACTATCCCTTCAAATCTGCAATACGAGATTTAACACATTTCTGATTGCCTACTAAACTGATGACTTTTCTTTGCTATCTTGATTCTAAATTTTGTAAGTTGATTGGATCTTCCATATCTTTATTTTAGTTTCCACATTGATAATAACAACGTGAATCCCAAATTTTTACTTGATGCTCCTTTTGTTTGGGGAGACATCGATAAGTGGCTTCCTTATAAATTTGGATTATCTCATAAAAACAAATGTGCTTGATGTTAAAGCATATTATAAAATTTAACATATCTACAAAACTTGTGCGGCATATGTGCAATTATCAATTATCATATTTTAATTAAAGTTTTAAAAATATGAAAATCGAAGTTCAAAACTTGTGCAGTATATGTGCAATTATATTAGTAATATATTGGAAAACCAATACAAATTTATAAATGGAAAACCAGCGCCATCTATTTGCACTTTTGAACGGTAAAAGTAACAATTTAAAAGCATATTGTATTTTACTATTCGGCGTATCTAAATTGGGTAAAATTTTTACCTAGCTATCAGAATCCGTAATGAACAAACACTCACTCGGGTATTCTGTGTAGATGCTTTTGCAACTCCTTTCATCACTTTTTCTATCCCAAATACATGCAGCAATTTGAGATATCTTTAAAAAATCTCTTCTAATATAAGTAAATCACCTAGTCTCACTCCTATGTGATGACCTACTTTTCCACTCCCTCTTCTTCTTGTTAAAATATGGTACTACGTTTTCAGAATGTTCTAACACGAGCAACCATTCATTTTCATAGCATACAAGTTAATGACACCTCAGTATGTCCTCGTCATTATGCTCAACTAGAAGTTTGTACATCCGCAAAGTTACCCTTTTGTCTGTATCAGGGGGTTTTAAAGTTTTCAAGCGAAGAAATTCGCTCGAATTTTCTTCCTTATAAAGACAAAAAGGTCGCTTTGTCAATATACAAATTTCTGGATGAGCATCACAATTACGATGTCATACTAAGGTTTCATCAACTTGTATACTATGAAAACGAATGGTTGCTCATGTTAGAACATTCTGAAAACATAGTAATGCATTTTAGCAAAAGGTGAGAGAGTGGAAACGTAAGTCTTCACACAAGAGTGAGGCTAGGTGGTTTACTTATATCAAAAGAAATTTTTTAAAGATATTTCAAAATGTAGCTCGTATTTGGGCTAGAAAAAGTGATGAAATGAGGTGCAAAAACATCTACACAGAATACACGATTAAATGTTACGGATTCCGATGGTCGGGTAAAAATTTTACCTAGTTTACATACACCGAATAGCAAAATGAATGATGATATTGATGAGCTAAAAAGTATTGATGGACATCATAATCAATTATCTATTTGGATCTACCATCCGAGATTATAATAATTTTAGATTGCGTGTTAAACTGATAACTTTTCTTGGCTATCTTGATTTTAATTTTTTTAAAGATGATTGCATATTTCGTATCTGATGGTCACTAAACTAACTATAAATACGAAAAAGGCAAGCGAACCTATCGAACAATTGTATAGCTATGGTGAGTAGAGAATATCGTATCCACAAGGACTAAAAGTACTAGTAATTACCGTCTTCTTATTATTTAGCCGACAAATTGGAGTGATTGTGTTTTAATCTAAAATTACTAAACTAATTTATCTAAGAACGCAACAGAGAATGAATCAAGGAAATAATCGAATATTAACCAATGAGATAGACAATACCGAGGAAAGAATCCACCTAGACTTCACCTTTATTATGAATCTAAATTAAACGATTTATTCACTTGTGTCTTGATCCATAGAAATCCCTAAATTATGTTAATATCTCTTTCAAGGGTAAAAACAACTGACTCTATATTGATTAATTGAAATCTCTTTCTAATTAAAACCCCTATCGTCACATTAACTTGATCTATGGATCCCCCTATTAGATTTGACTCGAATCCGGTAGATTTATGTCATCATATTTCTAGGATTGCAGGCAACTCCACTCAATTATGCTAGATCTACTCTTAAACAGGGACTTTTGCTCTATTGAAACAAGCACATTAAACATGAATTAATATCCCGAAAGTATTAAAACAAGAAATAAGCATACATAATTGAGAACAAGAATCAAGTATTTATTGCGTAAAAATAGAAATTAAATAAGAGGATTCATCATAGGTTTCATCCTCCCTAGGTATCTAGGGAATTTAGTTCATAATCCTGAATAGAAACATCTCAAAGTCAGAATAGCCACAAGACATACGAAACTCAATAAAACTTTGAAAGAAATTAAAAGGAGATCTTCGATCTTGATGGAGATCCGCTTCCGAGTTGATTCTAATGGTGTTCTTCAAGTGTTTTCTTCGATCTACTCTGTTTGATTCCTTCTCTATTATTCTAATTGGTATTTATAGTCTTTAGAATGCTCAGAAAGCCTAAAAATTGGGTTTTTCCGTGTATTTGGGAAGCAAAGTGCGAAATCAACATGAGTTGGCACATGGGCGTGGGGCCAGCCCGTGTGGAAATGCCCATCCCGTGTGGATCCTGAAAATAACTCTTTTTGTCTGATTTTGGCTCTTTTTTTTGCTCATTTCACTCCCAAATGCTCTCTTAAGTATAAAAACATGAATTTAAAGGATTAGGAGCATCAAATTCACTAATTTGCATAATTAATCATCCAAAAACGCATTAAGAATGAGACTAAAATATGTTACTTTTATAGCTTATCAAATATCCCCACACTTAAGTATTTTCTTGTCCTCAAGCAAAATCCTCAACTCTTATTAAAATTAATCTTTCTCAACTTATAATTCTCATCAATAATGTCTCAAAATAATTCACAAATAATCATGCATTGGCAATTCAACTAAAAGAGTACTAAAGATTCAAACAATCTAAGTCAAAAATTTTTAAAGTACGAAAACATATGTATTTCACCTTTATCTAAGTAATTATCTTGAATTCAAAATCGACAATAATCGACATCCTCACTAAAGATTCACTCAAAGTGTTTAAGGTTCAAGAATAAGCACTCAATAGTCAAACAAGAAAAGTCATTACCATAGGCTTGTATGAAAATCAAATCTCCACCACTATAAAATAATATGATACACAAATCAAAAGGTCTTTAAGAGGTTGTAGTGGGGCTTAGGTTAAGGGTGTGGAGAAAGGCTAAAAAAGTTGGTTAAAATTGAAATCGAATTGATAAATTACCAAATTAGAAAAATAAACAAATGATGAATTAAGAACTATTCAAGAATAATAAAAATGAGCTTATTCTCCAAATATGAATTTAGCTGTTCAAGCTCAATCAATAAGACTAACTAATAATCAATATTTTTTTTGATATATATATATATAAATATATTTTTTTGATCTTTTTTTGTTAAGAATAATAAGAAATAATTCAGCAAATCAAACAAAAGAGTATAGTTAGGCAACTAACCAAATCAAATCTCGACAGAAAGGGAGTCAATAAAATGGGAAAAAGTCTCAACGAAATATTGAGTTATGGGTTAACATTAATGGGAAAATCAAGAAACGGTGTATTAGGCTCAATGAGTTTCACTAAGGGTTAATTACGAAGGTATGCTTTTCATGGAATAAGTAGGTTAAAACCTAAGTGCCTTTATCAACTTAGTATATCAAATCAAAGGTGTGGTCTCGACATGTATAATTGAAGCAAGTTCTAGAATAATAAATCAAATTGAAACACTCATAACCAATAATAAAATATGCAAGATAAATGTATGCTCTAAAGGCTCAAAATCTTACAAAAAATTATGGTTTTTGATGTCAAACTTATCATACTTGATTCTCTAATGTCTTAAATTTTAAATCAACCAATGCACAAATATCTACAAATCAATCCAAAACACATCAACAGAAAAAAAAAACCCAAATTGACAAAAAATCATTCTAATGGAAGTATAAGAAAATTACTTAAACACAAGACATAATTCAGGGATTTTCTAATAATTATATAAATATCCTCCCCACATTTAAGATGTACATTGTCCTCAATGTACAAACAGATATAATCATAATATAATCAGAATATAATAAGAGAGGGAGAAAACTGAAACTGCCCTGAATATTGGATGAAATCCCTAGAATAATGAAAAACGGAAGTGTAGTCAAATCTAAATGTAGTGCATAATTTCGAGCAAACTAATAAGAAAATAAACATAAAGAATAAAGAATACTAAGGGGTTATAACTCGATTAGAAACAACCATAAAAATATAGTTCAAAAGATAATAATTAAAAGAAGTACAATAAAATAAAACTAAAACAAAATAACTAAAAAGAAAAATAAACATAAACATAAAAAAAGAAAAATAAAATTAAAAAGAAAACAAATAAACTTAATGATCCGCATCGTTAAAAGCATTAGTAGCGTGAGTCGCTGGTGCTGAAGAAGAGATATGGAGGTGCTGATAGATTTACTGCAGGGTCGCATCAATATTATTGAACCTCTGAAAGCAGTGCTACTCGAAGCGAGTGAATCGCTCAGAGAGGTCCTCTAATGTAGCAGCAGAAGAAGCAGGATAGTGACTCGAAAGTGGATGATGAGGTGGATCTTCATGATGGAAAGGGACATCATCAGTGAAGTCTTTGGGTTCATTCTGAGGGTCAGAATGAAATAATCGATACTGAGGAGGATCCACTCCACGAAGCCGCTCGATCATCCGCATATGTGTCATGCTCGATAGTCCCTACGGGGACATCTGGTCGATGAGTGTGAGCGAAGAAGACTACTCTGATGTGTCGAAGAGATCAAAGTGTCAAGCGAATTGAGTCACATAAGGGCCTAAACATATAGGACCCTTCCTGCTATGCTCTGTCTGATGGCAAAAGGCGAAAGCAATGAAATAGGCTATATAAAAAATACACCCCATGGCTATGCTCCATAGAAAGTATGCATGGGTGGTACCGACAACTCCGGTGCTCTCCCTCTTACCTGTCAATGTATGGGCCAGAATGACATGAATATATCTCAAAGCCGGAGGCAGAGAAGTTGCCTTCGAGTGACTCACATCATAAGGTCTCGTACTCGCCGTAAGGTCGACCTAACAAAGAGATAGCGAGTAATGTATATACCGGTATAATCGGAGAAAGTTCTCGGCACTCATGAACACTGTCGTGTAAAGTCCTAATACCGCTTCAAACTCAGAGACACTCATATATCGTGCAATAGCACCGAGTCTGAAGGTGATGGTACTCGGCTCGTCATGGGACGACATCACCTGCTGAAGGGTAAATGTGGAACAAAACTCTAAAGTAAGCTCAATGTAGGTGAGCTCGATGATGGAAAAGAACCGGTCTCACGGGACGGTAGCAATAATGGTGTAGACATGATCAACTAATTGGACCAGCTCCAAAGCAACCCAATCAATATATCGACCCACGCCGAGTGATCTAAGTCGAAGAATATTGAGAAAAATAGAGGAATGGATGGCGTGCCTTAGCGGAAGCGCCTGAAGAGGAGGTTGCGCCCGGAGTCTTTCACTTTTTTGAAGCGGGAACGACGACTTTAGATTTACTTTGCGTGTTTGTCATGGTGTCCCAATGGGGGGTGGACGGTGGCCGAAGGTGCGCGACGAGGCTGAGTGAAGGTCGAGGGGTGGTGCAGGGTGGTTCGCGCGCGTAGGCTGCTCGACAGGGAAGGGCGTCGGAAGGGCGTATGCGTGGGTGCATAACAAATGTGAAGGGGAAGGGTTGGTGTGTGTGAGCGGGGGAGGAGGAAGAGGGAAAAAGGAAAGAGGGTCGGGGCAGGGTTAAGGAGGGTGCGGCCCGAGAGGGTGTGTGGCTAGGGTACGACGATAGGGAGAAGAGAGAGGGGAAAGAGGAAGGGAAGAGGGCGTGCTCGGTGATTGGAGGGCATTGGGATTGGGGTGGCTAGGGTGCGATGGGGGTGCGATTGGGAGAGAGGGGACGAGGTGGAAGGCTGTGCAACTTAGAGGGAATAAGGGAGGGGACAAGAAGATGGCAATGACGACGGAGTGCGATCGACGGGGTTGGCTGGACTGGTAGAAGGGGTGACGACGCAGCTAAAGTTTGTGTGGGAAATATTAGGAGGAAAAGGACAAAAGAAAAGATGGGGGTTAGGGTGAAGAAAACTAGTAAGTAATCAAAATAACTCCTTAAGTAAATTGGTATTGCTTGTAAAATAGGTTTAATAAACACACATCTACCTTTGGATAAACAACTTAGTTTATGGATGAGATTCTATCACATAAGTAAGCAAAAGTATGAGTGCAATTACGTCCCACAAAAGAAGGGAAACTAAGATAAGTTTCAATATCTACAGCAGTAACAATCCTAAACACATCCAATCTGAGAGCATAAAGCACAACACAAATTAGCACTAAAAAAGATCTTGGACTTTTCATAATTAGTTTAATGACCCGAATATTACTCATTTGTTTGAAACAAAACTCCTCATGGTCAATGGCTTCACCAAGCAACTGAGCAAGAGTTTGTCATCATAAAAGAACGACTAAGAAAATCCTCTTGTCGAGTAATCCAAATGCCATAACAGTTCCCTCGATCTATGGTTTGACGTAGTAAACTTGAAAACCCTTTTATACAAATATACATGAAAATAGTGGTTCACTCTATCGAAGACTGCACTTGAAAAGAAAGCATAGTAAGTGATGCCCATCTATCATGAAAACTTAATACCAATAATTAAGAAATTTCATTCCACACGATCATAAATTTTGCTCATAACCAATTTCAATATAAAGTGATTTTTTATCTCGTTGTTTAGTATGCATTATATGAAGAATCTTATAATCCATGATAAGACTATTAGTTATAAGATGTTCGAGTAAAAAAAACACTTTATGTCTTATCTATTCAAAGATGCAAAATTGGTCTAAAATCTATTCAGAATCATTTTAGAGAAGATTTTATATAACATTACACATGCAATACCTTTGGAATAATAAGGACAATAATAGTCTTATTTTATCTCTGCCATGCCTATAAAACCATCCAAAACAGATAAACAAAACTCAAAGTCATTGATTTAATGTGTACAAAAAAATAATTAATCTTTAAATTAAATAGTAAAATTCAAATTTTATTTTGTGATTAAAAAAATGGAACTTGTAAACTAATTATACCAAGTATTACTTTTTAATTTTGGAATTTTCATGTTCATGGGGTAAATTACACATATTCAAAAATATTGTAGATTGCTGTATAAATACTAACATCTTCAAGGTTTCTACGGATAAAAGAAGTACCAAAGTGAAAATTCAAAAGTAAATCAATGATAAGATCTTCCATCTTTTTATTTTTTAAAACAATTTTCAAAAACAAAAATAAAAACCGGTCTGAAAATCGGGCGGAGATACAAGAGAGTGGGAAGCCGTTGAGAAGGAGAAGAAAAAAAAGGGGGAAAAAAACTGAACAGCCAAAACGCAATTTCTTGTCTCCTTCCCTCCCTCTCTCTGTCCCCAATTTTTTTTTTTTTCAAATCTGAAAGAATAAATCAGAATTATTATTATTATCTATATTTTTGCTCAAAATTATTTGGCAATAGATTACTCGCTCCCCTTTGTTTATCTTCCTTTATGTTTGCTCAGATCTAGACCTTGTCAGAAATTTAGGGGCGAAACGGATTGGGCAAATCGGTGACGTAGTAAAAACCGCCGGTTCTATCCGAGAATCTGAATTGAAATGGATGATTTTCCAGGTTTATTAGCCAAAGATTTTGGGGTCAAGCCCCAAGGGAAGTCGGCCCCGATGGCACCTCCTAGAAACCCTTCTTCGGGTTCCAATTACGGGTTCGGATCCGATTTTACCCGATCCTCATACGGCAACTCCAAATCGTCATCCAATTCCATTTTCGACGACGACGTCTACCGTGGACAGCCTAAATACTCTTCTGAGTCTCGAGCCACTAGCGCGCAAACGCCGTCGTTCGATTACGATTCCTTTTTCAAGGACCCGAAGCCGCCGGTTTTTGACAAGCCTGTTTATGATGACGATCTTTTCGACGGATTGCCTGGGATCAAGAGCTCCTCCACGGCCGCTAAGTATGACGACGTTTTTGCGGTCTCGGGGTCTTCTCCAAAGCATAAATCGATGAGTAGCTCGCCGCTGGATGCTCTGCTTGGGAATCTGGGGAGGAAAGAGACCGAGATGAAGTCCAAGAGCGAGAGAGTGAAAGCAGAAAAAGATGCACCTTTATTTGATGATTTGCTCGCTGGTTTCGGTCAGAGTAACTCTGCAGCATCTGCAAGGTATCTTCCTGTTTTTAAAGGCTTTGATTTTGGGATAAATGCATATTATACTATTTCCATGTTATGTTTGGTTGAACTTGCATAGTTCGGACACTTCACTATAGGTATTCGTGCTTGCTTTTTATATTAAAGGGTACTGGCGATTTATGATATGTTTGCATAAATGCTTATATGTGCAATGTAGTGTAAGGTTCTGAGACATGGCTGTGGTTTTGGCAGCTTAGGTTTTGGCAATTAGCATGCAAACTGGGGCAATGCATTCAATGAGATAAGCATTTTTAGATACATATTTTTGTAGTTAAGATTAGTTCTTGTTTGCTGTAAGACTTTAATCAAGGCTATTTGCTTACTGGATTTGTATGTTTTAAATAATTTAATGTCAATCGTTTGTCTGGAAAACCGTACATGCAATGCACTTTTGTGTGATTTTCTGGAAAACGACTAAAGACGGTAATTTACTTGCTAAAATTGACTTAGTTGATTTGGTGTTTCTAGAATTATTTTTCATTTAGTTGCTCTTTATTGTTTGGTTTCTCAACTGTATAGCATAGCTTCTTCCTATATTTAATGCAATTAAAGCTTCAGTTTACTATCTTCTCAAGAGAGCTGTGATTTATTGGAGTTTATTGACACTGTCAATGATGTGATCTGAGTGCAGATCTAATGGAGGTAAAAAAAAGTCTATATGTTGTACTGAACTTGAAACTAACACATTGTTCACGGGTTTTTCAATTCTTTTCCCACTAGGAAAGATATTCACTTTGATGCAGTTACATATTTGAGGGAGCTTCTCATTTGGAGCAGCAAATGCTATAGACACCTATATTTTGGATCAGGAGGGCTAGCCTATGATTGTTTTGGGGTTTTTAATTACGATACACTTCACATATATATTAGAATTGGACTCGTTGAGCACTCATAGTGCACATCTCTGACCCTCCTTACTCCTAATCACGTTTGAGGAATGCTTGTCATTTCTATTTTTCATTAAGGTGGCAAAGTTCCTAAATCAATTTCATTTGCTAGGGTATCATTCGGTTGGTTATCCATTGTTGTTGGAGTTAAGATGGGACAATAGGTACTGCCTGAAATTTTTGAGATTTTCTTATGTATTTGGAAATCATTTAATGGCTATTATTCACAGTGTTTTAGCTGTTGCCGGACATGGCAGAGGTAAATAAACCAAAGAAATAAAACTTACTTTTGATACAATTGTGATTATGTTTAATTGGAAACTATGTCAGCTTAAGTTTGAAGAAAGGGCAATAAAAGGGTTAAATATGTTGTGGTACTTTTCTACCCTAAACTCTTTCTTTGAAGCTTGAGACATTGTATCTTTCTTTCAGTTCAATATCTTTTCTATTAAGTCTTATTTATCTCTTGTTTATAATACTTGGCTAAACCTTGTAAAATATTAGCTGATATCGTACTCCATCCTATGGGCAGATCAACTTCAGAGTCTAGCCGGTCTCAGAAACTAGCCTCAAATTCAAGCAAGACTGGCTCTAATTTGATGGAGAACCCTTTTGTTGTCTTAGAACCAAAACCGGACCCTGCAGATTTATCCACAGGGTTGTTTGCTGACCCCCCTGGAGTAACAAGTAAACTTAGTGGATTTGGGAAGTCTGGTGTAGAGAGCTCATCTGGAAGTGGGGGAGTATTTGATGATATTGATCCTCTTCATGGTCTTGGAAAATCTGTACCCCTCGGGTCATCTGAGATCAATAAGAGAGGGAAGGATAGGAGTCCTTTAAGCACTGATAGCGGACAACAAGCTCCTGTTACTAAAGAGCAAAATCATAGGGATTATGAGAACCATACAAAGAAGAGGATGCCTTCTACGGACAATTTTCTTGACTCTCATCAACCCGTTTTTGACATGCCCAGTATGTCAACTGATTTTCATAGCTCTGTTGGTCGAGCTACTAGCCCTCCTCCATACATGAACGTCGATTCTAATGAGACTAGTTCCCAGGTACATTCAACTCCCAAATCTGAGGAGAATTTTGATGCATCTGATGATGTTTGGCTCACTGTATCAGAGATTCCACTCTTTACACAACCTACTAGTGCTCCACCCCCTTCAAGACCCCCTCCTCCAAGACCACCACGAGTTTCAAAGACAACGACAGGCTCATTTTCTTCCACAAATGCAAAAATGAAGGTAGATGATTTTTCTTCTTTCCAGAATTCAACTCAGTACTCACAACGGAGCTCCCAGTCAACTCGTGCTGCAGCAAACAGCTCTGTTACATCTCAAATTGATGAACTTGAAGAGTTTGCAATGGGTAGGGCCTGGAATAATGTTGAACAGGCTGAAGGTTTTCCCGTTGATGATTTTGAGACTAGTTCTGTTGCTGCTGCTTCTGCTGCTGCCATGAAAGAGGCGATGGATAGAGCAGAGGCTAAATTTAGGCATGCAAAGGAAATGAGGGAGAGAGAAAATTTTAAGGCTGCCAGAACTAAAGAAGCTGATCAAATGGATAAAGATGAGAGAGATACGCAAGATGCTTTTGATAGAGAAAAGCAAGAGAGACTCGAGCGCGAGAGGCAACAAAGAGAAAGGGAGGAGGAAGAAAGAGAGCAAAGGAGACATGAATTGGAGAGGGAAAGGGAGGAGAAGGAGAGAGAACAAAGAAGGCTTGAAAAAGAGAGGGAGCGAGTCAGGGAGATGGAGAGGGAAAGGGAAAGGGCTAGACAAGCTGTTCAAAGGGCTACTAGAGAAGCACGTGAAAGAGCAGCTGCTGAGGCTCGTGCTAGAGCTGAAAGGGTTGCTGTTGAAAAGGTAGCTGCTGAAGCTCGAGAGCGTGCGGAAAGGGCTGCAGTGCAGAGAGCGCAAACTGAAGCCCGTGAAAGGGCAGCTGCCGAGGCAAGAGAAAGAGCAGAAAGAGCTGCAGCAGAAGCAAGGGAAAGGGAGGCAAGAGAGAGAGAAACACAGGAGAGGGCTGCATCAGCAAAAGCTGAAGCTGAAGCAAGGCGTAGAGCAGAAAGAGCTGCTGTGGAGAGGGCTGCTGCAGAGGCTCGAGAAAGAGCTGCTGCTTCTGCAAGTGCAAGCCAGCAAAATAATGACAATGATCTTGAATCCTTTTTTAGTATGGGTTCTCGACCAAGCAGTGCACCGAGGCCAAGAGCTAACATTTCGGTGAGAATCTAAGGCTGTCATACTGTACTTGTGTCCTGATTTATGCTGTAGTGTCAGCCCTCTAGTATCTAATCTGAACTGCTGCTCTTGCAGGATCCTGTGTTTGATGGACAAAACAGGGGAGGGCCTGAAGTAGCTAAGAGAACATCTGTTGGATCTTCATCTAGCATGAAGAAAGCTTCTTCAACTACAAATATTGTTGATGATCTCAGTTCTATTTTTGGAGGTATTTGTAAATTGAAGATATAATGATCTTTGTAATTTGTACTTTCATATTTATTCTTCTCCTTAATTGATAACTGACTAAACTACTTTGCTTGTGAAAGCTGCTGCATCTTCATCTGGTGAGTTCCAAGAGGTTGAAGGGGAAACTGAAGAAAGGCGAAGAGCCAGGTTGGAACGCCACCAACGAACTCAGGAGCGTGCTGTATGTATTCTGTTACATGATTTCATTTTATCTTTGCCCTTCTGTCCTGTTATAAACTACTTGCTGGCCTGGTTTACTATTGAGTTCTGCATATCCAGGCAAAAGCACTGGCTGAGAAAAATCAACGTGACCTTCAAGTGCAAAGGGAACAGGCTGAGAGACATGTAAGTGGATGCAGTAAATGTTGTTTCT
The DNA here is from genome assembly GCA_008044935.1 of Gossypium turneri. Lineage (NCBI taxonomy): Eukaryota > Viridiplantae > Streptophyta > Magnoliopsida > Malvales > Malvaceae > Gossypium > Gossypium turneri. The sequence goes on from CP032577.1 coordinate 6,154,491, forward strand.
TTTCCTATTATTTTCTTCATCCTTTAATTTTTAAGTGTGTTTTTGTTGGAGTTTATTTTTCAATAGGTCCAATCATAAAAAACTTTTTACTCTGGCCCCACCCTTCATACTTGCACAATGGCATTACTTTTTATATGTCGCAAGTGTGTTTAGGTCTGTGGTTGCTTTTGGTTTTTCTTCATTTCTTCAGTCTTACCTTCAGTTGGCATCAAAATTATAAATTGTAAAGTTCACTCGAGGATGGTTTACATATTCACTTATATTTATACCAACATATGAAGAAACTGGGTGGCTTTAATTTATGGTTTTATCTTACATGATGAAAAGTGATAACCAAAGTATTTAATCCTAGAATATGATCCTGCTGAGACTTCTAATAAAGGTATTATTGATAAGTTAAAACTTGGTCAAACTTTTGTTGCCCCAGTATTGCTGGTGAGATGAGTTGGGACTGGCAAATTAAGTTTTTATACGAACCTCAAATTAAATTAACCGTCACATCTGGCCTTGCACCTCTATTTGATGTTAATTAGATTCTTAAGTAATGGAATGTATAATGGTGCATAATTCGCTGAAGAAATTAATTCATGCTTTTATTGCGCTGTGTGATAATATATGCCTGGAATTTAACTAGTCTGCCTATATCAGTGAGTTTCTACTCGTACATGCACAGATCTGCAACCCTTTTTCTTTTAACTATTCTCTCCAGTAATGATTTATGGGTTTATTTCAGAGAATTTCTGAAACACTTGATGTTGAGATCAAGAGATGGGCTGCTGGGAAAGAGGGAAATTTGCGTGCTCTACTATCAACCATGCAATATGTATGTTACGCTATTGCTTACTTCTGCTGTTCTTTTATCTTCTTTTTTTTCTTGGTTCTCTCTTACAGTTTTTACATACTAACAAACTATATTGCATTTCCCTTGTTTTCCTTCTGCTATGTGCCTTGTACAGTTCTCACATTATTGCCTCATTTCAACTGTCTGATGTACTTTTTTGAGATGTTTTGTTCATGCAGTAGATTACTTTTTAAGGGAAATTATAAGATAGTTGTCGTAGGAACAGTGAGAAATGAATTCAAACATAAGAACACCTTGTGGCTTAACTCTATCCTTTTCCTGATAACCTCCTATTTCATGACAAAAGTGATAAAGTTACTGTTATACTAATTTGTCTCCTGAACCTGTTCTGTGATGATTAGGTTCTTTGGCCTGAATGTGGTTGGCAACCTGTTTCTTTGACGGATTTGATTACAGCTGCTGCTGTTAAAAAGGCTTACAGAAAGGCTACTCTTTGCATCCATCCTGATAAGGTCCAGCAGAAAGGTGCCAATCTTCAGCAGAAATATATTTCGGAAAAGGTGTTCGACTTACTCAAGGTACTTGACTCTTGGTGCCCTATTTCAGTTTATTGATTGCGATTTTTATTCATATCATTCTTCTTAGATGGGTGATAGTGCTGCGTATCTTTCCATCTTGTTTTCTACCTCACACCGTTTTCTTTATTTCAATGTTAAATAGGAAGCATGGAACAAGTTCAATTCAGAGGAACTTTTCTGAGTTTGAATTTGTGTAGAAGTTCGTCATTTGGCAAGCTATGCCTTGGGAGTTGAATGCATAACTGTTCCAGCAACTGTATCAGTATCTGTTGCTGTTGTTGATTCATTATACCAGCTGGTAGAACGGAGCATATGATACCAGCTTCAAAGTTTTGTGAGGAAAGTGAAGGGTGAAGATACTCTTCTTTTGTTCAGATTGCTGTACATTAATCTTCATCCAATTGATGCACCACGGGCAATTGATTTATTTCGAGTTGATGTAGATTATCATCCACCCCATCTACTCGGAGATCATTTTTTGTAGTTAATTCTTTTACAATGTATTTTTTTCCCCACTTTCTTTTGGGTGGATAATAGAGCATTGATTAGATTATGTTGAGTGAATACCGATTATTGTTCTATTGATGGTATGAAATGTGTATGGAAATTGATTTGTTTTTGGCATAGAATACGATCTGTTTTTAGTACAAGAATGGTGGAAGGTGACAAGAATTTTATTTGCAGTCTAGCAGATATGCATATTCGTCAGCTAAATTTTTATTATAAGGTTTCAATTTAGCATACCCTAACTTCCTTTTTGTGGCTAATAGCAGTTATTGTTTCTGTGTACTTTAATGTATCATTTTATATTTGTAAACTGATTTTTTTTATGCTTATATTTATTATCAAAGTTATTATAATGTTTCATAAAAGATTGCTTGAACAATATTCTTTTAAAACAAAAGATGGAAAAGGAGAGCAAAAGAACAAATTTACGTTTCACTGTAATAATACTGAAACTAAAATGGAAGAAAGAATAGTCAGATAAAATGGAAGCATGACAAAAGGGAATAAACTAAAATCGAAACTAAAACTTTGGGAAACAGAGACCCCTGATGCTCTTATGAACTATGAAGCAGTTAGAACAGGAAGTTAAATAACAATCTCGAAGGTACAGCAGTCCTGGCAATGGATGTACAATGCAGTTAAACCAAATTTAGTCTCAAGGCAAAACTTGGGTTTCAATCTGCACCCTCGTTCCAAATGATCCACATGTGCTTCAGCTAATCGATCCCGTAGAACTTCCAAATTAACCTGAAAATAAGACCAGAATGTGGACAACTCATTGAAACTTAACTTCAGATATCACTTGTCAGACATTGGTATTGGACAGTTAGATATCTGCGTCCTCAGAGGATCATATCTCTGTACTCGTATCTAAATATATTCGAGCGCATACTTAATGTAAAATGAAGAGTCACAGCAACATAGGTTAAGTTTCTTTTTGTTTTTTGTTTTTTGGTTTTTTCTGAAATGAAGGGATCTTTTAGAATGTGATACATTGTGCAAATGATATAGTTTTAACTATGAACTGGTTGCACTGCAAAAGAAACTGTATGAGAAAAAAAAAAGAAAAAGTTAATAGGATAACCTCATCATCTCTGTTAAGCTGAAGTTTGCAAAGGGTACAATAAATAAGTTGATGATTCTGTTGCAACTCTCCTCTCTTACAGATGGGGCACCATGTCTGTTTCTGCACCTAACATAAACATCAGAAAATCTTGTTGATTTCATTCATTTTGAAAAACTTAACAGTTGATGGTGAAAATTCAACTATAATACAGAACCACATATAAGAATTAAGAACATAAAAAGAATAATACAACAACACTGATAAAAAAATTTCCTGGAAGCAATCAGAAAACGTTGCCTAGAAAAACATCTTATTGCACCTACAAAACATTATGTATTAAATGTTCACTAAGGATTAACAATACTAACACTTGCATAGAAAAAGAAACATGAATAGTTTACTGTCACTGTACCTGCTCATCGTTCAATTGCATATGCTCGTAAACTGCACGGGCCAAGTATTCATCTTGTTCATCTTCCCAACTTTCTATTCCTTCTTTTGGTTCTGCAAGGAACTAGAGTAAGCATTTGAACTAAAAAAGGATGACTTGACCAAATATAACCTCCCAAATCATGCATTTGCATGATCATTCACCCACTTATAGAAAAATACGAATACAGGTGCAACACTAGGACAGAAGCCTTAACAACAGTGGTTTTAAAGTGGGACTATTAATTACCTTTTCCTGCTGGCTCTCTCCTGAGATCCTCATAAAATATTCTTTGCATTTCTAACAATATCTCTTCGCATTCACCTTGATACGCATCTTGAAGGCCACTGTATTCCCATAATTCATCAGGGGCTGAGGAAACAGAGTTTGAGCTTTCCAAACAGTCACTTATTGGTGGGTCTTTAATTTTTTTAAGTTCATCAGAAACTATGTCCTGAAAGGCAGTTTTTATAAACTCCTGAAACCAGAAAACACAAAATAAAAATAATAAATAAGTGATGTACCAATAAACTCACCTGCATGAATTTATTTCAAGAGAAACAGAATTATAAGAAATCAAGAAAAAGCACCTGAATTCAAAAAAAAATACCAACAAATATTACAAGCAAATTTCACCAGGCTATATAATCCTATGTTACTTGGACTTGGATATGCGTGTTAAATACAAGTATGCATCTGTCATGAACACGTTTAATTTTTTTTTCCTGAAGTTTTTCATGTAATTGGAGAGTTTTGGAAGGATTTTTCTGTCTGACACAGGCATGGATGATGGAACACAGGTATTTGAAGAAAAAATAAAGACTGAACCAACATATATTTTATCAAGAGAAGCTAAATAAGTAGCAAGGGTACAATTTTGGAATAAAACCTAAATCTTATATTCCAAGTTCAGGGTAACCTAATAATATGCAGCAAAAGGCAATAAATATATAGAAACCAGATAAAATATTTTTGAATGAAAAAAAAAAAAAAAAAAAACACCTTGTGATTGAAAGATTGGGCAGCAGGCAACCTCATTTTCCAAAGCAAACGAGTGCGGTCTTCTCGTACCCTTTTGTAACAATTTTCTCTCAACTACACTTCATCATCCACAATTTAAATAATATTCATCCAATTTCAAATTTTCAACAGATAAAAGAAAGGTAAAATGATAAACCCTAAAACCCAAAAAAGAAAAACCCATAATTAATACTTAGAGAGGGAGACGAACCTTGTGTTTCCATACGGAGTAATTGTTGAAACGGGGATGAGTTTTGAGGGAAGGTCGTTGGATTATTGGGCAAGTATCTTCCATCTTTGGTTCCATGTTTCAGGAGCTATCTCCAAACTCGAAAAAACCCAGCTGAATTGGTGGAGCAGAGAGAGAAGACCGTGAATCGTTGCGAAGAAGCAAGTCGGAGGTTGGTTGTTGATGAAGAAGAAAGAATTCCATTTTATTCCACATAATAAAATGTGCAATTGGCGCCTTGGTGAGGGTGGCTTTGGGTCTACCCCTGAGTTGGCCCAAAACTAATCCTAGAGCCTAAAAGGCCTAAAGGTCCCCATATCCACCCATGATTTTGTTAATATCTATTCATCTTTAAAAAACACTTCCTGTACTTGTTTCTGTTTAAATCAAAATCAAAATCTATACACTTGTGAGTTTTTGTTTGTCTTTTTTCAGAAAGCATCTCAACATGGGTGCATTCAGTTATAGTTTTTCAAAGTTTTTTCCGTTTGACACTTCATGCACATATCCACTGCAATCATTCTTATGGCAGAAAGGTTTAGCTAAGCTTAAGATGCTTGTTTATATTTATTATTCTCTTCTAAAATATTATTTTTCTGACAAATTATTTCAAAGCATTCATTTGTTTTAGTTTTTGAGTTAAAATTTATTTCGAGGCATAAAATTAAAATAGTAGTTCAAATGAGTAATCTCGAAAAGTCGCTGAATACTAAAGAGAGAATGATAAGAGTTTACAAACACTGATGATTGGTGGAGTGAATTGTAGCTGTTAATAGAAAAAAAAAAAACATCATTTTTTTAGATTTTTGAAAATTTATGTAGTTTTTTTTTTAATTTTAGAATTTTATGTTTTTTTTTGAAATTTTATATAAATATAAAATTTTTTAAAATAATAAAAATAAATTGCGAATGTTTAGATTTTTAAGAATTTCTTATATTCTTATATATATTTTGGGATTTGTTTTGATTTTACTTTTTAAAAGAATCTTAAAGTTTCAAATTGATATTTTAATTATAATTTAGATAATTTAGATATTAAATTCGTAAGTGATTAAAATAATAGAAACATATAACAATAGTAATTATTTTATAACTTTTCATAAACGGATGATTAAAACAAAAGAATTATTAATAATTAGGTAATTAATGATGTGCTTGAGGAATAATGATTTAACAGCCTACTTTGTTTATTAGCAATGAATTTCGAATAGTTATAACCTCTCCATAATAAAATGATCAAAATATAAATTTACCAATAGTTAAATGATCATATATGCAATTTATCCCAAAATTTGATAGAAACAAAATCTCACTTCCGTTAAAATTCAACCCAGCGGATCTAGCCGAATTACGGTGGGAGCGGTGAAAATATATATATATTTGGTTAAATTTTGTTATTAGTCCCTATACTTTGTAAAAATTATGGATTTAGTTTTTATATTTTAATTTGATTAATTTTAATCCCTATACTTTTTGGCTTTTGAAATTTTAGTCCTAGCAGTTAAATCCGTTTGAGTAAGTTGAATTACTAGTCTTGTAGTATGCGTATAATTGTAGGTATAGCCCATATTCTCCAATTAGATCATTCTAAAATCTTATAGTTTTCAACTCTTGAAATTTCAGTCTTTACGCAAATGACAGTCGTTAATCCATTAACTGAGATGTTTGATGAGTAATATGTAGAAAAAACAAACCGATATGATATTACACACATGATAATATGTTTGTAGCATTAGATTTTAGAAACAATAGAATTTAACTTAATGAATCTATTAGCTGTCGTTTGGTGATGATTGAATTTTTAAAATTCGAAAAATACAGGGACTAAAAATACCAAATTAAAATATAAGGACTAAGTCTATAATTTTTTGTAAAATACAGGGACTAATAGAAGAATTTAACCTAATAAGTTTTGGATCCCGCTCCACACAAGAGTTCTGTCAATTCTTACTTCATAAAATTTCCCATGTTGGTAGATTTGTGACTCATATTTTATTATTATTTTATAAATTACCATGCTCCTCCGTTTTGCTCTCTTCAATATATTCGCTTCATTCCTACTAGCTTTAAAGTTAAATCACTGAAACAAGGTGGAAAAAAAATATATATCAAAGAGAAGCAGAAGCTTCGTTCTTACGCGTTTTCTGTTCCCAAGAGCCGAATCACTTTCAACTGGAACCCTAGACCTGTCTCAGGTTCTTTATCCTATTCTTGTCTCTCTGCCTTTTACTTAAATGGGTTTTTGGTTCTAGATCTAATCTTATAATCCTTCTTTTGTTCAGTACTTTGATCTGTTTTTTTTTTTTTTTTGTATTGATATGAACGTTTAATACTTTTCGTTGTTTAAGGAAAAAAATGATGCTTTTTGCATTTTGGTATATGGATCTACTGCTTTCAAAGTTAATGCAATGAAATTGTTTTTGTTTTTTTTTTTTTTTTTTGGTACTTAGGAATCTCAGTATCGTTTTAGTGCTTTTGTTGTGCTAGTTAATGTTGAGTTAAATTTGCGTGGAAACTGATTGTTGAAAACCTGTTTGTCTGTAGATTTATCTTCCTTATACTGAATGCTCAGTCTATAGTAGCTTAGATTCGAACCGTATATTGCAAGATCTGCTATTATCATGGCTTTCTCGGAAAGGAAGATGCCCGGAATCTGCTCGGTTTTTCTGTTAGTGGTTCTATTTGCCCATTCTTGTCATGGGTTTTATCTGCCTGGAAGTTACATGCACACGTATTCGACTTCGGATACGATAGTTGCCAAAGTTAATTCATTAACTTCCATTGAAACCGAGCTTCCCTTTAGTTATTACAGTCTCCCTTATTGCAAACCTCTCGGTGGAATAAAGAAAAGTGCCGAGAATCTAGGTGAGCTTCTCATGGGAGATCAGATTGATAACTCCCCGTATCGGTTTAAAATGAATGTGAACGAGTCTCTCTATGTTTGTACTACCAGCCCCTTGAATGAGCATGAAGTTAAGCTTTTGAAACAGAGGACTCGTGATTTATATCAAGTGAATATGATTCTAGACAATTTGCCGGTTATGAGGATTGCAAAACAAAATGGGGTTAGTATTCAGTGGACTGGATTCCCAGTTGGGTTTACTCCACCAAATAGTAATGATGATTACATTATCAATCATCTCAAGTTCAAGGTCTTGGTTCATGAGTATGAGGGAAGTGGGGTGCAGATAATTGGAACTGGGGAAGAAGGGATGGGTGTCATCTCCGAAGCTGATAAGAAGAAGGCATCTGGTTATGAGATTGTTGGTTTTGAAGTGACTCCATGCAGTGTTAAGTACGATCCTGAAGTCATGACTAAGCTTCACATGTATGATAGTATCTCTCCTGTGAACTGCCCCTTGGAGCTAGACAAGTCACAGATAATAAGGGAACGAGAGAGGATCTCTTTTACTTATGAGGTTGAATTTGTTAAAAGTGATATTAGATGGCCGTCTCGATGGGATGCTTATTTGAAGATGGAAGGAGCACGTGTGCACTGGTTTTCAATTCTAAATTCATTGATGGTGATCACTTTCTTAGCTGGTATTGTGTTTGTCATATTCTTAAGGACTGTGAGGAGGGATTTGACAAGGTATGAGGAATTGGACAAAGAAGCTCAAGCACAAATGAATGAGGAGCTTTCTGGATGGAAGCTTGTTGTTGGTGATGTTTTTAGGGAACCAGATTGCGCGAAGCTTCTTTGTGTGATGATTGGAGATGGAGTTCAGATTACAGGAATGGCAGCAGTCACTATAGTTTTTGCTGCTTTTGGTTTCATGTCACCTGCCTCACGAGGAATGCTACTGACAGGGATGATTATTCTTTATCTTTTCTTGGGTATTGCTGCTGGGTATGCTGCTGTACGACTCTGGAGAACTCTCAAGGGAACTTCAGAAGGATGGAGGTCCATTTCCTGGTCGGTTGCATGCTTCTTTCCTGGAATTGTGTTTGTTATCCTCACAGTATTGAATTTTATTCTGTGGGGCAGCAGAAGCACTGGTGCAATTCCCATTTCTCTGTATTTTGTACTCTTGTCTCTCTGGTTCTGCATTTCTGTGCCTCTCACTCTCGTGGGAGGATTCTTAGGGACCAGAGCTGAAGCTATACAATATCCTGTACGAACCAACCAGATTCCAAGGGAGATTCCTGCACGCAAATATCCATCTTGGCTTCTTGTTCTTGGTGCAGGGACCCTTCCATTTGGAACCCTGTTCATTGAACTCTTCTTCATCCTTTCTAGCATCTGGCTTGGCAGGTTCTATTATGTATTTGGCTTCTTGCTTATAGTTCTTCTACTGCTTATCATTGTTTGTGCTGAAGTTTCGGTGGTCCTTACCTACATGCATCTCTGCATTGAGGACTGGCGATGGTGGTGGAAGGCTTTCTTTGCTTCGGGTTCAGTTGCACTCTATGTGTTCCTATACTCCATCAATTACTTGGTGTTCGACCTACAGAGTTTGAGTGGTCCTGTGTCAGCTATTCTTTATCTTGGCTACTCAATGATCATGGCAATTGCAATCATGTTGTCTACAGGCACCATTGGCTTCATCACATCATTCTATTTTGTCCATTATCTTTTCTCATCTGTCAAGATCGATTAAAAAGGTTCCATTGCGATCTTGAGCTACCATCCTGAAAAAGACTTTGGCATGTAAGAGGATGATTTCTCTCAAGTTGCCTTTGGTAGCCGATCATATATCACTGTATCAGTATATCAAACAGGCCCTCAATGGTCATTCAAAAATATCTGTTATATTGGTGGCTGTTGAGAATAGGACCTGATAGAGTTAAAAATTTGTGATGTGTAGTCGCATACTTCCGTCCTGCTCTGCCATTTTCATTTTCCTTTACTGCAGTTACCTAGTTATTGGTTTTTGTTGGATTGCGCACAGCTCAATTATTTTGATGTTCTAGAAAGTTGTAATTTTGTTGGATTGTAAAAACCTTTAATCTTTGATCTTTCTCATATTTTTAATCAAATAGAAGGGTTTATTTTATCCTGCCTAGTTGATTTTTGTTTTCTTGTTGAATTAATTGTTCTTTAACTGATTTGACCAGAAATACATCAAGGTAATGGGTGTTATTATTGATGTATTAGTATAAATTTAAATTTGAAATTAGTAAAATTTGTCTGATAATAATTTCAGAAGTCCAGGAATCTCGTAATGGAATGTACACCCAATCGTTTATGTGACATATAATAATGTAAACTTTTCAAAAAAATGCTTCTTAGAAACGTTTTTTTTTTTTTTTTTAGACTTGACATGCCTAATCTTTTTCAACATTTTAAAGTTATGTTTCATATTCGGTGGTAGAATTTCCTATAAAATGAAAACATTCTGTGTAGAGGTTCTCATGGTTAAATTTCGATCAAATTATTTTCATAAGGAGGTCATTATTGATGTTAAAAATTTGAAGTTTAAAAATCGACCCAACAAAGTAAATTAATACAAGTGTCATTGCTTTAATTTGGATAATGAGTACTTATTTTTCTATATAATGTTTTCGTTTTAAACATATGAAACAAATTTTTTGGGTGAAAATGAGTAGATGAATTAGAGCCGTTATTTATTATGATGGTCAAATTTGTGACACCGATAGTGGAGTTGTTTTTATATCAGTCCAATCTACAGAATTAGCTTTCAACCAAAAGCATAAAATTGAACGAGCTTCGATCAATAATAAGAAGGAAAGTATCGACTTCAAGCTGGAGGAGATTTTCGAGCTTGAAATATAGATATCTAACGTCCCTGAACCCTATTAGATATGATATAGTTGAGGTCAAAGGCGACATGGATGTCGAGGCGATGCTCGATAGGCATTGCTTTAGCGGAAATGCTATACTAGAGTTATATGCCCAATTTGTCGATGTCGAGGAAAGTGACCCGAATTCAACAACAATTCCAGTAAATTTGTTTTGGGAACAATAAGCAGAAAGTATAACCACACGGTTGTGTGGTGGTTTCACAGTGTTGTTAAAAGTTCCAATCAAGAAATGCCATAATCATTAATGGGAAGGCATTCCTCGGCTTCAGCCTTCGATTTCAACTTTAGCATATAGTCGGGTTTAGTTGGTAACCCGAATATGGAGATCTTGACACAATATACTATGAGTGCTTTTGATTTCAATTTCTGAATGCTGGTGTTCTATGCTGGAAATACTTATGCGGGTATGTCGTCAAGTTACACTGGTGGACAATCCACAAGTAATGTTGGTTTTAACGTAAGGTTTACAAGAACGGATGATATACTCCCTACAACTTCCATCGACGAAGGGACTGTTGGAAAATCATGTTTGGAAATGCAGCGGAAAATAAATTTAGAAAAAAGCTAGAATTTTAAATTTTTCTTGGTTGTGATATCTAAAGTAATAAACACTTAATCAAAATTGTACATTTTCGATTCGTTTAGGATTAACGCTTCAATCAAGTAGTCTTCTCCGCTATCCTCAAGCTCACGTTTATCAAGTGTGGGCTCGCTTCGAATCAGAAAATTTTTCACAAAAATTACCAGTGGGATAATTTCACAATTTCTCTAAACTTTTGGGCTAAGTTATAAATAAAAAATATCTCTAAAAATTTTCTAAAATAATTTCTCCAGAGAATTTTCTCCCTACAACTTTTTCTTGAATTCAAATGTGTGTAAATAATGACTCAATGCTCTCTTTATATAGGGAGAGCTTAGAGAATTCAGCTATAATTAAACTTAATTACTTTAATATTAAATTAATATAGTTAGATTAAATTTAATATTAAATATTATTAAATTAATATAATATTTATCTACAATATAAACATTAAATTAAATTTAATATTAAGATAATCACTTTAATATTAAATTAATAAGATACTATTAAGATAAATATTTAATTTAATTTAATATTAAATCTATTAAAATAATAATATTTTTGAAAAAGTTAATCTAAAATCAAATTCTATAGTAAAGTCCCAATAGGAGTGTAATTCTTCTACTGCTCAACCACCGAAGAACCATCGCCGCCGATCATTTTTCGACCATCGAAATGCAGTCGTCGTAGCCTCTAGCACCCTGAGCTGGTTCAGTTTCTATCGGTTCAGTCCGAGTTAGTGACGGCCCCATTGGTCCGGTCCAGTCCAGCCACCAGTTGGACCGTCGATTCGGTTTCACATACAAGGCCCGATTCGACCAAATTTTGGGTCTTGATTTTGGTTTTGGGCTCTTGAGCCCAATTTATGATCTCAGGTCAAATTTTACTTGATCAAAATTAATTTTTCCAAAAATCACTTAGATTTTTCAAATTAATTTTTCAAGAAAATTCTTTAATCAAATTCTCTAGTTGAACAATTCTTACGACTGCCCAATTTAATTCCACATCGAACAAATCGACTCAATTAAATTATTTCCAATGTCATAGAATTTTCTTTTGATTCAAATGCAGTCCGATCAAGCTTTTGTTGAGCTAGCGAAGGGACCAATCGAACATATACAATTAGGCTCTAGTAATAGTAATTATGTCCAGAAACATCGTTCCGATAATTCACAATTACTTAATTATGGAGTCAGTCTACAAGAAATACCACGATTGGAAACTCTTTATTGTATACTCTTTACAAAAGCAATTCATTCAACTGCTTTGTCTAATGACCTTGTCATGTGTGTGTACCCTCATAAGATATCCTTGATTCCTTTGAGTTAAATCTGTCAACTCAATACAATCTTATTTTATCTCATCTCATCATTGTGTCTTCTTAATGATTAACATGATCACTGTCAACAAATGACTGTGATAAATTGCTCGCTCGAGAACAAGCAATCTGTGGTCACATTCCATATTTATCAATCCACATAATGCCAATGAGAGGATATCGTTAACTCTTTAATTGAGTTATGAATTTCACTGTTACTAGTAAAGTCATGCCATACACAAGTCATGTACCCAACATACTGGCTATCGACTCGATCATCTTTAGAGCATAAGCCTCCACTAATATCAAAGTACATGAGTTACATATGCATGGTCAGTGACTAACTCAGGATTTGGGTAAATCACACCATGAACGTCACAAGTTAATTAATTCACAAACTGATTCAGAATTAATTCATCTTGAGTCCAGTCTAATGTATTATTCTGCCAATGAATACATCTATGTCTCTACTTGTGGAGTCAACTGCTCTGATAGCCAAGACTAGACATCTCCTCAATTGAAATTGTAGACAACATGATAATCCTTCTCAATATTTGAATCAAATGTTCACTTTGATTTTTTTACGAGATTACAAACTCGTTCAGATTATCTACTAAAGTAAGTTGTTTTTCTCACAATGTAAACGTTCTTACAATGCCACTTATCATCAGTTTAAACTTAGACAACCAATGAGCTAATATTTGTTTGCCACAATTTTTCTATGAATGCAAAATATGAAATACAGAAATACAAAAGACATAATAGTGAAATGTGAAGTTAACTTTATTTTTTTATTCATTGTTCAAATAAATAGAAAATAATTACATGTTTACTACAATATGGACACATTTCCAAACAGGGACATCCAACCCTAGAGATGGAACTATGGTTGATAATGAAGAGGAAGTTGAGAACGAAGATGGAATTGAGAATAAAAAAGGATCTAAAACCGATGATGATCCATTCCAAGAGTTTAGGCTGATGATTTAAAAATTGCATTATTTACTGAACCAGAGGTAGTTCCTATTGAACTAGAAGGAAATGGTTCTAATGGTGAAAGTCCGGACAATACTGGAGGAACCCATCTAGATTTTACAACATATGCACCTCCACCCCACATGCTTAATGTTGACCTTGATGCTAAAGGTAAGTTAGAGTTTCTAAAACATCCTCATAAAAGACCGGGCCATGCGAGTTCTTTTACAATTTTTGATGATTTACAAGTTGTAAATGTAACACTCGATTATCTTTATTGACCCAAGATTTAAGGAAGGTTAGGACTAAATTGAAAGGATTAGAAAATTGTTGAACTCCATCGGGAAATTTAGAACTTTTAATGGCTAAATTGTGGCTAGTTGGATTTCAATTTTAGTTTTGCTAGATGGGAATCGACTGGTTCCATAGTGGGAGAAAAAATGATTAAGGATGAATGGTTGTGATGGTCGATGAACATCGTGCCAAAGGAGTATATAAATAAGTGAGTGTAGATATAAATTTTTTTCAATTCTGTTTACCGATTTATATCTTCATAGCATCATCTTCTTTAGTTGCTCTGAAAAAGAATAAGATATAGTTGAAAGATGCTCTGCATGTCGCAACAATCGTATGAATTAAAGTATGGTAGTAGAGAAATTGAGGAACTGGTGAGTTTCCTTACCTTTCTATACTTGTGGATTGAAGAGAGAAGTATCGTAAGAACTCTTAAAAGCTCTTGAATAATTATGGATTCTGGGTTTTAAGGGTTGAACACCTTTAGTTTAGCTGATAAATGGTTGTCATGCTTAGCTACTAGGATAAAGGAGGCTTTGGCATTTGGACAGGCTAAGCTGTCAAGGATAAGAAAGCACAATGAGTTTCTGTACTCAATTTCTGGAATTAGGTATGATCTCTTGTGGTTGCAAATACTTGTTATGCATGGATGAGTAGGTTTATAAGTATCCACAAGTGTGTCAGTATGTATGAAATGGTTTTGACTTTATGCTTGAAAAGTAGCGAACTTCATGATAAAATGTTTATGAATTTCATGTGACGCGTGCTTACATATATTGTGGAGTATGGAGGGGAAATATATCGGGTTAGATGAAGTTAGGATTGAGAAGGGGTGATTTTGTATACCACCATACAATGTTGTTGATACAAATCGTGATGTGTGAAGCTTTGGGCCTTATGGAGGAGACATTTCGGTGTTCAAGTATCAAGGTATTTATGGCGAACTGGAGGAATAAGCGGATGAATACGGAAATGGAATTCCATTAAGATATTGCCATACGGGGCTTCTGAGTGTAAATCATGATGTGTGAAGCTTTGGGCGTTGCGGAGGGGACACTTTGGTGTTTGAGTAAAGTTAATTAAGAAATGAAATGATATCAATTGATCCTGTGGGGCGACACTGTAATAACGATTATTAGGTTCCATAGAGCAGCACCGCAACAATAGTTAGTAGGCTTTATGGGGCAACACTGCAATGATGGTAAGGTCTTACGGGAGAACACCCAAAAAAAGGTCTAACGTGTAAAACCACGGCTTGGCTATGGAAACTAGTATAGTCTGTCGGGACAGTAAACACAAGGTAGTCCGTCAGGACGTTAAACACGGGGTATATTGTGTAAGACCATAGCTCGACTATGAGAACATATGAAGCCCGCCAGGATAGTAAACACAGGGTAGTCCACTGGGGCAATAAACACGGGTAAGCTAGCCAAGATGTAAACCATGGGGTTACACATACGGGAAGTCTGCAGTTTAGTAGACCAGGAGATACGCCATGGTATAAAGTAGAGTTTTCAGTGTCACTAGTGAGATAAGCCATAAGAACGAAGGAGCTTGGTGTGTTTGGGGAACATAGACCAGCATGATGAGAAGAGAATTCGCCAAAGGCCTTGATTAGTGGAGCCAAGGAAACGTCTCAAACTAATGACACATTGTGTAAGACGGGTGTACGACCTGGAGATTGACCCCAATAGTAGTATCCGCGGGCCTATAACCATTTGGGCTATGGTTGTCTACTCAGAAATGAAAAATGTTTCTGATGGTGATAAGGCTCTTCAACACGAGGGATCGACCCAACTTTACTTGATCGAATTCATCCTCCACGGTCTCATTATCTAGAGGTTGCCTGCAAGTACAAACAAATTCGGGAGGAACAGACCATTAGGTTGGGAACCCAAATCCACCCCACAAATTACACCTCACCCGTATAAACTTGTTTCTGTTAAGGTGAAGGTTTGAAGCCCAATTTTTTATTATGGGCTCATGCCCCTAATAAGTACTGAAATGGGCCAACCTAGCAGAAGACTCTTAGGTGGTTACTTTTAACTAATAAATTCACTGGAAAACACTAAGGAAGGGTGGCTCACCCTTCAAGTTACAATCGATAAAGTAGGAAACCAGGGTCTACCAAGATAAGCTAGCAAGTTGCCCCAGTATAATTCTATATTCATTAAGAACGATATAGAAGAATGGATGAAGTGGGAGATAAAACCCAGCTTCAAATAAATACAAGGGAAGAATAATGTTGTTGGAGTTGTCGCTTTAGCGAGATTCACCTTGAAATAAGCTAAATTCATAGGCAAAGTTTGACAGTTATAACCTTATGACATTGAAAAATCGGACCATCTCTTTCTGTGTTATTGAGCATTGGATGAAAAGGGTCTCTGGGCTGTTTACCCTACGGCTACTGGGTCTAGCCCCATGTCCCTCTTTGTCACCCTCCGACCTTTCCTACCACTACTATAATGGCTACTACCCTCGCATCAACTGTGTTTGATTCTGACCATTTTGGTGAGAGAAGGGAATAATGAAAGAAATAGAAAAAACTTAAAAAAATTACCTAGAAAACTTACTGAGAAGATGTCAAAGGAAGGAATAGGAGCCTAAATAAAGAACTTAGAGAAGGCTAAGAGAGAAACTAGGGATTTAGAAGGAAACTGAGTCAATAAGGAGTTGAAGAGTAATTTCAGAGGAAAGGCCTCCCCTCCCAACGTCTTGATTTAAGTAGCCAAAAGTCTAAGAGAAGTTTTGTTAATTTGAAGTAAACGATTGAAATTCTAAAATCCGTATTTGACACTTGTCGAGTCGGAGAGGGTTTTCCTTAAACCCCTCAATAACCGAAAAGGCGAAAATGTCCGCCAGAGTTAAACCTTATTCGAGTACCGCCATATGACCTAAGTTAATCTAGAAATCTCTTGCTGGTATTTTGCGGAGAAAAGCGCTTGGCTGATGGTGCAAATAAGAATATACCAAAGAGATTACGAAATAGTCCATGTGTAGTTAACTCCCTTATATAGAATAAGGATGGAGCCACAGTTTGAGTGGAATAACTTCAGGATGAAACTATAAGTGTTAGGGCAACGTTAAGATAATTAGAGATAGTAGAGGAGTCCGCCTCTAGGTATGCAAAGGATTATCAAGCCAAAAAGGGAAATTTGTTTGAAGGTTTGCCCTAAATCAAGGTAAAAGAGGAAATTTTGATGATGAAATTTTCTTTAAGGGTGGGGGAGTTTTAACACCCGGTTATCTCTATTGACCCAATATTTAAGGAAGATTAGGACTAAATTGAAAGGATTAGCAAATTATCGAACTCCACCAGGAAATTTAGAAATTTTAATGACTAAATTATGACTAGTTGGACTTCAATTCTGGTTTAGTTAGTTGGGAGCCGAATGCTTCCATAATGGGAGACAATATGATTAAGAATGAACGGTTGTGATGGTCGGCGAAGATCGTTTCGAAAAATTATATAAATAGGTGTGTGTGGATACAATTTTGTTTTCAATTTTGTCTACCAATTTATCTCTCCATAGAATCATCTTCTTCAGTCGCTTTAAAGAAGAATAAGATATAGCTAAAAGAAGCTTTGCATGTTGCAGTAGTCATGTGAATTAAAGTCTGGTAGTAGGGAAATTGAGGAACTGGTAAGTTTCCTTACCTCTTTGTACTTGCGGATTGAAGAGAGAAATATAGTCAGAACTCTTAAAAGCTTTTGAATGAATATGAATTCTGGGTTTTAAGGGTTGAACACCTTTAGTTTAATCAATAAATGGTTGTCATGCTTAGCTTTCAGGACAAATGAGACTCTGGTGTTTGGAAAAGGTAAGCTTTCAATGATAAGAAAGCAAGGCAAGTTTCTGTACTCCATATCTGGAATTATGTATAATCTCTGCTGGTTGCAAATACTTGTTATGCATGGATAAGTAGGTTTATGAGTATCCGCAAGTGTGTTAGTATGTATGAAATGATTGTGATTTTATGCTTGAAAAGTAGTGAACTCCATAATAAAATGTTTATGAATTGCATGTGATGCACGTTTACATATTTTGTGGAGTATGGAGGGGAAATATCATCGGGTTAGATGAAGTTAGGATTTGGAAATGGTCATTACATATACCACCATTTTGTGGTGCTGATGCAATGTGATGTGGGAAGCTCTGGGCCTTGTGGAGGGGACACTTCGGTGTCCAAGCATCAAGGTAGTTATGATGAACTGGAGAAATGGATGAATGAATACAAAAATGGAATTTTGTTAATATATTGCTATACAGGGTTGTTGAGTATAAATCGTGATGTACGAAGCTAAAGGACTTGCAGAAGGGACTCTTCGGTGTTCAACCATCAAGGTTAATTAAGAAATATTTTAGGGGGGAACCGTAACAACGATTATTAGGTTCCATAGACAAACATCTCGATAATAGTGAGTTGGCTCTATGGGATGACATTGCAACGGTGGTAAGGTCCTACGGGTGACACATCAAAAGAGGTCTAACATATAATACCATTGCTTGGCTATGGCAACTAGTATAAATCACCAAGACAACAAACACAGGGTAGTCTGCTGAGACAGTAAGCACAGATTCATCCGTTAAGACATTAGACATGGGGTATATTACGTAAAACAATAGCTCCATTATGACAGCCTATAGATCGTCGTGATAGTAAACATGGGGTAGTTGACTGGCTACGCATGTGCGTATTAAAATAAAGAATTTATAAAATAATTTTTTAAAGCTTGATTTTATAGCAAGCGTATAGGTCAATTCTAATATTTATAGTTCTAATGGAACACAAAGTATTCTAAGGGGTCGAACCCAAAATAGATGGTGGTTGAGAAATAACTAGCATACACAATAGGGTTTAAATGCCTACTAATACAATTTCATAGTAAGACAATTTATAACAAGAAAATTAGATATGCTACTCTAAGGACTAAATTACAGATAATGTAAAACTAAGGGACTACCCAATAAATAAATAATGGAGATTGGTTGACTTCGATGTGGTTCACCGATCCTCGAATAAGGGATTTAAATCACGTAAATTACTAAGTGGCCATTTTTCTTTCGATGTCAATTTTACCGATTTAGACGAGTTATCTACGATTTATCTTCTAATCTCACCAGTTAATTTGGGACTAATGAACGAGTGCATAACAAGATTACCTTCCAGTCTCACTTGCCTAGATATTCCCTTATGGGCGTCACTACCTAAGCTCTAAGGTCTATTCGATTTAGTCTTTTGTCCAAAGGTTTTAGTTTACTCATGTCTCTATCAACCAACCTTCTTTGTGGTTTAGCTACTCATGCTCAAAGTAAAAGAAATTGACAAGGAAATAAAAAACAAAGCAACCATTAAAGTAAAGCTTAAGAAAAATGTGAAAGTTAAGATTTTTATGCAAGAAAAGTTAAAGAGAATGTAACACCCTATACCTGGCCTAGTTGTCAAGCCCGAATATGGGATGCCACACCACCGTCTCATCTCACTCATAACAAGTGGAAAGCTTATTCTAAGCAAAACATCCTTTATTATAATATGCTTGTAAGTTTTAGGTCACTTAATTGGTTAATTAACATTATTACATGCAAAGCATACCATAAACAGTCTTAAAAATGAGTATTAACATGCATAAGGTTCATTTAGCAAAATTCTCAAACCAGGTTCGTAAGTATCGATACTGATATTAGGGTATCGATATTTTCTCTGTGTGGTACCGATATCACATAGAAAAATGATACCAAAATTGCATTATATTTCTCCACTAAATCCCAAAGTCTCGAAAATTATCAGTACTTGTCATGTAGTATCGATAAATTTACCCTGAGTATCGATACTCGAGAAAAGGTATCGATACCAAATCTCTATTCTGACTTCCTGCACGTTTCAAAACACGGAGGTATTGTTTTTAAGATACAAATATCGATACCTCTACTCTAGACCCAAGAAATGCAGCATATATAAGTAACTAACCCATTCCAATTTAGTTTCTAAACATCATACATCAATTACTTCAACAAATAATCATTCAACGGCCTAATCAACAGTTCAATATCGCAAAATAGTGTTCGAGCAAGTAACATCAATCAATTCTCATGTTCACGGACCCAAGCATAACAATAACATGTAATCCTTAAAACCTGAACCAAAAACCAACATAATGTCTAGAAATCAACAGGGTTATAATGAGTCTACCACATTGCCTTATTCCCAAAACATAACCAAAGAATAAACACCTATGAATAACGTAAAAGGAATTGCTTGGATCACCCCTCAAAAAGCCACACCACTCACACCAACACACAACTAATCTGAAAAGTTTAAGAAGGGAGTGGGTGAGCTTAACAAGCTTAGTGAATGCCTAGAAAAACTACAATGCAAACAGTTCATCAAGTATTAACGAAACAACCATATAGCATAACCTTAACAGTTCCAACTTTAGAGTCATAATGTACTACTCGTGCATTATTATTAGTTCTTTTACATGGTTAACATATTCACTTTTAAGCATATATCCTATTACACATATAATTACCTAACATTCAAGCATATATCACAATATTCAAAACATCTTTATAGATAAATTGCATAATGGTTACATACTCATTTAGGCATACATCACATTATACATATATACATTTTAAGATAATTTGGCACTTGAGCTATGAAACATAAAAGTGAGCTCTATCATCACTCATTGGATACACGGATCTCAAACACACCACAGAGACTCATAGAGTCAAACATGTCCCAAAAGTGAAGCATAAAGCTAACACTCTCCTTATTTCCCCTTACATGTCTCGTTGAATGGAGCTTAGCTCACATTCCCTTATCTCCCAGCATGTCCCAAGGCCTCAACTCCCAAAATCACTCTACATATAGGTGAGTACTCACAATCCTATGGCATGCCAACTATATCTAATAGTTTCAATAATCACAATGCAAAAATATCTGAAATCAAACACATATCACTTATCGATTATCCGTGCACAATCACTACATATTTGCATCTTTAGGAAAATATTGTCACTAACATTTAACATGTACATAGCATGTACACATTAGCACTTTCACAACGGTTATCATAACCATATATCACATGCTATAGCATCTCATCTCAATTCACAAATTCACAAACACATAAGCACTTTATTCACAAGATAACATAGGTATGAGAAAAATTACACTTAGAATTTAGAGTAGGGGTTTAGGCTACTACTAAATTCCCAAATAATGCATTGAATCATGTCCGGAAGCAATTATTCCAAACACACACCAATTATGCTTTCAATGAAAAGTTCTATTGAATCTGGAACTTTAATACAACAAAGTCACACAACAGTACATCCAAAAATCAGCCAATGACTCATTACAATCATACAAAACATAACCTTAAACTAAGTTCTCATGTAACTGAAACTTATAAAATAACAAACTTTAAATTCGAATATCCCGATCTATACTTAATCTTTTCACCTAAAACCAATTTCATTCATCTTATAATTTGCCTACGACTAATTCTCAACCTTTAAACTACATAAAACTACTCAATTCAATAAATCGACTTTTTCGACATGTTTCATGACTATTTTCTAAAATTTCATTAAACCTCAAGAAGTCTTTAATGAAACTTCAAAGTAAGTTTAGAAACCTTATAATCATGTTAAAAAAGTTGAAAAACACTTTGAAACCATATTTTTATCCACAAACCCAAAATTCACCATCAAAGACCCGATTTTCGGCTTTTATTTAAAACACGTGATTTAATGGCTAAAAACTTGGTTCTAAAGACTAAATAACATCTAAAACTAATTAGAAGTTGAACCGTTACCTTATATAAAGAAAATCTATGTGTTTGATCGAAGACCCAAAAACCCAGAAGCTTGGCAATTAAGGAATTATGGTATTTTTGGGTATTTTTCTTGATCTTTTATAAAGGTTTGAGGTTCAAGGGTGATAGAAATCAAAGAGGATTAACAATTGGAGTTCAAAATTGATTAAAATAGCAAGAGAGAATCAAGGGATGGCAAACACAAATTTTGGTCTAATTGCTACCTAAAACTCACAGTTTTGGCTCTGTTACAAATCAGTCCTATTTTCAAAATTAAACGTATTTTAAACTCATTTCAAAAATTGATTTAATTTTCTAAAAACCATAGTAAAAAATATTACCGAGAAACCATGTCAAAAAATTCTGAACACTCTAAGGCTAAAATTCCTAAAATACCTCTAAAACTCTTAGACCTTATTTTAGGGTGTTACAAAGAAGAAAACTTAAGACCATGTCTCAATTATGACAACTAGTATAGTCTGCCGAGACAGTAAGCACAGAGTAATCCGCTAGGACGTTAAACTTAGGGTATATTGTGTAAGGTTATAGGTCGAATATGACAACATATGGAGTCTGCTAGGATAATAAACACGAGGTAGTTGACCAGCTTCGCATGTGCGCATTAAAACAACAAACCTATAAAACAATTTTTTAAAGTTTGATTTTACTACAAGCGTATAGGTAAGTTGTAATATTTATAGTTCCGATGGAACACAAAGTATTCCAGGGGGTCGAACCCGAAGTAGATGGCGATTGCGCAATAACTAGCATATACAATTGAGACTAAGTGGCTACTAAGACAATTTTATAGTACGATAATTCATAATAATAAAATATTGCAAGACAATTAGATATGCTACTCTAAGGACTAAATTGTAAAGAATGTAAAACTAACGGACTATCCAATAAAGAACTAATGATGGTTGGTTGACTTCAATGTGGTTCACCGATCCTCAAACAAGGGACTTAAATCACGTAAATTACTAAGTGGCTCCATTTTTTCTTCCGATCTCAATTTTACCGACTTAGACGAATTATCTACGATTCATCTTTCGATCTAATGAACGAGTGGATGACAAGATTACCTTTTGGTCTCACTTGCTTAGATATTCCATTAGGGGCTTCACTACCTAAGTTCTAAGGTCTATTCAATTTAGTCCTTTGTCCAAAGGTTTTAGTTTACCTAAATCTCCATCAACCAACCTTTTTTGAGGTTTAGATACTCATGCTTAAAGTTAAAGAAAATGACAGAATGGAAAACAAAGCAACCATTAAAGTAAAACTTAAGAAAAATGTAAAAGTTGAGATTTTTATGCAAGAAAACTTAACAAAAAGAAAAATTAAGACCATGGCTCTACTATGGCAACCAGTATAGTCCATTGGGACAATAAATACGTTTGCCGGGACAGTAAGCATGGAGTAGTTCGCCAAGACATTAAACATGGGGTATATTATGTAATACCATAACTAGACTATGACAACATATGGAGTCCACCAGGATAGTAAGTACAGGGTAGTTGACCGGCTTCATATGTGTGCATTAAAACAACAAACTTATAAAACAATTTCGTAAAGCCTGGTTATACTGCAAGCTTTTGGTCATTTGTAATATTTATAGTTCCGATAGAACACAAAGTATTCCAAGGGGTCGATCCCAAAGGAGATGGACATTGAGCAATAACTATCATACACAATAGAGTCTAAGTGGCTTCTACTACAACTTTATAGTATGGCAATTCATAACAAGAAAATATTGCAAGAATATTAGATATGCTACTCTAAGGACTAAATTATAAATAGTGTAAAACTAAGGGACTATCTAATAAATAACTAATGGTGGTTGGTTGAATTCGATGTGTTTCACCAATCCTCAAACAAGGGACTTAAATTGTGTAAATTACTAAGTGACTCCATTTTATCTTCCAATCTCAATTTTATCGACTTGGACAAATGAGCTACGATTTTATCTTCTGGTCTCACCAGTTAATCTGGTACTAATGAACGGGTGCATGAAAAGATTACCTTTTAGTAATGAACGGGTGCATGAAAAGATTACCTTTTAGTCTTACTTGCCTAAATATTCCCTTAGGGCGTCACTACCTAAGTTCTAAGGTCTATTTGATTTAGTCCTTTGTCCAAATGTTTTAGTTTACCCATATATCAATCAACCAACCTTCCTTGAAGTTTAGCTACTCATGCTCAAAGTAAAAGAAATGGACATAGAAATGGAAAACAAAGCAGATATTAAAGTAAAGCTTGAGAAAAATGTGAATGTTGATAGTTTTATGCAAGAAAACTTAAAGAGAAGAAAACTTAATACCATGGCTCTTCTATGGCAACCAATATAGTCCACTGAGATAGTAAATATGAGGTAGTTTGCTGATACAGTAAGCATGAAGTAGTTCATCAAGACGTTAAACATGAGGTATATTGTGTAAAACCATAGCTCAGTTATGGCAGCATATGGAGTCTGCCAGGAAAATAAACATGGGGTAGTTGATCGGCTTCGTATCTATGTATTAAAACAACGAACTTATAAAAAAAATTAAAGCATGGTTTTACAACAAGCATATAGGTCAATTGTAATATTTATAGTTCCGATGGAACACAAAGTATTCCATGGGGTTGAAACCAAAGGAGATGGTGATTGAGCAATAGCTAGCATACATGATAGAGTTTAAGTGGCTTCTACTACAATTTTATAGTACGACAAATCATAATAAGAAAATATTGCAAGAAAATTAGATATGCTACTCTGAGGACTTAATTGCAAATAATGTAAAACTAAGAGGGTATCCAATAAATAACTAATGGTGGTTGGTTGAATTTGATGTGGTTCACCGATCCTCAAAAAAAGGACTTAAATCGTATAAATTACTAGGTGACTCCATTTTATCTTTCAATCTCAATTTTATCGACTTAAACGAATTAGCTACGATTTATCTTTCGATCTCACTAATTAATCCGAGACTAATAAACGAGTGCATGACAAGATTACCTTCTGGTCTCACTTGTCTAGATATTCACTTATGGGTGTCACTACCTATGTTCTAAGGTTTATTCAATTTAGTCTTTTGTCCAAAGGTTTTATTTCACCCACATCTCCATCAACCAACCTTCCTTGAGGTTTAACTACTCATGCTCAAAGAAAAAGAAATGGACATGGAAATGGAAAACAAAGCAGTTATTAAAGTAAAGCTTAAGAAAAATATGAAAGTTGAGATTTTTATGGAAGAAAACTTAAAGAGTAGAAACTTAATACCATGGCTCGGCTATGACAACCAGTATAGTTCACCGAGACAGTAAACACGGGGTAGTCCGCCAGGACGTTAAACATAGGGTATATTGGGTAAGATCATAGCTCAATTATAGCAGCATATGGAGTCCACCGGAATAGTAAATACGAAGTTGTTGACCGGCTTCGCATGTGCACATTAAAGAAAATAACATATAAAATAATTTTTTAAAGCTCGGTTTTTCTACAAGCGTATAGGTCATTTGTAAAATTTATAGTTCCGATGGAAAACGAATTATTCCCAGGGTTAAACCCAAAGGAGAGTGCTATTGAGCAATGACTAACATACACAATAGAGTCTAAGTGGCAACTACAAAGGTTTTATAGTATGAAAATTCATAACAAGAAAATATTGGAAGAAAAGTAGATATGCTACTCTAAGGACTAAATTGCAAAAAAATGTAAAAAAATAGGGACTATCCAATAAATAACTAATGGTGGTTGGTTGACTTCGATGTGGTTCACCGATCCTCAAGCAAAGGACCTAAATTGCGTAAATTACAATATGGCTCAATTTTATCTTCTGATATCAAATTTTCTGACTTAGATGAATTATCTACGATTTATCTTTCGATTTAACCGGTTAATTCGAGACTAATGAACAGGTGCACGACAACTTTACCTTCTGGTCTCACTTGCCTAGATATTCCCTTAAAGGCGTCACTATCTACGTTCTAAGGTGTATTTGATTTGTTCCTTTTTCCAAAGGTTTTAGTTTGCCCATATCTCCATCAACCAATCTTCCTTTAGGTTTAACTACTTATGCTCAAAATAAAAGAAATAGACATGGAAATTGAAAACAAAGCAGTCATTAAAGTATAGCTTGAGAAAAATGTGAAAGTTGAGATTTTTATGCAAGAAAACTTGAAGAGCAGAAAACTTAAGACCTGGCTCGACTATGACAACTAGTATAGTCCGCCGATACAGTAAGCACGGAGTAGTCCGCAAGGACGTTAAACATGGGGTATATTGTGTAAGAGCATAGCTCGATTATAGTAGCATATGGAGTCCATCGGGATTGTAAACATGGGGTAGTTGACCAGCTTCACATATGCGCATTAAACCAACGAACTTATAAAACAATTTTTTAAAGCCTGGTTTTACTGCAAGCATATAAGTCAGTTGTAATATTTATAGTTCTGATGGAACACGAAGTGTTCCAAGAGGTCAAACCTAAAAATGATGACGATTGAGAAATATCTAGCATACACAATATAGTCTAAGTAACCACTACTACGATTTTATAGTACAACAATTCATAACAAGAAAATATTGCTCGAAAATTAGATATGCTACTTTAAGGACTAAATTGCAAAGAATGTAAAACTAAGGGACTATCCAATAAATAACTAATGGTGGTTAGTTGACTTTGATTTGGTTCACCGATCCTTAAATAAGGGACTTAAATCGTGTAAATTACTAAGTGACTCCAATTTATCTTTCAATATCAATTTTACCAACTTAAACGAATTAGCTATGATTTATCTTCCCATCTCACTAGCTAGCCTGAGACTAATGAATCGGTGCATGAAAACATTACCTTCCAGTCTCACTTACCTAAATATTCTCTTAGGGGAGTCACTACCTAAGTTCTAAGGTCTATTCGATTTATAATAATTTATTATGATTTAGTTATTTGTCCAAAGATTTTAGTTTACCCACATCTCCATCAACCAACCTCCCTTGAGGTTTAGCTACTCATGCTCAAAATAAAAGAAATGGACACGGAAAACAAAAAAACCATTAAAGTAAAACTTGAGAGAAATGAGAAAGTTGAGATTTTTATGCAAGAATACTTAAAGAGTAGCAAACTGACCACCTCTGGATGTATTAATGTCCAGAATTTAAATACTGCAATAAGATAGAAAGTTATGAGGCGACATCCGCAAGTATATGGGTCGAGTTGTAATATAGATTTTACAACAAATTAGGTGAGTACTCCAAGGATCATATCCAAGGGAGGCGAGTACTAAATCAATCTTAACCTCAACTATTAAAAATCTAATTAATACTTTAAGTCAGTTATAGTACGAGAGTAAAATAAGAAATATGTTTAGGGTTTGTAAAATAATAAAATAAAATAACATAAAAAGAAATTAAAGTTGCGAGATAGAGAAAAAAGTGAATCAAATCTGAAGATGGGTGACCAGCTCGCTTCGACAATCCCAATTAACTGTCGTCTTGGGTTTCTTGTCAACCAACTAGTTGTTATCCTAACAGGATCTTTCGATCTTCCACTAACATAATGAGTCAACAAGAACTACTTATCTTCTGACCTCATAGTCTAGACTAGTTTTAGATAAAGGTGTTCACGAATGGGCAATACCAATTTTGGGTTAATTCCCACCTTGATGACTTCCCAGGGTTGTCAGGCCTAGGGTTTGTTTCATGTTCTTCCTTTTCAAAAAAATGATCCGTTGAGTAATCCTACAAAAAAATTAAGAGATCATGCTTCCACTCACTAATCCCCCATTGAAGGATTAGTTTCTCATGGCTTTAATAAACAACATGGAAAGAATGAAAGAATTAATCACGGAGAATGAAGCGGAATAGAGAGTTTAAAAAAGCTTGATTGATATTGAATAATACGAATCCAAAGAAGTTAATCTTGCTTTACAATCAGATCTATTGATGAAACAAATAAACTAGACTATAAAAACCAAAGATAAATAAGAAAACAAATCTAAAACCTAAGAAAAAATTTTGAGCTATGGTGTCTATAATGTGTGCAAGAGAGGTTTATTATAGCCTTCAAGTAGCCGTCGTCCTTAACCCTAGGTTAGCTGTCGTTCCTGAGCTTTAAGTTTGATTGTACAAGCCAAAATTTCCCTACTTCGTGTTTTACTCTCTTCACAGAGTCAATGTCGTGACACACTAGAACCTGTGTTGCGACATAGCAACCAATATGCTCCTCTGCAGCCATCTTCAGGGGTATGTCGTGATATCCTTCGCCTATCTCCCTACATTGAAGACAGTTTCTCACTTTCTCTATTCTGCTCTCTATGTTGTGACATTGGATCTCCCATGTTGCGACATAGCATCTAGTATTGGCCCAAATGCCTTCTAATGGTCTTCTGCACACTCATGAAGTACGTTAGTTCTCCCTTAGGCCTCATTCAGCCCTTAAGTTCAATAAAAGACTCGATTTGTATATTTTATTAAATGTTCGTAAAACTAAAGAAACTTAATTAAAACATAATAAAAATGCTTGTATTCAAGCTCTTTAAATGTGAAAACTAGTTTAATCTACTACACCAAATTACGACAGATCAAACTCCGCTACACTTAAGTCATTGCTTGTCCTCAAGCAACATAAACAGTGATGAGAAAATAAAACTGATGACCCTTGAGCAAGTATGGTACAAGTATTGATTTCGGAGCATATGAATTAAGCATTTCACATTTACTAACAATTTCAACATGATGAGTAATTGACTTACCACTTTTGATAACAAATATCTAAGTTTAGTATGTTACAAAAAATACAAGTATTAAGGTTCTCACCTATAGGAATCCATTAACAAATCATACAAGAACTTTGATTATCTGAGCAGAATACAAATAGTCATTTATGTGAATATTTAGTATGATGTCCATTGATGTATAAGGAAATTTAGGTCACATAAGGTTTTTTGGCTTGTAACATTTTGAGGCTTAGGACAGGTATGAAATTCAAAAACAATAACCATCAAAGATTTACAAACATGAAAATAATTTGGCACATCGTATTGATCCCTATTCTCCACCTTAATGACCCTTTCCCGCTCACCGCCTTATTTCTCATTCTCTTAACTTCCTTGTCTCTTCGAATATAGGAATTCATAGCATGACATAGTAACTATGACCAGCTTTACGAGTTTTGTGCA
Source organism: Gossypium turneri (assembly GCA_008044935.1). NCBI lineage: Eukaryota > Viridiplantae > Streptophyta > Magnoliopsida > Malvales > Malvaceae > Gossypium > Gossypium turneri. The sequence goes on from CP032577.1 coordinate 6,183,045, forward strand.
CTAATGAATGAGCTTTTCTTTCTTTTGTGACTTTTTCACTTTTCTTTTTTTTCAATACATCTCACTCATGAATGCTCTTTCACTAGTTTAAGAATTTTTCTACTTGTATCAATTTTCTTTTTGGATTTTTCTTTTGTTTCACAAATTTGAGCTAACTTATAATTCCTATATCACACCAATCTTTCCTATTTCACTCTAGTTTTACAAAATTCACCGTGAAGTATCTACTTAACCCTCAATACATATCGCCAGACATCTATAATCGTGCAGTACAGGACCAAAGAAACAGGGTATATACAAATTAACATTTTTAGGCTTCAGGTTTGTAGTGTAGTTCATCAAGAAGTGTCAAAAGGCTCAAAATTGGTACTAAAGGTGAAGTAAAATAGGATAGCTTTTTGGCTCTGGATTTGTTCCAAACAATGCCTTAGGTTATCCCTAAATATCTCATCATGCACAAATTTAACCAACCAAACAAACACAAATTCAACCATTTATCATTCACACCAGCATGCTCATTTCCTTGTATTTCCTATATCACTTGGTACAAATGATAGCTTAATACCTATTTGTAGTGCAACATATAGAACTTTAGTAGTCTAATAAGAAAAAAAAATTAAAATCTCCTATCATCATGTCAAACTTATTCATAAACATAAGCAACTTATGTACATGCTCTAACCAATCACTTCTATTTTTGATCCATCGGCATGCTCCCAACGTCTGTTAGGCCTGTCTTTGACCTACCTATAACATGTAAACAATATTGTTAGCAGAATATATAGTCAGTTTAGTTAGTAATGATCAATTAGAAGTAAAAAGATTAGGTTTTGCTATCGGACTCGTCCACCAGCTCAATCAATATGCACCGATGGGTTCGCTGTAATTCATTTCTATCTATGGTAGTCCAACACCCATCATGCCATTCCACTCGTCCATAGTTGTCTCTTTCCTAGAATTTATCCTTTCATTCTGCTTTAATGACTGGCAACTCTTTTTGCAAGTCGTAATTATTGGTGATTGATGAAACCATATGTCGACACAACTGTTTTACTTGATATTCATCATTTGTGTTTTGAAGGAATTTTGGAATTGCATCTCACAACTATTATCTATGAAGTCTCTGTCTTTTTAATCAATCAGGTATGACTTTCCAAGAAAACTCAGTGATGCACTTGGTAGAAGAATTTAAGAAGAATCTAGTATTATGCTACTGAAGTTCTTTCTCTGTGGGTTTTTTAGTTTCTTTACCGACTTGCAGAAATTCCCTTACTTGGTTTTTGAAGGAATCGAATGTTCCTTAATGGTCATAACTCGAGATTTATACATACCAGCTATTTGATCTGACAATAACCTGGTATATGATCGTAAGTCCTGTCAATATATATTTTTCCCACTCCTTTCAGTAGTTGACAAATTTTCAGACTTTTAGACTTCTGGGGTGCTTGGTTTAGGACTAATGATGTGAAAAGAATGGTATATTTAATCTCATCCTTCGCAACTACTGGTTTCTCGTATTTTGGCGCTATGAATTTTTGAATTGATAGACCTTCTATCAGTCCTCACTATCATCGTCTCTGTTGATGGGTCTTTATTATACTGTTCTTATGGTTTGGCTTTGTTAGTATCACCCGAGACTTCTAGAATGATGTGTTCCTAATCTATTTGATTCTTTAATTCACTGTCCACTTCTTCTGCAACCTCCATATCTCTTCCTTTTGAAATTCCATTTAAAATTTCTAAATATTTCTCTGTAGGTTGGAAGAGGTAATAGATTAGAGTTTCTCCTTCTTCACAAGCACCTCCGATCTCATTCTCATCTCTACATAATTTTGGGCTTGGCATCTCTTGGCACCTTTTTGATGGTATATCATTGTGGTCGTTGTCATCTTAGGGACGAGTTGGGGACTTTCCTTGAGGTTGACTTAATTTGAGCATTAGTAATCGCCAATTCTCTTGGACTTCCGAATCTTCATAGACTCTCTCTTCATAAATATTGTCGTCATAATCGAAGTCTTCATCGGACCACATGTGATAGAAGTCATCCATGACTTTGTGCTGACTAATTATTTTGTGTCTAGGATTCCTAAAATTAAACAAATGTTAGAAGTGTTATTTAATGAAATAAATTGAAAGTCATAACTATAACCTACGAATTTCCTAATTATTCTTTATAGTGTAAAGGTTAAAATTAATCTAGTAACGTTGCCTCCCCGACAATGGTGTCAATAACTTGACTGCCTCTAGACATGCTAACGTCCAGAGTGTGAATTCTGTAATAAAATAAAAAGTTATGAGGCGGTATCCACAAATATACGGGTTGAGTTATAATATAGATTTTACAACGAATTAGGTGAGTACTCCGAGGATCATACCCAAGGGAGGTGAGTACTAAATCAATCTTAACCTTAACAATTAAATATCTAATTAATACTTTAAGCCAGTTATAGTACGAGAGTAAAATGAGAAATATGTTTAGGGTTTGTAAAATAATAAAATAAAATAACATAAAAAGAAATTAAAGTTGTGAGAGGTAGAGATAAACAAAGTGAATCAAATCTGAGGATAGGTGATCAACCAATTAGCAAGATCTTTCAATAATTGTCATCTCAGGTTCCTCATCAACCAACTAGTCAGTACCCTAACAGGATCTTCCAATCTTCCAAAAACATAACGAGTCAAAAAGAACTACTTATCTTCTGACCTAACAGTCCAGACTGGCTTTGGGTAAAGGTGTTCACGAGTAAGCAATACCAATTTTGGGTTAATTCCCACCTTGATGACTTCCCAAGGTTGTCAGGCCTAAGGTTTTTTCCATGTTCTTCATTTTCCAAAAATTGATCCGTTGAGTAACCCTACAAAAGAATTAAGAAATCATGCCTCCACTCGCTAATCCCCCATAAAAGGATTAGCTCCTCTTGGCTTTAACAATCAACATGGAAAGAATGGAAGAATTGATCATGAGGAATGAAGCAGAATAGAGAGTTTATGAAAGCCTGATTGATATTGAGTAATACAAATCCAAAGAAGTTGATCTTGCTTTACAGTCAAATCTCTTGAAGAAACAAATAAACTAGACTATCAAAACCTAAGAGAAACAAGAAAACAAATCTAAAACCTAAGAAAAGAATCTGAACTAATGGAATGGTGTCTATTATGTGTGCCAAAAAGGTCTATTTATAGCCTTCAGGTAGCCGTCATCCTTAACCCTAGGTTAATTGAGGTTCCCGAGCTTTTAGTTCATTTTTGCAAACCAAAACGCCCCCCATTCATGTTTTACTCTCTTCACAGAGTTGATGTCATGGCACAACAGGACCTGTGTTGCAATATAGCAACCAATATGCTTCTTTGCAGCCATTTTCAAGGGTATGTCGTAACATCCTTAGCTTATCTTGCGACATTGAAGGCAGTTTCTCACTTTCTATATTCTGCTCTCTATGTTGCGACATTAGACCTCCATGTTGCGACATAGCGTCTAGTATTGGCCTAAAATGCCTTCTAATGGTCATCTGTACACTCACAAAGTACATTAGTTCTCCCTTAGGCTTGATTCAGCCCTTAAGGTCAATAAAAGACTCGATTTGCACATTTTAGTGAATGTTCATAAAACTAAAGAAACTTAATTAAAACATAACTAAAATGCTTGTATTCAAGCTCCTTAAATGTGAAAACTAGTTTAATCTACCACACCGAATTACGACAGATAAAAAACTAAATGCGTTCAACAAGAAAATCTAAAGCAATAAACATTAAAGGAACTAACTTTAATATATTTAAAGTAAAAGAAACTGAAATTGATTAAACTAAAGTTAAAGTGTCTTGAAACCAAGGTATAGATATTGAAATTGCAAGTAAACCTAACCTACAATGATAATTAACTTAAATAGCACTAAGAACATCAAGAATAAGAAGTAAAAGTAGAAAATAAACTTTAAAATAACGTAGAAGAAAAGAAAATGGAAAACCCTAGAACAAGTGTAGAAAAACTAAGAGAAACCTAGAGAAAACTAAACTTAAAACTAAGCTAATGTGTGTCTCTCTCCTCCTCAACAATTTTTGGCAGTTTTAAGGTGTCTTCTAGTAGCTTTTTTGCAAAAAATTCCCCTACACGGGCATTGGGTGATTGGTGGACCAGGTGGACAAAGACTACCTTTTTTGTCCATGTTTATCCTTTGTCGAAGGCTATATCTTCTTGGAGTGGTGAATATTGCAATACCCAAAGAGGATATTGTTATACTACTGAAGGAAGTCTTCATTCTTCAATGCTATAGGAGGTATCACAATTGTAAGGGCTGGATATCGCGATACCCTTTCCTTTGGCGTCATTATTGCTAGTTTTCAACCTCCAACAAGTCCCTACATCACTCAATCACACGTTAGGCCTCCCAATGGCGCTATTGGTCAATTTAGGTAAAAAAGAGGGAGCAACAATAAGACAAATTCACTTATTAACTAAAAATCTAAAACTAATGAAAAACTATGCTAAAGATGTTATTTTGCTTGAGAAAAAGCTCCTTAAGTACGTCAAAAGAGCCTAAATTTCCACATCAATTTGTGGTAGGTCAACTCCCCCATACTAAAGTTTTTTCTTGTCTTCAAGAAAACACACTAAACATGCAAAAAGACGACTCTTGGACAAAATTAGAAAATTAAGTTACATAGCAGTAAAACACCAAACTTGAAAGAAAATTACCTCACATGCAACTTAAGAATGATAACTAGCTAATTTATTTATTCCTATTGCAAGAATTATTAGTTCAATAAGTTAAAGGGTTAATAGATGTAGAATCAATGTAAATAAACATATGTAAGAATGTTATCCATCAAAATAAGTTACATGGATCACTGATAGATATTTAAAAAGAATTGATCATGTTTGTTCTAACAAATGCAAGCTATATCTGAATCAATGCGTTGGTGACTTATTCGAATCCCAAAGGTCTTCTAGGTTTGTAGCATTATGAGGCTTAGGATGGTTCGACATTCAAACAATGGATACTCAAAACGGGTTCAAACATTAGAAATAGTTAAGCACATGACATTGCTCCCTATTCACCCCCAATTTATTTATGAGCTCACCTCCTTATTTCTCCTTCTCTCACCTACCTTATTTCTCTGATGCGTTAGAAGGTATTACGTGAAATTAGCATCTACAAAATTTATAAATGTGAATTGAAAGATTTTCATTTTTGAGCCTACTTTGATTTAGCTTTCTTTTTCTTTATTTTCATTCTTTCGTTCACTTTTTTTAACGTACTAATGCGCATAATCCCTTCATTTTCTTTTTGCACACACTAAGCCACCATAATGTCTCTACCTATCCCTCAATATCTATGGCTGGACATGTTAGAGTATGCCCAAAGATCAATCATGAGATGGTTGTAATAACATACTTGATTTATCATGTTTATTAATATACGACGTTACCATTATTATTTCAGTTTCTTTTCTGTGTGTATAAATAAACTGTTTTATAATAATGTCCTAAGAATAATATGATTATTCTTAAAAGTTCCTTAGTCAAGTATTATTGTTGGATAGGACAACGATAATGCATTAAGACTAACATGTAGTTGGTTGATGATAAAGAGTTGTCATTGACATAGAATGTCAGAATCGATGCATGAATATGTGTGTTAGAGAACAACATATTGGACTGACCCATTATGAGTATGTTTCTTGGATTATTATGTAATTGTCACAACATTACTCATAGTGATTAATATGTATATGATCCTCAAACTTGAGATCATCATAATCCCAACATCGTGAGTTGTATATTTTGATACAGTCAAACGTACACCGTAATTGGTTGTTCTATAAAGGCTGATGTTGGATATACCACGATCTATGTAGAGGGATATGGTTGATCGAGATAGGATAAGCCCCTCCTACTTAATGGGAGTAATATCTTAGGCCACTTGATTGAGTAATATCAAATAAGTTGATATGAGATGTCATACTTATTTGTATATCGTAGTCTGCTTAAGATATCAAGGAACATGGAATGGACTATGCAAGTGTGACTATTTCATGACTTGTGTCCAATCCAGAGATAAAGGACTTAAGGATTATTGCATAAAAGGTTAATCATAAAAGGTTATATCGAATCATGATTTCTTGTGACTTAGGTAGCAATGATGCATTGCTAGATGCCACTCATTGTTTGTAACATTGGAATTGTTCTAGTATTATTGCTAACGTTACAGGAACCTACAGGGTCACACCTTATAGTTGAAATGAACAGAATAAAACATAGTTGGTATTGTGTTTGGTTGTCGCTTAAATTAAACTAATTATAGAATTAATTTAATTGGGTAATCAAATATCGAACACATTATGTACAAGGCTGTTATATGCATTATTAGAACATGAATTTGGTTAGTATATAAATTCAAATAAATATATGGTTTACCGAAATTATATTATAATTACAGCGTGTTTGGTTTGCTATTTTCCCCCCTCTGCATGCGTATTCCCCCTATGCAGCAGGCCCACCAAGAAACGGCTGTTTGGTTTGCTGTTTTCCCATTCCACCCCGAATCGGTTACTCCCCCATTACATTGATTGCGGGTAATAGGCATTACGCCCCCTCAGCGCCGATTACCCATTCCGCGTCTTTCCCTTTTTTCTCTTTCGTTTTCTGCCCTCGTCCTCAACGCTCCGATTCTCCCATGCTTCCTTGCACAGGTAATTTCTTTTCCCTTCCACTCACTCTGTCGTCGATTATTGTTCATCGTTTCTTTGATTTTCTTCATTTTATAAAGAAGGAGAAACCGATCCTTCCAAGGTCACCCCTTTTTCTCACATTCATTTCACGATTTATTGTTTGATTTTATATTTCGGTGCCTGGGTGCTTAGGAAGAAATGATTTTGAAGTTATTCTTTTCTAGAACTACGTGTAAAACTGAAAGTCTTCAAAACCAAAAATAAGGTAATTATTTCAACTTTTTGTTGTATTCTAGAGTTCTGTCCTCTGACATTGCTTCACGTTGATCTTCAGGGCTGGGGGGTCAGGGCTGGTGAACCAATTCTGAGTGGCACATTTGTGTGTGAATACGTTGGGGAGATCTTAGGTGAGCAAAAGGCAAACAATAGGCTTACCAGGTTTCAATCTCATTTACAGAGATCTGCTTTATGCTTATATGCTTTATGCTGAATCAGCTGTATGATCTAATATCAGGTATGGTAGAGATGGTTGCAACTATATGTTTAACATTGGTTCTCAAATAAATGATATGAACCGGTTGATTGAAGGACAAGCACAATATTTTATTGATGCATCCAAATATGGAAATGTTTCGCGGTTCATCAATCATAGGTGAGGATACACTTGTATGCATCCACTATCGCATACTAAAATGTTTTCCCATTCTGGCATTTCCAAGTTGTAACTTGGCCATAAAAATTGTGTGACTGAAGTTCTAGAGATTTTAAATATGTTCACCATTTTCTAATTATGTGTAATAATGACTTTAGCATTTATGACATTTCTGAAGGAATTAGTTTAGCCAAGTGGCTCAGTTCAACTTGCTGTATTCAGAAAATGATGCCATATCTCTACTTTTGAAATCCCAAGTTTCTATCGATGCACTTATGAAAACTTCGTGTTCTGTCCTTGAATTCTTCTCAGCTGCTCGCCAAATCTTGTGAATCATCAAGTTCTTGTGGATAGCATGGATTGTCACCGAGCTCACATTGGTCTCTATGCCAGTCAAGATGTAAGTGCTTCTCAAAAATATTGAGTACAAATCTGTTGCATATATGGAACCTTAGATGATCTATTGTTGAAAATGGTTTGTGGAATAAGATGTGGTTTAGATGGCTGAGTTTAATCGAGTGGCTAGTTATCAAAAAAAGTTTAGTTGGGTAAAGAAGCTTTTAAATAGGCGTGTCTTTGACGTTTCTTTCCCCTCCTATTTCACTATTTTGCAGATATCTGTAGGTGAAGAGCTAACATTTGACTATCGATATGAACTCTTGCCTGGACAAGGATATTCATGCAGATTGATGTTTTCCTAATATGCTCGAAAGCAATGCAGTATAATGCACCAGATACAATTTATTTTTGACAGGTTTGTCTAGGTCTCAATTGTATTAATTCCTTTGTCATGATCTGTTGTGGTCTCAATTGCATTAATACCTTGAGGATTATTGTGTTTCTAATTTTTGATGTTACAAATATATATTCAGTTGCCGACAGTTCTTAGACTAAAATATGCTGTGATGTTCCTTTTTTTTATGAATTATGGAGAATGTATGGTAGATTTCTGAAATTTCAGGTAGGCAACGTATATGTTGTTGGGTTTTTATGAGATGTCAAAAATTTGTCTGTTCAGGACAGGATTTTTGAGAAAACATACTTCATAGGATAGGAGGTTGCCTATAGCGGTTATCTTGCAGGTGAGACAGAGAAAGGTGCCGGTAGAGCGAAGCGGGTTGCCGATTTCTTAGAGATATGTCAATTTAGCTGTAGTAGATATATATTCCATCTTGTTGAAGTGTTCAAGTCCATTCAAATGATACTTTGCATAAAAAAAAAATAGTGTTACATACTGTATAATGCTTGAAAAATGTTTATGGAAATGCTACTCAAATATGTATAAATTTTTGCTTCTTATGCACATTTGTGTAGAATTTCCGTCAAAAAAGAAAATTTTCTTCTTTAGTATGTGGGATTGATGCTATTCCTTTATGTCTCGCTTTCTCTATCTCCATCCTTCAGTTTGTTTCTTTGTTCTCTAGTTTTTTAGTCTATATTTCTCGGGTTTGTAAATCGGTTGTTGATGACATTGCAGGACATTGAAATGAATAACAGGAAAGTTAAAGTGCATCAAGGTGATGGTGGTTTTGAGCATACGAAATGGATGGATTTGAAAGTGGGGGGTACCATAGTTCAGATATGAAGCTTCGTGCTTAAATTCTTTTAGGCGGTTGACTTGTTATTGGCTGGTTTTAATTCATAAGATCAATGGTGGACTTCATTCAGCTTCATTGTTTAGTTTCCAGCATTGGTCTTAATACTCACTGCATTTGCTTGCTTATGTCATTGGTATTTGTGGTGCTTTTTACTTGCAAGTTTAATGCAATGTAACATATGTTAACCAAAACAGAGTGTCAATACTCAATAGCGAATTGATGGTAGATCTTTGGAAATGTCATTATGTTTGGAGTTTTACCTATAATAGAAAAAGGAGGAGCAATAAGCTTTTCAAGTGCTTCAATTTCTTCCAATGAATGCTTGATTTATGTTTGTGCATGAACTGAGATATTGAGGCAGTACTGCAACTTGTCAACAGATTTGCCTTCTTGATCTTATTCAACATTGAGCCAATGTAAATTGAAGCAATTTCCTAAGCTCTTTCTGGATTTAGCAATAAGGAAAAGCAGAATCTTTTTAATTACTAAAACTTTAAGTTACATGGCATTATAAAATAATCAGAGAAGTATAGAATTTGTGTTTTTTTTTTTTTTTTTTTCCATATGGTAAAATAAAAAACAGAATAAATTATAATTAAATTTTTTTTTCCTTTTACCATCGTAGTAAGTATATATAATCCTTGTTTTTTTTTATAACACAATTATATTTAATGTTAAGAATTTATATAAGAATATTTAATGTTAAGAATTTTATTAAATTATATATTTTTATTAAATTATATTTAATAATAATTATTTTAAATTATATTTTATAGTATTATATATTATGATTTTAGTAAATTCATATAAGAATATTTAATACTAAGAATTTTATTAAATTATAAATTTTAATTAAAATATATTTAATAATTATTATTTCAAATTATATTTTATAGTATCATATATTATGATTTTAGTAAATTCATATAAGAATATTTAATACTAAGAATTTTATTAAATTATATATTTTAATTAAAATATATTTAATAATAATTATTTCAAATTATATTTTATAGTATCATATATTATGATTTTAGTAAATTCATATAAGAATATTGATTATTAAGAATTTTATTAAATTATATATTTTAATTAAAATATATTTAATAATAATTATGTCAAAATATGATTAAATTATTTATTATTGATATTAATAATCTTATTAAAATTTAATAACAATAACAATAATCATTTAGCTAAACAAATTTCTACTAAGGGTAGTCTAGTCATTTTAGTTTTTTCCGTTATGGTATTACATCTCCATTCCATTCAACCAAACACAAGAATACTATTACGCCTCTATTCCATTACATTCAACCAAACAATTGAATTACTATTACGCCTCTAATCCATTACGCCTCTATTCCATTACAGCGAACCAAACGTGCCCTTAATGTTATTATAATTTTCGGTTTAAAATATTATTATATTTATTTTAATTTCTAAAAACCCTAAAAAAATATATATAAGAATCCCATTTTTTCTTTGCTTGGGTCTAGCAGCCGTAAAAGAAAATTCTTTTCAAAACTGTTTTGGGGATTCCTTCCATTCATAATAAACTGGGTGGATTACGTAGAGGCCGGGGCCACGATAGATTGCGGCTTGGTTCGATAGCAGATCAGACTACTCGTTGTTGAGGCGTTGCTGTCTACTTAGAATAAACATTCGATAATTTCGTAACCTTTATCACCCTAATTCGTTCCTCACACATGGATCCGTGGTTAGGGTGCCGAATTTTTATTTTTCCGCTGCGCCGTAGGGGTGCCGGCGATCGAACACGACATCCATTACATAATGCATTTAAAGAATGGGACAGAGAAGGATCGAGTACTAGACTCGTTTAGGCTCAAGGCTTGAAATTAAGGCTTACAAGGAAAAGGGTACTCAATGCTTAAAGGTATAGGAGCTAGGGTATATAGCAACAGATAAGCTTTTAGGCTCTAGGTTATATCAAACAATTCGTAAGGTCTTTCCTGAATTAATGACTTAGCACTAATTCTTTTAAGCACGCATCGACTTAAATGAACAATTAGCAATTCAAATTATTTATCTACGAGGATCCATATATTTTTTTCATCCTATGAGACATTTTATACATTTTCATTCCGATTATTGCCACTAGTCTATTATACATATTAACTAAGTGAATTAATTAATCTACAATTACGAATAATAAATTATCTAGTATCATTCAAAATTTGCACGTTTGGCAATTTTATATACTCCTTTGATATGTACAACTACTAGCTTATTACCTAATCACAGTACAAGCACCATGCATCAAACGAAATAAAATCAAATATATATATTTTTTGAATTTTTGAAAAATTAACAAAAAAAATATTTTTGGGATTTTTTTGAATTGTTTTTTTGAAAAATACCTAAAAGTTAAAATAACACACAAATAAACATAAAACAAGAAAAATAATAAACATAAAACTTATGTGCATCCCCGCCACACTTATACTACACATTGTCTCCAATGTGTCCCAAAGAAAAGATAGGAGGTTACCGGACTTCACTAGAATGGGGCATCAGATTAGCTCAGGGGTCCACCTCCTCGTTGAAGCTCAAAATGCTGTGTAGTCTTTCAGGGTAACTCGTTGCACATAATACAAATAAACAAAAAAAAAAATAACAACCATAGAATACAAAAAATAAAAATGTCCAAAAACAAGTTCAAAAGTGTTTAATAGCTTACATGTCGTATAAAAGTAAATAAAATGCTAAGACATGTAACTAATTGGATTCGTCCTCGGGACCTTCACTCGGTCCTGTAATTCTTTTTCCTTTTCTGCTCATAGTGGACATTGAGGATGCCATCCAAGGTCAGTTACTTGGCTCGCGAATGCAAGGTCTCCCTTTTTGTTGTTTTACGGATGCAAAAGCACTCTCTAAGTTTCCTTGATAAGAAGCAAATTCATCATATTCTGTGGCCTCATCATTTATTTCCTCATCGGCTTCCTCTTGTTGTTCTTCTGTGCCTTCATTGCCCTCAGATGAATCACTCGACTGTTTCGGTCATTCTAGACCTTGTACCCCTTGGCTCCTCACAAAAGTGTCCATGCATGGTTTCATGGGCTCCAAGAGTCTTATGTTGTAGCACACGTCCCTTCCCAACCTACGTTCCCATTATGTAGGCTCATCATTAGTTTTCTTTTTGGTGCTTTTCTTTGTTACCGCTGGAGGCACTTCCATTTTATGTTTCCACTGCTAGTTCCATTATTGTATTTGCTTTCTATGCAATTTCGGGAATTGATGCATTAAGGTATCTCCAATAATTCTTGTAGCCAGACGATGAAATTTTTTAGTAGCCTCCATCACCACTCTAGTTTGATGACACAAGTTACTAATCAAATGAGGAAAGTATATTCCAACCTTAATGCTTGATACACATTTTCTGATTTCTTTGTTGACCCACCTCCCAAGACTAACTCTCTTTCCCTGCAAAATACAATATAACAAAGCAACTCCAAATACATTAATGGTATTAGTCTTAAGCAGTGGTGAGATACAAGCACAAATAAATTGCATCCACATCTTAGCGATGAGAAACATTATAGTTTGTTTAAAAGATAAAGGGTGATTCTTGTACCTCACTCATTTCCATTTCCCCTCCTCTCAGTTAAACATGACAATATATCGTCCATATTGACGTTTTAAATTTTATGAAGATCCATGGTGGATAAATAGTCGTTTTCATAATAGGGGATGCAATAGTATTCACTAATAACTTTTGGGGATATATCGACCTTCTTATGTCGAACATACACCTTTTTTTTAGAAAATGCCAAGTTGGAGTAAAACTCCAAAACTACTGGAATTACGATAGGTGTATTCGACACCATAGCAAGGTTCATCCTTGAATATTTGAGAAAAAAGCTTTGGCCTCATTCAATTTAAATTTTTTAGGCCATACTCTGGTTCCGGAGGTGGTTCAGGTTGGGATTTTGTTCATTTTTCTGATCTAAAAGGCGTGTTTATCAATTTTTAGATAAATCCAACTATAATGTATGTACTAACCAAATATCCCATAATCAATCAAACACTAATGCTAGAACAATATACCAAAAATAATAACAAAGGCCACAATATCACATACAACACAAAGAGAAAATGGAAACTTAAATTGTGTATGGGTTTATTGATGGAGTAGATGAAGTCCCGTGTCCCCCAAGAAAAAAGAGTGTAATACCTACAAAAGAAGAAACTAACAAGAAAAAAATAAAACAAAAAGAAGAAAGACGCAAAGAAAATTGAAAAAGATTTGAAAAGTGATTGAGAGAAAAGAAAGAGGGGGAGAGTTCTTAGGGATTAAGAATGAAGAATTTGGGGGAAAATGAGAAGAATAGCCTCCAAACCAAGCAGATCGTGATACTTGAAATCGAGTATCACCTAACCCAACTTGGATATCGTAATACCCAGGGTTGGGTATCAGAATATCCCCTATTTTTGGACCCTTCACATTCCATTCTATCTGAGATGTCGCAATACCAAAGGTTGGGTATCACAATATCACTATGTAAACCAATTTTTTTTACTTTTGAAATTACAAGGGTATCGTGATATTGGGATTTTGTCCCCTCTCAAAACTATTAGAGAAATTGTGATATCCTCCATTGGATATCGCGATTCCGTTGAACTATCTCCAAAAACATTTTCAAAATCATCATTTTTCCTCTCTAGCATCAAAATTATATCCTAACAAGTCCAAAATGCAACTAACTACAAATTAAAACCCTACGCTACATGTAAAAACATTTAGAGTCCATGCTTAAAACATTTATTTACAAATTTTTGGGTTTCCTTACCACATGCAACAATTAAAAATTCAACTCGAGGCAATCGATCACACCACCGAAATGATGCTTCCTCAGTGTCTTCGACACTCAGACACGCCTCTTGTTTAACATATGATTGAGTCCGCTCAAAAATCATAAGGTTTGCCTTATCTTCGTTCACTTCTAGATTCTCTTGCATGGTGTACGAACACCTGAAAAGCCACACCATTCCATAAAAGTTGCAAATTTATTAGCATGATAAGGTCTCATCTTAACTACCTGACACGCATACCCTTGTGATTGCAAAACCTCCTTAGACCTAGACTTGGGCTCAACACATTTGAAAAATTCAGTTTCTCCCTCGATATCCATAGCCAACTCTCTCTTTCTCACATCTATACTAGCTCTAGATGTGACCAAGAAAGGTCTCCCTAAGAGTATAAGAATTTTGTGATCCTCTTCAAAGTCAAGCACGGTAAAGTCAATAGGAAAAATGAATTTCCTAACACTCACTAACACATCTTCAAGGACTCCCTTGAGACATACCAAATATTGCTCAGCTAATTGTAAACTAACTGTCATTTCTTTAAGCTGTCACAAACCTAACCTCCTATAAGTGGACAATGACATGAGGTTAATACTTGCACCTAGTCACATAGGGCCTTCCCAAAACTCACTCCACCTATCTCTATGGTAATGGTAAAGCTATCAAGATCCTTGAGCATGAAAAGAACTCTTCTAGACACTATCGTACTATATTCCTCATTAAGAGCGATTTCCTCTCCGCCCCCTATTTTCTTCCTACGAGACATAACATCCCTATGGAACTTGGAAAATTTGGGAATTTTCTCTAGGCGCTGTAACAAAGTGAGTTTTACATTCAAAGCCTTAAACATAATAAGGAATTGTAAGAACTCCTCACTCTCTTTCTTTTTCTTCTCCTCTAGATGCGAAGGAAATGGTATAGGCTTCTAGGTAGGTGGTGATGGTGGAATAGCCCTATCCTTTCATTTTACTTGTGTGGGTTCACTCTCAAGTCCTTCCTTCCCTACCACTCCATCTCCAGCACTAGGAGTGCTAGTGCTCTCGTCCTTCCCACTTACTTCTTTCTCCCCATAACTTGGTCGAACAGGTTCCTTAACCATAACCCCTAATCTAAGGGTGATCACCTTGGTGTGCTCCTTTCCTTCCCTCTTTGGATTAGGTTTGGTGTTACTGGGTATTCTAGAGGCTAATTTGTTTTGGAACAACTGTAAAACTTGGTCTAATTAACCATGGATTTGGCACACATCGACTTGCATTACGTGCAAACCTTCCTCTACTTACTCATCTTAATCGACAATGGATGGTCACTATTATAGGTGGATTTTCTTCCTTAATATTAGGGTGTCTTAAAAGAAAATGGAGGTTGATATAATGTATTGGGTTTGAGAGGTTTAAGGTTCTGGTTCCCTTGAATTGAAGGTCGCACTTGATTCTATCCCCACCTAAGGTTAGAATGTTAACACCACCTCGGGTTATAGGTGTTGAAGTAAGGGTTATATCCTCTATTCCCTACATAATTAACCTCCATATGATTTATCTCATCATCTTGTCCTGCATTAAAATGGGTTAGATTGGTTTGGTTTGGTTTGGTTTTGGACTTGTGCCCTTGCCAAACTCATCTCTAATTGATTAAGTCTTTCGAGGACGTGTTGATACTTATCCTTGCCTCCAACATCATTCACTACTGATTGTTCGGCTCAATATGTAAACCGCTCAGCCGGCCATATGTAAGAGTTCATCATCATGTCCTCATTAAGTTGACATGCATTGGCATAGGTCTTTGACATGAATGCTCATGCGGATGCTCCATTGAGACTAGAGCGTAAGTTCCCACCAAGTCCATTGTAAAAGACTTGAAGTTGCAGTCAATCTTTTAAACCATGGTATGGACACTTCCATAACATCAACTCAAAGTGCTCCCATGCCTCATACAATGACTCTCCTTCCAATTTTTGAAAGTTCATAATATCCATACGAAGTTTCATGGCCTTGTTTGGGGGAAAGTACTTTGCCAAAAATTTTCTCGTTAACTCATCCTAAGTACTGATGGAATCTACCGACTTTGAATCTAACCAAACAAAAGCATCATTAGTAAGAGAGAAAGGGAATAATCAAAGACATATAGCGTCATCAGATACCCTATTATATTTGAAAGTATCACAAATGTTAGAAATCGCTTAAGGTGTTGATTTGGATCCTCATTCGTTGACTCTCGGAATTAAAGGTTCAATTGTATCATTTGAATCATCACCAGTTTTATTTTGAAGATTTTAGCATTAATTGCCAAGCGATTAATGCTTTCTCATACAACCTCTAAGTTGGGCAATGTGTAGTCACGCAAAGTTTGTTGCTCCATGGGTAGGTGTGGTGGTCGAATTTCTCCTTGTAGATTCTCGATGGTTTGCTCTCTGTTTGGAAGTGAGACGTCTCTAAGGTGTTGTGCCCTCCTCGTGTGTCTGATGAAAATTAACTAAACTTGTGACAAAAATAAAAACACAGAAGAAATAAATACGTATCTATAAATCCTACTTTAGCTACTTATCTCTACCGAAAAATATACACTAAAATTACTCAATCTTACACAGTCTCCTCAGAACCAGTGATAACAACTTTTATCAGCTTCTCATGTGCGCATTAAAACAACGAACTTATAAAACAATTTTTTAAAGCTTGGTTTTACTACAAGCATATAGGTCAGTTGTAATATTTATAGTTCAGATGGAACACAAAGTATTCCAAGGGGTCGAACCCAAAGAAGATGGAGATTGAGCAATAACTAGCTTACACAATAGAGTCTAAGTGACTACTACTACGATTTTATAGTACAACAATTGAGAACAAGAAAATATTGCTAGAAAATTAGATATGCTACTCTAAGGACTAAATTGCAAACAATGTAGAACTAATGGACTATCTAATAAATAACTAATGGTGGTTGGTTAACTTCGATGTGCTTCACCGATCCTTGAACAAGGGACTTAAACCGCCTAAATTACTAAGTGACTCAATTTTATCTTTCGATCTTAATTTTACCGACTTAGATGAATTAGCTCCGATTGATCTTCTGATCTTACCAATTAATTCAGGACTAATGAATGCGTGCACGACAAGATTACCTTTTGTTCTCACTTATTTAGATATTCCCATAGGGGCGTTACTACCTAAGTTCTAAGGTCTATTCGATTTAGCCCAATTTATTATGATTTAGTCATTTTTCCAAAGATTTTAGTTTACCCACATCTCCATCAACCAACCTCCATAGAGGTTTAGCTACTCACGCTCAAAGTAAAAGAAATGTGTCGAAACCATTTTTTTTTTGAAAAAAACAAAAATTAGTTGTCGATGAAAATTGGAGTCGCCACCAATCTTTTATTAAGGTGATTGGATCACCTAAAACAACTTTGGTCTACGAGTTTTAGAAAAAAATAGGCTCGGGAGGTAGTTACGTTCGAGGAAGGATTAGCACCCTCGTAACGCCCAAAAATTGGTACCAAATTGATTAATAAATGTCTTAATATCGAGAGTTGAAAAATACGATCCTTAATTAAATTAAGTTATTTATTAAGACTCTCTCATTTTGAAAAAGAAAATGTCACACCCAATGCGTTAGGGCACGATATTTTATTTTTTTAAGATAAGTTTGTCCAAAAGATTTGTGTGATAAAATTTAAAAGAATATTCAAGTGTTTAAGATTTATGACGAAACCGCAGCCCAATACGTTAGGGCACAATTTCTCAATATCCCCAAACATTGAATATTTCTTTTATTAATATATATATACTTTAAAAAATCTTTGTCTCGAGAAATCAATACGTCACATCCAATGCGTTAGGACACAACATATTAAATTCCCAACAACAAGCCTTTTTCATTTTATTTTTGATCAAAGAGTAATTCTCGATTGTTAGATTAAACGAAGAAAATCGGAACCCAATACGTTAGGGCTCAATTTTCTTGAAAATCCTAAATACGAGTATTATCTCTATTTTGAAAAGTTCTATTTTTAAATTTGAGTAAAAATATGATGTGATGTTATGTTGTATGTATAAATGTCACAATAACAAATACAACAATAATAAATACAATAATGGCATGGAAATAATATAAACAAATAAATAAACGAAACAAATATACATAAAGGAAAAAAATAATAAATAAAGTCAATGACATGCAAAGTATTAAATAAACGAGTAAGATAAAAAAATAATATAAATGAAAACACAAATAAATAAACAAATAAAAAAATAAACACAAAAATATAAAGAATAAAAGGTACATGACATATACGTTAAAACTATGAAGAATACACATGAATTTATATATAAAATTTAGATTATAAAAATTTATATAAACAAAATACATAATGAATTTGTGAAAATAAAGAAAAATATAAAAATATATATATATATACGTATAAATTATAGAATATATGTTAAAATAAGTAGGTATTTAAGCATTTTCGAAAAAAAAAAAACATAGATATATACATGTTTATAAATATAAAAGAATATTTGTTTAAATATATATATATAGATTAAAAATAATAAATAAATTATCGAAAATAAATATGTGTATATATATAAATATGAAAAAAATATTAGTTTGAAAAAAAAATGTACATATATACATTTATACAAATATATATATAAATAAATTAAATAATAATTACATTATATTAAAAAATATGCATATATATATATATATGGAAATAAATATATACATAAATATACATATATATATATATATATATATAAAGAAAAAATAATTACATATGAAAATAATAATTACATTATTAATTAATGAAAAAAATAAAAAATAAAAAAAGACTAAATTGAATTGTAAAATAAAAAACTGGGGCAGATTCGCAAATGATTGAAGATCGGAGGACCTCATTGAACACGCTAATAATTTAGAGGGGCTGGAAGGGCAATTTTCCCTTCTCCTCTAAACGGCGTCATTCCATCAGGACGAAATTGAAATTGGAAATAAACAAAGGGGCAAATTTAAAAAATAACAAAAAACCTCAATTGTAAAATATTAAAAAGGCGGAGGGGCTAAAAGCGCAATTTACCCCTCCGCTCAAAAACAAGCGGATCCTAGGCCGGGTCGGGTCGGAGTCGGGTCGGCCTCCCAAAAACGATGCCGTTTTGGCATCTGGGGAGGCCTGGTGAAATGGCGCCGTTTCACTAGGCTATTTAAGCCAAAAACCTTAAAAATTTTCATTTTTTTCATTCCTTTTAAAAAAAAACAAAAATCCTCTAAAAAGGCTCTCCCCTCCCCGGCTCTCTTATTTGGTCCCCTCAACGTCTCTAAGCCCAGATCTAGACTCGAAACTCACAAAACACTGCTGCAAGGGCCTCAAATATTCGAGAAACCTTTCGGTTTTCGACCGTTCATGGCTGTTCTGGGCACCACTCAGGTCGTTTCCTTCTTTTCTTATTTTTGTTTTATTCGTATGTAAAAGAAAAAATAAACATAACAGTAAAAAAAATATCAACCTTTCCGGTCGATTTTGCTCTCCGTTTGTATGCTGTGAAAATATTTGCTTTCTTTTTATTGATTTTTTCCCGATCCGTATTACAGTATTCGAGACGGCCTTTTATAGCCGTAATGAAAACAAGAAAATAAAATCTATTATGATATCTCTTTTGATTTGCAATTTTCTTGATTTTCTTGCCATCTTTGTTGCTTATTTCCTTTCTTGCAGTGCAGGTACGAGTTTGGAAATACAGGTTAGGTGACTGCAGCGCTGGTGATTTCCTCAGAAACCCTAGGGATTTCTGTAACTTTTGGGCATTTGGGCCACATAATTGGGCCACTGTTCTTTAACAAAAATTGGGTCTAGGGTTTGGGCCTACTTTATTGTAATTGGATTGTTTTATTTGGGCCTTTTTGCCGGGCCAAAATAGGGTATTACAAAATGGGCATGGAAAACAAAGTAGCTATTAAAGTAGAACTTGAGAAAAATGTGAAAGTTGAGATTTTTATGAAAGAAAACTTAAAGAGTAAAAAAAATAAAAGCATTCAACAAGAAAATCTAAAGCAATAAATATTAAAGGAACTAACTTTAATAGATTTAAAGTAAAAGAAATTGAAATACATTAAACTAAAACTTAAAGTGTCTTGAAACTAATATACAAGGGCTGAAAGTGCAAATAAACCTAAACTACAGTGATAATTAACTTAAATAACACTAAGAATATCAAGAAAAAGAAGTAAAAGTAGAAAATAAATTCTAAACTAAGGTAGAAAACATGAGAATGAAAATCCCTAGAAAAAGTGCAAAAATACTAAGAGAAACCTAAAGAAAAGTAAAACTAAACCTAAAACTAAGCTAATGTGCATCTCTCTCCTCATCAAAAATTTTTAGTTATTTTAAGGTGTTATCTGGTGACTTTTTGTTGCAAAAAATTTCCCTCCATAGGCCTTGGGTGAGTAATGGACCGAGTGGACAAAGACTACCATTATTTTCCAAGTATGTCTCTTGGCGAAGGCGATATCGCGATACCCAAAAGTGGATATCGCGATACCCAAAGGCAATTTCGAGCCTTGGGGTCTTCTTGGAGGGGTGGATATCGCGATACCCAAAGAGGATATCACGATACCATTGAAGTAAGTCTCCATTCTTCAACATTGTTGGAGGTATTGCGATCACAAGGGTTGGATATTGCGATACCCTTTCTTTGGTGCCATTATCGCTCATTTTTTACCTCTAACAAGTTCCTACATCACTCAATCACACGTTAGGCCTTTCCATGGTGCTATTGCCAATTTGGGTCACAAAATAAGTAAAAATGAGACATTTTCACTTATTAACTAAAAATCTAAAAATAATGAAAAACTACACTAAAGACGTTATTTTGCTCGAGAAAAAGCTCCTTAAGTACGTCGGAAGAGCCTACTTTGCCACATCAAGTTATGGAAGATTAGTAGTCCATCGAGACAATAAATATGGGGAAATTCGTTAGGACGTAAACCATGGGACCACACATGTGAGAAGTTCAGAATTTAGCAGACCAAGAGAAATGCTATGGTATAAAGTAGAGTTCGCGGTGTGACTGGTGAGATAAGTCACAATAACTAATGAATTTGGTGTGTTTAGGGAACAAAGACCATCGGGATAAAAAAAGAATTCGCCAAAGACCATGATGAGTAGGGCCAAGGAACATCTCAAACCAATTAGGGTAAAAGAGAAAGAGACTCCTTAGATAAGGAGATACACGTAATGTACTTCAAAACAAATACCCAAGGAAGTTGTGTATTTCGCATGGTTTCAATCGACACAGAATAGGCTATAATAGGATACAATCATGATTTGTAAGTTGACAAAGGGTCAGCGAAAATTTGGGCAGGTCAATAAGAATCTTCATGGGAGGAAATGCCGCTCAAGGCCGAATGGCCAGTAAGGTCTGTCAAAGAATAGTGAAAAGTGGAGGTCTATCGAGACCACAATAAAAGGTAAAGATTTGGTTAATCTGCCAAAGGTAGGAACCATAGGTCTACTGAATTCTTTTAAAGGAATGGATTGAAAAAGTGGGTGCTATGGGGGTTGCATAGGGGTACTAGTTTCCCTAAGGAAAAGAGAATATTAGGAAGAGATCGTATCCTGGTAAAGACCCACGTTTACGTAAATTAATTGGGTAAGCACTGAGCGTCGCTAGTTAGGAATAATCAGTACGAATATTAAAGATATGGATCAATGATATGTGGGGTGAGGCTCCATGAGAAGTCATGGTTATGCCAGATCAGGGATTATGTCCACCAATGAACGGCTCAGAGTGACTAAGGCACTGGTCTTGCCAACTAAGTTCACAAATTAGGGAGTTTAATTATGAGCCAGACATTTTAATTTCTCAATTTTCATACAATTTTATATAAAGTTATGTGCAAGATCTGATTGAGTTCTCCAGAACTTATAAAATTATTGCTTGAATGCATGATAAATAAAGACTTAGGAATTAAGAGAGACCAAGCTAGACTCCATCAAGTTGAGTGGTATGGGGGGCACTTGTAGAGGCCTCAGGGTTTAAGTTGATTATTTCTGTCAGGGTTTAAGTTGATTATTTCTGTTTTCGAGTCTTAATATAAATATTGTAAATAGACATCGGAACCAGCACTCGTAGAGGCCTCAGGGTTTAAGTTGATTATTTCCATTAGGGTTTAAGTTGATTATTTTCGTTTTCGAGTCTTAATGTAAATATTGTAAATAGACATCGGAACCAAGGTCATAAGAATTATTCATCAGTTTTGTATGAGTTTTAATAGTAGTTGGATTTTTAAAATTTAAGTTGTTAAAGTATGTAATTAAATAAACACAGAAGTATCGATTACCTCATTCAAGTTAGAATAGAATCTGGGACTTGGACCTGACAATTAGGTCAGGTAAAGGTATTATAGGAATGGAGTTTTCTTTCAAAGATGCTTTTGTTGTTACAGTGAAGTGATATAACATAAATCATGGGGTCAACTTCTATGTTACAAAATCTTGAGCCAAAAAAATGAGACCAAGTGTACAATGCGTGACAGTAGATGTCCATGGAAAATTATGACATCTGTTAGAAATAAAATGAAGTTTTGTACAAATAAGAAATATAATGCTCCACATACTTGTGTTGTTGCAGGTATATCACAAGATCATTCAAAATTGGATGACCTGATCTCTAAAATTGTCTTACGTATAGTAAAATACTTGTGTTGTTGTAGGTATCTCACAGGATTAATCGAAATTAGATTCTGACATGATCTCTGATATTATCTTACCTATGGTGAAAATGAGTCCTAAGACTCCCGTACTGGTTTTGATTACTAATATCCGTAGTCAGCGAATACACCGTGTCGTACTATAAGGCATGGGCTATAAAATAAAAGGCTATGAAAAAGATGCATAACGGGTGGGATAAATTATATAATGATTTATGAAAATGGTGCAAGGTATTAAATCAATACGTACTACGTATCGTCATTGATCTGCAAATGGAACTTGCATATAATGGAAATTGAATGGTCTAAGGGAAAAGAATTTTCCATCGTCTTTTTTGGACATTCAAGCCATACGTTGAATCATTTCGATACTGTAATCCATTAGTCAAAATTGATGGCGCATTTATATACAGGAGATATGAACATCACTTGTTGGTTGTTGCACAAGATGGTAATTGAAAATTCCTACCAATAGCTTTTGCAATTATTGAACAAGAAACCTCTTATGCTTGAGACTTCTTCTTGACTAACTTAAGAAGGCATGTTGTGCTACAACCCAATATATCCATCATTTCTGATAGGGCACCCAGAATACAAGTTGCAATTGATCAACAAGACTATGGGATCGTGCACACCATAGGTATTGTATGCATCATATCAAATCAAATTACATGAGCCAATTTCATAAGGAGGCTAAGTGGCGACATGTTATTAACATGGGTAGGTAGTAAATATTATTTTCTATATCATTATTTAACATATACACTATTTTCATTCATGAATATACTCTTTGTTTTCTTTGACAGGGTACGAGCTCATCCAACATCGATTCCATGAAATGTTGGAGAACTTGCAGGTTATAAACCAACACAGTACGAAATACCTCGATGGGATACTCAATGAATAGTAGACTCAATCATATGATAGAGGCACATGAAAACGAACCTAGCAAAATGTATAAATTCTATATTGAAAGGGACATGTCATTTGCAGATAACGTTGGTGGTCAAAGAAACATATTTCCTCTTATCAACCTTGTTTCCAAAGTGAGCGGAAAAACATGTTGGACAGATAAAGGGTGACCACATTTGGTGAGAGGAAGTAATGAAAGATATTACAAAAAAATGTAAAAAGAGCAAACTCTATGTTTGTAATGTGTCACTCATATCCAAATAAAATATTTCGGGTTACAGAGTTCCATAAACTCGACAAGGGTATTATCGGAGGAGCATATCGTGTATACTTGAGACAAATGACCTGTAACTGTAAGAGATTTCAAGCACTTTGTTTTTCATGCGCATATGCAATTGCTACATATGCCTCGACACATCTGGATTGTATGAGCTATGTTGATGAAGTGTACAAACTAAAATGCATATATAAAGTATGGAAATCTGAATTCCCGAATGAAAGTATGTGGCCCCATGTTTCGAGCGCTCCATTTGAGTTTCTACCGAATATTACGTTGCATCGCAATCCAAAAGGTCGACGAAGTTCTAGTCGGATACGCAACAATATGAATATTCGGGAGAAGATAGACTGACCAAGGTTATGTAGTTATTGTAGGAACCTAAGGCATAGTAAGCCAACATGTCCACACTTGGGGGCAACATTGAGGAGAGGGCAGAATTAGAAAAAAAAAATTCATTTTTTATAAACATACAATAAACAAACAAGCAAACAATTTGTTCATTTTTTTCATGACTTTTCATTTTTGGGTACATTGTAAATAAGTATATTAATGTAAAAATGCAATAGAATACAATACAAACAACTTTTTCATTTTTTCGTAAATTGTAAATAAGTATGTTATTTATGTAAAATACAATACAAACAATACAAACAATTTTTTCAATTTTTTGTAAATTGTAAATAAGTATATTATTGATGTAAAATACAATAGAGTATAATACAAACAACTTTTTTTCCTTTTTTTGTAGATTGTAAATAAATATATTATTGATCTAAAATAAAATAGAATAAAATACAAACAATTTTTTCATTTTTTCGTAGATTGTAAATAACTATATTATTGATATAAAAAAAATAAGCAAAACACTTTTTTTTATAAAATGTGGATAAGTAGATTATGGATGAAAAAAATTAATACAATACAAATTAAAAGTTAACAAACTAAATAATGGTTCACATGAAAAAATTAAAATAAAAAATATCATCGGCCCGGATGTGTGTCACAACATGGTGGGTGTCGGTTACGAAGAGGATTTTGTCGCGGTTGGGGTTCCATCTCTTTATCTTCATCTTCTTCACCTCCACCTCCACCTCCATCTTGATCTTCATTTTCATCTCCAACATTGTCTTCATCTTTATCTTGTTCTTCCATGCTAAAATGCATTTGCATCCTAGGTTCTCATTGTATATCATCGATGATATTAATAGGTGGTTGTGAAGATGATCCACCTCTGAAGAACAGTAATGTTGGGGGTGTTTGTGACACCATCGATAGAGAAGTATATGGTGTCGAATAACCAAGTTGTGCATAGAATGCTGGAATTATAGGTAATGGCGGATACATTGGTGTTGTTAACGATAGTGGCATGTAATATGCTCTTAGGGATGGAGGTAGTGCAAAAAATATTCCTGAAGAAGGTGTTAATGCATGGTATAATGGTGTATAATGTGGTGCTTGTGTGAAAAACATAGGATTAATAAAAGCACCAGAAAAATATGAACCATACTAACCAGGAGGTGATACACCCATTAGTATAGTATTTGGGGTTGGAGTTGATGATGATGAACTTGACACATGTACTCCTGATCGCGGCCTCATGTGGGATTCTGTCGATCTTTTACGATAAATTTTTCTACTCCTTTCCTCCTCCGAAAATAGATATGACTTACTGTGAAGTCTAAGCCATGCCATATAATTTAAAGACGTTGCCAAATCCGGTTAGACAATTGGTTCACGCATAGGTATGAAATCATACCTATGTTCCCAGATGTAGATATACTTGGCATGGAATTTAGGCCAATCTTCATTGGTTCTCCCCCACAAGTCAATTTTACGAAGTTTATCAAGCTCTTGGGGTTAGGACAGAATACTATGTATAAACTCAAACTGGCACATCATTCGATCAAATTCATGCATCTCAACTATTGAAAAAACTATCAATAACACTTTGATGTGCCAGATATTGCAATTCGCCAAAAATTTGGCCGGGATGCATTCATGAATTTTTGGATGAGAGTATGACATTCATTTAAACTACAGTATGGAAGTATAAATTTTATTACATACATAATATTAAATTTCAAATTCTTACGTAAATATTATATAATTGAAAATTTTAAGAACTAACCTCTACTTTTGATCGTTGATCTAACAATAATCAAATATCTTCAAGCTCGTTCCGTATACCCACACGACTCGTGTCTTTGTTCCATCTATTTAAATAATATTTTATATCAAAAATATAATAATTAAAAAAATAATATTAAAAATATATTATTAAATGAATCTTACCTTATTACAAGTGAGAATTGATTATGAAAGTTTACTCAGGGACGTAAAAATGGTAAGCAGTACCATGCTCATGACTGATGGAGTATACAACCATAGTATGAATGCTCGAGCAAATTGTTGTCTTTCAATCTCACTAGAAGAGATGTCGAGATGTGAGAAATTGTCTTCTAACCATTACCATTTCTATCCAGCTACCACTAAACTTGTCTGGCACATTGCCTAATAGTTGGTGGCAAATTGTGTTCCAATCACCTTTCAATTGCACTAGAAGAGATGTTGAGATGTGAGAAATTATCTTCTAACCATTTCATTTCTATCCGGCTACCACTAAACTTATCTGGCACCTTGCCTAATAGTTGGTGGCGAATTGCGCTCCAATCGCCAATGCGTACTACCCTCGTAACGACTGACCCATCAACCGGTAAACTGAGTTGTAATGTTATATCATTGAGCATAATTGTACACTTACTACACAAAAAATGGAATGTGTGTCTCGGGTCTCCATCTTTCCAGCAAAACACTTATAAGTGCAGGCTCTAATTTAGTCCCCTGAGCATATGAGACATATGCAAGAATCCCGCCTCTTCCAAGTGTTGTTCAATAACATATGGTTCCCTCACACTTAAATTGTGTATATATGTCTCGATAATTTGATCTTCGGTTTGATTATATAAACATTAATTAAAATAAAAAAATATAATTGGACGTTGGAAATGTATTTGCGATCCAAACGATTTAGAGGCATTGACTTTTTTTAAAATTATGAAAATTAAATAAAATTAAAGAAATTAAAAATTAGAAAATTAATACAAGAAGAATTTGAGAGAAATTGAATGAAAAAATTGAGAATAAAATAGTTGAGAGAATTGAGAGAATAAGATTGAATGAAAAAATAAAACAGTAAGATATATATGGGAAAAAAAGTAGACGTTGGAAAAAAAATTAGCAATTGAAGAAAAAGAGGTGACCATTGGGAAAACTTACAGTTGGTAATGTAGTCGTTGCCCAACGAATTTAAAATTTAAAATTAAAAAAAGAATGCGTTTTATGTTGATGTGGCAGGTAAGAGATGAAAGCAGTTGTTTTTTATTTTATTTTTTTTAAACCAACTTATTTCCTTAATTTTGGGGAAAACATGCCTACATTCCTAATTTCCGTTGACATTTACCTAATTCTCCCTTGACTAAAAATAATACTCTTGTCAAACATAGCATTATTGTGAAAAAGTCGATTTGTTTTTCTAATTTCAGACAAAAATGGTCTTCTTCTCATCCTAGGGCTACCATGTTTCAGGTTTAGTTAGAAGCAGCAAGCAAGCAATTAATTGGCTTTAAGGATAACTATGTTAACTATTTTTCTTTCATATTTACAGACAGACAGAAAGAGTTACGGACTTTACCAGTCTTAGACAAGGATGAAATGGTCTTTGAAACTTACAACTGAAAGCGGCTATTCTTTTTAACATAGTTTTACTTAAAAGGTGCCAGGAAACCTTAAATATGATCCAAGTTACAAGCTAGCATCGAGGTTCATTGGTTCATTATCATCCCAGTTAAAGAAAGCTTGTATAAGATCTTCATCAACAGGCCAGTCCATGTCGGCAGCAGCTGCAGCCGAAGTTTCCTGATGTGGTGAACTTGCAGAATAGCCATTAGAAGTTGAGATATTGCCTTTAGGTGCAGGGCTAAATGAAGTTTGTATAAGATCTTCATCAACAGGCCAGTCCGTGTCGGCAGCAGCTGCAGCCGAAGTTTCCTGATGTGGTGAACTTCCGGAATAGCCATTTGAAGTTGAGATATTGCCTTGAGGTGCAGGGCTAAATGAAGTTTGTATAAGATCCTCATCAACAGGCCAGTCCATGTCGGCAGCAGCTGCAGCCGAAGTTTCCTGATGTGGTGAACTTCCAGAATAGCCATTAGAAGTTGAGATATTGCCTTTAGGTGCAGGGCTAAATGAAGTTTGTATAAGATCTTCATCAACAGGCCAGTCCGTGTCGGCAGCAGCTGCAGCCGAAGTTTCCTGATGTGGTGAACTTCCGGAGTAGCCATTTGAAGTTGAGATATTGCCTTGAGGTGCAGGGCTAAATGAAGTTTGTATAAGATCCTCATCAACAGGCCAGTCCATGTCGGCAGCAGCTGCAGCCAAAGTTTCCTGATGTGGTGAACTTCCAGAATAGCCATTTGAAGTTGAGGTATTGCCTTGAGGTGCAGGGCTAAATGAAGTTTGTATAAGATCTTCATCAACAAGCCAGTCCGTGATGGCATCAGCTGCAGCTGAAGTTTCCTGATGTGGTGAACTTCCAGAATAGCCATTTGAAGTTGAGATATTGCCTTGAGGTGCAGGGCTAAATGAAGTTTGTATAAGATCTTCATCAACAAGCCAGTCTGTGTAGGCAGCAGCTGCAGCCAAAGTTTCCTGATGTAGTGAACTTCCAAAATAGCCATTTGAAGTTGAGATATTGCCTTGAGGTGCAGGGCTAAATGAAGTTTGTAGCTGAAAACCAACAGGTTGCTCTTGAAGGCCAAGGTTGGCTGGGGTTGTCAGTGTGTTGCTATATGTAGGATATGCATTCTGCTGCTCAGAATAAAACGGTGGCACTGTCGTGGCTGATGTTCCGAAACCCGATGGACCAACTGGTATTGTCACGAAATTTCCTAGACCAGCCGAGGCTTGCCCATACAGGATTGCATTTTCCACGGCAGCTGCATCACCTAGATACTGATTGGCAAGCGTCTTGCACGCGGATTCCAGGGCGGTGTGTAGGTACCTCCTTTGTTCTTCCAGACACCTTTGAACATGCATCTCAGCCTCCAATTTTTTAGCTCCCATATCCTGGATGCTCATCTGAGAACATGTAAGACTTCCCTTTTAGATTTGAGTATATAATGACTGCATTTTCAAAAATAGATTAAAGATCATCCTATATACATATTCTAGTAATTTCCTGAATTAACTCACCTGAAGTTTCAGATAGAGTTCTCCATGAGTATTTTTGAGATTTCTTTTAGCTCTCCTGCATATTGTATGCCAATAGTCCACCATAGAAATCAAACCTTGAACCGGTTAAGAAAAAAAAAATATATATATATATATATATATACATGATTAAATAAAACCTTCTCAACGAAAAGAAAGACATACCTGTTATACTGATTGGTACACGATGGTAAAGGAATAGCACTGCTTGAACTTCCGAAGGTTCCTTTTATTCAGAATCAATACCAACATGTCATTCACATGTTACTCATCTAAGTTAAACATCACTACACATAAAGGAAGATAGTCCTTATTTTACTCCCAGTCAATATACATTTATACATGCATCCATGCTTACATATATAGATAGATTAATAGGAAATCTTATTGTAGTTCTTATTTCTGTAACACATATGCATATATCGAACAAGTTTTTAAATAAGAGCATAACAAAATGATTCAAATTGCATGTTAAAATGAACAAAACATACCAGTTTGGTCTCCCTCAGTCGAATCCTTATCTGCATATTTGCCCAGTCTATATTTCTGGAATACATCGATTAACATCATGGACATAAATGTTAATCCTTCATATGGAAACTTTTAACAGTTGGTTTTAAGTGCTAAAAAGGAAACACTTAATTAAATACAAAAACTTACTTGTAAATGACTCTTGACATGGAAAAGATTGAGTCCATCAATATCCATCAGGTCCAGGACAGCCTTTGGTGTTGCTCCTGCAAATAAGATTTACAGTCGGATCATTTTATATGTAATCGTAACTACAAGGTTACTTACAGACAGCGAAGGCAATATGAGTCCTCTGGTAACACGGAACTCATATTAGCATGGAATTTAGTAAACTATCGAGAATTCAGTTCATGCATTAGGATTTCCTGGCAACTAACAAATGAGCCATAGAAAGGATGCAAATTGTATTACCAAAGAATATGGATATTACATCAAAATTATCACACAAACAACAACCATTAAAGCAAAACAAATTGTAGTATTGTTAAGAGAAGGTGAAAGACTGGCATCATCATCATCTTCTTTTGGGTTGGTCCATCATTGAACAATCAAGCTTTATATCCTCCCATTACTCTCTATAATGTCAAAGAAATTCAGGGTCATTGAAGATCTTTTTTCACTAATTCTTTTTCAATCTACAGCCTCATATAATGGATTCATACAACAAAAGGGCCTAAATATATTTGTGAATCTCTAATCATCTCTTTCAGCGCATTTCCTATCATTCCCCTCAAGTTACCAATATTCAATATTAAAAAGTAAAAGTTCTATATTCTTCCTCACTATGATCAAAACAAAATCTAATGACAAAATAATAAACTGAATTGAAACAAAATGATTAAAAATGGCTAATACTAAGCAGAAATGGTAATACTATAACTACAAGTGCATGAAACTGATAAAGCAGTGATTGGAAAATACAACGAGTGCATATACTGCATTCATGCCATCTGCAGACTCATAAAGACACCCTATTTTCAGATGATGTGAACATATCCAAAGTCATCAACGCGTGCGTGCAACGGAATACAAGCCGACAAACTTGCAGTTGGTACCGTCAAATACAGTACTGAAGAAACAAAATTTGACATACATCATCAATACTAAGTAAAACTATGAGATCGTGACATATGGCATTTAGAGAAGCGACAAAATACAAGCCGACAAACTTTTCATACGTATTTGGAAGAGTAAAAACATTATTCCTAGAATGCAATGTAACGAACTACAAGGAGATAAATAAATGAGACAGGAAATGTTTAACAGCCACTAATCGACAAATATTTTTTCGGCCTTGATCAGGAAGTGACACGGACAGCCTAGATTACCTTACGTCATGCGTAGAAAGGTAGAATGACACTGCAAAAGCTAAATGGGAGCATGCAGCAAGCAAATCAGCAATTCTTTTTAGAAATATTGCACATAAAAAGAGATCACATGGACGAAAAGCAAACCTTATTTGAAAATATGATCAAAACATTATCTGTTTTTAAAAGCAAAGACATATAAGGTAAGCAGTAATACATGACAGGAACTTAAACAAAGGGGAGGAGGGTAGGGAGAAAGCATCTACCATAGATGATTTGATTTGATGTTACCTGCAAAAGGTTAGCTATGCAAGAACTAATTCCGTATACTTATATTCAAATGAAGAAAGGGAACTATCAGCATGCAGAAAAATAAAACAAAATCTATATCAAGAAAAGAAGATGTATATGAATTTTACGATAGATTATTTAGTCTGATCTTACCTGCAAGAAGTTGGCATATGCAAAAACTAATTCCGTATACTTATATTCAAATGAAGAAAGGGAACTATCAGCATGCAGATAGATAAAACAAAATCTATATCAGGAAAAGAAGTTGTATATGAATTGAAGCAATCTTTAAATGCTTAAAACATATATGTTTTGCAAAAAACTTCAGTGGAAAAACTTGTCAAGATGATTCAATTTGACCTTACCTGCCAAAAATTAGCAACTTATGGAAATATTCATTTGCACAAGCTTATGTTTCAAACAAAAAAAGGGAACTAGCAGCATGCAGTAAAAGAAAACTTAAACTATATCAAGAAAAAATCACTTATAAATCGAAGTGTCTTTAAATGCTTAAAACATACAAGTTCTCTAAAAAAGAGGACAAATTCAGAGAAGGCTCATGTCCATATGTAAATGAGGATGAGTTAGTTTCTCCATCATCATTTTAAATTACTCTAAAAACTTGTCGGTAAAGGTTATGCATGTTCCTTGAATAGCCTGGAAAGTAGTAAGAGTTGTTACTTTCCAAAGAAACAAGCATATATCATTATACCAAGAAAAGAAAAAACAGAAAGGAAAAGAAAATTTTCAGAGTTGAGCAAGCAAAATGCAGTTAGAGGAGAATTTAACTATTCAACATAAAAGGACTAAATTCGCTGAGCCAGCCTAAGCGGTTGATGCATGTTAGATATTGATGAACTGGGGAAAAAACACCCCCTAGGCATAACATGCATGTTGTTTCCAATTGAAAGAGAAAATCAAGCTATTTTGTGAGTCATTTTCTTGAGATTACTACATGCAGAAAAAGGATCATTTCCACCAATTCAACATATATCACTTACATAAGATTTTTTTTTTTTTTTTTTGTCTTCTTAAGAAAGGAAAAGGATGTTCACACTGGAAAAACAATTTGGAAAGAATGAAAAAAGTATGGCAGAGAATTGAAGGAAATGAGCACTGACTCTGAGGACCACCAAGCCGATTGCAAACTTCAACAAAGTAAGAATGGAGTTCACTAGTCCATCGGAGGCGAGGTTTGATATCATTAGTGACGATGAGCTTAGGTTTCTCCCTCACCCTTTCCACCACCTCGTTACCAAAAACAGGATCGCCATTACTAACTGTAAAAGGAGGTAAATTTCCAGGGATTTCTTGCAAAGCAAGCAATGTGTTGTTATTACCACCGCCCTGGTGAAGCTGCTGGTCGTGTTGATTATGCCCATTGACATGATCACCTTGACCAGCCAACACTTGTTCTCCAAACTCCGACACTTTAAACTCATCAGAATTCTGACTCACAACATTGTTTTCCAACGAAACACTGTTCAATTCACTCAGAATCTCACCCATTTTCTCTTTCCTAGTACACTTCTAAATCTCTTACAGTTTTGCAGGTCTGCAACACAGAAACTAAGATTACCCCCAGATATATAGAGCTGATGAATAAAGCCTGGCCAATATACGACATACCCTACAGAAACAAGAGAACTGAGGACCCCACCAGGAGTTTCTGTGGGGGCCACGGAACTAATAGTGTTAAATTTATATATATTGTGATAAATAAAAGTAAGAACAATCCAAAGAAGGACACAACGGCTGTTTTGTAATTATCTGGATACTGGAAAAAAAAGGGTGGAAGTGAGACTTTTGAACCAGGACAAGCAAGGAGAAGAAATCGAGGAGAGGGAAATGGGCGTGGGGTGGGGGGAAGGGGAGGGGATTGCTATGCTTACCGGAGAGGTGAGTGAAAATGCACATGGTAATGGAGTACATGACGTGTACGGAGGGCGGAGCTGTCGCCGAGTGAATGGACTGTGACGGTGGGAAGGGCCGGGGGGGGGGGGGGGGGAGGGCGTTGTGGGTTTCAGTTTGTGAACTATGGGTGCATGAAGGGAAACGTGGAAGGCAGTAGCCATTCGGTGTTTGGATTTTTGTTCGTAATTACAATCTTCCAGGTTGTGTTTGTATCTGGTTTCCGATGAGGGATGAATTTGACAAAAAAACTGTGGGTTAAATTGGGTCAAGGCCATCAAGCCCATGCTGTTCACCATTGAATTGAGTTGGCCGGAGAGTCAAAACACAATTCTTCCTTTAGTAAAATATCTCAAACATGTTATAGATAATGATATCTTGTCACCCAAATTTACATTCAAAATAAACAAAAAAAAAAAAAATGGATGTTATCATATATTTTATAAAAACCTGTCATTGCAAAGAGAAGTGGACAAAGATTTAAAGGATTACCAACCACTGATTTTATGAAAGTAGAACTGGTAAAATATGAGAATATAATCCGGAGATCTTAGTTGTAAAGAGAGTCTCTTAGGAAGGTGTTTAAAGACAAAATTTATTAACTGAGTTTTGAACAAAATTTGTCGTATTGCTTAGGTTGAAGTGCAACAAGTTGGTGTTGCTGACTCATGCTATGTAAGAGATGGGAGTGTCGAGTGTTTCTATTTCATTGCTAAGCAAAAGTTGTCGTAATGCTTTTCTTTTAGCACCTGCTCACTTCACTCTTCATCTCTCTTACGTTTTAACTTTTACCATGCCTTAAATGTTGTTGACAGAGTCGGATTTTGGGGGACGCTGGCAGTGCCTGGCACCCTAAAAATGGAATTTTTGTCATTTTGGTCCTTTAAATTTTTTAAAATTTTAAATTAGTAAAGGTAAAATTATATTTGACCCCCTAAAATAGTAAAAATTTAATTTAATCTTTTAAAAATTATAAAGATATAGACAATTTAATTTCACCCTCCTTAAATTTTTTTTCCTGGCTTCGCCTCTAGTTGTTAATGTAATAAAACAAATTCTAAAAATTCTTTTTAAGTGAGAAAATGGATCACTAAAGTTTTGCAAAACTCGGTAGAGTGGAAAGATAACATATTGGAAAGAAACCTAATTGTCTCTCCCTTCTTTCTTACCAAGTACACTCTAAATCCATTTTTTCCCCTGAACAAGTAAAACTATGACTGTTAAAGATCTTTGTGTATGAGGAGACTTGAACTTTTTTTTTTTTGTTAATATGTGAAACATTAAACAACCTACTAATTTTAACTTTTATTACCATTGCGCTAAAAAGCAACTATTGAAAAGCAGTGCATTCTCGAGATTTTGTCCTATAATTCTAATAAGAGTTTGGGGAACATTTTGATGATTGAACATATGAAATCATCTCTTTATGTGCAAAGCTCTTCAGGTTTTGCCTATTCAAGCATTAAGAGATTCCCCTAATTCTCTTTAAAGTCAGGGAACAAAACTTTGAGGGTGCTTCTCTCGTCAATGGTTGTTCTTCAACTCAACATCACTCAAAGAGAACAATTCTCAACTCACGTGATATTTTAAACATTAATAAGAAAAACAACAAAATGTGCCTTTTTTTTGTCAATAACACGAAGGTATTGTCCTCTTTGGGTGTCTTGAGCAATGCACATTCAAGAATTTGTCTATTGGCTTTGAGGAGAGCTTAAAGGTGCATCTTGATGTCTAAACGAGTGAAAACCATGATTATTGAAAAGCTTTGTGCATGGAAGACTTGAACCCATGGCCTTTAGGATATAGATAAATGTCACATGGACAACTAAATAACCACTTGAAATAGTCACCATAACACTAAAGTCCTAGCCTTTTCTAGTAATTCTCTCTTTATTAGCAGGCTTGGCTGTAGAAGCCGTAAACTCATCATCAAAATCATCATTTAAGTCCTCATTTGTAGTGCTAGTTAAGGACCTCTGACTGCTTTTCTTTACAAGTCTTCTTTTGTAATGATTGAGAATTTAATAAACAAAATCCTTAGGCTCCTACAGGTCACTAGTTATTATTTTATCAAAATCATCTCAAGCCACCCATTATCATGTTGAGGCCATCTCTTCAGCTCAATTATACTTAGGAACCAAAATATGTTGAGGGAGGTCATTTGAGCTCTTTTTCTTTAAACAATGTCTCAAATGTTTTTCAGAGTCAATAACTCTTCGATTTCCAGAGTGTTACTTTTTTGTAATGATGAAATTACGTAAACTTAATGGCCCCCTTAAGCTCAAGAGTTTTTTTACAACATTTTGTCGAAGGGAGCATCCACTTCGCGGGGAATGCAAACTTTATCCTCCAACTTATTTCTATACAAACATACAAAGCAAAGCAAAATGAACAAGTAAACATTGACTCATTGATTATCTAGCATTTAACTAATATTAAGTTGCATCATTTGGTTAAATCATGATACGAGAAGACAACTTATATTAATAGGTAATCTTAATGGTCCATAGTCTAATCAAAATTGAGCAAATCGATTAAAAAGACTATTATATCATCTATCAAGTCCAAATAGAAGATTCTTTATCTTGAGTATTGGAGCAAATGACTCACAGAAGATAGAGACATAAATGTGATTGCCTGAACTAACAATACATTAGACATGACTCAAGTAGAATAACCCCTAGATTTATTTATAGATTTATTCACTTGTGAAATTCATAATGTGACTTACCTCGATCCTAAGTAAGTGACAGATTATGTATGAGTGATTCATATACTTTAATGTATTGAAAGCTTGAGTTCAATTGGTAATACAACTGAAAGTTGGTATGTTGGGTATATGACTTTTGCACGACGTAGCTTTCATTTACAATAGTAGAATTTATAACTCAATAAAGGGTAAATGATATCCTCTCATTGACATTATATGATAGATGGAAAAGTAGCATGGTCATAGGTTATTTCTCTAGGATGAATTATTTAATTACTATTTATTAGTAATTGACTTTTTCATGAAAAAAGATATAACACTTACCATGAGATAAAATAAAAACATATTAGGTGAACTAATTTAACCCCAAAAGATTAAAGATACCTTATGAGGGTAACAAACATATGACAAGTTTATTGGATGAGTGTTTTATAAGTAACTTTCGTAATGATATTTAATAGGGAGAGCTTAATTATGGTACTTTAGTGAAATGACACTATGACTAAATAATGTTGTAATTAACAGATAAATATTCGGAACTTAATTAGAAATTATTTGAACCTTAATTATATATATTCAATCTGTCCCTTTGTTAGCTCGGTATAACCTTGATGGTTTGCATTTGAATTGATGAGATGAAATAAATAAATAACAACTAATTAGAGGAATAAATTGCATGTATCACTATATGCATTTAATACGTTTTTTGGCAATGCGTTAGAGATTGCTTAGAAATTAAATTAATTTCTTTGAATTATTATTTAATTTTTTGTAATTAAATAACTGAAGTTTTGAGACATGCACGGATGGGATGAAGTTTAATAAATTTCACCCCATCTGTGCATGTATCAAGTTTGAAGTAGAAATTAAATTAATTAAGTTATCACAGTTTTAATGAATAAGTTAGATTAAATTTACTTACTCATATATTCTAATACGATAAAATTTTTATGACTTTAACAAAATTAGAATTTAGTTGAGAAAATAATTTAATTAAAATGAATAATATTCTGGGAATAAAAAGTTATTTATTGGGTTGGTTAAATTATATGAGTTGATTTAAAGACCAAATAACACATATAATTATGCCAATACATGAGACAGGCCTAATGACCCATCTGGCATGCAGTGGGTGGCGACCTTAGTCCCAGAGACAAGCTACTACCACCGCCCCTATTTATAAATAACTTTTTATTTGTATTTTCTATTAAAATATGATTATTTTGTTTAACCTTATTCAACTAAGACTCTTATGATATTCTATATAAATAGAGACCATTGGCTAGGTCAAACACACACCATATTAAGCGTCAATACTTCGTCAAAATCTAGTGATATTTACTCTCCTAAATAAATTCTATATCATGGGAGAGTTCATTTTTGGTTTCTAACATTTGAGAGTTATTGATAATCTCACTGAATATCAATAAATTTTTCATAAGTGTTCATCAGTTTATGATTAGAGCCCACATTCTAAGCAAGTCGAGGTTCGAGAATAGTAGAGAAGATCATATTGATCGAAAATTGAAAAGTTTCTTTACCACTTATTCCTAAACAAATGTACGAATGAGGTAAAGAGTTTATTATTATAAATAAAACAACCACTCAATTTTAGGAAAAAAAAAATCAAATTTTGACTGTAACAAAATCAACTATACCAAAATTTTTCAACACTTACTACTAACCCTATACAATAGGAAGAGGGGTTTGCACCGAGCTCCTTCATTGTATAAACTCTCTCCATTAATAAGACTCCGAACTTACACTCCACTATCTAAACTCTAATCAAACCTCACCACAACTCTAAAAAAACTTAAAAATAAAAATTTATCGACCTCTAGCGATTTTTGGCACCCATGTGAATTACTCTAACCCCTTACACCACATATTGTTTCAACAACATATGTTTTTCAATCTACATCGGTGTTTAGATTCCAAGAATAGAGGTTTTCATATTGTCTATCGAAAGGAATTCTAGGGTTTTATTTTTTCAAGTTTCTCCTTAGAGAGAGATTCCAGAAACTTATTCTTTAAAAATTCTTTTCTAAGATTTTGTTGGGAAATATTTGGTGAGAAAAAAAGATAATTCTTAGAAAGAAATCGAGGTTCTTTAAATTTATTTGATGTTGAATGAATTTAACCCAGAAAAAGATAAAAAAATAATAATAATTAAATTAGATCAAATAATTAAATCGATTTAATCGAAAATTAATAAATTCTCTATTTCAATATCATAGGTAAAATTGAAAATCTAATCAAATCCAAAATCAGAAAAACCGGTCCCCAAAACTAAAATAAGTCCACATCTTCTGTAGTTTGCTATTCTCTATTGTGATAAAAGGAGACATATTAGAAGTAACATCAGCTAACACAAGACATTGTCTCAAACCTTGGAAGTAGCTGAGTTTGGAGGAGAGACTAAAAGATTTCATCAATCCTCGGATTGCCTTGAGAAAGAGAAGAAAGAGGCATAATAACCTTGAACAACAAAATGAGCATTAAGAGGCATAATACCTTCTGACCACAAGTAAAAATTAAAAGACATAACAGCCATATGAGAGTTTAAAAAGCTAGCTGGCATAAGGTGTGCTTTATCAAGTATAAAATTCTTTTTTAAATGTTTTGTGGGCCTTTTAAAACTAAATTAGATTATTGGTTAGGATTTTAAAACTTATTTAGACTAATATTGTGATATCTTAACAATGCACGTCATTCTGTATTGATAACAACCGATTAAAAAAATCATCTATTAAAAAAAATGTTTAACAAATTGTAATATCCCCTTTATTACAAGTAAAGGAGAAAGAATAAATGAAAAGGATCCTTTTATAAAGCAAAGCGAAAAAATAAAAAATAGAAAAAAGTTCAAACTAGCCGTTACCATATTTGAAGATCCAAAAAATCAAAAGACAAACACGCTCCTTCCATTTTCATCTCTTCTCTTTCGTTACTTTCAGCTCCTCTGATTCTTATAGCTCAAAGCTCCCTCTTTCTCTTTCACTTTCTGCTATTCGTTCTAAAAAAATTCTCACATTATGTTCACTGAAGGGTTAGACGAATCTGCAATAAACTGGATCAACCAGGTTTTCTTTTTTTTTTTTTTCTTTCCTTTCTTTGTTTCACTTTGGTTTCCTTTGATTTTCAATTAAATTTTGATTTTTTTTTTGCAGGGAAAAGAAACAGATCAAGAACCCAGAATTAGATCGCCATTGACTGAAAAGCTAGCACCTCACGACTCATTCCCCAAATCACCTCTTATTTACAACACTGCCACTCTTTTATCTCCCCATGTCTTGCCTCCTCCTCTCAAATTCCGCTCTGGCTTGCTTGGACCTCATAGTGTTATAGCTCCTGCTCTCCATGAAGATGACGATGACAGCAACGATGACGAAAGCGTAGCTTCGGTTTCTGATGATATTTCCGGTGGAGATGCTGGGAATGGGATTTTTTCTGATGAGGAGGAGATGTTTGAAAGAACAAAGTGTAGCTCAAAGTTGACTAGAGGGTTTTCAAAGCAGGATTTGAAGGTTGAGTTGCCTGACACTAATAGAAGATTTACTGATGGTGATCTGGGTATTAGGGATTTTGCTAAGAAAGATCTTACTTCAGCTGCCACTGGAGGGGGTAGTTTTGGACTCCGGGAACGAGTTCAAATACATAATGCACATGTAAGGAGTCTTCTGGCATCTTTTTTTTTTTTTTCGTGTGTGTGCGCGCGCGCTTGTTACCTTATGTTTTACTTTCCCAAATTGTAAAAGCAATGCATTTGAATCTGAAATGATGATTTAATTCCTCTCTGCAACAGTCATGTATGTCTAGATTGGTGTTAATATTGAAACTATCAAATATGGTTTTGCTGCTTTTACTTCATATCAGATTTTATTTTAATCAGGCTTTGCCATGAATAGAAGATTATCTAGTCACTTAGTGGAATGGCTAAAACTTGTCTTTTTCCCTGGTTGTTTTGCTCTTTCTTTATGGTGATTGTAGGGAACTATTCGAGGTTATGTTAACAATACATTTAAAGATGTTGAAGATTTGGGGACACCAAGTGCACCTCCTATATTGGATATTGGAAGAGAAGGGAGTGATGAAGAAGAAATTGAGCAAATTCAGGATGGAACCTACAAGCCAGTACAAGCAGATTGTTTTGATGTCAGTGCAGAAGGATTACCAGATTTGAAATCTGAGTCGTTGAGTTGCCCTGAACTTGCTGAAGAAAGGTGATGTAGTTTTCAGTTTCATAAGGCACAATTCACATGGAAGCCTCTCATGTCTTTTGGCCTTTTTTTCTTTTCTAGTTTAGTTTGGATTATAGTACTATTTCTAATATTTCTTAACATTGTCTTACGCAGAGTAAATGAGACTGCAAATGCAAACAAAGAAGAAAAGATGCCTTATTGGCAAAATAACATGTCTGATGACTTGCATCACTATAACGCCAGGTGCAATCTCCATAGAGTTTTATTGAAAAAATTGTGTTGTAAACTAAGTTGATGTTTATTGAAATTTTTGTGTTGAAAACTACTTATCTCACATTCCTTGTTTTGTAATTCTATTGTTCCAGTGGTCAATATGCATGGCAGACTTTAATTGCTTATGA
The DNA here is from genome assembly GCA_008044935.1 of Gossypium turneri. Taxonomy (NCBI): domain Eukaryota; kingdom Viridiplantae; phylum Streptophyta; class Magnoliopsida; order Malvales; family Malvaceae; genus Gossypium; species Gossypium turneri. The sequence continues at coordinate 6,223,304 of CP032577.1, forward strand.
TGCATGCATCCGGTTATGTCTATACGCATGGGCAAGAGGCTGCCCTGAGGCTCCTGAATTTCTGCGTGATGAGTGCCTTCTACTGCGAAGTGCCTTTGGGTAGGTTCCTTCTCTTCTTTGGAACATAAATTTGTTCCCATTAGCCTTTCAATGATCTCTCAAGTCTCAATGTGTTTTAAACATATAGGCTACACAAATTTTTGTTGCAACCACGAGGTGTACAACCAGTAGAAGTGAGCACTACTAAAAGTGTAGAACAAGTTTCATTGAAGGCAAAGAAGATTGTTGGAAAAATAAGAGTGGAAGGTAAGATCAATGTTGTTATGGGAATTGTATATAGAAATTTAATATTTGGAAGGACGGGAGGGGCTATGAAATTATTGCTTGTTATAATAGAATTTTTATTATTTTGTTACTTGTAGCTTTATATTAGTTTTGAAAATGACTCCCATATCTTTTTAATCTCTTTACTTTGAGGGTGAAAGATAAATCAAAGCTCTTTCATAGGATGATTTCTTTTAGTTTAAAATCTAAGTTGTTCATGTTGGATAATTGCAGTGAAGAAACTTCGCATTATTCCAAGGAGGAAACTCAGGAGTATGTACTCTCAGCGAAGTGCAATGTACATACAAGTGGGAGCAGAGTATGTGCGGCATGTCTCATCACTTGTGAAAACCGGCATGAATTCTCTTAAAATAGCCTCATTTCCAGTGGCGTCTGAAGGTTCGTGTTTGTTATGATATAATATTTAATGTATTTTAGTTATTTTATAACTTTGAGCTTAATATGAAACTGACATCTAGAAGTGTAAATCAGACTGTAGCTTCCTTTTTTTTGGAAGTTATGCTTAAGCTGGTTAAACACTTGTAATAGCTAAATTGTTTTACAACCAATTGAAATCTACCTACCTCCTAACAAAATGTTTCAGCATGTCTCCTTCTCTTAACAAAGATAGGTACACATATTGTTGGAACTTCCATACCATAATGTTCTTAACTAATATGTTATTTTTCATATTTACAGAGCCATTATCTTGCTTATTCCAGCTGAAGAGTGCTACAGAAGATACCAAAGTTGAACCAAGTTCAGCCATCTGCTTGCACCCGGGGGGTGGTGATTACCATGTCTTGTGAGTTGCTATCTTTTATCTTAGACTTAGGCTTGTACTTTGGCCGACAGGAAGTCTGTGTATGCCATGTCATAATTGATCTTAATATTCTGTGTCACTCTGTCTAAGTTAACATAGCTTGGCTGTGTAAGTGAGAGGCCTTATATAAGATGAGAGTTATGCTTTGAAAAGTAGAAAAATCTTATACTTGCATGTGCTTTTAGTTTCCCAGAGACTGAAGGTGATGCTCTTTTGGTGGAAGTCCAAGACAAGAAGAAATTAGTCCAGGGAAGAGCAACAATACCAGTTTCATCTTTGAGTGATAATCCTGTATGTATAATTTTCTATTTTAACAATCATGTTTTTGAAGGATGAAAACCATCCTTCATAATCTGATGTGCTCGACTGTTTCTGCAGAATGAGAGAATCAGATGGTGGCCCATATACCATGAAGATGAAGAATGTGTCGGGAAGATCCAGCTATCAATTGGAAGTACAATTACTAGTGATGAGACGAGTCAGATAAAGGTATTACATTTTCCACATCTAGGACAATTCAATTGACTTAATTATAAGAACTAGATATGCTGCATGGAGTTCTCTTGAAAATAGTCCTTATTTTCTCGAATCAAGTTCCATTTGTCCTTTCCTAAACCAGAATTGCGTTCTTCTTAATGGCATACAAATTTCTTTTTGCTTTTTTTTTTTTTTTTTTAAAAATTTGATGCTCATTTCATTAGCAGTTATTTAATTAGTTCCATTATCTACAACAAGAATTTTCTTTCACGTGCATGGATAGTTGTGCGGAGCTGGACTAAATTGTTTAAGTATGTCAGTGTCTGAAAGCATACAAGTGAGCATGCATGAGTATATTTTACATACTGTGTTTTCCATCTTTTTAGAGTGGGCCTGTTGTGGAGACTCTAGCGTACGATCTACTCCTTGAGGCTTCAATGCGTGCACAATGTTTTCATTCCAGAAACTTGAGGTTACAGGGACCATGGCAGTGGTTATTGACTGAGTTTGCTGACTACTATGGAGTTTCTGATTCATATACAAAATTGAGGTATGTGATCTACTTATTCTTGTTCAGAAATATTGCGATTTCTATCATACTCCTTGCTCTTTCCTTGTAATGCTTTAACTCTTTTGGTTTCTTGTAGATATCTATTACATGTCATGAATGTAGCCACACCAACAAAAGACTGCTTAGAGCTTGTAAATGAGTTGCTTGTACCCATTTTAAAGGCCAGGAATGAAAAAAGCTTGACAAGACAGGAGGTAGGCATCTCTGGTTACAGTTTTTGTCAATTTCATTTGATCTAATGAATTTTTTTTCATATTGCCTTTTAAAATGGTGAGAGAGTTGCCTTTAAAGTACCAATTGTGTTTCTAATGCTAAGTTATTTTGAAGTGTCAAAAGCTTTGACTGACAAATGAACAGAATCACTAATTTTGGAAGTGAGGTACATTAGGTTTTGTTGCTTCCATTCTTTCTGAAAATGAATTGTGTTCCATATTTATATGCATCACAATTTTCTGTTGTGCCAATAAGGTAAAAGAGAGTAAATTATTTACTAGAAAATTACACAAGGTTATACTAGAAAATCACACTAGGTTTCACAAACAGTCCCACCTAAAACTCAACCTCACCTGAAATTTAATAAGATTCGGCAAATTACGCCTACAATTATATCCTAAAGTATTGAAAGATAAATAAAAAGTGATAAAAAACACACAAAATTTAATGAAAATTTGAAAATTAAGTTTGGGGATGATTTAAAGGTGGAGAAACCATCCCTATTTATATATAGTAGGAAAATTTGAAAATTACGCTTACGTCTTTAGACACTACCAAATATATTTTATTGCAAAACATATAAACAAAATATTACAAATAAGAAAGGGAAAAAGTTGCCTTACGAAAAATATGACAAGTTTGGGGATAATTAGAGATGGAGAAACAATCCCTATTTATAGTAGTACATAATCTCCAATATTTTGTAGTTTTAGATGTAGGATTATGCTATTTCATCAAATCTTTACTTTAACAAAATTCTAAATTTTCAATCTCCTTGCAAAACAACATTTGATAGTGTCTTCAAATTTTAACCTTCAAGTTTTAACATTGATCAAGTCCAAACATAATTGGAACTTGACCACAATCACAACCTTATTAATCATATTGGCAAGATTCTCAGTGGTTGAAATTTTCTAGATTTTTACCCCACATTCTTTCAGAATCTCTCATAAAAAATGTTATGGGACATTAATGTGCTTCGTTTTTACATGATAAATTTGATTATTTGCTAACTGAACAACACTCTTAACTATCTCAATGCATTTTGACATATTTCTGCTTAATTTCCAATTCTCCAAGCAACCTTAAAGCCAAATTACCTCTTTTACAGTCCCTTTGATTGTCATATACTCCGCTTCTGTAGTAGATAAAACAACTATTGACTACAAAGTAGACTTCCAACAAACTAGTATTTCATTGTCGTTTGTCTAGATCACTAGTATAGTCTGAATCACAATATTCAACCACACCCTAATTATCTTCTTGCCAAAAAAAAAAATCTAATATCCATTTTATTTTGGATATCTCGCAAAATCCATTTCACAGCTTATCAATGCTCATTTCTTGAATCATGCATATACCTCGTATGATATCTTTGACATGTTTTCTCGTTTTGCATAATTCTTTTACGACAGAGGCATTAAGCTTGAAGAGTAAGGGAATTTTCTCAAATACTATTTCTGAGTCAAATAAAGCCTCTTCAAGTTTCTATCACGAGTTATCTCCATGTCAATAATCTTCTTTACTTCTAAATCTTTTATCTCAAATCGCTTGTAAGACAACATCGGAGATTACTTTAGATCGTGCAACAAATTTTCAAGTTTATACACTAAATTTTCTTTAAGATTCCACAAAAATGATATTGTACTAGAAAATCACACTAGGTTTAACTCCCAAGAAAAATTCGAGGGGTCACAAACGATCTTATCTGAAGAGGGGAATAACCCTATTTATAGTAGTACAAAATCTCTACAACTTTGTTTTTTTTAGATGTGGGATTATGCTATTTCAACATTTTCTACATGATGTAAATGCTTCACTGAGATAACTTGTCTGCATGCTCTCTTGCAGAAAGGCATACTGCTGGGTTGTGAAACACAAATTGAGAGTCTCTTGGCAAATGCTTTTGAAAACTACAAATCGTTGGATGAGAAATCTCCCACAGGGCTAGCTGACTTGTTTGGACCAACCCAGGAGACTGCAGCACCAGCTCTAGCTCCTGCTGTTCAAGTATACACTCTGCTTCATGATATACTATCTCCTGATGCTCAGACCACGTTGAGAAACTATTTGCAGGTAATTTCAGTTCTTCAGTAATGACTAAACAAATCTCTCAGCCAGCTGAGCATTAATTTTTAAAAGTAGCCCTTTGGTACTGATAACTTCTATAATTCAGCAAATGCATGAATATATTACTATATGTGTTCAATAGAGAGGAAATTTTCCCATGCATCTGTTAGTGGATCATCCCTTTTAACTGTCCATTCTATACGCTAAGCAAACATATAATGCCAGTTATGATAACTTTTCACAGACTGCAGCCAGAAAAAGGTGTCGGAAACACATGATTGAAACTGATGAGTTTGTTTCAAACAACTCTGAAGGTTTTCTCTTGGACTCCATTACCATCTCAACAGCTTATTTGAAAATGAAGAATCTGTGTATAAATATTAGCAAAGAAATTCAGGCGGACATCAAGATCCACAATCAGCACATACTTCCCAGGTAATGACATATCTATGTAGCACTGAGTTGTAGAAATATCATCATAACCAAGTATTGATTAACTGATTGTTTCATGTTTTCTGACATATATGCCTCTGCTCCAGTTCGATTGACCTGTCAAACATCACAGCTGAAGTATATAGCACTGAGTTGTGTAAGAGGCTTACCAGTTTCCTTGCTGCATGGCCTCCATCTTGTCCTGCATCACATGTTAATGAACTTTTGATTGCAATTGCGGATTTCGAGAGGGATCTTGAGTCATGGAACATCAGGTTTGTGAAAGAAATCTTATTTGAAATCTCTTTGTATAAGCTGGAATAAAATACTTCAATTTTGCCAAAAATGAGCACTAGAATCCTGTATGAGTATCTAAATTTGGGTTATGGCCTTGTATGTAGAGTTGAAGCTCTTTGTCTTACAAATTGTCTTGCCTGTTTCAGTCCTGTGCAGGGTGGAGTAGACTCAAGGAGTTTGTTCCACAATTATATAATGGTTTGGGTTGAGGATATGCAGCTTAAGTTACTCGATCTCTGTAAGGCTGAAAAGGTATAACTTGGGTTCTTTTTCATAAACATTATCAAGAATCTGAAACAACTTACTTGGAACTGTTGAATATTGACTTTGGGACATAATCATGTGCTTGTTGCAGGTGCCCTGGTCAGGAGTAACAACAAATCATTCAACCTCACCCTTTGCTGAAGAAATGTATGAGAAGATCAAAGATTCCCTTATTGGATATGAAGTGGTTATCAATCGATGGCCTCAGTACTCGCTGGTCTTGGAAAATGTAATTACACTCTCTTTCTCTTGCGGTTTATGTCTTTGAACATGTGTGTGCATGTCCTAGATGACCGCAGTACTCTCTCTCTCTGGTCTTTGAGCATCTATGGTTAACCATTTTGTCATCTACTGACTTTGCATAATTTTGGTTTTACATGAAGGCTGTTGCCAA